>CM062813.1:541741230-544141230 GCA_031772625.1 Pinus tabuliformis | reverse complement strand
CTTCACAGGCAGAGGAAAGAGAGATGTATATTGGTTCCAGAAGATCTCATGCATAACTTGAAGCCATGGAAGACCTTTACAGGGGTTCAGTACAAGATATTAAGGAGGGTTGCATGATTGCAGTGCTAGTAGATGGAGATCCCAATGGCTATCCATTCTAGGTTGCTAAAGTTATAAAGGTCTTTACAGAAAATGAGGATGTTACAGGTGTTGAAGTACATTGGTATGCCAAAAATACACACCCATTCAATGGTGTGTATAAGCCAGAGATGGTAGTTGACAAAAAAAATGGCGGAAAGAGAAAAAGAAAGGGTACAAATATAAATCGCCACCGCACAAACATCTTAAAATTGGAGGATGTTGACATACTTGTTTATGACTTCAATTTAACAAAGAGAGGAACTCTTCGCTTCAAGACGATAGAGATTCTGAAAAGGTTGTTACCAGAAGGAACAATGTTGAGATGGGAGTCTGCTGAAACTAGTCGTAGATCTAGAAGAATTTTGAAACCTAAAATGGTGGGCATGCATGTGGACTCAGATGGGGCACTAGTTGATGAGAGAGAAGAATATGGAACATCTTTGTCAGCATCCAGTCACTCATTTGAAGATGTGAATTTTGATGGTGTGCAAGAAAAAATGAGTGATTTTGAATAATTGTTTAAGACAGTTTATATAACTGATGTTTGCATCGTATCTTGAATTTTTTTTTTTGATTTCCATATGGTGTTAAATCAGAAGTTATGAGTCATTTTTATGTTGTTGGATTATATGTCTTAATTATGATAATTTTTATTGTTTAGAATATCTACAATGCAACATTAAATTAGAGATATAATGTATGTTTCATTCAATATACAAATAATGACATTTGAATTCATTTAGTCATGTAATTTGTTCATAATGTCATGGTTTTTTAATTTTATGGTTGAAAAAATTCCAATTTCTTTTGTATCTAGCATGTTATGGTTGAAAACATGTTGAATTTATACTTAGGAAAGAAAAATGTTATTCTACCAAAAACATTAGTGTGTTTTTTTCCTCATAAACAACTTTTTTTGGCACATAAAAATTCGGTTTTACTAGCATTTTTTAAAAATGTTGAAAATTGACCCTAAAAAAAAATCATCGTTCCAGTATCACCACTTTTTCATTTTCAAGGTGTTTTTTGCACGAAAATTTCATTTTCACTACCATTTTTAAAACATGTTCAAAATTGACCCTAAAAAAAAACCATCGTTCCAGTATACACACTTTTCATTTTTAGCACTGTTTTTGATGTTTTTTCGGGGTTTTTTGGCCAGAGTTCCCGTTTTGAGTTTATAGTTCTCGTTTCAAAGTTTACATCGTTATAATTCTTCATTAGTGGTACCTATAAAATACCTGAGAATCCATTTTATTTCCATCCAATGCTATTTTCCTGGGTTGTTCATATACCTACTCACAACTCCCACTGCATGTGCAATATCAGGCCTTGTGCACATCATTGCATACATTAAGCTTCCAACTGCTGATACGTATGGAAAATTAGACATATAATCTATATATTCATGAGCCTTGGGACACATATCCTTAGTTTTAAATGACTAGCCAAAGGGGTGCTGACTGGTTTTGTAGTATGCATATTAAGTCTTTCCAACCCCTTTTATATGTACTCACCCTAAGACAATGTTAATTTGTGATTTTTCCTATCTCTAGTTATTCTCATACCAAGGATTTTCTTTGAAGCATCCATATCCTTCATTGCAAATGAATTAGTCAATTTTCCTTTGAGCACATTTATTTCCTACATGTTAGAACTTGCAACAAGCATGCCATCTACATACAATAGCAATATAATATAACTACCATCATTTTGTTTCTTAATTTAAACACATTGGTCAGAATGACATCTATTATAACTTTGTTCAAACATAAACTTGTCAAATTTTAGATACCACTACCTTGGAGCTTATTTTAAGCCATATAGGCTCTTATTCAACTTGCACACTAATTTCTCCTTCCCTTTGACATCATACCCTTGTGGTTGCTGTATATAAATCTCTTCCTCCAAATGCCCATGGAGAAAGGTTCTATATACATCTAATTATTCAAGATGCAAATCTTCTACTGCCACTAGACTTAAAATAGTTCTAATTGAAGTCATTTTAACAACAGGAGAAAACATTTCATTAAATGTTATGCCTTTCTTTTTGCAAACCCCTTCACAACAAGTCTAGCCTTATACCTTCTTTTTCCTCCATCCTTCCTCCAACTTGTCAACCCATTTATTGTGAAATGTTGTTTTACTTTTAGGAAACTTGACTAAGTCCCAAGTCTACTTATGTACCAAGGAGTCCATCCTTTATTTCATGGCTTGCTCCCACTTATTTCTAGTTTCTACATTGCTTCTTCATATCCTTCTGGTTCACCAAAACCAATCAACAATACATAATATAATGAAGGAGACTATCGTTTAGGGGGTCTACTTAACTTGGTAGATATTCTAAGAACAATTGTAGGAGTTTGAGCTGGTTGTTGTTGTTATTCTTTCTGCGTATCATTATGATTTCTTGACACCTTTGACTTTTATTTTTCTGTGATATCATCAAGCACTGCATAATATGTGTTTTTCTTTTCTTGTTTCTTTCTCTGCAATTGATCTTTGTACAAGACCCTTTCATTGAATACAACATCTCTACTCTTAATGATTTTATGGTTTTCATAATAATATAAGTGATAACCAAAACCATTAACACCATATCCAATAAATGTACACTTCTTTGAATTTGCCTTAACCTTATGGTTTTGTTTTCTTTATTAGTGTAGAAAAATTATTCACAACCAAAGGTCTTTAGAAATGAGTAGTTTACCTTCATACATGTCCATGCCTCCTCTGGAATATCACCATCCAAAGAGTTTGAAGGCCCTTTGTTTATTAGGTAAACAAAAATATCTATAAGATCTGCCCAAAATTGTAAGGGAAATCCTACATGTAATCTCATACACCTTGCATGCTCCATGATGGTCATGTTCATCCTTTTGACACACCATTTTCTTGTGTTGTTCCTAGAATTGTCTTCTCTCTATGAATTCCATGGTATGATCAATAATTATCGAAATCCTTGTTTTAGTATTTGCCTCCATTATCTGATCTGGGACATTTCAACTTCTTTCTTATCTCATTCTCAACCAAAGCTTTCCATTTCTTAAAAGTATCAAAGACATCAGATTTATTTCAATTAGAATAAACACAAGTTTTTCTAGTTGCATAATCAATAAAAGTAGCACAATAACGAGAGCCACAGAGTGATGATATTGTAATCCCTCTCCCAAATTTACCCACTTTCACCGGCTTTTTGGGGTAAACATGAGCTGAGGGTTACTATGACATGACTCAACCTCCTAAGTACAGTTAAGAAAGCAAAATCGATAAACTGGACCTTACTGACCTTCCTAAGGAGCTACAAGATACCAGGAGCTAAACGACCACTCCCAGTGCCCAAATACTTTTGCTAAATTGAGCTTCCAACCGCATGCATGACAAGGCCTCCATGAAATTGAGGGCCTCAAACCGCATGCATAAGCCTACCATGGTGCAGTTGTGACCCAAAGTCTCCAGTTCAAAGGGTGCGGTCTCAAATTTTGTGCCTAAATTCCAGGCCAGCCTCTAGACCACTACCTAGAACTTAAAGAGATTTTCCAGAATGATAAATAACATCAAGACAAAACCATCCATACCAAAACTTATCAAAGACTTGACCTAACCAGGCCTAATGATTATAGTTATTTCGTCAAACATATTGAGAACATGTAATCTACAGGTCATGAATGCATATATGATCATATGGGTCTGATAGTTATCTGAGACTCATCAAGAAGGTTTAATTCCCTCTCACAATAGCTACAATAACATCTATTAGCTCATGCGTTCAATAACTATTCATCAACCAACCGAAACATGCCAAGAGTCATAACTAGAGCCTGTTATGAAACCATGCTTATAACCAACATATAACTAAAATAATAATCATGATAGAGCAACCATAAAAGCCAGATAATAATAAGTATAATTACTCATAAAATATAAGAGGAAAATAACTCTTATTAAGATATACAAAATCCAACCAAGTCAGGGGCTTCCACGTACCACCCGACCATATATTTGGCTGAACAAAATCTTTCTTTCAGGCAGTCACCCCCATGCCATATTACAAGCATGAATGTGATAATTAAGAAAAAAAACCAGGGCTTCTTGGAGTTTAAAAAACCTCCACCCTCAGGCTTTACTGTAATCCTACCAAAACCAATCAAGGGATTACTAGGCCCAACACAAGCACAAAAACAACTAGGGTTTCTAGGAGATTAAACCACTTCCACCCTTAGGCTTTCCCACAATCCCACCAAAACTGATCAAGGGATTACTAGGCCCAAAATAAGTTTAGATGCCTTATAATTTCTTCACTAATACCTTGAGGAATTTACCTGTCTCCACCCTTAGGATTTACTGCATTCTCGCCAAAACCAATCAAGGGATTCCTAGGCCCTATGGGAATTTTCCTAAGACCACCTCACCTGGTTCCAAAACCATCTAGCAATCCAAAGCTCAACCAAATAAAAGAACCCCATCACACCATGGCTATTCAGAAATGGCAAGGCAAGGTTGAAACCACTGTCACACCTGGAAAAACCCATGCTTGTGACAGTAAGAGAACCAAATACACACATATATGTACCATGCATTCACAACCCAACTAGGAAATCACACATGCAACCTGTTACCTGCAAGTATTCCTAGTAAAGCTTCATGATCTCACTTTGCCTTGCTTGTCCCTTGCTTTCCTTGTCCTTCCTTTTAATTTCTTGCTTGCTTTCTCGTCTTGGTGTTCTTCTCTCTCTGAAACCAATTCCAAATCCAAACTGACAAAAGGTAGACAAAATATGTGAGCTGATCCTCAAAACCCTTTTTATTATTGAGGCCTCTATTTTCTCCAATTTCCTCTATTTTCCCTTCAATTTCCCTCTCATGCAAATTTTTGACCTTTCATCTCCCTTTTCTCCTATTTTCCTTTATCTTCATAAATAAAATTCCAATTAATGCCTCTTTTCCTTTTCAATGCCTTTCCCAATTTCCTTAGACATAATAAACTGAAATGAACACCCACTAGGATGTTTTGCCAAACATTCAACTTGGAATATGTGTCCCATGACCTTGGTCCTATTTTTTCCTTTATTAACTTTATTACATTAAATTTTAACCCGAGGCTATTACAGATACCTGAGTCGGTCCCCATACATCTGTGTTGGCTTATATGGGCCTAACCCAGGTTCGAAAGAGTTATTTAGCCAAAAAAATCTCGCAGCTACCGGCCCTTTCGACAACAGCCCGCAGAGCGCAGACTGAGGTCTCACCCGAGGTAGCAGGGGAGGGTGCTGGAACCAGGTTTCCGCACCCTAGGGATGTCTAGATATGGTCTGGAGGTTTCGTGCACTGGTCTATAGCTCCACGCTGCTCGGTATTCGCACAGATCTAGATTGATTATATCTTTCTTATTAGTGCGCTATTCTACTAGAGGATGCGGTTATAAATCAGATCTGTTCAACAGGGTCTTTAAGAAAAAATTTAACCAACACAACCGATTTGCACATTTAAAATGAACCCAAATTTACATACATTCATACAATAAGCCGATTAATTAAACATATATTATGAAATTCAGATTCGCGATAGCTCAGAAGGAACACAGAATTTTCAGAAGAAACTTATCTTTATTTCCACTTATCCTCAATACATCCAGATCCGCCCTACGCACTCAGCTGCAGGGGTCCGCGCACACAACTACGAACTTTCCAAGCCTCTACGCACACAGCTGCAGAGCCTCTATCTACTACCCCAACCCTCGACTCGGACTTACAGACGCTTCAGACTATCTTCTTCAAAAACCCATTACATTTCATATTCAAGATTAACCATCAAAACTTAGCTATCTCTACCCATAGAGCCTCGCTCTATTTATACCCTTCCTTGGCCCACGATCCCTGTGCAGGCTGACTCTATTTACATTTCTTTACATTCTTTTTAGGCGGACTACCCTTTGACTCAACCTATTATAATTCACGCTCCGCGCTTTCAGCGGAGTCTTTACCCTAACTTTACCTAAAATGTCAGGCTTCGAGTCCTCTAATCGTTGCGCGGGGCTTCCGCTACCCAACAGTCCCCCAACACAATCATTGTGACTCGTCCCGAGTCACTCGGCTGGTGCGGAACTCTTCTCATGGAGGTCGGTTAACAACTTCTACACAATGCGTGTTTCCTTAACAAATTCTGTGGAAATCCGTTGTACTTGTTCCACCCGCGTCACTGATGCATCCGTGTCAGTTGGATTCGCCTGCTCGGAATCACATACTGCCTGCATATGTGCTAACTTGCCCTCAATCATTGTAGAGACGACAAACACTTCATTGAGCCAAGGCTGAATGCGTTATTTAAGCTCTGCCTCAGAAGAAAATTATCTTTATTTCCACTTATCCTCAATACATCTAGATCCGCCCTACGCACTCAGCTGCAGGGGTCCGCGCACACAGCTGCGGACTTTCCAGGCCTCTATCTACTACCCCAACCCTCGACTCAGACTTACAGATGCTTCAGACTATCTTCTTCAAAAACCATTACATTTCATATTCAAGATTTTCCATCAAAACTTAGCTATCTCTACCCATAGAGCCCCGCTCTATTTATACCCTTCCTTGGCTCGCGATCCCTGTGCGGGCCAACTCTATTTGCATTTCTTTACATTCTTTTTGGGCGGACTACCCTTTGACTCAACCTATTATAATTCATGCTCTGCGCTTTCAGTGGAGTCTTTACCCTAACTTTACCCAAAATGTTTAGCTTGTATGGGCCTGACCCAGGTTCGGAAGAGTTATTTAGCCAAACAAATCCTGCAGCTACCGGCCCTTTCGGCAACAGCCAGTGGAGCGCGGACTGAGGTCTCACCCGAGGTAGCAGGGGAGGGTGCTGGAACTAGGTTTTCGCACCCTAAGTATGTCTAGATATGGTCTGGAGGTTTCACGCACAGGTCTACAGCTCAACGCTGCTCGGTGTCCGCATAGATCCAGATTGATTATATCTTTCTTATTAGTGCGCTATTCTACTGGAGGATGCAGTTATAAATCAGATCTGTTCAATAGGGTCTTTAAGAAAACATTTAACCAACGCAACCGATTCACGCATTTAAAATGAACCCAGATTTACATACATTCATACAATAAGCTGATTAATTAAACAGATATTATGAAAGTCAGATTCGCGATAGCTCAGAAGGAACACAGAATTTTCAGAAGAAACTTATCTTTATTTCCACTTATCCTCAATACATCCAGATCCGCCCTACGCACTCAGCTGCAGGGGTCCGCGCACACAGCTGCGGACTTTCCAGGCCTCTACGCACACAGCTGCAGAGCCTCTATCTACTACCCCAACCCTCGACTCGGACTTATAGACGCTTTAGACTATCTTCTTCAAAAACCCATTACATTTCATATTCAAGATTTTCTATCAAAACTTAGCTATCTCTACCCATAGAGGCTCGCTCTATTTATACCCTTCCTTGGCTCGTGATCCCTGCACGGGCCGACTCTATTTACATTTCTTTACATTCTTTTCGGGCAGACTACCCTTTGACTCAACCTATTATAATTCACGCTCCGCGCTTTCAGCGGAGTCTTTATCCTAACTTTACCCAAAATGTCAGGCTTCGAGTCCTCTAACCATTGTGCGGGGCTTCCGCTACCCAACAATCTATATGCAAAAGCTCTATTTTTTCACTCTTCTTTTCTTTCCTAACCCTAAGAAATCTGCCTCTCTTTTATTTTCCATAAACACAATTCTCACAGAATTCTAAATCAATATGCTTCAAACCTAGCAACAAATTTCTTGACTGAAGAATCTGCATCCCCTTCTCACTCATGTGCCCAAGCCTATGATGCCAAAGTGTCGTATCTTCTCCTATGGACGTTAAAGAATTAGCATAATTAGAAATACCATTACATCAATACAATGTTCCAACCTTTTCTCCTTAACTATTACTAGGGCTCCTTTAGTGACCTTCCAGGTTTTGTCTGTAAATATAGTTACACAACCTTCACTTCCCAATAGTCCTGTTGAAATTAGACTTTTCTTTTGATATGGAACATGCCTTACCTCCTTTAATAACCATTGATTTCCATTATGTTTCTTTATAAGTACCTTACCCCTTGCAATGATTTTACAAGGTTTATCATCATCCAAATGAACCTGTTCAAAATTTCCTTGAACATAGTCATGAACATGTTTCTTGTCAAGTGTGGCATGGAATGAAGCCCCTTAATCTACCACCCATGCATCATTAATATTTTCTAATGAAAGAATCATAGCAACACATCACTTGTTACGCCCTCTTCTTGATTGTTCTCTTGTTGTCCATCTCCTTCTTTCCCTTTGGATATTTACATTCTTTCTTCAAGTGTCCTCCCTTCCCATATTTACAACACACTATACTAATATGGATTTGGATGTAAAGATGTCCTAGGCTTTTTCCTCTCTCTAATTTTCTTCCTCTAGTCTTTGTAGTCAAAGCATTACCTGTTATCTCACTTGAGATTTTTCATCGCATTTCCTTGCTAAGGATAGCACCAACAACATCATAAAACTTTAAACTACTAGATCTATAGATAGAATCATTGATAACCAACACTAAGTCATTCCAACTTTTTGGCAATGAGAATATAAAAAATAAATCCCTAACTTCATCGTCAAAATTTACCTCTACAGAACTTAACTGACTGGTAACTGTGTTAAATTCATTTAAATTATCAACAACAAATCCACTGTCATTTAAACAAGTGCTTCATAAGAAATGCCTTGTTTGAGGCCGAGGGATTTTCATATAATTTTTCCAATGCCTTCATTAGGCCCTTTGTTGTTGTTTCCTTTGAAATGGTGAAGGCTACCAATGTTTCCAGGCACAACCGTATTGTTCCTAGTCCCTTCTTGTCGAGAATCTCCCTTTCTTTGTCTGTCATACTTGTCAACTTGTTTGTTTTTCTACTCAATTGTAGGTAATGATATTTCTGAGACAAATATTCCTCCATTTGCATCTTCCACCACTGGTAGTTTTTGCCATTGAATTTCTCAACCCTAAACCCACCATCTTTTTCCATTGCTCCCACTTGAACTAGGAATCGTTCTTTCCTATGAGTTTCATCAGCCAAATAGACCTTTGGATCTGATAGAAATTGTTAGAAATTGAATAATAGAAAAATGGAATACATAAAATATTATAGAAACAAAAACATAAAAAAGCATAAGCCAAGAGATATACAAATATATCTAGTCCACCCAATCTGGGGTACATCCATGGAGAAACATCTAGTCCTTCCTTTTATATTATCCAACAAGATGATGGGATACAACCTACAACACATTCACTATGAATTCCTCTTTTCTCTCACAAAGTCTCGTCTGTTTTTCTCTCACAGAATAATACACATCTGCAATACAATTCCCTCATATAAATTGATAGTTGTCTTCTAGGGGAAAAAACCATAAATTAACATAACTTATATTGCGAGATCTTCTTCCTATTGAACGACCCAGATTGAGTATGAAATTACAATCTTTTATAAGGTAATTTTTCTCTAAAATTTTTCTTCCAAGGGCATTGCCCTTGAACCCCTTGACAACAATAGTGGTGAGGGGAACTTTCCCCCCTATCAGGGACTGATATCCAAACACAATTATGACAAGACTTATGAATCATGAAGATAATCAGACTCCACACCCAACAAGTTCAAGTCAATGATTGAAAGGTAAATGGTATGTTTGATAGTGGTTCTCAATATAATCTACTTTTAAAATCCTTAATATATGAGCTTGGCATAGAAACTCATGATATAATATAACAATGTTCATTGGGTTGGATATAGAGGAATTCTACAATGAGGATCACAGGGATATTCAAAAGTAGGTTTACCATCAAAATTGATTATGTCGAGAGTAGAATGCAAGACTACACATTGGGTTCTTATGAAGTGATATTTTGTATCCCATATATATGGAAAAGGGATATAAATTTCTACATGAAACAAAACAAGTATTTCTTGGTTAAATATGGTCAAGTTTACATCATCAAAACGCAAATAGAGATAGGAATAACACCGCAAGTTGTAGTAGAACAAGGATAGATCAATAAATTGAATAGAGAAAACAAGAAGTAGCTATACTTCATGATCAATGTAGTAGTTGGTTTGTAGATACATGTGGAGGTGAAGTGTCCAAAGTGTATATTGGTGGCCACCTTCTCTATCTTCTTAGTAGTTTTTCTACGTTTTTTTGAGTCCTAAATTTCTAAGGCCATTTTAATGCCTCAAATGACATTTTTTGGCCATTCAGGGGTCTATGGATTGTTATTTTCCTTAGCTAAATTTTTTAAGCATTAATATATCTTTCTAATGATGTATTGTGCACCTCAAATAGAGATTGTATGCAAAAGTTACACCCTTGAGAAGTTGACATACCAAATAACCGCCTTGAGAAAACCTTTTGGTGCCTCATCTTCAAAAGTTAGGGTTTGGATCTTTAGGGTTATTTTTTATGCTAAGATTAGATTATTTTGACCTCTTGTAATAGCCTTTTGTGAATGAACATAGCCACCATATCTCTCTCTTTAGAGATAAGGTACCACTCTTCTAACTGGTTTGTGTTCCACAATATTTTGCTATTTTATATATTAATAGAAGTTGGGTTTTCACTATATTATTATGCTCTCTGCTATATTTCTTTGTGGGTGTCTATTCCATTTCCTTTCATTTCTTTCATTCCATTCCTTCTACATCCTAAATAAATGCTATGAAAGTGTAGAAACTAATGTGTAGATTCTAAAATACTCATGAAATTTACTAAATCACAATGCTAGAAGCTACTCTACTGATCTGTGGAAGAAAATTGACAACCGAGAACGCAAATCATTAACATGCAAGAGGAGACATCACACATTCAAATAGATTTATCTAGGGGAAATCAACTTCTCAAAACCCTTTACTATAATTATTGCATTAATCTAGGAATCTGGATGAATACAATATGCTTGCTCAAGCTTGAGCACAAACTACACCTGTATCTTCCATCATCTACCTGACTAACTAAACCTGACCAATACTTAGCCAAATTTTCAAGCCTCCAAGATCCTATTTCCTTGTGCTTTTCCTTGAGGAATTAGCCCCTATTTTTTAGGGGGATTCCTCAATTGGATTGAACAATTCCCGTAGGCCCATTCTTTGATTGGATGCACCACCTGTACACATGGAACTAGTCTACAACTGATAGTACACTACCTTGGAATCTCCATCTCAACTGGGTAACTCGAATTCTCTGCATACATCAGTTATTTTGGGATAATTGGTCATTTAACTAGATTACTACTGAGTGTGATTGAAGTTACACTGCACAACTTGACCTTCCACTAGTTTCTCCAACAGTTGGAACTAGTTTAACTGACGATTACTCAACTTAACTAGAATAGATTACTATAAATTAGAAATTAATCACATTGAACTGAACTCAAGCTTCCCCAACTCGAATTCACTGAGTTAATTGAGTGAAAAGTGCTATGTCACCTCAGTTAACTACCTCCAAGATTCTACTGATGTGGAAATTCAAATTTTCTCTAGTTTCACCAAGGCAAAGTCAAATTGAGATTTCCTTGCCGCATTTTCAACATTCCCTCTTAGCAAGAAAGGGATTATCTTCCACCCCAATCTTGCCTCTTTGGAACTCAAATTTTCCCTTTGACAAAGTCTTTATCAAAATGTCTACATCTTGTTCCTCTGTAGGAATGTAATGCAACAACATGATCCGCCTCTGCACACAATCTTGTAGATGGTGGTACCAAATATCTATGTGCTTGGATCGATTGTGAAAAATAACATTTTCAGAGAGCTTGCTGCAACTATGATTATCATAGTAAATCACATAGGATCCATCATCTGACCAAATAACCCAACAAAAATCTTTCTCATCTAGATTGCATCACATGTTGCTTGAATGGAATCCATGTACTTTGCTTCTGTTGAGCTGAGTGCCACATATATCTGCTTCTTGTTGTACTATGAAACCGCTACGGACCTAACACTAAAAATTCCTCTTGATGTGCTTTTCCAGTCCGATGGACTCCTTTCCCAATCTGCATCTATGAAGCCACATAACTTCACTCCCTCTGCCTATCTGTACCATAGTCCAAACTGAGTAGTGCCTCTGAGGTACCGTAGAACATGTTTAACAACCCTCCAAAATAATTTGGTCGGCCGAACCATGGCTTGGATCAATTAGTTGACTGCATAACACATGTATGGCCATGTGTTCACCAGATACCTGAGTGAACCCACCAATCGCTTATAAATAGTAGCATCCACTTCCTCACCTGAAGTGGCATCCTCCTTCCTCCAGTTGGTCACTAGAGGAGTCTCCATGGGCTTGCAATTTTGCATGCGGAAATCATGAAGTATCTCGTTGGCATACTTTCCATGAGAGAAAAATAGTTCCCCTTCTCCTTACCATACTTCAAAACTGAGGAAATAGTGCATGAGACCCATGTCCTTCATTTCGAACTCTCTTGGAAGGTCCTCCTTGCAATATCTAATCAACTATTCATCACCAGTTAAAATCAAGTCATCAACATATACGACAATAACAAAAAAATTACCTTCTACCAAAATTTGGTAAAGGTTTGCATCTGCTTCACTTTTGGTGAATCCCAAACCAGTGGGGTAACTATCAATCCTTGTGTACCAAGCACGAGGTGCTTGCTTCAACTCATACAATGCTCACTTGAGTATGCACACATATGAATCTCTATAGGTCTCAAAACCTTCAGGTTGTTCAATGTACACTTCCTCCTCAATAACTCCATTGAGGGATGTTGCCTTCACATCCATCTGGTGGATCTTCCACCCCATCTGTGCAGCCAGAGAAATAATTGATATGATGGAAGAGTACCTTTCTACAAGAGCAATAGTCTCCTCATAATCAATCCCTTCAACTTGAGAATACCCCTTGGCCAAAAATCTAGCCTTGTGCTTCTCTATGCTTCTGTACACTGCATGCTTTACCTTGTAAAGCCATCTCGAACCTACCACTGATTTTTTTGCTGGTCTTGGGACCACTTCCCAAACACTGTTTCTGACAATGGAGTCATATTCCTTTACCATAACATCACCCATACAGGGTGCTCTGCTACTTCCTAGAATGAGGATGGTTCTATCTCTACTAGCTCAGTCATCAAAGCCATGTAGCCAGTGTACCGATCTAGTGACCTCCACTACCTGCATTGTGATGTGGGTGCTCCCACATTCTCTCTAGCATCCTGTAATAATCTGTCAGCTTCCCTAGTTTGTTTACTTCCTTCTTTGGAAGTATCTGCTTGAGTGGTTGTCTACACTCTCTACTCCTTTGCTTGTGGCTACTCCACAACTTCCTGAGGTTCTTCCTTTGGAGTCAAAATATCTTGATCTGCATGCTGTTAATCAGTGGTTGTCATTGATGTCAACCCAAGAAGCACCAGGGGCTACCCCGACCTTGCATGGGAATTTTTACTGGAAAAATCATCCTATTTCGAGTCAAGGATCTTCTAGATGGATTCTACCCATTGAGATGTTTCCATTGATATTTGTCATGCCACGTAGTTCTTCACGGTTTGAGAGATATTCATATTTGAAGTTAGTAACCCCAGTTAGTGGGCGAAAATTCCATGGGGTTGTGGCATGGATCTCATCATTGGTTATGGTAATTTAATAGTCAATAATTAATAATGTTTTATGCTCTTAAAATCCCTCCAACATTCACTTGTTGATTAGCCTCTCAACTCAAGACATTTCTATAAATAATGACCCTTATATCCTCCTCTAGCAAGCACTTTTCAACGAACTATCTCGTGAGAAGAGCTGTGTAATTTTTCGGCTCTCATGAGCTTCTAATGCAGGATCTGTTACAAGTAGTTTAAGGTTTTGTTGAGATCTAGTTAGGGCACAATATTATGATCAAATTTGAAGGTTTGTTTTGATGCAAGTTTAGAGCCTTGGATTCTCGGATTTCGCTGCTTCAAACTGGACATCGTGGAATTTTCGCTATAATTTTTTTTCTACGAAGATTCAAAATCTAAAATTAAAACCCATTTGAGTCGAAATATTGATGAACCCCATGACCAAATTTCAGATATTGGTTTGCTATATTTTCAGAGATATGATCTGAGGAAGTTAGGCTTTTTGAAGGCTCCCAAATCCTATGTCAAACAGGTGACCTCAGGAAATTATCATAACTTTATCTCTAAGAATTGAATTCAAATTTTGTAAATAGTGACAGAAAGAGGATGGACTTTAGTTTGATGGGTATCGATTTTAGGGTTGAAGGTCGAAAATGTGACATGTGGCACTTCGTACAAGTTCACTCTATTGAACTAGTCTATAATTAGGTCATTGTGGGAGATTGGGCATAACTCATTCTTGAAGAATCTAGTCTCGATTGACCCTGTGGGGTTGGAAAGAGTACTCAGAGGACTACCATAGGATAAAAGTTCAAACCTTGGAGATCTGAAATTACATAGATAGAATAGATTCAATATCAAACTCCTAGAAGGAAAGAACAAGTATGCGTTCCAGGATCATTGCAATAAGGACCACACATCAACAATCAAGGGTGAGTCTGATACAACAAGGTATGTATGATTAGTGTTTTCATTTAAATTTTGAGTATCATCTCTAACATATGTTTTTGCAAGATAACATAAGTATATTGTTTTGTATTTGTTTGGGACTTGCTTGTTAATGCATGTGCAGGAAGGATGACACTTTAGAACAACTCAGACACATACTAGAAGGACATGCAATGCCAAAGTACCATTACTTGAAGCAAGAACAACAATAGCTCAACAACTGCAGGTGATCCAAGAAGCAATGTCGAGTCAAGTGTTAGGTCTTGTTAAAGCGCCAGTGCTGTAAAAGAGTCATCACTGTAAATTTGTAAAAGATTCATCATTGAAAGAGTCATTATTGTAAAAGAGTCAATATTCCTAGAGCCGAAGAGGCATTGTTGGGAGGTATAGGAGTCACTGTTGGGATGATGTCATGATTGGGTTATAGGTCATAGTGTGATTGGGTGTTTAGTCAAGTACAAGAAAATCATTGTAAATCATATTGTATCGTAGATCATTGTCCTTGGTACGAGAGTCCACACCCTTGTCTCACTTTTTATCATTATAGGGTGGCAGGGAGGTGTTAGGCTGGTGCATGAAGTCACCTGCAGTTTGGAGCCTGTGAACACTTCAGAGTGGTAGGTTGGTATAAGATGTTGGGGTTTCCATTCAGTTGACTACTAAAGAAACTAGGTCATTGGGGCATCCTTCCAATGGGAGCTGGAGAAGAATTATTTTCTAGAATTCTATGAAGTTGTAACTTTCATTTCAGTTGGGGCTGGAGATTAAAATAATTTATTAGAAAAGCGTTCAGTGTTTTTGACCTGGAGGGGGTTTTCCACCTAAAATTCTTGTGCCTATTGTTTTATTGTTTACTGTTGTTACTGGATAAACATTAATAATAATTGAAGATTAACTAATGCTCTGAAAGTATTTAAAATTGCTAATTTATAAGGAATATTGATTCACCCCCCTCTCAGTAGTTCCAAAAATTGGTATCAGAGCTTGGTTCCTTCAATAGGAGTCCAACAACTGGAAGGAGATCGTGCAGTATACTAAGTGTTATCACTCAGTGTTTTCCTTATAGGTTATCAGAAGAAGGAGGCAACCAAGGTAACCACAAACCAATCTTTTAGGCTTAGGATCTAGCCAACCTAAGTCTAGAGAGGGCTCTCTCTTTATAATTTAGCTTTGTTTTTATGGGATTTTAGGCTAGTTCTTAGTGTGCATGGGGTTTTGATTTTGGATTGAAGGTTGGGTGGTGGAATTTTGAGAACAGATGGATAGAGCTAGGTCTTTAAGCCATTGGGCTATGGAGTTAATTGATAGCATAACTGGACCAGATCATTAAAGGGAATGTTCACAGGGCAGGCTAGCAAAGCAAAAGGAAAATCTTCAGGTCTAATGGATGAAATGATTCTAACCAGGGTGAAAGGGCAGCTAAGAATCCTTGGACCGGGATCAGAATGAAGAAAAGAGGGTGATCATGAACAAAGGGCAATTAAGAATCCTTTGCTATAGACCAGGGGAGAAACTACGGAAGCTAAGGAGCAATTAAGAATTCCCTAACTAAGATAGTTTAGCAGAAAACATTCAGAATGTAAAACAGTCAAGACAGAGTGCATTCAAGCAATTTCTGAAATATCATTCCATGTTATACATTTAGATTTTAGAGAAACAAACAAGATTATGAAGAAACATAAGAGAAACAACAATAAACATGAGAGAATACTTATTTGTATTTCGCTTTACACAAGAATCCTGTAAAATATCTGATCTTTATTCCTTGATCCAGCAAGCCAATCTAATCATTGATACAATAGAATTTTGATTTGAGATAAAAAGTCTATAGAAATGTCATGGAATCCACACTACATACTTCGAAATGTGAAGTATTTATACAAAAAATAATTACAAAATATCTCATAACAGTTTGAGATTTAATCTAGGAAATAAAATATCTTCATGCATGAAGATAGAGACAGATGTGAAACTGCTTCTTGTTGTCCCTTTTATTGTGGTGTTGCTGGCTGTTTTTGTTGAGTTTTAAGCCCTTTAAGTTGGCTGATAGTTGTGGTATTTTCACGCTGGAGTCTTCTTTACTTTGATCTTTCACTGATACTCTTTGACTCTGTTACTCTTTGACCCTGCTTATCTGTCTTTCACCTGTTTCACCTGGCTACCTTCAGATTTATTGTGGTAACTTTCTGATGTAAAACTTTTTCAAAGTAAATCTATCATTTTTTCCCACCATTCTGCTTCAGGCAATCTCACCTTTAACATTCTCCTGTAAATTTCGTCTGCCTCTGTGTATTTTGCAAAATTGGGCTTGGTGAGAAACAGATGTTTCACCTCATGTTCTAAGAAAAAGAGGTTCTCTAATGTATCATAAAGTACTTTGCCAGTGGGCAAAGCTTTAATGCCTAAAGAGCTAGCTTGTTCTTTGGCTAACTTCCTGAGTCTATCACTATAGTCCAATTGGGTCATGAGTTTATCATTGATGACCATAGGACTAGGAAGGCCTTTGTTCCTTAAAATTTGAAATTTGGCCATAAACCTGTCAATGGCCACCTGCATGTTGTGTCACTTTTCTTCTAAGTTGAGCATAAGGTTTCTTTTGGAAAGAACCTTTTTAATATCTAGGATGGATTTAGTCCTATCCTCTACACTAAGCTCATGGAGCTCATACCTATTCTTACTGTTTAGGAGGTGGATGAGTCAATTTGCATCCTCAGGTTGGTCTCCTAATTCTTCCCTTAATTTCTGGATAGCCTCAGTGGCTACCTTCACCAATTCAATTTGCTCAAATATAACCTGAATTGATCGCCAAATATCATTGACAGAGTCAATGATATTGAACCAAAGCATCTCTTTAGTCTGTCCTAGTGGCTTCTGCAGTGTTAAATCTTTCTCTAGGACTTTTATTTTCTCACCCATCCTTAGGGATTTCTGTGTTTCTTCTCTTTGCTGAATTTGGGCAAGTTTACAGTCAGTTTCTAAACTTGCCACTTTTTCCTTTAATCTTTTGATCTCTGTAGCTTGAATGGACATCTCCTCCATAGCCTTTTGCTGTTTTTTCAGTTGAAGTGCCTGCTGCTGTAGTGGACTCAGTTGAAATTGGCAGTGCTGTGGCAGGTGGAGCTGTAGGTGCCAACGATGCTGCCATTGTGGAAGGAACTGTTGTTGTCACTGTGGGAATGGCAGTTGTGGAAGTTGTTGCCAGGTCACTTTGCTTGGACTGAATCAAAATGTCCAACTCCTTCTCTGTTTCTTTAAGCTGATCATTTAGCTTTAGGACTAGGTCCATAAGCTCTTCATGTCCTTTTTGTGCTTCTAGGACTTCTAGTGTTTGAGGGTGATGCAGTTGGGGAATTTTGAGCTGCTTCTTTAGTGCAGCAATGTCATCATTCTTCTTTTTGATCAGCTGCTCTGTTGCTTTCACATCCTTGGGATCATGTCCCAATCCTATCACTAAGTCCTCTAAGGAATTGATTCTTGTATCTTTGGCCTATGAAGAGGCCTTCTCTAACTGAATCTCAGCTGACATATTATTTAAAGAGCTCTACAACTGGTGGGTTGCTATGGATTTCCTTGTCAATGTAGAATAAATCATCTCACTAGTTTGCTTATGTAGCTCAATCTGGTCAATGGGATGAATATCCCTTGCCAGTACTTCAAAATCCACTCTTTTAAAATCTGTTGTTGTCCTTGGCTGCTAAGTGGTCGGCTTACTAAAGGTCATTTGCATCTTCCCCTCTTTAACATCATAGGCTGACATAAGCCTCGTCTATTTGGTAGGGGTCATCTTCAAATACTGTGCATAAGTTTGGGCTTTCAACCTCTCATTCCTATCTTTTATTTCTTTGTATCTCTCTTTGATGTCTTGGTCTTTGTCTGTTGGCATTCTGAAAGAGGATACCTCAACACTTTGCTGCCTTTCCAACATCTGAGTGTGTGATGTGGAAGGTTCTAGGATTCCTCCAAATGGAGTGGCACGCCTTCTCCTATCTATTTTTGTGCTGGTAACCTCAGCTGTCTCCTCTGTATATTCCTGTTCAGAGACAAGATTCATTCTTTGTTTCTTCGCCTGGCTTGTCTCTGCATAGGCTTGAGATGTTGTTCTTTCTGCAGGAGTGGCCCCTTCCCTATTTCTCTTGAGGTTTTTCTCCTCATTTAGAGGAGTCTGTAAGACTGGGGGGGTACTCATGGTGGCCTTTGGTCTATCTGTTTTCTTTGATTTCTCTGGTATGTTTGATTGGTCTGGTGCTTCTGATTCTTCTTGGACCTATGATTCTCCTGGCACCTGCAGGAAAGAACCCTCATCAAGCTGTTTCTCTAGATCAATTAAAGTGTTTTCCACAACAACTTCAGTGCTATCCCTGTCTTCTAAAGTGTTTTCCACCCATTCCAGTTGGTTGGCATACTTTTCTATTTCAGGGATACGGTGATGAATGTAGGGAGCCATCTTGTTTTTCTGTCTTCTGTTGTAGATGAAATCCAAGGGATCATACCTCCATATGAAGCTCTGTTTTAGATTTAACCTTTGAAGGATTTGGTCTGCCTCCTTTCCAACTTCTCGGCTATTACAAATAAAGGGGCCTAATTGGTCTTTGATCCTGAGCTAGGCCTTCTTTTTGGCTTTGACAAAGTGTACCTCATCTGAATTGATTATCTGCCTGTAGTACTCCAGAGCAAATAACCTCATTGGGAGGTATTTGGGTAGTTTATATGGGGCCAACTCACAGCCATAAATTCTAATCTCAGTGTGGTTTTGGTACAAGTACCAATCCCCCACTTTGGATTGTTTTGAGAGTTGCAGGATCCTCCTTATATCTGAACTGATTCTTGGAGGAGGGCTGCCTATCAACATTGTCACAATGGGATGCACAAATAGGTCTATGAAGTCTGTATATGAATATGGGGAGTCATATTTGTGGATCAATGGAGTCCAGAAAATTACTGATCTAGGGTGACCTTTTGTGTCAAGCTTTTGGAGAGTAAATGGGAACTTATCAGCTTGGTAGTATAGAAAGAGGTGATACAAAACAAAGGAATACTTGAAGACTCACTCATTACTTATCCTAAGGAACTGGTCATGCATCCTATTAGCTATAAACTTTGCATAATCATAAATAACAACAGGAGGTTGTCCTGGAGTGTATATGGACATGAAAGCCAAGATGATCTCATCTATATACTCACTGGTGGTATAACCTAGGACACTGGATATCATTTCTACAATGTCTTGGCCAAATGGGGAAAATATGGTATACACATATGGAGGAGGTTCTTTGGGGGTATACTTTTATTCCACAATGTAGGTTTGTATTATTTGGGCTAGCATTGCATGGCTGAGCTTGGGAAATAAGTCCAACAGGTCTCCAATGGAGAGAGGAGTCAAGTTTTGCCCTAGTTGAAGTTGCAACATCTCATTTATTGATTCAGCAGTGATGGTGAAAAGTATGGTCTGGTTAGGGGACATCACTGCTCTTTGATTGGGGATATAGTTTGCATGGTAGTAATGGACAATTTCTGGGAAAATGTGAACTTCAGGGAATTGGTACTTGGGCAAATTGGACTCCAAAAAACCAATTTTATCAGCATGGTTCAAGTATTGGTCTCTGTATCGACAATAGAGTTTGAGAGGGGATTCATGGACAAAGGTGTCCTTTATCTGGAAATCCTTGTCTTCCAGGGGGAGATGGTCTAGGTCTAGATGAGGAGTGGAAATAGGTCTCACGTCCATGGCAATTAGGGCAACCATTCTTAGTTCTTGTGGATTTGAGAATGGGGGAGGTGATTTTCAGCTTTTTAGGGCAATGGTGGTTCAATACTGTGTAAGCTTAAGTTACTTGAGTTTCTTTAATTAATTTTTCACTTTAACTAACAAACTCAGTAACTAGTTCTGAAATTGAGAGGTTTTCCAGTGAATTATGGCTTAAATACCTGGAATTAAGGAAAACTAGCTCTGAACAGGTCGACTGGCAATTGTGAACGGTCGAAAAGACTGTGTAGGCTGGAAGGTGAACTGGGTGCTTTGTGGCATCTTTGGGGTGCAATTTGGACGTAGGTTGACAACTTCGACGTTCGCAGGTGCGTGCATGGAGCTTTTTAGTTGAAAAAACGATAAAAACAAATGATTTGGGGCTTTTTGGCTTTATGCGCGAAAGTCAATTTTGGTGGGTACGGGTGAACAATGGTTATTTGTCATGTAGCGGGGTGAACAATGGCTTTTTTGGCGCGTAGCGGGCAGGCGGTAAGTGGTTTCCATCGCACCGCTTTTGGGTGCTTGGTGGTATTGGGGGGAGGCCGCCCGATTCCATACATTGAGCGACACGTAGCCTTGGGGGCCCAGCGGAAAACAACTCTTTTTGGGCGGGTAATGTTCGGATGTCGGGGCCTGTCTGAAATGGATGAGGGTCGTCCAATGTGGAGGGGAGCGATCATGTAGTGATCAGATAGTGGAGTTGCACGGAGGGTAGTGGGGGGGTCCAACGGGTAATTAAGTGCGGCAGTTTTAAGTTAATGAGGGATTAAGGCGGGGTTAAGGCGTCGGGGTCATTAGCGGAGGGTTTAATTTGGTTTTTGACTAACTTAATCGTGGATTGATTAGTTAGTGGGTTTGGGTAGAAAATCATAGTTTATATAATTAAACTAGGGTAGGGTTAATTAATATTGCATGAGTTAAATATATATGGGAAATGGGTTTTTGTTTGGGATTTAATAAATAAATTAGTAATTAATAAAATGAGCGGAAAGGGGCACAATACCCTAAGTATATGATATTTCATGTTTTAATGATTTTACGATAATAACATAAAAACTTAGGATATAGTGTTTTTGTGGGTTTTTGATATGAAAATGATTTATGTGGGGGAATAAACTCTTTTTCCTAGGTAAAAGTAATTTAACCTTAGGAAAAGAGTATTACTTAGGGAAAATGAAAGAACTGAAGGGGGGAATGAATTTTTATGAGGGGGTTTTAGTACTTATTGCCTATAAGTCATTGAGCCGAGGGTCTGGTCCCTCCAAAAGTCAGAGAAATGCTCTGAGCCTCTTTGGCTTAGGGTTTTCAAGTACTTTGATCTTTATTGTGGGAAATTAATTAAGTAAAAGGTGAAATGAATGAGGGAAGTTAATTAATTGACTTTGATATCCATCTGCATGCTTGAGTGCCCATTCACATTTGGAACTTTTATGATGAGAATAATAAATATGCTTTTGTCTAATCAGTCATCACATTTCTGCAACCTTTCTCTACTTACCCATCTACTCATCCTACCATTTTTACTTCTCTTTATTAGGGTGCATTTGAGCTAGAAAACCCTTATCAAACATTTTTATTTCTCTTTACAATAGTAAACTAACTAAATCTAACCGCATTACATCCAAGGGCTCAGATTAAACAGTTGAGCTCCTTTTATTTACTCTACCTATCTAATTATTTGCCAAGGTTATACTATTTGGCCATATTTTTATTCTCTATCTATAGACATGAAATTGAACCATGAAATAGCCAAGTTTAAACATTTTGACTATCATGGATTGTGGCAAAGATTACAAACTGCACACAACCATTTATTATACACAAAAAGTAAATAGTAGTGGCATTTTGACTTGCACACTTTCATGGTCCTTTTTCTTTTCTTGGGGTTCATATTTTTCATCTTTTGACCTTTTTATTGTTTTTGTCCTTTGATTATTCTTTTAGGACATACCCTCTTTATATTTTTTAATTTTTTGAATATGGAAAACATTTGCAGAAAGCAAAGGTATGTACATATTACATGTTCAATCTCAGTCATTCAAAAATTATGACTCTTATTGGTATAGGAACCTAACACTAAGAATAGAGTTCCTTTGTTTAATGGAAATAACTATGCACTTTGGAGTGGAAGAATTCAGGTTCATTTGCTGGCACAAGGATACGAAGTATGGGAAATCATTGACAAAGGCTTCACACTGACCCATGATGAACAAGGTAATAAAAATATGTATATGATGCAAAGGCTAAAGATCTTATTATCAATTGGCATTGAGTTGAAAGACTACTAAAGAGGGATGGGGAAAGCTTGAAAATATATATGCAGGTGACTCAAAGGTGAAATAAGCAAAGCTTCTAATTTACAGTGCAAAATTTGAGCAACTCAAAATGAAGGAAGATGAAAATATTGCTGCATACTTTCAGCTTGTTGATGAAACAATAAATGCATTGGAAGGTTTGGGAGAACCCATCAACACAAAAATTGTTGTCCGAAAGATCCTCAGAATATTGCTAGCAAGAATCAACCCAAAGGCATCTGTCTTGGAAGATAGATCAGATCTGACTAATTTCAGCATAGACGAATTCCATGGAATTCTTACGGCATATGAAATGAGAATTGAAGAAGAGGGTGGCACATCTCACTTAGAAACAAAATTTTCTACATCCAAGAAGACAGGTAAAGACAAGCAGACTCAAAAAGCAAAAACTTGTAGCTGTAAAGATGAAGAAAAGGAAGAAGACGAAGAAGAATTTTCAGATAAATAATTTGCCTACTTCACATGAAAGATGAGAATAGGTACGGGAAAATTCAAAGGTAAATTTCCATTGATATGTTTTGATTGTGGTGAGGTTGGGCATTTTGCAGCCAAGTATCCTCACAAAAATGAGGCTATTATGAAAGGAAAGAAAGGCCCTAGGACGTTCAACAAGCAAGGTAAGAAGAAATGGTTTAGGAAAAGTTTTTTCTCCAAATAATATAACTCCTCATCTGATGAAGACAATGATAACGAAGAAGAAATCAATATAAGAGTTTTGTTTATGGGCAAGCACAATAAGCAAGAGGCATTTGATGAAGAAGAAGAGATGACTGAGATTGAATTTCAAAATGAAGTGATTAGGGTTATCAAAGAGATCAAGGCCGAGAAGAAGCCCATCAATATTCTTGAAGACAAATTAAATATAGAAAGGGAACATGTCCTAAATATTAAAATCAAGGTTGAAGAATGCAAATGAATTGAAGAATCGCTCAGGAAAGAATTAAAGGAAAAAAACAAGGAAAGAGAGGCATTGGAAGCTGAAATAGTATCTCTATGAAAGGAAGTAAAAAATGGAAAAACTCTTCAAAACTATGCCAACAACTCAAATGCATTGGAAGAAATCATCAGCAATCAACGATTATGCAGTGACAAGAGTGGTCTTGGTTACAAAGAAAAATCCGAAAAAGAGTCAAGTCCTTCTATGATAACAAAAGAAGATGTATACGCAAAATCTACCAAGCAAGTAGATCTATCAGCTAAATCAACAGATCAAGACTTGTAGGTAGAACCATGGAAAAAATTTCCTCGAAGAATATTTCCTCCCAGATATCAAACTATCTTTTATGGTCATTGTTATTCATGTGGAAGGTTTGGACATAGAGTTGTAGAATGTCACATGTATGTTTGGAATGAATATAGTTCCAGGAGATCTTTTAGAAATGGATATTCCAGAACTCAGCAGAATATCAACAGATTTGATCATTTGAGAGATGATGTCGAATGTTACAAATGTAACAATTTTGGACATTTGGCTAAAGATTGCAAACTTGGAATCTCTTCAAAGGAATTCTCGCAAAATCAGAATGAACAAGTATGGAAAAAGAAGGCTGAAAAATGTTCTATCGCTTTCAAGGCTCAAAGCAACAAAAACGTTTGGTATGTTGATAGTGGTTACTTAGCGCATATGACTAGAGATAAAAATAAGTTAATATCCTTGAAGGAAAAGAAGGATGGAATTGTTATCACTAAAAAAAAATTTAAAAAATTTTGGACAACTGGTTTGGTTCCAAAGTTTTATGAGTTAGTCTTGGTCAAGTCATTTCTATTGTTTTGTTTAAAGAGTCTAAAACATAGAATAGAGTCTCGTTCCCATTGTCAAATAAGGTCAACAATCTTGTTTTAATTATCATTAGTCCCACATTGTTTCATAGGTGTCATGTGTTAAGTTTGTTTTAAATTTGACATGCGCTACGAAATTAACTATGAGTTTTCGTAGCGCACTACGAAACCCCTGAAACAACCTGTTTTAGCATAAAAGACTCTGTTTTCTGCTTTTAATAGTCAACTTCCAGAAGGGTTCCTGACCAGCTGAGAACTCAATTTTTAAAAATGAAAGAGGGTTTTCTTCCTAACATACTGAAATACAAAAACCTCTTTCAGTTTCTTCAAATTCGTTATAAGGTGGGATAAATTCATGGTTAAACTTGCGCTACGCAATTGCTGAAAGCCAAGCTTTGTCTTTTGGTTTGAGCAGTCTTTTTCAAGATCAGATTCTAGTTACAAGAAAAGGTATTTTGGAATTCTGAAAGAGGTTTCTCTTCATAAACTCTCCAAATACAATAACCTATCTCACTTTCTTTATAAGTGTTATCAGTTGGGAGATACTAAGCTTTCTTTGAAACCTTAATTTCAGAGAACAGAATTTTTCCTGTTTTACACGTGTTTTTCAAGGACAAATACTGGACAGCTGGAGAAGTGTTTTAAAAAACCAAGAGAGGTTTTTTTTCTAGACAACATGGAATACAAAAAAATCCTTCAATTTCGTAAAATATGTCATGGATGAGAAGATAAAGGCTCTATCCCACGTGCTAATTTTCAAAGATCCTAAACCTAAAAACAGGGAAACATGTTCCCTAATTTCTAGGGTTTATCATCAGCAGTAAGGTGACAACGTGGGAGGCTTCATCAAATTCGACCTCATGAGGTTGCAGCTGTCAAAGAATGCATTCAATGTTTAGTTAAGGTGGTTTAGTCATAACAAGGAGTTGTACTCCTAATTGTATTAGGACTCTAGGACTGTTAGTTAGCTGTCAAATGCATTTAAAGGTTTGTTTTATGGTTAGAATAGGTGTCACTCATAGAAAATTCAAATTCTCTTGATGAGGGATGAGGGAATCCATGTTGTAAATGCTATATATAAAGCAAGAGGTCGAATTAGCAAGGGGTTGGAGACTTTTTGGCTCAGCTGCTACTCTATGTGCAGACTGTGTATATTTTTAACCTAATGCAGAGTTTCTACTTAGACAACTCAAGATTCATGAAGAGTTCTTGTATGTTCTTGTTTTGATGGCATCTTCCAATACTTACATTGCAGTGGTGTTTACTTATGATACTCAGAAAACATCAATGATGCTCTAACTTCCTTCATGTATTTATAAATTGTGTTTCCTTGCATTGTATCTTTGTTCTGTTGATGTATAAAAACTCTCTATGCCCTAAGTTTCATGTTAAGCTGATCTTGCTGTGGTACTGAAACATACTTTGACTCCATAGCCCAATGGTAGCCAACCTTCATCTTTCAACCTATAAACCCATAAAATCACAAAACCATAGAGTTAGCCATCTATCCATATCTTTAATCAATATCATTAACCCTTTGAGAGAGCCCTCTCAGGCTAAGGAGGCAAAGCCTTAGCTAAAAGATTGGTTTGAAATAGTTACATTGAGATAGTCTGATTAGCAGCCTATTAGGGTCCTATTTTGGTGATAACATTTTGGTGCATCTACCAGGAGTCTGAAGATTATTCATTCCCGAAATCAAGAAGCTGAACTTCTGAAGGTAGCAGGAGCTCAGAAAGTTTTCAAGGCTGCAAACTACCTTGGCGACTCCACACATCAAATAACAAATTGGAAGGTGACTCCACTGCAAGAAGATCAGTAGCTTGATGAATTTTCAAGATGAGTTCCATTGTCAGAATGAATGCCAGGTATGCCCCTATGAATCGGTCTCATATCCCTGGTTTTCCAAATCCTATGCCAAAGGTTGATTGGTTCGATGATCTTCCAATATTCAAAGATGAAAAGAAAGACAATGCTGCTCTTCACTTGGTTAGGTTTCATATGCATGTACATAGTCTTAAGGTTTTATGACCACTTTAGAAGGAAAAGCATGGTCTTGGTATAAAAGCTTGGAAAATGGTTCATTATATTCTCTTGCTGATTTCCATGATGTATTCTATGACATGTATAAAGAGTGTCATCCCTCCTTATTGCTGGTCAAAGATTGTTGTAAACATTCTACGAATTTTATTCAATATTTGGAGGATTGTTATGATGATGATGAATTCATGGATGAAGAAATTTTAGAGGCTCTTCATAACAATACATTTCAACACCAAGAATAAAGGATAACATCCCATGAAATGCAACATGAAAATCAGCAGGGGTTTACTTATGAAAATCATATTACATCCTCTGAGATTGATGTAGAGATGCAGCAGACTTGTTAGTCTTCGGATCATAATGAAGATAAAAATAATTGCAAACACCAAGAAGAAATACTGGAAGAGGTTTTTTATAACCCTCAGGTAGAGGAAAAGGTTGATCATTTATGTAATTCCTTGCAGCAGATTACTTCAAAGAATGATCATAATAGTGAGGAAAATTACATTGTTTGTGGAAATCATGCAGAAAAGTAGTTAGATAGCATATCAAAAGAATCTTGTGTGGCTGAGAATCAGTTGACTGAAGATATAGAATGTTATGATGATCATCAAACAAATCATGTCTTTTTTGACCCTATAGCTGATTACATGGAAAAGATTTACTGTTCAGGCTCCCAGTTATATTTTCATCTTGAAGAACAGTTACACCTCATGTTGCCTTGGTTATTTCAGTATCTAGTTTATTTTTGCTTCAAGCACAGTCAAGAGATTCAAGAGTCAGATCAGATCAATGACTGGCTTCATTGGAAGTTTCATGTTCCTTGAGCTACAAGTGGAGATTGCAGCTGATAGGGTAGGTAGGAATGTGCAAATAAGCTTAGGGTAGGTTGATTGAGCATCTATTTTAGTAGGCGCAGTTTGAATTCTTCTTTCAGAAATCATTAAAGGCTTGAGAAGCAGATTGGGCAGAAGTTCAAAGTTTTATTCTAGAGGATGGATAGCGGCACTGGAGCTACAAGTTCTTAGTGTACCACAAGGGAACACTATCCCAAGTGGAGCCACTGTTATCATTGAAAAAATTTCAAAAATTTTTGGACAACTGGTTTGGTTCCAAAGTTTTATGAGTCAGTCTTGGTCAAGTCATTTCTATTGTTTTGTTTAAAGAGTCTAAAACATAGAATAGAGTCTCGTTCCCATTGTCAAATAAGGTCAACAATCTTGTTTTAATTATCATTAGTCCCAAATTGGTTCATAGGTGTCATGTGTTAAGTTTGTTTTAAATTTGACATGCGCTACGAAATTAACTAGGAGTTTTCGTAGTGCGCTACGAAACCACTAAAACATCCTGTTTCAGCATAAAAGACTCTGTTTTCTGCTTTTACTAGTCAACTTCTAGAAGGGTTCCTGAGCTGATGAGAACTCAATTTTGAAAAATGAAAGAGGCTTTTCTTTCTAACATACTAAAATACAAAAACCTCTTTCAGTTTCTTCAAATTCATTATAAGGTGGGAGAACTTTATGGTTAAACTTGCGCTATGAAACCCCTGAAACAACCTGTTTTAGCATAAAAGGCTCTAAAGGCTTTTCTTTCAATCCCACTTCTTCACCCCTGTGAGCATCACCCGATGCAATTCCTGGTTACCGGGTGCAAGCCCCGGAAGTGATGATTGATGCTATGTGATTCATTTCACTAGTTTCAATCCCACTTCTTCACCCCTGTGAGCATCACCCGATGCAATGAGTGCTAAGTGAACTATTCAAAAATCATGAGAAATTAGTCAATTACGACTACCTCTCATGGAAATGGTCATACGTGAATGACTTACTTAACGCAGTTGAATCCCAAAATGATATAAAAGACTCTGTTTTCTGCTTTTACTAGTCAACTTCCAGAAGTGTTCCTGAGTAACTGAGAACTCAATTTTGAAAACCGAAAGAGGTTTTTCTTTATAACATAATGAACTACCAAAAAATCTTTCAGTTTCTTCAAATTCGTTCTAAGGTGGGAGAAATTCATGGTTAAACTTGCGCTACGAAATTGCTGAAAGCCAAGCTTTGTCTTTTGGTTTTAGTAGTCTTTTTCAATATCAGTTTCTGGTCACAGGAAAAGGTATTTTGGAATTATGAAAGAGGTTTCTATTCATAAAATATTCAGATACAATAACCTATCTCACTTTGTTCATAAGTGTTATCAGTTGGGAGATACTAAGATTTCTTTGAAACCTTAATTTCAGAGAACAATTTTTTTTCCTGTTTTACACTTGTTTTTCAAGGACAGATACTGGATAGCTGGAGAAGTGTTTAAAAAAAAAAGGAGAGGATTTTGTTCTATACAGCATGGAATATAAAAACCTCCTTCAGTTTCATAAAATATGTCATGGATGAGAAGATAAAGGCTCTATCCCACGTGCTAATTTTCAAAGATCCTAAACCTAAAAACAGGGAAACATGTTCCCTAATTTCTAGGGTTTATCATCAGCAGTAAGGTGAAAACGTGGGATGCTTCATCAAATTCGATGTCATGAGGTTGCAGCTTTCAAAGAATGCATTCAATGTTTAGTTAAGGTGGTTTAGTCATAACAAGGAGTTGTACTCCTAATTGTATTAGGACTCTAGGACTGTTAGTTAGCTGTCAAATGCATTTAAAGGTTTGTTTTATGGTTAGAATAGGTGTCACTCATAGAAAATTCGAATTCTCTTGATGAGGGATGAGGGAATCCATGTTGTAAATGCTATATATAAAGCAAGAGGTCGAATTAGCAAGGGGTTGGAGACTTTTTGGCTCAGCTGCTGCTCTATGTGCAGACTGTGTATATTTTTAACCTAATGCAGAGTTTCTACTTAGACAACTCAAGATTCATGAAGAGTTCTTGTATGTTCTTGTTTTGATGGCATCTTCCAGTACTTACATTGCAGTGGTGTTTACTTATGATACTCAGAACTCATCAATGATGCTCTGACTTCCTTCATAGATAAACAAATTGTGTTTCACTATTTTATATTTGCAATTCTGCACTTGAACTCTATAATTCCTTGACTTCCATGCTAGGTAGAATGTTTTGGCTTCACTAGTCAGGATTCAAAGAGAGTTTTTAATGTCCTATTGTCTCATGGATTTCCTCTTTCACTTACTTGCAGTGGTATGAATACATGTTACTTATAACTCATCAATGATGCTCTAACTTCCTTCATGTATTTATAAACTGTGTTTCCTTGCATTGTACCTTTGTTTTGTTGATGTATAAAAACTCTCTATGCCCTGACTTTCATGTTAAGCTGATCTTGCTGTGGTACTGAAACATACTTTGACTCCATAGCCCAATGGTAGCTAGCCTTCATCTTTCAACCTATAAACCTATAAAATCACAAAACCATAGAGTTAGCCATCTAGCCATATCTTTAATCAATGTCATTAACCCTTTGAGAGAGCCCTCTCAGGCCGAGGAGGCTAAGCCTTAGCTAAAAGATTGGTTTGAAATAGTTACACTGAGATAGTCTGATTAGCAGCCTATCAGGGTCCTATTTTGGTGATAACAGGAACAATGTCTTTGGGAAATGACGGGTCTTCAAACGTCATAGGAGCAGGTACGGTCACACTTGGAAGCAAGGATGCATTAGTGAAGGATGTGTTGTTGGTTGAAAATATGAATCACAATCTGCTCAGTGTTGGAAAAATGTACCATCAGGGACACACGATGCTATTCAACTCAAAGAAATGTGAAATTAGGAAAGGCAAATTTGGAAAAATTGTGGCTACAACAAGCAAATCTCTAAATGGCATATACATTTTGAATGAAACACCTAAAGGATGATTTTTGGCAAAAGAAGATGAAAGTTGGTTATGGCACAAACAAATGGGACATATAAATTTCGACAATTTGGTTAGGTTCAACAAAAAGGAAGAAGTAAGATAAATGCCTAAAATTTCAAAATCTACCAATACGATATGTGAATCTTGTCGGCACGAAAAACAGACAAAAGTTGAGTTCAAGACAAAGGAACACTTTGCATCACATCCATTGGAATTAATACATACTGATCTATGTGGTCCTATGAGAACAAAAGGTTTAGATGATGAATTATACTTTATGCTAATGATAGATGATTACACCAGAATGACAACCGTTAGTTTCTTAAAGAAAAAATTTGAGGCATTCGAATGTTTCAAAATCTACAAGGAATTGGTCGAAAATGAAACCGATTTGAAGATCAAATCTCTGAGATTAGATGATGGTGGAGAATTCATGTCCAAAGCATTTCAACAATACTGTGACGAAAATGGAATAAAAAGACAATTTTCAACAGCTAGAACACCACAACATAATGGAATTGCTGAAAGAAAAAATAGAACCGTATAGGAAATGGCTAGAATAATGTTAAATGACTAAAAAATGGATGATAAATTCTAGGTTCAAGCAATTGAAACAACCGTGTTCATTATAAACAGAGGTCTACTAAGGAGCAATTGTAACATGAATCTGTACGAACTATGGAAGGTAATACCAGCTAATGTCAAATACTTCAAAATATTTGGAAGTAAATGCTACATCAAAAGAGAAGACCAAAAATTGGGCAAGTTAGATTCCTGTGTTGACGAAGGTATTTTCGTTGGTTATTCAAGCAAAAGAAAGGCTTATAGATGCTATAATCTAAGGCAAAAATGAATAGTTGAAAGAATACATGTTACTTTTGACGAAGACTGTGTTCTAAAGGATAACAATGAGATCGTTGTTGGCTTATATGGGCCTGACCCAGGTTCGGAAGAATTATTTAGCCAAACAAATCCCGCAGCTACCGACCCTTTCAGCAACAGTCCACGGAGCGCGGACTGAGGTCTCACCCGAGGTAGTAGGGGAGGGTGCTAGAACCAGGTTTCCACACCCTTGGGATGCCTTGATGTGGTCTGGAGGTTTCACGCACCGTTCTGTAGCTTCGCGCTGCTCTGCTTCACGCATATACGGACCCAGAATAGTCCTAACTACTTATTAGTGCGTTGTTTATAGGTTCAATCTACCTTTTACAGTCTTTAAGCAAACATTTATTAGATTTAACTAGTTCGCACACTTAGAATAAACACAGATTCACTTATATTCATAACATAAGCATATGCACAAAAATCAAACAGTTATATTCACCATACAAAAGCCAGATCCGCGATAATACAGATTTAACACAGAATTTCAGAAGCAACTTATCTTTATTTACTTTCCTCACCAACACATCCAGATCCACCTTGCGCACTCAGTTGCAGGGGTCCATGCACACAGCTGCGGACTCTTCCAGGCCTCTGTGCACACAGCTGCAGAGCCTCTATCCACTACCCAATCTCTCGATTCAGACTTACAGATGCTTCAAGACTTTTCTCCTCAAAAACCCATTACATTTCAGATCCAAGATCACCTACCCAAAACAACTAACTGCCCCTAACCATAGAGCCTCACTCTATTTATACCTTTGCATGGTCCACGAACCATGGGCGGGCTGACTCAATTTACATTTCTTTACATTATTTTAGGGCAGACTACCCTTTGACTCAACTTATTACAATTTGCGCTCCACGCCTCCCACAGAGTCTTTACCCTATCTTTACCCAAAATTTCGAGATTTGTGCCCCATGACCATTACGCGGGGCTTCTGCTACCCAGCAGTCCCCCAACACAATCATCGTGACTCGTCCCAAGTCACTCATTGGTGCGGCGAGACACACTGCCTTGGCTTCACGGTTCACCTCTTCTTCGAGTGACGCTCTTCGTCCTGCTACTCCTTTGTTGTCTCCTGCAACGCTCCGTCCGGCTCCTGCTTCACTGTTATTACCAATTCTCACAACCGATAATGCTCATTCTGCCCTGCTCGGTTAACACAGAGCACCCCCTCATAGGATTTTAGCTCTAGCGGGGGAGCCACATACGGGACCTCCTTGTACCACCGCAACCACTTTCTTCCTTCGTATCGTCTCTTCGCAATGTCTGCTACAGCTTGTGTTACAATTTTGCAAGACCCTTGCTACTGTCCGCGAGATCCAAATCCTCAAGGTACATCAGGGACGAGTTGTTAACTGCATTTCTACCAGTGGTCTCTGTCTTTCTAGCCTTTCGCTTTTCTGTTGTAGTTCACTGGCCTTCTCCTGGGCGAGGCGGTGACATCCGGACCAATTCTGCTTCGTGTCTTCCATTTTCCGGTACATCCCCTCTTGTTGACGTTTAACTCTATGTGGCATCCTCAGCTGTCAATACCATGTTCCTCAGAGAACCTTGCCTTTCCATCAGCCAGATCACCACCCTCGGGCTTACTCCTTATGCAGAGATAATGAAAAGTTCCATATCGGTAACCAGCTTGTGTTTTCTAGAACTGTAGGTCGCCCAGTGGATGCCCCTCTGTCATTTATAAACGTTTCGAATTTCAAATTCACTGGCTCCCGCTTGTTCTGGCGTGCTTGGTTAAACTTGTGATAGCTCGTTCCATATCTGGCTCGTACCCCTTCTCTTAATTTCCCGCCAACCACTCCCTTTTGCCATAAGGCAGACATCTTGTCATGAATAGTGACAACAACGGTCACCTCTCCTCTTATCAATGCAATAGTGCAATCCTTTCCGCGCAACCGCGATCCTTGTAATTGGCCAAATCTATGCGCACCCTAGTAATCGCGCATCCTTCCCCCAGACTGCTTTATCGTCCTGCACTCTCTTTCAACTGGTTGGAGTGGTGAGACTATCCTTCGGATGGTTAGTCAGGTGGTCGGCCCACCCGTGTAGAGCTTCAGGCGACTGCCATTCACTCTTCCCAGGAAGGGGTCTCCATTGAGTTTGGCAAGCTGAACCGCACCCCCATCGGTAACTTCTTTGACGACATAGGGTCCCAACCAATGCATTCGGAGTTTTCCAGGGAATTTCTCGAACTTGCTATCATATAGTAATACTAGATCATTCTCCTTGAAAGTGCGCACCTTGATATGGCGATCATGCCATGCTTTCTCTCGCTGTTTCTGTACTTGCTGATGGAATCCAGCCAAAAACCTTTCCTCCTCCAGTTCTTCGAGCTGCGTGAGCCGTTCCTCCAAAGCCCCGTGGTTTTCCATACCTGTTATTGCCGCTATCCGCAGACTAGGCACAATGTATTCCATAGGCATAATGGCCTCCTTGCCATAGACTAACCGAAAAGGTGTCTGGCCTGTCAACTTCTTGCACGTGGTTCAATATGCCCATAGTACAACAAGGATGCACAAGTCCCAGTCATTTCGCTGCGCTTTATAGACCTTTGTCAATGCAGTATCTAGAATTTTGTTGAAGGCTTCAACGGTCCCATTCACTTGCGGGGGATAAGGCGTACTTTGTTGATGATATATCTAGAATTCCTTAGTGAGTGTGCTGATTGTTTCACTTAGAAAGTGTGTTCCCAGATCACTCATGAGAATTTTGGGACATCCAAACCGTGTCAGCATGTTCTCGAACAAAAAATTCACAGCTGTCGTAGCCGCGCAGTCCTTGACCGGCTGTGCCTCTGCCCATCGAGTCAAATATTTTGTCGTGGTGATGATATAGCGCACGCCTGTCTTCCCCCGTGGCATGATAGGTCCCACGAAGTCGATTTCCCACTTCTTGAATGGCTGTAGCATCATCTGTGGCTGAAGCGGCATTTCATCCCTCCATGATGGTTTCCCTGTTTGTTGACATACGTCGCAGGCTCGGCAGTATGCTTTCGAATCTTGATGCAGAGTGGGCCACCATAATCCTGCGTGAAGAATCTTCTGGGCTGTGGCGCGACCCGCATAATGTCCGCCAACAACCCCCCCATGTGCTTCGGCCAGGATCTGTCCTCGCTCGAACTCTAGGACATACCTGCGTAATATTTCGTCGTTGCCCATTTTGTAGAGGTGCCCTGCAATCACGGTAAAGTTTGTTGTGCATATCACTAATTCCTTCTTCTGCTGAATAGAATATCCTTGTGGTGCAGTTCCTGTAGTTAAGAAATGGATTATATCCTCAAAGTGGCCATCCGCTACACGCACTGCATACAACTGTGCATCCGGGAGTCCGTCCTCTAAACTTGTGGGCTCTTCGCCGGTCTCAATTCGGGACAGGTGATTCGGGCCTACATTTAGACGTCCTGGCTTTATGACGACCTCGAAGTCATATTCTTGGAATAACAACAACCACCTACAAATGCGCCCCCCCCAACACAGGCTTATTCACTAGGTTTTTTAGCGCCAATTGATCAGTGTAATCTTAAAGTGGCCTCCGAGTAGATAGTGGCGGTATTTTTGAAGCACGTATACCATCACTAATCCCTCTCGCTCAGTAGTGGAGTAATTCTTCTTCGCTTTTGACAACCGACGACTTGCGAACGCAATTGGGTGATCAATTCCCTCCACTCCTGGTTGAGTAAGTACTGCCCCCAACGCGATACACGACGCATCGACATGCACATGAAATTCGACGTCCCATTTTGGAAAGACAAATATCGGGGCGGATGCCATCTTTTCCTTAAGTGTTTCCAGACTTTTTTTTCACTCCTCATTCCAGCCATAAGTAGCATCCTTCTTCAACAATTGTCCCATTGGAGTCGTGATCTGGGAGTAGCTTTTTATGAACTTCTGATGGTAGCCCATGTGTCCTAGTGTGGCGCGTAGTTATTTGACACTCTGCGGCGCTTGCAGATTGAGTATGATAGCGATCTTTGCCGGATCCACCATCAGACCTTGCTTACAAACCACATGGCCAAGCAGGTTCCCGAAGGGGACGAGGAAAGTACACTTCTTTAGGTTTAGCGCAATCTGGTGTCATCGACAAGTATCCAACATTAATCGTAAGCTCACGGTATGTTTCTTCACCAGTCCGAATACGGTCCAGTCATCAAGGTAGACCTCTAAGAACTTGTGTATAAATTCCTTGAATGTAGCTACCACAATGTGGGAAAATATCGCCGGCACATTCTTCAGTCCAAAGGGCATCACCGTATACTGAAAACAACCCCATTCAGTGGCGAACGTTGTTTTACTCCTGTCCTCTGGCGCGATCTTGATCTGGTGGTATCTGGAGAACCCGTCCGTGAAGGAGTAGGCTTCCTTCCCCCCACATTTTCCAGCACTTCATCTGTAAAGGGCATCGGGAACGGATCGTTAACACAGGCATCATTGAGCTTTCTGAGATCCACGCAGATGCGAATCTCACCCTTCTATTTCTTCTCTTGCACCACCATAGGACTTACCCAGTTGGACTCCTCGACTGGTTCAATGATTCCTGCTGCCAGCATCTTGTCCAATTCTTCGCGGACCTTTGCTTTGTATTTTGGATTCAATTGGTAGGGTCGCTGCTTAACTGGCTTCGCGTCTGACTTCAACATTATCTTCATCACTCCCAGGTGTCCTAGGATCCCTTTTAGCTCTGTGATTTTTGTTGGGAATAAATCTCAATATTCCCGAAGCAACTCGACGACCTTCTCCACCATTGCGTCGTCCCAATAATCCCCAAGCATTGCATACATCGGATCTTCTTCTGTTCCAATATTTACTTGTTTCATTTTCAACGATGCTCGTGATATCTGGATCTTCGATTTCAGGTCCACGCACCTCATGGATCCCTTCTGATTCTGGAATATTGATGTTTCGCGGATCACCCTCATCATCTTCTACATAGACATTGTAACATTCGAGGACCTGGCTCAGCTTTCGCGACCAGTCGGGCTACATAGTTCCTTCTGGTTCCAGTGGCGTTTTGAAAATGGCGGCCTTCACCAGCTATAACGCGTCATCCACGGGATCCATCCATAGATCTTCAAAGAGGAATGTTGAAAAAAACCCTTCGTGCAAGATATCCCATTGCCTGTGCTGTGTCGAAGTTCTGCTTCCATATACCAGTTTCTGGGAATAATGTCCAGGGTGTGATAAAATAAGTGCACCCACTCTGGTTGGGGTTCTTCTCCGTAGGCTTTGCTCCATCTGGTAAGGTGCATACGCGGGTCATCACATCCATTGTATTTCTCTATTTTTCATAGCTCTAGCTTCCCAAATCTTATCTGCATCATGCGCCCACAGCCGCGCCAATCTTCGAAAGTCCCTTCATGTGTGCCCCACCATCGTGCAGGTGTCGCACGCAATGCCCATCGCAATGCATCAAACCATTGGTGCTCTGGTACTGCGATTTCAAATTTGGTCAGGAATTCATCTATTATTGTCATCCCATCATACGTTGGAAATTCACGATCCTGGGCCCTCACACAGTACAGAGATTTAGTCACCATATTGCAGTGTAGCATGGTCACTCCGTTCAACCTATTACGCCATCGCTCGTCTTCTTCATCTGAATCGGTGGTGCAGGACTCTACATAGCCCCATGATATTCTTCTATCCTCCATTGTCTTGACCCATTCTTGCCTTTGTGTAGACATTATGTAGATAATATCTAATTCATCGTCGCTTTCTTTGTTGTGCACGGGTTGAATATAGCGCGGTCCTTCATCCAGATCTAGCAGAACTACTACGCGGAGCGACTTTGTTTCAAATATCATTGTCTGCTTCTTTAAGTTAATAACCCCATTCATGTCGGTGGCCTAGTCTATTCCTAACAACGTAGGATAAGGCGTACTTTCATCCATGATTTCAATTACTTCGAAGTCTGTTCTGGTGCTCCTGCCTTCTATATCTACCATAATTCCTTACAACCTTCCCATGGGCAAAATTTTCTGTTGGTTCGCTATCCGCAATTAAATAGGAGACCATTGTAGTGTAGGCTTACCCATGCACTCCCAATTTTGTTTAGGCAGTATGTTGGCATCTAAGCCCAGGTTTGGAATGACTTGATCCATCTCATAATCGCCGATCTGCACCGTTAATCGCATTTCCCGCCCGATCCGCGATGCATGTCTTCCCAGTTTCTGAATTACGCAATGTTCACTCCATCCTGCACATCTATTGATCAATTCCTGTAAGCCATTAACTGCCCTATTGTCACGAATCAATTTTATACATGTCCCTAAAAAGATAGTTATCATCGAGGCATCCCTGTCCGGCTCAGGTTGATCCCTACTACCTGGGGTAGAGACCTCCACGAAGCTCTCCCTAGCTTCCAGATATGTCTCCTTGCCGACCCCTGTGCCTTCCTTACTTAAGTTCCGTCTATCCGCTCCTGTGGCCTTTCCACTTCTTAGCACCATGTTTACTTTGGGGTCTTCCTCGCGTTGTTCAGACCTCATCATCTGCACGTTCTGGGTTGTTGCTAGTTGTGCTACCCTTTTTTCCCGAATCTGTTCTATCAACGTAGGGGAATCTATGAGCTCATGATCGAATTGCTCACAGTAAGTGCATGAAATTCTAGTTGGGTTGGTACAATCCCGCTCGTAATGTCCCGGTCCTTCGAAGTTGTAATAGATTAGCTGCCCGCGACCCCTTCCTGGCCCCATTCCACCCCGTCCTTGTCCACGGCCCTGGAACCCACCACGCGCGATCGCCGTAGTTAGATCCTGACCTTGCGCCTCAGTCTGCATTCTGTAAGTAGGTGACTGGTCCATTAATAATTGATAGCTACGACAGTCTCTTTCCTCGTGGCCCACCGATCTGCAAAAGTTGCAAAATAGCTGCTGGGGGGTCTGGTTGTATTTTGGCAGTAGATGACAGTTATCGGTGTTATGTTTTCCTCCCACCTGACAGATTGCGCACTAGAGCGAGGTTGTTGTGCTTGGCCCTACCTGTGCCTCTGGTCGCAATGGTGTTGGTCCCCCTGTTGCCACATAATTCACTGAGACCGGGCAATGATCTTTATCGTGCCCCTGGCTCCTGCACTTTATACACCATACTTCCTTCCAGACATTTGGTCGCGGTGCCCGTTCTTGTTTTAACTTCTTCATTTCCAAACACAAGTTTTGGATCTGCACATGGATTTGCTGAACTCCCAACCCCGAGTCTTTTAACGGAGTTTCGTGCAACCTCATCGCTGTCTCCAATGCTTCATCCTGGGTTGAGATCTTTTGTTGTGACAAATCCGTCCTCAGATGTGGTGTTAAGGATGCCATAAAACAAACGCAGTGCTACGCATCTGTCAATGTCATGTTAGCCTCGCGAATAGTACTTTTCAGTCTTTGGTCCAAATCCCATGGGGTTTCACCAGACATCATCACAATCTCTTTGAACCCTATGATCGACTGTGTTTCTGACTTTGGCCAGCTAAACTCTTTCTTTAGTTAAGTCTGGTTTTCTGCCGTCCCTGCAGTTGGGTGATCACTTGAGTACTTTATGTACCATGTCAACGCCTGGTCTTGCAGCGCGCTAACTAGGGTATCCTTTCTGATATTATCATCTGCAATTCTATGTGTGTTCCATACTGAGGTTAACACGAACCAAAATTGTTCTGGGTCTTCGCTTCCTGCTCCTTTGAATATTGGTAGCTGGATCGCGCTCATCATTGTCAATTCTACCACTGTACTCTGAACTATTACTGTTCCTGGTCCCCTCGATCCTTCAATTTTCTATGGAGTTCCAACGCTCCTACATCAGACACCCCTTAGGCAGATCTCGGTCCTGGCAACAGAACCATTTGTTGGCTTATATGGGCCTAACCCAGGTTCGGAAGAATTATTTAGCCAAACAAATCCCGCAGCTACCGACCCTTTCGGCAACAGCCCGCGGAGCGCGGACTGAGATCTCACTCGAGGTAGCAGGGGAGGGTGTTGGAACCAGGTTTCTGCACCCTTGGGATGCCTTGATGTGGTCTGGAGGTTTCGCGCACCGTTCCACTGCTTCGTGCTGCTCTACTTCGCACAGATCCAGACCCAGAATAGTCCTAACTACTTATTAGTGCACTGTTTATAGGTTCAATCTACGTTTTACGGTCTTTAAGCAAACATTTATCAGATTTAACTAGTTTGCGCACTTAGAATAAACACAGATTCACTTATATTCATAACATAAACATATGCACACAGATCAAATAGTTATATTAAACATACAAAAGCTAGATCCACGATAATACAGATTTAACACAAAATTTCAGAAGCAACTTATCTTTATTTACTTTCCTCACCAATACATCCAAATCTGCTTTGCACACTCAGCTGCAGGGGTCTGCGCAGACAGCTGTGGACTCTTCCAGGCCTCTGCGTACACAGCTGCAGAGCCTCTATCCACTACCCAATCCCTTGACTCGGACTTACTGACGTTTCAAGACTTTTCTCCTCAAAACCCCATTACATTTCAGATCCAAGATCACCTACCCAAAACAACTAACTGCCCCTAACCATAGAGCCTTGCTCTATTTATACCTTTCCATGGTCCACGAACCATGGGCGGGTTGACTCAATTTACATTTATTTACATTATTTTTGGGCGGACTACCCTTTGACTCAACTTATTACAATTCGCGCTCTGCACCTACTTCAGAGTCTTTACCCTATCTTTACCCAAAATTTCGGGCTTTGTGCCCCATGACTGTTACGCAGGGCTTCTGCTACCCAACAATCGTCTCTGAGGGGCTTGAGGTAGAATCTATGAAGCAAGAAGAAGAATCTCCAGAACAAGACCAATCAAATAAGGAAACAACAATCAACAAAGAGGAAATAAGAAATGATCAACAAGATGTACAAGAAACTTCTCCAAAAGTTTTAAAAGAATCATCTATCAAATAAAATCATCGACAACATAAATGAAGGAATTAGAACTAGGAGAAGTCAACAACTCCATTCATCATAGCAAGCCCACCTTGCTCTTTTAGCAACTTTTGAGCCTAGGAATTTTGAGGAAGCTAGTCAATATGAGCAATGGGTAGCAGCTATGAATGAAGAACATGATCAAATTGAGAAGAACGACACTTGGGAATTGGTTCCGCGACAAAAGGATAAAAATGTTACTGGAATTAAATGGGTCTTTAGAAACAAATTGAATGATGGTGGATAGGTTACCAGGAATAAGGCAAGATTAGTTTTCAAAGGATATGCACAAGTAGAAGGAATTGATTTTGAAGAAAAATTTTCTCCCGTTGCCAGAATGGAAGCTATCAAGATGTTTCTTGCTTATGCATGCTCGAGAAAAATCAAGGTGTATCAAATGGAAGTTCAGTCAGCCTTTCTAAATGGTTAATGGGAAGAAGTTTACATTGAACAACTAGAAAATTTTATGCTCTCTGATAAGGAAGACTATGTTTGTAGATTAAAGAAGGCACTATATGGTATCAAACAAGCTCCTAGAGCTTGGTGTGCTCATCTTGATGGATATCTACATCAACAATGATTCAAGAAAGGAAGTGCCAACAACAATCTCTATGTGAAAGTGGATCAAGATAACCTAACAATTATCGAGGTATATGTGGACGATATAATCTTTGGAAACAATGATCACAAATTAAGTAAAAAATTTGCCACAAATATGGAAAGTGAGTTTGAAATGTCTCTACTTGGCGAGATGACATACTTTTTAAGGCTTCATATATCTCAACAGGATAAAGGAATATTTATATAACAAACTAAGTACATCAAGGAAATTCTTAAGAAATTCAAGATGGAAGATTGCAAGCCTATCCTTACCCCAATGGTAACAGGTTGCAAGTTAAGTTTAGAATGTTTGTCAAAGGATGTGGACCAGAGGTTGTATAGATATATGATTGGAAGTCTTCTATATGTGACAACTTCTCAGCCAGACATAATGCAGGCAGTTGGACAAGTAGAAAGATTCCAAGCAACACCAAAAGAATCTCATATTATTTCCGTCAAAATAATTCTTTGATATATTAAGGGCACAACAAAATATGATTTATGGTATCTCAAAGGAAATGATATAGTTATCCAAGCTTATACAGATGTAGATTGGGGAGGAAGTGTTGATGATCGAAAGAGTACTAGAGGAGCAACATTCTATCTAGGTGGTTGCTTGTTTCATGGTTAATTAAAAAGCAGTCTTCGATCTCGTTATCCACAACAGAAGCAGAATATATCGCGGCAACAACTTATTGTACTCAAGTTCTATGGATGAAGAAAACTTTGCAAGATCTTCAAGTCAAGTTTGATGATCCTATTCCCATATTCTGCGAAAACACCAGTGCCATCAGTATCTCCAAGAATCTTGTCATGCATTCCAAAACAAAGAACATTCTGATCAAATATCATTTTGTTAGAGAGCTGGTCACCGAAAAGAATATCAAGCTTGAATATGTTGGCACAGAGGAACAAATTTCTGAAATATTTACCAAACCATTACCTCATGAAGCATTTGAGTATCTTTTCCAAAAGCTTGGGATTCTCCCAAGTTCTCATTAGTCTCTTTCTCTTTTCTAACTAAGTAGAAAGGGGGAGTGGAGGTGGGTACATGTCAGCAGGATGAAAATTTGTCAGGGGGAGTTACCCTTTGCCATTGATGACAAAGGGGGAGAGAAGGCAGTAGGAAGTGGTGCCATGATCATAAAGGGAGTACTTATGTTGCCATCAATGCCAAAGGGGGAGATTGTTGATCAGTGGTTTTCATTGATGTCAACCCAAGTAGTACCAGGGGCTACCCCGATCTTGCATGGTAATTTTGACTTGACAAATCATCCTATTCTAAGTCAAGGATCTTCTATATGGATTCTACTCATCGAGCTGTTTCCGTTGATATATGGTACCCCACGTAGTTCTTCACAGTTTGAGAGTTATTCATGTTTGAAGTTAGTAACCCCAGTTAGTGGGCTAAAACCCAATGAGGTTGTGGCATGGCACTCATCATTGGATTTGGTCATTTAATAGTCAATAATTAATAATGTTTTGTGCTCCTAAAATCCCTCCAACGTTCACTTGTTGAGGACCCTCTCAACTCAAGACATTTCTATAAATAGTGACCCTCATATCCTCCTCTAGCAAGCACTTTTCAACGAACTATCTTGTGAGAAGACCTTTGTAATTTTTTGGCCCTCATGAGCTTCTAACACAAGATCTATTGCAGAGAGTTTAAGGTTTCGTTGAGGTCTGGTTAGGGCACAAAATTATGATCAAGTTTGAAGTTTTGTTTTGAAGCAAGTTTAGAGCCTTGGATTCTAGGATTTCGTTGCTTCAAATAGGTCATCGTGGCATTTTCGCTATAATTTTTTTTTCTACGAAGCTTTAGAAGATGAAATTAAAACCCATCTGAGCCAAAATCTTGATGAAACTCGTGACTAAATTTCAGATCTTGGTTTTCTATATGTTTGGCGATATGATTTGAGGAAATTAGGGTTTTTGAAGGCTCCCAAATTCCATGTCAAACAGGTGACTTCGGGAATTATCATAACTTTCTCTCTGAGCATTGGATTCAAATTTCGTAAACAATGATAGAAAGAGGACAAACTTTATTTTGTTGGTTATCGTTTTCAAGGTCAAAGGTCAAAACAGTGACACGTGGCACTTCGTACAAGTTCACTCTACTAAATCAATCTATAATCAGGTCATCGTGGGAGATTGGGAATACCTCTTTCTTGAAGGATCCAATCTCAATCAGACCTATGGGGTTGGAAAGAGGACTCAAAGGGCTACCATAGGACAAAATTTCAGACCTTGGAGATCAAAAATTACATAGATACAACAGATTCAATATCGAGCTCCTAGAAGGCAAGAAAAAGTATGCATTCAAGGATCACTGCAATAAGGACCACACATCAAAATTCAAGGGTAAGTCGGCTACAACAAGGTATGTATGATTAGTTTTTGAATTTGAATTTTGAGTATCATCTCTGACATATGTATTTGCAGGACAACGTAAGTATATTGTTTTGTATTTGTTTCGGTCTTGCTTGTTAATGCATGTGTAGGAAGGATGACACTTTAGAACAACTTAGACACATACTAGAAGGACGTGCAATGCCAAAGTACCATTACTTGAAGCAAGCACAATAGTACCTCAGCAACTGAAAGTGATCCAAGAAGAAATGTTGAGTCAAGTGTTAGCTCTTGTCAAAAATCCAGTGTTGTAAAAGAGTCATCATTGAAAGAGTCATTATTGTAAAAGAGTCAATCTTCCTAGAGTCGAAGAGGCATTGTTAGGAGGTATAAGATTCACTGTTGGGATGACGTCATGGTTGGTTTGCAGGTCATAGTTTGATTGGGTGTTCGGTTAAGTACAAGAAAATCATTGTAAATCATATTGTATCATGGACCATTATTCCTGGTATGGGAATCCACACTCTTGTCTCACTTATGATCATTATAGGGTGGCAGGGAGGTGTTAGGATGGTGCATGAAGTCACCTACAGGTTGGAGCCCATGAACACTTCAGGGTGGTAGGTTGGTCTAGGATTATGGGGCATCCATTCAGTTTACTACTGAAGAAACGAGGGCGTTGGGGTGTCCTTCTAGTGGGAGCTGGAGAAGAATGCTTTTCTAGAATTCTAGGAACTTGTAACTTTCATTTCAGTTGGGGTTGAAGATTAAAATAATTTATTAGAAAAGTGTTTGGTGGTTTTTGACCTGGAGGGGGTTTTCCACCTAAAATTCTTGTGCCTATTGTGTTTTATTGTTTACTGTTGTTACTGGATAAACATTAATAATAATTGAATATTAACTAATGCTCTGAAAATATTTAAAAGTGAAAATTTCTAAGGAATACTAATACCCCCCCCCCAGTATTTCTAACACATACATTTGAAGCTCCCTCTCGAGAGAACACTTCATTTCCTTTTCATAATCGAATTTCACATCCCTTCGCACTAGAGTCATTCTGAGGGATGGAAGATATACACGGTAGTTGTGGGGAGTTTTTGTGTATCCCACAATATCCCCAACTCTGCTGTCATCTCTAGCTTTTTCGTGGCATCTTTGGAGACATGGCAGTAGACAGAGTATCCAAAGATCTTGAAGTGTGACACATCCAACTTCCTCCCCAAGAAATCCTCCTTTGATGTAATCATGCCCAAAATCCGATGCAGACTTCGGTTCTACAAATAGATTGTTGTGTTGCATGCTTCAGCCCACAAGTGCAAATGTAGGCCTTTGTCATGCAACATCACCCTTTCTTCTCCCACAATACTTCTGTTCATCCTCTCAGCCACCCCATTCTATTGTGGGTTGTGGGGTGCTGTAAACTCTCGTCGAATGCCTTCCTTTGCACAAAAAAAATTAAACTCATTCGACACGTATGCACCTTTGTTATCTCTCTTGAGAGCCTTCACTTTCTTACCCATTTCTTTCTCAACAAGTGCTTTAAATTAAAAAAACTTGGAGAATGTTTGGTCTTTCTTCTGCATGAATAAAATCCATCACTTTCATGAGAAATCATCTACAAATATAACACAATACCTCTGCTTGGCAGTAGAGGCTGTCGAGAAAGGTCCATAAACATCAGAATGGATCCTTTCAAGGATTGCATGTGCCCTGCTATCCTGATCATTAAAGGTGGATTTTGTGCACTTCCCCAAGGTACACCCTTTGTATGTATCTTGTTGCTCCAATGCTCCTTTGGGGAGGCCTATGGTGATCTGCTGCATGATCTTCAAAGCTCCATGATGCAAATGGCCAAGTCTTCTATGCCATAATTCGGCGACATATCGACTTTGCACCTTATCTGCCTTTGTTCTCAAAGAAATATAGGCTTCCACATCTAGCTTGTAGAGTTTCTTCACTCGAACCTTGATTTGCATCACTTGTCCCGTGGTGATTTATCTCAAGAATGCATTTCCTTTGGTGAATATCACATCATAGTCATGATCTTCCAACACCGCAATGGGAACCAGATTCTTATATAGACCCGGTGTAAAAATCACATCCTTGAGCTTGAGAGGGGATATCTACTCCCTCTGAAAGGTGACTGTGCTTATCCTGGTTGTGATGTACCTTCCATCATCTCCCATATTGATGTGCATCTGGAGATGTTTCTCCTCCAAGCCATTGAAAAATTCTTTGTTGCCCGTCATGTGGAATGAGGCACCATTATCCAGATACCAAACATTTCCTATCACTATGCTCGCCATGCATGCAATGAGGGTGAATTGAATTATGAATTGTGAAGCCAAAGATTCACCTGCTCCTCCTCCTCAGGCCTTCTTGCTTACCTTCCTTTTTGGACACTTCGTGGAATAGTGTCCAAATTCATGATAGTGAAAGCAGTTGATTCTGGATAAGTTTTTCTTCTTTCCCCCTTGACTGGACTCTGGTTTGGATTGGAATTTCTTCCCTTTTCCCTTCTTTGCCTTTCCATCCAAGGCACAATTTTCTTCATCATCACCCTTGGATGAAGTCCCATCTCTGGTATTCCTCCTTATTTCCTCTTGTACCAAATTAGACCATAGGCGTTCCCAATTTGGTAGTTTCTCCCTCCCATTTACCGAATCTTAGTAGCTATGCCAGCTCTTGGGAAGGCCTAGAAGGGCTAGGCTCACCAAATCATCATCTAGGACTGTGACACTGACTTCTGCAAGTTCACCATGACATTTCGTGAACCTACTCATATATTGTTGAATTGAGTCATTTTTTTGCATCTTGATACTTCAAAGCGTGTCCTTGAGCGCCAACTTCCTGTGGTCGCTAATATTCTGGAATAGATCTATCAATGGTTGCCACATTGCATAAAAAGTATCTTTCCCATGGATATTTGAGACAATATGGTCTCATACTCCCTCTAATATGATTATCCTTGCTTGGGCTACACACTTCTTCCATTCTACTAGATTCTGAGTATCAACTGCTGCCCGTTTCAGAATGTCACTCTCAACAAATTCCTTCAACCCATTATCTTCTAGCACTGGCTGTTACAGGGAAAAGTGTCTATTTAGAACTGCTCTATCCCACTAAGGTGTGACAGCTGCCTTAGAAACAAACAGAGAAAAACTACTTTTGTATTTCCTTTATGAATTATAGATAGAGAGGAATAGAAAGAACCAACCTGTGTCTTGTGCTAATCCTTTGATCCAATCCCTCTCTTCTTTGATAGTCTCCAGCTACCTGCTCCCTTACTTTCCCAGCTTCACAAAGTACCTGTAAGATCACGGAAGAAGAACACTATACAAAGACATGGATCTATATTCATAAACAACTTAGGATCAGATTTAAGTTAACCATACAAATGTAACAAGCATCAATGATACAAAAGCATGGAGGAAAACTCAAATAACTTTTATTGATAAACAAGAAAAAATCCAGGAGGAGTTACAACCAGTGGTTCCTGACCCAGCATCAACCTCCCATCAAAGAAGCCCCTCTTCACCTCAAACAAAGCATAGATCACCCAACAATCTGATGTTTGTCTCAAAAAACCAACATCAATTCCTTACAATATGCCAAAATTCCAGCCTCTGGATCTCTGGGATGAGGGATCCATATATAGATATCTGGGGGATGAGTCAGCTTGTGATTTGATTAGTGTCTTCTCTCTGTCAGTTCTTGCTTCCACTTGGAGACTGAAGGCCTCTTACTCATCCTTGGTCAAATTCAGTGAGGCAAGTGTCACAGGAGAAGATTCTGGAAGCTTCCATTGTCTCTCCACCTCGCGTAATGACACTACCATTTGTCATTTCTCGCCCATCGCACCCCACAGAAGGGACTTTTGAAATGCAACGCACCCTCACAGTGTATTTAGGTGCAATGCAACACACCTAGCCAGTGGAGCCGCTGAAATGATCCTGTTTTGACCTATTCTGAGCAGTTTCTGGTGAAGAACTTCTGGGAGAAGCCGTAATCTGTTGACCTTATTCCTTTAGGGGTTAGAACAAAACTTTTAGGGACTTAGGAGCCCTTGGTTTATGGACATTTCATGCTTGGAGTTGTAGGGCACAAAAATGTCTATAACAGTTGCCCCCTAAAGTATGAGGCCGTTAACCTTTTGGTGTCGGGTGAAATGCTTTATTATGAGGACCCGAAGTTCTTTCAATGCTGGGAGGAGACCTGTAATAAGATACAATACAATACATTATCTTCATACTATTTTCATGATCTAGCTCAGGCGGGCATTCCCATGCTCAACTTTATAAATTCATTTTCATGTACATAGGACAGACAATCGTCTGAGTGTAGACTGATGATTCTGGTAGAGCCATCATCCTTTTGAGTGGATGATTATCTGTGCAGCAATGATGTACATTTAATGTATTTATTTTCCTGAATATATATCACAGCCCGGATGGATGAAACTAGATCCGGGGTCTTCAATCTCGTCCGATCTTCACTCAAAGTACAAGTCGATCCATGTGAGAAATGTTCTGAAGTCGAACATGGAAAGACATTGCTTGATTACCAGTCAATGATGTAAACTGTTAACAAGCATGAGAGGAATCACCGATAATGATAATGACCCTCAAGGTACTGCAGTACAATTCACATGGTGTGAATAAAGGACTTGGCGTCGAACACCACGCAAAATCTTTCGGTCGAAGGCCATTGATGTAAACCTGTCGCCGGAAGTGAGAAACTTGCCATTGAGGCATGCAAGCTTCAAAGTACTGAATGGGGTGTTCCTAGATCAACTTCTTGGATAATGAGCTGATGTCGACAAGAAGTGATCCGTCACAGGAGCGCCTTAATGAATCCCACATCAATGACACGGAACGGAGCAAATGATTTTAATGGAAGTGAAAACGATCTGGTGATATAAGGTTCAGGGTGGCGGTCATGAAAGAATGGAGTATAATGTATGGTAGTGGGTGAGACACAGGTGACTTCTCTGGATGACTTCTCTTGAACATATCGGCGACACTGATGTGATGGATTGGTAGCATTAACCCCAAATGTGGATGGTATGGCGTGACCATGGCGATGTGACCAGTGAATGAAACAACCCAACTCGACTCGGACACGGAGTGGAAGTGTCATGTTCAAGAGCGACTTGCTACCAATAAAGTTTCTTTGAGTTTTCTTCCCAATTTTCCCCAGTCATTGTTGACCAGTACCTCTTTATTTTTGTCAAGCTTGAGGAGGATAACATATGCTTGTTCTATAATTTGCCCTTCGGGCAAACCCATCGCGATGTTTTAATGAGCCTAGCGATAGTGAAACTCGTTCTCGTCTATAGACAAGTTTGTCGCTATTAATCTTTTTAACGAGTTTAACGACAAAGATAACTCGGTCCTTTTCAATTTTAGAGAGTCTGAAAAGGAATGTAAAGGAAACTCCAAAATTCCTTTTTCGTCATCTAATCCCTTAAGTCCGAAAAAGTATAAAACAATACAGAAGGGATGAATTTTCGATACTTTTAACGAGCCGAATAAAACAAGCGCTCGATCTTTTTGTGTAATAATCCCTCAGGTCCAAAAAGATTAAAATCTAGAGGAGGGATAGCACTTCCTGTCCCTTTAACGAGATGGAAGGCCAAGGACTCGGCAATCTTTTCATATTTTACGAGTCAGTTGAAAAGAGCTTAAAGGAGACTCGTCTTTTGAGGAACGAGTGATAAAACGGGTAGCAGTTGATTCCAGGTAAGGTTTGGAATTTTCCAATCACGGCAGTGTCACAAGGATGGCTAGTGAGATCACTCTTCGCAGCTGTTCCTCAAAATGGGTAAACAATCAAATGGAGGTGAATGATTGGCCAATGAAAAAGTGGAGGTGACGGTGCAAACACGACCAAGGCTTTAATGGCTGAAGTACTACATTCACGATGGTTATTTACTGGGGAATAGTTCATTTTTTAACGAGCTTAAACGCGGGTGGAAACATTTGCTCATGTCTTATGTTTATTTTTTAACGAGCTTGAACTATGTGCTAAAACTGCTCGATTAAATGGTCCCTTTTTGATTTTACCATAAATAGCTTAGTTCTTTCAAAGATTGTACTGTATTTTCAACTGCTTCATAAAATTAGTCAGAAATGAACAATATATGCTTGAAAACGAGTTAGGACACTAATATTTTACTTTGAACTACGTAAAAAGTAATGAAAAAGTGTTTTTACCTCTCATTTTACCATTTCATCTGAAATTTTGTTTGTTGGAGCTTTGGAGGTGATTTTCCCCCTTGATTTTCATCAGCTGATTTCGGGAGATTCTGTGGACGATTCTCGGTGCCGTCTGGACCAGGTAGGAGCTAAACCTGAGCTCTTTCATTTCATGGTTTCCATTTTGCATTCTGAGCTTGATTCCTAGTTTTTCTGAGCCCCTGGGGTTTGAAAAACTCGTTCTGCCTTCAGCGCACCCTCTATGTATCGAAAGGTGCGTTGAATGTTGGCCATTGTGAAGGCCATCTGACATGAAACGCACCCAGAGTACTGCTGCAGGTGCGATGGGTGCAGAGAAGGAATTCTGTGCACAATTTTTGATGGAAATTTTGCCTGTTTCTTGCCAAAATCAGGATCTAACTCTTCTCTTGTTTGTTTTTCAGAGATCTTTGGAGCAAGATGACCATTACATGGCGAGAACGTGAGCATGAAGAAGAGGACATGCTTGCCCTACATGATCCAGTTACAGTAAATGCACTGCGGAACTGTGGCTTGCTGAAGTTTTTCCGCATTTCTAGCATGAGACAACAGATCAACTTGCTGCAGTATTTGCTCGATGCTTGGGATCCTACCAACCAGGTTTTCCAGATCAGGGGCAAATCTATCCCCTTGACTATAGTAGACATCTATTTCTTGACCGGTTTGTAGAGGCAGGGTGCCCCCATCTCTTTATCAGGTTCGGCCCGAGGAGGTGACTCGGTGAGAGATTATGTTCGCCAGTACTGCAGAGAAGGATCTCAGCCGAGTAAAGATGGCAAGATCATCATCCGTGATGTTACTGACAGGTCCCTCTGGACTATTCTGTTTACTTTTGGTAGGATGGCCGGTGGTGCGGCTCTTCATGTAGCCAACCGATCTTATATGCAGTATGCCTTGGAATGCCTCCAACCGATCTTATATGCAGTATGCCTTGGAATGCCTCCAACCGAAGGTATTCAACTGGTGTGATGCAGTACTTCTTGTGATGAAAGAACAGTTGACCAAGATAAAGAGCGGGAGGTTGAAGAACTTTGGGTATGGTTCTATTTTGACCGCCTTTGCCTTGGAGAAGATACCACTGATGCAGCCGCAGTACATTGCACTCGATTTACCTTCTCCTACTGAACCACGTATGCAGAGATGGGTTGACCACATGTCTAGGCATGCTGGCCAGTCTCAGATTTCATTTTCTGATACCTTCTTCGGGTGGTTCGACCATTAGGAGATGGTTTATTCTGAATACGCTGGCATGGACTTCCGGGGTGATCCAGATTTGGTACTGCCGGATGGTGAACAGTGGGGCGCCACTGGTAAAATTTTTGACCATATTCGTGTTTATCGTTTTTTTGTTTATAATGTCCTTGTTCTTTACTCTATCAAGACTTTAATCAAACTCATGTGTACATGCAGATGTTGGTGCTGTCCGTCCAGCAGTTCGCCTGAGAGTACCAGCTGCTGCCCCAGCAGGAGAGGCCGTCGGAAGGGCTATCCTTCGTGACCTTGATGTGGCCGAGACTCTTGCAGCATTACAGGAGCAAATTGAGGGCCTCACTCTTGGTATTCCAGATGTGAGGACTGACGAGCTACCCTTGAGGCTACAGCGGCATACTACTGGTGTGCCAAGACGATGGACTCGTCTCTTGCGCATGATCGCACAGGCTGTGACTTACTATCACGAGCATCATTAGACTAGGGTGCCCCCTAGCATTTTGAGTTTTTTGGCCATTTGACCAATTTTGTCTTGGTTACAGAACATTATGTGTAAACCATAAACAGTTATATATATTTTTGATTTTCGGAGTTTTATTTTGGTTAAGTTACATGATCCAAATGCAAACATTGATGGTATGTTTCTTTTTATAAATGTTGCAAATGTCTATCTAACACTTAATTTGCTAATGAGTCAGTTAATGTGTTTAAGTTTCTTGAAATATGTTGATATTGAATAGAATCAAATTGTCTTTCCAAAATCTTAACCCTTAGGAACATGCGATAAATAGCTGGATTTTGGACAGAATAGATACCAGTGAGTTGTAGTATTACGAGTTGTGAGTCTAGCCTGACAATTAGTCGGCGTATACCATGTGTGATGGCATCAGAGAGAAGTTCTATCAACGCGCTATATTCAGCGATGTTATTTGTTGATTGACCAATACATACCCCTCTGAAACTTACTAACTCGCCACTTGGATCAAAAAAAGCCCAGGCTGCGGAAGATAGGTTCCGCGAACTACGACTCGCTCCGTCGGCATATCCAACACATGACTCCAATAGGTTTGACATCTGCAACAAATGTAAAAAGTGGATTACTTGACCAAAATAAATACTTTAGCGAAAACAAAAACATAACAAAAGCATACAGGTTACCATTATGCATAGTAACGCTTGAGGTACAACCCATTACGAGGTTGCGCCAGTGGAATTCCGTCATAATCCATTAACTCGTAGGCTCCTTTTGCTAACACTCATTTAATAATATAGGGGCCCATCCATAAAGACTTAAATTTACCTGCTCCCAATTTATCGGATTCTTGGTCGTAAAGTAAGACCAAGTCACCTTCTGAGAAGACACGGGGTTTGACATTTTTGTCGAACTGCGCCTTGACTCGTTTCTTATTGGCTTCGTTAGCTAAAGTGGCGTCACGATGGGTTTCATCCAATTGGATTAATTCCAAGAAACGAGCCTCTTCTTCTGAAGTTTCGGGGAGGAGATCAATTGCGAGTTTGAGAGACGAGATTTCACACTGGATTGGTAAGACTGCTTCCAGGCCATATACCAGTTGGAAAGGTGTGAACCCGGTTGCATTCCTTACCGATGTTCGGTAAGCCCACAAAGCTGAGTACAGGATTAGATGCCATCTTATTTTGTGAACTCCAATCATCCTTTGCAGCATGCGTTTCAGGACCTTGTTGATTGCTTCAACTTGTCCGTTGGCTTGCAGATAATATGGAGTAGAGTTGTCGTGAGACAACCCTATTTTGGCAGCTAATTCGACCATCATGTGATTGGGAAAATGCGATCCATGATCTGTGACTATAGCCTGTGGTACGCCGAATCTGGCGACTACATGATTGAAAAAGAAGAGGGCAACTGTTTCACCAGTATTATCTAATGTAGGCATCGCCTCGACCCATTTGGTAAAATAGTCAACTGCGACTATGATATACCCATGCCCCCCGGTCGAGGTGGGGTTACATGTCATGAAATCGATGCCCCATTTGGCGAATGGCCCAACAACAACTATTGGCTGTAAAGGTGCGGGTGGTCTTCTGGTTTTGCTATCGAAAATTTGACAAGCATGGCAACTTCTGACTGCGGTTATGCAATCTTTGAACATTGTTGGCCAGAAATATCCTGCTCGTAAGATTTTTTGCGCTGTAGCATATCCAGATTGATGCCCCCCACATGTGCCTGAATGACAATCATTCAGGACTTTTTCGGCCTCCTCATGTGTGAGGCACCTTCTCAGAACTGTATCGATACCGCAACGGTAAAGTGTATCACCGACAATCACGTAGTCTTTTGCTTGGTATCGAATACGTTTTTGTTCAGAGTGGGAGGTGTTGGGCCTATATTTTTGGGTTTGGAGATAAATGATTATATCCCCATACCACTCATTGCTTGTAGATATCAAACAAATTTTCGTCCACGATTGTTTCTTCGGATGTGTCATCATTGGACGACGATGGGAGATCGCACAATAATTCTGCGAAAACTAGAGCTTTCTTTGATTTGGATTTTACAAATTCCAGATCAAACTCTTGTAGGATTGCTATCCATTTTGAGTATTTTCCCCCCAGCAACTGTCGCGACAATATATAAGTCATGGGGTTGCAATCTGACAGAATGATAGTTTTCCGAATGAGGACATAGTGTCGAAATCTCTGTATCGCTTGAACAGCTGCAAGTGCTAGCTTTTCAACGTAAGAATATTTGCTTTCTGTATCATTTAAGTTTTTACTTAAATAATATATAGGATGTTCAATTCCATCGACTTCTTGAACTAAAACCATTGCGATGGTCGTATATGCTGCAGCCAGATACAGGTTAAAGTCTTTTTGATAATCAGGAGCGTACATTAATGATGCTTTCATTAGGGATTCTTTTAAAGCATCAAAGGAAGCTTGCGCAACCTGATCCCAGACAAAGGGTACTTCCTTTTTCAAAAGACGTGTATAACCTTTAGCAAGTTTGGCGTAATTTGGAATGAACCTCCTCAGAAAGTTTGCTTTCCCTTGGAGTTTTTGAATCTGAAGCAAATTCAAAGGTGGAGGCAAATTTATGATTGCCTGGACCTTACATGGGTCGAGACGAATCCCGTCCTTGGAGACTACAAAGCCAAGTAAACGACCAGAACTGACGCAAAATACACATTTGTGTGGATTGAGTCGTATCTTGTAATGTTGGCAACGTAGAAATATCGCTCTTAAATGCTGCGGATGATCAGTCCGCTTTCGCGAATGAGCCAGAAGGTCGTCGAGGTACGGTCGAATGATGTTTTTGATGTCATGGAAGGCATAATTCATTGCCCTCTGAAACGTCGCCCCTGCGTTCTTTAAACCAAAGGGTAATTTTCGATACGCGAATGTGCCCCACGGACAAATAAATGCAGTCTTTGACTGGTCCTGTGGGCGGATATTTATTTGATTATACCCGGAGAATCCATCCATGAATGAAAAGATTTCGCATCCGGCGCATTCATCAATTATCTGGTCAATGAAGGGTGTAGGGTGGTTGTCTTTTGGACAAGCTTGATTTACATCCCTATAATCGACACACACTCTAATTGTTCCCTGTTTTTTCATAACAAGGACGATATTCGATACCCAATCGGTTAGAGGAACCAGGTAGATGAAACCAGCATGGAGAAGTTTTTCAACTTCTGCCTTAATGGCAGCGGCTTTCTTGGGGTGCACCTGCCTTAGCCGTTGTCGTACTGGTTTGACATCTGGATACATCTTAATTTCGTGTTCAACGATACTTGAGTCAATGCCTGGCATTTCACTGTATGACCAAGCAAAGACATTTCTGAATTCGTGAAAAAGAGCGTTATATATTTCCAGTTCTGAAGGAGAACAACATTTGCCAACATAAATATTCTCTACAACATCTGTTTTGGTTGAGATATTTATGGCTATAGTCTCTTCAATGTTGGATAAGTTTCGCTCGGAATCCACCGTGTTTACAGTATTTGATAGGAAATCAAAGACTGAAGGATGATAAAGGTCATCTTGAGTATCTTCTCCACAATCCGGAAGAAGGGAACGATGGTGGGAATCATTCCATGGTGCTCCTTCAATTACCATTGATTGGAGAATTCCTTCGTCGGTGACATGCACTTGCGACCAAGGATCTGAAGGGGTACCATATTCTCTAGACCTATCTATCCAAACGCTTGATGAGCGTTGACTTGGATTTGCCTCCCATGCTAGGAACATTGATTGCTATAATATTTCCGTTGGGCTTGGGGGCAAAACCATTGCATGATCCATGTCGATATTGTTTTGTGAGATCTTTGTAGAAGATATCATGTTGCAGATTCCTATCGACGCTACTTCCGCCAAGTTGATTGGAGGTGGAAGGGTGAAAGTTCCCATTAGTATAGGATCTTTTAATAGGCCTACTCCGATATTTTGAAGCGAATGAGGGCTTCCATGGATCATGGGAATGCTTCCTGTAACTTGAGAACCATTGGGGAGGAAGTTTTGTTGATCGACGATTGTAATCCCTCCTTGAAAGGGAAATGCAATCTTCCTGAAATAGGTCGACACAACAGCCGCCATAGCATATATCCATGGCCTTCCTAGTAGGATGTTGTAATCAAGATTGCCATCGATTACTTCAACATCTATTTCTACCGTTTTCCCTCCTAGTTCAACTTTCAAGTTACTTAGAATACCATATGGGGTATATGTCCTTCCGTCGAATGCTTTTAATGTTGTCGAAGATTGCGACAAGGTTGGAGATCCTAAAGTTTTCCAACAACTCATCGACATAATGCATGTCGATGCTCCCTCATCAATAATTGTTCGATGAACTGTTTTGTTGAGGGCTTTCACTTGAACAAGGAAAGCTAGTTGAGCTGGTAATTGAGGATCGTATCCTTTATGATCGAAGGATACAAGATTGGAATCCTTTGGGTCTATCCCACCAATGGCTGATAATAAAGCCTGCCTTTGGGATGGGCAATTCTGTAGTACTTCAAGAGTCGACATAGCGGATGGCGATTGTGCCAAATCTTCCACTATATTATAATGTTGTGCCGCTCTAGCGCGGGGATTAAATGTCGGCTTGTGTACTACTCCCTTTGGCGGTTTTATTGTCAATTCAGGAATGATGGGTGGCGCAACTTCCGTCGAAGTTGTTGTCGAACTACTAGGTTGATCTTTATCCTTGTTGTTCGACAGCTGTGGATTCCCATAATCTTTGTTCCTTTTCGATATCAAAGCATCATTTTGCTGTTTTGAAACTGACAACATTAGCACTTGAGACGGGGAAGCATTTTCACTTTCAACCAGATTTGTTCCTGGATTTGGAAACGGATCGGTTAACACTGCAGAGGTTTTCGAATTCTTGAAGAATTTTTTAACCTCAGCTCTGTGTGGACAACTTGCGGTCCAATGATCCTCATCGCATATGAGACATGGATTTTTTGGTTTCCTATCTCCAGGAGGGTTTGAAGAAGATTTTTCAGGTGATGATTCCTCCTGTTTCTTCTTCTTCCCTTTGCCTTTCTTCTTGCTCCCTGGTTGTTTGGTTTCTTTGCCTTTATCTGTCGATACGACATTTACTTCCGAAGCAAGAAGCTCATCCTTTGCATTTTGACTTGAAATATTACGGGCTTTTTTGGATGTAGCCTTTGTCGATTTCGTGTCTGTTGTGCCAATCACACCATTGTCGACATGAGAGTCATTGTTCGATTTAGGAGGAGGAGGAATTGAGAATTCCGGTCTAGGGGCATCAGGTATTTTATCGTAGAGCATGCCGGACAGAGTGTAAATCAAGTCCAGATATTGTGCACGAGCGATAACTTGCTCTTCTGTTACGACTCCCCCCTTTGCCACATCTTCTATGATGGAAGGCAGTAATGACTTGATAAACCATTCAGCCAAGAGCTGATCGGGGACGTACGTTTTTACCATCCTACGACGACGTCGCCACTCATGTATATGATCAGATATGTGAGTGGCCGTTGTCTGTTCGAAGTTGGTAAGAAGTTCTGTTCCCGTTTCGTACCTTATTGGTAACTGAAAATGGGTTAAAAAGGTTGTGGCTAAGGTACTGAAGTTGTCGAACGAAGCTCTAGGCAATTCGATGTACCATTTTGCCGCCGGACCCGTTAACGTCCTCAGAAAGAGGCGAAGTCTTATCGAATCATCATTTAAGGTGTTTGATGAACACCATAGATGAAAGGTCATCACGTGATTCGATGGATCTTCACCTGGATTTCCATTAAATTTAGGAATATCTGATGGAAGTTTATGCGGAATCGCTGGCCACCAAGGGGCGTAAGCGATTGGATCGTTTGTTAACCAATTTAAATCAGGTAACTCTAAAGTTTCCACACAGGGTAACTGTTGATTCGGGTTAGGTGAAGCATACCCAGGATAAGATGGGATTGCCTGAGCAGTTGGTCTTTGCATATCGGCATAATGCATCTGATGCTGGTATGTTTGGTAAGGTTGGTGGACATGACCATTGTAAAATGGTTGATTTTGACCGTTTTGAATGTACGGCTGCCCACTATTAGCAAAGATTTGTTGCTCATAACCTTGGTATACTTGTTGGAATTGCGGTTGTTGGTATTGTACTAGCCATGGTTGTGAAGCCATGTGCTGTTGACCGATACTAACAGTTTGACCAAGATGAGGGGTAATTGTACCCGTCTGAACCTGTGTCATTCCACCAGTCGGCGACTGTGGTTGAGTCACAGGGTCAAGGGGCTGTTGCATTACAACCTGAGAAACCTGAGGTTGGGATACAACAGGCAGCGCTTGAACTTGCGACACCGTCACAATAGCCGGCGTAGTCGGTATGTTTGACGTAGGTAAGCATTGTTGCATCGAATATACAACTCTTGGTTGTTGAGGTAGTATTGGTACCCAGCCGCTTGAGGTAATTCCAGTATAACCTGAATGTTGTTGTGAACTCACGTATGGATATCCTCCTGGAGGGGATAATGAAAGGGTATACTGCCCCCCATACGGTGGTAATCCAGAACTCAAGGGAATGGTTTGCCCTTGGGGGCCGGACTGCCCAAATTGACCTCCAAATGGATCAATTTGTTGAGACTCAACATAAGAGTTTCCGGATATTATTCCGGATGAACAAACAGGAACAGACCACACTGTCGAAGTAGCCCCTGAGTGGGCTCCTTCTAGCGGTTGAGAGCTAGTCGGGACAGATGGTATACCGGTGAACATTGTCGGAGTGATAGCAGGGAGTTCTGCTGTCGCTGTGTCAGATGACACAGTCCTAGATGTTGACGGTTGTTCAGACATTTGTAGTCTATCCAAAAGATTACCTAGCGATTCTACAGGAGCTTCCGCTGGTGGTAGACTAACTTCTGATGAAGAAGGATATAGAGTGATCCCGACTCCAAATTGCGTTGGAGTAGTTGTTGGAGGATCTTCTACAATTTCTTCTATGGCAATCAGACCAGGTGGAAGGGGAAGACTGTCAGGTCCGTAGAATATTTCTGGTGCCGAAGAAGGTATGGAATCAGCAGTGTTATAGACAATTTTGTGCCTTATAGCAACAGGCATGAATTGTCAATAATCCAAGGGATCCAAAGTTCCCTAAACATGATGTTCCTACCCCTAGAGGAACAAGGTCAGCAAACCAACAGCTCTCAGATCAGTTCTCCACCTGAAAACACTAAAAAACAAGCAATCCTGAAATCAAAGCAGGTGCTCCACTAGGCTTCTGCGCTGAAACTCAGATCCTCCATGGTGTACCTGCGTTGCAAAGCAAGTGGAACAAAGGCCACCTGCGCTGAGCGAGATGGGACAAGTGGCACACTGAGTCATTACTCCAAAATGACACTTGGATCAGGGATTTCGCCTTGTGATGAGTCAGAGGCTCTGTTTCTCCAAGTGGAAGCAAGGTTCTCCAAGTGGACTCAAGAACTGAAGATCAACTAAAGATTAACTGAAGAGAGAGAGGACACAAGGCAGCTACACATCAGTTGCAAGCTGACTCATCCTTTCTCAATTCATCTATATATTGAGCTCTCTCCTATGAGCTCTGGAGGAGGGAATTTTGTGCAAAGTAATGCTATGCTGTTGGTTTCACTATAGAGCTATTGGGTGATTGCTTGAGGTAGGTGAAGAGGAGAAATTCTTTCTGCTGGGAGGTGTTGCTGGATTAGGACCTTCAATGGTTGTAACACTCTCAGAACCTTTACTTCTTCATTAATAAAAGCTATTGAGGTTCTTCTATATGCATTTGTTCCAATGATGTTTTGTGATAATTGTATATTTGGTTTATGCTAATCCTTGAATCAGTTATGATTGCATGCCTCTTGTAGTTTCCTTCTTTGTCATTTTGCAGGATCTCATTGTAGCTGGGCCGGCAAAAGAGCAAAGAGCTGGGAACAAGCGGCCATAGAGAAGAGTTTGGATTCGACATTAAGCGCAAGGCAACGGTTAGTGCATCTATCCACTCTCTTTTGCTTTCATAAAGAAGTAAACCTTAAGTAGTTTTCTTTACAGTTGTTGCTGAGGTACTATCACCCTTAGAGTGGGATAGGGTCATCCGAGTCGGATACTTTTCCCTACAACAAACTGGCAACTCCACTGGGGATCGTATCTGTTTGATTGTTTGTAGTATTTTTCTATTCATTTCCTGAACAAAAGAGTACCAAATCGAAAAGCTTTTGACTATATCACAAGCGAAGTAGAGGGCAGCTACTCTAGCTCATTTCTGAGCATGTTCATGATTTGAAGAGCTGATCTACAAGGATCCTTGTAAGCTCTTAGTGATAGCTTTTCATACTCCTAATCATCCCTTTGAGTGTGCTTGACTGATTGTTTCTGATTTGAGCAAAAACTGTGCATTTTTGAGAAAATTATGACCCGGAAACTGTGAAAACGCAATTCTCGTTTTCCAAAGCAGGTAGTACACAGGCTACCTGCTTTGCAACGCAGGTCCCGAAGGGGCTACCTACGCTGAGAGCCAGACTGGCTGTGCAGCACCTGCGTTGGCCCAATTGGTCCTAGTGCTGTTGGGGTTTCCTCCTTTTCTCTTGCCTGTTTTCACTATTGATTTGGCTGCCAGTTACCAGTCTTGCACCTGTTCTGAAACCAATATTACTTGCCATCATTCTGCCTCTGTTATATAACGAAATTGTACTTGTTCTTTGTATTTCTTACTCATTTACAATTTCCCATAACGAAGAGTAAACTAGTCTTGCTTTTGGCCTCTTAGATCTGAACCTGTGTTAAGCATTTTGCTGGTCTAAAGAGTTAGCTTGTTTGCTGTCCATAGCTGATTAGTCATTTTACTTTCGTCAGTATGGTTTGATTTCATATATTTCCAGTGATTAAGCAAGTGAATCTTAAGGTGTCTTTTGATTTTGGACAAACTTGTTTGTTTTCGCTCTAAATCGAAATCAAAGTTATATAACCACTTTCTTTTTGTAATCCATCAACATTAAGAAAGGGAAAAGAAAATACATGCATTGTGCATTTTGCATTTGAAAAAGTTTGCATGATGATTTAGGAGAAAGTGCATTAGTTTGTGCTGTATGAACTGTGTGAAAAGAATTTGCCTTTCTTCTCTCTCAGTAGTTAAGATTTTCATCAGTCAAAAAGATTTGAAAAAGCTTGCTTCTCATCTTAGGCTGCATTTAGGAATTTGTCATATACATCTCGTGGTGAACCTTGAAAGGCAAACTTTAAAAAGATCAACTTAAAATATATTGAATGAACCTAACAACGCATTGTAACATAACACAAACATCTAGAGGTCTAGGTAGAGACGTGTTCCGGCGTCGTTAAACATAGTGACTGTCGATTTCTACGAAGGTGGGTGATTCCTCCTGAGAGTCGGTGGCACTAATACGGACTTGTGCTCCCACGTACCGTCGCGTATATATTGGGAGACCCCTATAGGCAATTATCCTTTATCCATAGGAAGCCGTGTCGGCCGCCCTACTGATCGCGATGCAATGAACACAGCATTCACGAAGATCGACCACCCGTACCGTAAAACGTATTCTGTGGTTTCGCGAAAGGTTTGGCACACCCTCTGCCTAGATCTCCAGAGCAGTTTCTTTTGGCCCTTTTCAAACTCTATAACTGAAAAGGTCCAACCGAGCATTTGTCACTTCGGGCTCGTTAATACATCGAAGGAGACTAGAGTCATCTTTAGCTTTTTCTCGACTCTTAAAACATGAAAAAGCAAAGTTATGTTTAAAAGCGTCTAATAAAATTCATTCAAATCGGAAACACAAATTTTCCCCTTTATATTTTAGTTGATCGAGTAATCCGCAATCGTGGAAGAAAGTCAATTGAATATCCGTCGTTCTCGGAGGCTTGCGAGTCAACCGTCTTTGTCTCCGGAATCGAAAACAATCCGGGCAAAGCGAACTCGTCGAACCAGTTCAAAATCTCCTTTAAAAGTTAGAACAAGTGTTCCAACAACATCTGAGATTCTGGTCACTCCAAACATTTCCGGAAACCCTGCCTCCATAGAAGAAGTTCAACCGCCACAGAGGGATAGTAATACTGATCCTAGTCTGGGGGCAAATACTTGTATGACTGAACCAGTTCCATCTGTAACTGGTCCAGAGAGTTTTGTGCCTCAAACATCTGTCGCTTTTGGTACAACCCCTTCTTCGGCACCGGAAATCTTTTACGGACCTGACGGTCTTCCTCTTCCACCTGGTCTGATTGCGATAGAGGAAATTATAGAGGAACCGCAAGTATCCACTCCAATTCAGTTTGGAGTAGGGGTCACTCTATTTCCTGCTACAACAAAAGTTTGTCCATCACCAGTGGAAGTTCCTGTAGAATCACTAGGCGATCAATTGGATAGACTAAAAATGTCTGAACAACCGTCAACATCTAGGACTGTGTCAAATGACACGGCGACGGCAGAATTACCTGCTGCAGATCCAACAATGTTTGCCGGCATACCATCTGTCCCAACTAGTTCTCAATCGCTAGAAGGAGTCCACCAAAAGACTATCTCGACAGTATGGTCTGTTCCTGTTTGTTCCGGAGTAATGTCTGGTAACTCTCATGGTGAGACTCATCAAATTAACCCTTTTGGGAATCTAATTAGGCCATCCAGTCCTCCGGGACAATCAATTGCCTTGAGTTCTGGATTGCTACCGTATGGGGGGCAGTATGCCCTTTCATTACCCCCTCCGGGAGGGTACCCATACGGGAGTTCTCAACCTTATTCAAGTTATGGTGGAATTGCAATGAGTAGTTGGGTACCTATGCTACCCCAGCCACCAAGAGTTGTATATTCTATGCAACAGTGTATACCTGTGACAAACATCCCAACTACACCGGCTATTGTGACCGTGTCGCAAGTTCAAACAATGCCTGTTGTATGTCAACCTCAGATTTCTCAGGTTCTCATGCAACACCCCCTTGACCCTGCGACCCAACCACAATCGCCTACTGGTGGGGCAACACAAGTACAGTCGGGTACAACTACCCCACATCTTGGTCCAATGGTTAGTATAGCGCAACAACCCATGGTGTCGCAACCGTGGATAGTGCAATACCAACAGCCGCAATTCCAACAAGTGTACCAGAGTTCTGAACAGCAAATCTTTGCGAATACGGGACAACCATATATTCAAAATGGTCAAAATCAACCACTTTATAGTGGTCAAGTCCATCAACCGTATCAATCATACCAACATCAACTCCATTATGCTGGTATGCAAAGACCAACTGTTCAGGCGATTCCATCGTATCCTGGTTACGCTTCACCTAACTTGAATCAACAGTTACCATTCGTGGCGACTTTAGAGTTGCCTGATTTACATCGGTTAACCAATGATCCAATTGCTTACGCCCCATGGTGGCCAGTGATTCCGCACAAACTTCCATCCGACATTCCTAAATTCAATGGAAATCCAGGTGAAGACCCGTCGAATCATGTGATGACATTTCATCTATGGTGTTCGTCGAACACTTTAAATGACGATTCGATAAGGCTTCGCCTCTTTCAGAGGACATTGACAGGTCCAGCGGCAAAATGGTATATAGAATTGCCAAGGGCTTCGTTCGAAAATTTTAGCTCCCTTGCCACGACATTCTTAACCCACTTTCAATTACCAATAAGGTATGAAACAGGAACAGAGATATTGACCAATTTCAAACAGACAACCACAACTCATATATCAGATCATATACATGAGTGGCGACGTCGACGAAGAATGGTTAAAACATACGTCCCTGATCAGCTTTTAGCTGAGTGGTTTATAAAGTCGTTACTTCCGGCCATAACGGAAGATGTGGCAAAGGGGGGAGTCGTAACAGAAGAGCAGGTTATCGCTCGTGCACAATACTTGGACTTAGTATATACTCAGTCCGGCACGCTCTATGACAAAATACCAGACGCCCCTAGACTAGAGTTTTCAATCCCTCCTCCTCCTAAATCAAACAGTGACTCTCATGCCGGTGATGGCGTGATTGGCACGACAAACACGAATCCGAAAAAGACCCAACAAAAGAAGGCCCGTAAGGATTCGAATCAAAATGCGCATGAAGAAGTTCTTGCTTCGGAAGTAAATGCCGTATCGACAGATAAGGGCAAAGAAACCAATCAACCAGGAAGCAAGAAGAATCAAAACAAAGGGAAGAAGAATAAACAAGGTGAATCATCTCCTAAGAAAAATTCTTCAAACCCTCCTGGGAATAGGAAACGGTATCCATGTCAAATATGCGATGACAAAGATCACAACACTAAGGATTGCCCATTCAAAGCTGAGCTAAAGAGGTTCTTTAAAAGTCCTCATACCTCAACTGTGTCAAGTGATCAATTTCCTAACCCAGGTCAAAATCTGGTTGATAGTGGAAACGCTTCCCCGTCCCAAGTACTTATGTTGTCGATTTCGAAACAGCAAAATGATGCTTTGATTTCAACAAGGAGCAAAGATTATGGGAATCCACAGGTGTCGAACGATAAAGGTAAAGATCAACCTAGCAGTTCGACAACAACTTCGGCAGAAGTTGCACCCCCCATCACACATGAATTAACAATAAAACCGCCAAAGGGAGTAGTACACAAGTCGACATTTAATCCTCGTGCCAGAGCGGCACAGCATTATAACATAGTAGAAGATTTGGCGCAATCGCCATCTGCTATGTCGACTCTTGAGGTACTACAGCATTGCCCATCCCAAAGGCAGGCGTTGTTATCAGCAATTGGTGGGGTGGATCCTAAAGATTCCAATCTGGTATCCTTTGATCACAAAGGGTATGATCCTCAATTACCAGCTCAACTAGCTTTCCTTGTCCAAGTGAAAGCCCTCAACAAAACAGTTCACAGAACGATTATTGATGAGGGAGCATCGACATGCATTATGTCGATGAGTTGCTGGAAAACTTTAGGATCTCCAACCTTGTCGCGATCATCGACAACATTAAAAGCATTTGACGGAAGGATATATACCCCTTACGATATCCTTAGTAACCTGAAGATTGAACTAGGGGGAAAAACAATAGAAATAGATGTTGAAGTCATCGATGGAAATCTTGACTATAACATCCTATTGGGAAGGCCATGGATTTATGCCATGCAAGCTGTTGTGTCGACTTATTTTAGGAAGATCGCATTCCCCTTTGAAGGAGGGATTACGGTCGTCGATCAACAAAACTTCCTCCCTAATGGTTCACAAGTTACAGGAAGCGTTCCCATGATCCATGGTAGCGACCGGTCGATTCAAGATATTGGAGTAGGTCTGTTGAAAGATCCCACTATGATGGGAACTTTCGCGCTACCACCTCCTATTTGTATAGGAAATGTACCATTTGTAGCAACATGCAATATGGTATCCACCTTGAAAGTCACAGAAGGCAGAGTCGCTATGGATCATGCAATGGTTTTGCCACCAAGCCCCATTGAAATATTGTAGCAATCAATGTTTCATGCATGGGAGGCGAACCCAAATCAACGCTCGTCGAGCGTTTGGGTAGATAGATCTAGAGAATATGGTACCCCATTAGATCCTTGGTCGAGAGTACATGGGACTGACGAAGGAATCTTACAATCAATGATGATTGAGGGGGCACCATGGAATGATCACCACCATCGTTCCCTTCTTCCAGAATACGAAGAAGATACTCAGAAAGATCTTTACCACCCTTCAGTCTTTGAATTCCTAACAAATACTGTAAACACGGTGGATTCTGAGCGAAACTTATCAAATATCGAAGAGACTATAGCCATAAATATCTCGACAAAACCTGATGTTGTAGAGAATATTCATGTTGGCAAAGGTTGTTCCCCTTCAGAACTGGAAATATATAACGCTCTCTTTTGCGAATTTAGAGATGTCTTTGCTTGGTCATATGATGAAATGCCAGGCATCGACTCGAGTATCGTTGAACATGAAATTAAAATGTATCCCGATGTCAAACCAGTAAGACAACGGCTTCGACAGGTGCACCCTAAGAAAGCCGTTGCCATTAAAGCAGAAGTTGAGAAACTTCTCCATGCTGGATTCATCTACCCGGTTCCTCTAACCGATTGGGTATCGAATATTGTCCCTGTTATGAAAAAACAAGGGACGATAAGAGTGTGCGTCGATTATAGGGATGTAAACCAAGCTTGTCCGAAGGACAACTACCCTACGCCCTTCATCAACCAGATAATTGATGAATGCGCCGGATGTGAAATCTTTTCCTTTATGGATGGATTTTCCGGGTATAATCAAATAAATATCCGCCCACAGGACCAGTCAAAGACTGCATTTATATGTCCGTGGGGCACGTTCGCTTATCGAAAATTACCCTTTGGCTTGAAGAACGCAGGGGCAAATTTTCAGAGGGCTATGAATTACGCCTTCCATGACATCAAGAGCATTGTTCAACCATATCTCGACGATCTTCCGGCTCATTCGCGAAAGCGGACTGATCATCTGCAGCATTTAAGAGCGATATTTCTACGTTGCCGACACTACAAGATAAGACTCAACCCTCACAAATGTGTGTTTTGCGTCGGTTCTGGTCGTTTACTTGGCTTCGTAGTCTCTAAAGATGGGATTCGTCTCGACCCCTGTAAGGTTCAGGCAATCATTAATTTGCCTCCACCTTCGAATTTGCTTCAGATTCAGAAACTCCAAGGGAAAGCAAACTTTCTGAGGAGGTTCATTCCAAATTACGCAGAACTTGCTAAAGGTTATACACATCTTTTGAAAAAGGATGTACCCTTCGATTGGGACCAGGTTGCGCAAGCTTCCTTTGATGCTTTGAAAGAGTCTCTAGTAAAAGCATCATTAATGTACGCCCCAGATTATCTTAGGGATTTTAACCTGTATCTAGCTGCGGCAGATACAACCATTGCGATGGTTTTAGTACAAGAAATCGATGGAGTTGAACATCCTGTCTATTATTTAAGTAAAAACTTAAATGATACAGAAAGTAAATATTCTTACGTTGAAAAGCTAGCGCTCGCTGCTGTTCAAGCGGTACAGAGGTTTCGACATTATATCCTCTTTAGGAAAACTACCATTCTGTCAGATTGCAACCCCATGACTTATATACTGTCGCGACAGTTGCTGGGGGGCAAATATTCCAAATGGATAGCGATCCTTCAAGAGTTTGATCTGGAATTTGTGAAATCCAAGTCAAAGAAAGCTCTGGTATTCGCAGAATTATTATGCGATCTCCCATCATCGTCCAACGACGAAACTTCCAAGGAGTCAATAGTGGACGAGACTTTATTTCTGATATCTGCAAGCGATGAATGGTATGGAGATATAATTATCTATCTCCAAACCCAAAAGTTTCGGCCTGACACCTCGCACTCCGAACAGAAACGTATACGATACCAAGCAAAAGACTACATGATCGTCGGAGATACTCTTTACCGTCGTGGTATCGATACCGTTCTGAGGAGGTGTCTCACCCATGAAGAAGCCGAAAAAGCCCTAAATGAGTGTCATTCAGGCGCGTGTGGGGGGCATCAATCAGGTTTCGCTACAGCCCAAAAGATATTAAGAGCAGGATATTTTTGGCCAACAATGTTCAAAGATTGCATAATCGCAGTCCGAAGTTGTCATTCCTGCCAAATCTTTGATAGCAAAACCAGAAGACCACCCGCACCGCTGCAACCAATAGTTGCGGTTGGGCCTTTCGCCAAATGGGGCATCGATTTCATGCAATGTAACCCCACCTCGACCGGGGGGCATGGGTATATTATAGTCGCAATTGACTATTTTACCAAATGGGCCGAGGCGATGCCTACATTGGACAATACTGGTGAAACAGCTGCCCTTTTCTTTTTCAATCATGTAGTCGCCAGGTTTGGTGTACCCCAGGCTATAGTTACAGATCATGGATCGCATTTCTGCAATCACATGATGGTCGAATTAGCTGCCAAACTAGGGCTATCTCACGACAGCTCTACTCCATATTATCCACAAGCCAACGGACAAGTTGAAGCAATCAACAAGGTCCTGAAGCGTATGTTGCAGAGGATGATCAGAGTTCATAAAAGAAGGTGGCACCTAATCCTGTATGCAGCCTTGTGGGCCTACCGAACCTCGGTAAGAAACGCGACCGGTTTCACACCTTTCCAATTGGTGTACAGTCTAGAAGCAGTCTTACCGATCCAGTGTGAAATTTCGTCGCTTAAACTCGCAATTGATCTCCTCCTCGGAACTTCGGAAGAAGAGGCTCGTTTCTTGGAATTAATCCAATTGGATGAAACCCGTCGTGATGCCGCTTTGGCTAACGAAGCCCATAAGAAACGAGTCAAGGCTCAGTTCGACAAAAATGTCAAACCCCGTGTCTTCTCAGAAGGTGATTTGGTCTTGCTTTATGACCAAGAATCCGATAAATTAGGAGCAGGAAAATTCAATTCCTTATGGATGGGCCCCTATATTGTTAAAAGAGTGTTAGCAAAAGGAGCCTACGAGTTAATAGATTACGACGGAATTCCACTGGCGCAGCCCCGAAACGGGTTGTACCTCAAGCGTTACTATGCTTAAATAGTAACCTGCATGCTTTTGTTGTATTTTGTTTTCGCCAAAGTTCTTGTTCTGGTTGAGTGATTCCCCTTTTCATTCGTTGCAGATGTCAAACCTTATGGAGACATGTGTTGGGTATGCCGACGGAGCGAGTCGTAGTTCGCGGAACCTATCCTCCGCAGCATGGGCCATTTTTGATCCAAGTGGCGAGTTAGTAAGTTTCAGAGGTGTATGTATTGGGCAATCAACGAATAACATCGTTGAGTATAGCGCATTGATAGAACTACTCTCTGATGCCATTACACGAGGCATACGCCGACTAATTGTCAGGCTAGACTCACAGCTCGTAATACTACAACTCAATGGTATATATTCTGTCCGTAACCCAGCTATTTATCGCATGTTCCTAAGAGTAAAGGTCTTGGAAAGACGATTTGATTCAATTCAATATCAACATATTTCAAGAAATCTAAACACATTAACTGACTCGTTGGCAAACTATGTGTTAGATAGACTTTTGCAACATTTATAAAAAGACACATCATAAAAAGTGTACATATGAATCATCCAAATCAACCAGAATAAGACTCGAAAATCAAAATATATATAAGCTGTCCATAAAGTTCATACATAATGTTCTGTAACCAAGACAAAATTGGTCATATGACCTGAAAAACTCAAAAATGCTAGGGGGCACCCTAGCCTAGTGATGCTCCTGATAGTAAGCCACAGTCTGTGCTATCATGCGCAGAAGACGGGTCCATCGTCTAGGCACACCGATAGTATGCTGCTGCATCGGTAAAGGTAACTCGTCAATCTGTACATCCGGAAGACCACGGGTAAGGTTCTCAACCTGCCCCTGCACAGCTGTAAGGGTCTCAGTATCGCTAAGATCACGGATAATAACCCTCCGAGCAGGTTCCTCTGTCGGAGCAGTAACAGGTGGTCTCGGACGAACTGCCGGACGAACAGGACCGACATCTGCAAGCATACATGAGTTCAATTAAAGTCTTGATAGAATAAAGCACAAGAACATTATAAATGAAAACAATGAACAGTAATATGGTTGAAGTTCTTACCAGTAGCATCCCACTGAGCACCGTCTGGCAGTACCATATCCGGATCACCCCAGAAATCCATACCAACATATGGGTACTCGGAAAAAGACATCTCCTGGCGATCGAACCACCTGAAGAAAGCAGCATTGAAAGAAATCTGGGATTGACCTGCATGTCTGGACATGTGATCAACCCATCGCTGCATACGTGGCTCGGTAGGAGAAAGCACTCCGAGATCAATGTACTGAGGTTGCATCAGAGGGATCTTCTCCAAGGCGAAGGCAGTCAGAATCGAACCAAAACCAAAGTTCTTCAGCTTCCCGTCCTTCACCTTGTTCAATTTATTTTTCATCTCACTAAGCACTGCATCACTCCAGTTGAAGATCTTCGGTTGGAGACATTCCAAGGCGTGCTGCATATGAGACCTGTTGGCAACATGTAAAGATGCGCTACCGGCCATCCTACCAAGAGTATACAGAATGGACCTGAGAGGCCTGCTAGTAACATCACGAATAACCACCTTGCCGTCTCTGCTCGGCTGGGACCCCTCCCTGCAATACTGGCGGACATAATCTCTCACGGAATCATTCCCCCGAACTGTACCTGATAAAGAAATAGGGGCACCCCGCCTTGACAAGCCAGTCAAGAAGTAAATATCTGTCACAGTCAATGGAATAGGTTTGTTCCTGATCTGGAATACTTGGTTAACAGGATCCCAAGCATCAAGCAAGTACTGCAGTAGTGAAATCTGTGCTCTCATGCTAGAGATACGGAAAACTTCAATAAACCACAGTCTCGTAATGCGCCCACCGTAACAGGATCATGAAGGGCAATCATATCTTCTTCTTCATGTTCTCGTTCTCGCCATGTTAGGGCCATCTTGTTCAAGAATCCCTGCAAGACAAACAAAGAGAATGAGTCAGCTCCTGAAATTGATGAAAAACTGGCGAAAATTTCATCAAAATCTGTAAAAAATTGTTGCTTTTATGCCCCAAAGCAGGTGCCCAGTGTACTACCTGCGTTGGGGGACAAGCTGCCTTCAAGCAGTTTGGATCCCAACGCAGTTTTCGAATGGGGAACCTGCGTTGATCAGAGGGCGCCCTGGCAAAACCCCAGAGGCTCAATAGAACAGCAAAACAGGCATAAAATAGGAAAATGAAACCATGAAAATGAAGAGCTAAGGTTTAGCTCCCACCTGGTCCAAACGGCGCCGAAAATCGTCCGCAGAATCTCCCGGAATCAGCTGATGAAAATCGAGGGGAAAGAGGCTCCTCCAAAGCTCCAACAAGCAAAATGTAAATGAAATGGTAAAATGAGAGGTAAAAACCCTTTTTATTTGCTTTCTTACGTAATTCAAGGTAAATATTAATGTGTTAATCTCATTTTCAAGTAAATATTACTCATTTCTAACTAGTTTGTTGCAGCAATTTGAAAATACAGTGCTATCAATGAAAAAGAGAAGCTAATTATGGTAAAAATAAAAAAGTAAACCATATAATTGAGCAGTTTTAGCAATGTTCATGCTCGTTAAAAAATAAACCTTATGATGTTTTATGATAATTGTATATTTGGTTTATGCTAATCAGTGAATCAGTTATGATTGCATGCCTCTTGTAGTCTCCTTCTTTGTCATTTTGCAGGATCTCATTGTAGCTGGGCCGGCAAAAGAGCAAAGAGCTGGGAGCAAGCGGCCATAGAGAAGAGTTTGGATTCGACATTAAGCGCAAGGCAACGGTTAGTGCATCTATCCACTCTCTTTTGCTTTCATAAAGAAGTAAACCTTAAGTAGTTTTCTTTACAGTTGTTGCTGAGGTACTATCACCCTTAGAGTGGGATAGGGTCATCCGAGTCGGATACTTTTCCCTACAACAAACTGGCGACTCCGCTTAAAAAGTATCCGACTCGGATGACCCTATCCCACTCTAAGGGTGATAGTACCTCAGCAACAAGCAGCGACAGATGTTTGAAGAGTAAGACTCTCCGAACCGGTTGTAGATGGAATTGGTTCGGTAACACAAGTGTTTACTCTTAGACTAGGATCAGTATCACTGTCCCTCTGTGGCTGTTGAACTTCTTCTGTAGAGGCAGGGATTCCAGAAATGTTTGGAGTAACCGGAGTCTCTAATGTCGTTGGAACACTTGTTCTAACTTTAATAGGAGATTTGGAACCGGTTAAACGAGTTCGCTTTGTCCGTACTCGCTTCGATTCTGGAGACAAAGACGGTTGACTCGTAAGCCTCAGTGAACGACGGGGTTTCAATTGAATTTCTTCCACGATTGCGGATTACTCGATAAACTAAAATAAAGGGGAAGTATGTTTCCGAATTAAATGAATTTTAGACGCTTTGACACAACTTGTTTTTTCAGTTTTTAAGAGTCGAGAAAAAACAAAAGATGACTCTAGTCTCCTTCGATTTTTAATGAGCCTGAAGTGACAAGTGCTCAGATGGACCTTTTCCGTTAAGGAGTCTGAAAAGGAACGAAAGGGACTGCTCTGGAAGTCTAGGTAGAGGGAGTACCAAACCAATCGCAAAACTGCAGAATACTTTTTACGGTATGGCAGTCAATCTTCCCGAATGCTGTGTTCAGTGCATTGCGATCGATAAGGCGGAAGACACGGCTTCCTATGGATAAAGGATTTAAGCCTATAGGGGTCTCCCAAAATATACTCGACGGTACGTGGGAGCACAAGTCCGTACTGGCACTTATCGTCTCAAAGTAGAGGAATCACCCAACCAACAGTGAGAACAACAGTTACCAGGCTTTATGACGCCGGAATACGTCTCTAGCCTAGACCTCTAAATGTTGTGCGTTAAGTTCCAAAGCGTTGTTAGATTCATTGAATTTATTTTAAGTTGATCTTGATTATGAAGTTTGCCTTTTGGGTTCACCACGAGATGTAGATGTAATTCCTAAAATGCAATCTAAAGATGATAAACAAACTTTTTATCTCTTTTATGCAATGAAAATCCTAGCTACTAGGGAAAAGAAAGACAGAATCTTTTCACAAAGAGCAAAGAGCACACTGTAAATGCACTTTCCTAAATCAAGCCAAACAGACTGTCTATATGCAAATGCACATGCATGTATTTGTTTTCGACTTTCTTAGTATATGGATGCTAAAAATAAAGTTGATGCACAAATCTGAATTTGTTTTCAAGCGACAAACACAAACAAGCTTCTTTTCGAAATCAAAAGATAGAGACGATTACGACACCTTACGATTTTGAAATGAATACTCGTTTTTGACACTAGAAAATCACAAATTCAGACCAAAAGCAATAGTAACAGGATAATCAACCATCAACAGCAATCAAACTCTTTCCTACGATTGAAATCGACACTTACGATAGATTCAAATCAAAGGATGATAGTACGATTACGCTACTTTTGCTAAGGAGAACTGTAAATGACTCAACAAACACACAAAAAACATCTACAGTTCTTTTGTACAAAGGAGGCGGAATAACAGCAAGGAAAAGGGGTTTCAAACAGACATATATCGATCACAGGCAGCAACATTCAGAGATAGAACTGGAAAGAATGAAGCACAAGAACCACAGCTGCACAGGGCTAGTCTGATCAGCGCACCTGTAACACAGAGAATCTGAAATGTAGCGCAGGTTGCCCTTTCGGGAAGTGCGCTGAAATTCAGGATCTCTTAAGAGTACCTGCGCTGGGCCAGAAACGAGACTCTGTCCAGGTTCCGGGTCACAGTTTGCAGTTCAGTCTTTGGTTTTTGGCCGAGTAAAAAGCAATCAGTAATTCAACAATCAGGGGTAGATCTAATGAGGATCTAAGAGCTATCACAAGGGCAATCAGATAGTTTGTGAATCAGTTGTTTAAATCATAAACAGATCCAGTGAATGGATTGAAGCAGCATATGTCTACTTTTCATTTGTTATGGCAAATGCAGTTCGAATGCCACTTATAAGTTTATGAAACAAACAAACAAGGAATGATAAACAAACAAACTAATTAGCTCCCTAGCGGAGTTGCCATTTTGTTACAGGGACAAGTGTCTATTTAGAACTGCTCTATCCCACTAAGGTGTGACAGCTGCCTTAGAAACAAACAGAGAAAAACTACTTTTGTATTTCCTTTATGAATTATAGATAGAGAGGAATAGAAAGAACCAACCTGTGTCTTGCGCTAATCCTTTGATCCAATCCCTCTCTTCTTTGATAGTCTCCAGCTACCTGCTCCCTTACTTGCCCAGCTTCACAAAGTACCTGTAAGATCACGGAAGAAGAACACTATACAAAGACATGGATCTATATTCATAAACAACTTAGGATTAGATTTAAGTTAACCATACAAATGTAACAAGCATCAATGATACAAAAGCATGGAGGAAAACTCAAATAGCTTTTATTGATAAACAAGAAAAAATCCAAGAGGAGTTACAACCAGTGGTTCCTAACCCAGCATCAACCTCCCAGCAAAGAAGCCCCTCTTCACCTCAAACAAAGCATAGATCACCCAACAATCTGATGTTTGTCTCAAAAAACCAACAACAATTCCTTACAATATGCCAAAATTCCAGCCTCTGGATCTCTGGGATGAGGGATCCATATATAGATATCTGTAAGGGGGATGAGTCAGCTTGTGATTTGATTAGTGTCTTCTCTCTGTCAGTTCTTACTTCCACTTGGAGACTGAAGGCCTCTTACTCATCCTTGGTCGAATTCAGTGAGGCAAGTGTCACAGGAGAAGATTCTGGAAGCTTCCATTGTCTCTCCACCTCACGGAATGACGTTGCCATTTGTCATTTCTCGCCCATCGCACCCCACAGAAGGGACTTTTGAAATGCAACGCACCCTCACAGTGTATTTAGGTACAATGCAATGCACCTAGCCAGTGGAGCAGCTGAAATGATCCTGTTTTGACCTATTCTGAGCAGTTTCTGGTGGAGAACTTCTGGGAGAAGCTGTAATCTGTTGACCTTGTTCCTTTAGGGGTTAGGACAACACTTTTAGGGACTTAGGAGCCCTTGGTTTATGGACATTTCATGCTTGGAGTTGTAGGGCACAAAAATGTCTATAACACTGGCTCCATGTGGTCCTTCCAATAAACATAATTTGATCTTCCCTCAAGGGCATACTCAAGTCTTAGTCCATAGAAATCCATCCTTCTAGCTCTGAATAATTGATCCTGCAAATATGGTCCTCCTACAAAGGCAACATAGAAATATCTTCTCTACTATGAATCTAGTTCTAATACCATGTAGAAATTAATGTGTAGATTCTAAGCTGCTCCTGAAATTTACTAAATCACAAGACTAGAAGCTACTCTATTGATCCACAGAAGCAAATTCACCATCGAGAACACAAATAATTGACATGCAAGAGGAAACATCTGTAGAAAATCTGTTGGTAGGTTAACCCGATAATGCAATATAAATCAAAGCAGAATACTATAACCTACTTCTACTATCAATATACGGAATTTTAAAGATCGAGCTGAACAATATAACTAGAAGAAGAAGAATCAATGGCACAATACGCATGAAAATACTTTGGGGAAAGCCTCAACTAAAAACCCCACACTATTGTATTATCATACATGGTGGAAATACATAGGAATTATACAAAGCCTTAGCTCTCAGTACAATCCTCACAGATGCTCATAGGAAATCTTGGCTTCTCTCCAGCCTTCCTCTCTGCCCTCCAAGCTCCTATTTCCTTGCGCTTTTCCTTCTGGATGATTCTCCTGTTACCAAGTGGAAAACTCTCTCCAAAACTGCACAATCCTCAAGGATTAAATCCTTGACTGCATGCATGAGTTTTCTCCATGAGAAAACACATGCAACTGATAGTACACTGTTCTTGACGTTAATCTCAACTGGGTCTTTATCAGAATAGACATGCATGAGTTTCTGATGAGGGAATATTCAGTTAACTGGAGTAGCACTAGTTGAGTGCATTAATGCATCAACTGACTGTTAACTCACTATTAGTTCCTCAAACAGTTTGGAACTAATTTAACTGGACTTAGCTCAGTAAATTGAGTTAACTAATTACAACTCAAATATAACTCAATCTTATCTCCTTAATTTAAGGGATAACTCTTGCATGACTTCAAAAAGACTTCTAAATTGAATTTCTCCAACTAATTAATTTAAAATAAATTAATTAATTATTTCCAAGTAGATGTTAAGACTAAATTAGATTTTTAATTCAAAATTTAATTCAAGCACAAATTAAATTGGAATATTCTTGTTGTTGTATTTCAACACTCCCTCTCAACAAGAAAGGGATTATCTGCCACCATGATCTTGTCTCTATGGAACTCGAATTTACACTTTGACAATGCCTTTGTAAAAATGTCAGCATCTTGCTCCTTTGTCGAAATATATTGCAGCAACATGATCCTCCTCGCTACACAGTCTCTGAGATGATGATACTAGATGTCGATGTTCTTGGACCTATCATGAAATACTGGATTCTCAAAGAGTTTGATACAGCTCTGATTATCACAATATATCATAGTTGGATCCATCCTCTGATAAAAAAAACCAACTAGGATTTTCCGCATCCAGATGGCCTCACATGCTACCTGACTTGCAACCATGTATTCTGCCTCTGCCGAGCTGAGTGAAACCGACCTCTATTTCTTGTTGTACCAATAAACTGCCGCTAACCCAAGGTTGAAAATCCCTCCTGATGTGCTCTTCCAATCTGATGGACTCCCTGCCCAATCTGCATCAGTGAAGCCTTGAAGCTTCACTCCCTCTGTCCATCTGTACAATAATCCATACTGAGATGTGCCTTTGAGGTATCTCAATACATGCTTTTCTACCTTCCAAAACATCTTGGTAGGTTGAACCATCGCTTGACTCAGCTGGTTCACCGCATAGCACAAATCTGGTCGTGTGTTCACTAAGTACATCAGTGAACCCACAAGCTACCTGTACACAGTAGCCTCTACCACTTCTCTTGAAGTAGAAACCTCATTCCTCTACTTACTTGCAAGAGGAGTCTGCATGGGCTTGGACTTCTCCATGTGAAATCTCCTAAGTATCTCGTTGGCATACTTGCCCTGAGACACAAACAACTCCCCATCCTCTTGCCACACTTCCATGCCAAGGAAGTAATGCATCAGACCCATGTATTTCATCTCAAATTCTCTTGCAAGGTCCTCCTTGCAAGACATGATCAACTAATCATCACCAATCAATATGTGATCATCAACATAAAGTATGATGATCAAAAACTTACCTTTCACCACGATGTGGTACAGATTCGCATTCACTTCACTCTTTGTGAATCCCAACCCAGTGAAGTAGTTGTCTATCCTGATGTACTGAGCATGAGGTGCTTGCTTCAACCCGTACAACACTCTCTTGAGTCGGCACACATGCGACTTACAATCGAAGGTCTCAAAACCTTCCGGCTGCTTTATGTACACTTCTTCCTCAATCTGGCCATTAAGGAATGCAGTCTTCACATCCATCTAATGGATCTTCCAACCCATCTGTGCTGATAGTGGCAACATAGATTTGATAGATGAGTACCTTGCAACAGGAGAAAAAGTCTCATCATAGTCAATCCCCTCGACCTGTGAAAAGCCACGAGCAATAAATCATGCCTTATGCTTCTCCACACTACCATTAGCAGCTTGCTTTACCTTGTAAAGCCAATGGGAAGTCACAACTGACTTGTTCTCTGGTCTCAGAACCACATCCCAAACACTGTTATGAACTATGGAGTCATACTCATCCACCATAGCATCAACCCAAATTGGTTGCTGCACTGCTTCCTCAAAGGAAGATGGTTTAGTCTCAACACATTCCCTAGCAAGGACCATGTATCCAGTGTACCTCTCAGGTGACCTCCTCTGTCTATGCTGAGATGATGGTGCTCCCACATTCTCTCTCGCATCCTCCAACAATCTGTTAGCTTCTCTTTTGTGCTTTTGTCCATCTCTGGAAGATTCTGCTTGAGTGGATGTCTCCACTCCTAGAACCTCTGCATGCGGCTGCTCCACATTAGTTTGAGGCTCCTCCTCCTTAGGAACCAACAGTTCCTCCACAACCTGTAGTTGGAGCTCCCTCTCAAGGGAAACTCGCATGGCCTTCTGCTCATCAAACTTGAGATCTCTGCAAACCACTGTCCTCTGATTGGTAGGCAAGTACACCCAATAGTTGTGAGGTGTATCAGTGTACCCCACAAATATCCCCAACTCTGTTGTCGGCTCAAGCTTCTTCCGTGCATCCTTTGTCACATGGAAATATACCGATGAGCCAAAGATCCTGAAGTGACCCACATCTGGTCTCTTACCAGAGAAAGCTTCCTCTGGTGTCTTCATCCCAAGTATGCGATGTGGGCTTCTATTATGCAAATAGACTGTTGTGTTGCATGCCTCAGCCCACAAGTGAAGTGGTAGGCCTTGGTCATGCAGCATTGCCTGTGCTGCCCCTACAATAGTTCTGTTCTTCCTCTTGGCCACCCCATTCTGCTGTGGGTTATGAGGTGCCGTCAACTCTCGTTTAATTCCTTCCACTGCACATAAGTCCTTAAACTCTTGAGAGACATATTCTCCACTGTTGTCGCTTCTGAAGGCCTTGATCTTCTTCCCTGACTCTTTCTCGACCAAAGCTTTGAACTCACAAAACTTTGTGAAAGTTTGGTCCTTCTTCTGCATGAAATAAATCCAGCATTTACGAGAATAATCATCAATGAAAATCACATAATACCTTTGCTTCATTGTGGATGTCGTCGAGAATGGTCCACACAAATCAGTATGAACTTGTTCTAAGATAGCCTCTGCTCGACTGTCTCGATCATGAAAGGAAGACTTGGTGTACTTTCCCAAGGTACAACCTTTGCATGTGTCAACTTGCTCAAGTTTACCTTTGGGAAGTCCTGTAGATATCTGTTGCATTATCTTCAAAGCCCCATGATGCAAATGGCCCAACTGCCTGTGCCACAACTCACCAATGTCTTGGCTTTACACTAATTCTGCTTTCATACTCAATGCTGCACAATCATCTACCTCTAGTTTATAGAGATTCTTCACTCGAATCCCTATCCTCTTGGTTTGACCCGTGTCTATGTGTCTTAGGAACGCCTTTCCTTTACTGAAGACAACATCATAGCCTTTGTCCTCCAACATCGCGACCGATACCAAGTTCTTCTTCAATCCAGGCACATACATCACATCTGTCAAGGTGAGAGGAGCTCCATGCTCCCCTTGAAAAGCAATCGTGCCAACTCCTAAAACACTATACCTACCGTCGTCACCCATCTCTATGCGCATCTTGAGGTCTTTCTCCTCCAAGGCACTGAATAAATTTTTATCACCGGTCATGTGGAGTGAGGCTCCACTGTCAAGATACCAGACACAACCCATCATCGATGACACCATGCATGCGATGAGGGTAAATTCCATTTCGAACTGAGAGGTTAATGCCTCACCTTCCGATCCTTCCAAGGATCCCTTCTTAGACTTATTCGATGGGCAATTAGTCGCATAATGTCCCATTTTGTGAAAATTAAAGCATCTTATTTTAGACATGTCACCCTTCTTCCCTCCATGAGAAGAATTTGATTTGAAATGGGAAGCCTTCCCCTTCCCTTTCTGTTATAGACATTTTTGTGCCCTACAACTCCAAGCATGAAATGTCCATAAACCAAGGGCTCCTAAGTCCCTAAAAGTGTTGTTCTAACCCCTAAAGGAACAAGGTCAACAGATTACAGCTTCTCCCAGAAACTGCTCAGAATAGGTCAAAACAGGATCATTTCAGCTGCTCCACTAGCTAGGTGCGTTGCATTGCACCTAAATACATTGTGAGGGTGCGTTGCATTTCAAAAGTCCCTTCTGTGGGGTGCGATGGGCGAGAAATGACAAATGGCAGTGTCATTCCACGAGGTGGAGAGACAATGGAAGCTTCCAGAATCTTCTCCTGTGACACTTGCCTCACTGAATTCGACCAAGGATGAGTAAGAGGCCTTCAGTCTCCAAGTGGAAGCAAGAACTGACAGAGAGAAGACACTAATCAAATCACAAGCTGACTCATCCTCCTTACAGATATCTATATATGGATCTCTCATCCCAGAGATCCAGAGGCTGGAATTTTGCATATTGTAAGGAATTGCTGTTGGTTTTTTGAGACAAACATCAGATTGTTGGGTGATCTATGCTTTGTTTGAGGTGAAGAGGGGCTTCTTTGCTGGGAGGTTGATGCTGGGTCAGGAACCACTGGTTGTAACTCCTCCTGGATCTTTTCTTGTTTATCAATAAAAGCTATTTGAGTTTTCCTCCATGCTTTTGTATCATTAATGCTTGTTACATCTGCATGGTTAACTTAAATCTGATCCTAAGTTGTTTATGAATATAGATCCATGTCTTTGTATAGTGTTCTTCTTCTGTGATCTTACAGGTACTTTGTGAAGCTGGGCAAGTAAGGGAGCAGGTAGCTGGAGACTATCAAAGAAGAGAGGGATTGGATCAAAGGATTAGCGCAAGACACAGGTTGGTTCTTTCTATTCCTCTCTATCTATAGTTCATAAAGGAAATACAAAAGTAGTTTTTCTCTGTTTGTTTCTAAGGCAGCTATCACACCTTAGTGGGATAGAGCAGTTCTAAATATACACTTTTCCCTGTAACAAAATGGTGACTCATTGGGGAGCTAATTAGTTTGCTTGTTTATCATTCTTTGTTTGTTTGTTTCATAAACTTATAAGTGGCATTCGAACTGCATTTGCCATAACAAATGCAAAGTAGACATCTGCTGCTTCAATCCATTCACTGGATCTGTTTATGATTTAAATGTTGGAAATAATACTGAGAGGGGGGGGGGGGGTGAATCAGTATTATCAGATCAATAAAACTTTTCAAATTTCATGCTCAGAAACATATACGCTACTTCAGTTAAGTGAACCAGCGTGTACACGCTACTGTGTCTAAAGCAACTAGTGTATATCCAGAAATCTTATGATTCAGTTAGCCTATCTTCAGTAAATGCATCAGAACATTATTAACCACATTGACAGTAAATAGATGTAGTATAACAGAATAGATCATCACATAAAAGCCACACACATGAACACCATGATATAAGGTGGAAACCCAATGTGGGTGAAAACCACCTGCTGCAAGTCGTCTCTTTCTTTCTTTAATAAGAATCTTCAGTTTACAATCTTTTGTACTGGTGCAACCTTATACTAGTACGCAGGCTACAACCTGCAGAGGGCTACAACCCTCTCGTTTTCCAACTCCTTTTGGAAGGGAGCTACAACCCCCTCAGCTCTTGTACTAGCCGATCCATTTACTAGTACGTAGGTGCTGACCCTATAGAAGGCTACAAGCTTCTTTCCTACAGGGACCACGTTTCATCAATTTTCAGACTGGATCCATGAGTATAAAACAAACACTGCTGCAATGCAATCATCAACTTATACTTGCATCACAATTGTCTAGATCACCCAATACTGAATCACTGAAACCCTATCATAAAAAACACAGAACACAAACCAGAGCCCAGAACTCTGCAACAACCACCAGAATCAACAGCAATCTGAAATATCAAATCTTATTATGCATACGCTACTTCGATATACCAAAACCGCGTGTATACACACTTTCTCCAAAGGCAACCCGCGTACAGATCTAGAAATAATTACTTATACCATCGCTGTCAGATCCGACCCTTGCCAAGCGTCTCGAACAGATAACCAGCAATACCAGATCTTCTCACTTCATCAGACACACATTGCTTACCTTCCTTTGCCTAATGATCTTCTCCTTATATAGCCTTAGGCACTTCACAATACCACGGACCAAAACCATAGTAACACAATACCATCAACTTCAAAACTAGGGATCGACACGCCCGTCGAGACACCATGGTCCAAAACCATAGGCACAACTTCCAAGGACTAACCGCCACGGACCAAAGGTACTTTTCATAGGTATGTGCTTTTCCTGAAGCCAACCTGCGTGTACACGCTGGTTTTCCTTAATGAACCTGCGTATATCTCTTTCTTGTCCTGCTGTACTGAGATCTGTCCTCTGATCAAGTTGCCATCACTTGTACCTGCTTCTGGGTGAGTTGCCATCAAGGACAACACTTGTATCATAATGCCAACAATCTCCCCCTTTGGACTTGATGGCAACCACCACACCAAGTCACTCTCCCCCTTTGACATCAAGGGCAAAGGGCGGACCACGATATTCTCTTCTTTGGTATACCTTCTGCTGTCCATACTCCCCCTGAGTACATGCTGAAGTCTCCAAATGTGCTCCCCCTTTGTGTATGTCAAAGTGTACCAATCTATCCATGCTCCCCCTGAGCAGATGTAGGTTCTAAGACCAGCAATAACTAACATTTATCATATATGATCTGTACCATACACATAAGCCTGCAATACCATTCCTTTGATCAAACAACAAGATGTATCATTTAGTTTCATCAACAACTTCCAACCATAATGCCAACAATGAATAATTTGAAGTGTATGCTCCCCCTGAGCGTGAGCCAACCATGACTGAACCATTTCCTGAGTCTGTTCTGCTGCCCTTTATGCTCCCCTTGAGCCTGAGCCAACCATGACTAAACCTTTTCCTGGGTCTGTTCTGCTGCCCTTTCTACATATACGCGACTTTGCAGCCTGTAACTCGCGTATATACGCGTCTTGTCTTCATTATATCAGCGTATGCAAGATGGAATACTGAAATTCATCACTTTCAGATTCCCCTGTGTCTGTTGTGTCAGCTGTCTGAATTATGCCACACCTTTCTGTCTTTGTCTTCTTCAATTCCTGGAACTGTGATGATGTATGGTCCTCTTGTTTTGAATTTTGAAATCTGCTCCTGCATTCCCTTGCTTTATGCCCATAGTTGTTGCATGTATAACATCTTACATATTTCATGTTCCTTCTATCGCAATCAATTGCTTTGTGTCCATATGCATTGCAGGTAAAGCAATATCCTCTGAAATACCTGGGATGCGATGATCTTTTGTAATGGTCTTGAACCATTCTACTTCTACATCTGGCTGCAACATGTCCAAGATTATGACATACATAACATTCAACATTATTCAGTGGAGGAAATAATCGTCTATCACGTCCATAGTTAGGAGTAAAGGATCTTCCTTGAGGAATTTCTTTCCTTGGTTGTTCCTTGTTGAGCATTTCAGATTTCTCATTAGAGTTTCTTGCCTCACCTTGTGAACTAGATTCACCTTCAACATATTCATGAAAACCAAGACCAGTTTTGATAGCAGGAGACCTTTGACTATTAAGAATATCGTCCAAGACTTTAGTACTATCTTGAAATCGTAAAAGCTTATCCTTTTCTTCTAATTTACCTTTCAAGATATTTACCTCAACTTGATGTTGTTCTTCCTTTTTCAGATATTGATTCCTTAGGTCTTCTTCAACTTTTCTTCCTTCTTCCACTTGTTGCTTTAGTTTGATCACTTCATGTTCTTGATCTTCAAGAGCTTCTCTTGATTTTTTAAGATCTTCTTTTAGAGAGAGGATCTTTGATTCAAGTCTTTGAATAATTATGCTCTGATCCTTTACTATATCCTGCAATTGCTCCCTTACCCTGGTTTCTGTCTCCAATTGTTCGTTTAATTTGGTAACTTCTTCAGTTTCTGCATTCTTCTGTTCATGTGCCATGAGACTTCTAATATCTTCACTATTATTGGATGAAGCATTCTTCTTTTCATGTGCCATGAGACTTATAATATCTTCACTATCATTGAATGAACTTTTAATATGGGTATAATAACTTCTACCATCTTCTTCAGATATCTTTCCTTTGTTATGAGGGCATCTAGCAGCATAGTGACCAACTCTACCACATAGAAAACATTTGAAAGGTAGCTTACCTTTGAACCGTCCAGTTCCCCGTTCAAGATTCTTAACAAAATTTACCTCATCTTCTTCCTCTGACGCTTCGAATGTGGCTTCTGATGGTACCTCTTGTCGCATTTCAAAAGCAGTTAAGATCCCATGAAGCTGTGACATGGTGATTTTCTGCACATTCTCCTTTTCTTCTATGGTAGATACTTTAGAATCAAATTTAGCAGACAGAGATCTCAAAACCTTTTCAACTAAGACAACTTCCTCAAATTCTTCACCCAGATCCTTCATACAATTTACAATCTCATCCATACGCGGGAAATAATTAGCTATGCTTTCATTACTATGCATCTTAAGAGTTTCATACCGGATTCTGAGAGTTTGAAGCTTTGCTCTTTTTACCTGATCATCTCCTTCGTAGCTTGTAACGATTTTGTCCCATATTTCCTTGGCTGATTTGAAATGCATGATCTTCATAAATTCTGATTGTGTCAAACTACTCAATAGGACAGTAACAGCTTTGGCATTGAGCTCATATTGCTTTTTCTCTGCTGGATCTGTAGGAGTTGCTGATGGGAATTTGTATCCTCCTTCTACGATTCCCCAAACTTCTGCTCCAAGAGATTGTAGATATGCAGTGGTTCTTATCTTCCAGTGGGTAAAATTGTTCCTGTCAAAGACTGGTGGCCTGATGTGTGCCTCTCTTTCTGGATTAGCCATTCTGATGGATCTTTTCCTTCAAGCGATCAAGCTTCCTCTGAAGGACCGGCTCTGATTCCAATTGTTGGAAATAATACTGAGAGGGGGGGGGGGGTGAATCAGTATTATCAGATCAATAAAACTTTTCAAATTTCATGCTCAGAAACATATACGCTACTTCAGTTAAGTGAACCAGCGTGTACACGCTACTGTGTCTAAAGCAACTAGCGTATATCCAGAAATCTTATGATTCAGTTAGCTTATCTTCAGTAAATGCATCAGAACATTATTAACCACATTGACAGTAAACAGATGCAGTATAACAGAACAGATCATCACATAAAAGCCACACACATGAACACCATGATATAAGGTGGAAACCCAATGTGGGTGAAAACCACCTGCTGCAAGTCGTCTCTTTCTTTCTTTAATAAGAATCTTCAGTTTACAATCTTTTGTACTGGTGCAGCCTTATACCAGTACGCAGGCTACAACCTGCAGAGGGCTACAACCCTCTCTCGTTTTCCAACTCCTTTTGGAAGGGAGCTACAACCCCCTCAGCTCTTGTACTAGCCGATCCATTTACTAGTACGTAGGTGCTGACCCTACAGAAGGCTACAAGCTTCTTTCCTACAGGGACCACGTTTCATCAATTTTCAGACTGGATCCATGAGTATAAAACAAACACTGCTGCAATACAATCATCAACTTATACTTGCATCACAATTCTCTAGATCACCCAATACTGAATCACTGAAACCCTGTCATCAAAAACACAGAACACAAACCAGAGCCCAGAACTCTGCAACAACCACCAGAATCAACAGAAATCTGAAATATCAAATCTTATTATGCATACGCTACTTCGATAGACCAAAACGCGTGTATACGCACTTTCTCCAAAGGCAACCCGCGTGCAGATCTAGAAATAATTACTTATACCTTCGCTGTCAGATCCGACCCTTGCCAAGCGTCCCGAACAGATAACCAGCAATACCAGATCTTCTCACTTCATTAGACACACATTGCTTACCTTCCTTTGCCTAATGATCTTCTCCTTATATAGCCTTAGGCACTTCACAATACCACGGACCAAAACCATAGTAACACAATACCATCAACTTCAAAACTAGGGATCGACACGCCCGTCGAGACACCATGGTCCAAAACCATAGGCACAACTTCCAAGGACTAACCGCCACGGATCAAAGGTACTTTTCATATGTACGCGCTTTTCCTGAAGCCAACCTGCGTGTACACGCTGGTTTTCCTTAATGAACCTGCGTATATCTCTTTCTTGTCCTGCTGTACTGAGATCTGTCCTCTGATCAAGTTGCCATCACTTGTACCTGCTTCTGGGTGAGTTGCCATCAAGGACAACACTTGTATCATAATGCCAACATTAAACAACTGATTCACAAACTATCTGATTGCCCTTGTGATAGCTCTTAGATCCTCCTTAGATCTACCCCTGATTGTTGAATTACTGATTGCTTTTTACTCGGCCAAAAGCCAAAGACTGAACTGCAAACTGTGACCCGGAACCTGGACAGAGTCTTGTTTCTGGCCCAGCGCAGGTACTGTTAAGAGATCCTGAATTTCAGCGCACTTCCCAAAAGGGCAACCTGCGCTGCATTTCAGATTCTCTGTGTTACAGGTGCGCTGATCTGACTAGCCTTGTGCAGCTGTGGTTCTTGTGCTTCATTCTTTCCAGTTCTATCTCTGAATTTTTCTGCCTGTGATCAGTATATGTCTGCTTGAAACCCCTTTTCCTTGCTGTTATTTCGCCTCCTTTGTACAAAAGAACTGTAGATGTTTTTGTGTGTTTGTTGAGTCATTTACAGTTCTCCTTAGCGAAAGTAGCGTAATCGTACTGTCGTCCTTTGATTTGAATCTGTCGTAAGTGTCGATTTCAATTGTAGGAAAGAGTTTGATTGCTGTTGATGGTTGATTATCCTGTTACTATTGCTTTTGGTCTGAATTTGTGATTTTCTAGTGTCAAAAACGAGTATTCATTTCAAAATCGTAAGGTGTCGTAATCGTCTCTATCTTTTGATTTCAAAAAGAAGCTTGTTTGTATTTGTCACTTGAAAACAAATTCAGATTTGTGCATCAACTTTCTTTTTAGCATCCATATACTAAGAAAGTCGAAAACAAATACATGCATGTGCATTTGCATATAGACAGTCTGTTTGGCTTGATTTAGGAAAGTGCATTTACAGTGTGCTCTTTGCTCTTTGTGAAAAGATTCTGTCTTTCTTTTCCCTAGTAGCTAGGATTTTCATTGCATAAAAGAGATAAAAAGTTTGTTTATCATCTTTAGATTGCATTTTAGGAATTACATCTACATCTCGTGGTGAACCCAAAAGGCAAACTTCATAAGCAAGATCAACTTAAAATAAATTCAATGAATCTAACAACGCTTTGGAACTTAACGCACAACATTTAGAGGTCTAGGCTAGAGACGTATTCCGGCGTCGTAAAGCCTTGTAACTGTTGTTCTCACTGTTGGTTGGGTGATTCCTCCACTTTGAGACGATAAGTGCCAGTACGGACTTGTGCTCCCACGTACCGTCGAGTATATTTTGGGAGACCCCTATAGGCTTAAATCCTTTATCCATAGGAAGCCGTGTTTGCCGCCCTATCGATCGCAATGCACTGAACACAGCATTCGGGAAGATTGACTGCCGTACCGTAAAAAGTATTCTGTAGTTTTGCGATTGGTTTGGTACTCCCTCTACCTACACTTCCAGAGCAGTCCCTTTCGTTCCTTTTTAGACTCCTTAACAGAAAAGGTCCATCTGAGCACTTGTCACTTCAGGTTCATTAAAAATCGAAGGAGACTAGAGTCATCTTTTGTTTTTTCTCGACTCTTAAAAAATGAAAAAACAAGTTGTGTCAAAGCGTCTAAAATTTATTTTAAATGGAATATTCATTACCCCTTTCCTACGTTGATCTTGGTTTGAGAAAATGGAGTCCACCAACCAAGGAATTCCCCTTGGAGGAAATCCTAGTCCCTTCTCCTCTTGGGGAGATGTTGGTGCACCCCATATGGCCACATTGTCGCTTCCAGGACTGACAATTGGTTTGCCTGTATGGCTCTTCTCAACCTCTGTCGTTCAGAACACCACTATTCCTGAACAATCGAATCAGTAATTAGACAAGTCCAGAGTTACCCACCAACCTTCTACTTCCTCTAATTCTTCCTCTCCTCCTTCCTCTTCGCTTGATGGGGCTACTAAAGCCAAAAGTCAAGTACCTAAGGAGAAGAAGGAAAAGAAGAAGAAAGAGAAGAAGAAGAAGGAGCCGAAAGCGAATGGGGGCAAACGAGTGTCGTCTAACGAAAATCCACACACTGCACCGACTAGGCCTAAATCGCCATGTGTCATTTGCAAGGGAGACCACTATCACAGAGATTGTCCTTGCATCCCTCGGATCTTAAGGGACTGGTCTCCTCGTTTGCACAACCTGGTGTCATCAACCTCTTATGATCATGTTGAAAACACACCGTCAACTAGTGAAAGTGAAGCCCCAGGACAAAAAGGAAAATATAGATTTCCTTGTAAACTGCGCGAAGGCGATCATGCCGTCCATCGTTGTCCCTTCTTAGACGAGGCTAAAAGAGTTTTGGACGATCGTCCGGTTTCACCGTCACGACTTCCTCCTGGATATAAAAAACTCTTTCCGAGTTCGTCACCAGTTGAAAATCCGGCTGGCCCGCTCAGGTGGTCGGCTGAAGCACCTATCATTGAAGATAAACCATTTGAATCCGTACCAGACGAAAGTCAAAAGGTCGAGGCGGCAGTTGACCCGGTCTTGCCTTCAAAGGTTTCATCTTCAGATGATACAGTCACCGAAGAGAACAAGGATGACACCGTCCAAATTCTGTTCATAAACACAGACTCCAATGAACATGGGGGCAATTTACCCGTTCCTTTACCGCAGGAAGGAAGTTCATCAGAGTCGTACCCGGCCGTCTATTCGGTCCCACCTCCAAGCAACCTAGTTGTCTCCTTCGATTGGAATCAACTAGGCAGACCCTGTTTACCAGCTAGTATACCATTCCGAATTATTGTTCAAATATATAGAATGGTTATGGCTGGTACCATCATAGATGAGGGGGCTTCTGTGAGTATCCTTTCCTCGACTGCTTGGAAAGCGCTTGGTTCGCCATCGCTTCTACCTGAGATGAGAAATCTGACAGGCTTTGACAAAGGATCCAGTCGACCGTTAGGGACCCTTCCCAATGTGCCCATAACATTGAGAGGGAAAAACGTTCACATGAACGTGATGGTAGTTCAAGGACCCCTGGATTACAATCTACTCCTTGGACGAGACTATATTTATTGCATGGGAGCAATTGTCTCCTCACTCTTTAGAGTAATGTGTTTTCCGCACGAAGGAAGAGTGGTCAAGCTCGTAGACCAGCTTTCATTTCCCGGATCACACATAGCAAATAGTCATATACCATCCCTAAATGGTCTTTTCACGCAAGAAATGTCTCAATCTCCAGTCCGTCCACCCGATGAGTGCGAGTGATTCGGGGGACATGACTGAAACCCAGGGGGCATGCATCCTGGTCTGCTTCGGCAGGAAAACTTCGGGTATAAGGTAGGTTTCCACGAGAGAATATGACCTCCGTACTCCCGTCCGTGATTGGAAGGGGGAGTTGGACTGGAACAAGATCCTCTTGTCAAAGTTATGTCAGGGGTGGTCACGCCATACCATCCGCTCACCTTTGTTTATTTTGGTAGACATCGCCAAAGAAGTGTTTTGTTTGTGCTGTGAATAGAGCAATCTTTGGGTAACCTGTAAGAGGTAGGCCTCTCTCGGTAAAACGAATGTTTTAACGGACTAAAGAAGGGGTAACCTTGAAACTCTGTTTTATACCTGGGGGCATGCAAACCTTTTGGAGTGCAAGCGAAGAGCGACTATTTATTTTTTTAATTTTATAGGACCTCTAACCCTTTAAACTCGTAGGATTGGTCGTCTCCTAACTTGCATAAAGAAAGGATGTAGGGCAAAACTCTAAAAGTTGCCGTTTTTATATGAGACATTCTTATCATTCGACTGGATTAATCGAGCAGTTTTATCACATAGTTCAAGCTCGTTAAAAAATAAACATAAGACATGAGCAAATGTTTCCACCCGCATTTAAGCTCGTTAAAAAATGAACTATTCCCCGGTAAATAACCATCGTGAATGTAGTACTTCAGCCATTAAAGCCTTGGTTGTGTTTACACCGTCACCTCCACTTTTTCATTGGCCGATCATTCACCTCCATTTGATTGTTTACCCATTTTGAGGAACAGCTGCGAAGAGTGATTTCACTAGCCATCCTTGTGACACTGCCGTGATTGGAAAATTCCAAACCTTACCTGGAATCAGCTGCTACCCGTTTTATCACTCGTTCCTCAAAGTACGAGTCTCCTTTAAGCTCTTTTCAACTGACTCGTAAAATATGAAAAGATTGCCGAGTCCTTGGCCTTCCATCTCGTTAAAGGGACAGGAAGAATTATCCCTCCTCTAGATTTTAATCTTTTTGGACCTGAGGGATTATTACACAAAAAGATCGAGCGCTTGTTTTATTTGGCTCGTTAAAAAGTATCGAAAATTCATCCCTTCTGTATTGTTTTATACTTTTTCGGACTTAAGGGATTAGATGACGAAAAAGGAATTTTAGAGTTTCCTTTACGTTCCTTTTCAGACTCTCTAAAATTGAAAAGGACCGAGTTATCTTTGTCGTTAAACTTGTTAAAAAGATTAATAGCGACAAACTTGTCTTTAGACGAGAACGAGTTTCACTATCGCTAGGCTCGTTAAAACATAGCGATGGGTTTGCCCGAAGGGAAAATTATAGAACAAGCATATGTTATCCTCCTCAAGCTTGACAAAAATAAAGAGGTACTAGTCAGCAATGACTGGGGAAAATTGGGAAGAAAACTCAAAGAAACTTTATTGGTAGCAAGTCGCTCTTGAACATGACACTTCTACTCCGTGTCCGAGTCGGGTTCGGTTGTTTCATTCACCGGTCACATCGCCATGGTCACGCCATACCATCCACTTTTGGGGTTAATGCTACCAGTCCATGACATCAGTGTCGCCGATATGTTCAAGAGAAGTCATCCATAGAAGTCACCTGTGTCTCACCCACTACCATACATTATACTCCATTCTTTCATGACCACCACCCTGAACCTTATATCACCAGATCGTTTTCACTTCCATTAAGATCATTTGCTCCGTTCCGTGTCATTGATGTGGGATTCATTAAGGCCCTCCTGTGACGGATCGCTTCTTGTCGACATCAGCTCATTATCCAAGAAGTTGATCTAGGAACACCCCATTCAGTACTTTGAAGCTTGCATGCCTCAATGGCAAGTTTCTCACTTCCGGCGACAGGTTTACATCAATGACCTTCGACCGAAAGATTTTGCGTGGTGTTCGACGCCAAGTCCTTTATTCACACCACGTGAATTGTACTGCAGTACCTTGAGGGTCATTATCATTATCGGTGATTCCTCTCGCGCTTGTTAACAGTTTACATCATTGACTGGTAATCAAGCGATGTCTTTCCATGTTCGACTTCAGAACATTTCTCACATGGATCGACTTGTACTTCGAGTGAAGATCAGACGAGATTGAAGACCCCGGATCTAGTTTCATCCATCCGGGCTGCGATATATATTCAGGGAAATAAAGACATTAAATGTACATCATTGCTGCACAGATAATCATCCACTCAAAAGGATGATGGCTCTACCAGAATCATTAGTCTACACTCAGACGATTGTCTGTCCTATGTACATGAAAATGAATTTATAAAGCTGAGCATGGGAATGCCCGCCTCAGCTAGATCATGAAAACAGTATGAAGATAATGTATTGTATTGTATCTTATTACAGGTCTCCTCCCAGCATTGAAAGAACTTCGGATCCTCATAATAAAGCATTTCACCCGACACCAAAAGGTTAACGGCCTCATACTTTAGGGGGCAACTGTTATAGACATTTTTGTGCCCTACAACTCCAAGCATGAAATGTCCATAAACCAAGGGCTCCTAAGTCCCTAAAAGTGTTGTTCTGACCCCTAAAGGAACAAGGTCAACAGATTACAGCTTCTCCCAGAAGTTCTCCACCAGAAACTGCTTAGAATAGGTCAAAACAGGATCATTTCAGCTGCTCCACTGGCTAGGTGCGTTGCATTGCACCTAAATACACTGTGAGGGTGCGTTGCATTTCAAAAGTCCATTCTGTGGGGTGCGATGGGTGAGAAATGACAAATGGTAGTGTCATTCCGCGAGGTGGAGAGACAATGGAAGCTTCCAGAATCTTCTCCTGTGACACTTGCCTCACTGAATTCGACCAAGGATGAGTAAGAGGCCTTCAGTCTCCAAGTGGAAGCAAGAACTGACAGAGAGAAGACACTAATCAAATCACAAGCTAACTTATCCTCCTTACAGATATCTATATATGGATCCCTCATCCCAGAGATCCAGAGGCTGGAATTTTGCATATTGTAAGGAATTGCTGTTGGTTTTTTGAGACAAACATCAGATTGTTGGCTGATCTATGCTTTGTTTGAGGTGAAGAGGGGCTTCTTTGTTGGGAGGTTGATGCTGGGTCAGGAACCACTGGTTGTAACTCCTCCTGGATCTTTTCTTGTTTATCAATAAAAGCTATTTGAGTTTTCCTCCATGCTTTTGTATCATTGATGCTTGTTACATCTGTATGGTTAACTTAAATCTGATCCTAAGTTGTTTATGAATATAGATCCATGTCTTTGTATAGTGTTCTTCTTCTGTGATCTTACAGGTACTTTGTGAAGTTGGGCAAGTAAGGGAGCAGGTAGTTGGAGACTATCAAAGAAGAGAGGGATTGGATCAAAGGATTAGCGCAAGACACAGGTTGGTTATTTCTATTCCTCTCTATCTATAGTTCATAAAGGAAATACAAAAGTAGTTTTTCTCTGTTTGTTTCTAAGGCAGTTGTCACACCTTAGTGGGATAGAGCAGTTCTAAATAGACACTTTTCCCTATAACACTTTCCTTGCCTTACTTGCTAAGGCCATATTTTTTTCATCATCATTCTTGGATGAAGAACCATCTCGTGTCCTCCTCTTAATCTCCTCCTGCATAAGATCCAACCATAGTCGTTCCCAATTCGGTAGTTTCTCCCTTCCATTCACAAAGTCCTAGTAGCTATTACAACTCTTTGGAAGGCCAAGGAGAGCGAAGCTCACCATATCATCATCGACAATAGTTATTCCCACACTGCCAAGCTCATCTCTGTAGGTGGCGAGCTTGTTTAGATATGTGGAAATAGTATTGCCCTTCTCCATCTTGATTCTTCAAAGCTTATCCTTGAGCACAAATTTCCTCTGGTCACTACTGTTCTGGTAGAGGTCCTTCAATGTCTTCCACATTGAAAATGGAGTATCCTTCCCATGGAGACTCGAGACAATATGGTCCTGTACTCCCTCAAGGATGATCCGTCTCACCTTCGCCACATACCTCTTCCACTTAGCCAACTCTTGTGCATTAGTTGACGCTGGCTTTGGGATTTCTTGATCAATGAGTTCCTTCAAGCCATTGTCTTCTAATACAACCTCCATTCTATCTTTCCATGCTATGTAATTTGAGCTACCTTCCAAGGCATACTCGAGTCTCAAGCCATAGAATGCCATTGGCCAACCTTGAAGTATGATATGAATTCGATTTGCACCTACAACCCCAAACTTGAAACTTTGAATTCTCTTCTTAGTACACTGTTCACAACTCTAATACCATGTAGAAATTTCTACAAATCTAGCTCTGATACCATGTAGAAAATATGTTGGTAGGTTAACCCGATAATGCAATATAAATCAAAGCAGAATACTATAACCTACTTCTACTATCAATTTGCGGAAGCTTAAAGATCAAGCTAAACAATATAACCAAAAGAAGAAGAACCAATGACACAATACACATGAAAATACTATGGGGAAAGCCTCATCTAAAAACCCCACACTATCGTATTATCATACATGGTGAAAATACATAGGAATTATACAAAGCCTTAGCTCTCACAGCTAGCCAACTCTCAGTACAATCCTCACAGATGCTCATAGGCAATCTTGGCTTCTCTCCAACCTTCCTCTCTGCCCTCCAAGCTCCTATTTCCTTGCGTTGTTCCTTCTGGATGATTCTCTTGTTACCAAGTGGAAAACTCTTTCCAAAACTGCGCAATCCTCAAGGTTTAAATCCTTGACTGCATGCATGAGCTTTCTCGATGAGAAAACACATGCAACTAATAATACACTGTCCTTGACATTAATCTCAACTGGGTCTTTATCAAAATAGACATGCATGAGTTTCTGATGAGGGAATCTTCAGTTAACTGGAGTAGCACTAGTTGAGTGCATTAATGCATCAACTGACTGTTAACTCGCTATTAGTTCCTCAAACAGTTTGGAACTAATTTAACTGGACTTAACTCAGTAGACTGAGTTAACTAATTACAACTCAAATATAACTCAATCTTATCTCCTTAATTTAAGGGATAACCCTTGCATGACTTCAGAAAAACTTCTAACTTGAATTTCTCCAACTAATTAATTTAAAATAAATTAATTAATTATTTCCAAGTAGCTGTTAAGACTAAATTCGATTTTAATTCACAATTTACTTCAAGGACAAATTAGCTTGGAATATTCTTGTTGCCATATTTCAACAACATCACACATGTATGAATATTTATCTAGGGGAAATAAACTGCTCAAAACCCCTTACTATCTGTATTGCATTAATAATGTTAGAAAATTATATATTACGGAGCAATGGAACACATAAAATATTGCAGAAATATAAACACAGAAAACGCACAAAACAAGGGAGACACAGATATACGTGGTTCACCCAGTTTGGGCTACGTCCACCCCGAACAGCCAGTCCTTCCTTTCTATTATCCAGCAAAATGAAGAGACACAGCCTACAACAAATCCGCAGTAATATCCTATGTTTTCTCTCACAGTCTCACCTCTCTGTTTCTCGCTCACAGAATACACATCTATCACACAGCCTCAAATACATACCCTCATACAAAGAGAGGGGTTGCCTTCTAGGGCAAAAAACCCTAAACTAAACATAAGTTCTACCGTCAGATCATCCGCCTAATGAACGGCCCAGATTGACTAGAAATTACTATACTTTTACAAGGCAATTTTACAGCTGTTTTTAGCTTCGGGGGGCTGCCCCCGAAACCCCCCGCCAGGGGGGGCTCCCAAAGGTCACAGCCGCCCCCCCCTGGACCCCCCCTGCAGTGAATATTTTACGGGCGGTGTTGCCGCCCCCATTTCAAACTAGGGTCCTATGTGGCGATACCTTTGAATATAGAAGATAATTAGGCTCCACACCCAACAATCTCCCACTTGGAGACTGATTGTAGCAACTCCACCGCTGCTCCATTTGCTGGACAATGACTCCTCTTTGGACCTGGCTGTTTCTCATCTTCATCGTCATCCTTGAAGACCAATTGAAACTGAGCATATTCTCAGTTTCTCCCTGGTTACAACTTTTGTTAGCATATCTGCAGGATTCTGGCTAGTGTGTATCTTTTCCAGCTTCAACTCTCCATCTTCCAACACTGATCGTATGAAATGGTACTTGAGCTGTATGTGTTTAGTCCTGGAATGAAATGATGAGTTCTTTGCAAGATGAATGGCACTTTGGCTATCACTGTATAACGTGCCCATATCATGCTCCTTACCCAATTCACCCATAAACCTTTGTAACCAAATCATTTCTTAACTAGCCTCTGTAGCAGCAACATACTCTGCTTCTGTTGTTGAAAGTGCAACAACACTTTGCATTTTTGAAACCCAACTGACAGCTGTTCCTCCAACAGTAAATACATATCCTGTAGTGCTCCTCCTGTTATCTCCGTCACCTGCCATATCTGCATCAACATATCCTTGTAGGGAGATGTCTGAACCACCAAAGCATAATGCTTGATTTGTGGTACCTTTCAAATATCTGAGAATCCATTTCACTGCCATCCAATGTTCCTTTCCTGGATTGTTCATGTACCTGCTTACAACTCCCACTACATGTTTAATATCAAGCCTTGTGCAGACCATTGCATACATTAAGCTTCCAACTACTGATGCATATGGAACTTTAGACATATAATCCATGTCTTCTTGGGTCTTTGGGCACATTTCCTTGCTAAGTTTGAAATGGCTAGCAAAAGGTGTACTAACTGGTTTTGCATTGTGCATGTTAAATCTTTTCAACACCTTTTGTATGTACTCATTCTGAGACAATGTTAATTTACGATTTTTCCTGTCTCTAGTTATTCTCATACCAAGGATTTGTTTTGCAGCTCCCAAATCCTTCATTGCAAATGAATTTGCCAATTTTCTTTTGAGCACATTTATTTCCTGCATGTTAGATCCTGCAACAAGCATGTCATCTACATGTAATAACAATATAATATAGCTGCCATCATTTTGCTTTTTCAAATAAACACAATGATCAGAGTGACATCTAGTATAACCTTGTTCACACATTAACTTGTCAAATTTTAGATACCACTGCCTTGGAGCCTGTTTTAAGCCATACAAGCTCTTCTTCAACCTGCACACTAGTTTCTCCTTCCCTTTCACCTCATATCCTTGTGGCTGCTGCATATATATCTCTTCCTCCAAATCCCCATGGAGAAAGGCTGTCTTTACATCTAACTGCTCAAGATGCAAATCTTCAGCTGCTACAAGACTTAAAATAGTTCTGATTGAAGTCATTTTAACAACAGGAGACAATATTTCATCAAAATCAATACCTTTCTTCTGTGCAAACCCCTTCACCACAAGTCTAGCTTTATACCTCTGTTTTCCTCCATCTTCTTCCTTCAACCTATAAACCCATTTATTCTTCAATGTAGTTTTTCCTACAGGCAACCTGACTAAATCCCAAGTCTGGTTATGCATTAAGGAGTCCATCTCTTCTTCCATGGCTACCTCCCACTTCTTCCTGCTTTCAACCTGCATTGCTTCTTCATAACATTCGGGTTCACCGGAATCAGTCAATAATAAATAATATAATGAAGGAGAGTATCGTTCAGGGGGTCTACTTATCCTGGTAGATCTTCTAACACCACTTTCAGGTGTTTGGGGTGACTGTTGTTGTTGTGGTGGTTGCTGTTGTTGTAGTTGTTGATTATTATTATTTTTAGGCACCTTTACTTTTTCAGTGATTTCATCAAGAACTGCGTATTCCTTGTTTTCCTGTTCCTGTTTCTTTTCCTGCAACTGATTCTTATACAAGACCTTTTCATTGAATATTACATCTCTGCTCTTAATGATTTTGTGATTTTCGTAACCATATAAGCGATAACCAAAATCATTAACACCATATCCAATAAAGGTACATTTCTTTGACTTTGCCTCAAGCTTTGTTCTATTTTCTTTATCAATATGGACAAAGGCCTCACAACCAAAAGGCTTTAAAATAGAGTAGTTTACCTTTTTACCTGTCCATGCTTCCTCTGGAACACCACCATCCAAGGAACTTGAAGGCCCTCTGTTTATTAGATAAACAGCAGTATCTACAACATCTGCCCAAAACTGTAAAGGCAATCCTGCATGCAATCTCATGCACCTTGCACGCTCCATGATTGTTCTGTTCATCCTTTCTGACACACCATTTTCTTGTGGTGTTCTTGGAACTGTCTTCTCTCTGCGAATTCCATGCTCTGAACAATACCTATCAAACTCTTTGCTGCAATATTCACCTCCATTGTCTGATCTAAGACACTTCAATTTCTTTCTTGTCTCGATCTCAACCAAAGCTTTCCATTTCTTGAAAGTATCAAATACATCAGATTTATTCTTAATACAATAAATCCAAGTTTTTCTAGTTGCATCATCAATAAAAGTAACATAATAACGAGATCCACCGAGAGATGATACCTGCGCAGGTCCCCATACATCTGTATGCACAAGTGTTATAGACATTTTTGTGCCTTGCATCACTGAGCATGAAATGTCAATAATTAAGGGATCCAAAGTCCCTAAACATGTTGTTCCTACCCCTAGAGGAACGAGGCCAGCAAACCACAGCAGTTCACAAAAGTTCTCCACCTGAAAACACTCAAAAACAGGCCATTTCTAGATCATGTCAACTGCTCCACTGAGCATCTGCGCTGAATGTCAACTGCTCCACTGTCTACCTGCGTTGAATGTCAACTGCAAAGAAGGCTACCTACGCTGAGCGTAACTGGACAAGTGGCAGGTTCATTTCTCAAGGTGTCAATGCCCAGGAAGCTTCCAAAATGACACTTGGATCAGGGAATTCGACTGGTGATGAGTAAGAGGTTCCAAATCTCCAAGTGGAAGCAAGAACCTCCAAGTGGACTCAAGAACTGAAGTGAGAGAGGACACTAGTCAGTTTCATACCAGCCTCAAGCTGACTCATCCTTTCTCCAAAACTCCTTTATATAGATCTCTCTCCATGAGGTCAAGAGAGCTGGAATGTTGTGATTGCAAAGAATTGCTGTTGGTTTGTGGTTGGATCATTGGGTGTTTATGCTTTGAAAGGGGCTGAAGAAGGAATTCCATTCTGCTGGGAAGGAGATGCTGGGTTGGAGCCCTATGGGTTGTATCTCTTCCTGAACCTTGTTTGTCAATCAATAAAGCTTCTTGGTTCTTTCCTATATGTTGGTGTATTTTGTATGATTTGCATTAGTGTATTTGATTTACTTCTAATCCTGAATCATTTATGAATATGTATATTTGCCTTTGTGTTGTGTCCTTCTCTTGTCGCAAGTAGCTGTTCTCTTGTCACAGGTAGCTGTTCTCTTGTGATCTCGTGGGAATCAAGTAGCTGTTCTCTTGAGCAAGCGAGGAGGAAAGTAGCTGTGGACACCCAAAGAGGAGAGGATCTAGATCGAGGGACAACCGGAAGATAACGGTAAGTCTACCAATCTCCTCCCTTTCATATTTCATAAAGGAAGAAACCGAAGTAGCTGTATTCGTTTGTTGCTAAGGTACTGTCACACCTTAGGTGGATAGGATCGTCCTGCATAGGCATTTTTCCCCACAACAAATTGGCGACTCCGCTGGGGAAGAACTTGTTTATTCATTTCATTTGTGTTTCCGTCATTTGTTTACTTCATAGACTTGACAGCAATTCTTGAACTGCATCTTTCCCGGATGCAAAGTAAAAGTTGCTGCTTTGATCCAGTATGTTGGACTTGTCTATGATCTAAACTAGATCCACAAATGATTTGATTGATCCTTGTGATAGTCTTTAGTACCCTATCAAAGCATCCCTCTGTTTATACCTTGCTTGTGTTTCTGATTTGGCCTGAAACAGTTGATTTTTGAGCATTTTGTGACCTAGAAACCAAGGGAAACGAGAGTTTCTCTCTTCAGTGCAGGCACTGTGAAGGCAGTCTGCATTTCAACGCAGGTCCCGAAGGGGCTACCTGCGCTGAATGTCAAATTGACATTGTTGGACTTGCGTTGAACCAGTGTGGCCTTGAGCAGCTGGGGTTCTTTTTCCTTTGTTGCCCTGTTTTGATCTCTGTTTTTTGTAGCCTTTAACCAGCATAGGTACTAGCCTGATAACCCTTTTCTTTGCCTGAATTCCGCCCCATTTTTGTACAAAAATATTGTGAATGTTTTTATGTGTTTGTGGCGTCATTTACAGTCTTCCTTTGCATGAGTAAAGTAGTCTTTCTGTAGCCTTTGATTTAGATCTGATTGAGAGTGATCTTAGAAGAGAGTTCATTGGCTGTTTGTTCAGATTGATTATAGTTTGTCTCTTTCAAAGTATCAGAACAAGTCTTTATTTCGAAAATCGCAAAGTGATTGTAATCTCTTCTACCCTTGTTGATTTCGAAGAAAGTGAACTTGTTTATTTTGATCATTGTAAAAGCGAATTCAAAGTTGTGCAAAAAGCTTTCTTTGTAGGCATTTATACTAAGAAAGTGAAAACAAACACCTGCATTGTGCATTTTGCATTTTGATAAGTTTGCATGCTTGGTTTAGGAAGAGTGCATTAGAGTGTGCTGATTTCTCTTTGAGAAAAGATAGTCGCTCTCTTTTCCCTTAGTAGCTAGGATTTTCAAAGTTGAAAGATTATAAAGCTTGCTTATCATCTTAGACTGCATTTAGTAATTGTACCATACATCTCGTGGTGATCCTGAAAGACAAACTTTAAAAAGATCAACTTAAAATATATTGAATGAACCTAACAACGCTTTGCAACATAACACACAACATAGAGGTCTAGGTAGAGACGTGTTCCGGCGTCGTTAAACGTAGTGACTGTCGATCTCTAAGAAGGTGGGTGATTCCTCCTGAGGGACGATAGCGCTAATACGGACTTGTGCTCCCACGTACCGTCGCGTATATATTGGGAGACCCCTATAGGCATATATCCTTTATCCTTAGGAAGCCGTGTCGGCCGCCCTACTGATCGCAATGCAGTGAACACAGCATTCACGAAGATCGACCACCCGTACCGTAAAAAGTATTCTGTGGTTTTGCGAAAAGTTTGGCACACCCTCTGCCTAGATCTCCAGAGTAGTTTCTTTTGGCCTTTTTCAGACTCTATAACAGAAAAAGTCCATCCGAGCATTTGTCACTTCGGGCTCGTTAAAACATCGAAGGAGACTAGAGTCATCTTTAGCTTTTTCTCGACTCTTTAAAACTGAAAAAGCAAGTTGTGTCTAAAGCGTCGTTAACAATTTATTTTAAAATGGAACAATCACCCTTTATTCCTGCGTTGATCTTCGAAGTTAGTCTACCTTCATCACAAAGTTCTTGTAGAATCGCTAGGAAATCTTTTGGATAGACTAAATATGTCTGAACAACCGTCGACATCCAGGACTGTGTCATCCGACACAGCAGCGGCAGAGCCTCCCGCTGCTACTCCAACGATGTTCGCTGGTATACCATCTGTCCCGGCAAATTGTCAACAACAAGCTGGAGTCCAATCAGAGACTGTTTCGACGACATGGTTAGTTCCTATTTCTTCATCCGGATTATCATCTGGTATTTCTTATGTTGAAACTCAACAACTTGATCCAATGTGTCTTCAAAGGCCAATCTACCCTTTAAGCACTGGATTGCCACCATATGGAGGGCAGTATGCCTTTTCATTGTTCCCCCCCGGAGAACAACCATATGGGAGTTTAAAACAAAGTTCAGGTCAAACTGGAATTACATCCAGCGGATGGGTACCAATACTGCCTCAGTAGCCAAGGGTTGCATATTCAATGCAACCAGTCCACCCTGTGTCGAATGTTGCCACTATACCTGGTATGTTGATTGTGTCGCAAGTACAAGCGCTACCTGTTGTATGTCAACCCCAAGTTTCTCAGGTTGCCATACAACAGCCTCTTGTCTCGACAACTCAATCACAACCTCCGGTTAGTGCCTCCTTATCTGGAGCGACTCAGGCTCAAACAAGTACTATGACTCCTCATCTTGGTCAATCATCTAGTATTGGACAACAGCAAATGGTCCAACAACCGGAGCTCGTTCAAACTCAACAACCGCAATTCCAGCAATCATATCAAGGACCCGAGCAACAAGTCTTTGTAAGTAATGGGCAACCGTATAATAACGGTTATGCCCATCAAACTTGTCAAAGTTGCCAGCATCAAATACATTATGCTGGTATGCAAAGACCCACTGCTCAGGCGATTCCATCTTATCCTGGGTATGCTCCGCCTAACCTAAATCAACAGTTGCCCTTTGTAGCAACTCTAGAATTACCAGATCTAAACCGGCTGACGAATGATCCAATTGCTTATGCCCCTTGGTGGCCAGCGATTCTGCATAAACTTCCATCGGACATTCCTAAATTCAATGGAAATCCAGGTGAAGACCCATCGAATCACGTCATGACTTTTCATCTGTGGTGTTCGTCGAACACCCTGAACGATGATTCGATAAGGCTTCACCTTTTTTAGAGGACATTGACGGGTCCAGTGGCTAAATGGTATATTGAATTACCTAGAGCCTCTTTCGACAATTTCAGTTCCCTAGCCACGACTTTCTTAACCCATTTTCAATTACCGATAAGGTATGAAACTGGAACGGAAATCTTAACCAACTTCAAGCAGACAACGACCACACATATATCCGATCATATACATGAGTGGCATCGTCGTCGCAGGATGGTAAAGACTTACGTTCCAGATCAGCTGTTAGCTGAATGGTTTATAAAGTCGTTACTTTCCGCCATAACGGAAGATGTGGCCAAGGGGGGAGTCGTAACGGAGGAGCAAGTTATTGCTCGTGCACAATATCTAGACTTAGTATATACTCAGTCCGGCACGCTCTATGATAAAATACCTGACGCCCCTAGACCGAAATTTTCAATTCCTCCTCCTCCTAAATCAAATAGTGACTCTCATGCCGGCGATGGCGTGATTGGCGCAATAGCCATGAAATCGACAAAGGCTATATCTAAAAAGGCCCGTATGATTTCCGGTCAAAATGAAAATGAGGAACTTCTTGCCTCGGAAGTAAGTGCCGTGTCAGACGACAAGGGCAAACGACTGAAGCAACCAGGGGGCAAGAAGAAAAAGAAAGGGAGAAAAAGGAAACCCCCTACGGGGTGTCATATATGCGATGAGGATCATTGGACAACAGATTGTCCATACAAAGCTGAGCTTAAAAGATTCTTTAAGAGTTCGAAAACCTCAGCTGTGTTGACTGATCCGTTTCCAAGCCCGAGAACCGAACTGGTTGCTAATCAAAATGCTTCCCGATCCCAAGTGCTTATGTTGTCTGTATCAAAGCAGCAAAATGATGCTTTGACGAGGAATAAGGATTACAGGAATCCAAAGCTGTCGAACAACAAGGCTAATGAACAACCTAGTAGTTCGACAACAACTTTGACTGAAGTTGTGCCACCCATCGTCCCTGAGCCAATGATAAAGTCGCAAAAGGGAGCAGTACACAAATCGACATTTAATCCTTGTGCGAAAATAGCACAGATAGAGGACCTGGCCCAATCGCCGTGCGTTATGTCGACACTTGAGGTACCGCAAAATTGCTTCTCCCAAGAGCAAGCTTTATTATCAGCAATAAGTGGAATTGACCTAATGGATTCCAATCTTGTGGCCTTTGATCATAAAGGATATGACCCTCAGTTACCAGCTCAACTAGCTTTCCTTATTCAAGTGAAAGCCCTCAACAAAACTGTTCATCGAACAATTATTGATGAGGGGGCATCTACATGCATTATGTCGATGAGTTGCTGGAAAACTTTAGGATCTCCAACCTTGTCGAGGTCTGCGACGACGTTAAAGGCATTCGACGGAAGGACATATACCCCATATGGTATACTAAATAACTTGAAAGTTGAACTAGAGGGAAAAATGGTAGAAATAGATGTTGAAGTCATCGATGGGAATCTTGATTACAACATCCTACTAGGAAGACCATGGATATATGCCATGGCAGCTGTTGTGTCGACCTATTTTAGGAAGATTGCATTTCCCTTCCAAGGAGGAATTACAATCGTTGACCAACAAACTTTTCTCCCCAACAGTTCGCAAGTTACGGGAAGCATTCCAATGATCCATGGAAGGAATCATTCGCTCCAAAATATCGGAGTAGGTCTCCTAAAAGACCCTGCCTTAATGGGTACTTTTGCCCTACCGCCTCCGAGTAATCTGGCGGAAGTGGCCACAGTGGAATATGAAACCTTCTACATCTAATGGATTTGGACGCCGAGGACGGTTCTTATCTTGTGTCAACCTCATTAAAAAATGAAACAAATCCCCTTTCTCAAAGGTAAACCTTCATTCCAACCACCGAGTTGAATGCAATGAAGCTTGGGGGGCATGCACCTCGATTTGCGTTATTATGCTGGGGGCATGCAAACTTATCATCGAGCAGTTTTAGCATAAAGTTCATGCTCGTTAAAAAATAAACGCAAGATCCGAGCAGTTTTAACGCGGTCTTCATGCTCGTTAAAAAATAAATATAAGCAGTGAGCAATGTTTCCTCCAGAGTTTAAGCTCATTTTTATCTAAAAAATGAACCTATCCCGGTAAATAACCGCTGTGATCGTAAATTTATCAGCCATAAAAACCTTGGTCGTGTTTGCACCTGCCACCTCCATCTTTCATTTGGCCGATCGTTCACCCCCATATGATTGTTTACCCATTTTGAGGAACAGCTGCGAAGAGTGATTTCACCTAGCCATCCTTGTGACACTGCCGTGATTGGAAAATTCCAACCTGTACCTGGAATCAGTTGCTATCCCTGTTTATCACTCGTTCCTCAAAAGACGAGTCTTCTTTAAGCTCTTTTCAACTGACTCGTAAAATATGAAAAGATTGCCGAGTTTTGGCCTTCCAGCTCGTTAAAAGGACAGGAAGAGCTATCCCTCCTCTAGATTTTAATCTTTTTGGACCTGAGGGATTATTGCACAAAAAGGTCGAGCGCTTGTTTTATTCGGCTCGTTAAAGTTATCGAAAACTCATCCCTTCTGTATTGTTTTATACTTTTTCGGACTTAAGGGATTAGATGACGAAAAAGGAATTTTGGAGTTAACTTTATGTACCTTTTCAGACTCTCGAAAAATGAAAAGGGCCGAGTTTTCCTTGTCGTTAGACTCGTTAAAATCAAAGGCCACAAGATTGGAATCCATTGGGTTAATGCACCTCGATTTGCGTTATTATGTTGAGGGCATGCAAACTTATCATCGAGCAGTTTTAGCATAAAGTTCATGCTCGTTAAAAAATAAATGCAAGATCCGAGCAGTTTTAACGCGGTCTTCATGCTCGTTAAAAAATAAATATAAGCAGTGAGCAATGTTTCCTCCAGAGTTTAAGCTCATTTTTATCTAAAAAATGAACCTATCCCGGTAAATAACCGTTGTGATCGTAAATTTATCAGCCATAAAAACCTTGGTCGTGTTTGCACCTGCCACCTCCATCTTTCATTTGGCCGATCGTTCACCCCCATATGATTGTTTACCCATTTTGAGGAACAGCTGTGAAGAGTGATTTCACCTAGCCATCCTTGTGACACTGCCGTGATTGGAAAATTCCAACCTGTACCTGGAATCAGTTGCTATCCCTGTTTATCACTCGTTCCTCAAAAGACGAGTCTTCTTTAAGCTCTTTTCAACTGACTCGTAAAATATGAAAAGATTGCCGAGTTTTGGCCTTCCAGCTCGTTAAAAGGACAGGAAGAGCTATCCCTCCTCTAGATTTTAATCTTTTTGGACCTGAGGGATTATTGCACAAAAAGGTCGAGCGCTTGTTTTATTCGGCTCGTTAAAGTTATTGAAAACTCATCCCTTCTGTATTGTTTTATACTTTTTCGGACTTAAGGGATTAGATGACGAAAAAGGAATTTTGGAGTTAACTTTATGTACCTTTTCAGACTCTCTAAAAATGAAAAGGGCCGAGTTTTCCTTGTCGTTAGACTCGTTAAAATCAAAGGCCACAAGATTGGAATCCATTGGGTCAATGCACCTCGATTTGCGTTATTATGCTGAGGGCATGCAAACTTATCATCGAGCAGTTTTAGCATAAAGTTCATGCTCGTTAAAAAATAAACGCAAGATCCGAGCAGTTTTAACGCGGTCTTCATGCTCGTTAAAAAATAAATATAAGCAGTGAGCAATGTTTCCTCCAGAGTTTAAGCTCATTTTTATCTAAAAAATGAACCTATCCCGGTAAATAACCGCTGTGATCGTAAATTTATCAGCCATAAAAACCTTGGTCGTGTTTGCACCTGCCACCTCCATCTTTCATTTGGCCGATCGTTCACCCCCACATGATTGTTTACCCATTTTGAGGAACAACTGCGAAGAGTGATTTCACCTAGCCATCCTTGTGACACTGCCGTGATTGGAAAATTCCAACCTGTACCTGGAATCAGTTGCTATCCCTGTTTATCACTCGTTCCTCAAAAGACGAGTCTTCTTTAAGCTCTTTTCAACTGACTCGTAAAATATGAAAAGATTGCCGAGTTTTGGCCTTCCAGCTCGTTAAAAGGACAGGAAGAGCTATCCCTCCTATAGATTTTAATCTTTTTGGACTTGAGGGATTATTGCACAAAAAGGTCGAGCGCTTGTTTTATTCGGCTCGTTAAAGTTATCGAAAACTCATCCCTTCTGTATTGTTTTATACTTTTTCGGACTTAAGGGATTAGATGACGAAAAAGGAATTTTGGAGTTAACTTTATGTACCTTTTCAGACTCTCTAAAAATGAAAAGGGCCGAGTTTTCCTTGTCGTTAGACTCGTTAAAATCACTAAATAGCGACAAACTTGTCTTTAGACGAGAACGAGTTTCACTATCGCTAGGCTCGTTAAAACATAGCGATGGGCTTGCCCGAAGGGCAGGTTATAGAACAAGCATATGTTATCCTCCTCAAGCTTGACAAAAATAAAGAGGTACTGGTCAGCAATGACTGGGGAAAAATTGGGAAAAAATCAAGAAGTCTTTGATGGTAGCAGGTCGCTCTTGAACATGACACTTTTCCTCCGTACCACATCGGGTTGGGTTGTTTCATTCACCGGTCACATCACCATGGTCTCGCCATACCATCCATACTTGGGGGAATGCTACCAATCCATCGCATCAGTGTCGCCATATGTTCAAGAGAAGTCGTTCAGAAAGAGTCAACAGGGTCCCATCCACTGCCATACATTATCCTTCATCCATTCATGACCGCCACCCTGAATCATATGTCACAGATTGTTTTTACCTCCATTAAAATCATTAGCTCCGTTCCGTGTCACTGATATGGGATTCATTAAGGCCCTCCTTTAACGGATCGCTTCTTGTTGACATCAGCTCATTATCCAAGAAGTTGATCTAGGAACAACCCCTTCAGTACTTTGAAGCTTGCATGCCTCAATGGCAAGTTTCTCACTTCCGGCGACAGGTATACATCAATGACCTTCGACCAGAAGATTTTGCGTGGTGTTCAACGCCAAGTCCTTTATTCACACCACGTAAATTGTACTGCAGTACCTTGAGGGTCATTATCATTATCGGTGATTCCTCTCGCGCTTGTTAACGGTTTACATCATTGACCGGTAATCAAGCGATGTCTTTCCATGTTCGACTTCAGCGCAATTCTCACATGGATCGACTTGTACTTAGAGTGAAGATCGAACGAGTTTGAAGACCCCGGATCTAGTTTCATCCATCCGGGCTGCGATATATATTCAGGAAAATAAAGACATTTGACATGTACATCATTGCAGCAGATGATCATCCTACTCAAAGGATGATAGTTTCGCCAGAATTATCAGTCTACCATCAGACGATCGTCTGTTCTATGTATCAAAATGTATTTATAAAGCTGAGCATGGGAATGCCCGCCTCAGCTAGATCATGAAAGCAGTATGAATCATAATGTATTGTATTGTATCTTATTACAGGTCTCCTCCCAGCGAATGGATGAACTTCGGACTCCCCTGGATAAAGCATTTCACCCGATAAACGGCCTCATACTTTAGGGGGCAACTGTTATAGACATTTTTGTGCCTTGCATCACTGAGCATGAAATGTCAATAATTAAGGGATCCAAAGTCCCTAAACATGTTGTTCCTACCCCTATAGGAACGAGGCCAACAAACCACATCAGTTCACAAAAGTTCTCCACCTGAAAACACTCAAAAACAGGCCATTTCTGGATCATGTCAACTGCTCCACTGAGCATCTGCGCTGAATGTCAACTGCTCCACTGTCTACCTGCGTTGAATGTCAACTGCAAAGAAGGCTACCTGCGCTGAGCGTAACTAGACAAGTGGCAGGTTCATTTCTCAAGGTGTCAATGCCCAGGAAGCTTCCAAAATGACACTTGGATCAGGGAATTTGACTGGTGATGAGTAAGAGGTTCCAAATCTCCAAGTGGAAGCAAGAACCTCCAAGTGGACTCAAGAACTGAAGTGAGAGAGGACACTAGTCAGTTTCATACCAGCCTCAAGCTGACTCATCCTTTCTCCAAAACTCCTTTATATAGATCTCTCTCCATGAGGTCAAGAGAGGCTGGAATGTTGTGATTGCAAAGAATTGCTATTGGTTTGTGGTTGGATCATTGGGTGTTTATGCTTTGAAAGGGACTGAAGAAGGAATTCCATTTTGCTGGGAAGGAGATGCTGGGTTGGAGCCCTATGGGTTGTATCTCTTCCTGAACCTTATTTGTCAATCAATAAAGCTTCTTGGTTCTTTCCTATATGCTGGTGTATTTTGTATGATTTGCATTAGTGTATTTGATTTATTTCTAATCCTGAATCATTTATGAATATGTATATTTGCCTTTGTGTTGTGTCCTTCTCTTGTCGCAAGTAGCTGTTCTCTTGTCACAGGTAGCTGTTCTCTTGTGATCTCGTGGGAATCAAGTAGCTGTTCTCTTGAGCAAGCGAGGAGGCAAGTAGCTGTGGACACCCAAAGAGGAGAGGATCTAGATCGAGGGACAACCGGAAGATAACGGTAAGTCTACCAATCTCCTCTCTTTCATATTTCATAAAGGAAGAAACCAAAGTAGCTGTATTCGTTTGTTGCTAAGGTACTGTCACACCTTAGGTGGATAGGATCGTCCTGCATAGGCATTTTTCCCCACAACAACAAGCTCTAATTTTTCATTCTTCTTTTCTTTCCCAACTTTGAGAAATCTGACTCTCTTCTGTTTTCCATAAATGCAATTCTCACAGAAGTCCAAATCAACATTCTTCAAACCTGGCAACAAATTCCTTGAGTGAAGAATATTCATCCCCTTTTCACTCATGTTTCCAAGCCTATGATGCCATAATGCTGCATCTGCTCCTTTGGAAGTTAAAGCATTAACAGAGTTAGAAATACCATTGCATAAATACAATGTACCAACCTTTTCACCTTTTTATATTACCAGGGCTCCTTTGGTGACCTTCCAAGTTTTATCTGTGAAAGTTGTCACACAACCTTCACCGCCTAATTGCCCTGTTGAAATCAGATTTTTCTTTAGATCTGGAACATGCCTTACCTCCTTTAATAGCCATTGGTTTCCATTCTGCTGTTTTACAAGAACCTTACCCATTCCAACGATTTTACAGGGTTTATCATCACCCATACGAACTTGTCCAAAATCTCCTTGAACATAGTCATGAAAGTATTTCTTATCAGGTGTGGCATGGAATGAAGCCCCTGAATCTACCAACCAGGAATCAGTAATATTTTCGAAAGAAAGAATCAAATCATCTTGTAACACCTCACCTATCACATTTGCTTCATGATTGTTTTCTTGCTATGCATCTCCTTCTTTTCCCTTCTGAGATCTACAGTCTTTCTTTAGGTGTCCTTTCTTTCCACATTTCCAGCACACTATCCCTGATCTGGACTTGGATCTGCCTTTCCTTGATTTACTGCGATATCCTGAGCTCTTTCCTCTTTCCATTTTTCTTCCTCTAGACTCTGCACTCAAAGCATTTCCCGATGTCTCACCGGAGCTTTTCCGTCGCATTTCCTCGCTAAGGATAGCACCGACAACATCATCAAACTTTAAAGTACTAGATCCAGAAACGGAGTTACTAATGGCCATTACCAAACCATTCCAACTTTCTGGTAATGAGCACAATAATAACAGAGCTCTAACTTCATCATCAAAGTTTACCCCTACAGAACTTAACTGACTTGTAACTGTATTAAAATCATTTAAATGGTTTGCAACAGATCCACCTTCCGACCTCTTCATATTAAATAACCGTTTCATAAGAAATACCTTGTTTGAGGCTGAGGGTTTTTCATATAGTTTCGACAGCGCCTGAATCAAACCCTCTGTTGTGGTTTCCTTCAAAATGTTGAAGGCGACTGACGCAGCGAGGCACAACTGTATTGTTCCGAGTGCCTTTCTATCGAGAAGGTTCCATTCTTCGTCTGTCATACCCGTCGGCATCTTTGATTTTCCGCCCAATGGTAGGTATAGATCTTTCTGATACAGATAATATTCCATCTGCATCTTCCACAGCGAGAAGTTTTGGCCGTTAAATTTCTCGACCCTAAACTTACCATCTTCCGCCATTGCTCCCACTCGAACCAGGAACCCTTCTTTCCTGTGAGTTTATCAGCCAAATAGACCTTCGGCTCTGTTACCAGTTGTTAGAAAATTGTATATTACGGAGCAATGGAACACATAAAATATTGCAGAAATATAAACACAAAAAACGCACAAAACAAGAGAGACACAGATATACGTGGTTCACCCAGTTTGGGCTACGTCCACCCCGAACAGCCAGTCCTTCCTTTCTATTATCCAACAAAATGAAGAGACACAACCTACATCAAATCCGCTGTAATATCCTCTGTTTTCTCTCACAGTCTCACCTCTCTGTTTCTCGCTCACAGAATACACATCTATCACACAGCCTCAAATACAATACCCTCATACAAAGAGAGGGGTTTCCTTCTAGGGCAAAAAACCCTAAACTAAACATAAGTTCTACCGTCAGATCATCCGCCTAATGAATGGCCCAGATTGACTAGAAATTACTATACTTTTACAAGGCAATTTTATAGCCGCCCCCCCTGGACCTCCCCTGCAACGAATATTTTACGAGCGGCGTTGCCGCCCCCATTTCAAACTAGGGTCCTATGTGGCGATACCTTTGAATATAGAAGATAATCAGGCTCCACACCCAAAAAATAAAGGATTATGGATGAATAGAATATGCTTGCTCAAGCTTGAGCACAACCTGCATCTGTATCTTCTATCCTTTGCTTGACTGACTGAGCCTGACCAATACTTAGCCAATTTTTGAAGCCTCCAAGCTCCTATTCCTTGCATTGTTCATTAAAGAATTAGACCCTATTTTTAGGGAAATTCCTCAATTGGATTGCGCAATTTCTGTAGGCCCATTATTTGACTGCATGCACCACCTGTACACATGGAACTAGTCTACAATTGATAGTATACTGCCTTGGAATCTCCATCTCAACTGGGTAACTCAAATTCTCTGCATGCATCAATTATTTTGGGCTGATTGATCAGTTAGCTAGATGAACACTGAGTGTGATTGAAGTTACACTACACAACTTGACCTTCCACTAGTTTCTCCAACAGTTGGAACTAGTTTAAGTGACAATAATTCAACTTAACTGAAATAGATTGCTACAAATTAACAATCAACCATACTGAACTGAACTCAAGATTCACCAACTCGAATTTACTGAGTTAACTGAGTGACAAGTTCCATGTCACCTCAGTTAACTACTTCCAAGATTCTAATGATGTGGAAATTCAAATTTTCTCTAGTTTGACCAAGGCAAAGTCAAATTGAGATTTTCTTGTTGCTTTTTCAACATAAAGTAATATGCACCTTTTTATTTCTCAGTGCTTGTCTTTGATGAGGTCATGGTATTTAAGCTAGTTTCACTTGGGAATGATCACTCTCACTAGCTCAAGCAACCTCCCATGACTAAAGAAAAGAGAGATTATGGAACATGAGATCTTATCAATTTTTTTCTTGAGGAAGCACTCATGTGATAGATGAATGAGATGATGATAATTTTTTCCCAAATCCTTTAACAACCACTAATAATGGTCAAGGCATCTTCAACAAGTGGTCATTTTTAAGGTGCCACACCATTCAAGGTACAAGTTAACTTTGGCATCCCCTTGGTTTAAGGTCAAATAAATGTTGATTTTTGGGGAAATGATTAAATTTATTATAGCGTTATTATTTTATCCAAAAAAAATTGACATTGAAAGAGAATTTTCCCACTCGTGAAATCCGTTCCTCGTGTCAAAGATTTGTGGGAAGGTTTTTGGGAAATGAGTTTGTGATATTCAAGGTAGGACCCACTTGGGAAACCTTTGTTGATGCGCTCAAGGATGAATTATATCTTCTAGGGAATTATTGTTGGATAATTTAATTGATGGTTAAATTATTTCATTAATTGTTAACCAAGGTTCATGTACTTGTGAAGTGCATGTGCAAAATATATGCTAGGAGTTCTATTTTTTATTTTTAAAGATGAAAATTGAGCTAGATATAAATGGAACTAGATTAACTCAAAACATTCCTATGCACATGTTCTTTCCAACAAAATTACTCATTTAAAAACAAATCAAGCTTCAAGTTGAAATTAATTGAAAATTCTAACTATCAAACTGAATTTTATTACAAAAAGGATTAAAAGTTACTATAATTGAATTGAATAAAAAATTAATCTATTGCAACAAAAAATAAAATTTATTCTATTTGAACTGAATTGAATAATTTATTCTAATGGCAGAATCAAAATTCTAATTCTACGTGTAGGAAATCGAAATATTCTAAATTCTTTTGCAAATCAAAATCCCTATTCTGTTCAATAGAAGAGGAAATCTAAATCTAATTACTTCAATAAAATAGCAAGTTGAGATGTAACTCTGAAGTATTACCGATGTGCACAATTATGATTGGAATTGCTCTGTCCATTAACCATGAAATCAAAGTAAAAACAACTGAATAAAATGTTGTGAAAATAAAATATTTTTGTCTTTTATGAGCGATTGACCTGTTCAAAATATTGAAGATTAAACGAAAAACTAATGAACAAAATACCAATCAAAAGCATTAACTAACAGTGATGAAGACGAGACTATTCATGAAAATAAGTTAAAATTAACATAACCAGAGAGTAAAATAACCTTACAACTCTCCAGAAGGCCCTCCTGTTGAGTGCAAGCATGAAATCGAATATCAAACTATTTAGCCACGCATTGGTCACCAAAGGAACAAAGTGATTTGTATTAAATGTCAAAGTCTTCAATAACAAATGATTACAAATTTAAAAAGAGTAATGATATCTATTACTTCACCTCAGGGCCTTTTATAATACTCTATTAAATAATTGTCTTAAGAGTCATAAGTTGAGAAGCAATTTTTTACTTTGACAACTAAGAAATTAAATCAAAATTGGTATATTTCTTCTCATGATTTTGTTAGATATATGATCCAAAGTACAAAAATTAATATTTAATTATTTAGAGTTTTCTTAGATTAAATATTTAGAGTCTTAGAGTCTTATTAGAATATCTATTTGTTATAAAATATATGATATCTAGAAAGGTGTCGTTCTTAGGAACTAATTTAGGAAAATAGTTAGGAGTGAATGCAAATGGACATTGGTAAATGAAATAAGTAATCCATAACAAAGTTAGTTTAGGACACAAACTTATTCAAATATTGTTTTTATCCTCTTGCAAGGGTGTTGAGTGATTGTGTGTAAGCTCTTGTAGATTTCATGTAATTTTCTTTTCCTTATTAATAAAATTTGTGTGTCTGAGGACACTTCTACTATTATTGTGGTATAGAGCTTCAATGATGCAGATGGTGTGAAGAAGGAGATTCTAGCTTTGCAAGATTTTGGAAAATCCATCAAGTTGGCCAAACATTAATTGGTGTGCAAATTGTTTAGCTTTTTATTAAAGGAAAAGAACTTTGATTTCATATTTTTTAAATCTGGAAATTTATTTTTTCATTATAATTTATTTTTTATTTGAATGTCCTTGAGTCAAAAAGGCATAGCCAAGTGTGTAAGCTTTGTTGAGATATTGATCGTTGTTGCTTTGTGTGAGTTTGATCACTGTTGGATTGGAACCCGAATAGCTAAAAAGCGTATTCATTTTTGAATGCTTTTACTCGAGCTAATGGAGTCGATGTCTTTCAATGTAATGACCCTCTCACCAACGAATCTCATCAACGTTTGAAGGAAGGAGCTAAGTTTGAAATGAGCCAATGAGCTTCATAAAAATATCTTGCTATTATAACCAATTAGAAAGCATTACTATACATGATATTGACGAGATTGATGTAGGTTTTAGCCTGTATAGAATTACCTGCAAACAAATTCTTAAAAGCAGAAAATAAACAATGGTGAGATAAGAAAACATAAAATAGATATACACAAAGATTTTCCCCTGGATCCCAAAACCGGGACTACCATATTGATTTTTCACTATATTTCTTTCAATGTTACAATACATATATATACATGCCAAAGCATCCACAAACCCTAATCCATTAAACTTGGATTAGAACATAACCGTAGTTCCCTTGACCAGATCTACAAAATACCATAGACAGAAAACCATCATACCCAAAACCATGTGCGAAATCCATGCACAAAACTATAGATAGATCCGCCCACCTAATATAGGGTTTGCACGTGGGGTAATCATGGAAAGAATATAACACACACCCAACGTTCTCCCACTTGTTGTTTTGTTTCCATAGAAGGACACAAGAGATCTTAGTCATTGGTCCAGCCCCATAATGCCCATTGTTTCGCTACGCTAAGAGAACTTCTTAGTGCTCATAGACTTTGTCAATGCATTGCCAATATTCTTCAAAGTGTCCACCTTTACAAACGACACCTTTTTATCCTCAACAATATCCCTCACAAAGTGATACTAAACATTGATGTTCTTTGTCTCTGAATGATAAGAAGAGTTCTTTGCCAAGAAAATTGCACTTTGGCTGTCACATCCTATCCTTATAGCTCACTGTATTAACCCCATACTTGAACATAATCACTACAACCAAATTGCTTCCTTGCTTGCATGGGTAGTTGCCATGTATTCTGCCTCTGTAGTTGAAAGTGCCACTACAGACTATCACTTACTCATCCAACTGAATGCACCTCCAAATAGGTTAAACATATACCCACTTGTAGATCTTCTCTGATCCAGATCTCCAACCCAGTTTGCATCAACAAAGCCACGAATGTCCAAAAATCTGTCCTATCCTAGTCTTCCTTAGTAGTACAAACCATAATCACTAGTGCCACGCAAATACTTGAAAACCCACTTCGCTGCTGTTCAATGCTCCTTCCCTAGTTTTGACATAAACTAGCTCAATACTCCCACTGCATGTGCAATTTCTGGTCTACTACAAACCATTTCATACATCAGGCTACCGACTGTACTTGCATATGGAACACGGGACATGTTTTCTTCCTCTTCTTGTGTCTTGGGACACTGTTCAGTAGATAACTTACACCTATAGAAATAAGAACCTTCACTGGTTTACTATCTTTCATATTAAACCTCTCCAATATTCTCTCGACATACTTCCTCTAGTTTAACTAGAGCTTCCTCTTTGCCCGATCTTGATTAATTTCCATGCCTAAAATATAGTTTGTAGCACCAAGATTTTTCATGTCAAATTTGGAGGACAATTGGGTCTTCAAATCCTGGATAATTTCTTTGTCATTTCCAACCAACAACATATCATCCACATACGAGACCAGATAAGTAGCACGGTCACCAATTAATTTAAAATACACATAGTGATCTGCTTTGCTTCTGGTGAAGCCAAGTCCCCATATAAATGTATCAAATTTATGATACCACATCCTTGGTGACTATTTTAACCTATACAAAGAATTTTTTAACTTGCATACCAATTATTTCTTACCCTTCACCTCAAAGCCTTCAGGTTGCTTCATGTAGATCTCTTCTTCTAGATCCCCATGAAGAAATGATGTCTTCACATCCATCTGTTCTACCTCAAAATCAAAAGCAACAACAACATATAAAATTAATCTAATAGAAGCTACCTTGGAAATAGGAGAAAAAATATCACCAAAATCAATTCCTGACACCTGGGAATAACCTTTTGCTACCAACCAAGCTTTATATTTCTCCACCTTGCCTTCTACATTCATCTTCTTCTGAAACACCCATTTTTTGCCAAATTGGTTTCCTTCCAGCCGACAACTCCACCACATCCCAAATGTTAGAAAATTATATATTACAGAGCAATGGAACACATAAAATATTGCAGAAATATAAACACAGAAAACACATAAAACAAGAGAGACACATATATACGTGGTTCACCCAGTTTGGGCTACGTCCACGGAGAAACAACCAATCCTTCCTTTTATATTATCTAGCAAACTGAAGAGATACAACCTACAGCAAATCCGCTGTAATTCCCTCTTCGCTCTCAATCTCCTCTCTTTTTCTCACTCAGAATACAAATCTACATAGATGCGATACAATTACCTCATATATAGCGAGGGGTTGCCTTCTAGGGAAAAAAAACCCTAAATTATATATAACTTCTACCGTCAGATCTCCGCCTAATGAACGACCCAGATTGACTACAAAATTACAACATTTTGCAAGGCAATTTTACATCTATTCTTAGCTTCACGGGTGCTGCCCCCGATCCCCTCGCCAGGGGGGGGCTCCCAAAGGTCGCATCCACCCCCCCGTGGACTCCCCCTGCAGCGAATATTTTATGCTGCCCCATTACGAACTGGGGTCCAATGCGGTGATACCTTTGAATACAGAAGATAATCAGGCTCCACACCCAACAATCTCCCAATTGGAGAGTGATTATAACAACTCCATCGCTACTTCATTTGCTGGACAATGACTCCACTTTGGACCTGGTTGTTTCTCATCTTCTTCATCATACTTGAAGACCAATTGAAACTGAGCAGATTCTCAGTTTCTCCCTGGTTACAACTTTTGTTAAGATATCTACAGGATTTTGGCTAGTGTGTATCTTTTCCAACTTCAACTATCCATCTTCCAACACTGACGGTATGAAATGGTACTTGAGCTGTATATGTTTAGTCTTGGAATGAAATGTAGAGTTCTTTGCAAGATGTATGGCACTCTGGCTGTCACTATATAACCTGCCCAACTCCTGCTTCTTACCCAATTCATCCAGAAACCTTTGTAACCAAATCATTTCTTTACCAGCCTCTGTAGCAACAACATACTCTACCTCTATTGTTGAGAGTGCAACAACACTTTGCAGTTTTGAGACCCAACTGATAGTTGTTCCACCTACAGTAAACACATACCCTGTTGTGCTTCTCCTGTTATCTCTATCACTCACCATATCTGCATCAACATATCCCTGTAGAGCAATGTTTGAACCACCAAAACATAATGCTTGATTTGTGGCACCTCTCAAATACCTGAGAATCCACTTCACCGCCACCCAATGTTATTTTTCTGGATTGTTCATGTACCTGCTTACAACTCCCACTGCATGTGAAATATTAGGCCTTGTGCAGACCATTGCATACATTAAGCTTTCAACTGCTGATGCATATGGAACTTTAGACATAAGAGCCATTTCTTCCTGAGTCTTGGGACACTCCTCCTTACTTAATTTGAAATGGCTAGCCAAAGGTATACTAACTGGTTTTGCATTCTGCATATTAAACCTTTTCAACACCTTTTCAATGTACTCACTTTGAGACAATGTTAATTTGCGATTCCTCCTGTCTCTATTTATTCTCATACCAAGGATTTGTTTTGCAGCACCCAAATCCTTTATTGCAAATGAGTTTGCCAATTTTCTTTTGAGCACCTTTATTTCCTGCATGTTAGAACCTACAACAAGCATGTCATCTACATACAATAACAATATAATATAGCTGCCATCATTTTTCCTTCTGAGATAAACACAATGATCAGAGTGACATCCAGTATAACCTTGTTCAACCATAAACCTGTCAAATTTTAGATACCACTGCCTTGGAGCCTGTTTTAAGCCATGCAATCTCTTCTTCAACATGCACACTAGTTTCTCCTTCCCTTTTACCTCATATCCTTGTGGCTGCTGCATATATATCTCTTCCTCCAAATCCCCATGGAGAAAGGATGTCTTTACATCTAACTGCTCAAGATGCAAATCTTCAGTTGTTACTAGACTTAAAATAGTTTTGATTGAAGTCATTTTCACAACAGGAGAAAATATCTCATCAAAATCTATACCCTTTTTTTGTGCAAACCCTTTCACCACAAGTCTATCTTTATACCTTTTTCTACCTCCATCTTCTTCCTTCAACTTGTAAACCCATTTATTTTGCAATGTTGTTTTACCTGTAGGAAACCTGACTAAGTCCCAAGTTTGGTTATGTGCTAAGGAGTCCATCTCTTCTTTCATGGATTGCTCCCACTTCTTCCTGGTTTCTACCTGTACTGCTTCTTCATAACATTCTGGTTCACTAGAATCAATCAACAATACATAATATAATGAAGGAGAGTATCATTTAGGGGGTCTACTTATCCTGGTAGATCTTTTAACACCACTTTCATGTGTTTGAGGTGCTTGTTACTGTTGTGGTTGTTGTTTTGGATGTTGATCATTATGATTTTCAGGCACCATCACTTTTTCTATGATCTCTTCAAGCACTGTGTATTCTTTGTTTTCTTTTTCCTGTTTCTTTTCCTGCAGTTGATCCTTATACAAAACATTTTCATTGAATATGACATCTCTGCTCTTAATGATTTTGTGTTTTTCATAATCATAAAAGTGATAACCAAAATCATTAACACCATATCCAATAAAGGTACATTTCTTTGATTTTACCTCAAGCTTTGTTCTATTTTATTTATTAATGTGGACAAAGGCTTCACAACCAAAAGTCTTTAAAAAAGAGTAGTTTACCTTTTTACCTGTCCATGCCTCCTCTAGAATACCACCATCCAAGGAACTTGAAGGCCATCTGTTTATTAGATAAACAACAGTATCTATAGCATCTGCCCAAAATTGTAAAGGCAATCCTGCATGCAATCTCATGCACCTTGCGCGCTCCATGATTGTCTTTTCATCCTTTCTGACACACCATTTTCTTGTGGTGTTACTGGAACTGTCTTCTCTATGCAAATTCCATTCTCTGAATAGTACCTATCAAAATCTTTGCTACAATATTCACCTCCATTGTTTGAGACACTTCAACCTTTTTTTTGTCTCATTTTCAAACACAGATTTCCATTTCTTGAAAGTATCAAATACATTAGATTTATTTCAAATACAATAAATCTAGGTTTTTCTGGTTGCATCATCAATAAAAGTAACATGATAACGAGAGCCACCAAGAGATGATACTTAAGCAGGTCCCCATACATCTGTATGCACAAGCTATAATTTTTCATTCTTCTTTTCTTTCCCAACTCTGAGGAATCTGACTCTCTTTTGTTTTCCATAAACACAATTATCACAGAATTTTAAATCAACATGCTTCAAACCTGGCAACAAATTTCTTGAGTGAAGAATCTGCATCCCATTCTCACTCATGTGACCGAGCCTATGATGCCACAATGCAATATCTTCTCCCGTAGAGGTTAAAGCATTAACAAAATTAGAAATATCAATGCATAAATACAATGTACCAACCTTTTCTCCTTTTTCTATTACCAGGGATTGTTACCGGGAAAAGTGTCTATTTAGAACTACTCTATCCCACTAAGGTGTGACAACTGCCTTAGAAACAAACAAAGAAAAGCTACTTTTGTTTTTCCTTTATGAATTATAGATAGAGAGGAAGAGAAAGACCAACCTCTGTCTTGCGCTAATCTCTTGATTTGATCCCTCTCTTCTTTGATAGTCCACAGCTACCTGCTCCCTTGCACGCCCAGCTTCACAAAGTACCTGTAAGATCACAGAAGCATAGCACTATACAAAGACATGGATCTATAATCATAAACAATCTAGGGTCAGATGTAAATTGACCATACAAATGTAACAAGCATCAATAACACAAAAGCATGGAGGAAAACTCAAATAGCTTTTATTGATAAACAAGAAAAGAGCCAAGAGGAGTTACAACCGGTTGTTCCGACCCAGCATCAACCTCCCAGAAAAGAAGCCCCTCTTCACCTCAAACAAAGCTTAGATCACCCAACAATCTGATGTTTGTCTCAGGAAACCAACAACAATTCCTTACAATATGCAAAATTCCAGCCTCCGGATCTCTGGGATGAGGGATCCATATATAGATATCTGTAAGGGGGATGAGTTAGCTTGTGTTTAGATTAGTGTCTTCTCTCTGATAGTTCTTGCTTCCACTTGGAGACTGATGGTCTCTTACTCATCCTTGGTCAAATTCAGTGAGGCAAGTGTCACAGGAGAAGATTCTGGAAGCTTCCATTGCCTCTCCACCTCATGGAATGACACTGCCATTTGTCATTTCTCACCCATCGCACCCCACAGAAGGGACTTTTGAAATGCAACGCACCCTCACAGTGTATTTAGGTGAGATGCAACGCACTTAGCCAGTGGAGCAGCTGCAATGATCCTGTTTTGACCAATTCTGAGTAGTTTCTCATGGAGAACTTCTGGGAGAAGCTGTAATCTGTTGACCTTGTTCCTTTAGGGGTTAGAACAACACTGTTAGGGACTTAGGAGCCCTTGGTTTATGGACATTTCATGCTTGGGGTTGTAGGGCCCAAAAATGTCTATAACAGTTGCCCCCTAAAGTATGAGGCCGTTAATCTTTTGGTGTCGGGTGAAATGCTTTATTATGAGGATCCGAAGTTCTTTTAATGCTGGGAGGAGACCTGTAATAAGATACAATACAATACATTATCTTCATATTATTTTCATGATCTAGCTGAGGCGGGCATTCCCATGCTCAGCTTTATAAATTCATTTTCATGTACATAGGACAGACAATCGTCTGAGTGTAGACTGATGATTCTGATAGAGCCATCATCCTTTTGAGTGGATGATTATCTGTGCAGCAATGATGTACATTTAATGTCTTTATTTCCCTGAATATATATCACAGCCCGGATGGATGAAACTAGATCCGGGGTCTTCAATCTCGTCTGATCTTGACTCGAAGTACAAGTCGATCCATGTGAGAAATGTTCTGAAGTCGAAAATGGAAAGACATCGCTTGATTACCAGTCAATGATGTAAACTGTTAACAAGCACGAGAGGAATCACTGATAATGATAATTACCCTCAAGGTATTGCAGTACAATTCACGCGGTGTGAATAAAGGACTTGGCTTCGAACGCCACACAAAATCTTTCGGTCGAAGGCCATTGATGTAAACCTGTCGCCGGAAGTGAGAAACTTGCCATTGAGGCATGCAAGCTTCAAAATACTGAATGGGGTGTTCCTAGATCAACTTCTTGGATAATGAGCTGATGTCGACAAGAAGTGATCCGTCACAGGAGGGCCTTAATGAATCCCACATCAATGACACGGAACGGAGCAAATGATTTTAATGGAGGTGAAAACGATCTGGTGATATAAGGTTCGGGGTGGCGGTCATGAAAGAATGGAGTATAATGTATGGTAGTGGGTGAGACACAGGTGAATTCTCTGAATGACTTCTCTTGAACATGTTGGCGACACTGATGTGATGGATTGGTAGCATTAACCCCAAATGTGGATGGTATGGTGTGACCATGGTGATGTGACCAGTGAATGAAACAACCCAACCCGACTCGGACACGGAGTGGAAGTGTCATGTTCAAGAGCGACTTGCTACCAACAAAGTTTCTTCAAGTTTTCTTCCCAATTTTCCCCAGTCATTGCTGATCAGTACCTCTTTATTTTTGTCAAGCTTGAGGAGGATAACATATGCTTGTTCTATAATTTTCCCTTCGGGCAAACCCATCGCTATGTTTTAACGAGCCTAGCGATAGTGAAACTCGTTCTCGTCTATAGACAAGTTTGTCGCTATTAATCTTTTCAACGAGTTTAACGACAAAGATAACTCGGTCCTTTTCAATTTTAGAGAGTCTGAAAAGGAACGTAAAGGTAACTCCAAAATTCCTTTTTCGTCATCTAATCCCTTAAGTCCGAAAAAGTATAAAATAATACAGAAGGGATGGATTTTCGATACTTTTAACGAGCCGAACAAAACAAGCGCTCGATCTTTTTGTGTAATAATCCCTCAGGTCCAAAAAGATTAAAATCTAGAGGAGGCATAGCACTTCCTGTCCCTTTAACGAGCTGGAGAGGCCAATGGCTCGGCAATCTTTTCATATTTTACGAGTCAGTTGAAAAGAGCTTAAAGGAGACTCGTCTTTTGAGGAACGAGTGATAAAATGGGTAGCAGCTAATTCCAGGTAAGATTCGGAATTTTCCAATCACGGCAGTGTCACAAGGATGGCTAGTGAAATCACTCTTCACAGCTGTTCCTCAAAATGGGTAAACAATCAAATGGAGGTGAATGATCGGCCAATGAAAAAGTGGAGGTGACGGTGCAAACACGACCAAGGCTTTAACGGCTGAAGTACTACATTCACGATGGTTATTTACCGGGAAATAGTTCATTTTTTAACGATATTAAATGAGGGGGGAAACATTTGCTCATGTCTTATGTTTATTTTTTAACGAGCTTGAACTATGTGCTAAAACTGCTCGATTAATCCAGTCGTGTGATAAGAATGTCTCATATAAAACGTCAAATTTTAGAGTTTTGCCCCGCATCCTTTCTTTATGCAAGTTAGGAAACGACCAATCCTACGAGTTTAAAGGGTTAGAGGTCCTACAAATTTTAAAAAATAAATAGTCGCTCTTCACTTGCACGCCAAAAGGCTTGCATGCCCCCAGGTATAAAACAAAGTTTCAAGGTCACCTTCTATTCGAGCTGACAAAACATTTGTTTTATCAGGAAAGGTATACCTCTTTCAGGCTACCCAAAGATTGCTCTATTCACAGCGCAAACAAAACACTTCTTCGGCGATGTCTATCGAAATAGCCAAAGGTGAGTGGAGGAAGTTACTCTACTCACGTAACTTTGACAAGAGAATCTTGTTCTAGAATAACCCCCTCTTCCAATCACGGACGGGAGTACAGACTAGTCATATTTTCTCGCGGAAACCTACCCTATACCCGAAGTTTTCCTGCCTAAGCAGACCAGGGTGCATGCCCCCTGGGTTTCAGTCATGTCCCCCCGAATCACTCGCGCTCATCGGGTGGACGAACTGGAGATTGAGACATTTCTTGCGTGAAAAGACCATTTAGGGATGGTATATGACTATTTGCTATGCGTGATCCGGGAAATGAAAGCTGGTCTACGAGCTTGACCACTCTTCCTTCGTGCGGAAAACACATCACTCTAAAGAGTGATGAGACAATGGCTCTCATGCAATAAATATAGTCTCGTCCAAGGAGTAGATTGTAATCCAGGGGTCCTTGAACTACCATCACGTTCATGTGAACGGTTTTCCCTCTCAATGTTATGGGCACATTGGGAAGGATCCCTAACGGTCGACTGGTTCCTTTGTCAAAGCCTGTCAGATTTCTCATCTCAGGCAAAAGCGATGGCGAACCAAGCGCTTTCCAAGCAGTTGAGGAAAGGATACTCACAGAAGCCCCCTCATCTATGATGGTACCAGCCATAACCATTCTATATATTTGAACAATAATTCAGAATGGTATACTAGCTGGTAAACGGGGTCTGCCTAGTTGATTCCAGTCGAAGGAGACAACTAGGTTGCTTGGAGGTGGGACCGAATAGACGACCGGGTACGACTTTGACGAACTTCCTTCCTGCGGTAAAGGAACGGGTAAATTGCCCCCATGTTCGTTGGAGTCTGTGCTTATGAAAAGAATTTGGACGGTGTCATCCTTGTTCTCTTCAGTGACTGTATCATCTGAAGATGGAACCTCTGAAGACAAGACCGGGTCAACTGTCGCCTCGACCTTTTGACTTTCGTCTGGTATGGGTTCAGATTGTTTATCTTCAATGATAGATGCTTCGGCCGACCACCTGAGCGGGCCAGCCGGATTTTCAACTAGTGACGGACTCGGCAAGAGTTTTTTATATCCAGGAGGAAGTTGTAACAGTGAAACCGGATGATCGTCCAAAACTCTTTTAGCTTCGTCTAAGAAGGGACAACGGTGGATGGCATGATCGCCTTCGCACAGTTTACAAGGAAATCTATATTTTCCTTTTTGTCCTGGGGCTTCACTTTCACTAGTTGACGGTGTGTTTTCAACATGATCATCAGAGGTTGACGACACCGGGTTGTGCAAACGAGGAGACCAGTCCCTTAAGATCCGAGGGATGCGAGGACAATCTCTGTGATAGTGGTCTCCTTCGCAAATGACACATGGCGATTTAGGCCTGGTCGGTGTAGTGTGTGGATTTTCGCTAGACGACACTCGTTTGCCCCCATTCGCTTTTGGCTCCTCCTTCTTCTTCTCTTTCTTCTTCTTTTCCTTCTTCTCCTTAGGTACTTGACTTTTGGCTTTACCAGCCCCATCAAGCGAAGAGGAAGGAGGAGAGGAAGAATTAGAGGAAGTAGAAGGTTGGTGGGTAACTCTGGACTCGTCTAATTGCTGATTCGATTGTTCAGGAATCGTGGTGTTCTGAACGACAGAGGTTGAGAAGAGCCATACAAGCAAACCGATTGTTAGTCCTGGAAGCGACAATGTGGCCATATGGGGTGCACCAACATCTCCCCAAGAGGAGAAGGGACTAGGATTTCCTCCAAGGGGAATTCCTTGGTTGGTGGACTCCATTTTCTCAACCCAAGATCAACGCAGGAAAGGGTAATGAATATTCCGTTTAAAATAAATTTTAGACGCTTTGACACAACTTGTTTTTTCAGTTTTTAAGAGTCGAGAAAAAACAAAAGATGACTCTAGTCTCCTTCGATTTTTAATGAGCCTGAAGTGACAAGTGCTCAGATGGACCTTTTCCGTTAAGGAGTTTGAAAAGGAACGAAAGGGACTGCTCTGGAAATCTAGGTAGAGGGATTACCAAACCAATCAAAAAAATGCAGAATACTTTTTACGGTACGACAGTCAATTTTCCCGAATGCTGTGTTCAGTGCATTGCGATCGATAGGGCGGCAGACACGACTTCCTATGGATAAAGGATTAAGCCTATTGGGGTCTCCCAAAATATACTCGACGGTACCTGGGAGCACAAGTCCATACTGGCACTTATCGTCTCAAAGTGGAGGAATCACCCAACCATCAGTGAGAACAACAGTTACCAGGCTTTACGACTCCGGAATACGTCTCTAGCCTAGACTTCTAAATGTTGTGCGTTAAGTTCCAAAGCGTTGTTAGATTCATTGAATTTATTTTAAGTTGATCTTGTTTATGAAGTTTGCCTTTCGGGTTCACCACGAGATGTAGATGTAATTCCTAAAATGCAATCTAAGATGATAAACAAACTTTTTATCTCCTTTATGCAATGAAAATCCTAGCCACTAGGGAAAAGAAAGACAGAATCTTTTCACAAAGAGCAAAGAGCACAATCTAAATGCACTTTCCTAAATCAATCCAATCAGACTGTCTATATGAAAATGCACATGCATGTATTTGTTTTCGACTTTCTTAGTATATGGATGCTAAAAAGAAAGTTGATGCACAAATCTGAATTTCTTTTCAAGCGACAAATATCAACAAGTTTCTTTTCGAAATCAAAAAATGGAGACGATTACAACACCTTACGATTTTGAAATGAATACTTGTTCTTGACACTAGAAAATTACAAATTCAGACCAAAGGCAATAGTAACAGGATAATCGACCATCAACAGCAATCAAACTCTTTCCTACGATTGAAATCGACACTTGCGACAGTTTCAAATCAAAGGACGACAGTACGATTACGCTACTTTTGCAAAGGAGGACTGTAAATGACTCAACAAACACAAAAAACATCTACAGTTCTTTTGTACAAAGGAGGCAGAATAACAGCAAGGAAAAGGGGTTTCAAACACACATATACTGATCACAGGCAGCAAAATTCAAGAATAGAACTGGAAAGAATGAATCACAGAAGCCACAACTGCACAAAGCTAGTTTGATCAGCGCACCTGTAACACAGAGAATCTGAAATGCAGCGCAGGTTTTCCACTCGGGAAGTGCGCTGAAATTCAGAATCTCTGAACAGTACCTGCTCTGGACCAGAAACGAGACTCTGTTCGGGTTTCGGGTCAGAGTTTGCAGTTCAGTTCTTGGGTTTTGGCCGAGCAAAAAGCAATCAGTAATGCAACAGTCAGGGGTAGATCTAAGGAGGATCTAAGAGCTATCACAAGGGCAATCAGATAGTTTGTGAATCAGTTGTTTAAATCATAAACAGATCCAGTAGATGGATTGAAGCAATAGTTTTCTACTTTGCATTTGTTATGGCAAATGCAGTTCGAATGCTACTTGTAAGTTTATGAAACAAACAACAAAGAATGCTCAATAAACAAACTAATTAGCTCCCTAGTGGAGTCGCCATTTTGTTACCGGGAAAAGTGTCTATTTAGAACTGCTCTATCCCACTAAGGTGTGACAGCTGCCTTAGAAACAAACGGAGAAAAGCTACTTTTGTTTTTCCTTTATGAATTATAGATAGAGAGGAACAGAAAGACCAACCTCTGTCTTGCGCTAATCTCTTGATTTGATCCCTCTCTTCTTTGATAGTCCACAGCTACATGCTCCCTTGCACGCCCAGCTTCACAAAGTACCTATAAGATCACAGAAGCATAGCACTATACAAAGACATGGATCTATAATCATAAACAATCTAGGGTCAGATGTAAATTGACCATACAAATGTAACAAGCATCAATAACACAAAAGCATGGAGGAAAACTCAAATAGATTTTATTGATAAACAAGAAAAGAGCCAAGAGGAGTTACAACCGGTTGTTCCGACCCAGCATCAACCTCCCAGCAAAGAAGCCCCTCTTCACCTCAAACAAAGCTTAGATCACCCAACAATCTGATGTTTGTCTCAGGAAACCAACAAAAATTCCTTACAATATGCAAAATTCCAGCCTCCGGATCTCTGGGATGAGGGATCCATATATAGATATCTGTAAGGGGGATGAGTCAGCTTGTGATTTGATTAGTGTCTTCTCTCTGATAGTTCTTGCTTCCACTTGGAGACTGATGGTCTCTTACTCATCCTTGGTCGAATTCAGTGAGGCAAGTGTCATAGGAGAAGATTCTGGAAGCTTCCATTGCCTCTCCACCTCACGGAATGACACTGCCATTTGTCATTTCTCGCCCATCGCACCCCACAGAAGGGACTTTTGAAATGCAATGCACCCTCACAGTGTATTTAGGTGAGATGCAACACACTTAGCCAGTGGAGCAGCTGCAATGATCCTGTTTTGACCAATTCTGAGTAGTTTCTCATGGAGAACTTCTGGGAGAAGCTGTAATCTGTTGACCTTGTTCCTTTAGGGGTTAGAACAACACTGTTAGGGACTTAGGAGCCCTTGGTTTATGGACATTTCATGCTTGGGGTTGTAGGGCCCAAAAATGTCTATAACAAGGATCCTTTAGTGACCTTCCAAGTTTTATCCATAAAAGTAGTCACACAGCCTTCACCTCCTAACTGCCCTGTTGAAATAAGATTTTTCTTCAGATCTGGAACATGCCTTACCTCTAGCCATTTATTTCCATTCTGCTGTTTTATGAAAACTGTATCCATTCCAATGATTTTACAGGGTTTATCATCACCCAATCGAACTTGTCCAAAATCTCCTTGAACATAATCATGAAAATGTTTCCTATCAGGTGTGGCATGGAATGAGGTCCCTGAATCTACCACCCGGGCATCAATAATATTTTCTCAAGAAAGAATCAAAGCATCTTGCAACACATCAGCTGTCACATTCGCTTCATGATTGTTTTCTTGCTGCGTGTCTCCTTCTTTTCCCTTCTGAGACTTGCAGTCTTTCTTCAAGTGTCCTTTCTTCCCACATTTCCAGCACACTATCCCCGATCTATACTTGGATATTCCTTTCTTTGAATTACTGCGATATCCTGATCTCTTTCCTCTTTCCATTTTTCTTCCCCTAGTCTCTGTAGTCAAAGCATTACCTGATGTCTCACCGGAGCTTTTCCGTCGCATTTCCTCGCTAAGGATTGCACCGATAACATCATCAAACTTTAAAGTACTAGATCCAGAGACAGAGTTACTAATGACCATAACTAAACCATTCCAACTTTCTGGCAATGAGCACAGAAATAACAGAGCCCTAACTTCATCATAAAAATTTACCCCTACAGAACTTAACTGACTGGTAACTGTATTAAATTCATTTAAATGATCAACAAGAGATCTGCCTTCTGACATTTTCATATTAAATAAATGCTTCATAAGAAATACCTTATTTGAGGCCGAGGGTTTTTCATATAGTTTGACCAATGTTGACATTAAACCCTCTGTTGTCATTTCCTTTGAAATATTAAATGCTACCGATGCCGCTAGGAACAACCGTATTGTTCCAAGTGCCTTTCTGTCGAGAATATCCCATTTTGTGTCTGTCATACTCATCGGCTTCTTTGCCTTTCTGCTCAATGGTTGGTACAGATCTCTATGATACAGATAATCTTCCATCTGCATCTTCCATAGCTGGTAGTTTTGGCCGTTAAATTTTTCAACCTAAACCTACCATCTTCCGCCATTGCTCCCACTTGAACCAGGAACCCTTCTCTCCTGGGAGTTTATCAGCCAAATAGACCTTCGGCTTTGATACCAGTTGTTAGAAAATTAAATATTACAGAGCAATGGAACACATAAAATATTGCAGAAATATAAACACAGAAAATGCATAAAACAAGAGAGACACAGATATATGTGGTTCACCCAGTTTGGGTTACGTCCATGGAGAAACAGCTAGTCTTTCCTTTTATATTATCCAACAAACTGAAGAGATACAACCTACAACAGATCCACTGTACTTCTCTCTTCGCTCTCAATCTCCTCTCTCTTCCTCACTTAGAATACAAATCTACATAGATATAATACAATTCCCTCATATATAGTGAGGGGTTGCCTTCTAGGGCAAAAAACCCTAAATTATACATAACTTCTACCATCAGATCTCCGCCTAATGAATGACCTAGATTGATTACAAAATTACAACATTTTACAAGCAATTTTACATCTATTCTTAGCTTTGGGGGTGTTGCCCCCGATCCCCCCACCAGGGGGGGCTCCCAAAGGTCGCAGCCACCCCCCTCGGACCCCTCCTGCAGCGAATATTTTACACCGCCCCATTACGAACTGGGGCCCAATGTGGTTATACCTTTGAATACAGAAGATAATCAGGCTCTACACCCAACACCAAACCTCATTTTTGTGCAAAGATGTCATTTCATCAACCATGGCCTCTTTCCAGAGTTTTCCATCATCTAAATCTACTGCTTCCCTCACAGTTCTGGGATCATCATCAGTAATAGATAAATCAAAATTTGAATACAAAGAAGATGGACTATACCTTTATAGCTTCCTTCTTTCTCGTACTGATCTTTTCACAGCTGGAGTTTGTGGCTCTTCATCTTCTGATTCCTCTTTTGTTGTAGATTCCGATTCTTCCTCCTTTAGCTCAAAATCTATCTTCTCAGGTTTGTTTGGTAGGAATTCATGTTTAATAACATCTTTCACCTCTATAAACACCACATCTCGGTTGTTCACTACCTTCCTTGTTTCTAGGTTCCAAAGCTTATAACCTTTTAAACCATCCTTATACCCAATAAAGATGCACCTTTCAGATTTACTATCCAACTTTGTTCTTTTCTCCTTTGGAACATGTACATATGCATCACATCCAAATACCCTCAGATGTGAAAGAGAAGGTTTCTTACCAGTCCATACCTCTTGTGGAGTCTTATCTTCCAATGTTGATGAAGGTGATCTATTGACCAGGTAACATACAATTTTCACTGCCTCTACCCATAATTCCTGTCCTAATCCGACACCACTGAGCATGCTTTTTGCCTTTTCCATCAACGTCCTATTAATTGTTTCTGCAACTCCATTCTGCTGAAGTGTGTATGGAGTAGTCTTCTGCCATGCTATACCACACTTCTTACAGAACTCTTCAAATTCATTCTTACAAAACTCTCCACCCTTATCTGTCCTCAACACCTTTATCTTCTTCTCTGTCTGGTTTTCCAACAGAGCCTTAAATTCTTTAACCCTGTCAAAAAATTTAGAATTCTTCCTGAGGAAATATATCCATGTATTACTTGAGAAGTCATTTATAAATTATACATAGTACACAAACTTACCTAGTGATGGAACCGACACAGGTCCAAACACATCACTGTGCACAAGCTCTAATCTCTGTTTCACCCTCTTAGCACCAGAGGGGAAACTCGCCCGATTTTTCTTCCCATATACATAATTTTCATAGAAATCAAAATCTAGAGAGATATTAGACATACCTTCTACTATACCATTGTCATGAAGTATTCAAAGGCCTTTCTCTCCAATATGTCCAAGCCTTTGATTCCATAACATGGTCTTTTCTCTAGAGACCACTAGATTTTTTTCTTCATTTCCAGGAACCACATAATTGTTGCACCCATCAATAACAGTGCTACCCTGAAGCTTGTAAAAAGTTTCAATCCGAACTCCCTGCATCAATACTCATGCTCCGCAAACCATCTTGCAGGTATCTTTCTTGAACACTGTTTTGACACCTGCATCATCCAACTTGCTTACAGAAATTAGATTTCTGACCAATGCAAGAATATGCAGAACGCATGGAAGTGTTATAATCCTTCCACCTTGCAAATTCAATTTGACTTTTCCATAACCGATGATTCTAGCCTTCCTGTCATTCCCTAAGAAGACATCACCACCATCATATTTCTCATACTCGAAAAACAACTCCCTAGGGGAAGTGAAGTGAAAGGATGCACCTGATTCAATCAACCATGCCTCATGATATTTATGTGTACTTGAAGAAGAAGCCAAGTACACATACCCACCTTCATCTGAGTTGGTTTTTGCCTTTGCAGAAGGAGCATCATCAAATCCCTTTCCTTTCTCAGGAGCTTTAGATTTATAGTCCCTATTGAAGTGCCTTTCCTTTCCTCATTTCCAACACACCTCTACAGGTTTTCCTGGAGATTTAGATCTCCCTCTAGATTTAGATCTCCCACTCGAGGACTTATTTTTGTTTCTATTCTGGAACTGTCCTCGTATAGACACGACATTACCATTCTGGCCCTCCATATTTTCCCTTCTCATCTCCTCTGACAGTAAGGATGATACTATTTCATCAAACTGCAAGGTAGTTGCATTGCTACCTATTGCAACAACCAGTGTATCCCACGAATCTGGTAGAGAAGACAAAAAACTGATGCCCTTATCTTCATTTGAAATTTTAATATCAACAGATAATAACCGGCTTGCCACAGTGTTAAATGCATTCAGATGCTTTGTCACTGAGTCTCCATCTTTCATCCCCAGGTTATACAACTTTTTCAGTAGGAATAGTTTATTCACCAGAGACTTAGATTGGTACAAGTTCCCTAACTTGTGCCACAAAGCCTTCCCCGAAGCTTCCCCTGATACATTCAACAATACTAAATCTGAGACACACAATCATATTGTTCTCTTTGCCTTCCGATCTAACTTCATCCAATCTTCAACTGACATTGCCATTGGTTTAGTACCCGGATCTATCGCGATCCAATGACCTTTATCCACTAGTATATCCTCCATCTTGAGTTTCCACAACTCAAAAATTTTACCATTAAATTTCTCAATCTCTATCTTTCCCCTTCTCACCATCTTTTTTCACCACAAGAATCGATCCCGTAGATCTCCCACTGAATAGGGTCTACCATAGGCCCGAGAAAAACCCCTCAGTAGCAAAGGCATCCCCTTGAAGCCAAAAGAACTCTGATCCCAAATGTAGGTTTTAACCCCGTACAGAAATTACCTGCAAACGAATTTTTAAAAGCAGAAAATAAACAATGGCGAGAGCATAAAACATAAAACATATATACACAAAGTTTTCCCCTGGATCCCAAAACCAGGACTACCAGATTGATTTTTCATTACATTCCTTTCAATGTTACAATACATATATATACATGTCGAAGCATCCATAAACCCTGGATTAGAACATAATCGTAGTTCCCTTGACCAAATTTGTAAAATACCATGGACAGAAAACCATCATGCCTAAAACCATGTGCGAAGTCCATGCAAAAAACCATAGGTAGGTTTGCCCACCTAATATAGGGTTCGTGCGTGGGGTAGTCGTCGAAAGAATATAACATACACCCAATAATTGAACCCAAACAACAACATTCAACATGGAAGAACTAGCTCCCCATAACCCTCAACGTTTATTTCTATTTCACTATAACATGTCTTCCTTGCAGAGAATTTCCAACTAATGAACGATCCTCAAAAGAACACCAAGATCTCTGCGTTGGATCTCAACGTGCCACCTTGAATCTCTGTGTTAGTTCTAGACAACTTATTAACAATTTTTAGACTGGATTTTGAAGATTAATCTCTCCAAGGATTATATGATGCGTATTTTTTTTACATGCACAAATTTTTAACTTGTAAAAAGGAAACATTCGTTGACTTATGGAGCATATAAAAGAAACTAAAAAAAGGTGATTAAAAGTATTCAAAATGATTTACGGAGGGATAAAATGTGTTCCAAAATTAGTTTTCTAAAGATTTGTAATAGTGGTAATAAGTGCTAAGTGTTAACTTTTGGAGTGATAAGGTAGATTATAATTTTTTTTTTTTTTTTTTTTTTTTTTTTTAAGATTTGTAGTGATAAAGTTAATGCAGAGATAAGTACGAATTTTTAATTTTTAATATTTTGTTTGCAGTAAAAAGTGATAGGTAATATTGGGAGTGATAAGTTGAATATTTTTTTTTTTTTGAAGTTTTGTAATATTTGGAGTAATAAGGTGTAATTTTTGTAATTTTTAATTTCGGGGCAATAAGGTGCAATCTTTTATTTTTTGAGGGAAACAAAATTGTTATTCAAAGTAATTTTTACTTTAAGGGGGGGCTACAGTCAAAGAAGTCAAATTGCAAGAGCATTGTAAAGATCAAATTTTGAAAGTTTCATTGTAAAATTTTAGAGAAGTTGACTAGAGCCAAGTGCAAATCTTAGTCACTTTTCTTCTCAAATGACTATACGAGGGTCAAGGCCAAGCCTCGATAAGTCATTTTTTATTGGCATTATGACTAATGTGTTGTCCTTTATGGAAACCTACTTGATAAATATGTCAACATGATGGTTATGCAGTGTGACATAGAGAATGGACACAAGAATACCAGTTCAAAGATAGAAAGATGATAAAAGTGAAGTTTAAGAAAGTAAACACGGGTCCTATGAAGAAAAGCTGCGTACATACGTAGGTATGGTGAAGCAAAGTCAGGTACAATTTCCGCACCATGGTATTATGAATACTATGGGTATTTACCATGGTATTGGCCTATAGTAATGAGCGCGACAAAGAATATTTTGATCCCGTCAAAGAATACCATCAACATTACTAAGGGATTGGCATAAAGTATTGGCTAAGGATTATACTATATAAGGAGATTGAGATCAAGTATTAGTGTGTCATGTGATGGATTATTTATGAATGACTTGATCTAAAATAGGTGTGCACTAGGGAGCATGGGGATGGATTAGATTTAATAGATCTGAAATGACCGCATATTGAATAATCTGTTTATGGTTTGATATATCTGTTATCACTTAGGTTGTTCCCTTTGACTCCTAAGGGAATACGGCCGAGGTAACCACAAACCAATCTTTGGATTACAGGTTCTAGCCTACCTGCAATCAGAGAGGGCTCTCTCTGTCTGATTTAGCTTTGTTTTGGGAATTTTAGGCTAGCTATGAAATATTGAATTTTGTTTGAAGTTTGGTTGAATGATATCTTCTAAAAGAGGGGCATGCAATATTCAGAGGGTTTTATTCCATTGGGCAATGGGAGTCCATGATTGTGTGTCGCTTAGAGTATGTGATAAAGATAGTGTCACTGCAGAGCCAGACAGGTATTCATGAAACAAACATTCGATTTAAAGAAAAAACAATATGAATTCACATAATGAAAGGCAATGAAGATTTCTTTCACTGTGAAAATGAGAATAAAGGGTTGAATGCTATTCAAGAGCAATTAAGAATTCCTGAATAGATTTCACCATGGAAAAGTTAGAGCAAATGGGAGCATTTAAGAATTCCACATTCATAACTAGTTCTGAAGAAAACATAATTAGCAACAAAGATTGAGTTTAGGGTGTCTCAATGGACAAATCCTGAACTATTCTTTTTCCTTACTGCTAAGAGTATCAAACATAGAGCATAGATGGGTTCTGTAAACAAAGAAAAGACAAAACACGGTTCAGAAAAACTTATTGCATCATGAGATAACACGGGAATCCTACAGTAGCCAGCAATCTCATCACAACATGTCCAAGCAAAGCCAAATTGAGAAAACCAACAGCTTCTTGTATTCAACTCTGAGAAGATACAACGGAGCTCTCCAGAATAAAATCAACAACCCCAAATAAGTTATGCATGGGGATATATATACAAAAGTGTTTCACAAAATATCTGAAAGATGAGTCATTAACTCATAACTGTCTTACCAACTCTCCAAAAATAGTAGATACAACAGTTATTGCTATTAAAATAGACAAACAACAGCTGTTCATTTCTGTCAGAGTTTTTTGACTTTGCAACCAACTGGGCCGGCCGAGTGCTTTGCATCCATTTCGAGGAATTTCGCCTTTTGCTGCCTTGTCACGGCGTGGCTGCTTTAGCCCTGTCATCTGCACTCGTTCATTTGTGCCAAGTCACTATCCTTGTTATCTAGCTGCTCTTTCTATTGCCGCCCAGGTAGACTAAACATGTGAGTCATTTGAAAATGCTGACTCGAGATTGATAAAAAAGACTTCAAACAAAATTTGATTTTTCAAAGTAATGTTTCTATCATGCCTCTCCACCAATCTTCAGTAGGCAATTGGTGTCTCTGTATTTTAATCAGAGTCTCATCAGCTTCAGTGTATTTGTAGTAATTTGGAGGCACTTCAAAAAGGTGCTTGATCTCATGTTCAATAAAAAACAAATTTTCTAACTTCTCATAGAGACTCTGCCCAGATGGGGGCCCTGTTTCCTCTAAAATGCTTGCGGATGCTGTTATTTGATTTGTTGCATAATTGTTGACCCTCTTGGCATAATGTTCATGTGATAATAACCTTCCTGCACTAGTTACCAAGCTGGGAAGACCTCTGTTATGCAATGCTGTGATTTTTGTAATAAATTCATTCACCTCTGTTTGCATTACTTGACACTTTCTGTCCAATGTCTACACATAATTCCTCAAGGTAAGCACCCTCTTTATTAGTAAAATGGTATCAGTCCTGTTTCTGATACCCATTCCTGCTAGCTGAAGGCCAGTGCGATTGTTAAGCACTTGAATCATTATGTTGGCTATTTCAGGCATATTCCCCAGGGATGCCCGGGCTCTTTGATTTTCTGATTTTGCCTTGCTTAGGAGATCCATTTGCTCATGGATAGTTTCAATGGACTGCCATTGGTCTGTAATGGATTGACCAATGTTGGCCCACAGAATCTTCTTGATTTCACTTATAGATTTGTCCAGAGTAAGCTCTTTTTCTAACTCCTTTATCCTTTTTTCAAGCGCTCTTATCTCTCTTGCCCTTTCAGCCAAATTCTGCTTGGATTTGTCATATTTTTCTTCAAGCTTGGCTAACTTTTCTTTAGCCTCTTTCAGTTCAGCCATCTGTACTTCTAGAGCTTCAAGCTCCTTCATCATATTCTGCATGTTGAGGCTGGGTACCTGTTCTGATGCTGCTACCTGTGCTGTCACTTCCGGTGCTGGTGCTGAGCCTGAAAGGCCTGCCTCTGATGTTTGCCCGGTGGGAGGAGCTGGTGGAGTTATTATTTGAGGAGTATCCTCAATATTTATGGTTGCTTGTGGTGGCTGAGGTGCTTTCTCTTCTTGCCTTTGCTTTAGGGTCGCCTCCAAAGCACCCTCTGTCTCTATCAGCCTCTTATGTAGGGCTAAGAGCAAAGCAACCACATCTTCATCTTTCTTTTGCTGGGCAACACCTTCAGTCTGAGGGTGAAGGGTAGGTGGTAGCTTAATTTGCTTTCTTAAAGCTGTTATGTCTTCATCTTTTTTCTTCATTAATGCCTGCACACCCTTAGGGTCATTTGGATCATGTCCCAGCTCTATAATAATTTCTTCCAAGGACTTCATTCTGTTGTCCTTGGCTTGAGATGAAGCCTTCTCTAATTCTAACTGGGTAGTAGTGTTATGTAGAGAATTTTGCAATCTGTGTGCTAATAGAGTTTTATCAGCCAATGTAGAATAGACCATCTCCCCTGTTTGCTTGTGTAGCTCGATCTGGTCCATGGGGTGGATGTCTTTGGCAAACACTTCCAAGTTAGTTCTGATGTAGTCTGCAGCTGACTGAGGTTGCTGTATGGTAGGTCTAAAATGACTGAGAATCATCTTTCCTTCTTGAATATCATAGGCTGACATGAGCCTTTCTTGATTGGTTGGTGCCATTCTGAGCAGCTGGTTATAGAGCTGGTATCTAACCGACTCATTTATGCTTTTATGTCTGTGAACTGCTTTTTGATGCTTGATTCTGGTCTTAATTGTTGCCCTGAGGAGCTGACCTCCCCTCCTTGCTATCTCTCTTGCTCCTGCTGAAAGGAGTTGGCTGATGCTTCTGTGCTAGGAGGACCCATGCCCATAGTTGGTCTGTCAGGCATTTCCTCCTCAGAGAAAGGATTAAGTATTTGCCTTTTCTCACCTTGCTGATCCGTTGAAGTGGTAGGAGGAGTCTCCTCTTGTCTATCCCCTTTCTTCATTGTTTCCTCATTTGCTGGTGTTTGTAAAACTGTAGCTTCAACTGTTGCTTCCTGCATTGGAGGTATTTTTTCTTGAGTTTGCTGGTCTGTGGAGGCAGGTTGCTCAGCCATTTCCTCTGGTTGCTCCAAATTGGGGAGTGGCTGTTCTTGCTGTATTTCCTTTTCTTTAGCTGTGGTTGTTGCTTGGCCAGCTGCTTGGGAAAACTGCTGGGGAACAGTGGAAGATGAGGCACTTTCTCCAAGATGCCGAGGGGCTGGGGACCAAACCTGTCCAAAATATTCCAAGTCAACTGCTTTTTCTAATTTCTTAATTGCTCTTTCTGCTAATTCTTCTTCAGAATAATTCTCCACTAATGTGCCTTCTCTCCACTCTAGTTGGTTAGCATATTTTTCAGTTTGTGGAATGCTAAGGTGATCATAGGTAGCATGCCTATACTTGATTCTTCTGAGGCTTATGAAATGATTAGGGTCATATGGTGCCCAATAGAAGCTTGTTTTGAGCTGGAAGCTTTTTAGGATCTTGTCTGCCTCTTCCCAAGCTTCTTCCCTCTTATTAAAAATGAATGGACCCAGTTGGTGCTTAATTTTCAGCAGTGCTTTCTTATTTTTGCTATGGAAGTGTACCATGTCTGAATTGCCAAATTGCCGAAAGTACTCTAGGGCAAAAAGTCTCATGGGAACGTACTTTGGCAGTCTGTATGGGGCTAGCTCACAACCATATACTCTGATTACTGTGTGGTCTTGGTAGAAGTACCAATCTCCAATGCTATAGTTCTTTGAAAGATGGAGGATCTTTTGCATTTCATCGGTGAGTCTAGGAGGAGGAGAACTCAACAGCAGGGACAAGGCTGGATGAATGAACAGATCAATGAACTAACAATAGTTGTATGGAGAGTAAAAGATATGGTGACAGACTGGTGTCCAGAATATCACTGATCTCCTGTTTCCTTTTGCATCCAGCTTTTTGAAGAAAATAGGGAAACTGTCAGGCTGATTGTATAATATCAAATGATATATGTATGAGGTATATTTGAATACTCTCTCTCTCTCCAGATTCATGAATTGCTCATGAATTCTGTCAGCAATGAATGTGGCATAGTCATATTGGATAGCAGGAGGCTTTCCTGGGGTAAATATAGACAGCATGACTAAGATTGTTTCATCCACATACTCACTGGTATTGTAACCCAGGATGTAGGAAATCATATTTACCAGGACCCTGCCTATGTCATTGAACCATACATGCAGAAATGGAGGAGGCTTCTGAGGTTGAGAATCTGGCTGCATAAATAATTGAGCAATTCTTGTGATTTGTGAACTAGAAAGCTTGGCACCTTGGTCTATGAGGTGTTGCATAGAAAGAGGAGTCAATGGTTTTGCTGATTGAAAATGAAGCAATTGGTTGATGGCTTCAGGGGTGATACAGAATAAAACAGAGCCTGAAGGACTGAGGACAGCCCTTTGATTTGGATCATAATTTTCACAACATTGGTGAATCAAGTCAGGGAAAACATTCACCTGAGGGAGGTAATAAATTGGTAAATGGGAATCCCAGATTCTCAAGATGTCAGTCCCATTTCTATGTCTTTCTCTTATCTCAGTTATGACTGGAATGTGGTATCTGCTGGACAATTCAATCAACTCCACCATTTGATAATCTCTGTCAGCAAGGGCCAACCATTCTAGGCTCTTATGTGGGGCATTCAGGGGTGCAATATTCAATGCCATAGGGGTCTCCATTGCTTAGTTGTCACTTGGAGTTGAATTGTGCTTTGGTTTAGCAAAGCTGGCACTGAACAGTAAATTATGGTCGATGAAATAACTTGCAGAGATGAGAATGAAGGTGAATTGGGTCAACAGAGTGAAAATGCCGCTGAAAGAGGTGGAAGGGGTGAATTGTAATCCAGCGGGCTGCCTTGCGAAGTGGAATGTGTTTGCTAACGGATTTGAGTTGGAAATGGAGCAAGAATTGTGAGGATGGAGCAGAATGGGACCCGGGACCCCCTTTCAGATTTTCTCTGGTTTAATTTAGCAATTACAGGGTCTGAGAACACAGGGAATTTGACCATTTGCTTAGAATTTCTTAATACAGGGAAACTCGAAAACCAGGTTGCACAGAGGAAACGGTAAATACCTGATAATTATGAGGCCTAGGGTGTCGACAGTGGTGAATCCGCAGTGGCAGCGGCTCAGGAGTTCAATTCTGGAGTTGGCGGACAACAACGTGAAGACAACATGCAGGTGGTAAAGCGTTCGTCAAATGAAAAAAGTGAGAAAAAATTGTGATTTTGCGCAAAATATGGAAAAAATGAGATTTTTTGCGCCTTTTTAATAAATGACGTCAGCATGACGTCACTGGTCAGGTCCGGGTACAACAGGTGACGTGGCGATGCGTGACTGGGCTGACGTGGCGGCCATGTCGGATTGACAGCGAAATGGGAGTTGACGCGACTGCTGACGTAATACATGGGCGGAAAAGAAACAGTGGTAAGCGGTTTTATCGGACCGCTTGTGGTACGGGTCTGGTATCTGTCAGAGGCCGCCCGATTCAATAAGAAATGGACGCGCGTCCTTGGCAATACGTCAGCAATCTGACAATTTCGGGCGCTAATGGTCGGTCGGCGGAGGGGTTCCGAAATACCCGATGACCGTCGGATGGGAGGGCCCACATCCGATAGTAGACGGGAGACGAAACAGCCAGCGCGATTACGGCGGGATCCGACCAATATTTAATTATTTTTTCTTTTTTGGTAAAACACACCGAGACATAAAAACTTTGGATAAATGATAATTGTGGGTTTTGCGAAAATTTACATAATAAACGGGGGGAAAACATGACATTACAGTTTATAAGGTGGGTAAGGGTTATTAAATCAACCAGGTGTTAACTTAATTCCCGATTATAGTATGAACAGATATTTACATGGGACTCCGACTTCATCACACTTCCAAACTTTGGGATATATGGCTAAACTGCCCAAGGGGAGGATATGTACATATTTTTGGGATTTTTACATAAAATGCTATAATAATAAGGGAAGGGTAAAACTTAGGGAGCTATATAGTAAGTTTAGAAGTTAATAAGAATTTGGGATGTGAAAGAGGAACTGGGAGCTAAGTTTAAGGAGTAAACTTAGGTTTGGAAGCAGATGAGAGTGGGAAATGATTTTACACAGGAAATGTGGCTTTCTTGTGTGATGGAAACCAATTCTTTGACTTGATGTTTCTCAAAAGAGAAAGTGATAGCAGGACTTTGTTGGGAAGAACCTAATGGTCCATGGAGGGATGTTAGAAAGAGGTTTTATGGGGAAAAGGGGAAATTAGACATGCTTCCATATTTTGTTATCAAAATGCTGAATAAACAACTCTGTTCTTGCCAATATAAACTTTCTTTGTCAAACTAACTCATGAAGAAAATCAGGCTTCGGCAACCCCTGTCTACCTACCCATCTTAGTACCTAGCATTTTTTATTACTTCAGGGGGGTGCACTTAGACTTGCAAACCCTGATAATCCTCTTTTCTTTTTGCTTCCCTCCTATCTAAATCTACCCTTATGTCTTCCAAGGGCCCAGATTAAGCAATTGGGCTCCTCCCTTTCTCTATCCAGCTAATCATCTGTCAAGATTGAACTGTTTGAACAGGTATTCATTCTCTAGTCTAGACCAGGCAATTTAACACATGGCATGGCCCAACTTGAACTGTTGGGTCATCCATCAAGATAGCAGTGGCATTTTGGTTGGCCACTTTCCTGGTCTTTCTCTGGGGTTCATTTCAATTATTTTTTCTGACCAATTAATTTTCTTGCTTTTTGATTATTCTTTTAAGGCATACCCTCTTTACATTTTTTAACTGTCTACTTCTTTCACAAAAATGGAACCTTTGTATCACCAAAGATGAACATTTTTGGCATTTCCACTGTCAATCATGAAAAATGAAACCCTATTAGTATAGGAGACTAACAGTGGCTCCACTTGGGGATGACTTTTCCAGATGAAAAGTCAAGAACAGCAGGTCAGACTGCCTTATTTTTTCAATCTTGCTGCAACCTGAAATCTTCCTCTGTTAAAGACCATTTATCTAAATCTTTAGAAGCTTGTATGAAAATACCCTGCAAGCTGATTTGCTGTGAACTACAGCTCTGTTTTTTACTTGTTTCTCTGAGTGTTCCTTATCACCTTGATAGTTCCCAAGTACTTTCTCTTGTTTTCCAGTGATGGGATCAAAATATGTATCAAACTGGTGTAGTACCTTGATCTATTCTCAAAATTAGGTCCACTTGGTCGTTCATCTATCTGCTGTAAATGAAAAGTACTGAAAATACAAATATTTATGTACAATATATGACTGTGTATTTTTTCATCAAAGGGGGTCAAAATAATGCTTGAGCATCCTCCCATTGACTGGGCCTTCCTCAGTGTTTGAGCCATCCATAGTTTTCAGAAAATAAGTGTTATTACCCTGTACAGCATAAATGACATAGGGTCCCTTCCACAAGAAATCAAACTTGCCATGTTTTCCTTTATCCTCTCTCCTGGAATCCCATCTCAACACTTTGCTTCCTATGCAAAAGTCTTCAGCTTTGGTTCTTTTGTCAAATAGTCTCTTGAGATTATCTTGTAGTACTTGGGTTCTCTGATAGACTTCCTCTCTTGTTTGCTGTAGGTGAATTGTTTGATTGATCCTTCTTTGGATGCCATTTGGCTCGGCTTGTATCTCCTGTAGCAGCTTGATTACAGGGACTCCCAAAGATGATGGAAATCTTGCTTCCATTCCGTAAACTAGTTCATATGGGCTTGTGCCAATGGATCTCTTGGTGGTCAGCCTGTCTGCCCATAGTGCATTTACCAGCTTCTTATGCCAATTCTTTTTGTTTTCCTCCAAAACTTTCTTGACGATGTTGATGAGGCTTTTATTGGAAGACTCAACTAGGCCACTACCCTGCGGATAGTAAGTTGTGGAATGTCCCAAGGTGATATGATATTTATGGCAAAATTTAATCATTTTTTTGGATTTGAAAGCAGCAGCATTGTTTGTGATAATTTTATCTGGACAACCAAACCTGGACAAGATGTTGGTTTCTAGGAATTGTACAATGATGGAGTCATTGGCCTGCCTACAAGGGATGGCTTCAATCCATTTGGTAAAATAGTCTGTAGCATTTAAAATCCACCTATGCTGACCAGAGGATGAAGGGTGGATTTCACCAATGAAATCTAAACCCCATTGCTGGAATGGTCTCTCAGTTGAGATAGGTTTGAGTGGTAAAGGCAATAGCTTTCTTTTGCCTTCAAAAATTTGGCATTTGTGACAAGAGATTACAAATTTTCTCACATCAGTGAACAGGGAAGGCCAGTAAAACCCCACCCTCAGGATTTTATCAGCTGTAGATTTCCAGTACAGGTGTCCTCCATAGTCACCTGCATGAAATTCCTTGAGGACATTGTCAGTTTCATCGAATGTTAAGCATTTAAGTAAGATTCCTTCATGATTTCTCCAAAACAAAACATTATCTATGATACAAAATTTTGATGCTTTCATTTTTAAGAACCTTTTCTTAGTTCTGGACAACCCTGGAGGAGCTTGCAGGTTTAACAATACAAAACATATATCAGTATACCAAGGAGATTCCATAAAGGCTTGGTTGATCTGTGGAGTTGCCATCTCCTGTTCGTTGTCCAGTTCATTAATGTCAAGGGCTTGGAAATTGGTTTCAGTCATTAGCTTGGCTAGACCTTGTCCTTTTATAAGTTTGGTAGGCTTGATTTCGATGTCATATTCTAAGATATTGGCAATCCATTTGCCCCTTTTGCCTTCAATTCCTTCTTGGGTTAAAATGTCCTTAACCACTGCATTTGGGACATAGGCAATTATATGAGAGTACAAAATATAGATTCTAAAGTCTTTGATGGCCTTTACCAATGCATAGGCTTGTTTTTCCATAATCTGGTATTTCAAGGGAGAATCTCTAAGGGCTCTACTAAAAAATGCAATGGGTTTTTCACAGCCCTGGTCATCTTTTTGTAACAGTACTGCAGCAATTGTATGCTCAGATGCAAAGAAGAAAATGATGAAGTCTCTATCAAACCTAGGACTTGTTAGGACTGGTGTGTTTGTCAATGCTCTTTTGATGTCCTCAAAGGCTTTCTTGGCTTCCATGGTCCATTTGACCTTGGAATCCTTCTTCAACATATTATTTAACAGTCTTATTAGCTCGGCCAAATTAGGGATGAATCTTCTCAAGAAATTAATCTTACCTAAAAATCCTTGCAATTCTTTGATATTTCTTGGATGAGGGACCTGAAGGATAGCTTGAATTTTGTCCGGATCAATCCTAATACCATCTTTTGAGATTATATGCCCTAAGAGTTTACCTTCCTCCAGGCCGAACAGTGATTTCTTTGGATTCAAAGATATGCCATATTTTCTACAAATTAAGAAAACCTGACTCAAATGCTCTAAGTGTTCTTGGTCTGATTTTGAAAAGGTGGTAAGATCATCCAGGTAAACTACCAGAAAATCATGGATTTCTTTGGCAAAGGCTATATCCATTTCTCTTTGGAACGTATCCCCTGCATTCATAAGCCCAAAAGGCATTTTGACATATTTGAAAGTCCCCCAAGGTGTTGTGAAGGCAGTTTTGTCTTGATCATCAGGGTGTACTAAAATCTGATTGAATCCAGAGAATCCATCTAATAATGAGATCCTAGAGGCTCCCACTACCCTTTGCAGGATATGATCCATTTTTGGTAAGGGGTAACGGTCTTTGAGAGAGACCTTGTTTAAATTCCTTAGGTCAACGCACAATCTAATCTCTCCCGTCTTCTTCCTAGTAGGGACCAGGTTTGAAATCCACTCTGAAAACCTGATTGGAGCAATGATTCCAGCTTCATACATACGTTTCACTTCCTTTTCAATGAGGGGAAGGAGCACAGGGTTCACTCTTCTAAGCTTTTGTTTAAAAGGTTTTTGGTTTTCTTTTAAAGGTATAGTGTGTTGGATGACTGAGGTATCATAGGACTTTAGGTCCTCATAACTCCAGGAAAAAATGTCTTGAAACTCCCTGAACAATTCGATGTATTTTAACTTTTGATCAGCTGGTAATGCCTTAGATAATTTTATCATTTTGGGATTTTCTGTGGTTCCAATGTTACAGTCTTCAATTTCAACATTCAGTGGTTGCATTTTTGGTTTTCTTGAGATATCATTTGAATCAAACAGATCCTCCAAAGGGGTCAAGCCTGTGGGCAGAAAATTGTCTTTTAACTCAATTACCTCGGCTTCTGTCTCAGATATTTCATCTAAATCTGTTTGCCTCAACTCTTGTATATTTTCGTTATTAAAGGTGGTAGGGTGCAAAACCAGATTTGCTGTTTCAGCTGATATATTTTGCTTGGCTATGTATGCCTGCTGTTGGTCATCCATAGTGCTAATATCAATGTTGATGCTGGAAAATTCTTCTTTTAGAGTGAGAAAGTTATTTATCTATGTGTCACTCTCAAAGACTTGCCAATTCTTGATGTTATCCAGGACTGCAGGCCTATGTTTGATTTCAGCAGTGAAAGTGTGATTGGGTTTGAAAGGTAGCTTGCAAGTGCTGGCAAAGGTTGCCAAGCTATGAGCATGTAAATTGAGCTCTCTAGAAATTTTAGTTAACTGAGATTCTGAGAAGGTATCAAGTACTTGGATAGCTGCTCCCTTATAAGCTCTTAACCTTAGATCATTTGTGATAAAGTTTCCTTTCATCTGTTGTATGATCAGATTTGAATCTCCTAAGATTGAGATTTTGGTTGCACCTAAATTTTTTATGAGTTTGAGACCTAACAGAAGGGCTTCATACTCAGCCACATTATTTGTGCATCAAAAATTTAGCCTATATGCATGACCTTCAGCTCGGTCATTCTACATATTATGAATCCAGATTCCTGCTCCAGCTCCTAACTTGTTTACAGAGCCATCAAATTCTAAGTACCATAAGGTTTCATGGTCAAGGTTTGGATTGAGATTTTTAGAAAGTTGGATCATGGGCAGATTGGTTTTTTGTAAGTTATTTGATACATCATCCTCCTTTGTCATATCCACTGTATCGAAAGTCTTTTGGTCTTGAGAGGCAAATTGTTCATTCAATCCCTCTGTCTGTGCTGCCACTAATAGTTTAGAATAAGCCTTGCTGCACATGTCAGCATTATAGAGAATAAATGAATCCATATCAGAATGTATTGAATAGATAGGGAAGTTTTGGGGCTTCTCTTGATTGCTCACCACATATTTCATTAATGTTTCACGGTATAATCTCTTTCGCTGTCCAAAGACTGAAATGGTGGTGTAGGACATGTCTAATTGCAAAGATCCTTGGAGTTTGGCCCCCCAAGATCTGGATAAGAGCATACCGTACTTAGGAGGTATGTCAGCTACCACTACATCCATCAAGATTGTTTTGGTTGGGTACTGGACCAGAGAGACACATAGATCTTTAATCAAGCCTAGGCACCTGACTTGGCTTGAATCAAATGAGAATAAATCTTTGTAAGGTCTTGTGATATCTAGGTCCAGTTTTTCCATTACAGATTTGGGCATTAAGTTGTGTGAGGCCCCGGAATCAAACATTGCATTGTGTAAAACCTTGTCATGAATATTTAAACTAACATAGAAGGGTGAAACCCCTCCATTTGCTGTTTTTCCATTAACCTCAGGACCAAATAGTAACTCAGGCTGGTCATTTAGAACATTCACGACATCCTTATTGTCTGATACTTGGAGTGACCTATTAATCTGCTGTCTGTACACTTGATGCTTGGCCAATTCAGAAAGAGGAACAACTATCTTTAGCTTACTGATTTCTGTTTCTAAGTTAAAGGGCTTTTCCATTTGAGTTTTGTTATTAAGCGCAGCAGATTTTTCCTTTTCAGCTGGGTTTTCAGTAATTCTTTCTTCAGGATTGGTATGATTTTGAGTGAAATTGGTACAAAATTTATTTTCAGGGATGCTGTTTGAACTTCCCTTCGAAAGATGGGATGGGGATGGCTGGTTTCCAGAGGGCTGTTGATCTGATATATCCTCCACAGTGACTTCTGTGGGATGGGGTTTTGTTTTATCAGCAGATTCTGGAAGAACAGTTTTATCCTTAGTCTTTTTGGGCTGCTTACTGTCCTTTGGTTTGAAAGGTTCAGGTACATCTATAGTTCTACTCCTTAGTTTGTACTGTTTATGTACCTCATACACCGCTGCATCAAAGCCTTCCCTAAAATCAAAAGATTCTCCTGACTTAGTTTGAAATTGATTGCAATTATAGGCCTCTTGATCTTCTTGTGTTAAAAAGACCTGATGTTCGCTGTCTAGACCCATTAGGTTGATGTGAGGATCCTCGGTTGGTTCGCTAGATGTTGAGGCCTCAGCATAATTTTCTTGAAAAGGAGGTCTAATGTGCTGGTCAGGATCAGCCCTTCCAACATTTGGATTTTGATTCTTTCTAAAATTTGGGTTTCTAGCAGTACTTGGTTGACCTTCCCATGATGATTTTCTTTCTATGGTTTCTACCCTGTCCCCAAGTCTGTCCATGCCTTTGATGATTGCATCTAGCTTTTGCTCAAATGCTGAGGGTTCTTCCTTAAAAGTGGTTCTTCTTTTAGCTTTTGCCCGATTTCTTTTAGCAATAAGGTTTGCCTCTACACTGACAGCTATGTTTTGCATGTCTGCCAGGGTTGCAGGGGCTCTTTCCCTTAGTTGATATGCCATATCAGCATCAAACCCATCAGGGAATTTGATTAAGGCTAAGTCAGGTGGAGGTCTAAGATTTTGAGGGATGGCATCATAAACATTGTTGAATCTGGCACAATAATCTAGGACGGTTTCTTGTGGGCCTCTCCTTATGGTGTCATACTCAGATAAAATATGTAGTGGGTCTTTCTTCTTTTCCCATCTATTCAGGAAGGATTGATAAAGAGCACCCGAATTGGCTATGGAATTTGCAGCAAGTGCTCTGAACCAAGTTCTTACTTCACCTGTTAAACTTTGGACAAAAATTTTCATTCTCACATCATCATCGTCTATTTCATAGTTTTCAAAGTAATCTTGCATTTTCTTGGTATGCTGTAAGGCAGTATATGTGCTGGTTCCATCAAAATAAGTGATCTTACTTTGGTAGTCCTGAGGCATAGCCCCAGGATTAGCAGGTAGCTGTAGAGGGGCATAACGATTTGCCATATTTACAGGGATCAATGGGACAACAGGTAGAAAGGGAACAACTGGAACAACAGGGACAACAATGGCAGTTTGTGTAGTGGATGGAGGTGTGAAGAGTGTGTTTTGAGAGGTGGATGAGGAAGAGGGAGAAGACGAGGTTATATGATGATGAACTGATGGTTTAGCAGGGGTTGGGATATAACTTTGCTGAACTGCCTCAGGGCTAGAGTCAACAAACTCTTCTTGTTCCTTTTGCTTCCTAAGAACCTTAGGAATCAAATTAGGATTATTGAAAATAGTTGGAGGATTTGGGTCAGGATTTGACCTGGTATGCCTAGTTCTCTTTTTAGGAGCCAGCTTCCGAATTTGTTTTTGGTATTTTTGAGAATGTTTTCAGAATTAACAAGGAACTGCTCAAATTTTGGAGCAGCTATCTAGAGCCCAAAACTAGCATGAAGTTTGACTGAAGCAGCTTTTATCTAATCCTGTAGATGCAAAGCAAGAACAGTTTCAAAGGCTTCTTGGCTGGCATTCAGACTTCATCTGCAATTTTAAGAAGTAGACAGCAGTTGAAAATTTCGTTCAGTCCCCAGTGGAGTCGCCAATTATGTTATCACTCAGGTTGTTCCCTTTGATTCCTAAGGGAATACAACCGAGGTAACCACAAACCAATCTTTGGATTACAGGTTCTAGCCTACCTGCAATCAGAGAGGGCTCTCTCTGTCTGATTTAGCTTTGTTTTGGGAATTTTAGGCTAGCTATGAAATATTGAATTTTGTTTGAAGTTTGGTTGAATGATATCTTCTAAAAGAGGGGCATGCAATATTTAGAGGGTTTTATTCCATTGGGCAATGGGAGTCCATGATTGTGTGTCGCTTAGAGTATGTGATAAAGATAGTGTCACTGCAGAGCCAGACAGGTATTCCTGAAACAAACATTCGATTTAAAGAAAAAATAGTATGAATTCACACAATGAAAGGCAATGAAGATTTCTTTCACTGTGAAAATGAGAATAAAGGGTTGAATACTATTCAAGAGCAATTAAGAATTCCTGAATAGATTTCACCATGGAAAAGTTAGAGCAAATGGGAGCATTTAAGAATTCCACATTCATAACTAGTTCTGAAGAAAACATAATTAGCAACAAAGATTGAGTTTAGGGTGCCTCAATGGACAAATCTTGAACTATTCTTTTTCCTTACTGCTAAGAGTATCAAACATAGAGCATAGATGGGTTTTGTAAACAAAGAAAAGACAAAACACGGTTCAGAAAAACTTATTGCATCATGAGATAACACGGGAATCCTGCAGTAGCTAGCAATCTCATCAAAACATGTCCAAGCAAAGCCAAATTGAGAAAACCAACAGCTTCTTGTATTCAACTCTGAGAAGATACAGCGGAGCTCTTCAGAATAAAATCAACAACCCCAAATAAGTTATGCGTGGGGATATATATACAAAAGTGTTTCACAAAATATCTGAAAGATGAGTCATTAACTCATAACTTTCTTACCAACTCTCCAAAAATAGTAGATACAACAGTTATTGCTATTAAAATAGACAAACAACAGCTGTTCATTTCTGTCAAAGTTTTTTGACTTTGCAACCAACTGGGCCGGCCGAGTGCTTTGCATCCATTTCGAGGAATTTCGCCTTTTGCTGCCTTGTCACGGCGTGGCTGCTTTAGCCCCGTCATCTGCACTCGTTCATTTGTGCCAAGTCACTATCCTTGTTATCCAGCTGCTCTTTCTATTGCCGCCCAGGTAGATTGAACATGTGAGTCATTTGAAAATGCTGACTCGAGATTGATCAAAAAGACTTCAAACAAAATTTGATTTTTCAAAGTAATGTTTCTATCATGCCTCTCCACCAATCTTCAGTAGGCAATTGGTGTCTCTGTATTTTAATCAGAGTCTCATCAGCTTCAGTGTATTTGTAGTAATTTGGAGGCACTTCAAAAAGGTGCTTGATCTCATGCTCAATAAAAAACAAATTTTCTAACTTCTCATAGAGACTCTGCCCAGATGGGGGCCCTGTTTCCTCTGAAATGCTTGCGGATGCTGTTATTTGATTTGTTGCATAATTGTTGACCCTCTTGGCATAATGTTCATGTGATAATAACCTTCCTGCACTAGTTACCAAGTTGGGAAGACCTCTGTTATGCAATGCTGTGATTTTTGTAATAAATTCATTTACCTCTGTTTGCATTTCTTGACACTTTCTGTCCAATGTCTGCACATAATTCCTCAAGGTAAGCACCATCTTTATTAGTAAAATGGTATCAGTCCTGTTTCTGATACCCATTCCTGCTAGCTAAAGGCCAGTGCGATTGTTAAGCACTTGAATCATTCTGTTGGCTATTTCAGGCATATTCCCCAGAGATGCCCGGGCTCTTTGATTTTCTGATTTTGCCTTGCTTAGGAGATCCATTTGCTCATGGATAGTTTCAATGGACTGCCATTGGTCTGTAATGGATTGACCAATGTTGGCCCACAGAATCTTCTTGATTTCACTTATAGTTTTGTCCAGAGTAAGCTCTTTTTCTAACTCCTTTATCCTTTTTTCAAGAGCTCTTATCTCTCTTGCCCTTTCAGCCAAATTCTGCTTGGATTTGTCATATTTTTCTTCAAGCTTGGCTAACTTTTCTTTAGCCTCTTTCAGTTCAGCCATCTGTACTTCTAGAGCTTCAAGCTCCTTCATCATATTCTGCATGCTGAGGCTGGGTACCTGTTCTGATGCTGCTACCTGTGCTGTCACTTCCGGTGCTGGTGCTGAGCCTGAAAGGCCTGCCTCTGATGTTTGCCCGGTGGGAGGAGCTGGTGGAGTTATTATTTGAGGAGTATCCTCAATATTTATGGTTTCTTGTGGTGGCTGAAGTGCTTGCTCTTCTTGCCTTTGCTTTAGGGTCGCCTCCAAAGCACCCTTTGTCTCTATCAGCCTCTTATGTAGGGCTAAGAGCAAAGCAACCACATCTTCATCTTTCTTTTGCTGGGCAACACCTTCAGTATGAGGGTGAAGGGTAGGTGGTAGCCTAATTTTCTTTCTTAAAGCTGCTATGTCTTCAGCTTTTTTCTTCATCAATGCCTGCACACCCTTAGGGTCATTTGGATCATGTCCCAGCTCTATAATAATTTCTTCCAAGGACTTGATTCTGTTGTCCTTGGCTTGAGATGAAGCCTTCTCTAATTCTAACTGGGTAGTAGTGTTATGTAGAGAATTTTGCAATCTGTGTGCTAATAGAGTTTTATCAGCCAATGTAGAATAGACCATCTCCCCTGTTTTCTTGTGTAGCTCGATCTGGTCCATGGGGTGGATGTCTTTGGCAAACACTTCCAAGTTAGTTCTGATGTAGTCTGCATCTGACTGAGGTTGCTGTATGGTAGGTCTAAAATGATTGAGAATCATCTTTCCTTCTTGAATATCATAGGCTGACATGAGCCTTTCTTGATTGGTTGGTGCCATTCTGAGTAGCTGGTTATAGAGCTAGTATCTAACCGGCTCATTTCTTGCTTTTATGTCTGTGAACTACTTTTTGATGCCTGATTCTGGTCTTAATTGTTGCCTTGAGGAGCTGACCTCCCCTCCTTGCTGTCTCTCTTGCTCCTACTGAAAGGAGCTGGCTGATGCTTCTGTGCTAGGAGGACCCATGCCCATAGTTGGTCTGTCAGGCATTTCCTCCTCAGAGAAAGGATTAAGTCTTTGCCTTTTCTCACCTCGCTGATCTGTTGAAGTGGTAGGAGGAGTCTCCTTTTGTCTATCCTTTTTCTTCATTCTTTCCTCATTTGCTGGTGTTTGTAAAACTGTAGCTTCAACTGTTGCTTCCTGCATTGGAGGTATTTTTTCTTGAGTTTGCTGGTCTGTGGAGGCAGGTTGCTCAGCCATTTCCTCTGGTTGCTCCAAATTGGGGAGTGGCTGTTCTTGCTGTATTTCCTTTTCTTTAGCTGTGGTTGCTGCTTGGCCAGCTGCTTGGGCAAACTGCTGGGGAACAGTGGAAGATGAGGCACTTTCTCCAAGATGCCGAGGGGTTGGGGACCAAACCTGTCCAAAATATTCCAAGTCAACTGTTTTTTCTAATTTCTTAATTGCTCTTTCTGCTAATTCTTCTTCAGAATAATTCTCCACTAATGTGCCTTCTCTCCACTCTAGTTTGTTAGCATATTTTTCAGTTTGTGGAATGCTAAGGTGATCATAGGTAGCAAGCCTATACTTGATTCTTCTGAGGCTTATGAAATGATTAGGGTCATATGGTGCCCAATAGAAGCTTGTTTTGAGCTGGAAGCTTTTTAGGATCTTGTCTGCCTCTTCCCAAGCTTCTTCCCTCTTATTAAAAATGAATGGACCCAGTTGGTGCTTAATTTTCAGCTGTGCTTTCTTATTTTTGCTATGGAAGTGTACCATGTCTGAATTGCCAAATTGCCGAAAGTACTCTAGGGCAAAAAGTCTCATGGGAACGTACTTTGGCAGTCTGTATGGGGCTAGCTCATAGCCATATACTCTGATTACTGTGTGGTCTTGGTAGAAGTACCAATCTCCAATGCTATAGTTCTTTGAAAGCTGGAGGATCTTCTGCATTTCATCGGTGAGTCTAGGAGGAGGAGAACTCAACAGCAGGGACAAGGCTGGATGAATGAACAGATCAATGAACTCACAGTAGTTGTATGGAGAGTAAAAGATATGGTGACAGACTGGTGTCCAAAATATCACTGATCTCCCGTTTCCTTTTGCATCCGGCTTTTTGAAGAAAATAGGGAAACTGTCAGGTTGATTGTATAATATCAAATGATATATGTATGAGGTATATTTGAATACTCTCTCTCTCTCCAGATTCATGAATTGCTCATGAATTCTGTCAGCAATGAATGTGGCATAGTCATATTGGAAAGCAGGAGGCTTTCTTGGGGTAAATATAGACAGCATGACTAAGATTGTTTCATCCACATACTGACTGGTATTGTAACCCAAGATGTAGGAAATCATATTTACCAGGACCCTGCCTATGTCATTGAACCTGTTATCTCAAAATCAGACCCTGGAAGGCTGCTGACCAGGAAGACTTCAAGTAACTGTTTCAAACCAATCTTTGACTAAGGTTTAGCCTCCTTAGCCTGAGAGGGCTCTCTCAAAAAGGTTATTGATTTTGATTTAAAAATAAGAGGGCTAACTCTTGTGAAATAACAGTGACAAATATGAAGGTTGGACAAACATTACACAAGTTTCCATTGGGCCTATGGAGTCAATAAAACCTCAGCAAATAATGATACAACCTTTACATAGAAGTCAGGGCATGTGGCATTTAAATGTTCAAAACACAACTCTTATAAAACCAAAGTTCATGAATGTGTACAGGAAATCAGAGCAGCATAAGTGAATTCTGAGTGATTACACATTTATGCAACTGTAAAATAGATCAGGGATAAGAAAAACCATACATCTTGAACATAAAACACTTTATGAATCCTGAGAAGAAAAGCAATTTTATTATATTACTGAACTCTGTCTTTCTACATAAGCCAAAACAGTACTCTGTTTTTATAAAATCTCCAACCCTCATTCCATCACTGTCTTAGCTATATATAGAATTCTTATTCTACCTAATTCGAGATTCCTCCTCCAGCATGAGGGGAATTCGATAACTGCTTTTGATGACACCTATCTGCTATTCAACTAACTATTAAATACAATAAAGTGCTTAACTGGAGTTTTAAAGAGTTCTAATTTGACTATGACTCTAACTCTATCTTCCATGTATAATGATTCCTCCTCGTTCTTTGACACCTGATCTTCTTTCAGTTTGGTTGAGATAGCATGAGATGGGTAATCAATGCTCCATGTTGACCTTGGATGCTGACCCCTTTAACTGCTTCAGTGGTGTTAGGAGATATCCCTTGCTTTTCGGTTCCAGTTTTCCACAACTTGTTCGAATATACAACAGCATGTCTTCTAGCCCTTTAATATCCAAAAAATATAGAACACTACCATGTTCCTGATGTGTTGGAGGCTTCATCAATGGACAAGTGTGCAGGCCAAAATTCCTTGTATGCAATTCATTTAATACCCCATGAACGGTGATAAAGTGGCTTTATAACAGAAACTTTAAACTTGAGTTAAAATATTCCACCTTTTTAAAGGTACACCTGTCTCGATCTGAACGGCTTTGATAGCTTCATTTTGTTTCTTACATATCCTTTAGGTGTTTCCTTTTGAAAATTCCCGCCCATATTACCAAACTGTTTGTTTGCGTTAAAACCATCACCTACAGCAGTTTCGTAGCGCGCTACGAAACTGCTGAATTGTTTAAACAGCTTGCCTTTGTCCTGAGATATTTACCGCCCAGACATTTGATTGCCAAAACTCCCTTTGACCTTTGATATATATAGCAGGGATCTACATGTCCTCAAAACAATAAAACTAAGCAAAATTTGACAAAATTTGGAACAAACCTTTCTTTGAAAAGAAACTTCATTTAGCAGCTAACTGGTCTAGCTGTGCCTTCAGGTCTTTGATTTTCTTCTTCATAGCTTTGTTCTCAGCTCTTAGGTGCATATTTATCTTTCTGACGAATTTGGCCTCTTTGATTGCTGGTACTGTCCATGTGTAAACATCAACTACTGAATCCAAATGGTTTTCTAGGGTTTCACTTTCTTTCCATACAGCCTTACGATAATTTGCATACCTGACTGCAGAATCCCTAGTGGCATTCTTCACCTTAGCAATCTCATGTTTAGCTGCTTCTAACTAGTTCCTTATAGCTATAATATTACCTCCTTGAGATATGATGACTGTTCTGCTTGTGTCTTTTTGCTTAATTTTCTCGGCTTCCTCTGTTCTGGGCAATTTCTCGGCCTCCTCTGTTCTGGGCAGAGCTTCCTTTACTTGCTTCCTTGTAATAGGTCTTCTAGGTTTGAAAATGAATTCTTCACCTGGCTCATCGAACTTCAGCCTTTTTGAGGCCTTAGACTTCTTGGTACTTTCTGGTGATGACTGTGTCAAATCAATATGCACTGGTTCAATTTGCTCAAACTCAATGGCCTGTAATAAATCATTCAAGCTTGCCTTAGACACTGGGCTCTCTTCAATAACTATTTCTTTACCTTTTTCTTTATTTATTTGGCTCCTTGTCCTTAGCCTTGAGACTGCTTCAGATCTGCTTTTTTCAGGTACAGTCTTCTTATCCTGAGCTTTTTCTTTTGTTGATTTTTGAGGTTGTTCTCTAATGATCAGTGGCTTCACTGGTTCTCTTAGCTGTGACTTGGTTTGTTTTTTAGCTCTGGCCTCTTTTTGGAGCTCAGCTATTGTGAGTTCTCTGACTGGTTGTTCTTTAACTGGTTGTGGAGTAAGACCAGTTTTGCTTTGGAATCCAGCCATGAAAATGAATGAATTCCAGTCTCTGCCTATCTTCTGGAGGCCATCTAAAACTAGCAACTTAATCAAACCATGATGAAATAAGGAGGTTTCACAGTCCTCTTTCCTCAGCTGCACCTTATCACACATTTTACTCAAACTGCGAAATAAGTAAAAAGGAATGTCTATGGAAACTTTCCCAGTGAAATGCAAGAGCAGTTTGAAATGATAAGAATAGACCTTATTGTATCTTCCTTCACAGGTCAAGTATTTTTGAATGCAGGTGAGAAGAAGGGCATAATGCTCCTTGACATAGTTTCTGGGCACTGCTTTTGTTAGGTCTTCATTCACATATGCCTCTTTTAAAAACTCCTTACATGGATTCATATCAAACTTAAAATTCTTAAACCATTCTTGCCGTCCTCTTGGGATCTCTGTTATAGCAGATATTGCTTCTGGAGACACTTGAACTTCCAACATAACTATTTTTGAATTTAAACCAGTGAAGTTTAGCGCAAATTCTTTGGTTACCTGCGCATGTCCTCCTTGCAGCTTTTTACAAAAGTTCCAGCACCCGGCATCTTTGAATGCTTTCTTCACGCCTTCATCCCTCAATGCTATGTCTAGACCTTCAGGTTCAGTCCTCTGGCATTTACCGGATCTGTGTTCTTTTCTCTCCATTTTTCTCTTTGAAATCTTCACACACACAATGACCAACAACTTCAGTTGAAATGGCGGTTCAGTTCTTTTTTAACTCGGCCTCGCTTGTAATCAGGCTCGCTTGAAAACAGCCTCGCTTGAAATTTCAAATACATCATCAGACAGACTTGACACTCATGCAGCACTTACGATTATCATAAAGGTCCATGCACGGTAAAATCCATTGGGAATGATATTTCTGTGCATTTCAACAGATCTATTGGTGGAGTAGTGATTAATGAGCGCTCAAACATGATACGAGAGGTACACAAACTGACATGAGAGGACACAATTGGTGACTCATCAACAGACTTGACATTTTTGGGAAAGATTCGCTGCGAAATGCACGAATCCCCGATTTCGCAGCGCGGTTAGTTTAAAATCTAATGATGCGCTGCGAAACGGCCTAATCATAACGCGCTGTGAAATTGTTAAACCATAATTGCGCTGCGAAACTGGCCAATAGGATTACGCTGCGAAATCACTAAAAGACTCGGTGACTAGGACAAGACAAGACATGGCTTATAAAACAATGATGGTGGAGGAGAACCAATAGGATTCGAGTATAGTTTGAATCAAAAACTTTTTAAAACTCCAAATCCTAAGTAAGAAATATAAAACGAAATCAACTTGACACAGACCTTTGTCATTGGACTAAGACAAACATCCATATGCATAGAGTTTTTAGTTCTAAGTGATAAAAACCATACATGCAGAAATGGAGGAGGCTTCTGAGGTTGAGAATCTGGCTGCATAAATAATTGAGCAATTCTTGTGATTTGTGAACTGGAAAGCTTGGCACCTTGGTCTATTAGGTGTTGCATAGAAAGAGGAGTCAATGGTTTTGCTGATTGAAAATGAAGCATTTGGTTGATGGCTTCAGGGGTGATACGGAATAAAACAGAGCCTGAAGGACTGAGGACAGCCCTTTGATTTGGATCATAATTTGCACAGCATTGGTGAATCAAGTCAGGGAAAACATTCACCTGAGGGAGGTAATAAATTGGTAAATGGGAATCCCAGATTCTCAAGATGTCAGTCCCATTTCTATGTCTTTCTCTTATCTCAGTTATGACTGGAATGTGGTATCTGCTGGACAATTCAATCAACTCCACCATTTGATAGTCTCTGTCAGCAAGGGCCAACCATTCTAGGCTCTTATGTGGGGCATTCAGGGGTGCGATATTCAATGCCACAGGGGTCTCCATTGCTTAGTTGTCACTAGGATTTGAATTGTGCTTTGGTTTAGCAAAGCTGGCACTGAACAGTAAATTATGGTCGATGAAATAACTTGCAGAGATGAGAATGAAGGTGAATTGGGTTAACAGAGTGAAAATTCCGCTGAAAGAGGTGGAAGGGGTGAATTGTAATCCAGCAGGCTGCCTTGCGAAGTGGAATGTGTTTGCTAATGGATTTGAGTTGGAAATGGAGCAAGAATTGTGAGGATGGAGCAGAATGGGACCCAGGACCCCCTTTCAGATTTGCCATGGTTTAATTTGGCAATTATAGGGTCTGAGAACACAGGGAATTTGACCGTTTGCTTAGAATTTCTTAATACAGGGAAACTCGAAAACCAGGTTGCGCAGAGGAAATGGTAAATACCTGATAATTATGAGGCCTAGGGTGTCGACAGTGGTGAATGCGCAGTGGCAGCAGCTCAGGAGTTCAATTCTGGAGTTGGCGGACAACAACGTGAAGACAACATGCCGGTGGTAAAGTGTTCGTCAAATGAAAAAAGTGAGAAAAAATTGTGATTTTGCGCAAAATATGGAAAAAATGAGATTTTTGGCGCCTTTTTAATAAATGACGTCAGCATGACGTCATTGGTCAGGTCCGGGTACGGCAGGTGACGTGGCGATGCGTGACTGGGCTGACGTGGAGGGATGATGCGGCGGCCATGTCGGATTGACAGCGAAATGGGAGTTGACGCGACTGCTGACGTAATTATGACGCAACGATGACATGTGCGGAAAAGAAACAATGGTAAGCGGTTTTATCGGACCGCTTGTGGTACGGGTCCGGTATCTGTCAGAGGCCGCCCGATTCAATAAGAAATGGACGCGCGTCCATGGCAATAAGTCAGCAATCTGACAATTTCGGGCGCTAACGGTCCGTCGGCGGAGGGGTTCCGAAATACCCGATGACCATCGGATGGGAGGGCCCAGATCCGACGGTAGACGGGAGACGAAACAGCCAGCGCGATTACGGCGGGACCCGACCAATATTTAATTATTTTTTCTTTTTTGGTAAAACGCGCCGAGACATAAAAACTTTGGATAAATGATAATTGTGGGTTTTGCGAAAATTTACATAATAAACGGGGGAAAACATGACATTACAGTTTATAAGGTGGGTAAGGGTTATTAAATCAACCAGGTGTTAACTTAATTCCCGATTATAGTATGAACAGATATTTACATGGGACTCCAACTTCATCACACTTCCAAACTTTGGGATATATGGCTAAACTGCCCAAGGGGAGGATATGTACATATTTTTGGGATTTTTACATAAAATGCTATAATAATAAGGGAAGGGGAAAACTTAGGGAGCTATATAGTAAGTTTAGAAGTTAATATGAATTTGGGATGTGAAAGAGGAACTGGGAGCTAAGTTTAAGGAGTAAACTTAGGTTTGGAAGCAGATGAGAGTGGGAAATGATTTTACACAGGAAATGTGGCTTTCTTGTGTGATGGAAACCAACTCTTTGACTTGATGTTTCTCAAAAGAGAAAGTGATAGCAGGACTTTGTTGGGAAGAACCCAATGGTCCATGGAGGGATGTTAGAAAGAGGTTTTATGGGGAAAAGGGGAAATTAGACATGCTTCCATATTTTGTTATCAAAATGTTGAATAAACAGCTCTGTTCTTGCCAATATAAACTTTCTTTGTCAAGCTAACTCATGAAGAAAATCAGGCTTCGGCAACCCCTGTCTACCTACCCATCTTAGTACCTAGCATTTTTTGTTACTTCAGGGAGGGTGCACTTAGACTTGCAAACCCTGATAATCCTCTTTTCTTTTTGTTGCCCTCCTATCTAAATCTACCCTTATGTCTTCCAAGGGCCCAGATTAAGCAATTGGGCTCCTCCCTTTCTCTATCCAGCTAATCATCTGTCAAGCTTGAACTGTTTGAACAGGTATTCATTCTCTAGTCTAGAACAGGCAATTTAAAACATGGCATGGCCCAGCTTGAACTGTTGGGTCATCCATCAAGATAGCAGTGGCATTTTGGTTGTCCACTTTCCTGGTCTTTCTCTGGGGTTCATTTCAATTATTTTTTCTGACCGATTCATTTTCTTGCCTTTTGATTATTCTTTTAAGGCATACCCTCTTTACATTTTTTAACTGTCTGCTTCTTTCACAAAAATGGAACCTTTGTATCACCAAAGATGAACATTTTTGGAATTTCCACTGTCAATCATGAAAAATGAAACCCTATTGGTATAGGAGACTAACAATATCCATGATGAGGATATTATGATGTGTGTCTGTAACATTTTGTGTGCCGATATTCAGGTTTGATAGATGTTGTATTGTGCAGCGAAGGCATGACTCAGTGATTACAAATATGTACATTGGTATGCCATTGAGAAGTCACATACATATGCGGATCTTCTTCTGGGCAGTCTTGTATATATTTTGTAGTATGGACATATCTGTATTCTAGTGTTGTGAATCATAAGTGCGTACATACACGTAAGTGCTTTATAAGAGTCACATACATCTGCTAGGGTTTTGTAGTATGAACTGTTAATGTTGTCTGATCAGTTCTATGATGTTTGCTACTGTCTGTCGATGATGTCTCTCTCATAATAATATATGTTTGATAGTTTTGGTTGGGTTGAATTGTTTATGGAATGATATGTTGACTAGATATGATGCTACCGTGTGATGATCTGTATCTATTTCAGTGATCTGTGATGGGTTCAATATGTGATTCAGTATGATAGTGATTTAGACTTAGGTGTTTAGTATGTTGAGATCTCTAAGCAGTTCCTCTTAAGGAGAAGCACGTACATACACAATTATGTTGTAGAAGAGTAACATATATATTCTGACACATCCTTGATCAGGGTTTGTACTAGCAACAATTGGTTTCTATGATGGGTAACAGTGTTTGGATTGGTATATTTATGAGTAGCTATGCATTGATATGATATGTTCTAGTTTAGTTTGATCTGGTTGCAATAGTTGATTGAGACTCAGTGATTGATTTGATGATTCAGTTGGTTCAATGATTAAGTGATTTGATACAATGATTAATTTTAGTATTTTTAATTGGTATTGGGCTTAAATGATGTTAGTGGGTCCAGTATGAAAATATGATGAAAAGTGGCCTACAGGTTTAATGTTGTGATTTAGGTGGATCCAACATGAAATATTATTTAATGTGGTCCACATAGGTGCTGAGGGTTGGAGCCTTCAGTGAGGGAGTCGAAGCTTCCTTCCAGTGATAGCTGGTAAATATGATTAGGGGGTTGGAGCTCCCTTCCGATGGGTGTCGATAAATGAGATCAACGGTTTGAAGCTCCCTTCCAGTGGGTGCTGGACAATGATAGAAGGTTGTAGCCTTCTGCAGGTGGGTGCCTACGTATTGGTATGAGTTTGTGCCAGTACAAGATTGTAAGATGTTTTCCTTTATAATAAAATGAATACAGAGACGACGATAATGATGGTGTTATCCCACATTAGGTTTCCACCTAAAAGTCATGGTGTCCTCATGTGTTGTTGTGTTGCTTATCTGTGATGGTTTATTCTATTCTTACTGCTCATACTTACTATTTAATTAAAGGCTAATGAAGTAATGATACACTATTTAAAGTAGAATAAATGAAGAAATATATGAAAAGTTAGTTAACTGGATATATGCGATTTTCCTTTATCATAGTTGCGTACATACATTGTTTTACTTATTGATAGTAGCGTTCAAAAATCTGAATAAGAAATTGAAAGGTTTAAGTGAGTTTTAAAATACTGATTCACCCTCCCCCCCCACAGTATTTGTCCCAACAATTGGAATCAGAGCAGGTCCCTTAGTAGAAGCACTATCTCTTAAGGGAGATCCGTCAAGATGATTAGTCAAGAAGGAGTATTTTCTATCAGGCCACCTTTATTTGATGGAACTAAAATTTTCTTTTGGAATGTTAGAATGAGGGCATACTTTTAGGAACTTGGAACAAATGTATGGGCAATTGTTGAAGGTGGATATCAATATCCAACCTCTATTCCCACAGATACTACAGGGAAGAAACAATATGAAACCAATGCAAAGGTTGTAAATTCCATCTTGGGAAGTCTGGCTGAGTCTAAATTTGTGAAAGTCATGCAGCTAAACATTGCAAAAGCAATGTGGGATAAGATTATCCAAATTTATGAAGGTGACACCAAGGTAAAAAGTGCTAAACTTCAAACATTTAGAATTCAGTATGAGACACTTAAAATGCATAATGATGAAAGCATTGCAGAATTTTTCCTAGAGTAAATGAGATTGTTAACTCAATGAGAAATCTTGGTGATGAAATAAAGGATGCTACTATTGTTGAAAATATTTTGAGATCACTAACTATGAAGTTCGATTATGAAGTCTCTACTATTGAAGAAATGCAAGATTTGAAAAATCTCACTGTTGAACAACTCCATGGGATCCTAACAGCCTTTGAGATGAGAAAAGGAGGTCCATCAGATATGAGAGAAACAACTTTCAAAGCCACACATAAAGGGAAAGAGAAGGAATCACCCAAATATATAAGCTACATATCAGATGAGGAAGAAGCAAACTTCGTGAGGAGATTGCAAGTAGGAACTGGAAAATTCAGAGGTAAGCTTCCCTTTAAATGTTTTGCTTGTGGAAGAGTAGGCCATTATGCATCCAAATGTCCATATAGAGAAAATCATAAAGATAATGGAAAGAATGTTGCTAAAAATAATTTCTCTGACAAGAAAATATTTTACTCTAATGAAGATAGTCATAGCACATCCAATGACCAGGAAAATTCAGATTCAGATTCTAATAGTCACTATCAAGTACTTATGGCTCTTGAAGATCAGTCAATTAATGAATCATATAGTTGTGAGGTAGATGATTTAATGAAAGCACTAAAGGAGAATGATAAGCTCAAGAATGCTAACAAAGAATTGGAAACAAAAGGAAACAATATGATTGAGGAAATAAACATGTTAAAGATGGAATTAGAAGCAACCAATAGAAGAACAAAAACCATAAGAAAACAACTTGAAGAAAAACAAAATCATTTTTGAACATTATAATCTAAAGTTATGACCCTAAAGGAAGATTATGAGAAGATCAACAAATGGGCAAAGGCATTTGAGTCTCTAGAGAATATTATTAATGAACAACGCTCTCCTCTAATCAAGACTAGCATTGGGTACAATCACATGGCTTCACATACACAATGTGATGACAAAAACCAGTATAGTATTGTTCAAAGGAAAACTGAATCAAGCCACACATATGAAAGAAAATCTCCTAGATCAAGGTCAAGATCAGTCCCTAGGCACAAAGGATGGTTTTATGGATATTGTTTCTCTTGTAACTCATTTGGGCATAAGGCCACTAATTGCAGATCAAGTATGTAGAACAAAACCAGGAGATTGGATAAGTTCCAACACATAATTATAAATTGCAAGCATATCCGGAGGAAGAAGGAACATCAATAAAAAACTTAGTTAAAATTGACCCTACTGCAGTCCATTGTTTTTAAAGATTACTTCTCACAGCGACTGCAGCAGTGATGTGAGGTACATGACCTCATGAAGAGTAGGAGATGATTATCAGGTCCTCAAGACCAGTGATGTATGTTCTCAGGGGGAGATATACATATGTATATCTTGATGATGATTCCCATGTTGATTTGATATTCATGTCGCTTATTTTATTGACAATGCATCTGATGTAGTAACAGTGAAACTGGAACAAATAGTATAGGCTCAGGGGGGGATTGTGGCTATGAAATTTCAACATATTACTTTATGTACACAAATATTATGAAGGGGAGTCACGTATATACACAAATTTTGATATAGAAAGTCACGTATATTTATTTGAGATAAAGAAACAATGGGACAAACTCAGGGAGAGGTTATGATATGTTTCAGTTAGTTATTATTTCGTTTTTCGGTTCTGGCATTGGTTGGTTACAATATGTTGATGCTCAGATACTACTTAGAAGTAGTATTACCTTATGGTGGTTTATGAGTTGTTGCAATATGACATTATTGTTTTGGTTCTTTTGATGGCTTCACTGATTGATGAAAATGGATATGATCAGACTTGATAGTGAATTGTTAGCACAGGTTCAGGGGGAGCATTTTCTATGCTTCTAATAGTGAATTGTTGGCATTATAATTTCTTGAGCATTCCTTGTTGCCTGATGATGTTCACGATATATATCATTGATGATGTGTATTTGTTGCTGCTGAAGACACATATGTTTTTGTTATTATGTCACTAGTGATGATGAAGTCTTGGATATATATTGGTTAAAGTTGCACTTAGTGGAGTTAATTCTACATGAAGAGGATATGAAAGCCATGATCCTTATTGACATTGGTTAATGATGATGAGTTTCACTCACTACTTATGTGTTGTTGTCATTATGTCTTTAATGATGCATAGGTTTCATATGGTGGATTTATGGTGTTGTTCTTGGTTCTCACATATGTTACATGGTGATGTTATGCTACATATGGTGATAAATGAATCTTATGGATGATTACTTGAGTTTCATATTGGTGAAGTTGTTTATAATGTGATAATTATTCTTGCATGAAGATAATGGGCTAAGAGAATGATATTGTTTCCTATATGAGGAAAAGGCGGGTTACATGAGGATAAGAGGATGATTATTAATATATTACTACTACAACAACTGGGTGATGCTTAGAGACATTGCATATTTAGTCATATATTGATGATGTTGAAGGTTGATGCTACATTGCCCTATCTTAATTTATGATGATATTCTTGGTTCTCACATATGTTGTTGACGTATGCAAATATATGCTTCTATAAAATATCTATATGTCTTTGATGTATGTGGATTGAGGCTCTTCCTACAAAGGGAAAGAGAAAGTTGATCTTGATGAGGTCAAGGGGATGAGTTGATAACAGATCTCTATGGAACAATCTTATGTTGTTACTAAAATTTGGCAATGTTGCATACTTGGTCACATGTTGATGATATTGAAGCTACATTGTCTTATCTTGCATATTGATGATGAGGATGTGCATGTTGTTGTTCATATTGCTGCTATGTATGTCGAAAGATCCTATGATGCCTATTATGGTCTTGCTAACTCATGGTTGAGGTCTTTGTCTTTGGTTTTGGTCATAAATATCATATATGTCTCTTGATGTAAAGGTCATGTAAAGTCCCATGATGTAATAATTGTAAAATTCAGTCATGTTTGGACTATTGGGGGTCAAGTCAATTGTGTATGTAATCCCATTTTGGGCATTTGATGTAATGTTGAGTCAAATATGTAACCCCACTGTGTTGGGTGATTGATATAAGCGTGAGTCCTTGGTGATAGGGAAGGCCATATTTGGTTGAGTCATAGAGTCATGTACTTCTTTCCAGAAGATTCAACATATGCTCAGGGGGAGCATGGTCAGTATACAATGTTCAACATATCATATCTATAGTGATCATTTCTACACAGGGGCAGAGAAGTTTTCTTTCAGCATTGGTCAACCCTTTTCCCTTGATGTCAAAGGGGGAGAGTAGCTTGGTGTTTTGAGAAGAAAGCTTGGAGAAAATATTTGTGTGCTTACAAATGTCTTTGCAGGTATTTACAAATGGTGGTGACCAAACACTAACATGGTTTCCATCGAGGTCAAAGGAGGAGATTGTTGGCATTATGACTAATGTGCTGTCCTTGATGGAAACCTACTTGATAAAGATGTCAACATTATGGTTATGTACTGTGACAGAGAGAATGGAGACAAGAATATTAGTTCAAAGACAGGAGGAAGATAAAGGTGAATTTCAAGAAAGTATATGTGGGTCCTGTGAAGAAAAGTTGTGTATATACACAGGTATGGTGAAGCAAAGTCACATACAATTTCCGCAGTATGGTATTATGAATACCAGGGGTATTTACCATGGTATTGGCCCATAGTAATGAGTGTGAAAATAGGTATTTGATCCCGTCAAATAATACCATCGACATTACTAAGGGATTGGCCTAAGGTATTGGCTAAGGCTTATACTATATAAAAAGATGGAGATCAAGTGTTGGTGTGTGCATGTGATGGATTATTTATGAATCACTTGATCTGAAATAGGTGTGCACCAAGGAGCATGGAGATGGATATGATATAATAGATCTGAAATGACCACATATTGAATAATGTGTTTATGGTTTCATAGATCTATGATGAGGATATTATGATGTGTGTCTGTAATAGCTTGTATGCCGAGATTTGGGTTTGACAGATGTTGTATTGTGTAGCGAAGGTATGAGTCATTTATTATAGATCTATACACTGGTATTCCATTGGGAAGTCACGTACATACACGGATATGATTCTGGGTAGTCGCATATATATTCTGTAGTATGGACAAATCTGTATGCCGGTGTTGCGAATGATAAGCGCGTACATACGCGTAAGTTATTTATAAGAGTCACATACATCTGCTAGGGTTTCACAATATGAATTGTTAATTATGTATGAACAGTTCTGTTATGTTTGTTGCTGCCTGTCAATGATGTATCTCTCATAATAATCTATGTTTGATAGTTCTGGTTGGGTTGAATTGTTTATGGAATGATATGTTGACTAGAGATGATGCTACTATGTGATGACCTGTATCTGGTTTAGTGATATGTGATGGTTTTAGTATGTGATTCAATGGTTGATTCATTATGACAACGATTTAGACTCATTTGTTTAGTATGTTGAGATCTGTACTCAATTCCTCTTAAGGAGAAGCACGTACATACGCGATTATGCTGCAGAAGAGTAGCATATATATTCTGACATATGGTTGACTAGGGTTTGAAGTAGCAATAATTGGTTTTTGTGATGGGTAACAGTGTTTGGATTGGTATATTGATGAGTAACTGTGCATTTATATGATATGGTCTGGTTTAGTTTGATATGGTTGTGATAGTTGATTGAGACTCAATGATTCATTTGATGATTCAGTTGGTTCAACCATTAAGTGATTTGATATAGTGATTAATTTTCAGTATTGTTATTTTGTATTGGGCTTAAATGATGGTAGTGGGTCCAGTCTGAAAGTATGATGAAAAGTGGCCTACAGGTTTAATTTTGTGAGTCAGGTGGATCCAATATGAAATATTATGAAACATGGTCCATAGAGGTGTTGACGGTTGGAGCCTTCAACGAGGGAGTCAAAGCTTCCTTCTAGTGATAGATGGTAAATCTGATCAAGGGGTTGGATCTCCCTTCTAGTGGGTGCTTATAAATGAGATCAAGGGGTTGGAGCTCCCTTCCAGTGGGTGCTGGAGAAAGAGAGAAGGTTGTAGCCTTCTACAGGTGGGTGCCTACGTACTGGTATGAGTTTGCGATTGTACAATATTGTAAGATGTTTTCCTTTATAATAAAATGAAGACAAAGACGACGACATCGATGGTTTTCTCCCACATTGGGTTTCCACCTAAAAATACTGGTGTCCTCATGTGTTGTTGTGTTTCTTATGTGTGATGGTTTATTTTGTTCTTACTGCTCATGGTTACTGTTTAATTAAAGGATAATGAAGTAATGATACACTGGTTAAAGTAGAACAAATGATGAAATATATGAAAAGTTAGTTAACTAGATATATGCGTCCTTCATCATAGTCGCGTACATACACTATTTTACTTAATGACAGTAGAATTAAGAAATCTGAATAATAAATTGAAAGGTTTAAGTGTGTTTTAAAATACCGATTCACCCCCCCCCCCCCCCCCCCCCCCCCCCCCTCTCAGTATTTTTCCCAACATTTTTTGTTGGGGCATTATGTGTGGTGTGTTGTCCATCTTCTTTTATGGTGCATGATCTATCTTGGTGCATACATTTACTTTTACAATGTCCAAGTTGGTAATTGTTTTTGTAAGTTTGAAAAACTTGAAGGCTCAAAGAATTACAAGACATGGAAAAGGCACATAGAAAGTGATGAGCCCTAGTATTCCAGAAAGGATGTTGCAACTCTTAGGGAGACCAACTTTACTTTATCAACCCGGGGTTTGTGCAAACTTGGAGGTGATAGTGCTATATGCATATCAGATGCAACAATCTACTCTTGTCACTTCTCAATTGGGGTGATAGACCACTAGGGTTTTCAAACCAGTCTTCTATTGACTAGAAGGAGGTTGACTACTGACAGTGAATGTAAATATATCTTTAATGCATAAAGTAAATGCTTACCTATTATAAGGAAATGAAAGTGCTAAATAGAAAGTGCTACGAAATGACCTGGAATTACCTAGCTAAGAATTAACACACATTACTTGTAGAAGAGACCTAATTTAACCTTTCATTCTATCATCTAGTTATCTAGACTAAGTAAGCATGGAAATGATCCTAACATTGCTAAGACTAATGTATGCATGCACTAGCTAAATATTGCAGAAAAGAGTCTTTTGGTTTTCAATTTAGAAATGTAAATGTTAAGCTAAACAAGTTGATCTTTTGCAGGGGAGGAAGGTATGGGAAAACTAGTCAAAAATGGCATTGAGGGGTATGGAGGTCAAGTTGAAGGCCTAACCTAGGCTCTGATCATCATTTCTTCCCAAAACAGTCTAAAACAGGCTGCTACAGGGTTTCCTGTAGTTGCTATAGGATTTCCTGTAGTTACTACAGGATGTCCTGGTTTACTATAAGAAACTTAGCTGAAAGATGTAGGAAGGTAGGGAAGGTGAAAGGAAGTTTTGGGAAGGTGTATGATGGTGGAATAAGGTATGGGGAAGGTGCACACTACCCAAGGATCAACCCAACTCTTCAGGATGGTTGGATTTTCTCAAGGTGTCTATCCACGGTGGCCACAAAACCAAAATCTAAATTGGTGGTTGGTAGGGTTTGGAGAGAGGTGGAGAAGACTTAGATGAGGCTGGTACAATGAGTTCCTCCCTGCAGATCAGCAACTCCTGCAACAACACATATTCATTTCTTCATTTATACACAACTTTATGTAAATGTGGAAAAGACGAGTTGAATTTGAGAAATTGATTTATTAATGGCTAACGAATTTAATCTATAGAATGGAATGCTTTCTAATCTACAACAAACTCAAGAAACCAAAATGACAATTGCAGGTGCTCCTAAGAAATCATTAACAATGATCTACTCAGCAAGAAATCTTGAGCTATGTAATAACCAAAAGATAAATTTGTTTTTGGGGCTGTGAGAGTGGGGCCCTTAAACCATGATCCCCTGAGGGAGATGAGGATGAGGCCACTGTCACAAGATTTTCTGAAGTATTTTCTTTCACTTCTATAATGCCGATCTACTTCTCCAAACTATTGGAAGAAAAACTAACCAATCATTCAAAGACTTGTAAATTAAAATAAAAGAAGAGATAACTTCAACAACTAATCTATGATTCTAATCTAAGGATACATGTACAAAAACAGGAACCTCTACTGCTAGGGTTGGGCCCTAACCCAAGAGCTTCAGCCCTCTGAGTCAACTTAGTGCTTGATCGAAGAAACCCTTTTCATTATCATAAAGATGTAAAAAATAACATGAGAATAACAGTCACAATATCTGAGCTCGAAATTGCCTCTTGGCTACCAAAATGTTGAATTCTAATGAGTCCCTAGGTATTCTTATTTATACAACTGAAGCTACCAACTACTTCCATAAAATGAGGGAGGCTTGGCTGCCAAACTCGAGATTGACTTGTCTTCAACTATCACTGGCTTGGCTGCCAATGAACTCGGTGGGCTTGGCTACTTGTAACTCCGAGCTGATGAGATCTGGTGGAGGAATATTTGAGTGATTGAGGAGTTAAGGAGAGATACCCAATCCCCTAAAATCCCTCTTTCTTGTCTACTCCGAGTTCCTGCACTTAAATTTTCCCAAAACTGCTCTAAATCATGCAATTAATGCACATTAGGCCACATGACATAATATCTCACCTTTACCCTTCTCACTAAGCAAAGTATAATAAAATATGTAAATAAATGTGATAAAAGTTGATTTTAATAAGTTGGAGAGTGGAATTAAGGCGCATATAATTTACCTATTGATGAGCCTCATCAAAAAGCACTTTGATTTGCAATGAACTTTGGCAAGATGTATCTGATGTTGATGTTAAACCAAATAAACCTACCAATGTAGACTCACTAGCTAAATGGGAGATCAAGAATGCCAAAGCATTAGCATTAATTAAATTTTCAGTTAATGATGAAAAGTGTGTTCATATTGAAAATTCTTATGATTCATGGTATTCCTGGAAAAAAATTAAAGATTTAATTGATACACAACCAAAATATAAGAGAGTTGATCTTCAATTAAAGTTGCTTCAATTGAAATTAACAGAAGGGGGAGGTGTACTTGAGTACATTTCCCGTCTTAAGAACTTTAAGCAGGAAATAATAAAGGATTGATTTCAAGCAGTGGATGATAGTTTCACGAATACTATTTTGATTATGGTTTGCCTTCTTCATATACACATTTCTTGGAAACTTCACAAGTAACTGGAAAGCTAGAAAAGTTAAAATTTGATGAATTAAGTGAAATGCTAGCTCAACATGACAAAAATTTTGGAAAGAAGAAACAGGTTGGAGAAGATGTCTTCTTTATAGAAGCTAGCACTAGTAAATATTCAACTAAAAATTCTAGAGGTAGAGGAAGAGGGCACAACAATCAAAATCAAGGAGCATACAGAGGAAAAGATCATGGTTGAAGTCAAGGAAGAGGTAACAACTTCAACAAAGGCAATAATCAAGGCTGAGGACAAAGTCAAGGGAGAGGAAACAATCAAGGAAGAGGACAAAGTCAAGGTAGAGGACAAAATAAAGGTAGAGGACAAAGCAGAGGTAGATGACAAAATTAAGGTAGAGGCAAAGATTTCAATCAAGTTGTTTGTAAAAGATGTAACAAATTTGGTCATTATGTTGAAGATTGTCGAACTTCTATTGAAAAAATTCCAAACTTTCAACAACATTTGACACAATTTGTTAATGATTAAGAAGATGATGGGTCAGAGTATGTCTTCACTACACTTCAAAGTTTAGAATCAATAGCATTATAGGTCTCCACATATCTTAAAAGTGATTATGAAGATGCTTGGATCTTAGATACAGGGGCAACACAACATATGACTTTTTGAAGTGAATTCTTTTGGACTTTTCAATAGTGCCAACTAAATTCAATAGTTCTCGCAGATGATACAAGACACACTCCTTGTGGAAAAGGTGTAGTAAAAGTTTATCCTCCTGGGGTTGAAGAAAAAATAATTTGAATTTTTTGGTATGTACCAACTTTCAAGAATAATTTATTTTCATTAGTCATGATTTGACAAGCAGGACATCAGGTTGTTATGGAGGATGGCTTGGTAAAAATCAACTCCATCAAACAAAATATGAAGACAGTCATGACATGATATGAATATGGAAAGCTTCTAAGGATGAAAGGAATAGTCATTCCACAAAATTCTGATTTTGTAGGAGCAACAAGTGTAGGTATTTCACCAATAAGGTTGTGGCATGTTAGATATGGGCATTTGAACTTTGAAAGTCTCTCTCAACTTCAAAAGAAGGGAATGGTTAAAGGACTTCCAACTTTTAAGAAATAACATATAAGATGTGAAGCTTGAATTTATGGGAAACAAAGTCAAGAAAAATTTACAAAAGTTCATGGCGTGCAAACAAGCATTTTGCAATTGGTTCACAGTGATATTTGTGGACCTCTATAGGCTTCTCTAGGAGGTTGTATATATATATTTTCTATCTTCATTGATGATTTTAGTAGAATGAATTGGGTTTATTTTTTGAAACAAAAGTCAAAAACATTCGAAAAGTTTAAGACTTTTCGCCAATCGGTTGAGAATGAAGTTAAAGAGAAAATTACCACTCTTAGGACAGACAATGGAGGGGAGTTCACTTCCAATGAATTCAAAACTTATTGCAGGGACAATGGTATCAAAAGACAACTTACAAATGTCTACACTCCACATAAAAATGGAGTAGTAGAGATAATGAATTACACCTTGTTAGGGATGGTAAGATCCATGCTAACTTTAAAAAATTTAAGTCCTTCATATTAGGCAGAAGAAATACATACAATAGTCTACTTAAGTAACAAGTCTCCTACTGCTTCTTTGGATGGAATTACACCATATGAAGAATGGTTTGGTTTCAAACCTTGAGTAGAACATCTCAGAGTGTTTGGGTCAGTATGTTATACCTTAGTCCAAAAGAAAAGTGAATTAAGCTTGATTCACAAAGTTTGAAGTGTACATTGATTGGGTATTCCGATGAAAAGAAGGGATATCATATTTTGTCCAATGGAAAATTTATTGTTGTTAAATTGGCAACTAGGGCCAAACTCCATGTGGGTCAGCTTATTTATGGCAGGTGATATTTTTATTGGATCCCTCTTGTCGAGAGGTGTAGGATTGATCCAAAGATCATCCGATTCCGATAAGTATTTATGGAGATATGAATTTATTTTGTTTAGGTAATTATTATCAAGCCGACCAGCTCTTAAGTAGGCTCTAGAAGCCCAACCGACGTGTCTATTCATCATCCTTGTTTTGGTATAAATAGATGAGGATTTGTTATCATTTGGCACATGTATTCTTGATGTGATCTCCTCTCCACGTCTTGGGTTTTGAGAAGGAGAGTCACAAAAGGAATACGCTGCCCTAGTTTGATGATGCCCTAGCCAACGTATGCTGATCCAACACAGGGACAAGGAGACTCTTTCAACGCAGTTAATGAGGACTCATCCAACGCAGTCACAAATACACAGATGATCTACACTGTCCACAAGTCTGATACGCAGTAAGGAAAGGCTATATACGCACAAGTTTGATACGGGTCTACGCTGTCCTCAAGTCTGATACACAGCAAGGAAAGTCTGATTCACACAAGTCTGATACGCAGCAAGGAAAGGCTATATACGCACAAGTCTGATACGGGTCTACGCTGTCCTCAAGTCCGATACGCAACAAGGAAAGTCTGATTCGCACAAGTCAGATACGCAGCAGTATGAGGAGAAGCCTATACACAGCAAGGAAAGGCTCTTCATTTGGTCTACCATGGATGCTATACAAAACTCCAAATGCATCTCAAGCTCTATTCCATATATCAGGTTTCGCTGTTTTATACAGATTCGACATCCACACAGTTCATACGCTGTCCAGATACCCTAGACGCAGTAATGCCCTAGCCGCAGTAAACAACATGCTTATGAAGAAATATAAACATAGTCAATGGGTCAATAAGACGCAGTGAGTCAACAAGACCTGTTCACGCATTCTTCTCTGCCATTCTATACATATATACGCTATATATATACGGTATACAGGTATGGCTATTCTACGTGAAGTCTGGAACATGTGTGGCCTTTCTACGTGATACATATATACGCTGTATATGGAAATTATAACCGCGATAGCTGCAGTCAAGGAAAGGGGTAGCCGTAGTTGAGGAATAACAAAGCCGCAGGAAATGAAGTAGTTGTAGTCAAGTGAAAATGACGAAGCCGTTGGAAATGAATACGCTGCAGTCATGAATATTCGCCGGGCAGTCATCATATACAGTCAATAGATATGATGTACGCAAGCTATGATACAACGCTGCAATATATTTATATATGCAGGCAAACAATGCAGAGATATGTATATACACGATGGCAACATATATATATATATATATATATATATATATATATATATATATATATATATATATATATATATATATATATATACATATATATATATATATATATATATATATATATATATATATATATATATATATATATATATATATATATATATATATATATATACATGTGGTCAATTTATATACATGCACAATACGCAGATATTTGTGGACAGTAGGAAACCATAACGGCAGGCATGTTACCTTGATACTCTGTCTACATAACTACAGTCAAGATTTGGTGAGTACAGGTTCAATATGTCTCGGTTTAAGACCACTTCGTACCTACCTTCTAAACAGCCTAATCACATGGATATAAATGTATATGGGTAAGCATGCTCTAACACTGTCTCAGCTAAATGATTATCTCAGTGTTACATATCTATATATATATATGACTGTCTTGGCATAATAGTCATAATGATGAACAACAACAATGATAGAACTATGATGGTCAAGAGATCCTTCGTATGCCTGTAAAAGGACTCAACATAATGGAAATAATAAGGATGAACAATCTCAGATCATAATGATAGAAGCAGCATCATGGGCATGTTAGTAAAGGGCAGCACGATGATGAATGAGACAGCATGATGTATGGGTAGCATAATGATCATAAGCAGCATAATGATGATGATTCATATTAGCATGGGCAGCATGAAGCATGACGAGATCATGGGCAGCATGGGCAGCATGAAGCATGATGATGCATGAGCAACTTGATGTATGGGCAGCACAGTGATCATGAGCAGCATGAAGATGCATGATGCAGCATGCTGGTGCTACACGGTAAGGTGTAACACATGAACGAAATGGATAGGTGAAGTTGTCACCTTAGAGATTCAGTTGAAGAAAAATGTCTTCAAATGATCTCATCATTATAAGAAATGATCTATGCACAGATCGAGACAAGTCAAAGTGTTGACTTCTGTTGTAATTTTACTATCTCTCTCTCTCTCTCTCTTTCTCTGCTGAACTTTGAAGATAAAAGAAGAATTGATCAAAGGGTTTCCCCACACATTGTGGGGTTTGTCCCTGGCTCGCTCCATATCTTGTGTCCTCTTGTCTTGGCTTGTCTTCTGCGTTTTATATTTATGTTCTATCTGCAGTTTATCGTAATGCTGATGTGATTGCTAACTGTGAAAATTTAAATAAATTGCTCTAGCATAGAACATACCTAATCTTAACATGGTATTAGAGCTGAGGTGAAGAAAATGCCCAAGCAAGAGTGAAAGAGCAATCACCAAATACAGTTGGGACAAGACAAAAGGATCAATGGGTTCCTCATAATTTACCTAGGGTGAAGTTGAAGCAGAGAATGTTATTAGAATGGCGCAGCAAAACTTCCGATGGCATCACTTCATTGGGAAGTTCAGATCTAAGGGTAGGAAGGAAAGGTAGATGTCTTGGTTATGAGTTCGGCCCTTATGCGAAGGAGTGCCCGAATGATAGAGATGCGGGTCATCAAAGACAATGGTCGACTCTTCCACGAAAGCAAGGAACCCCAAAATCTCTTTTATGTACCTGATTGAACTTGATGTCCATCTCGGAAATGGAAGTCAAAGGTTACAAGGTGGCACTTATCGATGGAAAGGTACGTGTTTGAAAATAGATCTTTTAAAGATTTTTTTGAGTTCAGGGTTGTATCAAGTTGTAGGAAGTCCACTGGGGACCATGTCCATTGACTCAGCACCGAAGGTCTGTGAGTCAGATGGTGACTAGGATGCCTGAATTCAAAAGAACCATGAAGGTACGTGTCTGAAATGTACCGAAGGAAAATATTATAAGGGGACCATTCCCCTCATGCAGCTGGTTCACAAGTTTGGAACAACCCGATGAGTTTGAGAATCATGATCAAGGAATCTCATGTATACAGGTGGAAGAAAGCCCTCTATGGCTTGAAGAAAAACACCTCGGGCATAGTATGAGAGGATTGATAGCTGTCCAACACAGCTGAGATTCACTAGGAGTGAAATCGATCCAAACCATTACTCGAAGGTTGTGGATGATGAACCTCTCATACCGGCACCTATGTCTGACAGGTGCAGACCCTCTCATTTATAGGAGACAGAGGGAGTTGAACTCTGAATGCGAGAAGATAAGTTGCAAGCTTGTGACTGCCTCGAGGATCCTAACTTTCAGAAGTTATATGGTAATGATGTCGGACCAGATTTGGGAAATGCCTCTAAGTTTCATAAACTCATTCGCATTGATGTTCTTGGAGAACCTCCGTCTGGACATCTGTGTTGCAGTTAGCATGGTGAGCTCATATTTGGTTGAGCCTCACTAGATTGGTGCCAAGAATCTTCTAAGATATCTTCAGGGCACAATCTCTCATGAATTGAGATACACTGCCGGAAATATGAAACCACATGATTATTCGAATAATGAGTGGGCAGGCAGTGTGGAGGATCATTAGAGCACTTTTCAGTGTTGGTTCTCTTTGGATTCTGCTTCTATGTAGGAAGCAGAAGTCGGTCACTATAAGCACCGCCAAGACCGAATACATGGCTACGAGTATGATCTCGTATGAAGCTGCATGGTTGCGGAATTTCTTAGCTATTTTCGATTATTGAGGAATCATGTATTCGACAATTGCTCCAGCGGACAGACATCAAATACTGCCTTATCTAGGATATGGTAAGTCGATGATCAAGGAGGCTCCATCACACTGAGATGATGTACAGGACAGAGCCCCGAGGAAAGATCAAATTTGTGATTTTCCCCAACGACTTGGAGTCGGTAAGAAACCCTTGTACAAGGGTCCTGCATGTTGCATACATTGAGCTCTGGGAGCTCTGAGGGCTTGCGGTTATTACTGGAGCAACATACGACCACAGGGTGACTCACCCTCCCCTGGTGGTGCGCACTGAAACAAGATGATTCGCTCTCTTGTGGGACAAGATGATTCGCTCTCTTGTGGGACAAGATGATTCGCTCTCTTGTGGGACAAGATGATTCGCTCTCTTGTGTAGCAGGATGATTAGTTCTCCTGTGAGGCCTGGATTGATGTGTTCTCCATGGCGATTGTAGCAGGATTGATGTGTTCTCCTGTGAGGCCTGGATTGATGTGTTCTCCATGGTAGCCTAGATTGATGTGTTCTCCATGGCGATTGTAGCAGGATTGATGTGTTCTCCTGTGAGGACAGGATTGATTAAGTTCTCCTGTCGAGGCATCCTACCCATGCAGTCTGGGACTCATGGGAAGTACCTCTCATCTGATCAATGAGCAGGGAAATGAAGTTAGGGACCATAGTAGTACCGATGGGCGCATCGTTGTATCTACCGTACTCCCTACGCTAGGATGTCCTCCATTGATCTGGGATCAATGATACTGGTCTGGGACCAGTGGTAGGAGTTGTACATGCTATGACGCTGACTTCGCGTCGGCTGAGACTGGTCTGGGACCAGTGGTACATACTCCGAGACTGACTTCATGTCAGTGCAGTATTGGTCTGGGACCAGTGAGAGTGGTACATACTATGACGTTGACTTCGGGTCGGTTGAGACTGGTCTGGGACCAGTGGTACACTCTCTGAGACTGCGATACTGGTCTGGGACCAGTGGTAGGAGTGGTACTTACTATGAAGCTGACTTCGGGTCAGTTGAGACTGGTCTGGGACTAGTGGTATGCACTCTGAGACTGACTTCAGGTTAGTGGAGAATGATATGACTCATTCTCGATCAATTCTTCTTCTTCATAGTTCAGCAGAGCTGAGCAGAGTAGAGCTAGCAGAACCAGCAGCGCTGAGCAGAGCTGAGCAGAGCAGAGCTAGCAGAGCCAACAGAGTTGAGCAGAGCAGAGCTAGCAGAGCCAGCAGAGCTGAGCAGAGCAGAGCTGAGCTGAGCAGAGTAGAGCAGAGCCAGCAGAGCTGAGCGAAGATGGGCAGAGCAGTGCAGGGCACTGATGGCAGAGATAGTACAGTCAGACATATGGATCAACAGATGGAGTTTCCCCTAGTTGAGAGGGAGTGTTAAATTGGCAACTAGGGCCAAACTCCATGTGGGTCAGCTTATTTATGGCAGGTGATATTTTTATTGGATCCCTCTCGTCGAGAGGTGTAGGATTGATCCAAAGATCATCCGATTCCGATAAGTATCTATGGAGATATGAATTTATTTTGTTTAGGTAATTATTATCAAGCCGACCACCTCTTAAGTAGGCTCTAGAAGCCCAACTGACGTGTCTATTCATCATCCTTGTTTTGGTATAAATAGATGAGGATTTGTTATCATTTGGCACATGTATTCTTGATGTGATCTCCTCTCCACGTCTTGGGTTTTGAGAAGGAGAGTCACAAAAGGAATACGCTACCCTAGTTTGATGATGCCCTAGCCAATGTATGCTGATCCAACACAGGGACAAGGAGACTCTTTCAACGCAGTTAATGAGGACTCATCCAACGCAGTCACAAATACACAAATGATCTACACTATCCACAAGTCTGATACGCAGTAAGGAAAGGCTGTATACGCACAAGTCTGATACGAGTCTACGCTGTCCTCAAGTTTGATACGCAACAAGGAAAGTTTGATTCACACAAGTCTGATACGCAGCAAGGAAAGGCTATATACGCACAAGTCTGATACGGGTCTACGCTGTCCTCAAGTCTGATACGCAGTAAGGAAAGTCTGATTCGCACAAGTCAGATATGCAGCAGTATGAGGAGAAGCCTATATGCAGCAAGGAAAGGCTCTTCATTCGGTCTACCATGGATGCTATACAAAACTCCAAATGCATCTCAAGCTCCATTCCATATATCGGGTTTCGCTGTTTTATACAGAAACGACATCCACACAGTTCATACGCTGTCCAGATACCCTGGACGCAGTAATGCCCTAGCCGCAGTAAACAACAGGCTTATGAAGAAATATAAACACAGTCAATGGGTCAATAAGACGCAGTGAGTCAACAAGACCTGTTCACACATTTCTCTCTGCCATTCTATACATATATACGCTATATATATACGGTATACAGGTATGGCTATTCTACGTGAAGTCTGGAACATGTGTGGCCTTTCTACGTGATACATATATATGCTGTATATGGAAATTATAACCGTGATAGCTGCAGTCAAGGAAAGGGGTAGCTGCAGTTGAGGAATAACGAAGCCGCAGGAAATGAAGTAGCTGTAGTCAAGTGAAAATGACGAAGCCGTTGGAAATGAATACGCTGCAGTCATGAATATTCGCCGGGCAGTCATCATATACAGTCAATAGATATGATGTACGCAAGCTATGATACAACGCTGCAATATATTTATATATGCAGGAAAACAATGCAGAGATATGTATATACACGATGGCAACATATATATATACATGTGGTCAATTTATATACATGCACAATACGCAGATATTTGTGGACAGTAGGAAACCATAACCGTAGGCATGTTACCTTGATACTCTGTCTACATAACTACAATCAAGATTTGGTGAGTACAGGTTCAATATGTCTCGGTTTAAGACCACTTCGGACCTACCTTCTAGACAGCCTAATCACATGGATATAAATGTATATGGGTAAGCATGCTCTAACACTGTCTTAGCTAAATGATTATCTCAGTGTTACATATCTATATATATATGACTGTCTTGGCATAATAGTCATAATGATGAACAACAACAATGATAGAACTATGATGGTCAAGAGATCCTTCGTATGCCTGTAAAAGGACTCAACATAATGGAAATAATAAGGATGAACAATCTCAGATCATAATGATAGAAGCAGCATCATGGGCATGTCAGTAAAGGGCAACACGATGATGAATGAGACATCATGATGTATGGGTAGCATAATGATCATAAGCAGCGTAATGATGATGATTCATATTAGCATGGGCAACATGAAGCATGACGAGATCATGGGCAGCATGGGCAGCATGAAGCATGATGATGCATGAGCAACTTGATGTATGGGCAGCACAGTGATCATGAGCAGCATGAAGATGCATGATGCAGCATGCTGGTGCTACACGGTAAGGTGTAACAGATGAACGAAATGGATAGGTGAAGTTGTCACCTTAGAGATTCAGTTGAAGAAGAATGTCTTCAACTGATCTCATCATTATAAGAAATGATCTATGCACAGATCCAGACAAGTCAAAGTGTTGACTTCTGTTGTAATTGTACTATCTCTCTCTCTCTCTCTTTCTCTGCTGAACTTTGAAGATAAAAGAAGAATTGATCAAAGGGTTTCCCCACACATTGTGGGGTTTGTCCCTGGCTCGCGCCATATCTTGTGTCCTCTTGTCTTGGCTTGTCTTCTGCGTTTTATATTTATGTTCTATCTGCAGTTTATCGTAATGCTGATGTGATTGCTAACTGTGAAAATTTAAATAAATTGCTCTGGCATAGAACATACCTAATCTTAACAATTGTCAACAAGGATGCTATATTTGATGAAACAAAAAGAAAGAGTGCCACAGAGAAAGAAAGTCTTCTACATAAATTAGAAACTAAGGGAGACAAAAAGTAAAATTCAAAATAAACCAAGTACACAACACTTACATGAGATTAAATTTCCTTCTTTAGAAAATGGTTCATCTAACTCACCTAGTTCATCTAGACCAATCTGGATCTTTTGGAAGAATTTCATCTAACAGTGACTCTCCACCCCCTGAACCTTCAGATGATCAAAGAACATTTGTTTATATCAATCCACTTTATAATGATGGTGATTATTAATATCCACAAACAAGTGAACATCAACTGCCTAAATGGGACATTCAACTTTTGAAGGATGTCAGGTCAGATGAACAAAACAAAATAGGAACATGAAGTTCACAAAGAAATGAAGAAAAAATTTCCTTAATAACAAATGATTTTACTGAGCCCTCCACATACAAAGAGGTAGTAAAACATGTAGAATGGAAAAAGGAAATGGTTGAAGAATACAAGGCAGTGATGGAAAACAACACTTGGAAACTTGTTGATTGTCCTGAAAATGTGAAACCCATCAGATGCAAATGGGTTTACAGAATTAAGTATAAGCTAGATGGAGACATTGACAAGTACAAGGCAAGGCTTTTTGCCAAATGTTTTGCACAAAAAGAAGGAATCAATTATGAAGAAACTTTTGCACCTATAGCAAAATGGAACACCATTAGATTAGTACTTGCATTATCAACTCAAAAGGAATGGAAAGTACATAAAATGGATGTTAAAAATGCCTTCCTCAATGGAGACTTGCAGGAAGAATTATATATGATTAAACCTCCAGGTTTTGAGATTGAAGGACAAGAACACAAAGTATGCAAATTAATCAAGGCTTTATAAGAATTGAAACAAGATCCATGAGCTTAGTACGTGAAAATGGATGAGTACCTTCACAAGGTTAGATTTAAGCGAAGTGAATCTGATGATACCTTATATATGCACCAACAGGGTAAAAATATGGTGATTCTAGTTATGTATGTGGATGACTTGATCATTACCGGGAATAATAATGATCATATTATGCAGGTAAAGAAGGAGTTACAGGTTGGATTTAAGATGACTGATCTAGGATTACTTCACTACTATCTTCGAGTTGAAGTATTCCACAATCCAAAAAATATTTTCATTAGTCAAAGCACATATGCATTTGAACTACTAAAAATATTTGGGATGCAAGATTGCAAGCCCGTTCTCACCCCAATGGAGAAAAACTTAAAACTTTCAAAATTTGAAAGGGGTGAATTGGTGAACAATAATACTTATAGACATTTGATTGGGAACTTGATCTATCTGATAACCACTTGTCCCTACTTATCTTATGTAGTTAGTATTCTCTCACAATTTATGCATGAATCAATGGAAAGCCACTAGGATGTAGCAAAAAGGGTCCTTAGATATATCCAAGGGATGAAATATTTTGGTCTTCTTTACAAAAAGACTAAGAACTTTGTACCTAGTGGATATTTAGATGCAGATTTTGTTGGAAGTATTGATGACCAGGCATCAACATCATGTTATTTGATGAACATGGGGTCAACTCTAGTTTCTTGGAGTTGCAAGAAGCAAGCTACAATGGCCACTTCTTCGATAGAAGAAGAATATATATCAGGTTTGGAAGCAACGTGTGAAATTGTTTGGTTCCTCCAAATCCTACTCACCGTTGGAGTATTATAACCATAGTTGACTCTGGTTTGACCATTATATCTATCGAACCGAGTGAATTGATAGATCATTATGATAGGTGTATGTCCATACATTGATCATTTTCCATCTACATAAATCCTTTATTCCTTCTCAAGCGTGCTAGAACCTGTTTAACCATGGATGTAGCTGCATAACCTTTGGTTAGCTGCAAAATGAGTGGAATTTGGTAGCTGTAGGAATTTTTTGATTAAATTTCATAAAGAAACATTAGATTATAAACCATGAATGATTCATACCTTTTATGATGTTTTAGCATATATGAGATGACCTTTTATCTTGTAAATGTAGCAAAATTATCATGAAAATGATGGAAGGGAAAGCAAGAAGGGTTATCGAAAAGAAGAAAATTTTGGAATTCAACAATTATGATGAAAAGTACACGAGATTGACAACTTTGTGGCAAGAGAGAGACTAGACTATTCCAAATTCCACCAATATTTTCCATATCTTGTGCTCAAATCTAGGTATATGAGAATTTAAGCACCACCCAGTTTTGAAGTATCATATTGTCTGTAACATCCTTTTTTCATGACCCTTGTTTTGTAAACATGATTAATAATTGTGTGATGCTAGTATGGAGGATCATGGTTGACTGGAATATTTTGTAAATATAAAAATATAAATAAACTTGATTGGATGGCTTGATGGAGCGGGCTGATAAATCCATGGTCTAGGGTGAGTGGAGAGTGGTAGGCAAGCATGGCAAGACACCTCACCACTGGACAGTTAAAAATGACAATACAGGGAAGACGGTGAGCCTTCATTCTGATTTAGGGGGATATTCATTCCATTATGTGGGAGGAGATCAACTAAAAAGAGGAGATGAGAGGGATGGAGTGCAAGACACACACATGCTCACATGCTCATGTGCACACACGCTCACACAAATCTAGAGTAGTTGAGAAGAGACACATAATAATCACACACCAGATAAAAGAGAACTCTGAGAGAAGCAGAGCGTGGGGAGCGCAAAAATGAGATGAAGAACTCTTTGGTTCAACATTGTTGAGGGTGTGTCCTCAAATTTGATGTAAGGGATTATTTGAATCTGGTGTCCAAGCCAGAAAATATTAGTGGGAAGATCAAAGGAGAGACTAGGTGTTTAGTGATTTCCCAAGGGGGCTGATAAACCAATTGGATGTTGGACAAGGAGGGTGATAAACCACCTATTGATAAAATCCCTCGCTCCTATAAAGTTGAGAAATACACCAAATGAATCTAAGTTTAAATTCCTAAGAAAACAATCCCTTAGACTGTGGATTTGGATTGGGGTGGACAACTGCAAGAAGGATTTGGCTACAGTTGGCTGAAGAGAGGAACCCCCTCCCTCAATTGTCCTTTCCTTGAGAGATAAGATAAGTTGTCCTTCTTACTCCCTGTAGGGTTTAATGCATCCAATATGTGTGTGTGTGTGCGTGTGTTGGTATTACATGGCATAAAATGTGTTCCTACTAATGTTAATGAACTGAGCATCTCTATTTGCAATTACAACGTGATATGATTCCACAAGTGGTCCAAGCTATGTGTTGTGTGTGAATGGATTGGCCTTTAAGAGAAATGAATGTATTTGTGTGTTTCACAGTGATGGATTATGAATAAATATCCTATTTGTGAGGGACTAGATGAGTCCCACAATGTGAGATTCTTTTGAGTGGTCATTTATCTACATGTTCAACTGATTTTTGTCATGATTGTTTGTATTGATCAATTGATCTTCCAAGAGGGAGCATACCTTTTTGTGATTTATAAATTCAGATGTTAAGAGATACTTATCTTATAGTAAGGTAGGGTGAGACCTATCATACTATGATGTTTCTATCTGGTTCAATTACTTACACCCCTAATTGATCACTTAATAACATGTTCATGATAATGGTCATTAGCCCAGGGGGATGATTGTATTAGTATTGTTCTCTATGAGTAGTATAAATTCCTAATCGACTTGTCTAAGGGTCAAGAAGACCTATAATAATATGGGGGAAATCATACTAGTGTCCCTTGGGACTGATTAAATGTAAATTCTGGAGGTGGGAGGCCACAAAGTCTGGTCCTCCCTGTATGAGATTCAGTTGGATTCTATACTATTACCACAACTCAAGAGGGGTAGACATTGAGTATTCTAAGTGTTCACCATCGTTTTACAGGAAGTTTCACCACCACTTAACTGAGGGGATAAATGTTAAGTATTCTAAGTGTTCATCGTCTTGTGACAAGAAGTTTCCCCACCACTTAACCAAGGGATTTCCCATTCCCCCCCTAGTAGCAGGGTGAGCCTACCTTTCCGATGCGGCCCTAAGAGATAGGAGTTGCGGGGTGGACATCATATCATAACATAAATGTTTCTAGTTCATAGTCACATGCCTTGTGGGGGTAATCTATTTTGTGTTACTACAGGAAGGAACTGAGGTGCAATTACGCGAATACTCATAGGCTACGATCCATAGTTTAACCTGAAAAAATTCATAACACAAAAATGTTTCTTTGTAAGAAGAGTCGGGACCCTGGTGGGACCCAAGACTAAGACCATGTGGAAGGGTTTTTCATATGAGGAGATGTCATGGCACGTAGAGAACATGACATGTGGTAGGTGCCAAAAGACTTTTTGGAAGGCCAATTGGCTTATAATTGAGTGACATGTGGCGCCTTTGGAGGAGGCCACGTAGCAACTTGATGTTAGCATGATGTCATCGCAGATCATGAAATGTGAGGTGTTTCAGAATTAGGCACCATAGTTGATAGAGGATGGGTAATGAAAACATTTACCCTCATTTGATGAAGAATTTTCCATCATGAAATCAACATGATGCCATCACAGGATTACGCCAATGTGATGTCATCATGAGATTACATAAGCATGATGTCATCATAGTCAGATGGGGTCGAATTGGTGAACCAAAGGGGTTTATCTTAGGGATGATAGAACCAAGGAACAATAAATATACCGAACAATTAACGTGAAAATTTTTGTAGCACCCCAAAGTGGTGAGGAGGAGTGTCACCCAATGAAGTCCCAGTAGACGAGAGCCATAAGGTGGGGAAGTTCCTATCATTTAATGAGCAATTGTTGTGAGCCCTCATGAGCAAACTAATTTTTGCACTCCAAATTCGAAGGACAAAGTGTGATGATGTGATACAACCAGTGGCGACACGATAATCCATGTGGAAGTCAATGTTGACACAACAAAATCACTTGGGCCACAAGGTGAGTGCCACATGGTAGCATTGCCAACATGGCAGGGATTTGGAGGTCAAATTTTAAATGGCCATAAGTTTTGATTCGTAAATCAATTTCAATAAAGTTTATATCACTAGAAATCTATCAATGAGTTAGTCACAATGGTGGTATTAGTTTTTAGTAAGGATAAATTTTATATTTGAGGAATTTTGTCACTCCATATTCATAATAGACCTTGGAGATCAATTTAAGTTTGATGTAAAACCTTCCACTGCCTGAGAATGACCCAAGGGGGTGGGAGGGTGTGTTATAAAGAGTTATCAGAGCATCCAAGTTCAATATTATGATTGGATGGGCTTGAAATAGATGAAATGAAAGAGAAAAGGTTCTACATTGGACCTTTAGGGATAAAATTTGGGTCTGTTATAGAGTGTCGTGCATTTAAGTGATTGTTATAGTGTGAAAGTGTGTGTTGGTTGCAGCATTGTGATTGATGATTATGTGTTGATTTCATATTATGCATAACTGCAATGATATTATAATTGTGAAAGGATAGGAATGACATATTCTAACATGTTAGTTTGTTTCCTAGCTAACTTATAAATTTGCAGATGTCATGGTTGCTAACTTTTTTAAAATATTGATTTCAAAGTTGTTGATTGGTATGGGCATAGACATAATGATAATTTCCTTTTGATATATGTGACTGACATGATTTCTATAAGTATTAACAGTAGTAGATCAACATGATTCAATATCAATATTCTTCGTATTAGCATGACAAAGTAACACATTAATTTGTTTATGCTAGTGAAACTAATAACTCTGTGTGTGTAACGACACATAAGAATACAATTGAAACAATAAATAAAATCATGGACATCAATATGGTGCAACATAACATGGACCAAGTCCATCATGATCAAGAAAGAGGAACTTCCATTGAAAGAGTAGAAACCTTTTGGATGTTGAAATATGAACTAAAGAGCTACAAGGGAAAAAATAAAAGGCTCATCATGAATCAAAAGGAGTAGACAATGTTGAACAAAATGCTGCTATAAAACCTTCCATACTCACAAGGGTCATTGCAACATGTATCAACTCCAGGAGATACAAAATAACGTCATGTTGACAAGGCCATAAAGAAACCTTGTAAGGTTGGAGGGAAAATAAATCCAATTTCATGTTGGTATGGTAGAAATGAACACCTGAGAAGTGACTACCCTAATCGAAACAAAAGAAGAATAATAGTTAATGTGAAGCTCAGGAACATGAACTAATAACTAGTAACATTGAAGGAGGCAACTCGAACAAGAATAGAGAGGATAGAGCATCCCTGCAGGCTCTTTGAAATACTGAGAAGTTCCTTCTTGAACTATTTAGAGGGATGTTCGAAATTTTGGGTTGTTATAGACCTAGGGGAAGACCATGACTCAAATATTATGCTTAGGATGGTGATGGACACTCTAAACATCGAAACTCAAGGTATTGAATTTGTTGGGAATATCAATGATGTAGAAAGAGGAATGTTTTACATGTTTTGTTATTATTGTGGGCTTCATATTTTCTTTGTTGTTTTGGATTGTTGATTTTGACCATGGTCATGCTACCTTGTGTTGCTATTATGTGTTGTTGTTGTGATCTTTCATTGTTCTTTGATTCATCTTCTTGTCTTTTGTGTTTTGGGTCTTGATTAGTTGTTGGGTGTGGAAAGTAAAGGAAGGAATCTTTGAAGAAGAGCTGAATAAAACCCAAATGGAAGTGCATGACCTTTATTAAATCAAACCTTGTACATAAAGTAATCACAATGGAAGGAAGAGGCATATGACAGAACAATTGGGTGGACTAGCTGAGTCCACATAAATGAGATGGATAATGGCATGAAAACCATGAAAATGGCATAAGAAGGGAGTTTCCTTAACTAAAAAATATGCATGGTGGATACAGATATGTGATACTTTATTTTTCATGAATATGAGAAAGATGGGAAACCAAAATAAAGATATGGGAGTACTAATCGGTCTGAAAGGCCATTAGATGAGAACCATCACAATAGCGGGATAAGTAGTTAGTCTATACAAAAAAATAAAAATAAATAAGTATTATCATTGTGTGAATGATATGAAAATAGAAATTTCACTTAGAATGTTTTAACACAATGAATCCATTTAATGAATTCCTTGTTGAAATACTGATAAGTATCTGTACTAACATGTTATAATTATGCTCTTAATATTTGTTATGAGCATGAATGGAAAATGATAGAGGTTGGAAATTAATAGTGCATGCTTAGCATGGATGAGGTCATGCTGGAATTGAATTTAGGAATTGTTGAGCATTGCAAACAACAAGAATATCATCAACTAGCTAGACCCTAAGAAAAAGGGCTCAATTGAAAGCACTGCTAAGGAAAACAAAGTAAATGAGGCAAGTTGTAAGCTTGGGTAAAGAGGTAATATGAAGGAATTGGGGTAAGAATTCCTTCAACTGAAATAAAAAGTTGTTGTCTTTAGATTGTGTATTATTGCATGAATACTAGGAAATGGTATGGTGAAGGTAGGGAACCTTCAGTATGAAATATTGCAATGGTTGTTGCAAGGATTGTTGAGTGAAATGGAAAATTAAAATGCTAATGAAATTAGAAATATGCATTTCTCATTTCTGATTCAATGGTTGATGAAATAAATATTTAATTACATTATGGAATGCTTGGAATGAGTGTGATGCACATGTACAATACAATGATAATGTCAATTTAGTTTATTGAATCTAATTGAACTACTAGAATTGTTATGGGTGTAACAATTCCGAAGTCACTTCAGGCTATTGTGAATTATATATGTATGTATGAACACTAAAAAGTGTTGGATGATTGAAATATTAGGTTATAGGAAAAGTGTTGGAATGTTGAAAATCAAAGCCACCATGACATATTAACACCACCCACAAAGGAGCCCAACAACGTGATTAAAAGTATCATAATTATGAGATTAGGATTCTAAGCAAGTATTGGGAAATTAAAATTTATAGTTTGAAAATTTGAGTATATCTCGTTAAATAAATTAAATGTTGGGACATAGGTGGCATGACGGAGTTGGGAGCACAAGAAAAATAATGTCAGAAGGCATTGCGGCCTATGGCACTTTGTTTAACTCATGGGAGAAATTCATAACTAGGACATTAACTATAAGACTCCATGAGTAGTGTAGGGGAGCATGCCAAACCATGACTTAGACTTAAGACTCCATGAACATATCATTAGAGAGTGACAGATGGCTATTAAATTGTAAGACTCTAATGGCTACCCCATGCTAGAAATCCCTTGGATAGGTAAATTTCCTAGAATGGGGGTTACCTGGGCCCAAAAGGGTGAGTGGCTGACAAGGGCCCACGTACGAAATCCTTTGGCTAGGTATACTACCCGTAATGGGGGTTGCTGTTACAGGGAAAAGTGTCTATTTAGAACTGCTCTATCCCACTAAGGTGTGACAACTGCCTTAGAAACAAACAGAGAAAAACTACTTTTGTTTTTCCTTTATGAATTATAGATAGAGAGGAACAGAAAGACCAACCTCTGTCTTGCGCTAATCCTTCGATTCGATCCCTCTCTTCTTTGATAGTCCTCAACTACCTGCTCCCTTGCACGCCCAGCTTCACAAAGTACCTGTAAGATCACAGAAGCATAGCACTATACAAAGACATGGATCTATAATCATAAACAATCTAGGATCAGATGTAAATTGACCATACAAATGTAACAAGCATCAATGATACAAAAGCATGGAGGAAAACTCAAATAGTTTTTATTGATAAACAAGAAAAGATCCAGGAGGAGTTACAACCAGTTGTTCCGACCCAGCATCACCCTCCCAGCAAAGAAGCCCTTCTTCACCTCAAACAAAGCTTAGATCACCCAACAATTTGATGTTTGTCTCTAGAAACCAACAGCAATTCCTTACAATATGCAAAATTCCAGCCTCCGGATCTCTGGGATGAGGGATCCATATATAGATATCTGTAAGGGGGATGAGTTAGCTTGTGATTTGATTAGTGTCTTCTCTCTGATAGTTCTTGCTTCCACTTGGAGACTGAAGGCCTCTTACTCATCCTTGGTCGAATTCATTGAGGCAAGTGTCACAGGAGAAGATTCTGGAAGCTTCCATTGTCTCTCCACCTCGCGGAATGACACTTCCATTTGTCATTTCTCGCCCATCGCACCCCACAGAAGGGACTTTTGAAATGCAACACACCCTCACAGTGTATTTAGGTGAGATGCAACGCACTTAGCCAGTGGAGCAGCTATAATGATCCTGTTTTGACCAATTCTAAGCAGTTTCTCATGGAGAACTTCTGGGAGAAGCTGTAATCTGTTGACCTTGTTCCTTTAGGGGTTGGAACAACACTTTTAGGGACTTAGGAGCCCTTGGTTTATGGAAATTTCATGCTTGGGGTTGTAGGGCACAAAAATGTCTATAACAGTTGCCCCCTAAAGTATGAGGCCGTTAACCTTTTGGTGTCGGGTGAAATGCTTTATTATGAGGATCCGAAGTTCTTTCAATGATGGGAGGAGACCTGTAATAAGATACAATACAATACATTATCTTCATACTATTTTCATGATCTAGCTGAGGCGGGCATTCCCATGCTCAGCTTTATAAATTCATTTTCATGTACATAGGAAAGACAATCGTCTGAGTGTAGACTGATGATTCTGGTAGAGCCATCATCCTTTTGAGTGGATGATTATCTGTGCAGCAATGATGTACATTTAATGTCTTTATTTTTCTTGAATATATATCGCAGCCCGGATGGATGAAACTAGATCCGGGGTCTTCAATCTCGTTCGATCTTCACTCGAAGTACAAGTCGATCCATGCGAGAAATGTTCTGAAGTCGAACATGGAAAGACATCGCTTGATTACCAGTCAATGATGTAAACTGTTAACAAGCGCGAGAGGAATCACTGATAATGATAATGACCCTCAAGGTACTGCAGTACAATTCACGTGGTGTGAATAAAGGACTTGGCGTCGAATACCACGCAAAATCTTTCGGTCGAAGGCCATTGATGTAAACCTTTCGCCGGAAGTGAGAAACTTGCCATTGAGGCATGCAAGCTTCAAAGTACTGAATGGGGTGTTCCTAGATCAACTTCTTGGATAATGAGTTGATGTCGACAAGAAGTGATCCATCACAGGAGGGCCTTAATGAATCCCACATCAATGACACGGAATGGAGCAAATGATTTTAATGGAGGTGAAAACGATCTGGTGATATAAGGTTCAGGGTGGCGGTCATGAAAGAATGGAGTATAATGTATGGTAGTGGGTGAGACACAGGTGAATTCACTGAATGACTTCTGTTGAACATATCGGCGACATTGATGTGATGGATTGGTAGCATTAACCCCAAATGTGGATGGTATGGCGTGACCATGGTGATGTGACCGGTGAATGAAACAACCCAACCCGACTCAGACATGGAGTGGAAGTGTCATGTTCAAGAGCGACTTGCTACCAATAAAGTTTCTTTGAGTTTTCTTCCCAATTTTCCCCAGTCATTGCTGACCAGTACCTCTTTATTTTTGTCAAGCTTGAGGAGGATAACATATGCTTGTTCTATAATTTTCCCTTCAGGAAAACCCATCGCTATGTTTTAACGAGCCTAGCGATAGTGAAACTTGTTCTCGTCTATAGACAAGTTTGTCGCTATTAATCTTTTTAACGAGTTTAACGACAAAGATAACTCGGACCTTTTCAATTTTAGAGAGTTTGAAAAGGAACATAAAGGTAACTCCAAATTTCCTTTTTCGTCATCTAATCCCTTAAGTCCGAAAAAGTGTAAAACAATACAGAAGGGATGAATTTTAGATACTTTTAACGAGCCAAACAAAACAAGCGCTCGATCTTTTTGTGTAATAATCCCTCAGGTCCAAAAAGATTAAAATCTAGAGGAGGGATAGCACTTCCTGTCCCTTTAATGAGCTGGAGAGGCCAATGGCTCGACAATCTTTTCATATTTTACGAGTCAGTTGAAAAGAGCTTAAAGGAGACTCGTCTTTTGAGGAACGAGTGATAAAACGTGTAGCAGCTGATTCTAGATAAGGTTTGGAATTTTCCATTCACGGCAGTGTCACAAGGATGGCTAGTGAAATCACTCTTCGCAGCTGTTCTTCAAAATGGGTAAACAATCAAATGGAGGTGAATGATCGGCCAATGAAAAAGTGGAGGTGATGGTGCAAACACGACCAAGGATTTAATGGCTGAAGTACTACATTCACAATGGTTATTTACCAGGGAATAGTTCATTTTTTAACGAGCTTAAACGCGGGTGGAAACATTTGCTCATGTCTTATGTTTATTTTTTAACGAGTTTGAACTATGTGCTAAAACTGCTTGATGCGGGTTTATTTTTAAACGAGCTTGAACCCTGCAGTAACACTGCTCATGGCAGGTTTATTTTTTAACGAGCTTGAACCCTGCAGTAACACTGCTCGTGATAAGTTTGCATGCCCCCAGCATAATAACGCAAATCGAGGTGCATGCCCCCCAAGCTTCATTGCATTCAACTCGGTGGTTGGAATGAAGGTTTAGCTTTGAGATTTGGAAAGGGGATTTGTTTTATTTTTTAATGAGGTTGACACAGTAAAAGAACTATCCTCATGACTCCTTGTTTCATTTTTTAACGAGGTTGACACGAGATAAGAACCATCCTCGAAATCCACCATATTTACAGTATTTGATAGAGAATCAAAACTGAAGGATGATTAAGGTTGCTGGAATAAACTTCGTGGTAATTTGGAAGACGGGAGCGATGGTGGTAATCTTCCCATGGTGCCTCTCCTATCATTGAATGAATGATTCCTTCGTCTGTTGAATGTACATGCAACAAAGGATTTGAAGAGGTGCCATATTCCTTAGACCTATCTATCCAAACACTCGATGAGCGTTGATTTGGGTTCGTCCCCCAAGCCAAGAAAATTGATTGCTACAATATTTCCAAAATGGCGATGATCCATGCTGACAAAATGTTCAGGAATCTTCTGAATCCATTAGATATAGAAGATTTTATATTCCACTGTGGCCACTTCCGCTAGATTACTCGGAGGCGGTAGGGAAAAAGTACCCATTAAGGCAGGGTCTTTTAGGAGACCTACTCCGATATTTCGGAGCGAATGATTGCTTCCATGGATCATTGGAATGCTTCCCATAACTTGTGAACTGTTGGGGAGAAATGTTTGTTGGTCGACGATTGTAATTCTTCCTTGGAATGGAAATGCAATCTTCCTGAAGTAGGTCGACACAACTGCGGCCATGGCATATATCCAGGGCCTTCCCAGTAGGATGTTGTAATCGAGGTTTCCGTCGATTACTTCAACATCAATTTCTACTGTTTTACCCCCAGTTCAACTTGCAAGTTACTTAAAATCCCGTATGGAGTGTATGATCATCCATCAAATGCTTTTAACATTGTTGACGATCGCGACAAGGGTGGTGAGCCTAAAGTTTTCCAGCAACTCATCGACATAATACATGTGGATTCCCCCTCATCAATAATTGCTTGATGAACAGTTTTGTTGAGGGCTTTCACTTGAATAAGGAAAGCTAGTTGAGTTGGTAACTGAGGGTCATATCCTTTATGATCAAAGGCCACAAGATTGGAATCCATTGGGTCAATCCCACCTATTGCTGATAATAAAGCTTGCTCTTGGGAGAGGCAATTTTGCGGTACCTCAAGTGTCGACATAGTGGATGACGATTGGGCTAGGTCCTCTATTATATTATAATTCTGTGCTATTTTTGCACGAGGATTAAATGTCGATTTGTGTACTACTCCCTTTGGCGACTTTATCATTTGTTCAAGAATGATGGGTGGCACAACTTCGGTCAAAGTTGTTGTCGAACTACTAGGTTGTTCATTAGCCTTGTTATTCGATAGTTGTGGATTCCCGTAATCTTTATTCCTTGTCAAAGCATCATTTTTCTGCTTTGAGATAGACAACATAAGCACTTGGGATCGGGAAGCATTTTGATTAGCAACTAGTTTGGTTCCCAGGTTTGGAAACGGATCAGTCAATATTGCTGAGGTTTTTGAACTCTTAAAGAGTTTCTTAACTTTAGCTTTATGTGGACAATCTCTCGTTCAATGATCCTCATCGCATATATGACACCCCGCAGGGGGTTTCCTTTGCCCAGAAGGGTTTGTAGAAGGTTTTTCAGGAGATGACTCATCCTGCTTCTTTTTTCTCCCTTTCTTTTTCTTCTTGCCCCCTGGTTGCTTCAGTTGTTTGCCCTTGTCGGTCGACACGGCATTTACTTCCGAGGCAAGAAGTTCCTCATTTGCATTTTTACTAGAAGTCTTACGGGCCTTTTTAGATGTAGCCTTTGTCAATTTCGTGTCTGTTGCGCCAATCACGCCATCGCCAGCATGAGAGTCATTGTTTGATTTAGGAGGAGGTGGAACGGAAAATTCTGGTCTGGGAGCGTCAGGGATTTTATCGTAGAGCATGCCAAACTGAGTATAAATCAAGTCTAAATATTGCGCACGAGCAATAACTTGCTCTTCAGTGACAAATCCTCCCTTTGCCACATCTTCTGTAATGGAAGGTAATAATGACTTAATAAACCATTCAACTAAAAGCTGATCAGGAACGTACATTTTTACCATTCTACGACGACGTCGCCACTCATGAATATGATCAGATATGTGAGTGGCCGTTGTCTGTTTGAAATTGGTAAGAAGCTCTGTTCCTGTTTCGTACCTTATTGGTAACTGAAAATGGGTTAAAAAGGTCGTGGCTAGGGTGCTGAAGTTATCGAATGAAGCTCTAGGCAATTCGATATACCATTTTGCTTCTGGACCAGTTAACGTTCGCTGAAAAAGGCGAAGCCTAATCGAATAATCGTTTAGAGTGTTAGATGAACACCACAGATGAAAGGTCATCACATGATTCGACGGGTCTTCACCCAGATTTCCATTAAATTTAGGAATATCTGACGGAAGTTTATGCGGAATCGCTGGCCACCAAGGGGCATAAGCAATTGGATCATTCGTAAGCCGGTTTAGATCTGGTAATTCTAGAGTTGCTACAAAGGGCAACTGTTGATTCAGGTTAGGCGAAGCATATCCAGGATAAGATGGAATCGCCTGAGCAGTGGGTCTTTGCATACCAGCATAATGTATTTGATGCTGGTAACTTTGATAAGGTTGATGGCCATAACCATTATAATATGGTTGTTGATAACCGCTTTGGAAATGCGGTTGCCCATTACTTACAAAGACTTGTTGCTCAGGTCCTTGATATGATTGCTGGAATGGCGGTTGTTGAGATTGAACCAACCATGGTTGTTGGACCATTTTTTGTTGCCCAATACTGGATGATTGACCAAGATGAGGAGTCATAGTACTTGTTTGAGCCTGAGTCGCTCCAGATAAGGAGGCACTAACCTGAGGTTGTGATTGAGTTGTCGAGACAAGAGGCTGTTGTATTGCAACCTGAGAAACTTGGGGTTGACATACAACAGGTAGCGCTTGTACTTGCGACGCAGTCACCACAGCAAGTATAGTGGGAATATTCGACACAGGGTGGACTGGTTGCATTGAATATACAACCCTTGGTTGTTGAGGCAGTATTGGTACCCAACCGCTGGATGTAATTCCAGTTTGACCTAAACTTTGTTGTAAACTCCCATATGGTTGTTCTCCGGGAGGGAACAATGAAAAGGCATACTGCCCTCCATATGGTGGTAATCTAGTACTTAAAGGGTATATTGGCCTTTGAAGACACATTGGATCGATTTTTTGAGTTTCAACATAAGAAATACCAGATGATAATCCGGGTGAAGAAATAGGAACTGACCATGTCGTCGAAACAGTCCCTGATTGGACTCCAGCTTGTTGTTGATAACTTGCCGGGACAGATGATATACCATCGAACATCGTTGGAGTAGCAGCGGGAGGCTCTGCCACTGCTGCGTCGGATGACACAGTCCTGGATGTCGACGGTTGTTCAGACATATCTAGTCTATCCAAAAGATTTTCTAGCGATTCTACAAGAACTTGCGATGAAGGGAGACTAATTTCGAAGACCAACGAGGGAAAGGTGATGATTATTCCGTTTAAAATAAATTTTAGACACTTTAACACAACTTGTTTTTTCAATTTTTAAGAGTCGAGAAAAAACAAAAGATGACTCTAGTCTCCTTCGATTTTTAATGAGCCTGAAGTGACAAGTGCTCAAATGGACCTTTTCTGTTAAAGAGTCTGAAAAGGAACGAAAGGGAATGCTCTGGAAATCTAGGTAGATGGATTACCAAACCAATCGCAAAACTGCAGAATAATTTTTATGGTACGGAAGTCAATCTTCCCGAATGTTGTGTTCAGTGCATTGCGATCGATAGGGCGGTAGACACGGCTTCCTATGGATAACGGATTAAGCCTATTGGGGTCTCCCAAAATATACTCGATGGTACGTGGGAGCACAAGTCCGTACTGGCACTTATCGTCTCAAAGTGTAGGAATCACCCAACCATCAGTGAGAACAACAGTTACCAGGCTTTACGACGCCGGAATACGTCTCTAGCCTAGACTTCTAAATATTGTGCGTTAAGTTCCAAAGCGTTGTTAGATTCATTGAATTTATTTTAAGTTGATCTTGTTTATGAAGTTTGCCTTTCGGGTTCACCACGAGATGTAGATGTAATTCCTAAAATGCAATCTAAGATGATAAACAAACTTTTTATCTCTTTTGTGCAATGAAAATCCTAGCTACTAGGGAAAAGAAAGACAAAATCTTTTCACAAAGAGCAAAGAGCACACTCTAAATGCACTTTCCTAAATCAAGCCAATCAGACTGTCTATATGCAAATGCACATGCATGTATTTGTTTTTCGACTTTCTTAGTATATGGATGCTAAAAAGAAAGTTGATGCACAAATCTGAACTTTTTTTCAAGCGACAAATATCAACAAGCTTCTTTTCGAAATAAAAAAATGGAGACGATCACAAAACTTCACGATTTTGAACTGAATACTTGTTCTTGACACTAGAAAATTACAAATTCAGACCAAAAGCAATAGTAACAGGATAATCGACCATCAACAGCAATCAAACTTTTTCCTACGATCGAAATCGACACTTGCGACAGATTCAAATCAAAGGACGACAGTACGACTATGCTACTTTTACAAAGGAGAACTGTAAATGACTTCAACAAACACATAAAAACATCTACAGTTCTTTTGTACAAAGGAGGTGGAATAACAGCAAGGAAAAGGAGTTTCAAACAGACATATACTGATCACAGGCAGCAAAATCCAGGAATAGAACTGGAAAGAATGAACCACAGAAGCCACAACTGCACAGAGCTAGTCTGATCAGCGCACCTGTAACACAGAGAATCTGAAATGCAGCGCAGGTTGTCCACTCGGGAAGTGCGCTGAAATTCAGAATCTCTGAACAGTACCTGCGCTGGGCCAGAAACGAGACTCTGTTCAGGTTCTGGGTCATAGTTTGCAGTTCAGTTCTTGGGTTTTGGCCGAGCAAAAAAGCAATCAGTAATGCAACAATCAAGGGTAGATCTAAGGAGGATCTAAGAGCTATCACAAGGGCAATCAGATAGTTTGTGAATCAGTTGTTTAATTCATAAACAGATCCAGTAGATGGATTGAAGTAGCAGCTATCTACTTTGCATTTGTTATGGCAAATGCAGTTCGAATGCTACTTGTAAGTTTATGAAACAAACAACAAGGAATGATAAACAAACAAACTAATTAGCTCCCCAGCGGAGTCGCCATTTTTGTTACAGGGAAAAGTGTCTATTTAGAACTGCTCTATCCCACTAAGGTTTGACAGCTGCCTTAGAAACAAACAAAGAAAAACTACTTTTGTTTTTCCTTTATGAATTATAGATAGAGAGGAACAGAAAGACCAAACTCTGTCTTGCGCTAATCCTTCGATTCGATCCCTCTCTTCTTTGATAGTCCTCAGCCACCTGCTCCCTTGCACGCCCAGCTTCACAAAGTACCTGTAAGATCACAGAAGCATAGCACTATACAAAGACATGGATCTATAATCATAAACAATCTAGGATCAGATGTAAATTGACCATACAAATGTAACAAGCATCAATGATACAAAAGCATAGAGGAAAACTCAAATAGTTTTTATTGATAAACAAGAAAAGATACAGGAGGAGTTACAACCAGTTGTTCCGACCCAGCATCAACCTCCCAGCAAAGAAGCCCCTCTTCACCTCAAACAAAGCTTAGATCACCCAACAATCTGATGTTTGTCTCTAGAAACCAACAACAATTCCTTACAATATGCAAAATTCCAGCCTCTGGATCTTTGGGATGAGGGATCCATATATAGATATCTATAAGGGGGATGAGTCAGCTTGTGATTTGATTAGTGTCTTCTCTTTGATAGTTCTTGCTTCCACTTGGAGACTGAAGGCCTCTTACTCATCCTTGGTTGAATTCAGTGAGGCAAGTGTCACAGGAGAAGATTCTGGAAGCTTCCATTGTCTCTCCACCTCGCGGAATGACACTTCCATTTGTCATTTCTCACCCATCGCACCCCACAGAAGGGACTTTTGAAATGCAACGCACCCTCACAGTGTATTTAGGTGAGATGCAACGCACTTAGCCAGTGGAGCAGCGGCAATGATCCTGTTTTGACCAATTCTAAGCAGTTTCTCATGGAGAACTTCTGGGAGAAGTTGTAATCTGTTGACCTTGTTCCTTTAGGGGTTGGAACAACACTTTTAGGGACTTAGGAGCCCTTGGTTTATGGAAATTTCATGCTTGGGGTTGTAGGGCACAAAAATGTCTATAACAGTTGCCTAGGCCCGTGAAGGTGAGTAGCTAGTGGGAAATATGCCTATGCTCATTGGGAGGTGTGCATGAGAAATCCAGTGGAGTTGTATGAAAAGACTGTGGAGAAGTGTGACCACTAATGAGTGCTTTCCTTGGGGTTTTGAACCACTCAATGAGCTGGGTTTGAGGATGGATTTGTATGAAAAGATTGTGTGGAGTAGTGTGACCTTTGATAAGTTCTTGCCTTGGGGTTGAGAACCACTCAGTGAGCTAGGTGTGAGAATGGAGCTATACAAAAATACTACGTAGAGCAGTATGAGTGCCATTGAGTGGTTTCCTTGGGGCTAAGGGTTACTCAATGAGCTAGACTTGAAGACAAAGTATGATAAATATTGCACAAAACCGAGTGCTTGATTCGGTTGATAAGTCACTTAATGCAAAAGCAAATAATAGCTAAACAGATAATTATTAATTACTAGTTGAAGAATTTCGTTGTTAAAGTTGTGATTTGAAATCAAATTAAAACTTTATGGTTAAACTCATAAATAAATTTGTTGATGAAGGTGTGATTTAAATTGATTTGAATTTTTTTATGATGAATCTCATAAAATTCATATGTTTATAATGTAGGAGAACATGTGAACTGTCTAGCACAAGTATATGATGCTAACTACAAGGAAAACCACATCAACTCAATGATGTCATAGTGCGAAATAACATGATAAAGTTGCAAATTTCGGGAACTAGACCATTGTTGTGACACTAGAACCCTATGAGATGCACTGATAGCCATGAAGTATGCCATGATTGATATGAGTGTGTTAAGGTAGAGAAATTCCTTGGTTATGAAGACTTGTCATGTGTGAGGAAGCCTAGCCAAGGGATGGATCACCGAAGGGGCGAGGAAGAAGAGAAGGGGATGTCTAAACTTGGAAAGTGAGTGTTTGCAAAAACCAAGAACTAGATTTCCTGAGGCAATAAGGAAGCATTGAAGGATGTGTTGAAACTTGAAAATAAGTTGGTTTTAAATAGTTATGAGCATGTTGATTGGGATCAGAGGTACATTGGGTGTAACCTGAGCAACAATGACCTGAAATTGTTCCTTGAAGGAGTGTTGAGCGCAATGGATGACATGGTTGGACATTGGAGGTGGATTGCACTCCAGAATCAAGTGACCATGCAGGTCAAAGTGCAATATAAACATTGTGAACCAGATGGGGCCTATTGGAAAATGGCTAATTGAATGAGCGTATCTTACCCATTCTTGTTTCTTTATAATAAAATGTAAATGCACATGTAAAAAGAGTTGTGTATATAAAGCCCACTAATGAAATTTTGTGTTCTGGACATAAGAACACTGTGGAGAGTGTTCCTTTAAGGATGTGGGGTTTGCAACATCCCTTTTTCATGGCCCCCATTTTTTAAACATGATTGATAATTGTGTGATTCCAGTATGTAGGATCATGACTGGATGGAATATTTTGTAAATATAAAAATATAAATAAATTTGATATGTTCGCTTGAGAGAGCGAGATGAATGATCCATTATCTAGGGTGAGTGGAGAGTGGTGGGTAGGCGTGGCAAGATGCCTCACCACTAGATAGTTAGAAATGACAATAATGGGAAGACTGTGAGCTGTCATTTTGATTTGGTGGGATCTTGATTCCATGATGTGGGGGGGGGGGGGGGGGGGTTTAACCAACAAGAGGAGATGAGAGAGGTGGAGTGCATGATACACACACACACACATGTAGAAAGAGAGCTAGATCAGTCAAGAGAAGACATGAAGGAGAATCACTCACTAAAGTAAAGAGAACTTTGAGAGAAGTAGAGCGCAAGGAGTGTAAGAATGAGAAGAAGAACTCTTTGGTTCAATGTTGTTGAGGGTGTATCCTTAAAATTGACACAAGGGATTAGTTGGATTGTAGTTTCCAATCTAGAAAAGATGAGTGGGAAACTTAGAGTGTAGGTTTTAACCCCATACAAAAATTACCTACATACGAATTCTAAAAATAGAAAATAAACAATGGCGAGAGCATAACACATAAAACAGATATACATAGAGATCTTCCCCTGGATCCCAAAACCGGGACTACCAGATTGATTTTTCATTATGTTCCTTTCAATGTTACAATACATATATATACATGCCGAAGCATCCATAAACCCCAATCCATTAACCATGGATTAGAACATAACCTTAGTTCCCTTGACTGGATCTACAAAATACCATGGACAGAAAACCATCGCATCCAAAACCATGTGTGAAATCCATGCACAAAACCATAGGTAGGTCCACCCACCTAATATAGGTTCCATTTTTTTTTCCTGGGGCACTACCCCAGACCTTGTGCAGGGGGGCTACCACCCCCCCTGTGACTACTGGGGCTAGTCATGGAAAGAATATAACACAACCCAACACAGATGATACATTGGGTGTTGAGTGCTTGTCGAAGGGGGCTAATCAATGTAACAACCTCAGGTTGTATTTCCATATAATAAAGGGACATTAAAAAAGGAAAAAATAAAACCAAGGTCATGGGACATGTATTCTAAATTGAATGAGGGGAAAAAATTACATTGGGAGTCACTTGTGGTTAATTATTTATTGGCTATATAAATTGGCATTGGAAAAAGGCAAAGGGAAATAAATGACAATTAATTCAAGAAATAAAGGAAAATAAGAGAAAAGGAAGATGAAGAAACAAGAATATGCATGCAAATGAAAATGAAGAAAAGGAAAAGAAAAGAAAAAAGAGAGAGAGAAAACATTCAAGATTTCTCACTTGGACAAAGAGAGGAAAAAAGGAGAGAGAAACTACAACAAGAGAGAGAGGACTTTGAAACAAGGAAGACACTAACAAGTAAGAAAAGACAAACAAGGAAAAGTAAGGGAGCACAAAAAGAAGATGAGAAAACAGTAAGAAAGGGCATAAATCAAGCAAATAAAGAGTAGCCAACAAGAGGATTTTGCAGGTAACAATTTGCATGTGTGATTATCTTGCTGGGATGTGAATGCATGGTTTATGAAATGGTTTATTGGTCATGTTTTCTATCATTGGCATGGGATTTCTTGGATTGGTAGTGATGTACAACCTTTCCTTTCACATTTCTTGGATAGCCATGATGTAGTAGGTTTCAATTTGGTTGAGCTTTGGATTGCTGGTATATTTTGGATCCTGGTTGAGGTGGTCCAAGAAAATCCCAAGGGTTGGGGGTGGAGATGGTTTTCTCTGGGAATCCCTTAACAGGTGGGTGGAGACAAGAAAATTACTCTAGGTATGGTGAATAAATTCTAAGGCATCCAAACATGTGTTGGTTTTGGTGATCTCTGGATCGGCTTAGGTGAGATCACTATGACTTGAGGGTGGAGGTGGTTTAACCTTTGAAGTCCCTATTTGGTTATGTTTTGGTTTATCCCATGAGATCCCACATTCATGCTTGGAATATGGAAAAGGGGTGATTGGGATGAAAGAAAGAATTGGTTAAGTTCCAATCTATGGTTGGGTGGTACATGGAAGTCTCTGACTTGGTTGGCATTATGCATGATATGTTATTATATTTCATTATTTATTGAGATAAATGAGCGCAAGTTATAGTTTAATGTGAGATTTTATCACTTGTTTGTCAAGGTTTCGTTCTGGTTAAATGTTAGTTACGTGCATGGCATATTTCCTATTATATGATGTGCTCTTATTGATGATCTTGCTCATGGTTTGACAAGTTATTGAATAGTTTATATGACTGCATGAGTTAATATGTATTTATTACAACTAGTATGAGAGAGCAATGAGCCTTATTGGTGGTTCTCATATGAAACTAATGAATCAATGACCATATATGCATTCATGACCTACAGGTACTATGTTTACAAAGTGTTTGTATAAATGATTATCATGTATTTGACAAGCTTGAGTAGGAACAAAGCCAAGAACAAAGAATGAAGACTCCTATAGGTGGTTGAGAGAGTTGTGGAAATTTCTGAGCATATCTCAGTAGTTGGCCTATAGGCAAACCCTAAAAATATGGAATAGGGCTTTTGAATGCACTCTCTTAACTAAGAAAAATTGGTTGTAGACACATAGAGGATGGCTTGTGTGTGCAGTTGAAGGCCTCTAGCCGCACTCAAGGGTCTACATGTGTGTGGTTGAGTAGTAAAGTTAGATTGAAAGTGGTTCCAACTCAGCGAAAAGATCACGAGTGAAAATTGTTTAAAATTTGTGTGATCATGTGTCCCTAGATGGTTGCAGTAAGTTATTAATAGACCTCACTTCCATAACTGGATCTTGGATGTTTTGTCATGCATAGTAACTCTTATCTCATGTTTACCCTAGTGAGCTTGTAGAAACATGTAAATGTATGGTGGGTTTTTATAATAAATCACTTGGGTGTTGGCAAAGGAGGTTTATAATTTACCTATTGATAAAATCCCTCACTCTTGTAAAGCTAAGCAATATCCCAGCTGAATCTAATTTTTAATTATTGAGAGAACACTGCCTTGGATCGTGGATTTTGCTTTGCGGTGGACAACTACAAGAAGGATTTGGCTACAGTTGTCCTATAGTTGGGTGGAGAGTGGAATCCCATCCCTTGGTTTCCATTTTCTTTCAAAGATACGAGAAGTTGTTATTCTTACTCCCTAAAGGGTTTAATGCATCTTATATATATGTTGGTATTACATGGCATGGAATGTGTTCCTATTCATATTAATGGACTGGGCATCTCTATTTGCAAATGCGTCATGATATGACTCCACTAGTGGTCCAACCTATGTGTTGCGTGTGAATGGGTTGGCCTTAAAGAGAAATGAATGTCTCTATGCGTTGCACTGCAATGGATTATGAACAATTATCCTAATTGGGAGGGACTCAATTAGTCCTGTAATGTTAGATGCTACTATGTGGTCATTTATCTACACGTTTAGTCGATTTTTATTATGAGTGGTTGTTATGGTTGATATGCTTGAATAATGTGAAAACTGCTCATGTTGTTGAAATGTATTAATCTATTGGTCTTCCAAGAGGGAGCATACCTTCTTGTGCTTTATAACTTTAGGTGTTAAGGGATAATTATCTTATTTATGAGGGCAAGGTGAGACCAATATTACTATGATGCTCCTATCTAGTTTAATTACTTACACTCATAATTGATCACTTAATAACATGTTCATGACAATGATCACTAACCCAAGGGGATGTTGTATTAGTATTGTTCTCCATGAATAGTATAAATGCCTAATAAACTTGTGTAAGGGTCCTGAAGACTTATAAAAATATGGGGGAAATCTTGCTAGTGTCCCTTGGGGCTGATTAAAATCAAATTCTAGAGGCAAGAGGACATGAAGTCTAGTACTCTGTATCTAGGAGCCAATAGACTTCTCTATTGTTACCACAAATCAGGAGGGGTAGACACTAAGTATTCTAATTGTTCATCGTCATTTGACAAGAAGTTTCCTAGCCACTTAATTGAGCGATAGACACTAAGTATTATAAATTTTCACCATCATTTGATATAATGTTTCACTACCACTTAACCTAGGGATATCCCATTTCATTACCTAGGAGTAGGGCGGAACTACCTTTCCAATGTGGCCCTAGAATATGGGAGTTGCAAGATGGACATTATGTCCATTGAGTAACATAAATGTTTCTAGTTTGTGGTTGTGGGCCTTGTAGGGGTAACCTCTTTTGTGTTACTATGGGAAGGAGATAGGGCACAATTACATGGAGACCTATAGGATGGGATCCAAAAGTGAACCTAGAAATATTTATAATGGGGAAATGCTGCTTTGCAAGAATAGTTGGGGCCTTGTGGGATCCAGGATTAAGACCACGTGGAAGGGTGATGCAGATGAGGAGCTAATATGGCATGTAAGGAGAATGACACGTGGCAAGTTCAATAAGCCTTTTTGGAGGGCCAAGTGGCTTAAGAGGTCACAGGTTCAAAACCAGAGGGGGGTAGAGTATGTATGCCTTCGTAGACTTAGCAGTCAAATCGCTGCGCGGAGGTGGGTCCCTTGTCCCACAAACAAGGGGGTCTCATACACCAATTTGGTGTCTGGCTTGGCTGTGACCTTAAAAATAGATATTATTATTATTATTATTATTAATAGAGTGACACATGGTGCCTTTGGAGGAGGCCACGTAGCAGCTTAACATTGGCATGATATCATCATAGATTGTAGAATGCAGGGTGTTTCAGAAGTAGGCACCACGATTGACGGAGGCCAAGGAAAGGGAACATTTCCCATCATTTGATGGAGAATTTGTTGTTATGACATCAACATGACATCATCACAATATGATGTCAACATGATGTAATTATGGGATGACGTCAACATGATGTCATCATAGTTGCGGGGTCCAAGTTGGTGCATCAAAGGGGTTTATCCCAAGCATTACAAAGCCAAGGATTGAGAAATATACTTGAAAGTTAATGTGAAAAAGTTCATTGTGCCCCAGAGTGTTGATGAGGAGTGTCATTCATCGTGGCCCCCATAGATGAGACTGGCGAGATGGGGAAGTTCCTATCATTTAAAAAGAAATTTATGTTGCGAGCCTTTATAGGCATACTCCTTTTTGCACTATTAATTCAAAGGGGGAGGCATCATGATGTGGCACAACCCATGATGATGTGGAAATCCACGTGGAAGTCATTTTTGATGGCGCAGAGCCTCTTGGGCCATAGGGTGAGCACCACATGGTAGCATTTCTGACATGATAGGGATTTGGAGGCCAAACTTTAAATGGCCATAACTTTTGGTCCGTAAGCTAGATTTTGACAAATTTTATATCACTAAAAGCTCTCGACGAGATGGTCATGATGGTGGTATTAGTTTTTAGATTTGAGAAAGTTTATATTTAAGGAATTTTTTCAACCCATCTTCATAATAGACCTTGGGGATTGGGTTAAGTTTGATGTAACACTTTCCAGTGCCCAAGAATGACCCAAGGGGGTGAGAGGTTGTGTTACAATGTTGTACATAGTACATCCAAGAAAATATGTATTTCTTAGACATATCCTCACTAGGAGTCGCTTATCTATATGCTATCAAAATTGAGCATAAATTTAAGAGAAGGAATAAGTGGGAGTTCAAGCCCACAAATATGCCATAACAAAATCCTAGAAAATGTGACCTTAACTCATAAAATAAGGGATATAGTAAGAAGAGCCAACCTCAAGGAAATCATCCTAAGTCATAGGAAAAGAAGGGTAATGGGAAGCCAAAGATGGTCCTAGGTCTGAGTTCTAGAAAATCCCCTGGCACAACAATGATGAATGGACTCACTCAAAACAATCATTATTGGCTAAGCTTAAAGAAAAAGAAATGGATTCTAGCTTGAAATATGATTTAAAGAAAGATACAAGAAAATAAATCATTGATGTATAACCCAATGTTTCCATCATGACCACAATGATCCAACCAAAAGTGTTAGAGAAGCCCAAGGAGGGGAAGCACCTCTTCCATTCATAGATGTGGTTGATGACACTCCACTACATTTCATCGTTGGTAGTAGGAGATAGAATAACTTGATCTTATTCGATGCCATTAAAGGATTAAAATTGTCAACAATGGCACACCCACAACCATACACCATTGGTTGATTGAGCCAAGGATGAGAGATTCACCTTAGCAAAGTATGCCACCTATATTATGGTATCAATCCCTTTAAAGATGAGGTACTATGTGATGTTTCCTCACCTGAAGTTCACGATGTTATTTTAGGACAACCGTATATGTGGATACATCATATTGTGTATAATTTCTATATTTGTATCATCATTATTACTTTAGGATGTCATCTCTACACTATATCATAGAGAGTTTTGACTGCTACAATTTCCTTGATCTTAGCAAGACAATGCTGAAAGGTAACCTCCTAGACTGCATATTTTTCATCTTCATAGTTTATTCATAAGGTGAAAGGAAGGTCACTATGAGCACCACATGCTCAACATTAGACCTCTATACATATCAAAAGTAGGTGGATACAATTATAGAGATATAAAAATATATCTTCACTTCACCTGTGGGGGGTACCTTTTCAATTCACTTGATACCTGGGGCTCCTTACCCGATGGTCCAATATACAGATTCTCTCTTATGGAGAATTATGAAATATAAAATCATATTCATAAGCTCATCCAAAATGGCTACATTTGATTGAGCTCCTTTCCTTGCAGAAGCTCAATTGTGTTGGTATAGAAGAACAATGGGGCATCAAGACTATGTATAGATTATAAAGCCATAAACAAAATTATTGTATTGATTATCTTAAGGGTGCCAAGTTATTTAGTAAGATTGATATGAAGTTAGGCTACCAAGAGGTTCCAATTAAGCGAAACAATAAATGGAAGGAAACCTTCAAATATGAAAAAGGATTTTTTTAGTGGTTGGAAATATTTTTTGACTTGACTAATGCTCCAACAAGATTCATGAGGATGATGGATGATATCCTACAACTGTTCACAAGATCTTTTATGGTCATATATTTGGATAAAATCCTCATCTTAAGTGAAACCTAGGTGGAACATTTGCAACACATTTACTAGGTTATGAGCACTCTACAACAACATAAGTTGTGTGCCAATATAGAGAAATCCTCATTTGGAATGTGGAGAATTCAACATTTAGGATACATCATGGATGAACATGAGGTGCATGTGGACTCAACCAAGATCCATGTCATTAAGGATTCCCCAACCCTGGTGACAGTGCTAAAGCTTCGTAGCTTCTTGGGCCTTACTAACTTCTACCAAAGGTTCATGTTCGGGTTCTCTCCTATTGCTTGGCCCTTGAGTCAAGTGACCAATTATAGAGCTAAACCAAAGTTTTCCTTGTTTGAGTCACAACATAAAACATTCAAGGATTTGAAACATTACCGTTACACCAATCCTTTGTTAAAATAGCAACAAGAAATCCTAATTTAATTTGTCCATGAATTAAATTAGGAATTAAATCTAAATTCTGTTCTCATAGGAACTTGTAATAGTTAACTAAGTTAATTTGACTTAGTTGGATCAGTAAATTCGAGTTGGAAGTCTATCTAGAGTCATGTAGTGTGATTCCCTAATTTTAGGGGTCCAGGTTGAGTTATTTTGAGTTGTAATCAATTAACTCAGTGTAACTGAGTTAAAGTCAGTTAAACTAGTTCAATCAATTGTTGGAACTAGTAGGAGGTCTAGTAGTGGGGATCAAATTCAATGCAACTTCACTGCTCCACTATTTAACTGAAGATTCACTCATAAATAACTCATGTATGTCAGTTTAGAGGAAGACCTAGTTGAGATTAGAGTTCAGGGACATTGTACTATCAGTTGTATAATTTTCCAAGTTGTACAGATGGTGCATTAAATCAGTAGAAGGCTTATGATGGATTGTGCAATTATGAGTGGGGAATTTCCAAATTAAATATGGGCTAATTCCCTTAGGAATTGCACAAGGAAGTAGGGGCTTGACAGGCATCATATTTGGCTAAGTGTTGGCTTGAGCTGGTTTGTGAAGTAGAGAGATAGATTGTACTTGTGTAGGAATTGTTCGAGTTGAACAAGCATTGTATTTTCTTCTCAGATCTTCTGGTTAATGCAGTATGGATAGTCAGGGTTTTGAGCAATTGTTTTCCCTAGAAAAATATTGTGTTATGTGTGATTGAAATTCTTCCTTTTCTACTTAGTGTTTTCATTGATCATTTTTTCTTTCCGCTAATGAGTAGATTAGATTCTTGTCTTATGTTTTGGCATAACACATAGGTTGTTGAATCTAGAAGTAAAAATATACATCATATAAGAGCTAAAGACATTATAGAAGAGGAGAATTTGAGTTTTTTTGTGCAGGTGAAATATAATTTGCAGGTTCATACTTCAGAGTCAACAGTATGTCATTCTACGGTTTGAGACTTGAGTATGCCCTAGAGGGTAGGTCAAATTACATAGCTTGGAAGGACAGGATGGAGGTAGTGTTGGAAGACAATGGGCTGAAGGAATTCATAGATCATGAATTTCGAAGCCTCCAACACCTAATGCTAAAGATATGGCTGAATGGAGGAAGTGTGTGGCAAAAGCGAGAAGGATTATCCTAGAAGGAGTTCGATATCACATTGTCTCGAATCTCCACAGTAAGGAAAATCCATTTGCAATGTGGAAGGCATTGACAGACCTGTTTCAAAATAGCAGTGAGTGTGACCACAGGAAGCTGTCACTAAAGAAAAAACTTAGAAAGATCAAGATGGAGAAGGGCGACTCTATTTTGAAGTACTTGACCAAGTTCACTCAATGTCAGGATGAGCTTGGAAGTGTTGGTATTACTGTTGTCGAAGATGATCTGGTGAGCCTAACACTTCTAGGACTTCCCAAGAGCTGGCACATTTACCAAGATTTAGTTAATGGGAGAGAGAAGCTATTAAAGTGGGAGAGATTGTGGTCTGAATTGGTACAAGAAGAGATTCAATGGAACACTAGAGACGGATCCTCATCAAAGCATGATGATCAGGAGAATTGTGCCTTAGCAGGCAAGGCAAAGAAAGGGAAGGGGAATTTATCCCATTCAAAATCAGATTCTTGTTAGGGTGGAAAGAAGGACATGTCAAAAACCATGTGTTTTCAATGTCACGAGCTGGGACACTTTGCCACAAAGTGTCTGCACAAGAAGGCTGGTAAGAAGCCCTCAGGAGGAGTGACAGGTGAAGCTCTTGCTTCACAGTTCGAACTAGATTTTACCCTCATCGCTTGTATGGTGTCATTGATGATGGATAGTGTGTGTTACCTTGATAGTGGAGATTCATTCCAGATGATTGGTAACAAATAACTCTTCAGTAACTTGGAGGAGAAGGATCTCCAAATTCATATCGAGATGGGTGATGATGGGAGGTATAACACAACCAGGATCAGTACAGTTACCTTTCAGAGGGAGTTTGGTTCTCCCCTCACTTTGTGAGATGTTATGTATGTTCTGGGTTTGAAGAAGAACTTGGTTTCTGTTGCCATGTTGGAGGATAGAGGCTATGCTGTGATATTTAGTAAGGGAAAGATGTTCCTTCGTCACATAGCCACAGGACAGGTGAAGAGGATAGGGGTTTAAGTGAAGAACCTCTACAAATTGGAGGTAGAATATTGCACTACTTTGAGCACTAAAGTATAGAAGGTGCAGAGCTGAGACATCGATGAGTTGTGGTACAAGAGATTGGTTCACTTGCATGATGGCGCTTTGAAGATATTGCAAAAAAATTCTACAGGGATTTCCAAGATACACTAGAGAATAGAGACACATGTAAAGGGTGCACATTAGGGAAGTACACCAAAGGTTCCTTTCATGTCAAAGACAATCAAGCACAAGCGATCCTTGATCGAGTTCACTCAGATGTGTGTGGACCATTCTCGACAGCATCCACGACCAAGCACGGGTATTATGTTATATTTGTTAATGATTTTTCTCGCAAGTGTTGGATTTTCTTCATGTAGAAGAAAGATCAGACGTTCGCAAAGTTTTGTGAATTTAAAGAAGTTGTCGAGAAAGATACTGGTAGGAAAGTTAAAGCTCTCAGAAGCGATAACGGTGGAGAGTATGTGTTGAATGAGTTCAAAAAATTATGTGCATCAAAAGGCATTCGACAAGAGTTAATAGCATCTCATAAACCACAACATAATGGGCTAGCTGAAAGGAAGAACAAGAGTATTGTGGGAGTGGCACGGGCGATGTTGCATGATCAGGGCCTACCATTACACTTGTGGGCTAAAGCATGCACAACTATTTATTTGCAAAACAGAAGCCCTCGTCAAATTCTCAGGATGAGTACACCAGAAGAGGGATTTTCAGGGAAGAAACCAGATGTGGCACACTTCAGGATGTTTGGTTCATCAATCTACTTCCATGTTATCAAATATGCATGGAAAAAGCTAGAGCCAACATCAAAGTTGGGCATATTTGTGGGGTACATTGATACACCTCAAAACTATTGAGTGTGCATGCCAACCAACGTGATGACAGTGGTTCATAGAGATGTAAAATTAGATGAAGAGAAGGCCATGAGATGTTCCCTTGAGAGGGAGATTCAACTACATGTGGATGAGGATATTTTAGATCCAAAGGAGAAGCCTCAGGATGATGTGGAGCAATTACATGCAGAGGAGAAGGGAGTGGAAATACCCACTCATGTAGAGTCTTCCAGATATGGGAGAAAGCACACCAGAGAGGCTGACAGGTTATTGCACGATGCTAGAGAGAATGTGGGAGCACCCACATCACAACACAGGTAGAGGAGGTAACCAAAGAGGTACATTGGATACATGGCTCTGATGAGCGGGAGTGTAGATATTGAGTCATCCTCTTTTGAGGAAGTAGTGCAACAACTAGTTTGGGTTGATGCCATGGTTGAGGAGTATGAATCCATTATCAGGTACAGTTGTTTGCTTAGTGGGTCTTGACCCAGGTTCAGAGTTAAGTTTTCCAAACAAATCCCTACACTACTGGCCCTTTTGACATCAACCCGTAGAGCGCGGACTGAAGTCTCACCCGAAGCAGTATGGGGGGATGCTAGAACCAAGTTTCTGCACCCAGAGATGAGCGTTATGTCATTTTATGCCCTAAAACTTCCTTCACGTAGATCGATAAGCCCCGAGGGCTTATCGATATAACTTCTCTTAATCAGATTCTATACCTCTGCGAAGGTCTACAACTGTCTTTCGCGGACCCTAAACAGGTGAATCAACTTCTTATGCACCTCCGTAATTACCCTTGGTTCTATATTTACCCATATCAGCTTAAGTTTTTGATAACATTAACATGCAACAAGATATTCTTCACATAAACAGTTATTATTACTCCCGTTCATATGACAATGTAAAGCATGTGAAATCGTGCATCAATACAGTATTAATTCATAAACCCATCATTTTTCATAACATAATAGTTCATTCATTCACAACAAAAATAGATACAAAAAACATAGATATTTCCAAGATAATCTTTTTATTGATACTTTAGTTCTTCTTACAAACTCAAGACTTCCCTGCACACTTAGCTACAGGGGTCCACGCACTCAACTACGAACTCTACTCTAGGCCTTTGTGCACATAGCTACAGAGCCTCTATTCTACTCTAATACTTCTTCGCTCTTCTATTGACCCATTACATTCATTTTCCTTAGTTACTATCTATCTATGCCTTAGACTCTCTAAGGCTCTCCTTTTTAGACAATCCCATGGTCGACGGACCATGGGTAGGTCTATACAAGCCAACATAACTTACATAACAAAAGGGTAAAGCCCTTTAGGACACTTTACCATCTACACACTCCGAGACCACATTTTGTGGAGACTTTACATTCTTTACAACAAAACTTGGGATTTTTTCCCCAAAACTTGGGCTTTTGCCCCAAAAATAACCCTATGGGACTTTGTCCCAATAGGCCCCCAACACAAATATCATGAATCACCCCCAAGTCACTCTGCTGACGTGGAGATCTTACTGTGGAGACCTCCTAGTTCGACCTGTTCCACTGCTACCTCAGCGGCGCTCTGTGTGGAAGCTTGCTTTATCTGCTCCACCAGCTGTCCCATTGTTGGTCCTGCACTATCTTCCTTTATCTTCTGTTGTTTCCTATGTAGTCTTGCTAGCTTCTCTTTAATGGTGGCATAGATAACATAGGCCTCGTCTAGCCAAGGCCCCAATCTAGCCTTGAGGACTACCTCTTTCCTTTATGTTGCCTCCACCTGTTCAAGCAATTGCTTTGCATACAGCTTAGCCAATCGCTGTGATATAGTGACGATGCATGCCATCACTCTTGCTTCATCATACTGCACTTGTAATTCACGGGATTCCGTATTCAACTGCTACAGGTTAGGATCCTCCTGGAGCGCCATGACTACCTCCATGGACTGCTCAAAGGGCATGGTGTAATTCCCCACCGCGACATCTACAGTCGCGACTCCATCCTTTACAGCTGCCTCACGCTGTTCTTTGACCTCTGGTGGAGTTGAAGGTTGTGACTTCAACTTGAGCTCTGTAATATTTAGGTTCAGTTCAAACTGAACCTTCACCACTTATGTTTTTTCTTCACGCATGCCTACAACCAATTTTCTGATCCTGGCGTCCATCGACGCTTCCTGTGGGATATGCAATTCAAGGACTGTCTTGCATGCCTTAGCCACCATGGTTGCAGTCTGCTCATTCTACGCCTGCACTTTCTTCCATGCCTTCAGTGCTATCGTCTTCTCAATGAACATATGTTCATTGTTAACCTTATGTTCGATGATCATGTTCACAACGTGCTGCTCCTGGGCCTTAAGCTCTGCGATCACACCTGCTTTCAAGGTGTGAAGGAACTCACTAGGGAGCGCAACCAAGTTGAGGCCCACATTCTTCAAAGTGCTCACAATCACCTTGTCAGCGGCCACCTCTGCATTAAAAGCTCCATTAGGCAGTGCGACTACCCAAAGATCCATTGTTTGAACCAACTCTGCTGCTTGAGTGGTCCCTGGTGCCAATCTGGTGGATGTCGCGCTACTCTGTCTTGCATCGACTTTGAGTCTACTTGTTTGGATCTACAGCTCACACAAACCCGATTGTATGGCGACCAATGCTTGTTTCTTCTACTGCTCAAACTGCTGCAGCAGTTCTGCCGTTGTATCCCGCACCTTATCGCCAATATCGTCCAAGTCGCCCTCTGTCAAGGTAATGGGATCTAGCGATGACTTGGAGGCCTTTGTCTTCTTGCGCGGTCCTTCCTTCTCATGCACCCTATACTACTTCACCCGGAAGAGAGTGCTTTCCTACTAGTCTTAGCCGCCCTGCTCTCACCCCTCTTCTTCCTCCATTTGGGGCGAAGGAGATTTCTGACTCCTTTTAGAGCCGCGCTCTTCCTACTCTCCACGTTCTTTTGCGGCACACTCTGCTTCTACTCGGGCCTTCTGCTTGGCCACTTTCTTCCTCTTTTCAGCCAACAACTACACCTTCTATCTGGCCACTTCCTTTTTCTTTTTCTCCATGGACTTGCTAGTCCCAGCGGCCTCATCAGATGGAACATGCCAGTCTGTTGGCCAATGCTTGATGACTTCTGCAATCGCGTCATCCATGGCTAGGTAGGGTAAGTCAAACCATTTCTGGTCGGGGTCCTTGCGCGCCTGGATGTAAACATGGTGGAAGTCTGCCTTGAACTCCGCGTACCTTGACAACTGCTCGAACACGGTTGGTGAAAATTGTGGCTTTTGGTTGATGGCCATGCGAATACTCACCTCCATCAGCACCCAAAAGATTTTGCTTTCCATTACCTGCGCAACATCTTTCGTGGCCCAAAGATACGTGAACTTTTTTGCTTCTGGTAAATCCTTCTCCACAGGAGGAATTTTGCTATCCTCTAGCAAGTCCCACGTGACCAACACTATTGAGAGAAACAACCACGAACAGTGAAAAGTCTTACTCTCGTTCTGCACCTCTCTGTAGTTTGTGAGGAACTCGATACACAAGTAGTGCGCCCAGTTGAACTGTACGCCTTACGTGCATTGAGCCACCAAAGAAACTATTGGTGTCGGCACCTTGTCTGCCCGGAACTTTCTCATTACCTTGCGAACTAGAATTTGCGTGGAAATCTTGACCATAGGGTCAGTAATGCTAGTAATTGAATACCTGCACGGATTTTTGACAAGCTTAAAATTGTCCTTCATCTTTTCAGGGAGGTCTCGCTTGCTCGTCTTTCCATCAAATGCCTTGGCTAGATTCAGCCCAGAGTGCGGTAATAGTGTGATCTTGTGGATCAACATGTCGGCTATGGGGATTGGCTCATTCAACCACAGACACCCGTCGTGTACTAGGCATAACAACTATCTGATGACTATCAGGTTTATGTTTGACCAATGGTAGTGCGACACCCATAACAAGTTCAACAACCCTGACTTGTTGACTCCGCGAATCCATTCCACCGGCTCCAACACGGTGACTCCAGACTCCTTGTAGAAAACCCTCTGCATGAAGGTGTCGGTAGCAAGGTGGGGGAACCACTCAAGGTCCGCCAAATCCCAGTCTTCAAGCTTCAAATGCGGGACCCACGCCAAGCGCAAACCTTCAAAGGTAATATTCTCTAGCAATAGGGGAGTGTTGAGGGAGAATTGTCCAGCATCTGTGTCTTTCGAGACCTTTACCTTTCCCTTTCATGAAGGGATATACTCTGGTAGTTTTGAAATAGGGTCCATCCCCTTAATGTCAATATCCTCTGTGCCCTCCTCTGACTCCAGACCAACCACCTTCCCCTTCTCCTTCATGCTCGACTTTTCTTTTTGTTGTGTCTGTGTAGCTGCATGTTTCCTCGGTGACTCGCACACCGGCATTGACTTCTTTTGCTTATCCTTCTTTGGCTTAGGGACCTCTCTCATCGGCGTAGGTTTCGGCCTAGGCGACCTTGGTGCCGTAGGCACTATTTTGGAACCTCCATACTCACAATCTCAGGGGCAGCTCCCTCAGAGGCAACAGTCTCTCGAGCGCTTGCAGTTTCTGTGGGACCTGGTCCTAACATGATGTTTCGAATAAGCTTGCGGTCTGACTTGGAATACTGAGCAAACACAAGGCTTGCGAGCAAATCCTCAAAGAACTCACGATTCATGTGCAATAGACAGCACAACTCAGAAATTCTCAGAATGTAAAGTGTTTCTCGCTGGATGGCCACCTGTAATTTATAGGCAAATTTGAATTCAAATTTGACCGTTCCCCCCAAAATCCGTCCATAAATGCGAGATTGGTGGTAGATTTCCAAAGATTTCACACTTGATTTCAGCGTTAAATGCCTTAAATGTTAGTGGTGCCCACTCTTCTTAACCGTCTTCTAATAGTAAAATCATGAACAGTGATGGTAATGGTCACTTTCTGGCTGAGCTATGCGGTCTCCACCCCTATAGTGCAGTTCTCTTCGTGCTTCTTTTGGTACTGTGACATCCTCCTGTTTCACGCAGAGCCCCTGTCACACAGCTCTACAACCCGGGAAGTGTAGTTTATAGTCTCACACCTCCTTGTAGCTGCCTAGCAGTGCTAAGACTATGCTACCATCATGTAGTCACCGCGTCAGATCCCCGGTGTATGGCTTCAATCGGTTGCCATTTACCTTTCCGGGAAATGGATCTCCATTCAATTTCACAAGCTCAACTGCTCCAACATCGGTAATCTCCTTGATCACATATGGCCCCAACCAATGAATCTGAATTTTCCTGGAAATTCATCAAACTTGTTGTCATATAATAAAACTAAATCATTTACCTTGAAGGTGCGTAGTTTGATGTGTCGATTGTGCCATGCCTTTTCGTGTTCCTTTTGTACCTGCTGATGGAATCCAGCCAAAAATCTATCTTCCTCGAGCTCTGTCAGCTGTGCGAGCTGCTCTTCTAAGGCTCTGTGGTCTGCCATCCATGTGAATGTCTCTATGCATAGAAAAGGCACAATATACCCCATAGGCATCACAGCCTCTACGCCATAGACCAATCTAAACAGTGTCTGACTAGTAAGCTTCTTACAAGTAGTTCTATAGGCCCATAACACAACTGGTACATGCACATCCTAATCATTCCTCTACGCATTGCAAACCTTTGTTAGTGTGTTCTCCAATATCTTATTAAATGCTTCAACCATCCCATTGGCCTGAGGGTGATATGGCGTACTCTTCTAATGATAAACTTGGAACTCCTCTGTCAGCGCACTGATCGTTTCATTAAGGAAGTGCATACCGCGATCACTCATTAAAATCTTCGGGCAACCAAACCTAGTCAACACATAATCAAACATAAATTTCACAGCATTTGCCCCTGTACAATCCTTCATGGGTTGTGCGTCCACCCATTTGGTCAAATACTCAGTCGCGGTGATGATGTACCGCACACACATCTTATTTCTTGGAGTCTGAGTTGGTCCTACAAAATCAATTGTCCATTTCGTGAATGGCTGCAATGATATCTACAGATTCAAAGGCAGCTCATCCCTTCACGATGGTCTACTGGTTATCTTACATGCATCGCACGCCCTACAATATGCTTTGGAATCTTATGCATTGTTGGCCACCACAACGAAGTGCGCAAAATCTTTTGCGTTGTTGCTTTCTTGCATAATGGCCTCCTGTAGCCCCTCCATGAGCTTCAGCTAGGATACTACTATGTTCAAAATTAGGCACATAGCATCACAATATCTCGTCTGATCTCATTTTATACAAGTGACCTGCAATAATAGAAAAATATGCCGCGCGCACCACCAATTCCTTCTTATGTTGACTAGTGTATCCTTCTGGAGCCGTTCCTCTAGTCATGAAGTGGATAATGTCTGCAAAATGAGTATCTACTATGTGTACCGCAAAGAGCTATGTGTAAGGTAGTTCTTCCAAATTAGTAGCCTCTTCTCTTGTTTCAATGCGCAACAGATGATCTAGTCCTGCATTCAATCTCCCTGGCTTCACAATTACTTCAAATTATACTCCTGAAACAACAACAACCATCTACATATCCCCCCCCCCAACATATGCTTGTTAACCAGGTACTTTAATGTAGAATAGTCTGTATACGTCTTAAAGTGTCCTCCTAGCAATTAATGCCTGAACTTCTAGAGCACGTACACCATAACCAACCCTTTGCGCTCTGTCGTTGAATAATTCTTTTCATCCTTCGACAAATTCTTGCTTGAAAAAGATATCGGGTGATCCAATTCTCATTCACCGATTTGTGTCAGTACTGCTCCTAGTGCAATATATGACACATCCACATGCACATGAAATTCCTTCTTCCAATCCGAGAATACTAGGATTGGCGCGGTGACCATCTGTTCCTTTAACACATCTAGGCTCCATTGACATTCTTCACTCCAACAGAATGTAGCGTCCTTCTTTAATTTCTTTTCCATCGGCGTGGTACTCTAGGCATAACTCTTGATGAAATTTCGATAGTATCCAGTATGACCCAGTGTCGTGCATAGCTGTTTAATACTCCTTGGTGCCTACAAGTTAATTATGACCGCGATCTTAGCAGGGTCCACCATTAATCCTTATCTGCACACTACATGACCCAGCAAGATTCCAAAAGGGACGCAAAATAGACACTTTTTCAAGTTTAGCACAATTTGATACCTCCGGCATGTATCCAGCATCAAGCGCAAACTAGCTACATGGCGTTTTACTAGTCAAAAAATTGTCCAATTGTCAAAGTATACCTCCAAAAACTTGTGAATGAACTCTTTGAATGCCACAATGACTATGCGTGAAATATTTCTGGTGCATTCTTAAGTCCAAAAGGAATTACCGTATATTAAAAGCATCCCCACTCAGTTGCGAAAGTAGCCTTACTCCTGTCTTCTAGCGTGATCTTTATCTGATGGTATCCAGAGAACCCATTAGTGAATGAATAGGCCTCCTGCTTGCCAACATTATCCAGCACTTCATCTGTGAACGGAGTTGGGAAACGATCATGAACACAAGCATCGTTCATCTTCCTGAGATCTACATAAGTCCTTATCTCATCCTTCTGCTTCTTTTCCTGAACTACCATAGGACTTACCCAATTGGACTCCTCCACTGGTTCAATAATACCCGCTACCAACATCTTGTCCAACTCCAAGCGGACCTTTTCCTTATACTTAGGATTAAGGCGATATGGCCTCTGTTTCACAGGCTTCGCGTCTGGTTTCAATGTTATTTTCATCACTCCTAAATCGCCTATTATCCCCTTCAAGTCTAAAAACTTTGTAGGGAACAAATCTTGGTACTCGCAGAGCAACTCAGCAACCTTATCGACCGTAACATCATCCAAGTACTCCCCTATCTTCGCAAACTTCAGCTCTGCCTCTGTTCTAATGTTCACTTGTCTAGTTTTCAGTGGCACAGTGATATCTGGATTCTCTATCTGCAGCCCCTCAACTTCGTGGTGACCTTCTGCCTCTGGGATATTAATGTTCCTTGGATCCTCCTCTTCTTCTTCAGCAGTCACATTGTAGCACTCCAGCGCATGGTGCAGCTGGGTGGTCCAATCTGGTTGAATCAAATCCAAGGGATCCTGCGGGATTATGAAGATTACTGCCTTGACCTCCTGCAATGCTTCATCGATGCACTCGAATCCATCCTCAAAGCTGAATGTCATCACGAATCCCTGTCTCAAAATATCCCATTCATCTATACTGTGGCGGAGCTCTGTTTCCAAGTACCAATTCATTGGTATTACATCGAAAGTGTGACAGAAAAAATGCACCCACACTGGTTGCACCTATGTTCCATAAGCATCAGTCCATTTTTCTAAGTGATCGTGCAGATCGCTCCTCCCATCATATTTCTCTGCCAATCCTATTTTTGGGCGACCAAACTGCACCCTCATCATTCTTTTGTATTCACGCCATCCATCAAAATTGTCTTTATGCTTACCCCATCATCTTGCAGGCGTAGTGCACAGCGCCAAATCCAAGGCTTGGAAATGGTGCTTCTTAGGCACTTCCATTTCAAATGCATCCAAAAATTTACCTACATCAGCTAGACCATCATAATAAGGAAAACTCCTTACCTCCGATGATACACAACACAATGATTTAGTCATCATGTTACATTGCAGCGTAGATACTTCGTGCAACCTATTCTGCAAGTGTTCCAACTCCTCATCCGAATCCGATGTATAAGAACTTTCGCAGTCCCATGTAATGCATCCATTTGTGGTCAGATTCAACCAATCTTGCTCTTGCGCTGTTATTTTGTAGATTTGTTCCAAATCATCGTCACTTTCATAATCGTGGACCGATTCAGTATAACACGGTCCTTCTGCAGGGTCCAGAGGTACTACTACGCGAATGATTCCTGTCAAATGACATTGTCCGCTTCTTCAAATTGATCACCCCATTCATGTCAATAGCCCAGTCGATCCCAAGGAGCGCAGGGTAGGGATTGCTATCATCGACAATCTCTATCACTTCGAAATCAGCCAACGCACTCACACCTTCAATATCTACTGTCACTCCCTGCAATCTCCCCATGGGAATAATCTTTTTCTAATTTTCCATACTCAATTGGATCAAAGACTACTGCATCACAGGTCTCCCCATTCTCTCCCATGTTTTTTTAGGCAAAAAATTTGCATCTGACCCAAGATCCAGAATAACTTGGTCCATTTCATACTCTCCTATTTGCGCAGTGAGCCTCATCTCACGCCCTGTTCTTGCCTTATGTTTACCAATTTTCCTGACCATGCACGGTCCCTCAGGAGAATTTTCTTTACCGACACATTTATTTATCAACTCCTGTAATCCTTTCACAGCCTTTCTATCACGTAGCAACTTCATATAGGTCTCCAAGAAGGTAGTAAGCATGGATGGGTCCATTTCTTTAGACTGATCATCCTAAATTCCTGAGGTAGAAGCCTCAACGAAGCTTTTCTTCACTTCCATGAAGGTTTCTTTCGTGCGCTCTAAATCAAAGCCAACCTCGTTCTCTGGAGATTTGTGGACCCATTCACTTTCTTCAGGCTCCTTTCCCTTATCTTCGCTAGTCATCATTCCACTTCACAACACGATATTCACATTAGGGTCCTCTTCGCGAGGTTTAGCTCATCATCTATAGGTTCTGGGTAGGCCACTGCGGCTGCGTCCCCTTTTCTCACATCTTAGCTATTAATACAGGGCAGTCTTCTATCGCATGGCAAAACTGAGTAAAGTATCAGCACGAAATATGTGTCGGGTTTGTACATTCTCGTGCGTAGTGTCATGACCCTCCACAATTGTAGCAAATAACTTTTCCCCGAGATCTCGCAGGTTCTCCTCCACGTCGGCCTTGTCCGCGCCCCTGATATCCTCCTTGCGCTCCCCCAACGCCTTGATTTGGAGGCCGAGTTTTTGTCTGCATCTGATATGCGGGCGTTCTCTCCATCACTAACGCATAGCTATGGCAGTTGCGCTCATCGTGACCCACTAATTTGCAGAAGTTATAGAAGAGATGTTGCGGTGCCTGTACAAATTTTTGCAGCAAGTGAAAATTGTCTGTCACATGTTTTCCAGCTACCTGACAGATAGCACACCATAGTGTAGGCCCTATACTTGGCCATGCTTGAGCTTCTGGCCTTAGAGGGATCAACCCTCCTCCTACAACATAATTCGCGAAGACATGGAAGTGGTATTTATCATGCTCCTGGCTCTTACATTTTAGACACCAAACTTCTTCGCGCACCTCTGGTTGAGCCGCTCCATCCTTCTTCAGAATTTGGAATTCTAGGCAAATATTCCACAACTCTGTGTGACTCTATTGAAATCCTAAAACAACATCTTGAATCAGTGTCTCATGCAATCTCATTGTAATCTCCAGGGCTTCCTCCTGGGTCCCAATCTTTTGCTATGATAAAGCAACCCTTAAATGAGGCAAGAGCGAAGCCATGAACCATTCGCAGTGTTTCCCATCCGTAAGATTCATGTTAGCTTTGCGGATCTTTCATTTCAGTCTCTGATCCAACTCCCAGGGTGTCTCTCCCAACTTCATAATGATTTCCTTGAATCCATTGATTGATTGCGCTTTAGACTTGGGCCTACTAAATTCCTTATTCAACGTAGTCTGAATGTCTACTAATGCAGCTATCGGGTCCGCGCACTCAATTGTGGACTCTACTCTAGGCCTCTGCGCAGATAGTTGCAGAGCCCCTCTTCTACTCCAAGACTTCTTCACTCTTTCTTCTATTGACCCATTACATTCATTTTCCTTAGTTACTATCTATCTATGCCTTAGACTCTCTAAGACTCTCCTTTTTATATAATTCCATGGTCCGCAGACCATGGGTAGGTCTATAGAAGCAGACACAACTTACATAACAAAAGGGTAAAGCCCTTTATGACACTACCATCTACACGCTACGAGACCACATTTTGCGGAGACTTTACATTCTCTATAATAAAACTTGGGCTTTTTACCCCAAAACATGGGATTTTGCCCCAAAATTGATCCTAGGGGACCCTATCCCAATAGGCCCCCAACACAAATATCATGACTCGCCTCAAGTCACTCTGTTGGCACAGAGATCTTATTACGAAGACCTCCCAGTTTGACCTATTCCACTGCTACCTCAACCGCGCTCTACGTGGCAGCCTGCTTGATCTGCTCCACCAGCTGCTTCGTTGCTGGTCCTGCACTATCTTCCTTTATCTTTTGTTGTGTCCTTTGTAGGCCTGCCAGCTTCTCTTTAATGGTGGCAGAGATAACATAGGCCTCATCCATCCAAGGTCCCAATCTAGCCTTGAGGACCGTCTCTTTCCTTTGTGCTACATCCACCTGTTTGAGCAACTTCTTCACCTCATGCAGCTTAGCCAATCGTTGTGATATAGCGACAGTGCGACCTGTCACTCTTGCTTCATCATACTGCTGCTGTAATTCACGGGCTTCCATATTCAACCACTACAGGTTAGGATCCTCCTAGAGTGTCGTGACTACCTCCATGGACTGTTAAAAGAGCGTGGTGCAATCCACCACCATGGCATCTACAGTCATGACTCCATCCTTTACAGTTGCCACGTTGTTTTGTGACCTCTGGTGGAGTTGAAGGTTGTCACTTCAACTCGAGCTTTGTCATATCAGGTTCAGTTCAAACTGAACCTTTGCCACTTATGTTTTTTCTTTGCGCATGCCTGCAGCCAATTTTCTAATCTTGGCGTCCATTGGTGCTTCCTTAGGGATATGCAGTTCAGGGACTACCCTTCATGCCTCAGCCACCACAGTTGGAGTCTGCTCATTTTGCGCCTGCACTTTATTTTGTGCCTCCGATGTTGTCGTCTTCTCAATGAACATTTGTTTATTGTTAACCTTATGTTCACCGTGTGCTACTCTCAGGGCTTAGCTCTGCGATCACACCTGCTTGCAAGGTGTGAAGGAACTCACTAGGGAGTGCGGCCAAGTTGAGGCCCACATTATTCAAATTGCTCACAATCACCTTGTCAGTAGCTACCTCCACGTTTAAAGCTCCATCAGGCAGTGTGACTGCCCGGAGATCCATTGTCTGAACCAACTCTACTGCTTGAGTGGTCCCCAATGCCAAACTGGTGGATGTCACGTTGCTCTATCCTGCATCGGCCTGAGGTCTAGTTGTTTGGATTTGCAACTCGCACAAACCCGACTGTATGGCAACCAGTGCTTGCTTCTGCTACTGCTCAAACTGCTACAGCAGTTCTGCCGTTGTATCCCGAACCTTATCGCCAATATCGTCCAAGTCGCCCTTTGTTAAGGTAATGGGATCTAGCGATGACTTGGAGGCCTTTGTCTTCTTGTGCGATCCTTCCTTCTCCTACTCCATTTACCGCTTCACCCAGAAGGGAGTGCTTTCCTACTGGTCTCTGCCTCCCTTCTCTCACTCCTCTTCTTCCTCCATTTTGGGCGAAGGAGATTTCTGACTCCTTTCAGATCCACACTCTTCCTTCTCTGCCTATTCTTTTACGACGCGCTCTACTTCTGCTCAGTCCTTCTCCTCGAACTCTTTCTTCCTCTTTTCAGCCAATAGTTGCACCTTCTATTTGGCTGCTTCCTTTTTCTTTTTCTCTGTGGACTTGCTAGTCCCATCAGCCTCATCAGATTGAATGTGCCAGTCTGTTGGCCAATGCTTGATGACTTCTACAATTGCATCATCAGTGGCCAGGTAGGGTAAGTCAAACCATTTCTAGTCGGGGTCCTTGTGCGCCTGAATGTAAACATGGTGGAAGTCGGCCTTGAACTCCGTGTACCTTGACAACTGCTTGAACACAGTTGGTGAGAACCACGGCTTTTTGTTGATGGCCATGTGAATACTCACCTCCATCAACACCCAAAATACTTTGCTTTCTGTCACTCGCGCAACATCTTTCATGGCCCAAAGAGACGCGAACTTTGCTGCTTCTGGTAAATCCTTCTCCACAGGAGGAAATTGGCTATCCTCTAGAAAGTCCCACGTGACCAACACTATTAAGAGAAACAACCATGAATAGTGAAAAGTCTTACTCTCGTTCTGCGCCTCTTTGCAGTTCACGAGGAACTCGCTACACAGGTAGCGCACCCAGTTGAACTGTACGCCTTCCGCGCATTGAGCTGCCAAAGAAACTACTAGTGCCGGCACCTCATCTGTGCGACACTTTCTCATTACCTTGCCAGCTAGAATTTGCATGGCAATCTTGAACGTGGGGTCGGTAATGCTGGTAATTGAATACCCGTGCGACTTTTTGACAAGCTTAAACTTGTCCTTTATCTTTTCAGCGAGGTCTCGCTCACTCGTCTTTTTGCCAAACCCCTTGGTCGGATTTAGCCCAGAGTGCGGTAATAGTTTGATCCTATGGATCAACATGTTGGTTATGGGGATTGGCTCATTCAACCACAGGCACCCGTCATGTACCAGGCATAGCAATTGTCTGATGACTATTAGGTTTATATTTGACCGATGGTAGTGCGACACCCATAACAAGTTCAACAACCCTGACTTGTTGACTCCACAAATCCATTCCACCGGCTCCAACGTGGTGACTCCAGATTCCTTGTAGAAAACCCTCTACATGAATGTGTCGGTAGCAAGGTGGGGGAACCGCTCAAGGTTTGCAAAATCCCAGTCTTCAAGATTCAAATGCAAGACCCGCGCCAAGTGCAGACCTTTAAAGGTAATATTCTCTAGTAATAGGGGAGTGTTGAGGGAGAACTGTCTGGCATCTGGGTCCTTCGGGACCTTTACCTTGCCCTTTCACAGAGGGATATACTCTAGCAGTTTTGGAATAGGTTCCATCCCCTCAATGTCAATATCCTCTGCACCCTCCTTTGACTCTAGATCGACCATCTTCCCCTTCTCCTTCGTGCTCATCTTTTATTTCTGTTGTGTTTGTGTAGTTGCATGTTTCCTCGGTGACTCGTGCACCAACATCAACTTATTTTTCTTATCCTTCTTTGGCTTAGGGACCTCTCTTGTCAGAGTAGGCTTCAACCTAGGCAACCTTGGAGCCGTAGGCACTGTTGACCAGGTACTTTAATGCAGAATGGTTTGTATACATCTTAAAGTGTCCGCCTAGCAATTAATACCTAAACTTCTGGAGCGCTACACCATAGCCAACCCTTCGCGCTCTGTCGTTGAATAATTCTTTTCATCCTTCGACAACTTCTTGCTTTCAAAGGCTATTAGGTGATCCAATTCTCCTTCACCAAATTGTGTTAGTACTGCTCCCAGCACAATACATGACACATCCATATGCACATGAAATTCCATCTTCCAATCTTGGAAGACTAGGATTGGTGCGGTGACCATATTTTCCTTTAATACATCCAGGCTCCACTGACATTCTTCACTCCAATAGAATGTAATGTCCTTCTTTAATAGCTTTTCCATCGGCACAGTACTCTGGGCATAACTCTTGATGAAATTTCGATAGTATCCAGTATGACCCAGTGTCATGCGCATCTGTTTAACACTCCTTGGCGCCTCCAAGTTAATTATGACCACGATCTTAGCAGGGTCCACCATTAATCCTTATCTTCACACTACATGACCCAACAATATTCCAAAAGGGATGCAAAATAGACACTTTCTTAAGTTTAGCGCGATTTGATACCTCCGACACGTATCCAACATCAAGCAAAAACTAGCTACATGGCGTTTTACTAGTCCAAACACTGTCTAATCGTCAAAGTATACCTCTAAAAACTTGTGAATGAACCCTTTGAACAACGCAATGACTACGCGCGAAAATATTTTCGGTGCATTCTTAAGTCCAAAAGGCATTAGCATATACTGAAAGCATCCCCACTCGGTCGCGAAAGTAGTCTTACTTATGTCATCTGGGGCGATCTTTATCTAATGGTATCTAGAGAACCCATCAGTGAATGAATAGGCCTCCTACCTGCCAACATTATCCAACACTTCATCTGTGAACGGAGTTGGGAAAGGATCATGAACGCAAGCATCGTTCAGCTTCCTGAGATCTACACAAATCCTTATCTCATCCTTCTGCTTCTTTTCCTAAACTACCATAGGACTTACCCAATCGGACTCCTCCACTGGTTCAATAATACCCGCTGCCAACATCTTGTCCAACTCCAAGCAAACCTTTTCCTTATACTTAGGATTAAGGTGATATGGCCTCTGCTTCACAGGCTTCGCATCTAGTTTCAACGTTATTTTCATCACTCCTAAATCACCTATTATCCCCTTCAAGTCTGAAAAATTTGTAGGGAACAAATCCTGGTACTCGCAAAGTAACTCAGCAGCCTTATTGACCGTAGCATCATCCCAGTAGTCCCTCAATTATAGGTTCATTTGAGGATGTCTTCGGCTTAAAGAAATATGGGCATAGAAGCTGTTTATCTCATATAATTTCTTGAGTCTAATGAGGAAGAACAGTTATCAGTCTGGGACTCCTTATTTTAACCTTCTATTGTGGCTCAAGAGCAGCTACCTATTCTCCTCTATCTTCACAAACTTCGGCTTGTAGGTTTTAAACCCATACAGAAATTACCTGCATACAAATTCTAAGAACATAAAATAAACGATACGAGAGCATAACACATAAAACAAATATACATAGAGATTTCCCCTAGATCCCAAAATCAGGACTACCAGCTTGATTTTTCATTATGTTCCATTCAATGTTACAATACATATTATACATGCCGATGCATCCAATACCATGGACCGAAAACCATCGCGTCCAAAACCATGGACTGAAAACCATCGCATGCAAAACCATGGACCAAAAACCATCACGTCCAAAACCATGGACTGAAAACCATGCACAAAACCATAGGTAGGTCTGCCCAACCTAATATAGGGTCCAAAAAAAATTTCCCCGGGGCGCTACCCCGGACCCGGTAGAGGGGGGCTACCTGCCCCCCTCAAACCCCCCGGACAAGGGGGGTTGCCACTCCCCCTGTGACCCCCCTACTACGCAATCGGCGCAATGAAGGGGGGCTAGTCGTGGAAATAATACAACACAACCCAACACGGCTCCACCTCTGTTCCAATGTTCACTTGTCTAGTTTTCAATGGCACTGTGATATCTTGATTCTCTATCTGCAGCCCCTCAACTTCATGGTGACCTTTTGCATCTAGGATATTAATGTTCCTTGGATCCTCCTCTTCTTCTTTAGTAATCACATTGTAGCATTCCGGTGCATGGCGCAGCTGGGTGGTCCAATCTGGTTGAATCAAATCCAACGGATCCTGCGGGATTATGAAGATTGATGCCTTGACCTCCTGTAATGCTTCATCGATGCACTCGAATCCATCCTCAAAGCTGAATGTCATCACGAATCCCTATCTCAAAATATCCCATTCATCTGTGTTGTGGTGGAGCTATGTTTCCAAGTACCAATTCATTGGTATTACGTCGAAAGTGTGACAAAACAATTGCACCCACTCCGGTTGCAACTATGTTCCATAAGCATCAGTCCATTTTGCTAAGTGATTGCGCAGATCGCTCCTCCCATCATATTTCTCTACCAATCGTAATTTTGGGTGACCAAACCGCACCCTCATCATTCTTCTGTATTTTCGCCATCCATCAAAATTGTCTTTATGTGTACCCCACCATCTTGCAGGCGTAGCGCGCAGTGCCAAATCCAAGGCTTGGAAACGGTGCTTCTCAGGCACTTCCCTTTCAAATGCATCCAAAAATTAATCTACGTCATCTAGACCATCATAATAAGGAAAACTCCTTACCTCTGATGATACACAATGCAACGATTTAGTCATCATGTTACAATGCAGTGCAGATACTTCGAGCAACCTATTCTGCCAGTGTTCGAACTCCTCATCCGAATCTGATGTACTGGAACTTTCACAGTCCCATGTAATGCATCCATTGGCGGTCGAATTCACCCAATCTTTCTCTCGCGCTGTTATTTTGTAGATTTGGTCCAAATCATCGTCACTTTCATAATCGCGGACCAATTCAGTATAACATGTTCCTTCTGTAGGGTCCAGAGGTACTACTACGCGAGCGATTTCCTCTCAAATGACATTGTTTGCTTCTTCAAATTGATCACCCCATTCATGTCAATAGCCCAGTCGATCCCAAGGAGGGCAGGGTAGGGATTGCTATTGTATAAATTTTGAATAATATGACACACATTCATAGAGATTATCCTGATTATACACTATTTCGGAATACATGCACAATACATAATCTCCTCTACGTTGATCATCAATTTAGCAGCATTAAAAACAATGAAACATCAATCGCATGCACACATTAACACAGTATGTAACCCGGGGAAAGCTTATAGCTGAAAACCCCACACTATCTGTATATTAATGATTGAGAACATGTAACATTACATAGTACAATACTCCTCACAAGTATCTAGCACTATCTCCACCTGTTACACACAATACAGCTCAGATCTGATCTCCAAATCTCCTCCGCTGCTTGCCTGCCTCCACTGCACAAGCCTGCAAGAGAATGAATGAGAATGGTTGATCCAAACTCCTATTTACCTTGTGAAAATCACCCACATTGTAAATCACGTGAGCACAAGTTATATTTCACTTGGTATTGGCCCACACTACGCAGAGATCATTGGCATAACTCAATCCCATGCATGTGCACAATCTCATGCACAACTGATAGCAATATCAACCTCTAACACCTATCCCTGTTGAACTGTACATGCACTGAGTTAACTGATGTATTCTTCAGTTGCATTATGAGTTAATAATTAGTGAATTAATTAATAACTAATTCACAAAACTCATCACTTAGTCTATTGATCAGTTAGACTAAATACAACTAGTTCAACTAAGTCAAACTGAACACAACTCCATTAACTGCTCATCAAACTCCACAGAACTCAACCACATGAGTTCTAACTGATGTCCTGCATGCAATAGCTCAACTAACACATAAGAAAACATATTTCCTTCTGTCAGCTGCATGTGCCACATCTGTAGCTCAAACTGAAGTGCTCCAAGAGGATAAGATAAAGTTTATAGTCTAAATATTATTATGAGACAATAATATTTGAATTTTCTATTTTTGACTAGCAGTCTAAAAATAGACTCTGATCACTCCTGCTGTGATCACTCCTACTGTGATCACTCCTGCTGTGATCACTCCTGCTGTGGTCACTCCTGCTGTGATCCAAAAATAGACCTTGCGCCATAATTTGCCTGCGGGCCCACTTAGTGAAGGCAACTCCTTTCCAGTAAGCTCCATCATCTTGTTGCACACTTTTCAACACTCCCTCTCAACAAGAAAGGCTTCCTCTCAAACCTGATCCTGTAACTCTGGAATGTTCTGCATGCAACACATCTGCCCAGTCCAATTTTCTCCAACAACACTTGGAACAAAAACACTCCCAACTAACCACTTTGTTGGGCTAGGAACATACTCTGATGCTGAAGCTCTACCTGCTGCTGACAAGTGATCCCTCTCTGACATCTGCGCTACTGCAAAATCTCCATGCATCTTGCACCATTGCACACCTCTCTGTGCCACCTAGCACTGTGCAAAACAGTTGTGCCTCTTGCATTGCTGCAGCCTGCATGCTATGCGCTGTCCTGGGATTCCCTGCACCGTCGCTCTCTCTGCTGCTCTATCCGCATCTGTCTCTACCCAATCAGTCAGTTCCTGCTTCTACACATTGGGGCTCCTGTAGCAAGGTCTCATCCAAGAGGTTGGGTACCTCAAGGATCCTACCCCTCCTCCTTGGGATGATCAATCCACATCACCCCACCTCCTACCTGGAGGTATGGCTGCATGCGATCCCTCAGCCCACCTGGCTCGAAGTTTCCCCCTACTGGAGGTCTCTGCATGAGTAGATGTCTCTACTCGATCTCCTCTCATCTTCCCTTGTTGTGGCTGCTCCACAACCTCCTGAAGCTGCTGCACCAATCGTGGCTCCTCCACAATCGTCTGAGACTTCTTCTGGCTCTACATGTTGAGAGGTAATATACCCTCCCTCTCAACCACCGAGTCTCCATCAGTTGCCTTGTTGCTCAAGGCTTTGCATGCATCTTGAACCTCAAGAGCATACAGGTTCTTGACCCGTGAACCAATCTGCTTCACCTGTCTAGTGATGATGTGTCTAAGGAAAACCTTTCCCTCAATGAAGACTACATCATAGCCTCTGTCTTCCAGCATAGCGATTGACACCAAGTTTCTCTTCAGTCCTGGTACATACTTGACATCGGTCAAGGTAAGGCGAGCTCCATGCTCCCTATGAAAAATAACCGTGCCTACACCTGAGACACTATCCTTCTCATCATTACCCATCCCTATGAGTATCTGGAGATCTTTCTCCTCCAAAGTACTGAACAAACTTTTGTTACCGGTCATGTGGAAAGAAGCTCCACTGTCAAGAAACCAACCACTTCCCACCATGGATGAAACCATGCATGCGAAGAGTGTGAAATCCAACTCAAACTGTGAAGCAAGTGCCTCACCTTCAGATCCTTCCCCGGATCCCTTCTTGGAATTCTTCTTTGGGCAATTAGTAGCATAATGGCCCAACTCATGACAACAAAAGCATCTCACCTTCAACTTGTCAACCTTCTTCCCATCATTGGAAGAACTGGATTTGGAAAGAGAACCCTTCACATTCCCCTTCTTCACCTTACTCGCTAAGGCACAGTTCTCCTCATCATGCATAGATGAAGAACTGTCTCTGGTGTGCTGTCTAATCTCCTCTTGCACAAGATCCGACCAAAGTCTCTCCCATCCTCGCAATTTCTCCCTTCCATTCACTGAGTCCTGGTAGCTATGCTAACTCTTAGGAAGGCCAAGGAGTGCTAGACTCACCATATCCTCATCCTCAACAGTTACCCCCACACTTCCCAGCTCATCCCGGCATTGGGTGAACTTCGTGAGATACTGGGGCATACTGTCTCCATTCTCACACCTAATGTTTCTGAGTTTATCCTTGAGCGCCAACTTCCTCTGGTTGCTCTTGCTTTGGAATAGATCTGTCAATGCTTTCCACATCAAATATGGAGAAGCCTTTCCATGGAGGCTGGACACAATGTGATCCCTCATGCCCTCCAATAGAATCCTTTGAAACTTTGCTGTCTTCTTTTGCCAATCCCCAACCTGAGCAGCATCAGTAGGTTTTGGGACATCTGCATCTATGAACTCCTTCAACCCATTATCATCTAATACCGCCTCCATCCTGTCCTTCCATGCAATATAGTTTGAGCTGCCCTCAAGGGTATACTCCAATCGCAATCCGTTGAAATACATTTCAACTTTGACACCAAGAAAACACTGTTGCAAATTCGAATTCCACCAGCTCAACAACTCAACCGCCTCTAATCTAGAATTCGTGAGAACAAAGTATTTCTTGTACAGAGATCGACTATGTGGGCATTCACCGGATATCTCACCTTCCAAAAGAAGGATGAATCCAGAGGCTACCTGGCCCGATTAAAGACTTTGCCTGAAGAAATAAATGTAAACACTTTCTGAATAGTAGATCTGATGATCAAAAACTCCGATACCATGTAGAAATTTTGAATAATATGACACATATTCACAGAGATTATACCGATTATACACTATTTCAGAATACATGCACAATACATAATCTCCTCTACGTTGATCATCAATTTAGCAGCATTAAAAACAATGAAACATCAATCGCATGCACACATTAACACAGTGTGTAACCCGGGGAAAGCTTACAGCTGAAAACCCCACACTATCTGTATATTAATAATTGAGAACATGTAACATTACATAGTACAATACTCCTCACAAGTATCCAGAACTATCTCCACCTGTTACACACAATACAGCTCAGATCTGATCTCCAAATCTCCTCTGCTGCTTTCCTGCCTCCACTGCACAATCCTGCAAGAGAATGAATGAGAATGGCTGATCCAAACTCCTATTTACCTTGTGAAAATCACCCACACTATAAATCATGTGAGCACAAGCTATATTTCACTTGGTATTGGCCCACACCACGCAGAGATCATTGGCATAACTCAATTCCATGCATGTGCACAATCTCATGCACAACTGATAGCAATCTCAACCTCTAACACCTGTCCCTGTTGAACTGTACATGCACTGAGTTAACTGATGTATTCTTCAGTTGAATTATGAGTTAATAATTAGTGAATTAATTAATAACTAATTCACACAACTCATCACTTAGTCTATTGATCAGTTAGACTAAATACAACTAGTTCAACTAAGTCAAACTGAACACAACTCCATTAACTGCTCATCAAACTCTACAGAACTCAACCACGAGTTCTAATTGATGTCCTGCATGCAATAGCTCAACTAACACATAAGAAAACGTATTTCCTTCTGTCAGCTGCATGTGCCACATCTGTAGCTCAAACTGAAGTGCTCCAAGAGGATAAGATAAAGTTTATAGTCTAAATATTATTATGAGACAATAATATTTGACTTTTCTATTTTTGATTAGCAGTCTAAAAATAGACTCTGATCACTCTTGTTGTGATCACTCCTACTGTGATCACTCCTGTTGTGATCACTCCTACTGTGATCACTCCTACTGTGATCACTCCTGCTGTGGTCACTCCTGCTGTGATCCAAAAATAGACCTTGCGCCATAATTTGCCTGTGGGCCCACTTAGTGAAGGCGACTCCTTTCCACTAAGCTCCATCATCTTGTTGCATTCTCAACAAGCATTTCTTGTTGTACACTTTTCAACAGCTATCATCGACAATCTCTATCACTTCAAAATTAGCCAACGCACTCACGCCTTCAATATCTACTGTCACTCCATGCAATCTCCCCATGGGAATAATCTTTTGCTGATTTTCCATACTCAATTGGATCAGAGACTACTGCAGCGCAGGTCTCCCCATTTTATCCCATGTTTGTTTAGGCAAAACATTCACATTTTACCCAAGATCCAGAATAATTTGGTCCATTTCATACTCTCCTATTTGCGCAGTGAGCCTCATCTCACGCCCTGTTCTTGCCTTATGTTTACCAATTTTCCTGACCACGCACGGTCCCTCAGGAGCATTTTCTTTACCGGCACATTTATTTATCAACTCCTGTAATCCTTTCACGGCCTTGCTATCATGTAGAAACTTCATATAGGTCTCCAAAAAGGTAGTAAGCATGGATGGGTCCATTTCTTTAGACTGCTTATCCTGACTTCCTGAGGTAGAAGCCTCAGTGAAGCTTTTCTTCACTTCCATGAAGGTTTCTTTTGTGCACTCTAGATCAAAGCCAACCTCCTTCTCTAGAGCTTTGTGGACCCATTCACTTTCTTCAGGCTGCTTTCCCTTATCCTCGCCAGTCTTCATTCCACTTCGCAACACGATATTCACATTAGGGTCCTCTTCGCGGGGTTTAGCCCTCATCATCTGCAGGTTCTGGCTAGGTTGTTGCGGCTACGTCACCTTTTCCCACATCTTAGCTATTAATATAGGGCAGTCTTCTGTCACGTGGCCAAACTGAGTAAAGTATCAGGACGACAGGCGTGTCAGGTTCGTACATTCTTGTGCATAGTGTCCTGACCCTCCACAATTGTAGCAAATAACTTGTTCCCAAGCTCTCACATGTTCTCCTCCACCTCGGCCTCGTCCACGCCCCTGATATCCTCCTTGTTCTCCCCCAACACCTTGATCCGGAGGCCGAGTTTTTGTCTACATACGATATGCGGGCATTCTCTCCATCATTAACGCATAGCTATGACAGTTGCACTCATCGTGACCCACTGATTTGTATAAGTTACAGAAGAGATGTTGCGGTGCCTATACAAATTTTTGCAGCAAGTGACAATTGTCTATCACATGTTTTCCAGCTACATGACAAATAGCACACCATAGCACGGGCCTTGTACTTAGACCTGCTTGAGCTTCCAGCCTTAGAGGCATCGACCCTACTCCTGCAATGTAATTCACAAAGACAGGGCAGTGGTCTTTGTCATGCCCCTGGCTCTGACATTTCAGACACCAGGATTCTTCACGCACCTCTGGCTGAGCCGCTCTATCCTTCTTCAGACTTTGGAATTCTAGGCAAATATTCTGCAACTCCGCGTGAATCTGTTGAGCTCCCAAAAAAACATCTTGAATCAGTGTCTCATGCAGTCTCATCGCAATCTCCAGGGCTTCTGCCTGGGTCCCAATATTTTGCTGTGATAAAGCAACCCTTAAATGAGGCAAGAGCGAAGCTACAAACCATTTGCGGTGTTTCCCATCCGTAAGATTCATGTTAGCTTCGTGAATATTTCATTTTAGTCTCTGATCCAACTCCCAGGGTGTCTCGCCTGACTTCATCATGATTTCCTTGAATCCAATGATTGATTGCGCATCAGACTTGGGCCAATTGAATTCCTTATTCAGCGTAGTCTAAATGTCTTCCAATGCAGCTATCGGTTTATCGGTGTAGTACTTAATGTACCACGTTAGTGCACAATCCTGTAAAGTAGTAACCAATGTTGCTTTCTTCATCTGATCATCTGTAATGTTCTGGGCTATCCATACGGCCTTCGCAACGAACCAAAACTAGTTCGGGTCCTCATTTCCCAAGCCCTTGAAAATGGGAAACTTCACTGCATTCGCCATATTGAATGGTGGTGGAGGTGGAGGTGGTGTGGGTGAAGGTGTATGTTGTGGAGGTGAAGATGGAGGTGGTGTGGGCGGGTGAGGTATTCACGGAAACCCTTTCCTTATTAACTAGACAACGCTCTGTAGTGAAGCCTGTGCTGCTCCTTCGTCGTCACTCAGAGGCTCAATTAGTGGGCTATATTTAGGGCTTATTCTCCCTCTATCCCTAAATAACTTTCCACTTCGCGTAGCTCTAAAGATCAAGGTAATTTCATAACCCGCTTTTCACACAAGAGCATTTTAATCCAAGTATTCAAAGATCTCAAATACTTACCTCGTGGTCCCTTGAAGAAGCGCCACTCTACTTCGTTGTAGCTAACCGAGGTATCGATTGCGAAATTTGTCACAAATCCTCTGATGACATGATCAAGCCAGTGATTGATAGCGCGCGATCTTATCTTCAAAGGCTTCCAATCTTCGCACTAGCTCCAGAGTCCACACTATTGGACCATTAAGCCTCCCCCTTCCTTGGCTGTCTGTCAATTTAGCAATCCACTCGTATAGCTCGACCAGGAAGGAACATAAGAAAATTTCGTGTATCTCTATGTACAAATACCTGTCCAACCACTATTCTTTCGTCAATCGCGGATTCCTGTTTTCTTGCACTGCAAATTTGTGGATCTTGCTATCCAACCACTCCTCAATTTCTTTCTTTGTTGGATTCCAATGATGCAACATCACACATCTCTTTATGTAGATCCCAGTTGATCTAGGTGGATATTGGTGGCCACCTGCCAAGTCCACCTGGACCCCCACCATTGTTTCTCTCAGCATTTTCAGTTTCCTTAATTGTAGCACAACTTACTATTTTTAGCAGTTTTTCGGGTCCTGAACTTCCGGAGCCATTTTGAGGCCCTAAACGACATTTTTTGGGAAATCTAGGGCAACATGGGTACATGGACCGATGTTGCCTCCCAAGGTGGTAGTGCTCGGATAGATCTTTCTAATGAGCTATTGTACGCGTCAAACGGAGATCGTATGCCAAAGTTATGACCCCGGGAATTTGGTGTACCAATTTACGCAAATGGGGCCCATAGTTTGGCATTTCATCTTCTAGGGTTAGGTTTTGGAATGTTAAGGGTTTTCCATTGTTTCTCAACAATAAATAGGCCTTCGAGCCTCATTGTAACATAGTTCAGAGGCATGTAGCCACCGCATCTCTTCTCAGAGATAAGCTACCATTGCCCTAGCTAGTTTATTTCCATTACTGTTTGTAAGCATATTTCAGTATTTTACATTAATGAAATGAAGTATTATTTCCATTGCATATCTGTGTTTATGGTTATCTTTGTAATTTGTTGCATTCCTGTTTAAGTCTGGATCAGTGGTATCAGAGCGGTCTGCATTTTTCTCTGTTTTTCTTTGCATGTCCCCAACAAGGTCGGGATATAAGGAGTTAGGGCTTGAACTGGTCGAACCTTTGCAAGACCAGCCTTGCAAATCCCGACGGCCTCCCATGGTGGATGAGAAGAAAGATGAGGGGGTAGGAGATCCTATCAAAATCTTGCTCGAAGAAGCCCTCGAGCGACAATGGAACGCGATGATGGACAACTTTTCCCAGATCCTTCAGTGGCTACCCAGAAGCGACGCATCGGATTCCAGCAGCTACTCTGGAAATACCACGCCCTTTAAGGTACAAGTTAATATTGAAATCCCCATATTCGAGGGTCAAATAGACGTAGATGCCGTAGATAAATGGTTAAATCTGCTAGAGGGTTATTTTTCTGTTCATGAATTTTCGAGTCGGGAAAATATTGTCTTCGCTCTTCTCAAAGCAGCCCCCCACGTCAAGGACTGGTGGGAAAGCTACTGCGAGCAGAAGGATGAAAGTACTAGCTCACTATTTTCAGCCGCACCCACCTGGAATTCATTCCGGGATGCCATCAAGGAGTAGTACTACCCTGTCAGAAGCTATGAGGATGAATACATAAAGTGGACCATGCTGCGGCAGGGAAGGGACCAAGACGTGTCGGAGTTCACCAATCTTTTCCATACCCTTCGCACAAAGTTGGGTATCAAGGATTCGGAGCAGCATTTGATACTCAAATACCGCGGCTGCCTGCACAAGTACATCCAGGAAGAAATACAATTCCTGAACATCTCCTCGCTTGGCACAACATACCGATATGCTGTCAAGGTCGAGCAGAAGTTTAAACAAAAGAAGCGAGACTTTGGATCTGCGAATCCAAAGCAGGGGAAAGGAGCCCCTAAACCACAAAGGACAAAGCCAAGGCGGGGCAGCCCAAGACAACCCGCTGAAGCTGCAAGCAAAGAACAATGCCGCGAAGCCGAAAAAGGACACGGGAAAATGGTGTGAGTTCCATAAGAGTTCCACTCACAACACAAGTGAGTGTCGGGCCAAGAAGTCACTGGTGGCTGAGCTAAAGGTTTTAGAATTAGATGCATGTTCTGACTCTGAGTCAGAACCCGACAAGGGGAATGAAAAATGGAAGCAGATCGTTGATGCGGATCCCAACGCCACTATTGCTACCGCCAAGATCTAGAAAAATGAACTCGAAGATCCAGAGGAGGAGGAGCATCTCTTCCACTCCCAAATGTGGGTAAAGGGCTCCCCGATACAGTTCATTGTTGATAGCATGAGCCAAAAGAACCTCATTTCGGCAGAGGTCGTGAAGCAGTTGGGCTTACCGACCATAACACATCCACAACCGTACACCATCCAGTGGCTTCACCAAGGACGAGATCTTCGCGTGAGCCAGCAGTGTCGCCTTCCATACAACATCAAGCCCTTCACGGATGAGGTATTGTGTGACATTGCTCCCCTTGAAGTTTGTGATGTATTATTAGGGCAACCATACTTGTGGAAGCGACATGCTGTGTATGAATCAAGGCCCCGTGCTTTTATTATTACATTGGGAAATAAGTTGTACAGGATACCAGAGGTAGCACCACCTACCACCATCTCTTTGATTACTGCAAAACAATGCAGTAAGCTCATTTCCAAAACCGAGAAATTTGTTTTCCTGATGATACGCCCTCAAGGAAAGAAGAAGACGGTGGCCGCAGCCTCCAGACAGGGCCCCTCCGCACGACAACTACAGATGGACAAGGTCATGGAGGAGTACGATGACATCTTCACCTCCCCCGCAGGGGTTCCTCTGCACTGTCAGGTCAAGCACTCCATCTATCTGACCCCAGGTGTGCCGCTACCCAATGGACCAATTTATCGGCGCTGCATTCTGGAGAACAATGAAATCAAGAGGCAGATTCAGGAGCTCCTGCAGAAAGGTCACATCCGTCCAAGTTCATCACCTTGTGGGAGCCCGATTGTGTTGGTACAGAAGAAGGATGGGACGTGGAGACTCTGTATTGACTATCGGGCGCTGAACAAGATCACTGTCCGTAATAGGTACCCGATTCTGCGGATTGATGACCTCCTGGACCAACTAAAGGGGGTGAAATATTTCAGCAAGATCGATCTGAATTCAGGATATCACTAGGTACCAATCGAACCCTCTGATGTGTGGAAGACTGCCTTCAAATCCAAGGAGGGCCTTTTCGAATGGTTGGTTATGCCTTTCGGATTGACGAATGCTCCTGCAACCTTCATGAGGCTAATGGATGACATCTTGCGGCCATTCACCAACTCATTTGTAGTAGTATACTTGGATGACATTCTGATCTTCAGCCAGAGTTGGGAAGAGCACCTCCACCACATCCGACAGGTTCTCCAAACACTGCGGCAACACAAGCTATGTGCCAATTTGGAGAAATGCACTTTTGGCATGACCCAGGTTCAGTATCTAGGATACATCATTGATGAATAGAGGGTGCATGTGGATCCAGCCAAGATCCAAGTCATTCGGGATTGGCCATCTCCAACCACTCTAACAGAGCTCCGCAGCTTTCTACGTCTTGCCAACTTCTACCGCAGGTTCGTGTTGGGGTTTTCTCATATTACTTGGCCCTTGAGTCAAGTCACCAAGGGAGGGGCGAAAGCAAAATTCTTTTGGTCTGAATCTCAACAGAAGGCATTCATAGAGTTGAAGGATCGCCTCTGCACGGCACCAGTGCTCGCGTTACCAGATTTACAACAACCATTTGAGGTCGAGACAGATGCCTCTGACTATGCTATTAGGGCAGTCCTCACTCAACATGGACATCCAGTGGCATATCACAATGAAACACTTTCAGACACAGTCCGGAAGTACTCCACTTATGATAAAGAGATGTATTCCATTGTGCAGGCCTGTCGACAATGGAAGCATTACATTTTGGGGAAGGAAACGGTCATCCACACAGACCACCGACCCTTGCAGTTCATACAAACCCAAGGGAAATTGCAGAATGATCGCCATCAGAAGTGGTCTACATATCTGCAACAGTTCCACTTGAATATCAAGTATAAGAAGGGCAACACCAATAATGTTGCAGATTGCCTCAGTTGACCACCGATCATGGTGTTAACCACCGTGCTCAACTCTTGTGGGCACGAGACTTCTGATTGGCCACTTCTCTACAAAAGAGACCTAGAATTCGGCCACACATACCAGACACTCTTGGAGGGTCGGCATGTTCCAGATTTTCACCTCCAGGATGCCCTGTTATGCCACCTGGGTCACCTTTGTGTTCCTTCAAGTGAGCGTGCCAAGATGATTTGGGAAGCACACTACAGTCGGGTTGCTGGGCATTTTGGGGTCGAGAAAATAGTGGCAGTACTGTATAATTATTTCTATTGGCCGAATCTTCAATAGGATTTTGGAAGTACATCAGATCATGTACTGCCTGTGCCATTGCCAAACCGACCATCAAGAAGCACAACCTCTATACCCCGTTGCCTACCACTAGTCAACCTTGGGAATCCATCTCCATGGATTACATGTCAGGCCTTCCTTCCACTAAGCATGGAAATGACTGTGTTTTTGTGGTCGTCGACAGGTTCTCGAAGATGGCCATTATGGCGGCCTGCAAGAAGAATATCACAGTAGAAGCCACTGCTAAACTCTTCTTTGAACGAGTGTGGGTGCACTTTGGGATCACACAGTCTATCATCTCAGATCGGGACAGTCGGTTCCTCAGCACATTTTGGTCTAGTCTCTGGTCAATGCTGGACACCAAACTCATGAAGTCCACAGCCTTCCATCCTCAAACTGATGGCTAGACAGAGGTTGTCAATAGGATGATTGTGCACATTCTACGCATGTATAACTCAAAGCATCCACGCACATGGGACGAGAGCCTCCCCTATGTTCAGCACAACTACAACCGAGCTCTTCACAACTCCACTGGCCATAGCCCTTTTCAGGTGGGTTTGGGATTCCAGCCACTATGCCCCATTGATGTGGCCATGCCACTTGCAACTACTCACATAAATCCAGCTCATGTCCAGTCCGAAACAGAGAAGGCCACCAGCTTCATTGAGCACATCCAACATATTTGCCAGCAGGTCCACGACATTCTGGAGAAATCAAATGCCAAGTACAAGCAGCGACATGATCAACATCGGGTGCAACACAAGTTTCAGGTGGGCGACAAAGTCTGGTTGCATTTGCAAAAGGAACGCCTTACTGGAGCCTATCGGAAACTGAGACCACTCCGATATGGTCCTTACACCATTATTAAGGCTATGGGAGATAATTCATTTGAGCTCAGCATTCCCCCATTCCTTGGCCTGCACCCAGTGTTCAATGTGGACCACCTTCGGCCATACTTTCCACCATTGCTAGACACATCCGACATTGCAGAACAGCTCACACCCACAAAATTAAATCCAGATTGCATGGAACAAGCTGCAACTGATCGGATCATGGACACACAGTTCAAGAACTCTCACCTGCAGAATATCCAACTGTATCGAGTTGTCAAAGCAGGCCAACTCCTTCAGTAGGGCAAGTGGCTCACCAGGGAACAAGTTCAGCAAAAGTGTCCTCATCTCATGGAGGAACTCAACGCAATGGGTACCATTTCTTCCTACAGGGGAGGAATGATCCAGGTGGATATTGGTGGCCACCTGCCAAGTCCACTTGGACCCCCACCATTGTTTCTCTCAGCATTTTCAGTTTCCTTAATTGTAGCACAACTTACTATTTTTAGCAGTTTTTTGGGTCCTGAACTTCTGGAGCCGTTTTGAGGCCCTAAACAATGTTTTTTGGGAAATTTGGGGCTATTATACGCATCAAACGGAGATCGTATGCCAAAGTTACGACCCCGGGAAGTTTGTGTACCAATTTACCCAAACGGGGCCCACAGTTTGGCGTTTCATCTTCTAGGGTTAGGTTTTGGAATGTTAAGGGTTTTCCATTGTTTCTCAACAATAAATAGGCCTTCGAGCCTCATTGTAACATAATTCAGAGGCATGTAGCCACCACATCTCTTCTCAGAGATAAGCTACCATCGCCCTAGCTAGTTTATTTCCATTACTGTTTGTAAGCATATTTCAATATTTTACATTAATGAAATGAAGTATTATTTCTGCTGCATATCTATGTTTATGGTTATCTCTGTAATTTTTTGCGTTCCTGTTTAAGTGAGGATCACCAATCCTAGAAACGGAACCATTTGTTTCCTTAGTGGGTCCTGACCCAGGTTGAGAGTTAATTTTTCCAAACAAATCCCTACACTACTGGCCCTTTTAGCAACAACCTGCGGAGCGCGGACTGAAGTTTCACCCGAAGTAGTATGGGGGGATGCTGGAACCAAGTTTTCATACCCAGAGATGAGTGTGATGTCATTTGATTCCCTAAACCTGCATTCGTGCAGATTGATAAGCCCCAAGGGCTTATCAATATAACTTCTCTTAATCAGATTCTATACCTCTGCGAAGGTTTACGACTATCTTTTGCGGACCCTAAACAGGTGAATCAACCGCTTACACGCCTCTGTAATTACCCTTAGTTCTGTATTTACCTAGATCAGCTTAACTGTTTGATAACATTAACATGCACCAAGATATTCTTCGCGTAAATAGTTATTATACTGGCGTTCATATGACAATTTAAAGCATGTGAAATCACACATAAATACAATATTAATTCATAAACCCATCATTTGTCATAACATAATAGCACATTCATTCATAACATAAATAGATAGAAAAAACACAGATATTTCGAGGATAATCTCTTTATTGATACTTCAGTTCTTCTTACAGACTAAAGACTTCCCTGCGCACTTAGCTGCAGGGGTTCGTGCTCTCAGCTGCAGACTCTACTCTAGGCCTCTGTGCACATAGTTGCAGAGCCTCTCTTCTACTCTAAGACTTCTTCGCTCTTTCTTCTATTGACCCATTACATTCATTTTCCTTAGTTACTATCTATCTATGTTGTAGACTCTCTAAGAATCTCCTTTTTATACAATCCCATGGTCAGCGGACCATGGGTAGGTCTATACCAGCCGACACAACTTACATAACAAAAGGGTAAAGCCTTTATGACACTTTACCATCTACGCACTCCGTGGCCATATTTTACGGAGACTTTACATTCTTTACAATAAAACTTTGGCTTTTTGCCCCAAAATTGACCCTAGGGGACCCTATCCCAACAACAGTGTTTGGGAAGTGGTTCGAATATTGGCACACAAGTTAGTGGTGAGTTCCAGATGGATTTACAAGGTAAAGCAAGTAGTTGATGGCAGTGTGGAGAAACACAAGGCCAGGTTTGTGGCCAAAGGGTTCTCTCAAGTGGAGGGGATTGATTACAATGAGACTTTTGTTCCTGTAGCAAGGTACTCATCAATCAAATCCATTCTAGCATTGCCAGCGTAGATGGGATGGAAGATACATTAAATGGATGTAAAGACAACATTCCTCGATGACATGTGTTAGGGTCCCACCCTAACCCCCTTATTTATGTAGTGGGATCGAGTCATAGTAAAGAGTCAATAAAGCCCATATTAATAATTGTAAGTGGTTAACCCGCAATTTATGACGGGACCACAGTTAGTTGCAAATGGGCCATGGTATTAGATAGATGGTATTAATAAAACCCATGGTATTGATCCATGGTATTGCATGTATGAGTCATATATAAAGGATAGAGACTCCCTGCGAGTAGCACCGTGTCTTATTTCTGTATCCAGCTCTTCTCTATTGGAGGTTGCCCCCTCGAAGAGGCTAGTGATCATTGCTTTCTGAATAATATAATATTTGCTGTTGTCTCTCACTATTCTATGTTCTGGGTATCTTCTTTGCATATTCTGTATTTGGGTATCTTTTGTAGGTTAAGAGCATAACAACATGATTGAGGAAGAGGTATCTATTGAGTAGCCTAAAGGATTTGAGACCTTCAACAGAGAGTCGCATGTGTGTAGACTCAAGCGAGTGCTATATGAACTGAAATAAGTACCTCATGCTTGGTACACCAGGATCGATAGCTATTTCACTGGGTTGGGCTTCACCAAAAGTGAAGTAGATGTGAACCTTTACCATATTGTGGTTGAAGGTAAATTGTTGATTATTGTTTTAAATGTCGACGCTTTGATTTTGACAGGTGATGATAAGCTAATCAAGTCTTTCAAAGAGGATCTTGCAAGATAGTTTGAAATGAATGACTTGGGGCTCATGCACTACTTTCCAGGGATGGAAGTATGGCAAGGAGATGAGGAACTGTTTGTCTCTCGGGGAAAGTATGTTAATGAGATACGAAAGAAGTTCAACATGGAGAGAAGTAAACCCATGGAGACTCATCTAGCTGGTAACTCGAGGAAGGAGGATGCTACTTCCAGTGAAGTAGTGGAGGCTGCTATTTATAGGCAACTTGTGGGTTCACTCATGTATTTGGTGAACACATGACCAGACATATGTTATGCAGTTAACCAACTTGGTTAAGATATGGTTAAGCTGACCAAAATTTATTGGAAGGCAACCAAAAATGTGTTGAGATACCTCAAAGGCACCACTCAGTTTGGTATTTGGTACAAATAGACAAAGGGAGTGAATATTCAAGGATTCACTGATGTAGATTGGGAAGGGAGTCCATTCGACAAGAAGAGCACGTCAAGTGGGATCTTTAGTATTGGGTAAACAACCATTTCTTAGTACAACAGGAAATAGAGATCAATTGCACTCATTTCAGGAGGAAGGTAAATGGATTCTAGTCAGCAACTTGTGAGGCTACCTAGATGAGGAAGATTCTTGTTGGTTTGTTTGGTCATCAGATGGATCCAAAATTGATTTACTGTAACAAATAAAGTTGTATGAAACTCTATGAGAATCTATTTTTTCATGATCAGTCCAAGCATATTGACATCTGGTATCATCATCTTCGAGATTGTGTGCAGAGGAGAATCATGTTTCTGGAGTACATTCCCATAGAGGAGCAAGATGCAGATATTTTGACAAAGGCCTTGTCAAGATGCAAATTCAAGTTTCATAGAGACAGGATCGGGGTAGTAGATAATCACTTTCTTGTTGAGAGGGAGTGTTAAAAATAACAACAAGAAAGCCTAATTTAATTTGTTCTTGAATTAAATTAGGAAGTACATCGAAATTCTATTCTCATACAATCGTGTAACAATTAACTAAGTTAAGTTGACTTAGTTGGCTCAGTAAATTCGAGTTGGAAGTCTATCTAGATGTAGAAAATCCCGCAGATTCACAAGCTAATGCAATTTGCTAAAGCAAGAGACAATAATCTACTTTTACTCTTTACATCGAAAGCCCATAAACATCGAGCAAACAATAATCAATAGAGCAAGAGAATCAAAGGCACATAACACAATAAATATTCGGGGAAAGCCACAGCTCAAAACCCAACTATCTGTTTTGTATTAATCCGGAAAATCGAGATGAAATTACAATGCTTGTTTTCTCTATAACAATCCCAACACTCAACAAATTCAATCTCCAACTCATAAGAAAACTTAAGGCCAAATCTTGGCCTCTTCACAAGCTCTCCAAGTCTCTATTCCAATGTGCCCTTGGTAAAAGAATTTGGATAAATACAATATTCTTTGCTCAATCTTGAGATTAACCTTTACAAGTATTTCCTATCCTCCACCTGATGACTTCCTTTGGCCAATACTTAGCCAAATTTCCAAGCCTCCAAGCTTCTCATTCTTTGCACAATGCCTAAGAGAATTAGCCCATATTTAAATGGAAATTCCTCATCCATAACTGCACAATCCAAAATTAGGTGCTTCTTTGATTGCATGCATGATATTTACAACTCAATAAATCATACAACTAATAGTACACTGTCCCTACTCTCTATTCTCAAATGGGTCTTTCTTAGAATCGACATGCATGAGTTTCTGTAGAGGGAATCTTCAGTTAACTAGAGTAGCACTAGTTAATGCATTAGTGCATCAACTGATTGTTAACTCACTATTAGTTCCTCAAACAGTTTGGAACTAATTTAACTGGACTTAACTTAGTAAAATGAGTTAACTAATTACAACTCATACTTAACTCATCTTGGACCCCTTTAATATAGGGAGAACATATGCATGACTTCAGAAAGCTTTCCAACTCAAAATTCCTAAGTTAACTAAGTCAACCAACTCTAGTTAACTATTACAAGTTTCTATGAGAATAGAATTCAATTTTAATTATCAGTTTAATTCAAGGACAAATTAAACTGGAATTTCTAGATTCTATTTTTATCATTTCTTGTTTCTATTTTCAACATTCCCTCTCAACAAGAAATAAATTCAACTCAATCCCGATCCTGAACCTTTGTAATGTTCTGCGTGCAACACTTCTCTCTAGTGTTTTTGCTACAACAACTCCTGAAACTGAAAAAAGAAAATCATCCAAACTGAATCAGTATAAGATCATCTACATAAAGTACAATGATCAACAACTTACTTTCCACCACTATGTGATACAGGTTTGCATCTGCTATCTATCCTGGTGTACCAAGCACAGAGTGCTTCTTTCAGCCCATACAACCATGCCAAGGAAGTAATGCATCAACCCCATGTTCTTCATGTCACTTCCATGATAAGAATCTGATTTGGAATGGAAAATTTTACCTTTCCCCTTCCTTTCCTTAATCGCTAAGGCACAATTCTCTTCATCATCAGTCTTTGATGAAGAGCCATCCCTGGTGTTCCTCCTGATCTCATCCTGCATCAAATCCGACGATAGCCGTTCCCAATATGGAAGCTTCTCTCGATCTTTGACAAAGTCCTGATAACTATGCCAACTCTTTGGGAGTCCAAGAAGAGCAAGGCTCACCATATCCCCCTCAGAAACTGTGATTCCAACACTTCCAAGTTCATCCCGACATTGAGTGAACTTGGTCAAGTATTTCGAAATCATCTCACCTTTTTCCATCTTGATTTTATGAAGTTTATCCTTCAGTGCCAACTTCCATTGATCACTGCTATTCTGATACAAGTTTGTCAATGTTTTCCATATAGCATGCAGGGTTTCCTTTCCATGAAGACTTGAGACGATATTATCTCTAGCTCCCTCAACGATTACCTGCCTTGCCTTCACGACACACTTCTTCCACTCAGCCAAGTTCTGTGCATCAGTAGCTGCTAGCTTAGGAATTTCTTTTTCAACAAATTCCTTAATGCCATTATCCTCTAGCACAACCTCCATCCTGTCCCTCCAGGATTTAAAATTTGAGCTGCCTTCCAAGGCATAATCAAGCCTTAACCCATGGAATGCCATCTACCGATCCTGAAGTATGTATTGCAAATTCTACTTTCACCTGTAACCCAGAAATTAAAAACTTTGAAATCTCCTCTAGTATATTGTTCTTAACTATGATACCATGTAGAAAATATTGTAGATTCACAAGCTAATGCAATTTTCTAAAGAAAGAGACAAGAATCTACTTCTACTCTTTACAGTGGAAGCCCATAAACATCGAGCAAACAATAATCAATAGAGGAATATAATCAAAGCCACATAACACAATAAATATTCGGGGAAAGCCACATCTCAAAAGCCCACTATCTGTTTTATATTAATCCATAAAATCAAGATGAAATTACAATGCTTGTTTTCTTTATAACAATCCCAACACTCAACAAATTCAATCTCCAACTCATAAGCAAGCTCAAGGCCAAATCTTATCCTCTTCACAAGCTCTCCAAGTCTCCATTCCAATGTGCCCTTCATCAAAGAATTTGGATAAATACAATATGCTCTGATCAACCTTGAGCTTAACCTGCACAAGTATTTCCTATCCTCCACCTGATGACTTCCTTTGGCCAATACTTATCTAAATTTCCAAGCCTCCAAGATTCTGATTCTTTGCACAATTTCTAAGAGAATTAGCCCATATTTAAAGGGAAATTCCTCATCCATAACTGCACAATCCAAAATTAGGTCCTTCTCTGATTCCATGCATGATATTTACAACTCAGTAAATCATACAACTGATAGTACATTGTCCCTGCACTCTAGTCTCAACTGGGTCTTTCTCATAATTGATGTTGGTTTAGTGGGGCCTGACCCAGGTTCGGAAGTAATTTAGCCAAGCAAATCCTGGTACTACTAGCCCTTTCGGCAACAGTCTGTGGAGTGTGGACTGAGGTCTGACCCGAAGTAGTATGGGAGGGTGCTAGAACCAGGTTTCCGCACCCTGGGGATGTCTAATATGTGGTGATTGGTACGCGGTCCAACCTTCGCACTTACTACGCTATGCGCACCTGCAGGCACCCCGCGCCCTGTGATATTGTCTTCGCGCAGTTCTAGCTGCAGTGTGACCCGTGCTATTTACCCAAGTCTTCCTTAGTTAGTCTATGTTAACTTGTTTACTTAGATTATTTTCATATATAAGAATTCATACGAGTATTCATCAAGTGTGCGTAGTAAATAACCAGAATAAAAGTAATGTATACATCAAAACACAGATTCAAGAATAGATGCACAGAGTAAAACTTCTCTTTATTAAATTTCAATTCCAAGTACAGACTCGACTCCACCCTGCGCACTCAGCTATAGGGGTCCATGCACTCAACTGCGGACTCTACTAGGCCTCTACGCACTCAGCTACAGAGCCTCTTCCTACTACTACGACCTAGTACACTTCAAGTTCCACTCTATGCTCTAACCATGCCTTCGCTATTCTATATCTCTATGCTCTACCAAGCTATCTTTACACTTAGAGCCTCGCTCTATTTATACAATCCCATGGTTCGCAGACCATGGGTAGGCCGACACAAATTTACATTAAATTACAATACAATGCTTAGGGCGAACAACCCTATGACTCGATTGTACACCTCGCACTCCGTGCTCGCACTTCGTGCTCACACTTCGCGGAGTTCTACACCATCTTTGGCCAAAAATTGGGCTTTGAGCCCCAAAACCTGCTGCGGGAGATTCCATGCCCAACAGGCCCCTAACACAATCATCGTGACTTGTCCCAAGTCACTCTACTGGTGCGATGATCTTGGCACAAAGCCCCTCCAACTATGCCTGTGCTGCGCGAAGGTCCACAGTGCATTCTTTTACCGTCTGCTGGATTTGCTCTACTCTTTTGGCTGAATGCTCGCTGTTAGGGGAAAATTCCTGACTTTAGGTATGCATCACCTTCATCTTTGCGAGCTTTCCTTCGATAGCGCCAGTGATGAGGAAGGCCTCATCAATCCAAGGCTGGATGTGCGCTTTAAGGACTGCCTCTTTCTGTCGCGCGACATCCACCTGTTCCTTCAATGCCTTCGTCTACTGTAGTTTCTCCAGCCGTTGGGTCAGGAAAACCGTCTGCACCGTTCTGCGCATACTGTCATATTGTACTTGAAGCTCCTGTGCCTATGTTTCCAACCTCTTTATGGTGGGGTCCTCTTGTAAGGACGTGACAACCATGAAGGATTCTTCCAACATACTCGTACAGGTCTGCACTGCCTGTCCTATTTCCTCAAGCCCTTTTTGGATAGTGTCAGCGCACTCTTCCCAAACTTCTAGGGGTGTGGATGACTGCACCTTTAATTGCAGTTCGGTAATCTGAAGGTTGAGGTCCAGCTGTATCCTCGTTGTTTCCTCCTTTGCCTCGCAGAATCCACTGGCCAATCTGTGAATTCGCTCTCCTACTGTTAGATCTGCCGAGACAGCTAATTTCGGGACAGTTCTATAAGCCTCGTCCACCGCCTATGCCAGTCCTTGAGTCTGCGCAATGAGGTCATCACGTAGTTAGTTGAGTTGTTCCAAATTGATCTTTTGCTCGCTCATTACCTGTAGCACACGGCCTTCTCTAGCGCGGAGCTAGGCTATGACCCCATCCTGTAACTGGTACAGGGTTTCTCGCAGAAGGGCGGCCAAGTTTACACTCAACCCCTTAATCCTGCTCGCCGCAACTTGGGCAACTTTGTTTGTTGCCGCTAATGTGCCCTCAGGGAACACGAAAGTGTTGGTCACGTGGGTGCGAAACATCTGTTCCATCACTAATGTACCTACTGTGACATATGGGGCCATCGTTCTTGTTTGTGGGGGCTGCACCTGTAGTCCCGATAACTACATTTGTAGCGCCCTCAACACAGTTTTTTTCTCCATCCTTACTTCTTGGAGCACGTCCTTAGTGACACTACAAACCGTCTCGCCAATGTCAAACATATCACCTTCTGTAAGTGTGATTGGGTCAATGGACGTCTTAGATGCCTTCATCTTCTTTCTGGGGACCAGTTTCTCAGGGACGCACGGCCGTTTTAATTGTTGCGAGGTAGTTTCTAGATCCGTGCGCTCTCCATCCACGTTGATGTCCTCAGCATCCTACCCTGTGGACATTTCCTGGCCCCCCTCTGCCTCTTTTATTGGCGTTGTTGTGGTTTCTGCCGTTTGCGTCGCTGCTGTTGCATTGGCCTTCTTCTGTTGTGCAGCTGCTTCTTGTTCCTAGCGCCTCTTTTCATCCAGTTGCATGATGTGCAACTTGGTGTCCTTCTTCCTTTGCTGGGCTACGGCCTTCTCCATTCCTACCAAGTCTGGGGTGTGCCACTCCGGAGGCCATGTTTCCAATGCTGTGAAGATGGCATCATCCGTAGCAATAAATGGAAGCTTTGTCCATTCCTTCGCTGTATCCTTCTGTGCCTGGACATGAATGTTGTGCATGTCCACTTTAAACTTTGCAAAGCTCTGCAGAGTGGCATACACTGTGGGAGACAATCGTGGCCTTCTATTGATCCATATCCGGATGCTCACCTCCATTAACACCCAAAACACCTTGACTGCATGAATCTGCTTTGTGTCCTTCGTGGCCCAGAGCGAAGCGTACTTCACGACCTCAGGAAGGTCCTAGTCGATCAGCGGGAACTGGCTATCTGCCGGTAGTTCGCCTGCTACCAGCACAATGGATAAGAGCAACCACGCGTAGTGGAAGGTTTTACCCTGCTCTTGGGCCTCCTTGTATTTTACTAAAAATTACTCATAGAGGAACTCAGCCCAGTTGAACTGGACCCCCTCCACGCACTGCTCGGCCAACGCAACCACATGTGCTGGTACTTCATCGGCACGACACTTCCGCATTAGTTTGCGGGCCAGGATCTGGGTGGCTACGTGCATGCCTTTGTCCTTGATACTTGTAATTGCATAGATGCGCTTCTTCTTTTCTAGCTTGTACTTGGTTTTCATGGCTTCCGCGAGAGCCACATCACTGCTTTTACCAGCTATTTCCCTGCGGTCCCTTCCCTTACAGGGGAGCTGAGAAATCCTGTGAATAAGTTCCACGGTGATGGGAATAGGCTCCTCCAACCATAGATACCCATCATGCACCAGGAACAGCAGCTGCTTGATGACAAAAATGGTGATGGGCGCATGGTGAAAGTGGGGTATTTATCGTAGATGAAGTAACCTGGCCTTCTCTACACCGCGCAGCCATTTCTATGGCTCCAAAGTGATCAGTGATCCCCCCAATATTTGGTTCATCAAGCTTTCCATCATCAGGTGTGGGAACTTCTCATTCTCTGCAAGGTCCCAATCATTGAATTTCATGGTAGGCACCTGGCCAAGGGGCAGACCTTCAAAAGTAATGCCGTCAGGGAGGAGCGGGGTCTGGAGCGCACTCTTCATGGCCTCCAGGTCTTTGGCCACCTTAACTTTCCCTTTCCACGGAGGGACGTACATGGGTAACTTTGTTGCGGAAGGCATTGGTGGGACATCCTCCTCCGCATCGTCTTGCACCTCCATTTGATCAAATATAGCCCGTAAGTCTTCCTCCTCTGCATCTGATTCAATGGTGACAGCTTTGCCTTTCTCTTCCATTGACAATTTGCCAAACCGTGGGTTTCTTGGGGATATGTGGACTGGTCCCATAGTCTACTTATCTTTCTTCCATCGTGGCATCCGTGGCGATTTTGGAACGTCTGGCGCAACCATTGTATCTCCAAGCTCCTCATGGGCCATATGTGTTGTGGGGAAAAGTATCCGATGCGGATGACACTAACCCTTTCTAAAGGTGACAGACTTTAGCAACAACTGAATGACAAAGTTTTCATGTTCATCTTTATGAAAGCACAGAGAGAATAGAAAGAGGATCAACCAACCTGGTGTCTTGCGCTTAGTCGATCCTTGTCCTTCTCGCTTTGTATCCCGTTCCCAGCTCTTTACTCTCCAAGCCGATCCAGCTACACACAGAATCTGCACAACAAAAGGGAGCAAACTACGAGATACAAGCAATCATAATTGAAGCATGGATTAGGTTGCATCAAATATACATGTAAACACAAAAGCATCTATGTAAAACAAGTATATAGAAGAACATGCAAACTTTATTGATAGAAAGTAACAGGGTTCCAGAGGAAGTTACAACCAATGATGTTGGCCCCAATCCAGCAGCACCTCCTCGGCAGCAAGAACTCTCTTCTTCACCTCTAGTAAAACAATCACCCAATAATCCTGGCAGTATACCAACAGCACCTCCTTGCTTATACCAAAATTCCAGCCTCCTTAGACCTCATAGAAGAGCTCTATATATAGGAGAGAAGAAGAGAGGATGAGTCAGCTTGAGGCTGGCATAGAGCTGACTAGTGTCCTCTCCCTCTTCAGTTAATCTTCAGTTCTTGAGTCCACTTGGAGATCCTTGGTTACACATGGTGATCAAGTACCTCTTACTCATCACAAGGCGAATCTGATGAACCAAGTGTCAGTTTGGAAGCTTCCTGGGCAATTGACACCTTGCAGGAGGACTGTGCCACTTGGCCAATCTCGCCCAGCGCAGGTAGCCTTCATTGTTTTTGACTTCCAGCGCAGGTACAGAGTGGGACAGTTGCAATACAGCGCAGAAGCTCAGTTAAGCAGCTGACATGATCCAAAATAAGCCTGTTCTGAAGTGTTTTCAGGTGGAGAACTGATTGGAAGTGCTGTTGATTGATGACCTTGTTCTTTTAGGGGTAAGAACAACATGTTTAGGGACTGAGGATCCCTGTAATTATCGACATTTTCTGCTCCTTGACGCGAGGCACAAAAATATCTATAACAGTTGCCCCCTAAAGTATGAGGCCGTTAATCGGGTGAAATGCTTTAGCTAGAGGGTCCGAAGTTCGTTTCAGCGCTGAGGAGAGTGCCCTGTAATACAATACAATACAATACATTATCTTTCATTCATCATTATTCTCATGATCTAGCTGAGGCGGGTATTCCCATGCTCAGCTTTCTATAAATACATTTTGGTACATATGACAGACGATCGTCTGAAGACAGACTGATAATCTTCCGCTAAAATTATCATCCTTTGAGGAGGATGATCATCTGCTGCAATGATGTACATGGCAAATGCTTTTATATTTCCTGAATATATATCGCAGCCCGGATGGATGAAACTAGATCCGGGGTCTTCAAACTCGTTCGATCTTCACTCTAAGTACAAGTCGATCCATGTGAGAATTACGCTGAAGTCGAACATGGAAAGACATCGCTTGATTACCGGTCAATAATGAAAACCGTTAACAAGCGCGAGAGGAATCACCAATAATGATGATGACCCTCAAGGTACTGCAGTACAATTCACGTGGCGTGAATAAAGGACTTGGCGTCGAACGCCACGCAAAATCTTCTGGTCGAAGGTCATTGATGTATACCTGTCGCCGGAAGTGAGAAACTTGCCATTGAGGCATGCAAGCTTCAAAGTACTGATGGGGGTGTTCCTAGATCAACTTCTTGGATAATGAGCTGAAGTCGACAAGAAGCGATCCGTCAAAGGAGGGCCTTAATGAATCCCACATCAATGACACGGAACGGAGCTAATGACTTTAGTGGAGGTGAAAACAAATTGTGACATATGATTCAGGGTGGCGATCATGAATGGATGAAGGATAATGTATGGCAGTGGATGGGACACGGTTGACACTTTCAGAAAGACCCCTCTTGAACATATAACGACACTGATGCGATGGATCGGTAGCATTACCCCAAACATGGACGGTGTGGCGAGGACCATGGTGATAAGACCGGTGAATGAAACAACCCAACCCGATGTGATACGGAGGAAAAGTGTCATGTTCAAGAGTGACTTGCTACCATTAAACTTTGAATGTTCTCCCAATTTTTCCCCAGTCATTTCTGACCGAGACCTCTTTATTTTTGTCAAGCTTGAGGAGGATAACATATGCTTGTTCTATAACCTGCCCTTCGGGCAAGCCCATCGCTATGATTTAACGAGCCTAGCGATAGGGAAACTCGTTCTCGTCTAAAGACAAGTTTGTCGCTATTTAATCATTTTAACGAGTCTAACGACAAGGAAAACTCGGTCCTTTTCATTTTTAGAGAGTCTGAAAGGTACAGAAAGTCAACTCCATGATTCCTTTTTCGTCAGCAAATCCCTTAAGTCCGAAAAAGTATAAAACAATACAGAAGGGATGGCTGTTCGGTACTTTTAACGAGCCGAACAAGACAAGCGCTCGATCCTTTTGTGCAATAATCCCTCAGGTCCAAAAAGATTAAAATTTAGAGGAGGGATAGCGTTCCGGTCATTTAACGAGCTGGAAGGCCAAAACTCGGCAAACTTTTCATATTTTACGAGTCAGTGAAAAGAGCTCAAAGAAGACTCGTCTTTCGAGGAACGAGTGATAAACAGGGATAGCAACTGATTCCAGGTACAAGTTGGAATTTTCCAATCACGGCAGTGTCACAAGGATGGCTAAGTGAAATCACTCTTCGCAGATGTTCCTCAAAAAGGGTAAACACACAAATGGAAGTGAACGATCGGCCAAATGACGGTGGAGGTGACGGTGCACAAACACGACCAAGGCTTTTATGACTGATGAATTTACGATCTCAGAAGGGTATTTACCGGTTCATTTTTCTGAATGAGCTTGAACTCTAAAGGAAAGCCTGCTCATAAACTTATGTTTATTTTTTAACGAGCATGAACTATGCGCTAAAACTGCTCGGATCTTTGCTTTTATTTTTTAACGAGCATGAACATTGCTAAAACTGCTCGATATGCCCCTAGCATAATAATGCAACCGAGGTGCATGCCCCCCAAGCTTCATTGCATTCAACTTTGTTGATTGGAATGAAGGTTTACCATTGAGATCTGGAAAGGGGATTGTTTCATTTTTTAATGAGGTTGACATAGTAAAAGAACTATCCTCATGGTTTTTCATTTTTTAACGAGGTTGACCTGAGATAGGAATTATCCTCGAAGCCGACCAAATATCTAGGAATCTTCCGAATCCAACCAGAAGATTGGATTAGATTTCATTTTGTAGGTTTCCACCGTGGCCACTCCCGCCAGATTAATTGGAGGCGGTAGGGCGAAAGTACCCATTAAGGCAGGGTCTTTTAGGAGACCTACTCCGATATTTTGAAACGAATGGTCGTTTCCATGGATCAGAGGAACGCTTCCTGTAACTTGTGAACCATTAGGGAGGAAATTTTGTTGGTCAATGATTGTAATCTCTCCTTGAAAGGGGAATGCGATTTTCCTAAAATAGGTCGACACAACAGCTTCCATGGCATAAATCCATGGTCTTCCCAGTAGGATGTTATAGTCAAGATTGCCATCGATGACTTCAACATCTATTTCTACTATTTTTCCCCCTAGTTCAACTCTCAAGTTACTAAGGATACCGTAAGGGGTATATGTCCTTCCGTCGAATGCTTTTAATGTTGTTGATGATCGCGTCAAGGTTGGAGATCCTAAAGTTTTCCAGCAACTCATCGACATAATACATGTCGATGCCCCCTCATCAATAATTGTTCGGTGAACAGTTTTGTTGAGGGCTTTCACTTGGATGAGGAAAGCTAGTTGAGCTGGTAACTGAGGATCATATCCTTTGTGATCAAAGGATACAAGATTGGAATCTTTAGGATCCACCCCACCAATTGCTGATAACAATGCCTGCCTTTGGGATGGGCAATGTTGTAGTACTTCAAGAGTCGACATAGCAGATGGCGATTGCGCCAAATCTTCCACTATATTATAATGTTGTGCCGCTCTGGCACGAGGATTAAATGTCGACTTGTGTACTACTCCCTTTGGCGGTTTTATTGTTAATTCATGTGTGATGGGGGGTACAACTTCTGCCGAAGTTGTTGTCGAACTGCTAGGTTGATCTTTACCTTTATCGTTCGACACCTGTGGATTCCCGTAATCTTTGTTCCTTGTCGAAATTAAAGCATCATCCTGTTGCTTCGATATCGATAACATAAGCACTTGCGACGGTGAAGCATTTCCACTACCAACCAGATTTTTTCCTCGATCGGGAAACGGATCAGTTAACACAGCTGGAGTTTGCGAACTCTTTAAGAATCTTTTTAGATCAGCTTTGTATGGACATTCTCTCGTCCAGTGATCCTCATCACATATCTGACACCCATAAGGTGGTTTCCTATCTCGAGGAGGGCTTGAAGAAGTTTTTCGAGGAGATGACTCTCCTTGTTTCTTCTTCTTCCCTTTGTTTTGATTCTTCTTGCTTCCTGGTTGATTGGAGTTTTTGCCTTTATCCGTAGATACAGCATTTACCTCCGAAGCAAGAATCTCTTGATTTGCTTTTTGATTCGAAGTCTTACAGGCTTTCTTATCTGAATCCCTTGTCGACTTAGCGTTTGCAGTTCCAATCACGCCATCACCGGCATGAGAGTCACTATTTGATCCGGGAGGAGGAGGGATTGAAAATTCCGGTCTGGGGGCGTCAGGTATCTTATCATAGAGCGTGCCTGACTGAGTATATACTAAGTCCAAATATTGAGCACGAGCAATAACCTGCTCCTCTGTTACGACGCCTCCCTTGGCCACATCCTCTGTTATAGCAGGCAGAAGCGACTTTATAAACCACTCAGCCAATAGCTGATCTGGAACATAGGTCTTTACCATTCTGCGACGACGACGCCACTCATGTATATGATCTGATATATGTGTGGCCGTTGTCTGCTTGAAATTGGTCAAGATCTCCGTTCCAGTTTCGTACCTTATAGGTAACTGAAAGTGTGTTAAGAAAGTCGTGGCTAGGGAACTAAAATTGTCGAACGAGGCTCTAGGTAATTCAATATACCATTTGGCCGCCGGACCAGTCAATGTCCTCTGGAAAAGACGAAGCCTTATCGAATCATCATTCAAGGTATTCGATGAACACCACAGATGGAATGTCATCACATGATTCGACGGGTCTTCGCCAGGATTTCCATTGAATTTAGGAATGTCCGAAGGAAGTTTGTGAGGAATCGCTGGCCACCAATGGGCATAGGCGATTGGATCGTTCGTCAATCGATGTAAATCTGGTAATTCTAAAGTCGCCACGAATGGCAACTGCTGATTCAGGTTTGGCGAGGCGTACCCAGGGTACGATTGAATCGCCTGAGCAGTAGGTCTTTGCATACCAGTATAATGCAACTGATGTTGATATGACTGATATGGTTGGTGGGCTTGGCCACTGTAAAGTGGTTGGTTTAACCCGTTCTGAATATAGGGTTGCCCACTATTCGCAAAGATCTGTTGCTCAGATCCCTGGTATACCTGTTGAAACTGAGGTTGTTGGTATTGCACCATCCATGGTTGTGAAGCCATGTTTTGTTGTGCAACACTAACCGACGGCCCAAGATGCGGGGTTATGGTCCCCGTTTGTATCTGTGTCGTCCCGGCAGTCGGCGATTGTGGTTGTGTTGCAGGGTCAATTGGCTGTTGCATTACAACTTGGGGTTGACATACAACAGGCATCGATTGAACTTGCGACACGGTTACAATTGCTGGCGTCGTCGGGATATGAGACATAGGTACACTTTGTTGCATAGAATATACAACTCTTGGTTGTTGGGGTAACATAGGTACCCAACCACTCGTCGTTACTTCAGTCAAACCTGAATGTGGTTGAAAACTGCCATATGGGTATCCTCCCGAAAGAGGAAGTGAAAGGGCATATTGCCCCCCATACGGTAACAATCCGGAGCTCAAGGGTATAGATGGCCTTTGAGGACTGGATGGCCCAAAATGATTCCCAAAGGGATCAATTTGTCTAGTTTCAACATAAGAATTACCGGGTATTATACCGGAAGAGCAAACTGGAACAGACCAAGTTGTCATAATAGTCCCTGGGTGGACTCCTTCTAGTTGATGAGAACTAGTTGGGACAGATGGTATGCCGGCAAACATCGTTGGAATGGCAGCAGGAGCTTCTGCTGTCGCCGTGTCGTTTGGCACAGTTCTAGATGTCGACGGTTGTTCAGACATTTTAAGTCTATCCAATAAACTTCCTAACGATTCTTCAGGAACTTCTTGTGGCGATAGACAAACTTCTGATGCAGAAGGAAAAAGAGTGGAACCTACTCCAAAATGAATTGGAGTATTCGCTTGCTGGTCCTCTACGATTTCTTCTATTGCGATCAGACCAGGAGGAAGAGGCAGACCGTCAGGTCCGTAATAGATTTCTGGTGCCGAAGAAGGGGTTGTTTCGACAGCGACAGTTGTTTGAACAACAAGACTCTGTGGACCGGTTTCAAATGGAACTGGTTCAGTTAAACAAGTACTTGTTTTCAGACTAGGATCAATACAATTGTCCTTCTGTTGCCGTTGAACTTCTTCAATAGAGGCAGAGATTCCAGAAATATTGGGAGTGACCAGAATCTCAGATGTTGTTGGAACTTCCGTTCTAACTTTAAAAGGAGATTTTGACCTGGTCCAGCGAGATCGCTTTGCTCGTACTACTTTCGGTTCCGGAGACAAAAATGGTCGACCTGCAAGCCTCCCTGAACGACGGGGTTTTAATTGACTTTCCTCCACGATTGCGGATTACTTGATCAACTAAAATACAAAAAAGGGGAATTATGTTTCCGTATTGAATGAATTTTATTAGACGCTTTTAGACACAACTTTGCTTTTTCATGTTTTAAGAGTCGAGAAAAAGCTAAAGATGACTCTAGTCGCCTTCGATGTATTAACGAGCCTGAAGTGACAAATGCTCGGTTGGACCTTTTCAATTATAGAGTTTGAAAAGAGCCAAAAGAAACTTCTCTGGAGATCTAGGCAGAGGGTGTGCCAAACCTTTCGCGAAACCACAGAATACGTTTTACGGTACGGGTGGTCGATCTTCATGAATGCTGTGTTCACTGCATCGCGATCAGTAGGGCGGTCGACACGGCTTCCTAAGGATAAAGGATAATTGCCTATAGGGGTCTCCCAATATACGCGACGGTACGCGGGAGCTCAAATCCGTATTAGTGCTATCGTCCCTCAGGAGGAATCACCCACCTTCGTAGAGATCGACAGTCACTACGTTTAACGACGCCGGAACACGTCTCTACCTAGACCTCTATTGTGAGCGTTATGTTACAATGCGTTTTTAGATTCATTCAATATATTTTAAGTTGATCTTGTTTATCAGTTTGTCTTTCAGGATCACCACGAGATGTATTGGTACAAATTCCTAAATGCAACTAAAATGATAAGCAAGCTTTCACAATCCTTTTAGCTTTGAAAATCCTAACTACTGAGGGGAGAGAAAAACAATATCTTTCCACACAGAGCACAAAGCACAAACTAATGCACTTTCTCCTAGATCAGACACCCAAACTTATCAAAAATGCAAATGCAAGATGCATGTATTTCTTTTCTTTTCCTTTAATGTTGATGCTTAACAAAAGGAAAACTGTTGTATGACTTTCGAATTCAATTTGAAGCGTAAACAAACAAGTATTGTCTAAATGAAAAGACGCTTTACAGGTACTTGTTTTACACCAAAAATATATGAATTAAAATCATAAAGTGAAAACAAACCAACTTAAACAGCTATGAACAGTAATAACACTAACTCATAAGATCGCAATCTAAGAGGCCACAGCTACTAGGTTCGCTTTTCACAATGGGAAATTGTAACTGAAACAAGAAATACTGAAAGAACGTTTACAATTTCATCACACAACTGAGGCAGAATAATGTCAAGGAGATAAGGTCTACAGCAAATACAATAACCAGCAAGCAATCAGCCAAAAAACAAGTGCAAACAGGGCCAAGACACAAAGGAAGAGCTGAGCTAGACTAAGGCCAACTGGACCAGCGCAGGCACTGGTCTGCCAGTTTCACTCTCAGCGCAGTTCCCGAAGGGAGCACCTGCGCTGTAATGCAGACTGCCTGTGGACAGCCTGCACTGACTTACGAGAGTTACGTCTGCTAAGAATTCCGGGTCATAAAAAGCTCAAAAATGTACTGTTTTGACTGAAATAAAATGCTATGGGTTAAGTACAGGCTAAGGGATGATCAAGAGGATAAAGATCTATCACAAAGAGTAAGGATTCATCTGTAGATTAGCTCTTTAAATCTTGAATTTTCTCAGCAAAGGAGCAAGAGTAGCAAAAACCCTCTACTTCGCTTTTGATAGAGTCAAAAGCTTTTCGATTCGGTACTCCTTTCTTCAAGAAATGAATAGCAAAATACTACAACAACAAGATACTAGGATCTCCCCAGCGGAGTCGCCAGTTTGTTGTGGGGAAAAGTATCCGATGCGGATGACACTAACCCTTTCTAAAGGTGACAGACTTTAGCAACAACTGAATGACAAAGTTTTCATGTTCATCTTTATGAAAGCACAGAGAGAATAGAAAGAGGATCAACCAACCTGGTGTCTTGCGCTTAGTCGATCCTTGTCCTTCTCGCTTTGTATCCCGTTCCCAGCTCTTTACTCTCCAAGCCGATCCAGCTACACACAGAATCTGCACAACAAAAGGGAGCAAACTACGAGATACAAGCAATCATAATTGAAGCATGGATTAGGTTGCATCAAATATACATGTAAACACAAAAGCATCTATGTAAAACAAGTATATAGAAGAACATGCAAACTTTATTGATAGAAAGTAACAGGGTTCCAGAGGAAGTTACAACCAATGATGTTGGCCCCAATCCAGCAGCACCTCCTCGACAGCAAGAACTCTCTTCTTCACCTCTAGTAAAACAATCACCCAATAATCCTGGCAGTATACCAACAGCACCTCCTTGCTTATACCAAAATTCCAGCCTCCTTAGACCTCATAGAAGAGCTCTATATATAGGAGAGAAGAAGAGAGGATGAGTCAGCTTGAGGCTGGCATAGAGCTGACTAGTGTCCTCTCCCTCTTCAGTTAATCTTCAGTTCTTGAGTCCACTTGGAGATCCTTGGTTACACATGGTGATCAAGTACCTCTTACTCATCACAAGGCGAATCTGATGAACCAAGTGTCAGTTTGGAAGCTTCCTGGGCAATTGACACCTTGCAGGAGGACTGTGCCACTTGGCCAATCTCGCCCAGCGCAGGTAGCCTTCATTGTTTTTGACTTCCAGCGCAGGTACAGAGTGGGACAGTTGCAATACAGCGCAGAAGCTCAGTTAAGCAGCTGACATGATCCAAAATAAGCCTGTTCTGAAGTGTTTTCAGGTGGAGAACTGATTGGAAGTGCTGTTGATTGATGACCTTGTTCTTTTAGGGGTAAGAACAACATGTTTAGGGACTGAGGATCCCTGTAATTATCGACATTTTCTGCTCCTTGACGCGAGGCACAAAAATATCTATAACAGTTGCCCCCTAAAGTATGAGGCCGTTAATCGGGTGAAATGCTTTAGCTAGAGGGTCCGAAGTTCGTTTCAGCGCTGAGGAGAGTGCCCTGTAATACAATACAATATAATACATTATCTTTCATTCATCATTATTCTCATGATCTAGCTGAGGCGGGTATTCCCATGCTCAGCTTTCTATAAATACATTTTGGTACATATGACAGACGATCGTCTGAAGACAGACTGATAATCTTCCGCTAAAATTATCATCCTTTGAGGAGGATGATCATCTGCTGCAATGATGTACATGGCAAATGCTTTTATATTTCCTGAATATATATCGCAGCCCGGATGGATGAAACTAGATCCGGGGTCTTCAAACTCGTTCGATCTTCACTCTAAGTACAAGTCGATCCATGTGAGAATTACGCTGAAGTCGAACATGGAAAGACATCGCTTGATTACCGGTCAATAATGAAAACCGTTAACAAGCGCGAGAGGAATCACCAATAATGACGATGACCCTCAAGGTACTGCAGTACAATTCACGTGGCGTGAATAAAGGACTTGGCGTCGAACGCCACGCAAAATCTTCTGGTCGAAGGTCATTGATGTATACCTGTCGCCGGAAGTGAGAAACTTGCCATTGAGGCATGCAAGCTTCAAAGTACTGATGGGGGTGTTCCTAGATCAACTTCTTGGATAATGAGCTGAAGTCGACAAGAAGCGATCCGTCAAAGGAGGGCCTTAATGAATCCCACATCAATGACACGGAACGGAGCTAATGACTTTAGTGGAGGTGAAAACAAATTGTGACATATGATTCAGGGTGGCGATCATGAATGGATGAAGGATAATGTATGGCAGTGGATGGGACACGGTTGACACTTTCAGAAAGACCCCTCTTGAACATATAACGACACTGATGCGATGGATCGGTAGCATTACCCCAAACATGGACGGTGTGGCGAGGACCATGGTGATAAGACCGGTGAATGAAACAACCCAACCCGATGTGATACGGAGGAAAAGTGTCATGTTCAAGAGTGACTTGCTACCATTAAACTTTGAATGTTCTCCCAATTTTTCCCCAGTCATTTCTGACCAGTACCTCTTTATTTTTGTCAAGCTTGAGGAGGATAACATATGCTTGTTCTATAACCTGCCCTTCGGGCAAGCCCATCGCTATGATTTAACGAGCCTAGCGATAGGGAAACTCGTTCTCGTCTAAAGACAAGTTTGTCGCTATTTAATCATTTTAACGAGTCTAACGACAAGGAAAACTCGGTCCTTTTCATTTTTAGAGAGTCTGAAAGGTACAGAAAGTCAACTCCATGATTCCTTTTTCGTCAGCAAATCCCTTAAGTCCGAAAAAGTATAAAACAATACAGAAGGGATGGCTGTTCGGTACTTTTAACGAGCCGAACAAGACAAGCGCTCGATCCTTTTGTGCAATAATCCCTCAGGTCCAAAAAGATTAAAATTTAGAGGAGGGATAGCGTTCCGGTCATTTAACGAGCTGGAAGGCCAAAACTCGGCAAACTTTTCATATTTTACGAGTCAGTGAAAAGAGCTCAAAGAAGACTCGTCTTTCGAGGAACGAGTGATAAACAGGGATAACAACTGATTCCAGGTACAAGTTGGAATTTTCCAATCACGGCAGTGTCACAAGGATGGCTAAGTGAAATCACTCTTCGCAGATGTTCCTCAAAAAGGGTAAACACACAAATGGAAGTGAACGATCGGCCAAATGACGGTGGAGGTGACGGTGCACAAACACGACCAAGGCTTTTATGACTGATGAATTTACGATCTCAGAAGGGTATTTACCGGTTCATTTTTTCTGGATGAGCTTGAACTCTAAAGGAAAGCCTGCTCATAAACTTATGTTTATTTTTTAACGAGCATGAACTATGCGCTAAAACTGCTCGGATCTTTGCTTTTATTTTTTAACGAGCATGAACATTGCTAAAACTGCTCGATATGCCCCTAGCATAATAATGCAACCGAGGTGCATGCCCCCCAAGCTTCATTGCATTCAACTTTGTTGATTGGAATGAAGGTTTACCATTGAGATCTGGAAAGGGGATTGTTTCATTTTTTAATGAGGTTGACATAGTAAAAGAACTATCCTCATGGTTTTTCATTTTTTAACGAGGTTGACCTGAGATAGGAATTATCCTCGAAGCCGACCAAATATCTAGGAATCTTCCGAATCCAACCAGAAGATTGGATTAGATTTCATTTTGTAGGTTTCCACCGTGGCCACTCCCGCCAGATTAATTGGAGGAGGTAGGGCGAAAGTACCCATTAAGGCAGGGTCTTTTAGGAGACCTACTCCGATATTTTGAAACGAATGGTCGTTTCCATGGATCAGAGGAACGCTTCCTGTAACTTGTGAACCATTAGGGAGGAAATTTTGTTGGTCAATGATTGTAATCTCTCCTTGAAAGGGGAATGCGATTTTCCTAAAATAGGTCGACACAACAGCTTCCATGGCATAAATCCATGGTCTTCCCAGTAGGATGTTATAGTCAAGATTGCCATCGATGACTTCAACATCTATTTCTACTGTTTTGCCCCCTAGTTCAACTCTCAAGTTACTAAGGATACCGTAAGGGGTATATGTCCTTCCGTCGAATGCTTTTAATGTTGTTGATGATCGCGTCAAGGTTGGAGATCCTAAAGTTTTCCAGCAACTCATCGACATAATACATGTCGATGCCCCCTCATCAATAATTGTTCGGTGAACAGTTTTGTTGAGGGCTTTCACTTGGATGAGGAAAGCTAGTTGAGCTGGTAACTGAGGATCATATCCTTTGTGATCAAAGGATACAAGATTGGAATCTTTAGGATCCACCCCACCAATTGCTGATAACAATGCCTGCCTTTGGGATGGGCAATGTTGTAGTACTTCAAGAGTCGACATAGCAGATGGCGATTGCGCCAAATCTTCCACTATATTATAATGTTGTGCCGCTCTGGCACGAGGATTAAATGTCGACTTGTGTACTACTCCCTTTGGCGGTTTTATTGTTAATTCATGTGTGATGGGGGGTACAACTTCTGCCGAAGTTGTTGTCGAACTGCTAGGTTGATCTTTACCTTTATCGTTCGACACCTGTGGATTCCCGTAATCTTTGTTCCTTGTCGAAATTAAAGCATCATCCTGTTGCTTCGATATCGATAACATAAGCACTTGCGACGGTGAAGCATTTCCACTACCAACCAGATTTTTTCCTCGATCGGGAAACGGATCAGTTAACACAGCTGGAGTTTGCGAACTCTTTAAGAATCTTTTTAGATCAGCTTTGTATGGACATTCTCTCGTCCAGTGATCCTCATCACATATCTGACACCCATAAGGTGGTTTCCTATCTCGAGGAGGGCTTGAAGAATTTTTTCGAGGAGATGACTCTCCTTGTTTCTTCTTCTTCCCTTTGTTTTGATTCTTCTTGCTTCCTGGTTGATTGGAGTTTTTGCCTTTATCCGTAGATACAGCATTTACCTCCGAAGCAAGAATCTCTTGATTTGCTTTTTGATTCGAAGTCTTACAGGCTTTCTTATCTGAATCCCTTGTCGACTTAGCGTTTGCAGTTCCAATCACGCCATCACCGGCATGAGAGTCACTATTTGATCCGGGAGGAGGAGGGATTGAAAATTCCGGTCTGGGGGCGTCAGGTATCTTATCATAGAGCGTGCCTGACTGAGTATATACTAAGTCCAAATATTGAGCACGAGCAATAACCTGCTCCTCTGTTACGACGCCTCCCTTGGCCACATCCTCTGTTATAGCAGGCAGAAGCGACTTTATAAACCACTCAGCCAATAGCTGATCTGGAACATAGGTCTTTACCATTCTGCGACGACGACGCCACTCATGTATATGATCTGATATATGTGTGGCCGTTGTCTGCTTGAAATTGGTCAAGATCTCCGTTCCAGTTTCGTACCTTATAGGTAACTGAAAGTGTGTTAAGAAAGTCGTGGCTAGGGAACTAAAATTGTCGAACGAGGCTCTAGGTAATTCAATATACCATTTGGCCGCCGGACCAGTCAATGTCCTCTGGAAAAGACGAAGCCTTATCGAATCATCATTCAAGGTATTCGATGAACACCACAGATGGAATGTCATCACATGATTCGACGGGTCTTCGCCAGGATTTCCATTGAATTTAGGAATGTCCGAAGGAAGTTTGTGAGGAATCGCTGGCCACCAATGGGCATAGGCGATTGGATCGTTCGTCAATCGATGTAAATCTGGTAATTCTAAAGTCGCCACGAATGGCAACTGCTGATTCAGGTTTGGCGAGGCGTACCCAGGGTACGATTGAATCGCCTGAGCAGTAGGTCTTTGCATACCAGTATAATGCAACTGATGTTGATATGACTGATATGGTTGGTGGGCTTGGCCACTGTAAAGTGGTTGGTTTAACCCGTTCTGAATATAGGGTTGCCCACTATTCGCAAAGATCTGTTGCTCAGATCCCTGGTATACCTGTTGAAACTGAGGTTGTTGGTATTGCACCATCCATGGTTGTGAAGCCATGTTTTGTTGTGCAACACTAACCGACGGCCCAAGATGCGGGGTTATGGTCCCTGTTTGTATCTGTGTCGTCCCGGCAGTCGGCGATTGTGGTTGTGTTGCAGGGTCCATTGGCTGTTGCATTACAACTTGGGGTTGACATACAACAGGCATCGATTGAACTTGCGACACGGTTACAATTGCTGGCGTCGTCGGGATATGAGACATAGGTACACTTTGTTGCATAGAATATACAACTCTTGGTTGTTGGGGTAACATAGGTACCCAACCACTCGTCGTTACTTCAGTCAAACCTGAATGTGGTTGAAAACTGCCATATGGGTATCCTCCCGAAAGAGGAAGTGAAAGGGCATATTGCCCCCCATACGGTAACAATCCGGAGCTCAAGGGTATAGATGGCCTTTGAGGACTGGATGGCCCAAAATGATTCCCAAAGGGATCAATTTGTCTAGTTTCAACATAAGAATTACCGGGTATTATACCGGAAGAGCAAACTGGAACAGACCAAGTTGTCATAATAGTCCCTGGGTGGACTCCTTCTAGTTGATGAGAACTAGTTGGGACAGATGGTATGCCGGCAAACATCGTTGGAATGGCAGCAGGAGCTTCTGCTGTCGCCGTGTCGTTTGGCACAGTTCTAGATGTCGACGGTTGTTCAGACATTTTAAGTCTATCCAATAAACTTCCTAACGATTCTTCAGGAACTTCTTGTGGCGATAGACAAACTTCTGATGCAGAAGGAAAAAGAGTGGAACCTACTCCAAAATGAATTGGAGTATTCGCTTGCTGGTCCTCTACGATTTCTTCTATTGCGATCAGACCAGGAGGAAGAGGCAGACCGTCAGGTCCGTAATAGATTTCTGGTGCCGAAGAAGGGGTTGTTTCGACAGCGACAGTTGTTTGAACAACAAGACTCTGTGGACCGGTTTCAAATGGAACTGGTTCAGTTAAACAAGTACTTGTTTTCAGACTAGGATCAATACAATTGTCCTTCTGTTGCCGTTGAACTTCTTCAATAGAGGCAGAGATTCCAGAAATATTGGGAGTGACCAGAATCTCAGATGTTGTTGGAACTTCCGTTCTAACTTTAAAAGGAGATTTTGACCTGGTCCAGCGAGATCGCTTTGCTCGTACTACTTTCGGTTCCGGAGACAAAAATGGTCGACCTGCAAGCCTCCCTGAACGACGGGGTTTTAATTGACTTTCCTCCACGATTGCGGATTACTTGATCAACTAAAATACAAAAAAGGGGAATTATGTTTCCGTATTGAATGAATTTTATTAGACGCTTTTAGACACAACTTTGCTTTTTCATGTTTTAAGAGTCGAGAAAAAGCTAAAGATGACTCTAGTCGCCTTCGATGTATTAACGAGCCCGAAGTGACAAATGCTCGGTTGGACCTTTTCAATTATAGAGTTTGAAAAGAGCCAAAAGAAACTTCTCTGGAGATCTAGGCAGAGGGTGTGCCAAACCTTTCGCGAAACCACAGAATACGTTTTACGGTACGGGTGGTCGATCTTCGTGAATGCTGTGTTCACTGCATCGCGATCAGTAGGGCGGTCGACACGGCTTCCTAAGGATAAAGGATAATTGCCTATAGGGGTCTCCCAATATACGCGACGGTACGCGGGAGCTCAAATCCGTATTAGTGCTATCGTCCCTCAGGAGGAATCACCCACCTTCGTAGAGATCGACAGTCACTACGTTTAACGACGCCGGAACACGTCTCTACCTAGACCTCTATTGTGAGCGTTATGTTACAATGCGTTTTTAGATTCATTCAATATATTTTAAGTTGATCTTGTTTATCAGTTTGTCTTTCAGGATCACCACGAGATGTATTGGTACAAATTCCTAAATGCAACTAAAATGATAAGCAAGCTTTCACAATCCTTTTAGCTTTGAAAATCCTAACTACTGAGGGGAGAGAAAAACAATATCTTTCCACACAGAGCACAAAGCACAAACTAATGCACTTTCTCCTAGATCAGACACCCAAACTTATCAAAAATGCAAATGCAAGATGCATGTATTTCTTTTCTTTTCCTTTAATGTTGATGCTTAACAAAAGGAAAACTGTTGTATGACTTTCGAATTCAATTTGAAGCGTAAACAAACAAGTATTGTCTAAATGAAAAGACGCTTTACAGGTACTTGTTTTACACCAAAAATATATGAATTAAAATCATAAAGTGAAAACAAACCAACTTAAACAGCTATGAACAGTAATAACACTAACTCATAAGATCGCAATCTAAGAGGCCACAGCTACTAGGTTCGCTTTTCACAATGGGAAATTGTAACTGAAACAAGAAATACTGAAAGAACGTTTACAATTTCATCACACAACTGAGGCGGAATAATGTCAAGGAGATAAGGTCTACAGCAAATACAATAACCAGCAAGCAATCAGCCAAAAAACAAGTGCAAACAGGGCCAAGACACAAAGGAAGAGCTGAGCTAGACTAAGGCCAACTGGACCAGCGCAGGCACTGGTCTGCCAGTTTCACTCTCAGCGCAGTTCCCGAAGGGAGCACCTGCGCTGTAATGCAGACTGCCTGTGGACAGCCTGCACTGACTTACGAGAGTTACGTCTGCTAAGAATTCCGGGTCATAAAAAGCTCAAAAATGTACTGTTTTGACTGAAATAAAATGCTATGGGTTAAGTACAGGCTAAGGGATGATCAAGAGGATAAAGATCTATCACAAAGAGTAAGGATTCATCTGTAGATTAGCTCTTTAAATCTTGAATTTGCTCAGCAAAGGAGCAAGAGTAGCAAAAACCCTCTACTTCGCTTTTGATAGAGTCAAAAGCTTTTCGATTCGGTACTCCTTTCTTCAAGAAATGAATAGCAAAATACTACAACAACAAGATACTAGGATCTCCCCAGCGGAGTCGCCAGTTTGTTGTGGGGAAAAGTATCCGATGCGGATGACACTAACCCTTTCTAAAGGTGACAGACTTTAGCAACAACTGAATGACAAAGTTTTCATGTTCATCTTTATGAAAGCACAGAGAGAATAGAAAGAGGATCAACCAACCTGGTGTCTTGCGCTTAGTCGATCCTTGTCCTTCTCGCTTTGTATCCCGTTCCCAGCTCTTTACTCTCCAAGCCGATCCAGCTACACACAGAATCTGCACAACAAAAGGGAGCAAACTACGAGATACAAGCAATCATAATTGAAGCATGGATTAGGTTGCATCAAATATACATGTAAACACAAAAGCATCTATGTAAAACAAGTATATAGAAGAACATGCAAACTTTATTGATAGAAAGTAACAGGGTTCCAGAGGAAGTTACAACCAATGATGTTGGCCCCAATCCAGCAGCACCTCCTCGGCAGCAAGAACTCTCTTCTTCACCTCTAGTAAAACAATCACCCAATAATCCTGGCAGTATACCAACAACACCTCCTTGCTTATACCAAAATTCCAGCCTCCTTAGACCTCATAGAAGAGCTCTATATATAGGAGAGAAGAAGAGAGGATGAGTCAGCTTGAGGCTGGCATAGAGTTGACTAGTGTCCTCTCCCTCTTCAGTTAATCTTCAGTTCTTGAGTCCACTTGGAGATCCTTGGTTACACATGGTGATCAAGTACCTCTTACTCATCACAAGGCGAATCTGATGAACCAAGTGTCAGTTTGGAAGCTTCCTGGGCAATTGACACCTTGCAGGAGGACTGTGCCACTTGGCCAATCTCGCCCAGCGCAGGTAGCCTTCATTGTTTTTGACTTCCAGCGCAGGTACAGAGTGGGACAGTTGCAATACACCGCAGAAGCTCAGTTAAGCAGCTGACATGATCCAAAATAAGCCTGTTCTGAAGTGTTTTCAGGTGGAGAACTGATTGGAAGTGCTGTTGATTGATGACCTTGTTCTTTTAGGGGTAAGAACAACATGTTTAGGGACTGAGGATCCCTGTAATTATCGACATTTTCTGCTCCTTGACGCGAGGCACAAAAATATCTATAACAATATGGGGCTCCGTGGCCTCACTAATGGTATCTTCGGTGAATCACACTCCTGGTCTAGTAACAGTCATCGTGTTTTCACGGGATCTGTTAAGTTGCATACTCAAAGGTGGCCAGAGTGCTCGATGCTCAATGCTCTGTAACTGCTCAAATATTAAACAACCAAGTGTTTTCTCATGGCTAGCCCTGGGGGTTTAATAGCATCTTTTGAATTTGAATTCAACTATTCCCCCTACTTCTGAGTCATTAATGTCTTCTTGGCAGCATATTGTCCCAAAGCTAGCTCTTAATTCGTGTCTTAATTTCCCACCACCCGCTCCTCCTTGTCTTAAATTGGATATCTTGTCATGAACAGTGACACCAATGATCACTTCCCAGCCTACCCAAGTGGCAGTGCAACCCCCTCTACGCGGGCGCGACCCTTGTGACATGCTGATCCTGCGCGCGACCTCCTTATCACGCAGTTCCCTCACAACCTCTTTTATAGTTCTGCGCTCTCTTTCATCTGCTTGGAGCGCTGAGACTGTGCTCCCTACGGATAGTCAGGTGGTCGCACCACCTCTGTGAAGCTTCAATTCACCTTCCAACCTAGTCCGTGGGCACTCCTCAATTATCCTTGCAACAGTCAGCGCCGCGCGTTCTTCCTTATGTGGTGCGCTCTTCTGGTTACTTTGTCTGGTAAGGTGCGGTCGTAGCCATGGTAGCAGAGTCACAAATTCTTGGTGGAAATCTTCTATTGAAGTAGTATGGTTGTCCATATCTTGTCCTGTCCTTCTTAGTTTACCGACGAGACATACTTGCATGATTTCATTTTCTAGTTTTTCGATCTCTACGTCCATTAACATGCTTTTCTTCCTCAGGTGTACCCGATCTTCTTCGAGTTTGCGAAGCTTAAGGTTCCCTCACCGAATGGCTTCCTGAATCCGCACCTATTCGCCCTCGCGTAGCTGCATAATCCCTTCGTCCTGGGCCTCGCGTACTATCCCAATTGTGGGAGCTATTGTGTGAGGATTCCTTTCCTCCAAAACTATGGTCTCAACTCTACTCCTCAACTTCGGAATTGTCTCCCGCTCAGGTTTTTACACATGGCCCTATAGGCCCATGGAATCGCTAGCACGCACAGGTCCCAATCCGTTTGTCTCGCCAGGTGAACCCTGTTTAGGACTCCGCATACCTTATTGAATGCTTCCATGTGGAACGTTTGTGGTGCGCGTAGCCTTTCTTGTTGCTGCGTCCTGTTTCGATTTTCGATCTTTAGTTTGGGGTGTGCTTGAGTGGGCTGTACAGCACATGTCTGTACCCATCGACACATGTGGGTACGCAAGTTTCTCTGTCCTTGCTGCCTGACTCTCATTTGAAGCTGGGGGCTTCCAAACCGTAGGTGTATCATCCCTCTACATTTGCTCTAGTCCTCAAAGTTTCCTTGATGTGTACCCCACCATCGTGCGAGTGTTGCGCGCAGTGCCCATTTCAACGCATCGAACTGCTGCTGTTCCAGTACTGTGCTTTCGAATTTGCTCAAGAATTCATCCACTGCTGTCAATCCATAATATGTCGGCATCTCTCTCGATTCCGTTCTCATGCAGCGTAGTGATCTAACCATCATGTTGCAATTCAGCGTTGTCACTTCGTGCAACCGATTCTGCCAGCACTCTACTTCTTCGTCTGAATCCGAAGTGCAGGAGCTTTCGCGCTCCCACGAGATCCTCCCATCTGTAGTTGGATTCACCCAATCTTGGTCTCACGTAGTTATCTTGTAAATACAATCAAGATCATCGTCGCTATCATCATCGTGCACTGGTTCAGTGTAGCGCGCTCCTTCGACTGGGTCCAGTGGGACTACCACGCGTAAAGAATTTTTCTCAAAGATCATTTTGTGCTTCTTCAGATTGATGACTCCGTTCATGTCGGTGGCCCAGTCTATTCCTAACAACGCGGGATAGATATTGCTATCATTGACAATCTCTATTACTTCAAAATCCACCTGCGTGCTCGTGCCTTTAATATCAACTATTACCCCTTGCAACCTTCCCATGGGAAAAATCTTCTATTGGTTTGCCATTCATAATTGAATAGGGGACCACTATAATGTGGGCCTGCCCGTACATTCCCATGTTTGCTTTGGTAATACATTCACATCCAAACCCAGATCTAGGATTACCTGATTCATTTCATACTCACCAATATGTGCAGTCAACCTCATCTCCCTTCCAATGTTCAATGCATGCTTCGCTTGACCCCGCGCACCTGGTGATCAGTTCATGTAGTCCTTTAACCGCCTTGTTGTCGTGCAGTAGTTTCATGCATGTCTCTAGAAAGGTAGTGAGCATTGAAGGATCCATTCCTGGCTCTGGTTGATCCTTACTACCTGAAGTGGAGGTCTCCGTGAAGCTCTTCTTAGCTTCCATGAATGTCTCCTTTGCGCATTCTAAGTCAAACTCGGGTTCCTTTGCAAGAGCCTTGCGAACCCATGTACTTTCTTCTGGCTACTTCCCATATCTTCTTCCGTGGCTGTACCGCTTCTGAGCATCATGTTTACATTCAGGTCCTCTTCATGCGGCTCAGACCTCATCATTTGTATATTCTGCATCGAGGGAGGCTGGAATACCCCTTTTTCGCGAATCTTTGTGATCAACGTAGGACAGTCTATTGTTTCATGATCAAACTGAGCACAATACGAACAGGATATCCTTGTCGGGTTGGTACAATCGCGGGCATAGTGCCCTGGTCCTCCGCAATTGTAACAAATTAACTGTCTGCAGCCTCTTCCTGGTCCCATTCCACCTCGTCCTCGACCTCGCCCCTGAAATCCAGCGTGCGCCATCCCCGCATCTGGGTCGAGGGCTCGCATTTTGGTTTGCATCCTATAGGCTAGGGTTCAATCCATCATTAGCTCGTAACTGCGGCAAGTGCACTCGTCTTGGCCTACCGGCCCACAGAAATTACAAAACAGTTGTTGGGGTGTCTGTGTATATTTCTGCAGTAAATGAAAATTGTCTGTCGTTTGTTTCCCTCCTATCTGACAGATCGCACACCATAAAGTAGGTGTCGCGCTTGGCCCTGCCTACGCTACGGTCTCAGCGGCATTGGCCCTCCTCCTACCAAGTAGTTCGCGAACACTGGATAGTGATCCTTGTCATGGCCCTGGCCTTTACATTTTATGCACCATACTTCCTCGCACGCCTCTGGCCGTGGTGCCCTATCCTGCTTCAAACTTTGCATTTCCACACACAGATTTTGTAGTTGTGCATGGATTCATTGAACTCCCAACCTAGGGTCTTGTATCAGGGTTTCATGTAATCTCATCACCATTTCCAATGCTTCGGCCTGAGTGGAAAGTTTCTGTTGTGACAACACCGTCCTCAAGTGTGGTGCTAGAGAGGCTACAAACCATGTAGGATGCTATCCATCTGTCAATGTCATATTGGCTTCGTGGATCGTACTCTTTAGCCGTTGATCCATATCACTTGGAGTCTCGCCCAAGAGCATCACGATCATGGAAAATTTTAGGGGCGAATGTTCCCCCTTTGGCGAAATTAAGGGGTTTTAAATTTTTAGTGGGCGAATATTTTGTATCATAGTACATTTTTACAAATCACCTCAAATAGCCCACCTCTTTTTAAGGGAGAGGGTAAAAAAGGTAAATTTAGCCCTTGAAATTAGGAGTTGCAACCTTCCATTCGCCCTAATTTTCAAGAATAGGTTTTATTTAAGTGAATCCTATGGGCCAAATACCATATTTATAAAAGAGGTATGGTAAATTAATAAAAATATAAATAAATGAGAGGTATAGTAAATAAACAAAACATTTTTTTATATTTACTCCATAAGTCACCTTATATACATGCAAGGGTGTAAACAAATAAAAATATAAGTAAACTGGAGGTATGGTAAATAAATAAAACATCTTTTTATACTTACTCAAAAGGTATGGTAAATAAATAAAAATATAAATAAACTAGACGTATGGTAAATAAATAAAACCTCTTTTTATATTTAGTCCATAACCCTCGTTCTATTTATGAAGGCTCAAAAAAGAGGTTTTATTTAAGTGAATCCTATGGGCCAAATACCATATTTGTAAAAGAGATATGGTAAATTAATAAAAATATAAATAAACAAGAGGTATGGTAAACAAATAAAACATTTTTTTATATTTACTCCATAAGTCACCTTATATTTACAAACACTCAAAAAATGCGTTATATTTAGGTGAAACCTATGGGAAAAATACTATGGGACAAATAACATGGGCTAGATTATTATTAATACCATGCAAAAAAACATTATTAACCCATTGTATTCACCCAAATGGCACATGGTATTGACCCATGGTATTCACCTGGAATGTAGCCTATTTAAATGGGGGAATTAAACCAACATAGATCCATCTTTACTCCGGATCTACTAACCCCCGAGAGGTATCAAATATCGTGATATGCAAACTAGCATAAAGTGAAAAAATATTTGATCCCTCTCAGGCTTGGTGGATCAAGAGTAAAAATGGATGTTGTAATTTAATGTATGTTAAACATTTTAGCTTGGTTAAAATAAAAAATAAAATAAAAATCAACTATTAATTTTATTAATTTTTATAAATTAATAATAGTAGTTTTTAAGCTCCAGGTTTATGGTAACCCATGGTAATACCATGGTATTCATGTGAGCATAGACTATTTAAAGGGGAAATTCTATCATCTTAGATCCATCTTAATTCTGGTTCTACCAAGTGCTCAAAGGGATAAATAGATTTCATCCCCCTAAGAGTGGTAGATGTGGAGTTAAGATGGATATAGGTTGGTTTTTATGATAATGAAGATATTAAATAGACTTAGGAAATTATATTGTAAAAACATCTTAAGGTGAATGGTTAAAGCATAGACATTGGACAAGTATATTTGTATATTTTTGTTTTAAAATGAAACAAAAGGAATGGATTGATTGCATTAGTCATCCTTCTATAACTTTCCAACATAGGCTAGAGTAAACAAAATGTAATTTGGGTCATTTTTCTAACTGCAAACAGGAACATACTTGTGTATGGCAGGGTGGTTACGAGGTCCTAGAAGTGATGAATTTGAATTTTTCTTGTTTTTATATATAGTATTAGTTTTTTTCTTGTTCTTTCTGTGAATGACACACGTGAATTTTATCCTACACCCACTAGGTTATCGATATGTAATTTCGGTAATTTTGATTTCAAAAGATATTTTAAAGAAATGCAATGATTTCATTTGTGTATTCAATAAACACAATGTTCTAATGGAATTCTACATTTGTGGTTTACCTATACAGATTCCATGGAGAAGTATTAGTGGTGTGACATCAATTGTCCTCAAGTAGAGGCTTTAGTTTTACTCTTTTCTCGAAGAAAATACTTTCTTCCAACATTTTTGAGTTCCATGAAAAATTTGAGAGTCCTAATAGTATTCATTTATGGGTTCAAGAGAGACATAGTATTCAATTATGGGTTAAATGGGTCCACACTGAATGATCTATCGGCCTTATCTTCACTTAGTTTAAGACTATTCACTTGGAAAGGCTGCATGTGCCCCCACTTCAAGAGCATAGTAAAGTCATGTAGAACTTAGAGAAGCTATATTTAAGCTTTTAGTAAAGATTGGAAAAATGTTTGGGTTCAATAACACCCAGTCAAGCATTAAGCTTCCAATAATGCTAGATTTTAACCTGGAGCACTTTTGTGATTTGGAGGAGATGCCCCCTCGTATTTGTGACACATCTCCAGTTGTGAATTGGACTATTACTAACTGTCATTTCCTTCGAAAGTTACCTGATGACTTGGGGAACCTCAACTCTTTAAGAATGTTAAGGAAGGAAAGAAAGTACATTATGCTAAGTTCTCTTATGCTTTTCAAGTTTTTCTTGGATATCTACAACGTTTCAGGTAGGAAAGTACATTAAGTTAATGAAAATTTGTCTTGATAGAGGCCCAATTTCAAATTCTAATGCTTTCAAAAAACATTGTATAACTGTAATGTTTCTAAAAGGAAAGCATATTTTTTCAATTTAAGTATCATGATCCCATATTCCAACTTATTTTTCAGTAACCCATTAGGCTTTGTAGCTTTGGATAAATCCATGTCTTTTGATAAGATCCTCTTCCAAATTAGAACGCAGTTTCCTTTTGGCAATAACCACATACAATGTCTTGATTTTGTTATTGAGAAAATAGAGGTTTTGAAACAAGCCTATGCCATACAAGGACTTGATTCATGGATTATGTATCAATTATGGCTCTTGATGTAACAATGTCTTGATTTTGTTGCTTGAAAATAGAGGTTATCCTTTACTATTTCACAGAATTTCTTACAATCTTTCCATAAGTATTGATTTGTAATCTCAGTCACTGAGGGATGATAGTAATGAAAAAGGTAATATTCCATGGTTTGAAGTTCCCCTCTTACTAAATATTTAAATATATCACCACAATTTAACTGTTAGTTAAAGGAATTGTATTTTATTTGTAAACAATTCATTGCTTGATTTATAGATTTTGATTTTTTCCCTTTTTTATTTTTTTCTCGGATTTGGTATGAGATATCTTCCAAGATTTGGGTTCCCTAGTTTCCCCACCATAGCTATGAGTTCAGATGCTATCATTAAATATTCTCAGAATGTTACAACTTTTCCAGCAAGTGTGCTTTGAAACATTGTTGTTGCTTTTCCATGGTGTTAATGCAAATAAGTGCTGCAACTAGTGCCATTATTTAGATTAAGTGTCGAAATGTAAGTGGTCTTGTAATGATGGAGTGATTTTTTTCTAGCTACTAAGGCCATATGCATTTTTATCTCTTATGTTGTCTTGAGATATTCAAATTCAGAATAAGAATTGAGATCTCATTTCCACTGTAGATTGCAGTCAGTTTCTTGAACATAATATATAGTAGATTATCTTTTACTAATCAACTGGGGATGTGATCCCTCGCAGGAAAGGAAATTCAAAGTGACTTTGATTTCACATTGATTTGTAAAAACATCCACACAGGAAAGGAGATTCATAGTGACACTGATTTCACATTGATTTTTCAAAATGGAGGCAAGAGAAAAGGAAACTTTGTATTCAACAATGCTCTTAATTTCATATGTACATGCACAAACATATTAGTAGAAAATATTGAAGGGTTTCCTAAGTAATATTTTCCATTCCACTACATTCTTTACAACTTGTAAATAAATAAGTCGGAACAATTCATTACACTATTTGTTATTCTTTATTAATCAGTGGTTAAGATTTTGATATTGAACTGGCTAAGATTTTTCTTCCTTTTGTGAAATTGTGTGTTCTATAATGCTTCTTTTCCATTCACTATATATAGCATATAAAGTGTGTCTAATGGAGTAGGAAGATTGGAAAGTCTTGTGATCCTTGAACTATGTTACAAGGCAGAAACCCAACGAGGCAAGGTAGGTGCATCCCCACAAAAGGGTCACAAATACCAAAGTTGGTATTGGCTAGTGCCTTGAGCTAGAAAATTTCCTTTACCATTGTATTAATAGTGAATCTGGAGAGGATTCTAATATTATCTTTATAAGATTTATATCAGTTAAGATTGATGAATAAAATTCATGAGACATGAGCTAGGATGTCCTTGCAAGGTGGTTGTTGATTATTGAACTATGATGGCCATTATGTCAGGCCAGGTGGTCGCATGATTGTGATCAAGATGGAAGACTTCATAGTCTAGATTGATTGTTTAGTAGTGATAGTTAGTGGGCTCATTCACAAAAGCTTCTATTTCACTAATCCTTTTTATAGAGTTGTCAGATTCAATTTCCAAAGGTTTTAATTACACTATAGAGATGAGTTCTGAGAGAGTTGTGATTCATAGTGTTAAGTATAGCAGCTATGACACTTGAATGAAGACAAGCATAGTAGAGGTATCAGACTATGTTATAAGCTTACTTGCATATTATAAGGGATTTGGTTGGCTTTTTAATAATTTTATAAACAAGTTCCATGTCGTTTAAATGTGAAAAAAAGATAGTGATATTGCAACCATGTGGCTCTTGTCATATATGGTTTTATACTTTTTCAAAAAATTCTCTAAGAGTTCACAATGCTAAGATTCACTAGGACTTTACAAAGTTTTATTATTTAGTGAAAGACTTGCCAAGATCTTACAAGATTTTATAATTGAGTAAAATATTTGCCATGCCTGGTGAGAGATTTGCCAAAAAATTATATATACATATTATATTATTGATAAAATCGCCTTCCATTTTTCCTACATACCATGAGATTCGCCCATTTATTATACATATAAATTTAGGTGGGGTTCTTAAAATTTTCCCTGATCGCGATCTCTTTAAACCCGATGATTGATTGTGTTTCTAACTTTGGCTTGATAAATTCCTTGTTCAGCGCGTTCTGGATCTCTGCTATCCCTGCGTTTGGGTGGTCGTTAGAGTGCTTGATATACCATGTTAATGCGTGATCCTGCAGCATGCTCACCAATGTAGCCTTCTTAATATTGTCGTCTGTGACGCCCTATGCTTCCCATACTACTCTTACCACGAACCAGAATTGGTCTGGATCCTCATTCCCTACTCCTCTGAACACTGGTAGTTTGGTCGTGCTCGCTATACTGAACTGTGGAGGTGGTGGAGGTGGAGTGGGTAGAGATGGAGGTGAGGGAGGTGAAGCGAGTGGCGGTGTCGGTAGAGGTGGTAACCTCAGAATTCACTGCCTTATCAAACTAACCGCGCTTCTTGAAGGAACCTTCAAGAGCTCGTCCTCACTCTCCCGTGATGGTGAAATTAAGGGACTATTTTCTAATTCTTCGCTACTTCCACTTCTGTAGATCTTTCCACTCCGCATAGTCCCAATCATTAATTTATTCGCATAATCTACCTTTCACATAACAACATCTTAATTCAAGTGTTCATATATTTAATATACTTACCTCGCGGTCCCTTGAGAAAACGTAGCTCTACCTCGCTGTAACTAACGATCGTGTCCACCGCGAACTCAGTGATAAATCTTCCTATTATTCGGTCGATCCAGTGGTCCACAGCTCGCGCTATCTTATCCTCTGAGGCTTCTAGTCTACGCACTAGCTTCGGGGTCCACACTATTGGTTTGTCAAGCCTACACCTTCCTTGGTTGTCTGCTAACTTCGCGATCCACTCATACAACTCCGACAGAAAAGAGGCAAAGAAAATCCCATGGATTTTTGTATACACGTAGCGCTCCAACCACTTTTCCTCAGATACTTGCAGAGTTTTGTTTTCCTGTGTCACGAACTCGTGAATCTTCTTGTCCAACCACTCTTCAATTTCCTTCTTTGTTGGGTTCCAGTGGCACGACATCAGACATCCCTTATGCAGATCTTGGTCTCGACAATGGCACCATTTTTTTTGCTTAGTGGGGCTTGACCCAGGTGTTAGCGCTTGAAATTTCACCTCAGGCTGAGAAAGGTAAACCTCAAGGCAACATCAAACCATTTAGCCTCGTAGCTAGCCCTACGGGGCAGGAGAAGGCTCTCTCCGGTCTATCTCGGTAAAATCTTCAATAGATGAGATGACCAATAAGGTAACACTGATATTAGGCTAGTAAACTGATCAAAGAGTTTGATTTGGGGTTTTTTGGGTTTTTGGTGACAAATTTGAGGAGAGGGAAATTTTGGGTGCGGGGATTGGACACAGTTTCTGCAGGGGGTTCTTTGGGGCGAGGTAGGAGACAGTATTGATGCCTTTGATTGAGGTGGATGGTCAGGAATGAAAGGTGAGGAACTAAAGAGAGCAAACAATAACTTTGAATTCTCTTTAGACAGTAGAAAACATTGAAACTAAACAAACTTAAAAGCAGAGCATGGCAGGCATGAATTCTTACTTTAACACTTCATTTGTTTAATGTGCAGAAGTAAAAGAAAGGAAATGAGTCACATAACACACTTACAAGTACATTGAGAAACACACCATCAACACATGAGTCCACAAGAATCCCAAAGAGGACTGCAAAACCTTGGTCTTCCTTAGCCAAAAATTGCAGAGATACGGTGAATAATACAATGAAAGCTTATCCCTCAAGAGTCCAACCATGAAAATGAGCAAGAAAGTACATAATATAGATGATCTAACCTCTTTCCCTACCTCCATGGGTCGAGCTCACTATCCTAGGAGCTGTTTCAACCACTTCTAAACTAAGCACTACAAACTAGGCAGTCAAAACAACTTGCCTCTATAAGCTAGGAAACCAATTCATTCATTTAATATTTACCCTTTTCATGAATGAATCTTCTAGAAGTGTTACATAAGAGTAAAAGTGTCTAAAAAGTACAATAATTACATCAAAGAGGATCACAATTCATCCCAAAAAGTCAAACAGAGTCAAATCTGCGTTTTCTGAGCTGTACAGTGCATTTTTGAAAAAATCTGCCTGACGGGTCGCGTGCCCCTGCCTGACGGGTCGTGCGCCTTTGGAGCCATCTTTGGGGCACTTGCAGGTGGAAAAATTGAGCAAAATTAGGCTTGTTGGAAAGTTCTGCGAGTCTACTTTCCAACCCAACTGGAATTTTTGAATTTGGAGTTCATTTGCCCTGTCAAAAATCAAATCTCCCAAGACTGCTTTCTGCAATTCAAAAAACTGGCAGAAAGTCATTTTTTGCTAGTTTTTTTACTTTCTGGAGGCCCAAAACTTCACCAAATCTCAAGTCCATCCATGAGCATGTGTAACTTTGCATGAAAAATCTGGAAATGCTGAGTTTTGGTCAAAAGGAGTTGCCATGATGAAGGGTCGCGCGGGGGGTGAGACCCGTTAATGGGAAAAACCTGCAAATTGCCAAAAAATGCCAAAATTCACCCAAAATTCTCAAAATTTCTTGGGATTTGTGCTCTGGCTAGGCTATTTAGTGCCTTGATCCTTGAGTGAAGCCTCAGCCAAGATACGGAGGGGATTGGGCCTCTTTCTCCGTTTTAGTGCCTCGGTCAACCGCCTTTGAAACATCTTCATCTTTGCCTTGCACACATGCATCCTTGCCCAGTAATGGTTTTTCATGTTCCTCAGCAATTTCTTTTCTTGGTTGGCCTTAGCCAACAGCCTCTCCAAGTGTGCATTTACCCGGATGAGCATGGACTCTCGGTCAGCGGGCAATGGGTCACCGGGTCTTCTTCGGTTCAAGATTCGGTCACTACGAATCCTCCATAGCTCATCAAGTGCTTGCTCATCTTCCAACTGTTTGTTGCACTGCTCCAGGTATGTGATGGTCCATTGTGCACCCTCTAATCTCCTCTGCAAGGCATCATTTTCAGCTCTGAGATGCTGAATGATCTCCTTTGCCTCTCGGCTAGGAGAATTGGCCTCAAGATCAACAAGCTCAATATCTGGAACTCCTGATGGCCCCTCATCAATCATGGGTTGTTTTCCCCTCTCTGGTACCTATGCTGGTGAAGAAAGCGAGGCCCCTTCCACCTGATGTGGAGATAACACTCGCTGAGCTGATGATGAAGGCGAGACCCCTTCCACCTGCTGTGGAGATAGTACTCGCCGAGCTGCTGCAAACAAGGCCCTCGGGCCTTTCTGATAGGTAACCCAAGGTGAGGAGCTGACATGTCTAGTGACAGGGATGTCATGCTGCTGTGATGGTCCTCCCTCCTCATGAACAACCTCAGGATGTGGCGTGGGTGGTGCTGTGAAAAACTCACGAGAGATGAACTCCTCCCATGAGATGCCCTGCTGAGCCAACTGATGCAATACTACAAGCTGAATCAAACCATAATGGTACAGGCTCCTATACTGTTGTGCCGGGCTCTTCCTCTGCAACATGGGCACCATCCTCTGAATGTTCTGATAGAAGAAAACAGGGATGTTCATCATCCTCACTCGAGTGAAGTGCATCAAGAGGCGAATATGATATGAATATACCTGTGAAAATCTGCCCTCACAGGTAAAATAGTGCATGATGAGCCTCATCATGGGAGCATACTCACTCCTGAGAAACCTGAATGGAAACACACCTGCCAAATGTCTCATGAATGGTGGCCGGACAAAAGGCTCAAAGTGAACATTATCCAGCACCTTGCGCTTATTCCACACCTCCCCAACATTAGGTATTTCTGTGGCATGTGAGATCACCTCAGGTGTCAATGTAAAGTTCACCCTTGCAAGGTTGACATGTCCATCATGCAAGTGTAAAACAAATAGGCGAGCCAACTCTCTGTGGTGCTGAATCCGAGAGATCCTCTCACAAAACTCATAGCAAGACATATACTGGAAACATGTGACTGCCATAGGACAAGCCTGTAACTCTGCTAAAGAGGTGGGCTCCTCTCGCTTATGATGTCCACCCTTTCCACCCTTGTGAGGCCTCCTCTGTACCTCAATCTTTGAAGCTGATGACTGGTCATCACTTTGCTCATAGGTTTCGGTTTCTGACATTGTTTAAGGAGCAAAGTAGACAAAATGTATTGTTGTTTCTGCCCGTAAAAAGTTGATTTATATGCTGTTTCAAGGGGACAAGGAACATGAGGGAAATGTTAGGGGAGGGAAATTTTTACAAGGAAAATGGGAATACATGTATACAACAGGGAATTTAGGGAAATACACTGCAAACATCATTGCATATACATCATCAAATTCATATGTTTACATGGGCATAAGGAGAGATAGGGTTAGGATGTGATTTTTTATTTTTAAAGGGAAAAGGGATAGGTGTTATAGACATTTTAGTGCCTTACAGCATAAAGCATGAAATGTCCAATCTAAGGGATCCAAAGTCCCTAAACATGTTGTTCCTACCCCTAGAGGAACAAGGTCAGCAAACCACAGCACTGAATATCAGTTCTCCACCTGAAAACACTCAAAAACGAGCTAATTCTGGATCATGTCAACTGCTTCACTGAGCATCTGCGCTGAATGTCAACTGCTCCACTGTGTACCTGCGTTGAATGTCAACTGCAAAGAAGGCTACCTGCGCTAGGCGAGTTTGGCCAAGTGGCACAGTCATTCCTCAAGGTGTCAATGCCCAGGAAGCTTCCAAAATGACACTTGGATCAGGGAATTCGACTTGTGATGAGTAAGAGGGTCTAGATCTCCAAGTGGAAGCAAGAACCTCCAAGTGGACTCAAGAACTGAAGAATAAATGAAGTGGGGGAGGACACTAGTCAGCTCCATGCCAAGCTCAAGCTCACTCATCCTTTCTCCAAAACTCCTATATATAGAGCTCTCTCATGAGGTCTGGAGAGGCTGGAATCTTGTGAATGTAAGGAAGTGCTGTTGGTTTGAGTATAGAACTAATGGGTGATTTGCTTGAAGGAGGTGAAGAGGAGATTTCTTTCTGCTGGGAGGTGATGCTGGATTGGGCCTTTTATGGTTGTATTACTTCCTGAACTTTACTTCTTCCATTAATAAAGCATTTGAGGTTCTTCTATATGCATGTGTCTCAATGGTGTATTGTTATACTTGTGTATTTGATTTATTCTAATCCTTGAATCAATTATGAATGTATGCTTCTTGTAGTTTCCCTCTCTTGCCATTTTGCAGGATCTTGGTGTAGCTGGGCCAGTGAAAGAGCAAGGAGCTGGAAGCAAGCAGCAAAGAGAGAAGATTGGATCAATCATTAGCGGAAGACAACGGTTAGTGGATCTCTTTCTCCCCTCTCTTACATCTCATAAAGAAGTAATCTCGAATAGCTTTGCTTTGATTGTTGCTGAGGTACTATCACCCTTAGAGTGGGATAGGGTCATTCCGTATTGGATACTTTTCCCAACAACAAATTGGCGACTCCACTAGGGATCGTGTCTTGTTGGTTGTTTGTGTTTTTTGCTATTCATTTCATAAACACTGGGAGTACCGAATCGAAATGCATTTGGATCTTTCAAATGCAAAGTAGAGGGCAGCTACTCTAGATCAGTTTCTGGGCAAGTTTATGATTTGAAGAGCTGATCCACAAGGACTCTAAATAGCTCTTAGTGATAGCTTTTCATCCTCCTTTTCATCTCTTAGTGTGTACTTGACTGATAGCTTCTGATTTGGCCAAAAACTGTGAATTTTTGAGCAATCTGTGACCCGGAAACTGAGAAAAACGAAAGTTTGTCTCTTCAGTGCAGGTACTGTGAAGGCAGTCTGCATTTCAGCGTAGTTCCCGAAGGGGCTACCTGCGCTGAACCAGTTTTGCCTTGTGCTACTGGGGTTCCCTCCTGTTTATTGCCCTGTTTTCACCCTTGTTTTTGCAGCCTGTTACCAGTCAATGTACCTATCTGAAACCAACTTTCCTTGCCACTATTCCGCCTCGGTTGTATAAAGAAACTGTATTTGTTCTTTGTGTATTTCTTATATCATTTGCAGTTTCCCATAACGAAAGTGAACTAGTCTTGCTGTGACCTCTTAGATCTAGACCTGTGTTAAGTGTCGTTTTGATCTTAAGAGTTAGTTTGTTTACTGTTCATAGCTGATTGAGCTTTTGCTTTCGTCATATGGTTTGAATTTATATATTTCTAGTGTCGAAACAAGTAAATCTTAAGGTGTCTTTTGATTTTGGACAAGCTTGTTTGCTTTCACTTGAAATTGAATTCGAAATTATACAACAGCTTTCTTTTTGTATTGCACCAACATTAAGAAAGAGAAAAGAAATACGTGCATTGTGCATGTGCATTTTGACAGCTTGCATGTTGATTTAGGGAAAAGTGCATTAGTGTGTGCTCTATGATCTGTGTGAAAAGATGATGTCTTTCTTTTCCCTCAGTAGTTAAGATTTTCAAAGTTGAAAGATTGAAAAGCTTGCTTATCATCTTAGACTGCATTTAGGAGTGTTACTATACATCTCGTGGTGATCCATAAATGCAAACTGCTAAACAAGATCAACCTTAAAATAAATTGAATTTACATAACAACGCATTGAAACATAACGCAAACACATAGAGGTCTAAGCTAGAGACGTGTTCCGGCATCGTTAAACGTGATATCTTAGCGTTGAGTGGTTGGGTGATTCCTCCACGGTGAAGCGATAAGTATCAATACGGACTTGTGCTCCCACGTACCGTTGCGTATATATTGGGAGACCCCTATAGGAATAAAGCCTTTATCCATAGGAAACCGTGTCGGCCGCCCTACTGATCGCAATGTAGTGAACACAGCATTCACGAAGATCGACCACTCGTACCGTAAAACGTATTCTGTGGTTTTGCGAAAAGTTTGGCACACCCTCTGCCTAGATCTCCAGAGCAGTTTCTTTTGGCCTTTTTCAAACTCTATAACTGAAAAAGTCCATCCGAGCATTTGTCACTTCGGGCTCGTTAAAACATCGAAGGAGACTAGAGTCATCTTTAGCTTTTTCTCGACTCTTAAAAAGTGAAAAAGCAAGTTGTGTCTAAAGCGTCGTTATAAAATTTATTTTAAACGGAACATAATCACCTCCTATTCCTGCGTTGATCTGTAGGTTGAGAACATGGAACGCCCCAACCAAGGAATTCCACATGATGGAAATCCTAGTCCTTTCTCCTCTTGGGGAGAAGTTGGTGCGCCCCACATGGCCACATTGTCGCTTCCAGGACTGACAATTGGCCTGCCAATTTGGCTATTCTCAACCAATGTAGTTCAGAACACCATGGTTCCTAAACAGTCGAGTCAACAGTTAGATCAGTCTAGAGCTGCCCACCAGCCTTCTACTTCCTATAACTCTTCCTCCAATCCTTCATCTTCGCAAGGTAGAGCCGGCAAAAGCCAAGCTCCCATGGAGAAGAAGGAGAAGAATAAGGAGAAGAAGAAGAAGGAGCCTAAGGCGACTGGGGGCAAGCAAAAGACATCTGACAAAAATCCACACACAGCACAGACCGGGCCTAAATCGCCATGTGTCATATGTAAAGGAGACCACTTCCATAGAGATTGTCCCTGTATTCCCCGGATACTAAGGGACTGGTCCCCTCGTTTGCACAATTCGGGAGCATCAACCTCTGATAGCCATGTTGAATGCTTACCGTCAACCAGCGAAAGTGAAGGATCAAGACAAAGAGGGGGAACAAGATCCCCCTGCAGACTGTGTGAAGGCGATCACGCCATCCACCGTTGTCCCTTCTTAGACGAAGCGAAAAGAGTTTTGGAAGATCGCCCGGTTTCACCGTTGAGACTTCCTCCTGGATACAAAAAACTCGTGCCAAGTCCTTCGTTGGTTGAAAATACAGCTGGCCCGCTCAAGTGGTCAGCTGAAGTGTCAGTCATTGAGAATGAACCTACTGAATCCAGACCGGATGAAAGTCCAAAGGTCGAAACGGCAGTTGACCCGGTTCCGCCTTCAGAGGTTTCATCTTCAAATGACACCCTCACTAAAGAGAATAAGGATGACACCATCCAGATTGTTTTCATCAACACAGACTCTGATGAGCATCAGGGCAATGCGCCCATTCCTTTATCGCAGGAAGGAACATCGTCAGGGTCATATCCGGCCGTGTATTCGGTCCCACCACCAAGCAACCTGGTTGTGTCCTTTGATTGGAACCAACTAGGCAGACCCCGGTTGCCAGCCAGTATACCATTCAGAATCATAGTCCAAATTTATAGAATGGTAATGGCTGGAACTATCATTGATGAAGGGGCATCTGTGAGTATCCTTTCCTCTATTGCTTGGAAAGCACTGGGGTCCCCGGCGCTTTTGCCTGAGATAAGAAATCTCTCAGGTTTTGATAAAGAAACCAGTCGACCATTAGGGATCCTCCCCAATGTGCCTGTTACATTGAAAGGGAAGACCGTTCAAATGAACGTGATGGTCGTTCAAGGACCCTTGGATTATAACCTACTCCTTGGACGAGACTATATATATTGCATGGGAGCTATAGTCTCCTCACTCTTTAGAGTAATGTGTTTTCCACACGAAGGAAGAATGGTCAAGCTCGTAGACCAACTTTCATTTCCGGGATCACGCATCGCAAATAGTCAAATACCAACCCTGAATGGTCTATTCAATCAAGAAATGTCTCCACCCCCAGTCCTTCTTCCCAATGAGTGCGAGTGATTCGGAAAGATGGGACTGGAACCCAGGGGGCATGCATCCTGGTCTGCTTCGGGCAGAGGAAACTCCGGGTATAAGGTAAAATTTCCGCGAGAGAATATGACTAGTCCGTACCCCATCCGTGGATGGAAGAGGGGTTGTTCTAGAATAGGATTCTTTTGTCAAGGTTACTTGTTTGACAAAGGTCATTCACCATTGTCTACTTCGGTAGACAGTGCCGAGGAAATGTCTTCGTTTGAAGAAGTTAACAAGACAATCTTTGGGTAACCAGAAAGAGGCAAGCCTCACCCTTTAAAACAAATGTTTTATCGGATAAGTAGGGGCAGCCTTGAAATTATACTTTATACCTGGGGGCATGCAAACCTTTTGGAGTGCAAGCTAAGAGCGGTTATTTATCTATTTTTGGGATTAGCCGTTTCCGAACTTGCATAAAGAAAGGATGAGAGGGAGCATAGCTTATGTGAGGCGCGAGCTCTATAAAAAATGGGATCTTACAGGAGACATTTCTTATCTTATGACTGGTATATCGAGCAGTTTTACCGCGGAATTTATGCTCGTTAAAAAATAGAAAAGCGAGATCCGAGCAGTTTTAGTACATAGTTCATGCTCGTTAAAAAATAAACATGAGATTGAGCAGTGTTTTGGTGCATTCAAGCTCATTAAATACAAAATGAACCTACCCCGGTAAATAACCATTGTGATCGTAAATTTATTAGCCATAAAAAGCCTTGGTCGTGTTTGCACCTGCCACCTCCATTTCATTTGGCCGATCGTTCACCTCCATATGATTGTTTACCCATTTTGAGGAACAGCTGCGAAGAGTGATTTCACCTAGCCATCCTTGTGACACTCCCGTGATTGGAAAATTCCAACCTGTACCTGGAATCAGTTGCTATCCCTGTTTATCACTCGTTCCTCAAAAGACGAGTCTTCTTTGAGCTCTTTTCATCTGACTCGTAAAATATGAAAAGTTTGCCGAGTTTTGGCATTCCAGCTCGTTAAAAGGACCGGAAGAGCTATCCCTCCCGTAGATTTTAATCTTTTTGGACCTGAGGGATTATTGCACAAAAAGGTCGAGCGCTTGTTTTATTCGGCTCGTTAAAATTATCGAAAACTCATCCCTTCTGTATTGTTTTATATTTTTTCGGACTTAAGGGATTAGATGACGAAAAATGAATTTTGGAGTTAACTTTCCGTACCTTTTCAGACTCTCTAAAAATGAAAAGGACCGAGTTTTCCTTGTCGTTAGACTCGTTAAAATGATTAAATAGCGACAAACTTGTCTTTAGACGAGAACGAGTTTCCCTATCGCTAGGCTCGTTAAAACATAGCGATGGGCTTGCCCGAAGGGCAGGTTATAGAACAAGCATATGTTATCCTCCTCAAGCTTGACAAAAATAAAGAGGTACTGGTCAGAAATGACTGGGGAAAAATTGGGAGAACCTCAAAGCTTTAATGGTAGCAGGTCGCTCTTGAACATGACACTTTTCCTCTGTATCACATCGGGTTGGGTTGTTTCATTCACCGGTCTCATCACCATGGTCTTCGCCAAACCATCCACACTTGGGGTAATGCTACCAATCCATCGCATCAGTGTCGTTATATGTTCAAGAGATGTTGTTCAGAAAGAGTCAACCGTGTCCCATCCACTGCCATACATTATCCTTCATCCACCCATGATCGCCACCCTGAATCATATTTCACAGATTGTTTTCACCTCCACTAAAATCATTAGCTCCGTTCCGTGTCACTGATGTGGGATTCATTAAGGCCCTCCTTTGATGGATCGCTTCTTGTCGACTTCAGCTCATTATCCAAGAAGTTGATCTAGGAACACCCCCCTCAGTACTTTGAAACTTGCATGCCTCAATGGCAAGTTTCTCACTTCCGGCGACAGGTATACATCAATGACCTTCAACCAGAAGATTTTGCGTGGTGTTCGACGCCAAGTCCTTTATTCACACCACGTGAATTGTACTGCAGTACCTTGAGGGTCATTATCATTATCGGTGATTCCTCTCGCGCTTGTTAACGGTTTTCATCATTGACCGGTAATCAAGCGATGTCTTTCCATGTTCGACTTCAGCGCAATTCTCACATGGATCGACTTGTACTTAGAGTGAAGATCGAACGAGTTTGAAGACCCCGGATCTAGTTTCATCCATCCGGGCTGCGATATATATTCAGGAAATATAAAGACATTTGACATGTACATCATTACAGCAGATGATCATCCTACTCAAAGGATGATAATTTCAGCAGAGAATTATCAGTCTACCATCAGACAATCGTCTGTTCTATGTACCAAAATGAATTTATAAAGCTGAGCATGGGAATGCCCGCTTCAGCTAGATCATGAAAGCAGAATGAAAAATAATGTATTGTATTGTATTGTATTACAGGTCACCTCTCAGCGATTGAATGAACTTCGAATCCTCCTGATAAAGCTTTTCACCCGATAAACGACCTCATACTTTAGGGGGAAACTGTTATAGACATTTTTGTGCCTTACAGCATAAAGCATGAAATGTCCAATCTAAGGGATCCAAAGTCCCTAAACATGTTGTTCCTACCCCTAGAGGAACAAGGTCAGCAAACCACAGCACTGAATATCAGTTCTCCACCTGAAAACACTCAAAAACGAGCTAATTCTGGATCATGTCAACTGCTCCACTGAGCATCTGCGTTGAATGTCAACTGCTCCACTGTGTACCTGCGCTGAATGTCAACTGCAAAGAAGGCTACCTGCGCTGGGCGAGTTTGGCCAAGTGGCACAGTCATTCCTCAAGGTGTCAATGCCCAGGAAGCTTCCAAAATGACACTTGGATCAGGGAATTCGACTTGTGATGAGTAAGAGGGTCTAGATCTCCAAGTGGAAGCAAGAACCTCCAAGTGGACTCAAGAACTGAAGAATAACTGAAGTGGGGGAGGACATTAGTCAGCTCCATGCCAAGCTCAAGCTGACTCATCCTTTCTCCAAAACTCCTATATATAGAGCTCTCTCATGAGGTCTGGAGAGGCTGGAATCTTGTGAATGTAAGGAAGTGTTGTTGGTTTGAGTATAGAACTATTGGGTGATTTGCTTGAAGGAGGTGAAGAGGAGATTTCTTTCTGCTGGGAGGTGATGCTGGATTGGGCCTTTTATGGTTGTATTACTTCCTGAACTTTACTTCTTCCATTAATAAAGCATTTGAGGTTCTTCTATATGCATGTGTCTCAATGGTGTATTGTTATACTTGTGTATTTGATTTATTCTAATCCTTGAATCAATTATGAATGTATGCTTCTTGTAGTTTCCCTCTCTTGCCATTTTGCAGGATCTTGGTGTAGCTGGGCCAGTGAAAGAGCAAGGAGCTGGAAGCAAGCAGCAAAGAGAGAAGATTGGATCAATCATTAGCGGAAGACAACGGTTAGTGGATCTCTTTCTCCCCTCTCTTACATCTCATAAATAAGTAATCTCGAATAGCTTTGCTTTGATTGTTGCTGAGGTACTATCACCCTTAGAGTGGGATAGGGTCATTCCGTATTGGATACTTTTCCCAACAACAGTAGGGTTTATTTTCTTTACAAATTTAAAAGGGAAAATGACATGGAAATATAGGGAAAATGAAATGGGAATGAAGAGAATAATTACAAGGGGAAAAACAATGAAACAACAATAAACCCTAGCATCTTTTTACACATTTACTATACAGCCATATGGAGCGTTTTCTCTTGCACAATTTGATCATTAAAAACACACTCATGATGTCTTTCAACATAACCAGCAACCATTTCCAAGTTTAGAGAACCTACCTCAAGCGATTTGATGATTTAGAGGGTGCTTGAGCAAATTTGAAATGAGTTGTGAGGGAGGTTGCTTGACGGGTCGTGCACCTCACCCAATGGGTCGCGCGGGCCTGACGGGTCGCGCCCGTTATGAAAATGCACTGCAGGAACCCCTCTGACGGGTCACGCGCACCTGACGGGTCGCGCGCCTGGCCTGACGGGTCGCGCGCCTGGCCTGACGGGTGCGCCCGTTATGAAAATGCACTGCAGGAACCCCTCTGACGGGTCGCGCGCGCCTGACGGGTCGCGCGCCTGGCCTGACGGGTCGCGCGCCTGTCCTGCTCCGCGCCTGTCCTGCTCCTAAATTCGACCAGTCTTCACTCCTATCGCTTGGATGTTCGCCCAATCTCTCTTGCAAGTGTCTTGGATGCACAATGAGAGTAAAAGGAGGGAGATTGGGCCTTTATAAGTTTCATTTGAATAAATTTCATGCTCAAACCCACTTTCTAATGTTTCTCTTTGACACTTTATAAAACTGACTTTTTTTGGTTTCCTTTGTCCTGAAATTGACTCATTTAGTGTTTTGACTTGATTCTTTTGCAGGAAGATCATCTGAGGGATCTTGGCAAGGGGACCAGGGTTGCATACTGTCCGCTAAAATCTTTTGAAATTTCATCACTTTTTACAAACATTTGAAAAATGACCTTGGCTTTAAAAATAGAGTTTTTAAATCCAAGGTGAAAATTAACTATACAAGATAAAAAACTTCGAAGAAATATCTTTACAGTCATCCCTCTGGCTTGCTGAACATTTATTGACCTTCAGAAACATGACCTTGTGAACATACTTGACCAAAACCCTAGACCTAGGAAATTTTCCTCAAGACAAGACAAGACAAACTTGAAAGAACTTAATGACTGAAATGACCTGAGCCAGCAATGCCAAGAGGGGTATAAACACCACAGCTCCTCCATCAGGGTTATGGCATGCCTAATGATATGCAAAAATTGACACTGATGAGACACCTACCTATGCAAATGCAAAGAGTTTTGATCGTTGATGGAGGGCTCAAGACCGACTCTAACACCAGGTTTGGAAGTGATTTAGCCAAGCAAACCCTGGTACTACTGGCCCTTTCAGCAACAGTCCGCGGAGCGCAGACTGAGGTCTCACCCAAAGTAGTATGGGAAGGTGCTAGAACCAGGTTTCTGCACCCTGGGGATGTCTAATATGTGGTGATTGGTACGTTGTCCAACCTTCGCACTTACTGCGCTATGCGCACCTGCAGGCACCCCGTGCCCTGTGATACTATCTTCGCGCAGTTCTAGCCACAGCGTGACCCATGCTATTTACCCAAGTCTTCCTTAGTTAGGCTCTGTTAACTTGTTTACTTAGATTATTTTCATATATAAGAATTCATACGAGTATTCATCAAGTGCGCGCAGTAAATAACCAGAATAAAAGTAATGCATACATCAAAACACAGATTGAAGAACAGATGCACAGAGTAAAACTTCTCTTTATTAACTTTAAATTCCAAGTACAGACCCAACTCCGCCCTGTGCACTCAACTGTAGGGGTCTGCACACTCAGCTGCGGACTCTACTAGGCCTCTACGCACTCAGCTGCAGAGCCTCTTCCTACTAGTACGACCCAATACACTTCAGGTTCCACTCTATACTCTAACCATGCCTTCACTATTATGTATCTCTATGCTCTACCAAGCTATCTTTACACTTAGAGCCTCACTCTATTTATACAATCCCATGGTCCGTGGACCATGGGTAGGCCGACACAACTTTACATTAAATTACAATACAATGCTTAGGGCGGACAACCCTATGACTCGATTGTACACTTCGCGCTCCGCGCCCGCACTTCGCGGAGTTCTACACCATCTTTGACCAAAACTTGGGCTTTGAGGCCCAAAACCTGCTACGGGGGATCCCATGCCTAACAATTGACATGCATGAGTTTCTAATGAGGGAATCTGCAGTTAACTGGAGTAGCACTAGTTAATGCATTAGTGCACCAATTGATTGTTAACTCACTATTAGTTCCTCAAATAGTTTGGACCCCTATAATATAAGGAGAACATATACATGGCTTCAGAAACATTTCCAACTCGAAATTCGTAAGTTAACTAAGTCAAATCACTCTAGTTAAATATTACAAGTTGTTATGAGAATAGAATTCGATTTTAATTCTCAATTTAATTCAAGGAAAAATTAAGCTGGAATTTCTGGATTCTATTTTTATCATTTCTTGTTTCTATTTTCAACACTCCCTCTCAACAATTAAGGGATTCAACTTGATACAGATCTTGAACCTTTGGAATGTTCTGAATGCAACACTTCTCTCTAGTGTTTTTTCTACAACAACTCCTGAAACTGAAAAAAACCACCCAACCTGAATCAGTATAAGATCATCTACATAAAGAAAAATGATCAACAACTTACTTTCCACCACTATGTGATACAGGTTCGCATCTGCTTGACTCTTCGTGAATCCCAACCGAGTGAAGTAGCTATCTATCTTGGTACCAAGCACAGAGTGCTTCTTTCACCCCATACAACCATGCCAAGGAAGTAATGCATGAGCCCCATGTCCTTCATCTCATCTCCATGATAAGAATCTGATTTGGAATGGGAAATTTTACCTTTCTGCTTCCTTGCCTTAATCGCTAAGGCATAGTTCTCTTCATCATCAGTCTTTGATGAAGAGCCATCCCTGGTGTTCCTCTTGATCTCATACTGCATCAAATCTGACCATAGTCGTTCCCAATCTGGAATCTTCTCTCGACCATTGACAAAGTCTTGATAACTATGCCAACTCTTTGGGAGTCCAATAAGAGAAAGGCTCACTATATCCTCCTCGGAAACCATGATTCCAACACTTCCAAGTTCATCCCGACATTGAGTGAACTTGGTCAAGAATTTCAGAATCGTCTCACCTTTCTCCATCTTGATTTTATGAAGTTTATCCTTCAGTGCCAACTTCCTTTGAACACTGCTATTTTGATACAAGTCCATCAATGTTTTCCACATAGCATGTAGGGTTTCCTTTCCATCAAGACTCAAGACAATATGATCTCGAACTCCCTCAAGGATTATCCGACCTTGTCTTCGCCACACACTTCTTCCACTTAGCCAAGTTCTGTGCATTAGTAGCTACTGGCTTAGGAATTGATTTTTCAACAAATTCCTTCAATCCATTGTCCTCTAGAACATCCTCCATCATGTGCCTTTAGGCTATGAAATTCGAGCAGCCTTCCAAGGCATACTCAAGCCTCAACCCATGGAACGCCATCTTCTGATCCTGAAGTATGTATTACAAATTCGACTTTCACCTATAACCTAGAAACTCAAAACTTTGAAATCTCCTGCAGTATATTGTTCTTATCTCCAATACCATGTAGAAAATCTTTTATATTCACAAGATAATGCAATTTTCTAAAGCAAGAGACAAGAATCTACTTCTAATCTTTACAGCAGAAGCCCGTAAACATCGAGAAAACAATAATCAATAAAGGAAGAGAATCAAAGGCACATAACACAATAAATATTTGGGGAAAGGCACAACTCAAAACCCGACTATATGTTTTGTATTAATCCAGAAAATTGAGATGAAATTACAATGCTTATTCTCTCTATAACAATCCCAACACTCAACAAATTCAATCTCAAACTCATAAGAAAGATCAAGGCCAAAGCTTAGCCTCTTCAAAATCTCTCAATGTCTCTATTCCAATGTGCCCTTGGTCAAAGAATTTGGATAAATAGAATATGCTATGCTCAACCTTGAGCTTAACCTGCACAAGTATTTCCTATCCTCCACCCGATGACTTCCCTTGGCCAATGCTTAGCCAAATTTCCAAGCCTCCAAGCTTCTAATTCTTTTCATAATTTCTAAGAGAATTAGCCCGTATTTAAAGGGAAATCCCTCATCCATAACTGTGCAATCCAAAATTAGGTCCTTCTCTGATTGCATGCATGATATTTACAACTCATTAAATCATACAATTGTTATTACACTGTCCTTGTACTCTAGTCTCAACTGGGTCTTTCTCATAATCGACATGCATGAGTTTCTAATGAGGGAATCTTCATTTAAGTGGAGTAGCACTAGTTAATGCATTAGTGCACCAACTTACTGTTAACTCACTATTAGTTCCTCAAACGATTTGGAACTAATTTAATTGGACTTAACTCAGTAAACTAAGTTCACTAATTACAACTCATACTTAACTCATCCTAGACCCCTATAATATAGGGAGAACATATACATGACTTCAAAAAGATTTCCAACTCGAAATTCCTAAGTTAACTAAGTCAACTCACTCTAGTTAACTATTACAAGTTGCTATGAGAATAGAATTCAATTTTAATTCTCAGATTAATTCAAGGACAAATTAAACTGGAATTTCTAGATTCTATTTTTATCATTTCCTGTTGCTATTTTCAACACTAGAGTCATGTAGAGTGATTCCTAAATTTTAGGGGTCGAGGTTGAGTTATTTTGAGTTGTAATTAATTAACTCGGTTTAACAAGGTTAAAGTCAATTAAACTAGTTCAATTAGTTGGAGGAACTAGTAGGAGGTCTAGTAGTGGGGATTAGCTTCAGTGCAACTTCACTACTCCACCAGTTAACTAAATATTCACTCATAAATAACTCATGCATGTAAGTTTAGAGGAAGACCCAACTGAGATTAGAGTTTAGGGACAGGGTACTACCAGTTGGATAATTTTCCGAGTTGTACAGATGGTGCATGCAATTAGTAGAGGGCCTATGATGGATTGCTCAATTTTGAGTGGGGAATTTACCAATTAAATATGGGTTGATTCCCTCAGGAATTGCGGAAGGAAGTAGGGGCTTGGCAGGCAACATATTTTGGTAAGTGTTGGATTGAGTTGGTTTGTGAAGAAAAGAGATATATTGTACTTGTGCAAGAATTGTTCGGGTTGAACAAGTATTGTATTTTCTTCTCAGATCTTCTGGTTAATGCAATATAGATATTCGGGGTTTTGAGGAGTTTCTTTCCCCATAAAAATATTGTTTTATGTGCAATTGAAATTCTTCCTTTTCTGCTTAGTGTTTTCATCGATCAATTTTTGTTTCCGCTAATGAGTAGAGTAGATTATTGTCTTATGTTTTAGCATATAACTTAAGATGTTGAATCTACAAGTAAAAATCTACATCTTCACCCTACAAGACTTGAAATAGCCATTTATGATTGGGACATATGCGTCCAATTATGCTATCGATGCAATTCTCATGCACTAGGGACATTCGATGATCTATCATAGTGAAACACTCTCCAATACTATTTGTAGATACCCTACCTATGACAATGATATGTACTCCATTGTGAAGGCTAAAAATGGAAGAATTCTATTTTGGGAAAGAAGATGATATCCACACTAATCAAAAGCTTTTTCAATTCATGTAGACATAAGGAAAGTTACAGAAATATCACTACCAAAAATTATCCATATACCTACATCATCACTAACCATGTTAAAAACTACCTCAATCGACCCTTGTTTGTGGCATTAACTATAGTTATTTACTCCTATGGGAATGATACCCATGGGTGGTCACAATTCTAAAACAAGACTCTGGCTTCGTTACTACACACCAAATTCGGATCACATGCAAACAAGTTCCAAAGTTCTACTCCAAGGATGTGTTTTTATCCTACCTAAGCCACCTTTTTGTTCATTCAAATAAGCATGCCAAGCAAATTTTAGATGCACATTATTGTTATAGACATTTTTGTGCCTTATAGCTCTAAGCATGAAATGTCCATAAACCAAGGGCTCCTAAGTCCCTAAAAGTGTTGTTCCAACCCCTAAAGGAACAAGGTCAACAAATTACAGCTTCTCCCAGAAGTTCTCCACCAAAAACTACTCAAAATTGGTCAAAACTAGATCAGTGCACTTGCTCCATGGCCAGGGTGCGATGCAGCGCACCTTGTACACACGGGAAGTGCATTTCAGTGCACCTAAATACACTGTGAGGGTGCGATGGACGGGAAAAGACAAGTGGCAGAGACAGTTTGCGAGGTGGATGATCATGGAATCTTCTAGAAACTTCTCCTGGGACACTTGCCTCTCAAAATCGCCCAAGGATGAGTAAGAGATCAATGAGATGTCCAAGTGGCATCAAGAACTATCAGAGAGAAGAAACTAATCAAAAACCCAGAGCTGACTCACACCTCTGCAAATATCTATATATAGATCTCTCATCCTAGAGATCAGGAGGTTGGAGGCTGGAATTTTGTACATTACAGAGAATTGCTGTTGGTTTTGAGATAGAGATCAGAGTATTGGGTGATTTATGCTTTGTTGGAGGTGAAGAGGGGATTCCTTTGCTGGGGGGTTGATGCTGGATCAGGAATCATCGGTTGTAACTCCTCCTGGACCTTCTTGTTATATCAATAAAACTATTTGAGTTTCTCCTACATGCTTGTGTATCAATGATGTTTTGTTATATTTGCATGTTTAGCTTAAATCTGATCCTAAGCTATTTATGAATATAAATCCATGTCTTTGTGTATTTTTCTTCTTCTGTGATCTTGCAGGAACCTGGTGAAGCTGGGCAAGTAAGGGAGCAGGTAGCTGGAAGCTGTCAAAGAGGAGAGAGATTGGTTCAAAGGACTAGCGCAAGACACAGGTTGGTTCATCCTATTCCTCTTCGTTTATAGTTCATAAAGAAGAATACGAAAGTAGTTTTCTCTGTTTGTTTCTAAGGTACTGTCACGCCTTAGTGGGATAGGGGCATTCTGAGTAGACACTTTTCCCGTTAACAATTATAGTGATATGGTAGGGCACTTGAGTGTGGAGAAGATAATAGTAGTACCTTAGAAGCATTTCTACTAGCCAAAGCTTCAACAAGATGTCAACTGGTATATCAGATTATGCACTAGGTGTGCCATTGTTAAACCAACTAAGGGGCCCTAATTTTGGCATCCCTTTTGCATAATTTTGACACTCTTTCATAATCCCTTTACCCACTTTTTCAATACTTTACACCTTTTTGTGCTAAAAAATAAATTTTGGAAAAAGATACCTATTACTTTATGTTTTTTCATATTTTTCAAGCTATTAGGAGATAATTCGAGTAATTTATGTCCTTACCACAAGTTTACAACATGTCACAAATCTCTTTGTCACAAGCAAGTTCAAAAGATCTTAATGTTGAACTATGATCAAGATGCAAGAAGGGTACAAGTTCGTACATCTAAATATGATTGGGTGCAAGAAGGTTAGAATATCTTGCAACATAATTAAGCACATGTTGTCATAAAGTTTCAAGAATCTCTCAAATGAATTATCTAATTGGCTATGGGAAACCTACAACAAATTGGTAGCCATATTCTTAAGGAACTACAAATACCTAATGAGAAAAGGTCGATGCCTTATCACCACAACTCCAACTTGGACCCATGGAACTAGAATCAAGAGATAGAGGAATAAGGTGCATGCTAAAGAATCACAGGAGAATCTTTCCAAGTAAGGATAAGGAAAATCACTTAATTGTTTTGATAGTCTAAAAGTCGTCACATCTAGACAAGCATCAAGCATGACTAGATATAATCTTGTTCAATAATAGAGTTGTGGGCTAACATATTTAGGTTAGTTACATTGGTTATAATAAAAGACAAAAAATTATGTTAAAGAAGTGTTTGTCTAATTGTAAAAGAGTCTTAGTTTAGATCAAAGAAGGTTTGCTATATAAGAAACATACCACCTACTTTGTGGATATAGAGAATTTATGTTGCTACACTTTTACTCTATATTTTGATTTCCATTTAATACAAGGACATGTTCAAGCATGATGAAATCGTTCTTGTTTGTATGAGCATGGTAGGGTAAAGTAGTTACTATAATTTTCTCATGACTTGGTCTAAGGAGATATGCCCCCCTCCACAGGACATGTACTATTATATTATATAGGTTTTTGTTTTTGTTTTTTTTTTTTTTTTGGTATATTGTAGTATTAATTATGATCATGTTAAGAAGTGGTTGATTAATGAATTTACTTGCATATTATAACAATTGCTTATTTGATTATAACTTGGATTATGTGATAAGTAATTTTCTTAACATTCTTTCCTTTAAAGAGTCGAATCACACTCTTTTAGAATTCGGTGATAAGAGATTGATCAGGTTATCTTTTCATTATAATTTTTTCACTAAAATTGCTTGTGTAAAGTTGAAAAATTATTAGTTCAATATTTCTATCATTAATTAGTTGACTTATGCTTCTAGTTTGTTAGCATTGATTTCATTTGCAACAACTAATAGCTTCGTCTCTTTTAAATGTTCTTGTTTTGACTTCATAGAGATAACAATCCTATTGATGAGATCAACTCAATAATTATGATTATTAATTTGAGTATCAACAATAACAATTTGGTGAGGCTTAATTGTAATATTTCGATTCTTGCAAACAAGTGTGATTTTTTTGCAAACAAGGTGTGATTTACTTTTTAGCAAGTGAAATTTCAATTTTAGTAAGAACGATTTCAATTTAAGCAAGAATGATTTTAATTCCTACAAATGGATTTTCATTTCCAATACTTAGTTAGGATTTATCTTCATTACATGTGTAACTTTCTTTATATTATCAATGTTTAGATCCTTACCAATGCTTGTGAAACATTTATACTCTTTTTGTAATGTAATCACTGAAACTATAACTACAAATCCAAATCATCGTATGAAAACATGTACCTTTCATATATAGTGCATGATTGTTCACAAGTTCCATATAAACGTCAGGTTGAGAATTGAATGTGCATACCCTTTAATCACATTTTTAAGTAATTAGAAAGGAAATTAAAAGGCCCATCATTTTTGACATTGTTTCAAGGGAACTATAAAAGGTGCAACAATATTCTTACATTGGTTTGGTGAGGTAGATATTGGGTCATTAAAAAGGAAAATGATAAGAGGTTCTAAGATTCATTAAGATGCGATTTGTTACATAGAGAAATCTATTATAACAATTTTCCTTACTAGAAAAGGATATATCTACTCTTTGATGAGGATTTACATAGGTTATAATGTTGTCTTTGATTCATGAATACAACTAGATATTCCAAGGGACTATTTAATAACACCACCAAAGTTACCCAAGAAATTAACCATGTAGAAAGGTCAATAAATGGAGAAGGGTGAAGGGGTGACAACTTGCAAACAAGGACGCTGACACCCATCAATTCAGAAAAGAAGACTAAAGACTCAATATAGTCAGCCAATCCTATAGCAAAACATAGTTCTTCAGTGCAAGCAAACTTCTTGATTAGAGACGACCCAACCAACATAAAGGAAATTTTAATGGAAAACCTAAGATTTGATTCTAGGCAAAACCTATTCAGGAACAAGTCAAATCTCCCGCTTTGGCGGAATTCACAACTCATATGAATGGAAAATTTCAAAACTATCTGGGTAACATGGCCAAAGAGGGGGTTGGGATTGTTAAACAAGAAATTGTTACTTTAGAATTTCCCATCCAAATTCTAGGAGTTGCACAAATGAAAAATATCCCTCCCTCAATTGTACCTAATTTCAACAGGATGGCTAGTGAATTTACATCGAAACCCATATGGGATAAATTGATGAAACAACTTCTTCTTTATATATGAATGTAGGAATTGACCTACTACTACATCAATTTACTAGTAACAACTAGAAGAAGACACCCATCCCCTGATATTTATAAGCACCAAACAGAAGGAGACACTAGTCCCCTGATTTACAAGCATCAACCTAGAGGAGACACCTATCCCCCAAGATTTATAGACACCAAATTGATGGAGACTTCGATCCACCAATTTAAAAGAACCAACCATAAGGAGACTTTGATTCCTTGATTTACAGGAACCAACCTGGTTTGCATATCAGATCCCTTTTTCACAACATTTTCAAACTCAATCCACATGCATTCCATTTAACTTGCTCACAACATCTTCTTGATTTATGGTCTAACTTTTAGCTCCTTACCTATAGTAGTAGTGTGCTCTTTCTTGAATAAATCACTTATCCTTCCACAAATATGGACATCACTACTCTCTTTACTGATCCTAATCTCGCACTAGTCATGCTTTTCTCATAGCCTCTTCTACTCTCAACTCAACTTGATATTTAACTAAAAATTAGGTCTAAATTTAGATCTGTTTTGTGCTTTTTTTCTATGCATTTGGCATTGCTACCATAGTTCACTCTACCACATGATTTTTTATTATTTTTTCAATCTTCTAAACCTTTTTCTATTCATTACATGTGCACCTATTCAACTGAGTTTTAATATTTTTCCTTTGTTTTTATAGTTTTGGCTTTCCTTTACCATGGGTGTTGAACCATGTTACTGACCCATGTTTTGAAGGTTGACTGAGTCACTCAGTTTAACATGTATTTACACTTATTTTCCACAATTAAAATTATATCCAATGGCACTAACCTTCCTAACTCCATTCCATTCAATCGTTTACCACCCATGCACTTCTCATATGCTTGAGTTGATAATCGTGGGCTTAACATACTGGATATTTCTTGAGTGCCTTTGTTATGAGTGCTAACATTAATGAAAGTAGGTGGTGAACTTGATCTTATCTTCATACTAGTGTGGTATACTTCATTCACAACCATCTCAATGTCGATATCCTAGCCCAAGGTAATAAGATATTAATCCCTTATGAGCTTGTTCAATGACCTTAACCCAAACATATCAGATATGATCTGCTTGTCTCTGATATCGATACATCAGTACTCCAGTACCTATCAAATGATAGGCCTTTCAATATTCAATTTACTTGATGACAATTTGTTCATTACACCAAACCTGCTACCTATCAAATATCAGGTATTGGGTATTGCATGGATATAACCTTACAATCTTTCCCAAATTGTTGATATGATGATATGCTAAGGTCTATAATCCCTTATAACTACACCTCAAACATCTCCTGACCATGCCCTGTAACCATTGGCTTAAGCTTATCAAACATCGAGAGCCTTGAGTTGTGGTTTCTTTCCAACTTGTCAGTATGTTGATATACCCATAGCTATGGGGATGGACTCATTTCTCCTTGTGACCACATGTTGTAATCGATGGATTAATGTATCGAGATATTGAGAGGCTTACACTTTAGTTCCTTGCCCAATTTTCTAGTATCTCCTCGAACTTTTTTGGCTCCACAACTTATTCTCATGTTTCCTCTCACTATGACCTGATAGTATAACCGATATTGCATATCAAATTTTTTTATATTGTGCTTCTTTCTCAATTCATTGATATGCCAAGGCCTAAATACTTTAGGTGCTACACCTTTACCTTCAGATGGATTGGTGCCATAACCGCTAGCTATTCCCTATTAGATATCAGTAGATCGGGTCTACTCCTTGCTAGCCAATGTCGATGTTGGGCCTCAAAATAGTCCCTATTTTCACTCCATTATTCACCAATATTTTCATATTTTACCTTCATGTCACCTCCATTACACCTCCATATCATTACATTTACCTCATTATTGGGTTCTAACAATACTTTTCCAAAGTTTATTAATTCTTAACATTTTTAAGTGAATTTATGGCTAGAACTTAGAAAATAATATGCTTAAACTTATACCTAACAATTAGCATGAGTTTGTTGACATGTGCAGGCACAAAGGAAGCTTCCAAGACACCTTTATGTGGTCTTGAATGATCAAATTCGAATTTGATAAGATAAGCTTCATGGAGAAGATCATGGACCTCATGGAGGAGATCATGGAGGATAGGGTTATGTGTCATCATTGGTTGAGAAATATGTGGGTCAAAGGAGAAAATAGTGGGTCTACATTTATGAGGTTGTTATCATAGTTTTTGTATAAATAGGAGTACCTCCTCCATTCCAAAGGAGAGGAATCTTAGAGCATTGTATCCAATTGATGATGGAATAGAATAAGGCTTCATTTTGCATATATTTCCATTATGTAGTTTTCTTTCCATTATGTAGTTTTAGATTTAATTTTCTTTAATGTAGTATATGGAATAATTTGTCTTGTTCTTAAGAGAATTGAGCTCACTCTAAAAGGATGAGAGGAACATGTTATTTCATATTAGATCTTGTTTTATTTCATTGTTTAGATGTTTAAGGATTTGATTGGTGAATGAGTTTTGAATTAAAATCTTATCAGCATGTGAGAGAACAACCAAGGGTCTAAGTTAGACTCTCTCTCCATTTGATTTGCATGATAATTAAAATTCATTCTTTTGCTTTTATGTTTCAAGTATCATATGAGGAGATACCAAGAGTCTAAGTTAGGCTCTCTCTCCAATGATTTATATGGTAATTGAAATTCATTCTTTTGTTTTTATGTTTCAAGTCATTTCATTTCTTATGCTCATGAATGACTCTTAGTTTAGTTTGGATTAGTACATGAGAGGACAATCAAGAGACTAAGTTAGTCTCTCTCTCTACTTGAATCTAAACAATAACTAAGTTCATTCTCTTGTCTTTATTTCAAGTTTCTGGTTTTAGGAATGATTTCTCTATGATACTGTAGGGAAGGACAACCAGGACCTCCTTAGTTAGGAGCCTCTTCCCTTGCATATTATATTGAATCGTAAATAATTTAGTTAGACATAGGTTAGTTGCCTACTCCTGCATATATTGTGCTGGCATCATCACAAGCTTACGAGTTTCCCTGGTCGATAATTTATGCAGCAATTTAAGTCCAATAAATTGCCCAACATTTTGGCGCCGTTGCCAGTCATTCATGAGCATAAGAAATGAAATGACTTGAAACATAAAAACAAAAGAATGAATTTCAATTACCATATAAATCATTGGAGAGAGAGCCTAACTTAGACTCTTGGTATCTCCTCATATGATACTTGAAACATAAAAGCAAAAGAATGAATTTTAATTATCATGCAAAGATCATACATTGAATGCAACAAACAAAATATGGTTGAAACACAAGAACCAACCAAGTTGTAATTCATCAAAATAATGCTTTGCAAAAGTTATGTAAATGATATCATGCAGAGTTTAAGCCAAAGCTCAAAAAGTAATGTAATAGATTGCATGAGGACATGCAATACCATTGATTGCATGAGGACATGCAATATCTTGAGTTTGGGGGAGATGTTGGACCTCAAAATAGTCCCTATTTTCACTCCATTATTCACCAATATTTTCACATTTTACCTTCATGTCACCTGCATTCCACCTCCATATCATTACATTTACCTCATTATTGGGTTCTAACAATACTTTTCCAAAGTTTATTAATTCTTAACATTTTTAAGTGAATTTATGGCTAGAACTTAGAAAATAATATGCTTAAACTTATACCTAACAATTAGCATGAGTTTGTTGACATGTGTAGGCACAAAGGAAGCTTCCAAGACACCTTTATGTGGCCTTGAATGATCAAATTCGAATTTGATAAGATAAGCTTCATGGAGAAGATCATGGACCTCATGGAGGAGATCATGGAGGATAGGGTTATGTGTCATCATTGGTTGAGAAATATGTGGGTCAAAGGAGAGAATAGTGGGTCTACATTTATGAGGTTGTTATCATAGTTTTTGTATAAATAGGAGTACCTCCTCCATTCCAAAGGAGAGGACTCTTAGAGCATTGTATCCAATTGATGATGGAATAGAATAAGGCTTCATTTTGCATATATTTCCATTATGTAGTTTTCTTTCCATTATGTAGTTTTAGATTTAATTTTCTTTAATGTAGTATATGGAATAATTTGTCTTGTTCTTAAGAGAATTGAGCTCACTCTAAAAGGATGAGAGGAACATGTTATTTCGTATTAGATCTTGTTTTATTTCATTGTTTAGATGTTTAAGGATTTGATTGGTGAATGAGTTTTGAATTAAAATCTTATCAGCAGGTGAGAGAACAACCAAGGGTCTAAGTTAGACTCTCTCTCCATTTGATTTGCATGATAATTAAAATTCATTCTTTTGCTTTTATGTTTCAAGTATCATATGAGGAGATACCAAGAGTCTAAGTTAGGCTCTCTCTCCAATGATTTATATGGTAATTGAAATTCATTCTTTTGTTTTTATGTTTCAAGTCATTTCATTTCTTATGCTCATGAATGACTATTAGTTTAGTTTGGATTAGTACATGAGAGGACAATCAAGAGACTAAGTTAGTCTCTCTCTCTACTTGAATCTAAACAATAACTAAGTTCATTCTCTTGTCCTTATTTCAAGTTTCTGGTTTTAGGAATGATTTCTCTATGATACTGTAGGGAAGGACAACCAGGACCTCCTTAGTTAGGAGCCTCTTCCCTTGCATATTATATTGAATCGTAAATAATTTAGTTAGACATAGGTTAGTTGCCTACTCCTGCATATATTGTGCTGGCATCATCACAAGCTTACGAGTTTCCCTGGTCGATAATTTATGCAGCAATTTAAGTCCACTAAATTGCCCAACAGTCGATATGGCAATGCACCGAGACTAGAAGCTCTTAGGCACTATTGCTTAGCACCTCATGACGGGGGGCTATGATTTAGAGATGGACCCTATTGGATGTCGGTTGAATCCATAGACTACAAATAAATTGTTCAAGCACTCTGATAACTTGCAACCCTATATGGCCCACCTTTCCACATCACCTGCCACTATACTTGCCACATCATATGCTGCAATCCATTGGGACTTACCACACATCTAAGTGTTAACAAGAACTTGACATGTTTTACTTATCATTGGTTCATTTAGTTCACTCATCATTGGTTCATTTAGCCTTCCAAATTTATCAAAAACACTTGCCACATGTCATTTACCATTGTTTCCACGTCACGATCTTCAACATATGGCACCACTTGACACTCCAAGTCATCATTTCCACCTAGCATACCATGTCATTTATCGAATGTAGGGTTATTAGTGTAGGAATTTACAGGGTAAGTTCCTCAGATAGAACACCAAAGGACACTGCTTACAAACAGATCACAGATCAATACACCAGTATTCTTGATGTGGTTAAAACCCTCAAAGAGGGAAATAGTCCACGGCCTGAGCCAATGCGGCCACTTCAGGCAATTTATTAATAAAATAATGAAAATTTACATAAGCTTCTCTCATGAATGGTTACCCTACAAATGACCCTCCATGCTCTTTAAATAGAGATCATGGACCAATCGGGTGTTAAGCCACAGATCAAGTGTTGGTAATACCGAGGAGAGAATGAACGGTCAGATCACTACATATCGTGACCATCGGATTGAAAGTTATAAAAGTACATAGTAAAGAAACACACTTTACCTAACTCTACACTAGACCAAGTTATACTTAACTATTTCCTATGTGTCAGAATATCCTAACATCCCCCCTTAAGAACAACTTGGGATAGGATTGAAGGATGTACAAATATGACACAATAGGAGAAGGAAGGAGGCACTAGAGCCTATCCCCATTTAGTGACAACTTCCTGAACTCCAGCCATAAATCAAAGTTTAGTAAGCTTCGCCTGTGTGAGAGCCTTTGTAAAGATGTTTGCGACCTGATCATCTGTTGAACAATATTGCACTTCGAGAACATGGTCATGAATGAGCTTTCTGATGAAGTGCATGTGCATTTCAATGTTTTTGTTGCGCTGATGTTGGACTGGATGTTTGCATAGTTGAATGGCACTTTGATTATCACACCAAAGTGTAATCGGATGCTGCTGCTGAAAGCCAAACTCTGACAGGATCTGACGCAGCCACAGGGCTTCCTTACTAGCTTCTACAGCACCATGATACTCTGCTTCTGCTGAAGAAAGAGAAATGGAACTTTGTTTCTTGCAAGCCCATGTAATAGGTCCTGAACCAAGAGTGAACACATAACTTGTAGTAGACTTCCGATCATCAGGGTCACCAACCTAATCGGAATCAGTGAAACCAACGAATAGAGGAGATGCTTCTACACTGTAATGAATCCCAAACTGAACTATACCTAGAACATAATGAAGTATTCTTTTAGCTTCTTTCCAATGACTTTCATGTGGGTTTTGCATAAACCGAGCAATAAGGCAAACAGCAAAGGAAAGGTTAGGACAAGTATGGGTTAGATATAAAATTTTCCTACAAGTTGACGGTATAAGGTAGCATCAAGTTCAAGGGAAGTACAAGTGACTGAAAGTTTGGCTCTAGACTGAAAGGGAGAAGGGGCTGGCTTACAGTCTTCCATGTGAAAATGGCATAGAAGATCACAATGTGCATACTTGGACTGGGAAAGGAAAATAACTTCCTTGGATTGCAAGACTTGAAGACCAAGAAAATAATGCAAGTGTCCTAAGTCTGTCATTTCAAATTTCTTTTTAAGGCTGGACTTCACATGGTTTATAAGGTTGGGATTACTACCAGTAAGGATAAGATCATCAACATAAAGAACAATAATGATAAGAGACTTGCCCACTTTCTTGGTGTAGACAATATTGTCAGAATGACACCTAGAAAATCCAGTTTCTAAAAGAAAGATATCCATTTTGGCATACCAAGCCTGAGGGGCTTGCTTGAGACCATAAAGGGATTTCTTAAGCCAACATACGAGGCTGGAGTCTATTTGTATAAAGACAATAGGTTGTTCCATATAGATTTCTTCATGCAAGTCCCCATGTAAGAAGGCAGATTTAACATCCATCTGATGGACTTCCCATTTGAAAGAGGCAGCAAGGGAAAGAACAAGGCGGATAGAGTTCATTTTGGCAACAGGGGAGAAGGTTTCAGTATATTCAATGCCTTCAACTTGTGAAAAACCCTTAGCAACAAGACAAGCTTTATGTTTATCAACTTTTCCATCTGGTCCATACTTGGTTCTGTAAACCCATTTGCATCCAACAAGTTTTCGTTCCTTTGGAAGGGGAACAAGATCCCATGTATCATTTGCCAATAATGAACGATATTCTTCATTCATAGCTGCGTCCCAATCTGGATGGCCTGAAGCTTCTGCAAAGGTGTCAGGATCATAATTAGTTGAAGCTTGAGCCAATAAAGAAGAGGCTCTATTCAACTGAGAACGTGTATGTCGTTGATATGTAGGATCACTGGCAAGAGCACCTGCTGCATCCCGAGTAACATAGATTCATTTTGGAAGCTGAGGAGCTGAAGGAGGATCCTGAGAAGGTGGGAGAGGATTGTCATCATCGCTGTCATCATCTGAAGAAGAAATATTTTCAAAAGTAGAAGAGATAGAGAGAGGTGGCACATCTACCGAACTAGGCTCGTAGGCCGATATATTTTCAGCAAACTTTACATCTCTTCTAATGATAACATTTTTGGACTTAAGTGGAATAAGTCTATATCCTTTGACATCTTCAGAATATCCAACAAAAATACATTTTTCACTCTTAGGTTCTAAAGCTTTATGTTTCTCATCTGGAATATGGTCCCATGCTTCACTTCCAAAAACACGAAAGTGACTTGCATCTGGTTTAATTGAGCTCCATGCTTCTTCTAGAGTGATATTCTTTAAAACCTTAATAGGAGTGTGATTTACTATGTAATTTGCACAGTTAATTACTTTTGCCCAAAAATTAAGACTAAGTCCTTTAGATTGAAGCATACAATTAGCCATTTCCTTTAAGGTGCAGTTCTTCCTTTCAGCTACACCATTTTGTTGTGGAGTATATAGAACAGTATGTTGCATTTGAATTCCATTCTCAGTGCAAAATTTGATGAATTTGTTGTTAACATATTCTCCGCCATTATCAGATCTTAGCTTAAGAATTTGATGTCCAGATTGTTTTTCAACAAAGGCCTTAAAGGCCAAGAACATGTTAAATGCTTCACTCTTGAGTTTTAAGAAGTATACCCAAGTTCGTCTGGACAAATCATCAATGAAAGTTAAGAAATACTTGTAGCCAGAGAATAAAACAACTGGAAGTGGACCACATAAATCACTATGCACAAGCTGTAAAGGGGCTGAGGCATGCCAAGAGGCACGTTTTTCAAAACTATAATGATGATGTTTTCCGAGTACACATCCAGAACAAACACCATCTCTACAAGATACCATTGGAAGACCTGTCACCATATTTCCTTTACATAGATTCTGAAGGGAGCAATAGTTTAAGTGACCAAATCGCTCATGCCAAAGTTTTCTTACTTCATCATTATGAGCAACAAATACCGAGGGTGATGACCCAAAGTTGTTAAACTTATACAACCTTGTAGAATCATCAGCAATGCCAGTAGCTAAAATCTATTTAGGATCTCTTAGGTCCTTAATTACAACATCGTGAGGTGAAAATTCAACGATTTTACCTTCGCTTGAATGAGTTATCTGATATACATATAGAAGGTTGCAGGATAAGGTTGGAACACATAATACATCATTAAATTTACCATTGTTTATATGAACAGTTCCAGTCCCTACAACACTAAGAGATCTATCGTCACCAACATATATATTTTTGGTGTTACAATCATTTAAAGAAGAAAACATGGCTTTGTTTTTGGCCATGTGATAAGAAGCTCCAGAATCAATGAGCCACTCATGAGAATGAGAAGAAGAAGATACATTTAGTGCATATCCAGACCAAGATGCTTGACAACCACATGCAGAAAGTGCTTTTCCTGAAGATGAAGTTGAAGTTGAAGAGTGCTCCAAATGGATGTTATGCTTCTTCATTGCTGCTTCCAAGGATTCCATCTTCTTAAAGCATTTGGATTCTAATTGGCCATCTCGATTACAAAAGTGGCAATGTCTATCAGTCTTCTTCCCTTTGTTTTTATTTTCCTTATCATTTTGCTGAAATGATTTTTCATTTTGAGACTGAAATGCTTAAGACCCTTGTTTGGTTTAGGACCATTCTTTTTAGGATACAACTTCTTAGGATTCTTTGAATTTGGTTGCTGCTGGGCGGCTAAGGCTTTCTTAGAAGAGTTTCCAAGATTAAGAAGACCAAGGTGTAAGAGTTTTTCTTGTTCTCTTATTAAAGAATCGAAAAAGGCATCAAAGGAAGGGGACTTGTAGTTTTGTCCTTGAGAAATGAAGGCTTCTCTTGTAGAATGGAAGGTGGAAGCAAACACAGAGTAGGTTGGTCCCAACTTAGTAAGAATGGAATAGATAAGGTTACCATCTTCTTTATTAACCTTAACACCTTCCAAGAGAAGTCTAAGGGTCTTGAACTTGGACAAAAAATCTTCAATGGAAGAAAAAATATTGGGGTCCAATGTAAGAAACTCATTTTTGAGTTGATGGGCTCTAAGTTCATTTTTAATTCCAAAAACTTTAGTGATCAGTTTCATTGCTTCATTAGGAGTATCAAGTTATGTGATATGGAATCTAAGGTCTAGAGAAATAGACATCCCTATTCACCCACGTGCTTGATCTTGCCTATTTTCCCATTTGGATACCTTATCTTCATCTTTCGGTTTGGTTTCTTGGCCTGAGGCTATTCTATAAAGACCTTTACTTCTAAGTAAATCCACAATGTAGGACCACCATTGGAAGTAGTTCGTGCTGTCAAGAATAACTTGGCATGGACTTTCCATTTTAATAGAAAATGAAGCTATAGATGCTGAAACTAAGTGTTCTAATGGAAAGATCTCGAAAAATTAGGCTGATTAAAAAAAAAACGACTCTGAAAACGGCTTTCGGATGAAGAAGTTATGGCTTTTTGAAGAAAAGTTGTTGAAGATGGTGACGAAGTACGGGAATGTGCAGAAATGAATGATAATGTTATATTTAAAAAAAATCTGCCCCCTTTCCAAACTTAATCCAATTAGCTGAACAAAAAGAAAGACTTGAACTCAAGACCTCTATTCTCATAAAGTAGCTTTAGACCAAATGAGCTAGATTAAAAGGTTAGTAATTTTTGGAAAAGAGGAAGGGGTTTTGTTTTTTTTTTTTTTTTTTTTTTTTTTTTTTTTGTAGTCACCGAAGCTTTGGGGTGCGTGCTTACTTGAAAAACTTTTTTTCCTGCAAAACAAAAAACACAAAACCCAACACGGACATACAAAAAAAACAAACCTAACGTCTTCAAGTTAGCTTTAGCCGAAAACTAAATATTTTCCTCAATGTTTCTGATTTTCCGAGATCACACTAAGGCGCGGCGGAAAAGAGCATACGCATGAGAAAAATCCTTCCTTTCTGTTTCTGATTTTCCCAGATCGCACAGAGTCACGGGGCAAGGAGCATACACAAAAATGAAAGGTATAGATCCAGTAATAAAAAAAACAAAGAGCTAAATAAACCGAAATAAATAGAGAGAAAATAACTAAAAACTGCAAATAAACACTGCATACCTCCAGATCTTAAAAATGACGTAGCTAGGGTTACTAAAAACCTTTTCGCGTCAAACGAAAGGGGTTCCTCACTGGAACAGACACTCCTAACACAATGGAGCAGTCCTCTCAGCCCGAAAGCAGTCAGTAACAGTAGATCTAGGAAACGACAGTCGAATGTAGTTCTACCGACTTCAGATTTGGATCATCAACAGATGCGGCCCTCAACTTGGCGCTGATACCATGTAGGAATTTACAGGGTAAGTTCCTCGGATAGAACACCAAAGGACACTCTTCACAAACAGATCACAGATCAATACACCAGTATTCTTGATGTGGTTAAAACCTTCAAAGAGGGAAATAGTCCACGGCCTGAGCCAACGTGGCCACTTCAGGCAATTTATTAAAAAGAATGAAAATTTATATAAGCTTCTCTCATGAATGGTTACCCTACAAATGACCTTCCATGCTCTTTAAATAGAGATCATGGACCAATCGGGTGTTAATCCATGGATCAAGTGTCGGTAATACCGAGGAAAGAATGAACTGTCGGATCACTACATATCGTGACCGTCGGATTGAAAGTTACAAAAGTACATAGTAAAGAAACACATTTTACCTAACTCTACACTAGACCAAGTTATACTTAACTATTTCCTATGTGTAGGGATATCCTAACAATTAAAGGGCCATAGAGTTTTAAATTTGAATAATGATCGATAGGCTAAGGGCCAATGTGGTCAATAGGCCGATAGGCCAATATGGCTTGCGACCGATCGAACATACACCCAATTCATGCTGGAGTTGATAAGAAGAGGGATGAAAAGGTTAGAGGCTTAATATCCCATGGGATGGGAAGTATGATATGTCAAGAGGAAAACATATCATCTAAGACCTAATATGGTAGGCCGTCAACTATTAGCAATGTGGTTCCATTAACTGTTTTGCTTGCCTCTGTTGTGTTTGCTGCTTGACCCACTATTTTTCCCTTACTATGTTTGCTTGATCCTATGCTACCTTTGCTACTTAATTTGTTGTTCTACCTTGGAAACTAATGACACTACTACAATTGACATCAATGACCACATGTTTGCAATAATATCCAAAAATAATTTACCTTTTAGTCATGTTGATTACATTTAACCATAATGAAAGTCAATGTAATTTCTTTATGACAATAATTGATAACTTAACGATGTTTTCCACTCTCTTATTTTATGTTAATAGAGAAATTACCTTTACATTTAGCTTCAATAATTTTTCCTCGGGAAGAATTTCAGTCCATGTCTCTGACCATAAATTTCTTGGTGATAATAATAATTTCATATACAAAATTCATTTAATAAAACTTTCATGATAAAATCTAATCTATTTTGTTTGCTGCTAAATCTAGTCTAATTTTAACTTATATTGTAATTTTATTACTTACCACAATAAATTTCAACATTGATAATTTTCTAACATGCAAGAAACCATCCTTGTATTCGTGCTTGTAGAGGAAGTACTTCCATAATGAGAGGATACTAAAAAAGTGGGCTATATAATTATTATCACATTAGTTTGAAATCCAAGATGTCACAACATGGGCAAAGACCAAATGTGTAAATGAGTTTCCAGAATGTTTAGGTCAAAGGAAAAATATTTTTTCAACTGGATAAAAAAACATTGGCATTGAACATGAAGAGTGAATTGCTTCAATATGACAGAGGTTAATATATGTAGAAGCCATATTTTTATTAGTGAGTAAAATCTTCCCAAGTGTCACATTCAAATTGACACCAAGACCAAAAAATAATACCAAGAGCTGAATTATAAAGATTTATTATGAAAAATGATTAATTATAGGATGTCCAACCATTAAAGGTGTACAAATAAAACAATAAATCTATGACAATTGGTGGAATAATGAATTTATTATGAAATGTGCGAGAGAATTTTTTATTTTTTATTTTCAACCATTTCAACATTAATGTTTGTTTCGGAAAATAGTTGCAAGAAAAAGTGAAGGTAGTTATACAATGAAAATGGTAAAATGATTTTTGAAAAGGATAAAATGAGTAGTGAAATACTTTGAAGGAATTGGATTTTGATCAGTGAAGGCTAAGCACTCAGGGCTATAAGGTCACTACAATATGACAAAGTAGTGAATCATTTGATGGATTCATCACTCTTTACCTAAAACACTTCTTTCTCATGTAATTTACTACTAAATGTCTGCATAAATATTTCATTCTCTAAGGATATTAAACTTGCATGGGTTTTATTTATTACTACAATTATATGGTGTAAACAAGGTTTAATTATTTCTTATGTACATTGAAATATGTTTACATATTTCTAATACGCTTTCATCTGTCAAGGGGGTTAAAGACTGCTACCCTCTGTAACCCTTTTGACGACTTTTTCTCATTACTAAGGAATACTTATGTTATTCTTTTAGTAGTTGAGATTTTTCTCTTATCTTTTACTTGAATTTTATGTGTTTGTGTGATGGAATAAAGGTACCTATCGAAAGGAGTTACGTTCGCTAATGTAGTCTGAATTGAGTAGTATCTTCAACCTATTACATTACCCTGACATTTATTTATTATAAGATTTTAAATTTGGCAATCAAGGGTTTCTAAAGTAGCTATTTAGAGGTTATTTATAATATTATCATTTTGATAGTTTTTGGGATTACCCCTTAGCCCAAGATTCAACTTAGGGCTTAAAGTGGGGAGGATATTGTTTCTCTAGAGATGCCTCGACATTGTTCTCTTCCATAGAATAGTCTCAAGGGTTACAACATATTTCTGGAAATTTTACTAGGGAGTGAAGTTAAATATTTCAATTTCTCGGTTGGTACTTAAAATATTAGTTTATTGATCTTACCGGTGAATTGGTACTTAAAATATTAGTTTATTGATCTTACTGGTGAATAAGATCAGATAACTAGTCACCTAAATTTTCTTGAATATTTTCAATTCAACTCTTTCACCTAGTGACTCCATAACTAGTAAAGTGCATATTATAATAATGTATAATTCATTTTCTTTAGTAATCACTGCAATGTTTTCTCCATTTGATTTCTTACACATTCATGGTTTTGTTAACCTTATGCCTCATGAAGAAAAAAGGTAAGATTTCCTTCCCAGATTTAGGGAAGAAAATGAAGATAACCTGCTTGACATTTAATATATTTACATAGTTGGATGTATCAATTAAATTGCTCTAGTGAAGATGTGCTAATAAATCTTTTTATGTTTTCTTTAGAAAAATATCCTAGACAATGGTTTATAGGCTTGCCCTCTTGCTAGTGTAACATCCTTGAAATTTTTTCATTCAAAGTTTAATGCTCATTGTAGAAGGATTTATCTAGCTAAGTTTTTTGTTAGAAACTTGTTGTGCTTTTGATTTTGAAAGTCACCTCAACATTGATGATGAAGAATGGGTTTTTGATGATGATTATTATAACAATGATAATGAAGATGATTATGAGGAATACTAGATTACTAATGACAAAGATGACTTATTTCAAGATAACACTTCTACCACTATTCAATAAAAGCTATTAGTAAGTGAAAAGATTATTGATTTTTTAGAAGCTAAAGAAGATATGTTTCAAGAATGTTTTCAAGATACTCGGATATTGGTTAAAAAAAAACTATTTGTTTACATAAGTAGCCAAAGGAACAATGAAGGGTTTGAAATAAGTCGTGAAGTTTTAGTTGGGGCTAAATAAGTGATGACATATGATGATAAATTATATAATAATTTTTTCTTTACTAATGATTTACTTGATGTTACATTCAAAGAAGGATCTTTAATTGAGCATGAGGGTTATAATTTTAAGCACATTCCAATTCTTGTCAGGGAATATCCTAGATACTTTTTAACTTCAAAGGAACAAGATGAGGACTTGTTTGAACAAGAAGAAGAAACGGTTGTTCCTACTGAAACTACACCCTCAAAGTTTTCCTTTATTCAAACTATTGGTGATGGATGTAAAGAAAAGAGTTCCTTTAAAGAAACCTCATCTATAGATATTGTTATAGAAAGTGTATCTAAAGGAACCCATGAATTTGAAGCTCTCTTGGTTATCTCAAATTATAGAAATGCGAATACTTTTGAACAAGTTGGAGGCCATAACAAGTTCAAGAACCTTAATGGAAAAGCAAACTTTCAAGAATAACAAGTGATTGTAAGTTGTGATAAACCCTATGGCGCCGATTTAAGATCATTATTACCTTATACTCATAGACCAGGAAACAAGTTAGAGACATATGCCATCAAGATGACATATGTAGATATATGTATTAACATTAGGCTTCTATCATCCTATATTATGGAAATAATTTTAGAAAGAGTAGTTTGTAAAACATTAGTAGGACAAGGACATTTAGAGCTTAAAGGAGATGTTACTAACATGATAGATAAATTAATGCCTAACTTTCTTGGGTTTCTTCTTATCACTAAAGTACTTTTGGATCACATGAAGGAAGAAGTTAGAGTACAAAGTCAATCCTACATTAAAGGAGTTGATGAAAGAATGTCGAAATGGTATTCCCCACCCCCACCAAGTTGAGAAAAATGAAGCAAAATTATATGACAACAATTTATAATTTATCACCTCATAAGAATATCAACTTTCTTGAAGTTTTAAGAAATGCATATCAACCTATTTCAAATAATCCTGGGCATGGCTTTGTGGAGGACTAGATGCATAGAGTCTTTGATGGAGTGACATCATGCTAACAAAAATATACAAGTTCATCTTATGGGGATATGATAAGTAAGGTATCCTTTGCTTCATTGCAACAATCTAAAATTTCTTTATTCTACTCATGCATAAAGTATTGTGGAGTCCATAGGCTGTTAACTTGGTTAAACTAGTTAGTTGATTTATTTTTAGCCTCTTGTTTTATCAATTAAAAAAAAAACACTTTCATTGGTATTAAAGATTTTAAGTCTAATATATATATATATATATATATATATATATATATATATATATATATATATATATATATATATATATATATATATATATATATATATATATATATATAGAATAATGTATCTCTCATCCACATAATAGGTCTTAGTGAGAATTATTATAATGATTAATAACTATGTTTTCAAGTATTATGAATTTGGAGAATATGACTATAAAGAAGATCTTTTCCTCATCATTAAGTTGAAAGGAGGTTACCGCTGGTAATCATGTTTTAGAATACTACTTGAATTTCAAATTTTGAATTGGTTATTTCATTTACTGTTATGCAATCCGATCACAAAATAAAAGAATATATAGATCAACGACTTGAAAATTAGCCTCTTCGAGGGGGAAACCTCCTTTACATCACATAAATGAACAATTCTTGGACGACACAAATGACAATACCTCCTTGATATATATAGGAGTCTAAGGGGTCACAATATAATCAAAGCCTACATAACAATAATAATGTAAGGGCACTACAATAACAATAGTGGGCTTCTATGGGGCACAATAATAACAATATGGGGGTTACATGGGCACAAAAATAACAAGGGGACTACACTAACAATAATAATAAGGAGACTATACTAGTATTATAGGGACCTAACATGCCCCTCTCCTTCAAAAAATTGTTGTCCTCAATTCTTGGGTAGTTTGGGATGCTTCTGTATAAAATTATCATCCCCTCTTTAGTGGGTAAGTTCTTCCACTTAATGAAATACTATGAAATTGAACAATTTCATAGTTGTCAAGTTCTTGTTTATGTAACTGATTTAGGCTCCAATATGGTTTTTCCTTCTTCGTTAATTTTTGGTAATATTGTTTGAGCTGGGAGCTTGTCATCAATAACCTTCTTTAAGCATGAAACATGGAAAACTGGGTGTACTCACGAAGATGCAGGAAACTCCAATTTGTATGCCATAGTACCAATATTTTGTAACACCTTGTAAGGACCATAGTACTTTGGTTATATTTCATTATCCTTCTTAGCTTACTTGAGGGACATTTATTTGTATGGTTGTAACTGTAAAAATACCCAGTCATCTACCTCAAAACTTCTTTCATTGCGATGTTGATATGCTTGTTATTTCATTCGATTATGCGCCAGAGTGAGATTATCCTTCAAGAGTTTGAGAAATTGTTGTTGATGCTCGATGTGATCTTCCACTACTTGAATCTTATAATTTCCTGTTAAATATGATGTAATTGATAGTGGATGATATCCATGAGGTGCCATAAATGGGGTCATTTTTGCTACAGTATGGAAAGAAGTGTTATACCATTGTTCAACTAAAGGTAAGCACTTGACCCATTGTGTTTGTTTATCAGATACAAAGAAATGAAGACATCCTTCCAAACATTTGTTCACTATCTTAGTTTTCCCGCCAAATTGAGGATGATAAGATGAGCTATGAGATAATTGAGTACCAAGACAAGAAAATAATTTCTTCCAAAAAATTCAAGTGAAAATGGGTCTTTGTCACTTATAATAATTTTTGGGTTTCCATGTAGCTTTTGAATTGTTTCCATAAATGCAGTGGTAGCTGTATTGGATTTAAAGGATGAGATAATGCACAAAAGTGTCTTCCTTTAAAAGCAACGGGCCTTCCTTATTGGATTAAAACAACACCAATTCCATTTCCTGAGGAATCATAAAGGTTTTTGTGAATTCTGGTGTAGCTAAGACTGGTGGTTGGCACATTGCCTCTTTAAGATGTTCAAAGGCCTTAGTTTCTTTTGGAGTCCAAGAAAATGCATCTTTCTTCAGTAATGTTGTTAGAGGCGTTTCCATTCTACCATAATTCCTAACAAACTTGCAATAATACCCTGTCAACCTAAGAAATCCTCGAAGATGCTTTAGGGTTGTGGGGATTTTCCATTCCTTAACCACTTAAATTTTGTTAGGGTAAACCTTAACACCCTCATGAGATACAATATGACCCAAATACTCCACCTCTTGTACTCCAAAGAAAAATTTATAGGTTTTTGCATTTAATTGTTTCTCCTCCAATAGTTGGAGCACCTTGTCAACATGTTGAACATGATCCTTCCAAGACTTGTTGTAGATTAGTATATCATCAAAAAATACTAACACAAATTTTCTAAGGAATGGTTTGAAAATGGAATTTCCTTGACACTCTAGTGTTGGATATAAAAATCAATTCAATTCCTTGGCTATCTTACAATGAATAAAATTATGGATACTACTTGAATCAATCAACACTATTACATTTTTCTTCTTGATATATCCTTCTATCTTGAGAGTTTGAGGAGTAGTAATCCCAACAAATGCATTACATGATATGGTTGGATTCAATTCTTCTTTTTCCAGGGTTGGTACTTGGTGTATATCCTCTTCTTTTTATGTTTCTTGTTCCTTTTATTCCTCCTCTTCACAATCTATGTAAAATAATTTCTTCTCAACACACTTATGACCTTTAGCGTATTTTCAATCACAACTGTAACAAATCCCTTTTGCTCTTTTTTCCTCCAGTTTTTATGGTCTTAACCTTGTAGGTTGTGGGAGGCTAGGAGCAACAACATTTCCATCTTTATAATTTTTAGTGGTAGACTTCCTTGTTGCCATAATTTCTCTTTCAACTTTTCTTTCTACCCTGAATGTCATCTCCAAAGAATTAGGTACCCAAAGGAAAACCTCATGTTGGATGTTATCCTTTAAAGTCCCTATGAATACATCAATCCTATGCTCCTCTAGAATATTAGTTACCCTACTATTCAATTTTTGGAAGTCCTCAATGTGCTCCGCCATTGAACCCTTTTGTTTGAGATTTATCAATTGGATAAAGAAGATGTTTCTCTTTGTATCCTCATAATGTGTTATCATTTTATCCATAAAAATTGATCAAGTGATAATTGGTTTATGAGAAAAAATCCATTGATACCATACAAATTGTTTGGATTCTAAATATAAAGATGCAATGTGTACCTTTTGTAAGTGTTGCACATCATGTAGATCAAAATATTGCTCCATCTGTAGTATCCATGTTACTAGATCCTTGCCATAAAACTTCATCTTATCGATATTTCGAATGTGGTTGGTATTTAATGCAAAGTTAGAATCTCTAAAATCATGATTAACATTCCTTTTGTTCTCATCATGAGTTTCATGGAACACCTTGTCTCCATTAGGAATCATTTCTTGTAGCAACTTTGTCAAACATTCCTTTAAACATTCCATGTCAGCTTTTAAACCATCCATGTATACTTTTAAACCATTCGTGTCACCTTTTATTTATGCTTTTAAACCATCCATGTCCCCTTTTAGTTCATCTTTGGTTACTTTTTGTGAGAGCGAAATTTGTTGCACTTGGTCTGGTAATTTTGATATATCATGTTACAATTCTTCCTCTTCAAGCGTCATAGAAGATATATCTGAGGGCTTAATGGGTGTATAATTCTTTTGTTTCAAAGGAATTTTAGAACCAAATACTGATATCTATGCTTCAATAATCCCTTGGAATTACTTCAAACTATTTTTTCAAACAAAAGTTATGCAATTAAAAAAACAATACACACTTTTTTATTGCTTTTACGAGCTTGATGTTGAAATAGTTGTATCTCTGTAATTTCGGCTCTCCAAGGTCCAAATTTATTCCTATGGTCAGTATTATTTCTAGATAGACCGATATTGGATTACCTAGTTATGGACTCGTTCAGTAGAGAAAACTTGTACAGAATGCCATGTGTCACTGTTTCAACCTTAGGCCCTCAAAATAATACACAAAAAACTATAGTCCATTCTATTTCAGTCACTTTTTACAAAATTCCAATTCTCTTAGAGAAATTTATGACGATTTTACCTAGGTCACTTGTTTTATATTGAATTATGGATCATGCAAAAACCCTAACTTCTTCGGACCATATCTCAGAAAATGTAGTGAACCAGGATCTGAAAATTTTACATGAAGTTCACCAAGATTTCAAATCTACATGGTTGAAGTTTCAACTTCTAAAGTTGATTCAGATTTAAATAGGAACGCAAAAAATTACAGAGATAACCATAAAAACAGAGATGCAACGGAAATAATACTTCATTTCATTAATGTAAAATATTGAAATATGCTTACAAACAGAAATGGAAATAAACTAGCTAGGGTGATAGTAGCTTATCTCTGAGAAGAGATGTGGTGGCTACATGCCTCTGAACTGTGCTACAATGAGGCTCGAAGGCCTATTTATTGTTGAGAAACAATGGAAAACCCTTCACATCCCAAAACCTAACCCTAGAAGATGAAACGCCAAATTGTGGGCCTTGTTTTGGTTAAGTTGGTACATCAACTTCCCAGGGTCATAACTTTGGCACCTGATCTTCGTTTGACGCGTACAATAGTTCGTTAGAAAGATCTATCCGAGAACTAAAACTTTGGGAAGAGAAAAATCGATCCATGGACCCATGTTGCTCCCATATTTCCCAAAAAATGTCGTTTAGGGCCTCAAAACGGATCCAGAAGTTCAAGACCCGAAAAACTGCAAAAAATAGTAAATTGTGCTACAGATACGAAAACTGAAAAACTAAAAGAGACAGTTGTGGGGGTCCAAGTGGGATAGGTGGGTGGCCACCAACATCCACCTGGATCATTCCTCCCCCCTTAGGAAGCAATGGTCCCCATTGCATTGAGTTCCTCCATCTGCTGAACTTGGTCCCTGGTGCGTTGTTCTGCAAATTCTGATGTGTCGAGTAATGGTGGGAAGCTTGATCAACGACGGTCCACATTTAACACTTGGTGCAATCAAAGGAATGGAGGAATGTTGTGCTCCAAAGCATTGTTTCCCACGGCCTTGGTAATGCTGTAAGGACCATGTCGGAGTGGCCTGAGCTTCTGGTGGGTTCTAGTAAGGTGTTCTTTCTGTCGATGCAACTAGACTTTGTTGCCCACCTGAAACTTGTGTGGTACCCCTGCGAGTGAGGAGAAGCTATTCTTGTGTTCTTTCATGATCGTATCCCTCTGTTGATGCTGCTGCTCCGTGGAGGAACCCTTCACGGGGGTCATGTATGTGGCGACGATCTTCCCCTTACTTTGGGAGCGAACCAGACAGAAAATAAATTTCCTAATCTGTGAGATGAGCTTGTTGCCTTTCTTAATAGCGATCAAAGAGGTGGTGGTAGGTGGGGCTACCTCCAGTATCCTATATAATGAATTACCCAAAGAAATAATAACAGCACAAGGCCTTGACTCATACACAGCATGTCGTCTCCACAAGTATGGCTGGCCTAATAATACATTGCAAACATCTAGAGGTGTAACATCACACAATACCTTGTCTGTTAAGGGTTTGATGCTGTAGGGAAGGCGAAACTGCTGGCGAACTCGGAGATCGCGTCCTTGGTGAAGCCACTCGATACTGTAAGGTTGCGGGTGTGGTGTAGTCGGTAGGCTCAACCGCTTCACGACCTCTGCTGAAATGAGGTTATTTTGGCTGCCACTGTCAACAATGAATTGCAGCGGCGAACCCTTCACCCACATCTGTGAGTGGAAAAGACGCTCCCCCTTCTCTGGATCTTCGAGCTCATTCTTCTGGATCTTGACGGTGGCAACAGTGACGTTGGGCTCCGCATCGATGATCTGCTTCCCTTTGCCATTCCCCTTGTCAGGTTCTGACTCAGGGTCGGAACATGCATCTAATTTGGAAGCCTTCAACTCGGCCACCAGCGACTGCTTGGTCCGACACTCACTTGTGTTATGAGTGGGACTCTTGTGGAACTCACACCACTTTCTCGTGTCCTTTCTTCGACTTCGTGGTGTTGTTCTTTTCTTGTGGCTTCGACGGGTTGTCTTGGGTCACCCCACCTTGGCTTTGTCCTTTGGTCTTTGGATTCGCAGATCCAAAGTCTCGCTTCTTCTGTTTGAACTTTTGCTTGATTTTGACAGTGTATCGGTACGCCATGCAGAGCGAGGAGATGTTCAAGAACTCCATCTCTTCCTGGATGTATCTGTCTAGGCAGCCATAGTATTTGAGTACTAGATGCAGATCAGAATCCTTGATACCCAACTGTGTGCGAAGGGTATGAAAGATGTTTGTGAACTCCGACACATCTTGGTCCCTTCCCTGCCCTAGCATGGTCCACTTTATGTATTTTTCCTCGTAGCTTTTGATAGGGTAGTATTGCTCCTTGATGGCATCCCGGAAGGAATTCCAAGTGGGTGTGGCTGATAACAGTGAGTCCATACTTTCATCCTTATGCTCGTAGTAGGTTTCCCACCAGTCCTTGATGTGGGGGGCTGCTTTGAGAAGAGCGAAAACAATCTTTTCCCGACTCGAAAATTCATGAACAGAAAAATACCCTTCTAGCAGATTTAACCATTTGTCTACGTCATCTGTGTCTATCTGACCCTCGAATATGGGGATTACAAAATTAACTTTTACCTTAAATGGTGTGGCATTCCCAGAGTACCTGTTGGAAGCCGATGCGTCAACTCTGGGTAGCCACTGAAGGATCTGGGAAAAACTGTCCATCATCGCGTTCCTTTGCCGCTCGAGGGATTATTCAAGCAAGATTTTGATAGGATATCCTACCCCCTCATCTTTCTTTTCATCCACCATGGGAGGTCGTCGAGATTTGCGAGGTTGGTCTTGCAAAGGTTCGACCAGTTCAAGCCCTAACTCCTTATATCCTGACCTCGTTGGGGACATGCAAAGAAAAACAGAGAAAAAGCAGACCGCTCTGATACCACTAATACGGATTTAAACAGGAACGCAACAAATTACAAAGATGTAGCGGAAATAATACTTCATTTCATTAATGTAAAATACTGAAATATGCTTACAAACAGAAATGGAAATAAACCAGCTAGGGCGATGGTAGCCTATCTCTAAGAAGAGATGTGGCGACTACATGCCTCTAAACTGTGTTACAATGAGGGTCAAAGACCTATTTATTGTTGAGAAACAATGGAAAACCCTTCACATCCCAAAATGTAACCCTAGAAGATGAAACGCTAAATTGTGGGCCCCATTTTGGGTAAGTTGGTACATAAACTTCCCAGGGTCGTAACTTTGGCACCTGATCTTCATCTGATGTGTACAATAGTTCATTAGAAATATTTGTCCGAGCACTACAACTTTGGGAAGAGCAACATCGATCCATGGACCCATATTGCTCCCAGATTTCACAAAAAACGTCGTTTAAGGCCTTAAAACGGCTCCGGAAGTTCAGGACCCGAAAATTTTCTAAAAATAGTAAATTGCGCTACAAATACAGAAACTGAAAAACTGAAAGAGACAGTTGTGGGGGGTCCAAGTGAGATAGGTGGGCGGCCGCCAACATCCACCTGGATCATAAGCCTCTTATAAAATAATTTATGGTGAAAATTCCAGCATGACCTGTTTGAAGCAGTGAAACCCTAGAATCCAAAGCTATGATACCAAATGTTATGAAACCATAGCACACAACAAAAGAAAAGATAGATCAAAGACTTGAAAATTAGCCTCTTCGAGAGAGAAACCCCCTTTACATCACAAAAATGAAAAATTCTTGGATGATACAAATGACAAGGCCTCCTTGGTATATATAGGAGTTCAAGGGGTCACAATATAATTAGAGCCTACATAACAATAATAATGTAAGGGAATAACAATAACAATAGTGGGCTTCTATGGGGCCAGAGGATTTTGGGATTAGAAATGTCCCTTCCATGCATATTATGGAAACAAGGTAATTTAGTAAATCCAAATCCATTCAAAACTCAAAGGTAAAATACGCAATTTTTTTTCTATGTTATGAATTGAATTTCGTTAACATCATAATGCTTAGGTGTCCTTTAAAGATATAATGGCCTTTTTTTTGGGACGCTAGTATGGGTAGAGAGATGCCTCGTAAATGTTATTTTTCTACTATTTTTGTAAGAAAAGGTGTCGTGTTGTATGGTTTCGAGTATCTTAGCTTGACCAAACTAAGTCAAACTTAATAGAATTGCTGACAAACTTCTTTGTGAAGGTCAAAAAAATTGTGGCATGTCTATGTTGGCATTATGAGACAAGTGTTGTCCTTGATGGAAAATCACACAGATGACAGATCATAGTGCAGCAGGTCAGCAACAAGGATTTGATGATCAGACTACAAGAATGAAGAGAAAATATATATACACAGGTTCAGTGAAGCGAAGCCGCGTATACACGCGGGTTAGTCGTTGAAAATACGCGTATGTGTATACACACACTTTCACGCAAGGAAAAGCACATACATGTCGGAGAACTTATGTTTGGTCCATGGTATTTAGTCCTTGGTATTTGAACCTATGGTTTTGGACCATGGTATCTCGTCAGAAGTGTTGATCCCAAGTATTGGGTCCATGGTATTGTTTTGTTATGGTTTTGGACCATGGTATTGAGAAATGCCTAAGACTATAAAAGGAGAAGAAGATCATTAGGCAAGATGATGGAAAAAGTCTTGAATATCTGATGTAGTATGAGATCCAGTATGCAGGTTATGGGTTGATGATGCATTGCTTGATCTGAGCTGAGGAGGGATCTCACTGGTTGATGGAGAACAAGATCTAAGGATATATCGGGATCAAATGGTTTGAAATGAACTATCTCTATATGATTGATTATGTTTATTCTAGATCTGTATACTGACACATGTAATGATCTGAATTGGGTATAACTTAAGTTCGAAATCGCTGCAAGTCATGATTGAATATTTATAGATCTGTACGCGGGTTGGCTTTGGTGTAAGCGCGTATGTACGCGGGTTTGGTTCATGGTAGTAGCGTATACGATTTAAGCTTTGATGTTTGAAGTTACAGGTGGTTCTGATTGTTGATGAGTTCTGATGACAATTTAATGGTGTCAATATTCTGCATATCCTATTTGGTTGATAGTGTTTTCAGTATTGATGGATGAGAACTAATATTGGATCAGGATCATAATGACTCATATTTATGTGATCTGATGGACTAGATCTGGGTGCTAACACACATATTATCCTTGTATATGTAATAATCTGGATATGTCTGAAGTCAGGAAGTGCATCAAGTTATAAGTAAGTAATTGATGACATATACGCTGGTTCACCTTGGTGAAGTTGCGTATACACGCTGGTTCAACACTTCCAAGTAGCGTATGCACTCTGATGCATGATTTTGATGATACAATTGGTTCTGAATATTGTTGCAGAGTTCAGTGTTCTGCTCTGTGTTCTGGTGACTGTGTTGTTGACAGGGTTTCAGTGTTTCAGTGATTCAGAAATTGATGATGCTAGTATTGATTGTTTTGTGCTTCAATGATATTTATGGGTCCAGTATGAAAATTTGATGAAACGTGGCCTTCAGATTACAGTGTTGTGCTTCAGGAGTATCCAGTCTGAAAATGTATGAAATTTGGTCCCTGGAGGATGAAAGGAGATTGTAGGCCGGCGCCTACGTACTAGTACATCAGCTAGTACAAGAGCAAAGGGGGTAATAGCTCCCTTCCAGTAGCAGCTAGAGAACAAGTGAAGATTGGAGCATTCAGTAGGCAGGCACCTAAGTACTAGTAAATGGATCAGCTAGTACAAGAGGTAAGGGGGTTGTAGCTCCCATCCAGGAGAATCTGGAGAACGAGAGAAGGTTGTAGCCTTCTGCAGGTAGAAATCCGTGTACTGGTATAAGACTGCACCAGTACAGAAATATTGTAAAATGAAGTTTCTTATTAAAAGAAGATGGAGATGACTTGCAGCAGGTGGTTTTCACCCACATTGGGTTTCCACCTTATATCATGGTGTTCATGTGTGCTTCTTGTGTACTGCACCTGCTTACTGTTCATATGGTTAATGAAGTTTTGATGCACTAACTAAATATCAACATTTAATGGATTAACTGAATCATAAGTATTCTGGATATACGCTAGTTGCATTAGACACAGTTGCGTATACACGCGGGTTCCATTAACTGAAGTAGCGTATATGTATCTAAGTATGGAAATGAAAAAGTTTTATTGATTTGATAATACTGATTCACCCCCCCCCCTCTCAGTATTATTTCCAACAATTGGTATCAGAGTAGGTCCTTTGGTAGAAGCTTGATCGCTTGAAGGAGATCCGTGGAACTATGGGAAATAAGCTTAAGAAGAAAGCACCTAAGAAGAAGAAGGCATCTCAGAAGAACTATGACAGTGGGTGTATTGATTGGGGAATATGTGGAAGGAGAACATTAGATTCAGAATCACCTCAGAATGAAGATGAACAAGATCTATCAGGTATGAATTTGTTATCCTCCGGTGATACATCTATTTATCCTCTTAAAGATGATGAATGTGATAGTGAAACAACTGAATTTGCACTTATGGGTGAGCAAGAAAGATATCAAATAGAGGCAGAATTTAAAAGGCTTACAGACAAAATTAGATATCAACAAGATCTATTGAACAAAAGGGAATGTGCTTTCAAAGAAGAAGCTACCAAACTAAAAGCTCAACTAGAGGAAGGAAACAAGGTAAGGAAGTTATTCAAGAACAAGGAAGACCAATGTCAAAAGTTGCAAGATGAAGTGACATCATTAAGAAATGAAGTCAATGAAAGGAGCTCAATCATCAAGAAACTCAGAGATAGATCCAGTTATTATGAAAGGCTTGAAGCTATGATCCACTCACTAAAGGAAGATCTTGAAGAATTAAAGAAGCAGAATAAATATCTACTCCAAAAACAAGAAAACGAAGTTCTTGAATTGAGGCATCAGTTGGAAGAAGGAAGGAAAGTTGAAGAAGACATGAAGAAGCACTATCATGAAAAGGAAGAGCATCTTCAGGTTGAGGTAAATATTCTAAATGATAAATTAGAAGAAAAGGATAAGCTCTTACGATTTCATGATAGTACTAAGATCTTGGATGATATTCTTAGTAGTCAAAGGTCTCCTGCTATCAAAACTGGTCTTGGTTTTTATGAATCCACTGAAAGTGAATCTAGCTCACAAGGAGAGACAAGAAACTCTAATGAGAAATCTGAAATGCACAACGAAGAGATGAGAAGAAAACCCCATCAACAGCTAAGGAAAAAAATTCTTCAAAGGAAATCTTTTACTCCTCCAATGCATAATGTTGAATGTTATGTATGTCATAATCTTGGACATGTTGCAGCTAGATGTAGAAGAAGAATGGTTCAAGATCATCACACAAAAAGATCATCACATTCCAGGTACTTTTAGGGATATTGTTTTTCTTGCAATATGTTTGGTCACAAAGCTATTGATTGCTACAGGAGGAATATGAAACATATGAGATGTTATGCATGTAACAAGCTTGGACATATAGCAAAGGAATGCAAGAAGAAGGTTCGGGCACCACACCAAAAGGAGAAAACATCATCACACTTGAAGATATGGAAGAAGAAGGAAGTACAGTCAGAAAAATGTGGCACAGCACTATATACTCAGACACAGCACAGCACAGACATAACAGACTTAGGGGGCAGCTGAAAGTGTAAAACTTCAGTGTCTTAAATCTCATACGCAAGTTTCATAAAGGGAAGTCGCGTATATATGCGAGTTAGACACTGCACAGTCGCGTATATGTCAGTCTAAGGAAAAGCAGTGGGGACAGGCTCAGAAAAAGGGTTTGATATGATTTAGTCCATTATTTGCTCTATTGGTTAATAGTTATAGTTTGCTGAGGATGTGTGGAAATGTCTTGATACTTGTAAGATGTTTAGAAGTGTTTTGATCCTAACTTGATGATGATGATGTCTTGATGCTTATTGCCGATATATGCATGATCAGATCTAACAGTAAACAGATGGCACAGGTTGAGGGGGAGCATATGACTTTAATAATGCATTGTTGGCATTATGGTTAATAGTCCTTGGTGATGATGCTTATATGGCTAAATGATATATCTTGCTATGATGTGGTTATGAGTTGTCCATGATAAAATCTCATATGATTCTTGGGGTTACATAGTTGATGTTTAGATCATATTTGTGGATTGATTCTTAGATGGTGCATATATGATGCTTACATGGTGATCTTCATAAGGATAAGGAGAAGTATAAAGCTTGAATAAACAACTTCATTACTTGATGATGAGTCTCTCATACGCTGCTGTCATCATATGCATAAAGATCATATAATACAGTTATGATGCAGGATTCCTATAGTTCTTGGTGCTCATGTGGATGAGGATTGTTGAAGTTGATGATATAAAGAAGCCTTGACAAAAGATCTTGAGCTCAAGATACATAGTGCTGAATACATGAATGATTACTCAAAGTTGCATTGTTGGAGACATGATGATGATGAGTTCTTACGTATATGTTGATAGGTTGATACTTACATATGTTAATTAATGCAGATATTCCCAAGTGATGATACATGGATGATCATGTTGATAATATGGCTATGGTGTTTTACACATATGATATAATCTGAATGATTTTATGATGATGAGTTGATATCTATATGCAAACATATCTTGTCATAGGACATTTACAGGTTGCTGATCTGGAAATGGTTGTACGCGAGTTTAATAAGGAGTATCCACATATATACGCTTGTTTTTGTAGATATAGTCGTGTATATTATTTGATTTCAGGTGGAACAAGTGCAGAAGGAGAGCATGGTTACTGATCTGAATAATGATTGACAGATGTTGCTGATGACTTTCATAGAATTGTTTTAAATATTTTGTCTCTATGTCATGTATATCTCGTCCTATCAAGGTCATGTAACGGCCTATGTTAGTTTCCCCACTATGCCTGGGATGAATAATGTAATGTACTTATTTGTCATATGTAAACTTCTAGTGTATCCCCACTTGGTTGTGTAGATGAGTCAATTCTGGTATATCCCCACTTGGTTGGGAGATGGATGTATGTATGAGTCTTTGGTGCTAGGAAGGTCACTTATGATGTATAGAGCCATGTTCTTGTAGAACATATTTTTGCAGACCTTGCTTATAGACATGGGGAGCATGAACAACACACTTCAACAAAGCAGAGATTTCAGCATGTACTCAGAGGGAGCATGGACAGATTGGTACACCTTGGCATATACAAAGGGGGAGCTCATTCAGAGATTTCAGAAGGTACTCAGGGGGAGCGGAATGTTGTTCAAGGAAAGAGAATATCTTGGTCCGCCCTTTGCCCTTGATGTCAAAGGGGGAGAGTGATTTGGTATTGTTGCCATCAAGTCCAAAGGGGGAGATTGTTGGCAATATGATGCATGTGTTGTACTTGATGGCAACCCACTCGTAGAAGAACAACTCACTTATATACATATAGATGAATCTACAAAAGAGATATCATATGTGACTGAATGCATGGGATGCAGGACAGCTCAAAGGAATCAGATGACAGTTCTCAATATGACAAGTTAGCTTTGCCATCAAGTCCAAAGGGGGAGATTGTTGGCATTATGAGACAAGTGTTGTCCTTGATGGCAAGTCACACAGATGACAGATCATAGTGCAGCAGGTCAACATCAAGGATTTGATGATTAGACTACAATAATGAAGAGAAAATATATATACGCAGGTTCAGTGAAGCGAAGCCGCGTATACATGCGGGTTAGTCGTTGAAAAGACGTGTATGTGTATACACGCACTTTCATGCAAGGAAAAGCGCGTACATGTCGGAGAACTTATGTTTGGTCCATGGTATTTAGTCCTTGGTATTTGAACCTATGGTTTTGGACCATGGTATCTCGTTAGAAGTGTTGATCCCAAGTATTGGGTCCATGGTATTGTTTTTTTATGGTTTTGGACCATGGTATTGAGAAAGGCCTAAGACTATAAAAGGAGAAGAAGATCATTAGGCAAGATGATGGAAAAAGTCTTGAATATCTAATGTAGTATGAGATCCAATATGCAGGTTATGGGTTGATGATGCATTGCTTGATCTGAGCTAAGGAGGGATCTCACCGGCTGATGGAGAACAAGATCTAAGGATAGATCGGGATCAAATGGTTTGAAATGAACTATCTCTATATGATTGATTATGTTTATTCTAGATCTGTATATTGACACATGTAATGATCTGAACTGGGTATAACTTAAGTTTGAAATCGCTGCAAGTCGTGATTGAATATTTATAGATCTGTATGTGGGTTGGATTTGGTGTAAGCGCGTATGTACGCGGGTTTGGTTCATGGTAGTAGCATATACCATTTGAGCTTTGATGTTTGAAGTTACAGGTGGTTCTGGTTGTTGATGAGTTCTGATGAAAATTTAATGGTGTCAGTATTCTGCATATCCTGTTTGGTTGATTGTGTTTTTAGTATTGATGGATGAGAACTAATATTGGATCGGGATCATAATGACTCATATTTATGTGATTTGATGGACTAGATCTGGGAACTAACACACATATTATCCTTGTATATGTAGTAATCTGGATATGTCTGAAGTCAGGAAGTGCATCAAGTTATAAGTAAGTAATTGATGACATATATACTGGTTCACCTTGGTGAAGTTGCGTATACACGCTGGTTCAACACTTCCAAGTAGCGTATGCACTCTGATGCATGATTTTGATGATACAGTTGGTTCTTAATATTGTTGCAGAGTTCAGTGTTCTGCTCTATGTTCTGGTGACTGTGTTGTTGACAGGGTTTCGGTGATTCAGAAATTGATGATGCTAGTATTGATTGTTTTGTGCTTCAATGATATTTATGGGTCCAGTATGAAAATTTGATGAAACGTGGCCTTCAGATTATAGTGTTGTGCTTCAGGAGTATCCAGTCTGAAAATGTATGAAATCTGGTCCCTGGAGGATGAAAGGAGATTGTAGGCTGATGCCTACGTACTAGTACATCAGCTAGTACAAGAGAAAAGGGGGTAGTAGCTCCCTTCCAATAGCAGCTAGAGAACAAGTGAAGATTGGAGCATTCAATAGGCAGGAACCTAAGTACTAGTAAATGGATCAACTAGTACAAGAGCTAAGGGGGTTGTAGCTCCCATCCAGGAGAATCTGGAGAACGAGAGAAGGTTGTAGCCTTCTGCAGGTAGAAGTCTGTGTACTGGTATAAGACTGCACCAATACAGAAATATTGTAAAATGAAGTTTCTTATTAAAAGAAGATAGAGATGACTTGCAACAGGTGGTTTTCACCCACATTGGGTTTCCACCTTATATCATGGTGTCCATATGTGCTTCTTGTGTATTGCACCTGCTTACTGTTCATATGGGTAATGAAGTTCTGATGCACTAACTAAATATCAACATTTAATGGATTAACTGAATCATAAGTATTCTAGATATACGCTAGTTGCATTAGACACAGTTGCGTATACACGCGGGTTCCGTTAATTGAAGTAGCGTATATGTATCTAAGTATGGAAATGAAAAAGTTTTATTGATTTGATAATACTGATTCACCCCCCCCCCCACCCCCCTCTTAGTATTATTTCCAACAGTCTATTTTTAAAGATGATCAGAACATGTGCTGGGTCATTGGGACTGCCTCTTGGCACCCACGCCTAGTGCGGACTTCCCAAGCCATGAGGAAAATGTGGGGATAATTGCGGAGTTACATATGAGCCAAAATTATCACTAGCTAAAAATTGAAATCAAGAAGTTGGCCTAACTAAGTGCTTTAAATTGCTAGTGCAGTACTTGAAGCACACTTACATTTTTGCGAGCTTTCGCATTTTTAGAACAGACTAAGAGACTAATCAATGATTAATGATTACTATTAACACTCTCCCAAAAATTATCTCAGAATAAAGAAAATTTAGGTTCTTAGGATCGAATTTTAAGTCTCTGCTAAAATTTGAAGGAAACTACTTATGGGCTATTTCAGTTTGACTGTATAATTTTAGATGAAGTTCAGTTAACTGGAACTTTAGGTGAATTGTTTTGCATTCATATTTTTAACTTTCAATTTCAAATTACATTAGGGAAAGATAACAATATATCTTCTAGCATCTTTGTGTGAACGTGTGCATTAATATTATTGATTATACTTCGTTCGCAATTTATCTTTAATCTTGCAAAGGGGTTTCATTTGAACACACAATTGTGTTAAGTCTGTCACAATAAGAATTTTGCTCTGATAAATTGTCTTAGAATCGAAGCAATTATCTATGTTGACAATGAGAACAGATCAGTTCCAAGTTCTCCCCAACTATTTTTGTTGCAAGGGTTAATAATATAATATCTGATTAATTCCCAAAAATCAACAAATTTGGTCTTCTTTTGTATGCACCATGAGTGTAAAGTTGGAACTAATACCATGCCTAAATACTAGTGAGTTATACTAAGATGTGGACTCTTAAAACATTAGTAGCAACATAGATCTACTTACTTTTTGCCACAAGGATTTCTAATTCAATTGAAATTAGGATTTCATTGATATCAAGTAGCAGAAAGCTTGGAGTTTGCAAATCAAGGCGGCAAGAGTAGCCTCCATTGAGTTGGTACCGCAAACTTAAATTTGGATTAAAATATTCTCAAGATGATTAAAATAAATATGAAAATGTGAAGCACGAAAAAAGTGCTCTTTAAATAGAGATACCAGGAAAAAGGGGGTAAATCTGTCTGAGCATGTCTTAGTTGTTCTATCTTGGGAAAGAGTTGCGACACCAGAAAGTTAGAAATTGTTGCATTGGTATTCTTCTGCACCTGGAGTTTTTATTACATATCGTGTTAAAAAAATAATAGAAAATTTTCAAAAAAATCATTAATTCTCTTGGTGATATTTTCAATATTCTTAATTGTTAGAATATGTTTTAATGTTGTCTAGTGGCTTGACATAATTCTTTACTTCATTTTATATGATGATTATTATAACATCATTTTTGGGGCACTTATACATGTGAAATGGCCTCACTAGACTTTTGTAATATTGCACATGTGCACATAGAGATAGTTTTGGGAGTTATTTGGTGGTGAGCTATATTTGAGGTACTTGTGACCTGTATTCATAGGTTATTCTTATCCACTACTCCCTTATCTCTTGATGAGCTTATCAACATTTTTTATGAATTGGTGGATCTCCATGCACACCTGTGCCTTATGATCAATGGTCTAGGTTTCTCTTGGTTACTATAAATTGAGGCAATTGTTATTGGATCTATAAGAGAGTGGCATGTGGCTTATGGTATTGATCATTATCCTTTACCCTATGGGTTATTGGGTTAGATCAAACATATGCTTTGGAGTTGTATGAATTCCATATTAACTCCATACTTAAGCATTCTCTAGGTATAATTAGGAGGGTTTATTGAAGAATAAGAAGGCATTGCAGATGTGGATTATTAAATTTCCATTAAACCTAGCACTTGGTAAGTCATGAACCTAGGAGAAACTAGATCTATTAAATAATTTACACAGTTAGGTTCTTAACTTAGTTAGAAAAAGTAAAAATAACCAATCTCATAAAAAAACACATCCCAATAAAAGTTTTCATTAATAATCCAAACTTACATGGGCTTTTGTCTTGGGATAATGGCCATTTTCCCTCTCTCTTTCTCTATCATGATCCCTATCCCTCTCTCTTCCCTTGTCCCTCTCCATGTATTTCTCCCTATCCCTGTCATGATTGTCATGTTCTCTACTGCCACTCGTCCCTCTCCCCCTTCCAACATCAGAATCACGAAGCCTATCTCTATTACCATCTCTTTCACGATGAACATAAACAGTATCAAGATCTCGTTCCCAATTCCCATAAAAACCCTTCTCCCTATCCTCTCTTTCCCTATCTTTACTTAATATGTGTGAGGGACTCTTGCTATGGTTCCCATCACAAAGTAAAATAAGTAAGCCACAAAGATATTAATCATGTAGATACCAGTTGTTATAAATCTAACTTAAAATGAGATGCAATTTCCAAGCACCAGAGACTTCACATGGAACCCACTTCAATCAAATGAAATCCAGTAGATATACAATTTCATCCATTGCTTACCATGCGAGACGAATGCTTGTAGTATCTAGAATCTGATCTAGTGTCTTTATTAGTCACGAGATATATTAACCCATATTCAGCTTCTAATCTCTTTCTGTGGGAAGAGACTTTTCTTCCAATTTATTCGACATTCTTAATGCCGTGTTATTCAAGAGACTCACGATACTCCATGAGTGTTGCCTCCTATTGACATAATATTTTGCCTAATATTACACATGTATAGTATCAAACCAGATGGTATATATATAAAGGAACTAAATAAATTAGCACCTTAGAGGCAAGGAGAATCACCTGCAACCTTCATCCATTCCACTGTCATTAAGAGTAGAAGAAATGTTGTTCGTTGTGACTTCTTGTTTGTCTTATTTCCCAGGACCGCCAAATATGTGCTCATCACTACCAAAATAAGAGTAATTCAAAGCAAGTCCCTTAAGCTATGCCTTGTTCTTTATATTAGTTGCACCATCCTAACGAATCCACTTTGAAGCCTGCAATACATGATGTGTTTTCATAGAATTTCCTGTTAAAGGTTTTAGATCTAGCTGTGGGATTGATGACTTTGAGGTCCCCATCACACCAACATTTTTCGTAAAGTTCCACTGTAAGAGGCATCCACTGATTCACATTCCTTAGCCCATGACCATAAATATGATTCTTTCTGAACATTTTGCTTAGATCAGGACATAGAGTCCTTATCATCATCAAGTATGGATTTTATTTCTTCACTTGTGCTATACCTTCCCCCTCCCAATTTTAAATAAGAATTAGTTTCTCTTGCATGCTTCCCTCTGATTGAAAATTTATACCCATCCCTGACATCCTCATCTTGATCTTGGTTCTTAAGCTTCTATGCTTCTTCTAAGCTAAGTAATTAGAAAATCATTACCTCCCCGCCACCACGAATAGATAAACCATTTTTCCTACATCGTCTTTCAAGCTCCACAAGAGGAATACTAAACAATTCTCAAGTTGTTGCTCCCTCTCTAATCGCAAGAGAAACATATTGATTTGGACTAGATTCGTCTGTTATGTCTGTAAGATTGGCTTTAGAACTATCAATGTCGTTCAATGGTGGGGCATCTCCACATATTGAATGAAAAGGAGGGACACCCGAATTTCCATATCGAAGAAAGGTATCTCTCAGTCCATATCACATAAGCATATGAAAAGAGAAACCAGTATGAAAAAAACTGGAGAGATTTCACCACTCTCTCCCTCAAAGCTTCTGCAGTAATCCGACCATTGATGTTTCAGTATAAGTCATTAAAGATTTCCATAATATCATGCAATGTTGCTTCAAACTTTGTCCTATATGCAGAATCATTTTTCATAGGAGCACTACTATTGTGAAGAATATTAGAAACTAACATGAGCCTTGCAACTTTAGTTGGAATAGGCATCTCCTTTAGAGTCAAAGACTCTGTAAGTACCTCAACTACCTCGCCAGTTGTGTCGACATTGTCTAGAGCAAACCCCATTTCTTCTTTTATCTGATTTCTCTCCAAGGTTAAAGCATGAAGCATGTCCTCAAATTCATCTCTTTGGCCCTCTATTAAGGCGTGTTCCTGATCCACTCTCCTGGTCCTTCTAGCAACGTAAGTTGCAGTTGAGGCTTTCTCATGCTCATGCACGTGTTCAGATTTAATCACATGAGTGGGGGAACTTAGACGTATTCTAAATTGATAAACAATATTGTTGTGGAAATATGTCTATAAGAGTTATTTCTTGTAGTGAAAGCTACATATTTTTTTCACAAGCGTGAAACAAATCATGTTACAAAGATTCGAGGGAGGGATTGCTTTAAAAAGTCAAGTTTTAGCCTACCTTTAGGATGGGTCAGTTCCTATGGAATCATAAAGCACCTAAATATTGATTGTATGCAGGCCAAAAAAAATAAATGTATACCAAATTGGAGCAATCAAAGCTACAGGTACAATGTTGAGATTTGGATTTGAAAAGCCTTTGGACTATATAAGTTTTCAAGTAATTTCTGGAAAGGACAAACCATAGTCTTTTAGCTGTAGACCCAAGATATTCTTGATTGTTTTCATAAAATTAGAAAACGTGGAGAATCTGAATCTCAATGCAAGTTAAAGGTGCTTGATCTTCATACATGCTTTGTTTTCATCATTACTATCCTCAACATGTTCTATTATTTAGAGTGAGATTTTGTGAATTGGCAGGCGTGTTTTCCCACATTTCTGTTTTTATATCCCACACAATTGGAATCCTGCTACATTTGGCCTCCTATACTTCCCCAGGATACATGTGTTAAAGAGGGTACAAAACACTAATGATATGTTCTTTTGCCATAAGTTATTCTCATTTTTTGGATGGATTCTGTGGAAATTTTATGCATGCCAATTATGTGGCAGGAAACAATGTTCCATTATTATTTTTTATCATCTCTTGTTTCTGAGTTAGCATGCTTCTATTGTACTAGTTCATTACACCTATGTCATGTAAAGATCGAGTTGAGTGGGTTTTACATTTGATTTCCACTATAGTCAACAACTGAATATATATGTTTTCTGTGTAGGTTGGATGATGGGACAACACACTTTGATTTCCACTAGTGCTCTCTTTTTCATATACTATCACAAGTGCACAAATACAAACTCACTTTTCTTTTTACCTGAATAAGAAAATGATGACAACTTTGTATTTTGTAGTGACAAGGATAACTATGTATTGGAACTATACCTTGATCCCTTCAATTCATCGTTTCCTTACTCAACATGACCATCTCCTATTGGTAATGGAGTTCAATTTTTGAACCAACATTTGTCTTCAATACTATTTCATGATAAAGAAAGCATGAATCCATTGTTGGATTTCTTTCAAGCACACAAATACCACAACCATGCCGTTTTTCTTTCCTTGGTTAATATATTGCATCATTGTGTTTGATAGTTAATTCATTGTTATTCTATGCACAATAAATCTATATCAAATAGCAGAGAAGGATGACCTGGATGTTTTAGAGATATATAATATGAATTAATTAAAAATTCACAGGGCTATTTCGATTCTCATCTTTCTATTTCACTTCTTTAGAGAAAATTGTATATTCAAAAACCATCTCAACTCAAATCAAACTAAAATAGAGAATCCTAATTATGAAGATGTTTCTCTCTCCATACCTTGCAATGACATTATTTTTTTGAATTATACTTGAATTTCACTGATAATAACCTAGATTTATATATTGATTTTAGCACCAAATTGACATCATGGTAAACATACGAATATCCCAGTAAATATGACTAAATATGATTCAAAGAATATCATCTTTAGTCTAAGCACGTGATAGAGTAATTTCTGAGGTGTGAAATTTTATTAGAGGCATTGTTTGTTTGTTTGTTTTGGTTATACAAGGGTTTGCTCTTGCTTTTATGTGACTTTCAATTTATCATATGTAGCATGTTGAGAACTGGGAAAAAATAATGTGTGACATTTAACTTGCAGAAATTGATGCTGAATGAAAGGATATAGAGTTTAACCAAGCTATAATCCGCTTTGGTAAAGGCAAAGGGACATCTTAAAAAGCTTTCATTCTTCTATCTGATTTAGTCCTGATGATGGACCCCCTTTGGGGTTTGAAACTTCGACAGAATGAACACGAAACTATGGATAATCCGGATCATGCCACTGCAAAGAACTACCACAGAAGCCTAAAATCTAATATATGGCTTTTTATTTTGCAGATATGTTCTTTTTTCTATCCAAGATATCACAACAAGACAAATATTGATATTGTAGAAATTGTTAGAGGACCTCATTGAAGTCGATTTTTTTTTATTCCTACGTGATTGATACATTCTCATGACAGGAAGGCTTTAAATATGAATTAATATGTTCCCAAAAAAAAAAATATTCACATTTTATAGATATAAAAGATAAAAACAAATGTTAATGCCTTAATTTGATTGTTGCTTGACTCTGGTGTGGGTGGGTTACATGAAATGTGATTAGAAAAAGGATGAGGAGACAATATATAGGTCACGTATTGGATGTGATTCATTTGTTGTTGGAGATCCTTCAGGCACTTGAGCCATCGACTTTGGAAATGTTTCTAGTTGGTATTCCTATGGTTTTTAACGTTGTGATACTTTCACCTCATGGTTATTTTGGGCCAGCAAATATTTTAGGAATCCCTGATAAGACATCGATGGACAGGTAAACAATTTTTTTGTAATTGCAATGTCCATTCCATGATATCCTCTCTTGATTGTTTAATTGTATTGTGACCGTTTATTTTGAATTTTCTTTGTATTTTAACTATGAAATTGAAAATACTTGGTATCATGTCTCTTTAAACAATAACCAAAGATTAAGATGAAATTACTATTACACGATATTGATTGAGATCCTTTTAGTTGTTTTGTGCTGAAATATTTTCATGGCTATTGCAAAAGTTTACTTTCATGTTGTTATTTGAGCACATGTTGTTTATATACTTGACCAAGTTCATGTGTTAGAGAACAAAATGTTGTTACGAATAAAACGACAAGGATTAGACATCACACCTCAGATTATTTGTTTTCACAAGTTATTTACAGCTTGAGATTTTAGCATGTAACTTAGTTGGCATGATTATGCCTAAGCTTTCCATAAAGGTTGAATACCAAGTTACTAAGGTGTTATTTTTCTATGGTGATGTTTGTTTGTTTATACAGGTCATCTGGCCACATAGTGGCCACTATCACTCAACTGAAGAAAACTTGTTCAAGTTTCTTGCTTTTATGGGGAAGAATGGATTTAACATTGTTGATGTTGAGGTATATGTCATATAAATCCTTTATAGTCTACTTTAGTTTATATTCTAGTGTTCACCATCTTTCATGTATTACATTCTGCATTGTACCTTCTTTTGTTTTCAAAAAAGGAACTCAATATTGATGGTAAGCAACGGGATTTGAAGAAAGAGGAGAACACTAACACTAGAGCGACAAATGCAAAAAGAGAGAGAAGAGAATTGGTCTAGTGATACCCTTAAAGCCAATATCTCGCATAAGACACACACATAGAGACTGATGTTCAAGTCTTCAAAGTTGGTGAATTTACCCGCAATGACTTGGCAACACAATGATAATGCTTTGTAGTGATGAAACAAAATTTCATGTGTAAATTGTAGTCCAACCAATGTTAAGTTGGAAACTCATATTGTAATACTTGGCATTTCATATAATATAATCTATGTGGTTGAAATTATTTGTAGTTGCATTTGATATTGTTTAGTATTTTAATTAACATAAGTAACATATTAGATGAACCACTGCACATTGTATGACATTTTTTTAATTTAGTTGCAAAATCATTCTAATTAATTTATGTTGATTAATAATGAACACATAAAATCAATCTAAAACTACTAAATTAGTAGTTTATATTGATTAATGATGAACATAGATAAAATGAATATGCGACTAAATTAGTCATTCATAATGATTATTAATGAAATAAATGAAATGAATATAGACTACTAAATTAGTTGTTTATATAATGAATATGAAACTACCAAAAAGATATAAATGATTACTGCAAATGATTAATTTGTGATTACAAACGATAACTAAATTGTGCATATATACGACTATTAGTAGCTAATTTACAGAATCTTATAACATGACAAAAATTTAGTCATATTTCTTTGGTCATTAATTGGTTTCAAACAATGACTGAAATTTGCATATATATGACTATTAGTAGCTAATTTATAGTATCTTATAACACAACCAACATTTTGGTCATTAATTGGTTTTCTTGGATGATCATATTAGTAATATATGTTGGTGTATATTTGGTCATTAATTATGGCAATTAATGACTAAATCAATGACTGAATTAATGATCAAATTTACGACTAAATATACTACTAGACGATAAAATTGAGACAACCAAGTAATGACTAAGCTAAAAACGACTAAAAGTTGGTGACGTTATAAGATATTGTAAATTAGCTACTACTAGTCACCAACTAAAAAATGGTCATTTATATGCAAATTTTGGTTGTTGTTTTAGTAACTAATTAGCCATTTTGTACTAGTGCTATGACCTCATGCATGACAAAAAACCATTACTACATTGTACCCATTGCCACATGAAACCAACAATATGCATAAGCAATGCCAAATCAACTACACCTACGCATAAACACATGTAGTAGAACATAAGCGATCAAATCTTGTAATCAACCTACAAGACTGATACATGTAATCAAAATATTCAAAATGTAACCAAACATACAAGGATGTAAGTAGGTACTATGAAATCAACATGTAAGCGACATATAATTCATTAACAGTCAGCCACATACTCAATTCAAATATACTTCATGAAACCCATAACAAATTCTCCATGATAACCATACTGTACAACCTTAATCCAACATCAAGAAATTGCAACAAGTATATAAGTGTAAGAGACACACATGCAATTGACATGCATGCATGACCAACACATAGCCCATCCAGTCTGAGGGGTGAACCATGCTCTGATACCACACTGTAACACCCTCCTCCCACATCTACCCAAGCAATCAACGAGTCAGGGTAAACATGTGATGAGAGGCCACTATGATATGATTCGACCTCCCAAGTCACATTAAGGAAGTGTAACTAATGGAAGCACACCATACAGACATCCAACATCATCAACATAACCCTCAGAAGACAAGTCAACCACTCAAACAACTTGTCCCTGGGTTCCACTGCTGTTTTAGGTCTCTTGGGCCATAATCGCTCTTATGATATGGGCAAGGGAGCGAAAAAAAACCTAAAGTCGCTATCACGGGCCTGCCTGCCAGTGACTGTGGACCAAAATTGTCATTATTGTGCCAACGACCTGGTATTTAAGCCACTTTCTTAGGCTCAGAGCCCAGTACACTGCCTAGAACTGGTCCATCTCTTTAAATTAGTGAAGTAACATGGAAATGAAATTAGTAACGAAAATAATTGTTCAAGACCTTGACTGGATCCCTACTAGCCATGACAGAAATTTCGCCAAACATATCATCGACATGTAATTTACATGTGTAAATAACAGATTTAAGTGTAGGGATCTCATACTTATCTGAGAATTGCTATGAATCATTATTCCCTTACGCCATTTGTTGCATTATCATCTATTAGGTCATAGACACATTATCCATTCACATACAAGTAAAAACATGTTGAGAGCCATACCTAGATGTTGTCATAAAATGTGCATATAACCAGTGTAATACGAACATAAATACAATAAACATAACAACCATCAAATCCATAAATACGTAAGTACCTTTACACATGGAAATCAAGGGAAAGGATTTCTCATTAATGAATGCAATGAACCAATCAGATATGGGACTACCACGTTCCACCCGACCGCAAAATGGCTGAGCCAAATCTCTCTTCAACCATTCACCCTCGTGCCATATTCCAAGCATGAATATGGGATCTCATAGAACACATCAATCAAAACTCATCCAGGGCTTCTAAAGGCCATCCACCTCAACCCATCAAACAATTATTCCACCTCACGGTCAGACATCACAAAACCATCACCAGATCGGTCTCCATCCTAGCCATCCAGGGCTCTAGAGCGTTTGTTCCAACCAAAGCTCCAGGACTAGTAACTCAACCCATAGCCGTCATCGGGCTCCAGAGCATTTGTCCAACCAAGGCTCTAGGACTAATATCTCAACCCACCAAGGGCTCCAGAGCGTTTGTCCAACCAAGGCTCTAGGACTAGTAACTCAACTCAAGTTGTTACAGGGCTCCATAGCGTTTGTCCAACCAAGGCTCCAAGAAATAATAACTCAAACCAAGCTAAGGAAACATGAGAACCAACCAAAACAAAGCAATGAAAATAAACCCACAATCACCATGGCTATCTAGGAAATGGCAAGGCTAAGCAATCCACTATCAATCCACGAAATCCTCCATGCCAATGACATATCATGACTAAGAATCCACATGCATATGCCATGCATATCCAAACTAGTGAAGAAATCATACATGCAACTCGGTACCTGCAAGAAAATCTGATGTAGCTGCTGATGTCGATGCATTCTTGCACTTTCCTACTCTTCCTTTGCCTTCTTTCTCCAAGAATCCAAGTATGCCACCCCCTCCAAGAGTGCTCCAAGAAAATTATAAATATCCAAGAGTATGGGAGAGAGAGAGAGCGAGCTCCAACACTGAACTGACAAAAGGTTACCAACTAATCCTCATAAGCCTTTTTATGAATGAGGCCTCTATTTTCTTCATTTTCCATTATTTTCTTTCATTTTCCTCCTCACATGCAACCTATGACCTTTCACCTCCTTTTTCTCCTAATTTCCATTATTTTTATAAATAAATGTGCCAAAATGCCTTTTAATGCCTTAGCCTTAGCCTTTGCCAAATTTCTTAGCCACAAACAACAAAATGAACACCCCCTAGGATGTATTTTTCAACATTCAGCTTGGAATAAGTGTCCCAGTCATCCGTGGTTATTGTTTTTAACATTTATTACATGGAATTTTCACCAGGTTGTTACAACCACCTTTTGTAACTCTCTCGATAACTTAATTATTGAGGAATACTTATGATATTATTTTAGTATTTGAGGCATTACTCTTATCTTTCACTTAGACTTTTATGTGTCTGTGTGATGGGATAAATGTGCCCATCGAAAGGAGTCTAGTTTGTTGATTTAGTCCAAGTTGACTAGTATCAATGACCTATTATATTACTCTCACATTTATTTATTTTAAGCTTCTAAATTTGGAAACTAAGAGTGTCTAAGTTAGTTGTTTTGAGGCCATTTAGAACAATGATAATTTTGATAGTTTGGGGGATTACCCCCTTTGGCCCAAGAGCCAACTTAGAGCCTAAAACGGGGGTGATATTGTTCCTCCAGGGATGATTCAACACTGTTCTTTTCCATATAATGGTCTTGAGAGTTACAACATCTAGTAGAGGCTCCATTAACTATGGCTAATATGAGTCTCTATATTTTCTCTTTATTCTAGGCAAATTGGGCTTTTAACCATGTGGGGGTTTTGTGGGTTTTGTGGGAGTCAATATCTTGAGTTAAAGGTTTAGACGATCTTTGATTTCAATTTTGATTTTGATATGATTGATATGACAAGATGGGAAAGTGTGTAGGTATGTTTAAGAAAAAAGTTGAAGAAAATAGATTGAGATTAATCCGTGTAATATATATGTTATCAAGTGTCTTCATCATATCACTTTGTTCATATTTACCTTATTCATCACTTAACATTATTATTTTGTTATTGTCTTCATCACTTTGTTCATATTTTCCTTTTTTATTGCTTAACATTAACATTGTTACTTTGTTATTATTCATCTTGTTAATGATGTAAATTTCATGATCTTTTGTTGAGCTTATGATATTTATTTTATTTTTAAATTGAAAATATATTTTGATATGACGACCAACCACTAGGATTAATGTAAACTCATCTTAACTTTTAAGTTATCAAATGCTCTAAGGGATTCGAGGAATCAAATCTATCAAGGTGTAAACCTTCTAGATCCATCCTAACTCCAGAGTTATCACATGATGAGAGAATCCATCAAGGTGACTCTATTCCCTTTTGTCACTTGATAACTCTAAAGTTGAGATGGGTGTAGTTTGTATTAAAAGTCATTTCCATCGATACTTATTTTCTTTAATAATTTTTTATCACTCTCAATGCTTGATAGCTTTGAAATCAAGACGAATTTGCACGGTTTACACTTAGATTGATTTTATCCCTCTAGTGATCCATAAACTGTCATGGATATTCCACCAAATAGTTTGTCATAACAAATATGATAAAATTATACTTAAAAATATGAGCTCTACATTATGAAAGTTTATTCCTCTTTAGCTTTTTAGATCTGTAAATTATTGTTTATTGTGTATGCATGCAAATTGTAATTATGCAGAAAATATAGAACAACGAAATAAAAACTCACAAACCACAATTCACACAAGATAGATCTCGGGAAACACTTTTAGGAGAAAACCCAGATGGAAGGTGAGACTGCTATGCTCTCTTCCTGTGAATAGAAAATGACTGCAAGTACAAAGAATTAAGGCTTGTGGCCTATGGGCTATTACAATGCACAAATCCTCTTTGTGTACTCTCTCCCCATCCCTTTGGGTTATTTTTCTCGTATATGGAACAAAATGCACTCAAAAGAATGAAACCCATTTTCCTCCTATTGACCTGTTTATATCACATCATAATAATCTACTAGTGGTTAGGTTTGACTCCAACTTTTAATTACAATTACAATATTGACTCATCTAGAGTCTTCTTCATTATGATGATGTGGCTAGCCCCTTTTCCATGAGTAATGGGGGCTGACGTGGCTAGCCCCTTTTCCACGAGTATTGGGGGATGACGTGGCATCCTATCGAATTATGGTGGTCAAAACAAGAAGGTTAACCTCCAAGTGGCATAACTTTTGCATACTGAATGCCATTTAGGCAATTATTGTGCCGTTGGAAAAGTCTCGCTGTGTATAATAAGAAATTAAAGTGTGGTGCTAAAGCGCAAAAGTTTTACCCCCAAAAAATATCATTTAATGCCTCAAACTGCTCTATATTCAAGTTTTTGTGATTCGAATTGTTTAGAGAAAATTCTTCTAGCAAAATAACATCTACACTTATATGGTGACGTGTTTCAAACCATCCAATATGGTTCCTCATCAAAACTAAGATAACAAATTTAACCAAAAAATACAATGATTTATCAAAATAAAAAAATTCCAACCATTAAATTAAATAATAAAAAAATATAACATATAATAATATGTAATTCCATCTATAGTTAAAATATTATTTTAATGTAACAAATAAAAATATTACCAAAATAATAAAAACTAATATGAAAAGACTCATATATATTAATAAAAGATTATGCAATATAATATAATTAATATATATATTAACAAAAGATTATGCAATATAATATAATTAATATTTATTAAAGAATTGACTCTAAAAAAATTATACAATATAATTAATATCTATTAAAGAATTGACTCTAAAATTAAATCCGTTAAAGAAAAGGAAATGATCAAAATAAACAAAATTAAATATTAAAAAATAAAAGAATAATAGCCATACAGCAAAAGAGAAGAAAAAGTATCCATAACGTCAACGAAAGATACAATATATGAAATTTAAATCTAGTACATTATATGTTATTATATGAAATTTGAATATAGTACATTATATATTATTATATTCCTATGTATTGTATTGAGGGAACAATCTGGTTTATAGGATTGTATAAATATATGTTTATCAAGATATATATAAATATAATTATATAAAAGGAAATATAATAATAGTAATAAGATAAATAGAAATAATTTTTGATTTGGTAAATTGGGTTTTATTAATAAAAATGTTTTTTTGAGGGTTTTTATTTATTTTTTATTTTGAAAATATTGAGATGGATGATAAATAATATAATAATTTAATTTTGATTATTTAGATATTGAGAAATTCAAGAAATAAGATAAATTTGTAAAATTTACACATTAACAATCTTTTTATACCATGGTGAATTAGTAACTCATTAGAGTACTCTGGGTGAGGCCCAAGATCGATCCCAGATCAAACCTAGTGGCTACCACTATAACATCGAGAGTACATCCAACAACCTATAAGTGTGCACGACCTGGGTGACCCGGATGGGTTGCACTACTTAGGTGACCTACATGACTCGGGTGGGCTGCAGGACCCGGGCAGGCTGAACGAGTTGCACGAGTTGCAGTGCAGAGGTTGAATGACGAGTTTGGGATTCAGGTGAACAGTGTGGAGGGCTGCATGACCTACACGACTCGAGCACGCTGAACGAGTTGCACGAGTTGCAGGGCAGAGGTTGAGCGACGAGTTCAGGATTCAGGTGAACAATGTGGAGGGCTGCACGACACGTGTAGACAGTCAGGCGGGCCTACACGGACTGATGCACCGGGACAAATTGTCGCACAATTGTATTTTATTGTAAACTTGTAAAATAACTTTGTAGAAGATTTTATAAATGATTGGGGAGACTTCATTGGGAGTTGCCCCTCCCTTCATGAATTCGTGTACATTGATGTCTATTGTTGTTTGATGGTATTACACATGTATGAAGTAAATAAATGAATTGAAGTAAAATTGTTGATTTCCATGGCATTATTGAAGAAAGTGAACACTTAACGAAAAGAAATGACTAAGTGTTGTAATAGGCATTGTCCGAAAACCGCAGTAGTAGTGAAACGAAAGAGTTGACAAATGCCGCACCCTATCTACAAGTGGAAATTGAATCATCACAATGTAAGAGCATAACAAATAGTTACCAAAAATTTATGACTTAACAAGAATCAAAACTCCACATTGAATCGTCACTAATATAGAAACATAACAAATAGTTACCAAAAAATTATGGCTTAACCAGAATCAAAACTCCACCTAGCAAATTAAAAATTAAATTAAATCTATAATAAAACAATGATGAATATATTAATCATACCAATTAGAACCACTCTTATGATCTTCTTAATAAAATACAAAACAATTAACCCCAAAATAAACAGGACCAACTCACATAGATGAAACCATCGGAATAACCATGAAAATCCACATGTAACGGCTAGTCATCCACGAAGAACACTTCTCGTTATGACATGTAATATAATTTATTCAAATCTCCCTCTCATTTTACTACATGGCTTCTTCCGTTTGGCACAATTACCGCTCTTCTTATCACAAATTCAAAATTCAGCAACTTACTGGAGCCAGTTTGTGCCTGGCTTCTCTTGAAAAACCCACACAAATCTCACAATGTGAATCGCAGTGTAATGGTTCCAAGGCTCCGTTTAAGGATTTCAATGCCAGTAGATATGCTTCGCTTTTGCAGTCATGCGCCGACTTAAAATCCCTGAAGCAAATCCACACTCACTTTCTCATAACTGGCTTTCATCAAAACATATTCTTAGCAACCAAAACCGTGAGCATGTATGCCATGTACGGCAGTCTGGACGATGCACGCCAAGTGTTTGAAAAAACACACGGACGAAATGTATTCATATGGAATGCTATTATAAGAGAGTATGCCAGGAATGGAAGGCATGAAGAATCCCTTATACTCTATTACAGAATGCTACAAGATGACATTCAACCTGATAAGTATACTTTCCCGTTTGTCCTCAAAGCATGCAGTGGAATGTCTTCTCTGGAAAGGGGGAAAGAGATTCATTATGATGTAATAAGAAATGGGCTTGAATCAGATGTTTATGTGGGCAATGCTCTTATAGACATGTATGCCAAATGTGGAAGAGTGGACAATGCACGCCAGATGTTTGACAAAATGCCCACCAGAGATGTGGTTTCATGGACAGCGATCATTGCAGGGTATGCCAGGAATGGACAAGCTAATGAAGCCTTGAGTTTGTTTCATCAGATGCTAGTGGAGAATGTGAATCCGGACTCAAGAACTTTGGTGGGCGTGCTCTCGGCCTGCAGTGATTTAGGAGATCTGCAACAGGGTAAGTGGATTCATGACTATGCAAATAGAAGTGGAATTGAATGGGATATTTCTGTAACGAATGTATTGGTAACTATGTATGCCAAGTGTGGTTGTATTGATATTGCGCGAACGTTGTTTGACAAAATGTTTAAGAGAGATGTGGTCTCCTGGAATGCAATGATCGCTGGGTATGCCCAAGATGGTTGTTTCCATGAGGCTCTCACAGTTTTTAATCAGATGCAGCAGTCAGGTATAACACCCAACATGGTTACCATGATGAGCGTGCTTCAAGCATGTGCCCACTTGGGAGATCTGCAACAGGGGAAACTGATGCATGAGCACATAAATAGAAATGGATTGGATTCTGATGTTTGCATGGAGACAGCCCTCATAGACATGTATGGAAAATGTGGAAGCATAGATCTTGCTAGCCAATTGTTTGGCAAAACATCTAAAACATATATTGGTGCATGGAATGCAATGATCTCTGCCTATGCCCAGAGTGGGCATGCTAATGAGGCCTTGACACTCTTTAATCAAATGACAATGACATGCATGAAACCTAATGCAGTCACCATGACAGAAGTGCTCTCGGCCTTTTCCCAATTAGGTGCTCTGCAACAAGGTAAACGGATTCATGGTTACATTGTTCAAAGTGGGTTTGATTTGGATGTATTTGTAGGGACTGGTCTCATAGACATGTATGCCAAGTGTGGTCGCATAGAAATTGCCCATCACGTGTTTGACAAAATGTCTAAAAAAGATGTAGTCTCATGGAATGCAATGATTGCAGGGTATGGAATGCATGGGCATGGGAAAGATGCAGTTGCATGTTTTCTTCAGATGCGACGGACAGCTATAAAACCAAACCAAGTCACATTTACTTGTGTTTTATCTGCATGCAGCCATGCAGGCCTAGTGGATGAGGGTTGGCAATATTTTGATTGCATGAGAGTTGACTATGGAATCAAACCTAGGATTAAGCACTATACATGCATGGTTGATCTTCTTGGCCGTGCTGGGCTACTGACTGAGGCACACGACTTGATCAATAAGATGCCATTAGAACCTGATGTTGGTGTATGGGGTGCCTTGCTTGGTGCCTGCAGAATTCATGGCAACCTCGAGTTAGGGCAACGTGTGGCAGAATGTCTTTTTGACTTACAGCCCAAAAATGTTGGATATTATGTGCTGCTGTCTAACATTTATGCTGCTGCTGGCAGGTGGGACGATGTAACCAAGGTGAGAACATTGATAAATTCCCAAGGGTTGAAAAAGATTCCAGGGTATAGTTTTATTGAGGCAAATAATAGGGTTTTTGCTTTTCTTATGGGAGATAAATCACACCCTCAATCTGAGGAAATTTATGCAATGTTGGAGACCTTGGCTGGGCAGATGGAAGAGGCGGGATACGTGCCTGATACAAGCTGTGTGCTGCATAATGTGCACGAGGAAGAAAAGGGAAACATTCTTGGCAGCCATAGTGAGAAACTGGCTATTGCTTTTGGTCTTATTACTACCAGCCCTGGGACACCTATCCATATAACCAAGAATCTCCGAGTCTGTGCTGATTGCCACAGTGCCACTAAGTTTATCTCGAAGATTGTTAGTCGAGAAATTATTGTTAGAGATGCTAACCGTTACCATCATTTCAAGGATGGTCTTTGTTCTTGTGGTGATTACTGGTGATGCTAAGAAAATGAAACGAAACTAAACAGGAAGTTTCTAAAACAAACAAGCTATGTAGATTGCTTAGGAGCAATATTTGACAAATGTTGAAGGCCATGGCTGGGTGTTCAGAACCCAAGAGATAGGGTATGTGCCTGATATAAGCGGTCAGTTCATAGGGTGGAGGAAAACAAAAATAATATATTCTTTTGGACCACAACAAAGAAGTTAAATCTATTTTAAGTTTACTACCACCCCTTCTTTGAAAACCTATATTGGTTCTCAAGAACCTACTTTCATGCGAGGACTGGTGCAGCATCAATAAATTCATCTTCAAGATTGCTCGTCAAGAAAGTCTAGTGGCAGATGTGATCCATTTTTAACATTTCATGGATGGACCACAATATCACTAAATTTATTCCCAAGATTGCTAGCCGGAAAATAATAGTGAGAGATGTGATCCATGTAGATCATTTCAGGGACGAAATATGCTTTGGAAGGAATTGTTGGCGATTCTAATTAAACCATAACTAAACCGATGATAAGGTATCATAATCAAACATACAATGTCTCACGGTACAGAAGTTATACAGATTACCCAGCAGCAATATTGAAAATGTTGAAAACCCCTTGGCTGGGTAAGATTTAAAAAAAAAACAGGGTATTGGTAACGTCCATATTTGGCACCTAACACGGTCGAATGCCCGGAAAAGAAAACTCTGCTCTTAATCGGGTGTAAAATTAGATGTTAAAGTATGTGAAACTTTAAGAGCTTTATAGAAAGGAGTCAAAGGACAATATAGCGATGAGATATGAAAATGCCACTGTAACTGAAGAAGTGTAAAAGGTGAGATGTCTGCCACGTACATTTGTAGCAGAAAACTGTTATGTAAAAAGGGTATAAACATTAGGATTGAGTGAAGAAAGAGGGTTCTTCTCTTCAGCACCAATCGAGGGAGAAAAAGCGAGTAGAAAAAAGCAAGGGTTACTGCATCAAGTTTCAGGGGGTGCCTTCATGGTGTCTTCCCCTCTTTGTATATATTTCATTTTTCCCAAATTAAGCTTTGCTCGTGTCAGATTTTCTTATTGTATTTGTATTTTCTTTGCTTGCTTCTAGTATTATCCTGCTGTTTGTTGCACCTTCTTCAGAGTGGAAATTTTCTTAAACAAGCACAGTGGAGTGGCATCTCATTTTTCAAAGTATAGGCAGATGCATGTTAATTTCGATAGCTCTGGCTTCCTTACTCTGAGCATGCATGCATAAAATAGATTTTCAATACCTGTATCTCACAAGGTGATTTTGGTTACACCCAGTGTTTAATCGGTTGGCATGATATAGTGATGGCTAGAGAATTGAAATGATAACACTTTTGTTTTTTCCCATATTCTGCAGAGATATATCTATAGGTGGGTGTAGTGACTAGTCCATCAGGCTGTGGTCTAGTCGCAACTTCAAGTGGTTGCTGTGGAGATGATCCAAGTTCAAATCCTGGCAGGCTTATTCCTCTCTAGCATGGGGTCTGCCAGTTGCATCTTGCAACATTGCCCTTTTTGGGGAGCATGCTCTTAGAAGGCTGCTAGAAAGGAGTAGGTCATTTAAAGTTTAGCAACCTTGCCGAATCTTATTAGTTCCTAATATCGAAATATTAAAATGTTTGCTGACATTTTGTTAAAATGTTTAGATTTCTAATTGTTTTATATATAGTGGCGAATTTTAAGGTAAAATAATTTTATAATATAAAATTTGGGCGAATTTATTTAAAAAAAAATGGAAATTGGCAAATCTTTTTTTTGGAAAAAACATGGAATATTAGCCCAGTTGGGCATTCATTTTTAGAAAAATGGAAATTGGCAAATCTTTTTTTTGGAGAAAACATGGAATATTAGCCCAGTTGCGAATATTAGCCCATAAAATTTTCCTTGTATCTATCTCTCTCTCCCCACCTCTTTCTCTCACTCTCTCTCTCTCTTCCCCTTCTCTCCCTCTCTCACTCTCTCTCCTTTGCTCCGTTATCACTGCCTCTCTCTCTCCACTTTTCTCCCTCTATGTATTTCTTCTTCCCTCCCTCTCTCCCCCTCCAACTCCAACTCTCTCTCATTTTCTCTCTTGAGACCTATCTCTCTTCATCCCTCTATCTCCCTTTCTCTCCCACCTCCCTCTTTCTTCCCCCATGCATCTCTCTCTCTCTCTCTTCCCTCCAACTCTGTCACTATCTCCCTCCCTCTCCCCTTTTCTCTCTCCCCTCCATCTTTGTGTCTCTCTTTCTCTCTCTCTTCCCCTTTTCTCCCTATATCTCTCCTCTCCTCTTCTTTGTCTTCACTCCTCTCCTCTCTCCCTCACTCTCTCTCCACCTCTCCCTTGTCACTCCCTTTTTTTCTCCACCTCTATCTCTCTATGTCTTTGTTCTTTCATCCCTCTCACTCTCACCCTCCTACCCCCTTCTCTCTTAAGTTTGATCCCATTATATTGTGTTTAAAAAAGTATCTGAATTGAAAAAAACTTAATTGGTTGTAAAATATCAAACCTATATTTTGGATCAATCATGTCAACTAAAATACAATAATGAAAAACTTATTTATATTATACATATTTTAGGTATTTATATGTAAAAGTATTCTTATTTTTAATTAACTTTATTAAAACCTTAATTTAGTTTCTATGAGAATATTTTTAGTAGTAGTGAGTATACAGGGTTTAGAGATATCTCAGAAGTAATTATAAACTTTTTTCTTTTAGATTATATAAAAAAAAGTGTTATAAAATTTAATTATTTTTGTTGTAAAATAAGTTATGGTTTTTGGGCATATGGTATTGATAAGCCATGGTATTGTAACAAAATCTATTTACAAGTTAATAATATCCATGGTCAGGAATTTTGTCATATTGTTATAAAATATTTTGATTGTGAAATAAGTTGACTTTTGGGCATGTGGCATTGATAACCCATGGTATTGGCCCATGGTATTGTAACAAAGCCTATTCACAAGTTCATAATATCAATGGAAAAGTGGGGGTCAATATCTTTTGTTAAGAATCATGTCATATTTATTGAATTGAGTCTTCTGTGATCCATAACAAGTTTATAGGACAAACCGTTTATGTGATTATCGCGGAAAGTTTTTCTATAAAATCATGTCATATTGTTATAAAATATTTTGATTGTGAAATAAGTTATGTTTTTTGGGCATGTGGTATTGATAAGCCATGGTATTGGCCCATGGTATTGTAACAAAGTCTATTTTTCACAAGTTAATAATATCTACGACAAAGTGGGATGAATATCCATGATTGAGAATCTTGTATTGTTATAGAATACTTTGGTTATGAAATAAGTTATAGTTTTTGGGCATGTGGTATTGATAAGCCATGGTATTGTAACAAAATATATTCACAAGTTAATAACAAAATAAAAATATAACAAATTGAATTTTATTATTTTTATTAATTAAATTTTTATTATTAATTAAGCCAACATTTAAATGTTTACACTCATTTGGATACTAGTGTTTATATTATTTTTAACTTTTTGTTTATTACTTTTAACTTTTTATTATTATTTGAGCCAACATTTAAATGTTTACACTCATCTTGATAGCATTTTTAACTTTTATCTTTCTATTTTTTAATTGGGCCTACATTTAAAATTGTTTACATACTTACATTACATCTATGAGCCTAGATCCATCTTAACTCCGAAAAGGATTCGCCTAGAGGCCCTCTTAACTCTGAAAAGGATTCACCTAGAGGCCCTTGATAAATTCCATCTTAACTCGGAAAAGGATTCACCTAGAGGCCCTTCATAAATTCGCAAGAGACCCCCTTGATAGGCTAGGATTAAGATGGATCTAGGCAACAATATCAAATAATTTCATGCGCTCTCGACCACTTAAGGTAAGGACTACTTAGTTATAATTGTTATATATTATAATATATTTTTAATTACTCATATTTAATATGACATTATGCAATATATAAGTTCGTAAAAAGGAACTTGGACTAAACTTGCCTGCCAGATTGGCAAAAGGGGGGAGGGAGGGAGGCAGGATGGGGTTCAGAGGACCCACAATCTTTTTATCCCATGAAATACGTGGATGGAAAAGGATTCACAGCCCATGTGGGACCTAAGCTACATGGAAAAATAACATGGACCAGGGGGTGACATGGTGCCACATAGGCATGACATGTGGCACTTAGATTTGGTCTTTTGGTAAGGCCCAAATAAGCCAAAAATTTATGACACGTGACACCCTTAGAGGAGGCCATGTGGCCACAGTGAGGTCAACATGATGCCACCCCAAGTTAGGAGATTGATAGATTGGGACTCAATGAGTAGTTAGGACTCTGAGTTAGTCAGGTGGTCGACATGTCTGGGGTCGGGGCCGTGGGAGTGTGCGCCATTGTGATATTTTTGAAAAATGGCCAACCTAGATATTATGTAATCATATTTAATTTAATAAAACTATAAATTATAAGCTTAGATCCATATATTTCACCTTCTTTATTCTACTTTCTATGCGTTCAATTGGTAACATAATGTATTATAGTTCCCCATACATGTAATATGCCATACATGTAATATGCTAATCCTGAGGAACCAAATGACTAGCTGAAATAAACCATTGTAGTTAGATATATATGGAATATGAAATATATTTTATTTAAACAATTAACTTAAAATCAAAGTCAAAGGAATAAGTAAATATATTGATTCAAAAATTTGACAAAAATAATAATAATAAAATTATAAATTTAAATAATATAAAAAAATAGAAACTAAATTAATAATGATAAAAATATCAATTATTTAGGGTGAAAAATAAAAGATGGAATTAATTAAAAATAAAAAATAATTAGCACATTTTTTTGATTTAAATAATTAAAAATATAAAAAAAATTAATACCGACCCAATATAATGAAACATATGATTAAAATTATTAACAATAAAATAAATTAAAAATAAAACTTATGAAGTTCAAATTAAAAATATATAAAAATAATTAAAAAGAGAGGAATTTATTTTAGAGAAAATAAATAATTATTAAAAAACAATTAAATAAGTTAATAAAAATTAACTTAATAAAATAGTTTAGGGAGTTGAATCAAGATATGGAAGGGATTAAATAAGATTAAATAAAAGGAGAATAAACAAGTTAAAATAAATTAGATAAAAATCAAAATTGAAAGAAGGAAAATAAGTTATGGAAGTGATTAGATCTGATTAAATAAAAGGAGAATAAATGAGTTAAAATAAGTTAGATAAAAACCAAAATCAAAAGAAGGAAAATAATTTCAACGAGAAAGGCGATGGATAACATGCTTCCAATATAGGCTTAATTTGAATCCATTTTCTCTATTGAAATTATTGGGGTGCTTCTCGATTTCAAGAACTTCTCTGATAATGCGAGTGTTGTAAAAAGGAACTTAGGCTAAACTTGTCTGTTAGATTGGCAAAATGTAGGGGGTGCGGGGGGTTTAGGCAGAGGACCCACAATATTTTTATAACATGAAATACGTGAATGGAAAAGGATTCAAAGCCCATAGTGGGACCCATGCTACATGGGAAAATAACATGGACCAGGGGGTGACATGGCATCACATAGGCATGACATGTGGCACTTAGATTTGGTCTTTTGGTAAGGCCCAAATAAGCCAAAAATTGATGACACGTGACACCCTTAGAGGAGGCCATGTGGCCACAGTGAGGTCAAAATGACATCACCCTAAGTCACGGGGTTGATAGATTAGGACTTGAAGAGTAGTCAGGAGCTTGAGTTAGTCAGGAGGTTGACATGGCTAGGGTCGGGGCCATGGGAGTGTGCGCCATTGTGATATTTTTGAAAAATGGCCAACCCAGACCTTACATTAGCATAGAAACATGGTTACACCATGGTGGTATGGAGGTGGTAGGTTTTGTTGAGGTGGACCCTTGAGTGGGGTGGGGTTGCCATATGGGCATCATGTGGATGCCATGTGGCATCTCCTTGTTGCTATGGCGAGAAATAAAATGATGAAACTTGAAGGGCCATAACTTTTGATCCATAAGTCAGATTGAGGTAAACCTTATATCGTCAGAAAGTTCTCGATGAGATAAAAACAATGATGCTATTGGTTTTGCGTTTTGAAAAGGTTGAAAAAGAGCAAAAAAATTAGACCCCATTTCCATGACAGGACTATGGAGGTTGGGACTACAATAATAACTTCCTCCTTACACCTTTAGTGTGGTGTAAGGGTGATAAGGGGGTATGTTACAAAGTGGTATCAGAGCAAAGGTTTAATGCTAGACCTTTGGAGAACATATAAGGCTTTATAACAGATGATAGGTGTTAGAACCTGTTTTTTGTGTTGGATGATTATAGGTACTATTTGGTGTGCTTACATTGTGATATATGTATGTAGCATAATATTAATGCTTGATCTGATTCTATTGTATTGATGCACCAATGATCCAACATGATTTCATTAATATTGATGTGCTAACATGACGTGTAATGTTACATCTAGCCTTACATCAACTAGACTTCCAATAATGAGCCAAGGTGATAATTTCTATTATACATTTATATTTGATTAATCTAACAGTTATGTGTGAATTTCTAGCACATAAGAAGACAATGAAGTCCAACAAGAATGAGGATAGGAATGGTGCAATACAACTACGACTAGTCACGACATGGATTTGAAGAGAAAATATCAGTTGGAGAGGAGAGATTAGTTGAGCAACAAGGAGGGACAGACTCTCCTAATTGGATGGATACATTGAGGAGCTTAAGAGCTAAAATAAGGAGTTGTAGGGCTGATAATAAGAGGCTTTTAAGGCACAAGAGAGGCTTGTCAAAGCACAAGAAAGACAAGCAAAAGTGAATGCTGTCATATTGCAGAGCCTTTCATACTTGCAACGACAAGCACATCATAAGTTGGGAGCTAGTCAGAGAGACAATCAAGGCCCCAAGAAACAAGAAGAAAGAAAGAATGGAGTGAATGAGAGCAGATCTAGGAAGAGACACGGTTTGTCAAGTGAAGGCATTGTGAAAGGAAGCACTTTCTTGGATACTCCTGAAAAGAAGGTAAGCACCCATGAGCAACAATATGCAAACAATCACATAAGGCCACAACGTTGCCATCATCATCACCACGAAGGAAGGAGGGAATGAGAATATGTACCAGAGTAGTTTAAGAATGCCAAACCTCCCACATTTGATGGTGAGATGAAGAAATCAAAGGATGCAGAAGCCTAGCTACTGGGAATGAGAAAGTTATGAAGCATTTCCAGATTACTCACATCAAACTTTTTTATTGTCGATGTTTCAAGACAGTAAGTGTGGCTCATCTTTAGGACAAAGATACGAAATTGGATTAGGCATTGAGAGATAAATAGGAGAAAGATGCGGGGTTAAAAATGAGAATTTGTGTTAGATTAATTGAACATTAAGAGGTCAAATGTGAATTTGTTTCTTCAGCAAAATATTAATAAAATTAAAATGTTCATAATAATAAATGAGATTATTAACAAACAAGTGAAAAGTCATAAAAATATTTAGAGGTTTTAAATGTAGGAAAGGTTAAGAAAGAAATAATAAATAAATAACTATTAAATAATATAAGAAAATATAAAATATAAAATAAATTAATGGTAAAATACTTTAATCATATTATTTTCAACAAATTTAAAAGGAAAATTTTAAATTATTAATAATATATATATATATATATATATATATATATATATATATATATATATATAATTTCTTATTATTAAAGATAAATCGATAAGAACAAAATTCAATTCTAAATATAATAATCATGAATATATTAGTATTATAAATTGATAAAAAAATTATATATATATATATATATATATATATATATATATATATATATATAACTAAAAACAACAAATAATAATAATAATAACCCTAAATATAAAAATCTACATAATAAGAAAACTAAGGAAAAAGGTGGAAAATGAAGGGGGGAGAGGATACAAGAGGAAGCTAAACCTGAAGAGAGGGAAAGAATCCAATTCCTGTTAATCTACCAATTGTCATCTATGTTTAGATTTCAATAGTTTTTCCAATCTCAATGACTTCTCTGAATTACCTGTGATGATAGAGATCAATCTTAACTAGGATCCTAAAGTCCTCAATGCAAATATGGTGCTTTGTTTTCTCTGCATGCTTAGCAAGAGTAGAGGAACGAGATTGACAATGTTTAATGTCAACCATATGCTCTTGAATCCTTTGCTTAATAGATTGACATGCTTCACCAACATAAGGAGTACCTAGGAAATTAAATAGATGCATTTCATGTTAGAAGGGTCAATATGATCCTTGATCGACTTCAGCATACCATGAATGGTATTTAATGGTTTGAAGGAGGTAGAAACATAATTCTTCCTTCAAATGTGAGTAATGTTATAAGTGGTTCCCTGACTAAAGGGAAGCCAAACCTTAAGGATATGATTAGCAAGGTCCCTTTTTGGTTTAGGACCTTGGGTAGAATTTTGGAAAGCCTTGATGCCCTAACATTTATTATATCCTTTTTTTATGAAGACATCCATTAAGTGGGTCTTCTCTTCATTAAAGTGATTTTCATTAGAGATCCTTAATGCCTTGGTGGCCAAGGTGTTTAACACACTGAGTTTCTGCGTTGGATGGTGATGGAACTTAGCATGTAGGTACAACTATGTTTGAGTCTTTTTATGGAAAACCTAGTGCAAAGTGGAACCATCATAATTCTTAGAAATAATAATATCAACGAAAGGAATGCTACCATTACTCTCAACCTCCATAATAAACTTGATAACGTCAGATTGACTATTCAAATGTTTCTTGAATACTTATAACTTTTCATGACCATGGGGTCTCGAAAGAAGTTGCTAATGCCATTAAGTCTGATAATTCCCTTATCCAATTAAGTAGAAATCTTGTGGAAAATAATGTCCTCACCTCGAGAATCTATGGCCGCCCTAAGATTCCTAAGGAGGGTGCCCCTTTGAGACCCATAGTTAATACCATTGGTGGACCCAATTATCTTTTAGCTAAGTTCTTAACTCAAAAGATGAAGCCATTGGTGGACCTCACCATCTCCTTTGTTAACGATTCTTATTTATTTGTTAATGAAGTGAAATATATTAAGTTGGATCCTTTTGATATCTTAGTTAGCTTTGATGTGGTTTCTCTTTACACTAAGATTCCCATTAATGAGACTACAAAGATTATTAGACACATTACTAATTCTAACATGGCTAATGGTGGGCCCCAGTATTGCAGCAATAATGCTGCAACTCCTGGAACTCCTTTCTTTAATTTTATCAACCCGGTAGTTCGTAACAAACTTGGAAGCGACGGTGCTATATGCACAAGTACTAGCTCTTATCGCGACTGTCACTTTATCAGCTGACACAAGTCCACTAGCAGCTTAAGCCAACTTCTATGAGCTCTTAGAAGAAGCTTTTTAACTGATGGATGAAAGCTAACTCAAAGGGGGCTAATCTACTTGCAGAAAGAAACTGAAAGCTGAAAGGAAACGTAAACCCTAGCAAACCCTAATTTTACCAGCTAGCCCTACTCATGCAAGAAAGAGGGTGAAAGCTATTGAAAGAGATGCCATTGACTTCTAGGAAGCTAAATACATGTATCTAAGCTACTTCTATAGTAACATCAGAAAAAAACATCTTTTTGTATTTTTGAATAAGTTGCCAGAATTATCATGCATGCGATTTGACTGTTTTTGACTGTGCAGAGGTGGATTGGCGAGAGGAAATGCTTGGAGGAGGTCGGGAAGGTTCAGAGAGGGCCTAAGGGGTCCCTAACACCCTTCCAGAGAGTTTCACAAAGTTTGGCTATCAAGAAACCTCATTCGTGAGCCTCTACAGGAAGTCTGCAGGGGTTCTACAGGATGTTCTGGAATTTCTACAGGATGTCTGTAATTTTCTACAGGTTGTTCAGAAATGGGATTTTGGAGGATGGATGGAGAGAGAAAGGTGAAGGAGTGAGTATGGAGGTAGGACAAGGGTGTAAGGAGGTCCAAGACTTGGTGGATGGAGTTGAGGAAAGATGAAGATGGCTGGATTTGTTCAAGGAGGAATGAAGCAATGTTGCACAAAAATTAGGGTTGTGTGAGCAAGTGTGGCAAACGTGAGGCAAGAATCCGAGTTAGGGGATGGAGTAGATGGGATTGATGGAGTATGGGCAGATAGAGAAGTGGTACATGTGCTCTGCAAGTGGTTTTTCCAACTGAACCAACGAAGACTTGTAAAATCAGAGACCTAGTTACGTTGACCTAATCTGATCTAGCTGACAGTAAAGAGAATGAACAAAAGTTTTAATTGCAATGAAACCATGTATACTAACTATGCAACGAAGCAATCAAGAATCTGAACATGTAACCAACTTCTGCAATTAAAAATCGAACACTAATGATTGCATGGCGAAGCAAAGACAATGTTTTTGGTGGCAACAAGGTCACCTTGATCCCAGCTCCTGATCCCACTGAGGGAGAGGTGAAATCAGAGGTGCTTGATGGCCCTTTTTTTGAAGATCTTCCCTGTTATTAACCTATCAACTAAATCTGAACATGAAAAGCCTTTTTAATCATCAAAAGCAACCTAAACAACAAAACAAGATTTAAATCTAAATAACAGATTTTATTCTAAGAATGCAGCAAAAACACATAAAGGTAAACAAAGGAGGTACTGGGCACTTGAGATGGGCCCAACCCCAAGAGCTACAACCTCCTAAGAGAGATTTAGAGCTGGTGCAAAGCTGGATTCATCTTTATTGATCAAAAGAATAGTTACATTCCAAAAACTGTCCACAAGGAAAACTTGAAAATGTGCTGAAATGCAGAGCTAACCTACTGCCTAAAAAATGACTAAAATCGAACTACAAACTAGCTAACTTCTGCCTACAAAATGACTAACTGAAATGAGGCCCCAAGCCTTCTTATTTATGCAAATTGAGGACCCCAACAGTCCTCCTAAACTTTAGGGACTCGGCTGCCCAAAAATTGCAGTTAACAGTAGTCCTACTTGACTTTCTTGGCTGCCCTTGTGATAATCGATTTGGTGGCCCTTGAACTCCGAGCTAATGGTGGATAATTCGAGGTAAGGGCCCATAAATGAAGGGGACACCTTCCTAAAAATCCTCTCTACGAATTTGGCTGCCAAGTGCTCATTTAAACCTTTGATTTTGTCTCCAAATTGACCAAAAACACTGCATAAAGCACACATTAGACTTGTTGGCATAATGACTAACCCAATTCACTCTATTAGCATAAATATAATAAAAAACATGCAATAAACTAATGAGAATGGTGGATTAAGTCGAATTAGGAGGCTGAATGAGCCCATATAATTATCCATTTTTGGGGCTCATCACCACCCCCCTACTGAAAGTGTTTCTCATCCCCTGAGCAACTAATCTATCTCTTCCTCCCTGTCATGCCAAGCTTCTGAAGTGATGTCCTCTTCTCGGTCATGAAACCATGCTTTTCTCTCTACTTCTTCCCACTGCCTGTGCTCCTTTTCTTGTAGCAGTTTTGTTAGCTCCTCAACCTCAGCCTGCAGCTTGTCCTCTCTTTGATGTTCATCAGATGTTTCCTTGTCTTTCCTTCTTCCTGTGATTGTTTGGCCGCCTTTTCCTCCGATTGATTGGTCTCTCTTAGCTTAGTCTGAGTTTCCTGTAGAGAATTCTCAGCTTCCTGTAGAACTGTCTCAGCTTCCTGTAGAGCTGTCTTTGAGTCCATCATCTGAATTCTCTCTCTTCAAGTGAAGGTTTGTGGCTTCCTCATTCATAGGTGATGGATATCTTTGAAGGAGGCTCCTCCTTTTGTTTAGCTGTTGTGTCCTTAATGACAATTTTCTCCTTTGACTGTGGCTGGGGTCTGCCTACTTTGATCTGTGTGCTCCTCCTCGCTTTAAAGTACATGGAGGTTTGCCTCTTTCTCTTCCTTTTTGGTTTTGGAGGTGTGCTTAAGGTGGCAAGCACAGCTGCTGCCTCCCTTGCCAATATTTCAGGTGATTTCTCCTTTTGTTGTTCTGTTTTCATGCTTCCTGTAGAAGCTGTTTCGGTCTGCTGTCACTGATATCTCATGGTGTGTCTCTTCCTCCTTTTTTCCTCTTCTTTGGTCTTCTCTGCCTCTGTTAGCTTGCTTCCTCATGCTCTGTTTTGGCTTTCTTCTCATCTTGTTTAGTTTCTGCCTTCTCTGCTTTAGTCTTTTTCTTTTCTATTCTGGATCTTCCTTCTCATCTTCTGTTTTGATTCCCTCCTTTGTTTCAAGTTCTTCTTTCTCCATTTTGGTCTTTTCCTCCTCATCTTCCCCTGCCATATTTCTAAAAATCTCCCTATCATGATGTGTGGTGACTGCTGGAAATGTTCAGGTGAGGAGGGAGGAAACAAACTTTCAAAATCGGAAATAGAGAAATCGTTGAGGTTTGTCTTTCTGGAGTTAGGAATTTCTCATGTTCTTCTTTTTCACAACATCAATTTGCCATTTTTTCTTCGAACTGTTTCCAACTTGAATTTTCTTCTCAGTTTTTGAGAAAAAACAATACCTTTGACAGAACAAAGAATATTTATAACACAAGGTTTTGCTTCAGAGAGTGGATAGTCTTGCAAATTTGGTTTCTCATAGGTTGGCTTCTATGGTTGCATCCTTTTTCAAAAGAATGTGAGAAAGAAAAAGGCATATTTTGGATGCAGAGCAGGAAAACAGAGAGACCGTGTATAACCCAAAGAAGGAAAAAAACACACAGGCAGTCTTTTAAGCTTCACTTTCCTTTCTTTCAACCCAATATTGTGTTTTTAATCCTCCACCTTATATAAATATATCATATGCAGAGCAGTTTCCTGAGCCTACCTCTTTTCAAGCTCCAAATTCGACGTGGAAAAGTCCAGGCTTCCCTGCTCTGGAAGGTTGTGCCGTACTTCCTGTAGAAGACCCCCCCGGTTCCTGTAGAACGCCACTGCGCCTCTGAGCGAGCCCGATACGTAACAGAATCTCAAAGACAGGTAGAAAAACTGGTGGAGGACGACTAGTTAATCATTTTGTGGCAGCGGAGGATGCATACTTCAGTTGAGGATGTTGCAAGTGCACATGAACAACAGGTGGTTTCAGCCGAGCATTTTTTAATTGCGGCGTGATTCGTGGTGAGGGAGTGAAGTGGCCAGGTGTACGTGGCCATGTGCAGACTGCAGTGCTATTATGGGACTGGATGTTTTCTGCCTGGAATCCCTTACCATTAGTTGCGCTGGAGTTCAAAATCTCTACCACTGTCTGTTTTTTTTTGTTTTTTTTTAATTTCCCGTGAATGACTACACACGTGCGCTGGTGATCCCTGGATGAGTGCAATCGAATTGGCTAGCTTTCTGGCTGAATCCCACCACTTCATTTGTTCATGCAGTTCTTAAATTAGATTCATGCAATAGAGGAACGAGGTTAGTCACGTACCTGGAAGTCGAGCGTGGTTGCTGTGAGGTGCTGTGGCCTTTCATTTGCTGCATGCATTGGTTTCTGTGGTTGCATGATGGCTTGGTTGCTGATTCATGGCTGTTTTCCTTGTGCAGGTGTCCTCTAGCCAGATCTAAGTTGCAAGAGTTTGTTTCCACGTTCAGACTTGCACCCTCAAGCTGCTGATGTTGAATTTTTACAAGGCAGCGACTTATTTTCTCCATTGCTCCTGAACGATAGCCCGGATCGATCTAAAACTTTCTGAGCATGTTCCTATCATCATTATGCACCTCCCATAGCAAAATTGCGATCAATGGATGCATAGATTTCGAGAAAAACAGAAAATGGCTGAAGATTACAGAGATCAATTTCTCGGAAACTGTGCATCGGAATCGGCTGAAACTGCTTGGGTAGGTTACTATCACCCATATGCATCTCCCCATGAAACAGGTTTTGAAACGGATGCATAGATATGGAGAAAATGCAAAAATGGCTGAAGGTGATAGGCGCTGATTTCTTGGAAACCGTGCACCAGAATTGGCTGAAATTGCTCGGGCATGTTGCCATCATCCCTATACAACTCCCCATGAAACAGTTTTGCAAATGGATGCACGATTTTCAAGCTAGGGAAAAAACAAATTTCAGCACTATGTATTTTTGCTTCCAAGCATTCTGCAGTTTTTTGCATGGTAAGAAAAATGAGGTTGGGCTATAATGCAGACTTGGAATTTGTTGATGCAGAGTCTAGATGGAGCTTGGATAGGTAGGGTGTGCGAGACTTCGTTGCTTGACTTGTCACTTAAGAATTCTTGCTGTCAATCTGAGGCAAACAGGGTTTCTTGTATGACTGTGCAGGAACACATAACCAGGTGGGTGACGGAGGTGTAAAGAGATGGAACAGGGTGCCATATGGTGATGGGTTGAATAGAGGGGTGGCTGCATGCCTAACAAACAGATTCCAAGCTTCAGATTCCCTTCCAAAATCGAATTTGGCTCGCCCGAAGGTTCTACAGGATGTTTCCTGTAGAAAATTACAGAACATCCTGTAGAAAGCCCAGAACTTCCCATAGAAAGCCCAGAACTTCCTGTAGAAGGTGGAATCTCGACCTGAATGTGATCAAATCTTAGGAAAGGCGAGTGGCCATGGAAGGAATGTCTGTAGGGATGTCCTGTAGCCTGGTACGGACCCCTATCCTCATTTTGCACGACCCTCCTTACCTGCAATGTATTCCCTGCAACCTGCAATTATTCCACAGAGATTAGGCCTGTTTTTTCTTTTTTTTTTTTCTCTTTTTTTTTGAAAACAACTAGGGTGCCTCATGGAGGTTTTCACCCTAATTTCCTGCCCTGGGCGCCTCCAAGGGAGGTTTTCACCCAGAAATTTTATTCTCTTTTTATTTTCTCTTCTTTCCAACCCATTGACCGCCTCATGGAGGTTTTCAATCAATGAGCCAATCTAAGGCACCTCCGAGGAGGTTTTCACTTTAGATTTTTATTTTTCTCTTATTTTCATTTTTTCTTTTTTCTTTTTTCTCTTTTTTTCTACCCTACCCTACTGGAAAAACAATATCATTTTCAAGTATAAGAATACTTCCAATGGAGCCATGTGCACATCGAGATGATAGACAAAATGATGTGGAGGCTTGAAATGCATGCTTTGGTAGGTATCCGGATTTCAGAGACCATATGATTTGACTTTGAAGGGATTAAGCATAGCTGAGGAAGAGAGTACTGCTGCAACTTAGTGACCGTCTGGAACCATATCTCAATATAGCTCTGATATCCTTGGTCCTTTTGCTGATCTGGATCATTCTTCATGTCACCTTCTACCATGACCTTCTCATCTTCCTCTTTTTGTTGATTTTTCTCTTGAATACTGGAAGATTTGATGGTAACCATGAGGGAACTCTCTCGATCTTTGATTTTGATGCCTTCTCTTCATCAAGTACAACCCATGGTTCTTTGATCTTTTCTTTTGAATTTTCTTCTGCTGGATGTGGTCCTTCATTGCTTTCAATATAGTCTCTTTTTTGCAATACTCTTCTTGAGCTATGGCGAATATCATTGAGCTCAAGAGGAGTTGTTTGGACATGTTGTGCCTCATCTTTGCAACAGAGTTGAGCTACTCCCATGTGCGGGTTTGTAAATGGTGGCATGGTTAGTTGAGTAGGGGTGTCTATTTGAGATGGATGTGCATGGGGTTGTGGTTGGGCAGGTGGTGGAGGCAAAGGAGTGGGAGGAGAGTCGTACTGGGGCCTCCACCCCTGATGAGGTGCATTCCACTGAGGCTGTGGCTGAGCATAAGAGTGAAAGGAATGAGCAACTAGAGAAGCATGGTATTGAGGAGGATACGACCAAGGAGGGGGTGTGGACCAGGAAGGATGAGCAGGGGGACCCCAAGACGACATGGAAGTGGCTTGATAGGGGTTATAATGGGTCTGGTATGTCCCTTGCATTTCCTCCTGGTAAGTTCTGGGTCCATGTGGCCTCCTTTGGTTCATGAAATAGAGTGGTTCAGTGACTCCTTTGGCTTTCTGATATGCAGCTTTAAGTCTGGGCAAGGAAGGGCACTGATTCGTAGGATGGTCTTCTTCACAGACAAAACACACTTCTATAGAGTGCAATGGACATCTACTCCTAGGATGCTTTCTAGTGCACCTGAGACAAAAGATGGCCAAAGCCCTCTTGGCTTCCTCTTTCTTCCTTTGGATCTGCAAGGTATCAAGTTGCATGGCAAGAAACTGCCTCATCTCGCTCTTGAAATCTTCCATCTGATTTGCAAATTTGTTTTTGGATAAGGTACTGCTCCCAACATTTCTGCTTGTAGCCATTTTCTCCAGAGGAATGTTTTCTTCTTCTTCTTCCCTTGAGGTTCTTCAAATATGTCTTGCTGTCCACCTAAGGGTTCTTTAATCACAGCCATCGAAGAAGAGAGAAGGTTGGCTGTGTGAAGTAGTGGGCGTGTTGTGCAATCATTTTCTGAATTATCTCTACTCCTACAAGGCAGGAAAGGAAATCTTTTTGGTTGATTTTTGCTCTTTTTTTTTCTCTTCTTGTACCTACAAAACTAAAATAGATTGAACTGCAACTAACTATCTTGCTGAAATGAAAATGCAGAATTGAAATGAAAGCAGGAAAGGACTAATCTATTTTTCTCAAATGAAATTGCAGGAATGAAATGCTAATCTATGCTTGCAGAATTGAAATTGCGGAATTGAAATGCTAATCTACGCTTGCAGAATTTAAATGCTAATCTACGCTTGCAGAATTGAAATTGTGGAATTTAAATGCTAATCTATGCTTGTAGAATTGAAATTGCGGAATTGAAATGAAATAAACTACTTAGCAGAAGGTTGTAGAGAAGAAAAGCAGCAATCACCAATACTCTGACGCTTCCCCAGCAACGGCGCCAAAAAGATGGTGGGCCCTAGTATTGCAGCGATAATGCTGCAACTCCTGGAACTCCCTTCTTTAATTTTATCAACCTGGTAGTTCGTAACAAACTTGGAAGCGACGATGCTATATGTACAAGTACTAGCTCTTGCCGCGACTGTCACTTGATCAGCTGGCACAAGTCCGCTAGGAGCTTAAGCCAACTTCTATGAGCTCTTATAAGAATCTTTTTAACTGATGGATGAAAGCTAACTCAAAGGGGGCTAATCTACTTGCAGAAAGAAATTGAAAGCTGAAAGGAAACGTAAACCCTAACAAACCCTAATTTTACCAGCTAGCCCTACTAATGCAAGAAAGAGGGTGCAAGCTATTGAAAGAGATGCCATTGAATTCTAGGAAGGTAAATTCATGTATCTAAGCTACTTCTACAGTAACATCTGAAAAAAAACATCTTTTTGTATTTTTGAATAAGTTGCCAGAATTATCATGCATGCGATTTGACTGTTTTTTACTGTGCAGAGGTGGAATGGCAAGAGGAAATGCTTGGAGGAGGTCGGGAAGGTTCAGAGAGGGCCTAAGGGGTCCCTAACACCCTTCCGGAGAGTTTCACAGAGTTTGGCTATCAAGAAACCTCATTCGTGAGCCTCTACAGTGAGTTTGCAGGGGTTCTACAGGATGTTCTGGAATTTCTACAGGATGTCTATAATTTTCCACAGGTTGTTCAGAAATGGGATTTTGGAGGATGGATGGAGAGAGAAAGGTGAAGGAGTGAGTATGGAGGTAGGAAAAGGGTGTAAGGAGGTCCAGGACTTGGTGGATGGAGTTGAGAAAAGATGAAGATGGCTGGATTTGTTCAAGGAGGAATGAAGCAATGTTGCACAAAAATTAGGGTTGTGTGAGCAAGTGTGGCAAACGTGAGGCAAAAATCCGAGTTAGGGGATGGAGCAGATGGGATTATAGGCAGATAGAGAAGTGGTACAGGTGCTCTGCAAGTGGTTTTTCCAACTGAACCAACGAAGACTTGTAAAATCAGAGACCTAGTTACGTTGACCTAATCTGATCTAGCTGACAGTAATGAAACCATGTATACTAACTATGCAACGAAGCAATCAAGAATCTGAACATGTAACCAACTTCTACAATTAAAAATCGAACACTAATGATTGCATAGCGAAGCAAAGACAGTGTTTTTGGTGGTAGCAAGGTCACCTTGATCCCAACTCCTGATCCCACTGAGGGAGAGGTGAAATCAGAGGTGCTTGATGGCCCTTTTTCTGAAGATCTTCCTTGTTATTAACCTATCAACTAAATCTGAACATGAAAAGCCTTTTTAATCATCAAAAGCAACCTAAACAACAAAACAAGATTTAAATATAAATAGCAGATTTTATTCTAAGAATGCAGCGAAAACACATAAAGGTAAAAAAAGGAGGTACTGGGCACTTGAGATGGGCCCAACCCCAAGAGCTATAGCCTCCTAAGAGAGATTTAGAGCTGGTGCAAAGCTGGATTCATCTTTATTGATCAAAAGAATAGTTACATTCCAAAAACTGTCCACAAGGAAAACTTGAAAATGTGCTGAAATGCAGAGCTAACCTACTGCCTAAAAAATGACTAAAATCGAACTACAAACTAGCTAACTTCTGCCTACAAAATGAATAACTGAAATGAGGCCCCAAGCCTTCTTATTTATACAAATTAAAGACCCCAACAGTCCTCCTAAACTTTAGGGACTCGGCTGCCCAAAACTTGCAGTTAACAGTAGTCCTACTTGACTTGCTTGGCTGCCCTTGTGATAATCGATTTGGTGGCCCTTGAACTCCGAGCTGATGGTGGAGAATTCGAGGTAAGGACCAATAAATGAAGGGGACACCTTCCTAAAAATCCTCTCCACAAATTTCGCTGCCAAGTGCTCATTTAAACCTTTGATTTTGTCTCCAAATTGACCAAAAAGATTGCATAAAGCACACATTAGACTTGTTGTCATAATGACTAACCCAATTCACTATATTAGCATAAATATAATAAAAAACATGCAACAAACTAATGAGAATGGTGGTTAAGTCGAATTAGGAGGCTGAAAGAGCCCATATAATTATCCATTTTTGGGGCTCATCAGCTAAGTTTGTTGATTATGTTTGAATTCCATATTCTTTAGTTTCCAAGGGGAATTTTATGAGCAGACTTGTGGAGTTTCCATGGGCTTCCCCATCCCCCCAGTTGTTGCAAACCTTTTCATAGGAGACTTCGAGACCAAGGCCCTAGCCTCTATAACTTTTTGTCCGAAGCTATGCAAACCATTTGTTGATGATATTTGTGTTATTTGGTCACATGGTCATGAAAGTTAGAGTTATTCAAGCAACATATGAATAGTAAATCTGACACTATCAAATTTCCTATAAAGGTCAAGAGTAATGATAGCCTTTCTTTCCTTGGTGTTCTTATTTCTAAGAATGATGATGGTTCCATTTCCCACCAGGTCTTCTATAAAATGACTCACACACAATAGTACCTCCATGCTAAGTCCCATCACCACTCGATGTAGAAACTTGGTGTGTTAAACACCTTGACCACTAGGGCATTAAGGATCTTTGATGAGAATCACTTTAATGAGGAGAAGACCCACTTTATGGATTTCTTAGTAAGAAATGGCTATAAGAAATTCCAGGGCATCAAGGCTTTCCAAAAATCTAGCCAAGGTCCTAGACCAAAAACGGACCTTGTTGATCATATCCCCCAGGTTTAACTTCCCTATATTCAAGGAACCACTGATAAGATTGCTGACATTCTAAGGAAGAATCAAGTTTCTGCCTCCTTTAAACTATTGAATACCATTTGGGGTATGTTGAAGTTAGTCAAGGATCATGTTGACCCTTATAACATGAAAGACATCTATTTAATTCCGTGCTCATGTGGTTCTCCCTATGTTGGAAAAACAAGCTGATTTGTTACGCAAATGATTCAAGAGCGTATCGATGAAATTAAACATTGTCAGTCTTGTTCCTTTGTTCTTGCTGAGCATGCAGAGAAAACAAAGCACCATATTTTCATTGAGGACTTTACGATACTCTCTAAGATTGATATCTATCATCACAGGAAGTTTAGAGAAGCCATTGAGATTGAAAAACACTACAACAATTTGAACAGAGATGATGAATGGAAGATTAGCAAGAACCAGATTCCCGCTCTCTTTTTAGGTTTAGCTTCCTCCTAAATCCTCTCTCCTCCTTCTTTCCTACATTTTTCCTTATCTTTCTTATTAGGTATATTTTTATATTTAAAATTCTTTTTATTATTATGTATATTTTTATATTTAAGCTACTTATTATTATTTATAGTTTTTTTTGTTTTTATTATATTTTATATTTTTCCTTGATATATTATTAATATATATATATATAAAAAGTGTATATATTAATATATATTTTATATTATTCTTTATTAATTTATAATATTAATATATTCATGATTATTATATTTAGAGTTAAATTTTGTGCTTATTGATTTATCTTTAACAATAATAAATTAAATTCGTACATCTTAATTATTAAGTTATATTAACACCCCCTCCCCTTTTTTAACTCATATCTTTTTATTAAAATATTTTTTATACTTAAATTTGTTATTTTTTTAATTAAATCATTTCGTCGTTAATTTAATTTATTTTATATTTTTTTATAATTTAAAATAATTAATTTTTAACTTTTATTTTCTTAATCTTTTTAACTTTTTAAATATTTTTTTGACTTTTGATTTTTTGTTTGTTTGTTAATAATCTCATTTATTATTATGAATGTTTTAATTTTATTAATCCTTTGTTAATTGTTTTTCACATTTGACCTCTTAATGTTCAACTAACTTAATACTTATTCTCCTTTTTGACCACGCATCTCTCACCTATTTATCTCTCAATGCCTAAACAAATTTTGTATCTCTGTCTTGAAGATGCACCACACTTGTTAGCTTGAAACATTGAGAATAAAAGAAGTTTGATGTGAGTAACTAAAAAATGCTTCATTATTACTCTTCTCACAAAAGTCTCGAATCTAAAATGAGAAAATTCTTCAGAATCCATGACTACTCAGAGAACATGAAAGATAAGGCATCTACTTTTAGCCTAAAGGGAAAGGATGATATTTGATAGGAAGACATGGAAAATATAAAAAGAATCAAAGAATAATTGTCTAAAAGTGAATTTGAAGGATAATTCCAGAATATGTACCTATCAAAAAGGTATTTTGACAACAAAGCTAAGGAATTTTATGAGCTTAGAACGAGATAAATGAAAAATGAAGAGTACACCAACAAATTTCTAGGGTTTTTGAGATATGTCCCCTACCTCAAAGACGAGAAGGAAAATATTTAGTGATACATCGGTGTGCTACCATCAACATTTAAAGACTAAACTAAATTTGATCAGCCACAAACCCTTGAAGATGCAATCATAAAGTTGAAGCACTTTTATTGGCAGTCTAGACATAAAATTGAGTATAAATTAGACTGGAAATCCAAGAGTAGTGCCAAGTGCAAAGGAAAAAGGAACAAAGTACTTAAGGGGAAAAATACAACCCCTGCTAATCAAGAAAATAAAAAAAAAAGTTCAATAGAGGCCGCTTTACTCAGCCTACAGGAGAAGAAGCCAAGAATTATGGGAAGGGTCTGTATACGCATTGGAATTATGGAGAGAGCCACTTAAGGAAAGATTGCCCACAACACAAGAATGTTTGCCCGAGATTTTAAAATGCACATGATGTTAAGACAGTCAAAGACATGGCCCAAAATTGATCTGGATCTTAGGGGAGGCCCCTAAGATCTAAAAGAGTGAAATGCCAGAAGAAAAGAGGAGAACACATAATAACAAAATGACAAAGATTTTTTTTTTTTATTAAAACAAATAATAACTATAAAGACTACATTGTGGTGGACAATCTGTCCTTTCACAAAATGTGACTCGTTACTTATAACCTCTTTTTGTCACAATACCACATGTAAATTCCATGGGTGGGTAAATACCATGGGTGAATGAATACCATGAGTGGATGTTACTTACAATACCATGGGTAAATTCCATGAGTGGATAAGCACCATGGGAAGATGAATACCAAGGGTTGGTGCCACTTATGATACCATGGGAAAATACCATGGGTGGATGCCACTTACAATATCATGGGTAAATTCCATGGGTGGATAAATACCATAGGTGGCTGAATACCATGGGTGTATGCAACTTACAATACCATGGGTGAATGAATACTATGGGTGAATGAATACCATGGGTGGATGAATACCATGGAAGGATGCCATTTACCATTCAGATAAAAAATATACCCAAAATTTATGCAATAGTGGAAAGTTTCCAAGCTGATAACCAAAGATCGATCATAGAAATGGAAGGTATGCTCCGTGACCAAAGTATTTTAGTTTTGATTGACACTAGTTCAAATTTTAGTTACATCAGTCCTGCCATTGTTGAAAAATGCACATTGAAAAAGGAAGTGCATTCTAAGTCTTGGCTAATTCAGTTGGCCACAAGGACAAGAAGGAAAGTTGAGAACATAGTAAGATCATGCCCAATTGAGCTAATTGGTATGCCTATTGTTTCGAATTTCAATGTGCTGCCACTAGGAGCATATGACACATTGTTGGGAATGGAATAGTTGTCTAAGCATCATAAGAAGGTGGATTGTTACGAAAAGGTCATTGAATGTCTTGATGAGGATGGAGAGCGTAGATTATTGCGAGGAAAATTAAAGTTCACATTAGTTCAATTAATTTTGGCCATGCAAGCCAAGAAAATCCACAGGAAGAGATGTATCTTATTTTTGTGCAATTATCTAGTAGCATTGAAGCTAACAACAATGCTAGGAATAATGATAGTAATGTTCCGTTAAAATAACCTCTCTTGAACTAGTTTCAAGAGTATATTCATTGGTTTTTTTTTTTTTTTTTTTTAAGGGTTCCTCATAGGGAGGTGGATTTATCATTGAATTAATTCTAAGAGCATCTCCAACATACAAAAAATCCATATAGAAAGAATGCAAATAAATTAATTGAGCTAAATCTATAACTCAAGGAGATGTTGGACAAAGGTTACATAAGGCCATGTGTGTCACCATGGGGAGAACCAATCTTATTCATGAAGAAGAAGGATGACACACTCAAGTTATGCATCAATTACATGCAACTAAATAAGGTAACCATTAAAAAAATGTATCCCTTTCCAAGAATTGATGATGATCAGCTGTAAGGAGCAACAATCTTCTCCAAGATTGATTTAAGATAATGATATCATCAAGTACATATTAAAGATGAGGATATCAACAATATCACATTCCAAAGGACGTACACACATGATGAGTTCATGGTAGTGCCCTTTAGTTGATCCAGGTGGATATTAGTGGCCACCCTCCTATTCCACTTGGACCCCCAACACCGTCTCTTTCAGTTTTTCAGTTTCCTTAATTGTAGCACAATTTACTATTTTGGCAGTTTTTCGGGTCCTGATCTTTCGGAGCCATTTTGAGGCCCAAAACGACGTTTCTAAGGAAAAAAGAGAGACCAATATTTTTCCTATTGGGATGACCAATTTGTTTCTAGTCTACTCTTTGAGATATTCAAAATGAGGTATTATAATAACCAAATGAAGATCGTATGCCAAAGTTACAACCCCAGGAAATTAATGTACCAATTTACTCAAACGGGGCCCACAATTTTGGCGCTTCATCTCCTAGGGTTAGGTTTCTGGATGTTTAGGGTTTTCCATTGTTTCCCAATAATAAGTAGGCCTTGGATCCTCATTGTAACACAATTCAAAGGCATGTAACCACCACATCTCTTCTCAGAGATAAGCTATCATCACCCGAGCTAGTCTTATTTCCATTCTGTTTGTAAGCATATTTTAGTGTTTGATATTAATGAAATGAAGTGTTATTTCTGTTGCATATTTGTATTTATGGTTATATCTGTAATTTGTTTCATTCTTGTTTAAACTCGAATCGGTGGCATCAGTGCGGTATGCTCTTTCTCTATTTTTCTTTGCATGTCCCCAACGAGGTCAAGATATAAGGAGTTAGGTATTGAACTAGTTGAACCTTTGCAAGACTTGCCTCGCAAAGCCCAAAGACCTCTCATGGGGGAAGAAAATAAAGATGAGGAGGAAGGAGATCCTTTCAAAATCTTGCTCGAAGAATCCCACGAGTGACAAAGGAACGCGATGATGGAAAACTTTGCCCAGATCCTTCAGCAGCTACCCAAGTGCGACACATTTACTTCCAACAGTTACTCTGGAAGTGCCACACCCTTTAAGTTACAAGTTAGCTTTGACATTCACATATTTGAGGGTCAGATAGATGTGGATGCCGTAGATAAATGGTTAAATATGCTATAAGGATATTTTTTTGTTCATGTTTTTTCCAGCTCGGAAAAGATTACTTTTTCTCTTCTCAAAGACACCCCCACGTCAAGGACTAGTGGGAAACTTGCTGTGAGAAGTAGGATGAAAGTACACCCTCACTATTTTCGGCTACACCCACTTGGGATTCATTCCAGGATACCATCAAGGAGTAGTACTACTTGGTCGGTAGCTATGAGGATAAATACATAAAGTGGACCACATTGTGATAGGGAAGGGACCAAGATGTGCTAGAGTTTACCAATGTTTTTCATGCCCTTTGCACGAAGTTGGGTATCAAGGATTCTAAGAAACATTTGGTACTCAAGTACTGTGGCTACCTACATAGGTACATCCAGGATGAGATGGAGTTCCTAGTGTTAGTTCCAGTCTTCGTAGCCTGCCACCAGGGATCAAAATGGGCTCTTACTATGTCTAGTTTTCAGAGATGTTTTGCAAATGATCTTCAGTGAAAAGCATGTCATAAACATGTTCATTTGAAGCAGCTCAGAAAAATCTTTCCAATGGTATATCACACTTCCAAAACCAACTCCCGGATCAGAAGATATGATCAAATGAATGATTGACTCCTGTTTATGAAAATTCATTGAATAGATAAAAGGCAAAGAAGGCCAAGAGGAAACAGAATTCTGAGCCTGCATTAGGTAAGGATGTTGCAAAGATTACCTAGGAAGGCTTGTCTGGGATGATTTCTTTGCCCCTTTCTTATAACATGGATACTTTCAAAAGCCTTTGGCGAGATGGCTCTATGCCTATTGAAACCCTAAAAATCATTCTTCCATGAAATCCATGATACTAGAACAAGATAAAGTTGCAAATTTAGAGGCTTCTATTATGGCATCAGTATGTTCAGATGTTGAAAATATTGTAGCAGGCAACCATTAATGTTTTGGTCTGAATGATGGCACTAGAACTGATACTCTCCCAACATCTGACAAAATTGAAATTCAGGGGAATATGAAATGGTCCTATTTAATCAAGATATTGTTGTTATCAGAATTTCACTTTAGCTCATAGCACCCTTACATATAGTGAAAGAAATAGAAGTATGGAAATATCACAAGGGAAAAAGTGTCGGAGAACATTAAAGAAAAGCACCTGCAAGATTCCTCGGTCAGAATTATAGTTTTGTTGGTGATCTTGCGAAAAAAAAGGGCTAGTCTGGAATATTTGTAGCAGTAATGTTTCCAATCAAGAAATGAATTTTAATGGGATATGAGCTCTGGAAGCCATACCTTCGTGCCATGATGGAATGTGACATGAAAGCAGTAAGTATAGGTTCAAAGAGTAAAGTAGAGGTTTTGGAGACTTGCTTGCAGCAGAAAGAAGGACATCGCTGTCAAAGAGGGAAGTTATATAAACGTGATGGACAACATGGAAACTTCAGATACTAGATTATGTAATCATAAAGGTGACAGGGTAGAGATAGACATGAGAGCTCCTTTTGAATCAGTTAAGGTTGCTGTCAATATGTTTGGAGAGAGGGCTATTGGAGATAAAATTACTAAGAAAAGACTTGAAATTCCAGAAGAAAAGAGACAAATATCAAATGAAACTCAACTGCATCTTCTGCAAAAGGAATTCGCTAAGTTAAGGGAACAACTGAAAAACACAGAGAAAATAAAGGCTCAAGCTCAGGTTGAATTGACAGAAGCTAAGAAAGTTGTCGAGGATTTGTCTTGGAAATTGGGAAAAGCAACAAAATTTAGAGAAAATGCTTATAAGGCTTCTGAAATTGCTAGGCTTCATGCTGAAGAAGTACGTGCTACAAATATAGATAATGGTAAGACTGATAATACAGGTTGGCACTTAGATCTTACTGATGCACGAAATGAGCTTATAGAAGCTACAACTGAGCTGGAAGATGCCAAAAAGAGCTTAGAAAGCTGAAACAAGAGTTCCAAACTTGCATGGAAACCAAGGTATTTTCCATCAAACAAGCAGAAAAGGAAAGGATTTCAATTACAGCTGAGAGGGAGGCCATAACACAGGAGGCTTCTGTAGTAGTAGAACAAATTAGAAAACAAAAATTGGCTATTACGCAAGATCTTGGTGCTACATAGGATCTAGAAAGAAAGCTAGTTGTCACAAAAGCAACAATGGATAACTTGCAAAATGAAGTCAATTTAGTAAAGAGTCCAGAGTCTAAGGTTTGTAAGAGTGCTTCTCATCTTATTGAGAATCTTAAGAAGGTGAAGGAAGAGATTGAGAAGGCCCAGTTCAACTCCAAATCCCATGCACCCCTGCATCCACAACAAACACAAGTCAAACATCAAAGCCAAGTCAATCCAAGGTGAAGGCGCTGCGCGTTTCCTCTTGGCATTGCGCACTCCCTTCAGGCGCTGCGCGTTTCCTCTTAGCGTTGCGTTTTTGGACTATGGCACTGTGGTTTTGGAATATGGCCCTACGTGTAGCGCTTACACATGGGAAAGATACATTGGGGAATGGAGTAAGGGTTCCATTATCCTTGAAATAGGCTGCCCCAATGACTCCTCTAGTTCCTATAAAGGAGTCTCAGTTGATGGCTAAAGATAAATTCAATGCAATTGAAATAATTGAAGATTCAGAGTATGATTCTGCTGGTTCCTCTCTAGCAGCTAAATCAAATATGTCAATGGAAGTCATTTGTCCCTTTGATAAGGGCAGTGGAGGTTTTCCAACCCACAAGATAGAAGATGAGTGGTGGCTTGTGGGTTGCTATGAAATAATTGGTTTTTCCACTTGTAAGGGCAGGAGACTTAATCGGGGAGATGCAGTCACATTCTCTTTTCCTATGCCTTGTAGTTCTATCACCAAGCGCTGGGGAAGAGGAAGAGCTGCTGCTATGTCTTCAAAGATTGTGAGATTCTCCAAAAAATAGTATGGCGAGGTAGGCCACCTTCCTGCCGAGTGGACTCAATGCTTGATACCTTTGGTCAATTTGAAGAAAGTGAAGATACAGGGTTGTTGTGTAGCTGCACCTGAAATCCTTGGTTTGATGGAAAACATACTATTGGCAGTCAGGTTATACATCAACAATTCAATCTTTCAAAGCTTAACTAGACTTCCATTGAAGTTGGTTGCTTCATCAACAGAGGATAGTACCATAAAACCTCTTCCAAACATTGTTCCGATTGCTTGGCAAGGAACCATTTCAGAAGGCCAATTTCACCCCAGAGGATCTTTACACATAGAAATGTTCACTGGATCTTAGGGATAACTTGGGAGTGTCAATGCCACTTTTGCCTTCCTTGAAGCGTCACAAATCAACTACAGGTTAAAATGAGCAGGAGAATGAAGGAGAGGAGGATCTTTCCAATTCAGAATTGGACAAACTTATCGGTGCATCAGAGCATTGTTATTTGGAGGAAATGGATTCACCTTTTACTCTATTGTGTGATCTTCGTCCATATCAGAAGCAAGTTCTGTGCTGGATGAGTAAATTGGAAAAGGACGCTATGAAGTTAAGGGTGACAGTGATCCTTGTATGAAGTCTTTTATCAAATCAGATCAGGGGCAAATGAGAAGAACACCATGTTTTAACACTTAGTCTTCAAATGTATGGTTGACGAGTTATCCAAAAGGTTGTTGAGGTTGTGGACTAGCAGTTGAAGCTCGTCCAGGAATTGGATGGACATGTTATGCGCTGCATGTATAGCCATCCTCAAGGGGCACTACGTGTAGTCTTTTGGCACTGCGCGTAGTATTTTGGCACTACGCGTAGGGCCAATCGTTTTAAAATTTTCCTGGTCTAGTGTATAATCCAATGAAAGCTGGATCGTGTTCAAACAAAGTTTAAAAGACAAGAAAATCGCTCTTAAAACGATTGATAGTTGATTGGACCTATTAGGTAGTATGGGTTATGATCCAAATTATGGTGCAAGGCCAGTAAAAGTGATTTAGCAATATGTAGAAATTGAACTAGCGAAGGAAATACTCAGGGGTGATATTAAGGAAGAGGATACGTTTCTTGTGCAGAGATTTAGGGCGATAATAAGGATATTTCATGAGTAATTAAAGGAATTTTGGAAGTCAATCGAATTTTTCAAAGAGATGTCGGATTATTTGAATATTTCTAGGAACCGGTGGCAGAGTTTGAAGGCTTGAAATCAACAGCTATTAAAACATTATAAATTTCCAACGATGGTTCCAAACAAACTTTGGCAGGTATTTTGACTTGTGGCAGTCAAAGGGAAGATTTTGTGGAATATGGTTCCACACTTAAAAGAGCAAATACAGTGATGTTAATACACTTGGCAAACCTTCACTTAATTTGGGTTTTCCAAAACTATTTCTCATGGTTCTCGAGATAGTGTGGAGTTTTAGTTGCAAATTAATTAGTCATATTGTTTAGTTTATAATATTGTTTTAGTATAGGATTTCATTATTAAATTTTTATTTTTTACTTCCTATGTTGAGGAAATTAAAATGATTTTGTAAATATAAGTAGGATTAGTTTAAAGGTGTAAGGGTTTAATTTTTGCAGCAAAGAGAGGCTGCTTGGAACTGTGTAAAGTTTTTCTTGAATATTATTTTAATGAAGCAGTTTCTGCCCTTTAGATCTGGGATCCAAATGGTGTTTAATCTTCAGTACGCTTTTCCTGTAGACTCACTTACATACTTTGTTTTTTCTACTATTTCTTGTTACAACATTATCTAAGAGACGTGTTAGGAACCCATCTACACACGATGCTCCTTTCACAATGGTTTTGTTGTTAAATGTAGTGGTTTTCTTTGTAGAATTCATCCTCTATTAGATGCTCTGTTGAGTAACCTTGTGTTTTTGTATTCTAGTGCTGCTATTGTAGATCCATCCCCTGATTGATGCCTGCATGGCAACGGGATTTATCCCCTATTCTTCTCGCATTTTCATCTTTTATCTGGCTGAACATTGCACTTACTTTGCCCCAAGTTTACCGGCGGAAACTAGCCTCGAATCCATAGTCCAATGGTCCCTTCTCTTGTTGTTTTCGACCCACAACTTTAAAATCAAATTCCCGCAATTCACAGCTAGCCTAAGATTCACTCATTGTAGCTACATTTTTTTCGCAAAGAGAGAGCCTTCTCTGGTCTGGTAGGGCTAGATGCTAGATCGAAAGCTTGGTCTGTGGTTACCTCGGAATTGCCTCTTCTCAGCCTTGAGGTTCACTCTGAGTGCTAACATATTGGCGTCGTTGCCAGGGATTGAGGTGATAGATATTCTCTGGAAAAGATCGTTCAAGTTGCAGATCTGATTGTTGATGGTGGACAACAGTCAGACACATATGAAGGTTGAAACATCCGCCTGGCGACTCCACTATTCGAAATCCCGAGTTTCAAAGTATTGATGGTGGCTCCATTGGCTAAATGAAGGACTCAGATGTTGTTTCTATTTGTTCAAGGTATTCATGTATCGATTTTTCTAATCTTCCTGGTTTTCCTAATCAATTACTGAAGGATGCATATATTTTGAGCAATGGCCCTAAATTCAGTGGGGAAGATCTGACTTTGACTTTTGAACATATAGAAAATTTTAAAACATTTGTGAAAATTCTTAGAGTAAAAAAAGAAGATGTCTTCATCAGATTGTTCTTTGATTCATTTCAAGGCAAATGTAGAAGATGGATTAAAGGTTTTCCTATCAGATCTATTAAGTCATTTGCAGATTTTTGGCATATCTTTCTTGAAACATGGATGGAGAAAGAGGAAGAATTCAAAATAGAGGTGCCCTCTATTCAAGGCTTTAGAGAATGGGAAGATATGTGCACAAATGATGAGGTAGATGCGAATTTTTCTTCATCTCTTTCTTCTTATCTGAAATCCTGTCGATGTAGCCATGAAGTTAAGCTCAATTTTTTGCAAGAGTTTTCCATCAAAATTGAAGAAGATCTAACTGAATTGGAGACCCAAATACAGTCCCAGGATCTGGATTGTCAAGTCCCATTCTTTGGGGACCCTTTCTAGCAGAAGGAAGGAAAGGTAAGGCTGCCCTTGGATGTTTGCATTAATAGTTTACAGCTGGAAGCATATGTTGAGGAGTTAGGGCAGCAAACAGAGTTTGGTTTCTTCAATCCTATTGCAGCGTACATGGAAATTTTTTTCAGTTTGAATGACAAACCAGAATGCCTTTTACACAACCAGACTCATTTTGTGCATGTATGGCTATCAACATTTCTAGTTGTGTCCTAGTTCAAGCACTTCCAAGCAATATCCTTGTCATAGTTACTTGATTGGTTGATCTAGCATTACAACATCACTTGATCTATTGATTTTGTTGCAAAGTAGGGTAGATTTGTACATAAATAAGCTGCCTGAGGCAGCATTTCAGTTTTCGGTATTTGTTTATGTACAGGTTGCAGTATGTGTATGTTTTTGGGTTGGTATAGGTTGTTCAGGTTTGCTGACCGTATTTCCCAATGGATGAGGCACTTGGTCTATGGTGTTCTTGACACCTCCAAGGAGCTTCCATCCCCAATAAGGCCAATGTTAGTTCCAGTCTTCGCAGCCTGTCACCAGGGATCAAAATGGGCTCTTACTATGTTTGGTTTTCAGAGATGTTTTGCACATGATATTTAGTGAAAAACATGTCATAAGCATGTTCATCAAAAGCAGCTCGGAAAAAGATTTCCAACGATATATCACACTCCCAAAACCAGCTCCCGGATCAGAAGATATGATCAAATGAATGATTGACTCCTGTTTATGAAAAATTCATTGAATGGATAAAAGGAAAAGAAGGCCAAGAGGAAACAGAATTCTGAGCCTGCATTAGATAAGGATGTTGTAGGGCCTACCTAGGAAGGCTTGTCTGGGATGATGTCATTGCCCCTTTCTTCTAACATGGATACTTTCAAAAGCCTTTGGCGAGATGGCTCTATGCCTATTGAAACCCTAAAAATCATTCTTCCATGAAATCCATGATACTAGAACAAGATAAAGTTGCAAATTCAGAGGCTTCTATTATGGCATCAGTATGTTCAGATGTTGAAAATATTGCAGTAGGAGACCATTAATGTTTTGTTCTGAATGATGGCACTAGAACTGATACTCTCCCAGCATCTGAAAAAATTGAAATTCAGGGGAATATGAAATGGTCCTATTTAATCAGGATATTGTTGTTATCAGAATTTCACTTCAGCTCATAGCACCCTTACATATAGTGAAAGAAAGATAAGTATGGCAATATCACAAGGGCAAAAGTGTCAGAGAACATTAAAGAAAAGCACCTGCAAGATTCTTTGGTTAGAATTATAGTTTTGTTGGTGATCTTGCGAAAACAAAAGGGTCAGTCTGGAATCTTTGTAGCAGTAATGTTTTCAATCAAGAAATAAATTTTAATGGGATATGAACTCTGGAAGCCATACCTTCGTGCCATGATGGAATGTGACATGAAAGCAATAAGTATAGGTTCAAAGAGTAAAGCAGAGGTTTTGGAGACTTTCTTGCAGCAGAAAGAAGGACATTGCTGTCAAAGAGGGAAGTTATATAAATGTGATGGACAACATGGAAACTTTTGATACTAGATTATGTAATCATAAAGGTGACAGGGTAGAGATAGACCTGAGAGCTCCTTTTGAATCAGTTAAGGCTTCTATCAATATGTTTGGAGAGAGGACTATTGGAGATAAAATTACTAAGAAAAGACTTGAAATTCCTGAAGAAAGAGACAAATATCAAATGAAACTCAATTGCATCTTCTGCAAAAGGACTTCGCTAAGTTAAGGGAACAACTAAAAAGCATAGAGACAAAAAAGGCTTAAGCTTAGGTTGAACTGACAGAAGCTAAGAAAGTTGTCGAGGATTTGTCTTGGAAATTGGGAAAACCAACAGAATTTAGAGAAAAGGCTTATAAGGCTTTTGAAATTGCTAGGCTTCGTGCCGAAGAAGTATGTGCTACAAATACAGATAATGGTAAGATTGATAATACAAGTTGGCACTTAGATCTTGCTGCTGCATGAAATGAGCTTATAGCAGCTACAACTAAGCTGGAAGATGCCAAAAAGAGCTTAGAAAGTTGAAACAAGAGTTCCAAACTTGCATGGAAACCAAGGTATTTGCCATCAAACAAGTAGAAAAGGAAAGGACTTCAATTACAATTGAGAGGGAGGCCATAGCACGGGAGGCTTATGAAGTAGCAGAACAAATTAGAAATCAAAAATTGGCTATTACGCAAGATCTTGGTGCTACAGAGGGTCTAGAAAGAAAGCTAGTTGTGACAAAAGAAACAGTGGAGAACTTGCAAAATGAAGTCAATTTAGTAAAGAGTTCAGAGTCTAAGGTTTGTAAGAGTGCTTCTCATCTTATTGAGAATCTTAAAAAGGTGAAGGAAGAGATTGAGAAGGCCCAATTCAACTCCAAATCCCATGCGCCCTTGCATCCACAACAAACACAAGTCAAACATCAAAGCCAAGTCAATCCAAGGTGGCGGCGCTGCGCATTTCCTCTTGGCACTGCACACTCCCTTCAGGCACTGCGCGTTTCCTCTTAGCACTGCGTTTCCAGATTATGGCACTGTGGTTTTGGAATATGGCCCTACGTGCAACACTTACACATGGGAAAGCTACATTGGGGAATGGAGCAAGGGTTCCATTATCCCTGAAACAGGCTCCCGCAATGACTGCTCTAGTGCCTATTAAGGAGTCTCAGTTGATGGCTAAAGATAAATTCAATGCAATTGAAATAATTGAAGATTCAGAGTCTGATTCTGTTGGTTCCTCTCCAGCAGCTGAATCAAATATGTCAAGGGAATTCATTTGTCCCTTTGATAAGGGCGGTGGAGGTATTCCAACCCATGATATAGAAGATGAATGGTGACTTGTGGGTTGCTATGAAATAATTGGTTTTTCCACTTGTAAGGGCAGGAGACTTAATCGGGGATATGCTATCATATTCTCTTTTCCCATGCCTTACAGTTATGTCACCAAGTGCTGGGGAAGAGGAAGAGCTACTGCTGTGTCTTCAGAGATTGTGAGATTCTCCACAAAACAGTATGGCGAGGTAGGCCACCTTCCAACGGAGTGGACTCGATGCTTGATACCTTTGGTCAATTTAAATAAAGTGAAGATACAGGGTTTTTGTGTAGCTGAACCTGAAATCCTTGGTTTGATGGACATCATACTATTGGCAGTCAGGCTGTACATCAACAATTCAATCTTTCAAAGCTTAACTGGACTTCCATTGAAGTTGGTTGCTTCATTAATGGAGGATAGTACGATAAACCCTCTTCCAAACGTTGTTCTGATTGCTTGGCAAGGAACCATTTCAGAAGGCCGATATCACCCCAGAGGATCTTTACACACGGAAACGTTCACTAGATCTTAAGGATAACTCGGGAGTGTCAATGCCACTTTTGCCTTCCTTTAAGCATCACAAATCAACTACAGGTTCAAATGAGTAGGAGAATGAAGGAGAGGAGGATCTGTCCGATTCAGAATTGGACAAACTTATCGGTGCATTAGAGAGTTGTCATCTGGAGGAAATGGATTTACCTTTTACTCTATTGTGTGATCTGCATCCATATCAGAAGAAAGCTCTGTGCTAGATGAGTAAATTGGATAAGGGGGATATGAAGTTAAGGGTGACAATGATCCTTGTATGAAGTCTGTTATCAAATCAGATCAGGAGCAAATGAGAGGAGCACCATGTTTTAACGCTTAGTCTTCAAATGTATGGTTGCCGAGTTGTCTAGAAGGTTGTTGAGGTTGTGGATGCTGACCAGCAGTTGAAGCTCATCTAGGAATTGAATGGACATGTTATGTGCTGCGTGTATAGCCATCCTCAAGGGGCACTGTGCGTAGGCACAATTGTTTTAAAATTTTCTGGGTCTAGTGTATAATCTAATGAAAGCTGGATCGTGTTCAAACAAAGGTTGAAAGACAGGAAAATTACCCTTGAAGCGACTGATAATTGAGTGTACCTATTAGGTAGTATGGGTTATGATCCAAATTATGGTGCAAGGTTAGTAAAAGTGATTCAACAGTATGCATAAATTGAATTACCGAAGGAAATCCTCAGGGGTGATATTAAGGAAGAGGATATGTTTCTTGTGCAGAGATTTAGGGCGATAAGGAGATTTCATGAGAAATTAAAGGACTCTTGGTAGTCAATTGAATTTTTGAAAGAGATGTGGCATTATTTGAATCTTCTTAGGAACCGGTGGCAGAGTTTGTAGGATTGAAATCAACAGTTGTTAAAACATCCCAGATTTCCAGCAATGGTTCCAAACATACTTTGGCAGGAATTTCGACTTGTGGCAGTCAAAGGGAAGATTTTGTGGAATATGGTTCCACAATTAAAAGAGCAGATATAGTGATGTTAATCCACTTGGAAAACCTTCACTTAATTTGGGTTTTCCAAAACTATTTCTCATGGTTCTTGAGATAGTGTGGAGTTTTAGTTGCAAATTAATTGGTCATATTGTTTAGTTTATAATATTGTTTTAATATAGGATTTCATTATTAATTTTTTATTTTTTATTTCCTATGTTGAGGAAATTAAAATGATTTTGTAAATATAAATAGGATTAGTTTAAAGGTGTAAGGGTTCGAATTTTGCAGCAGAGAGAGGCTGCTTGGAACTGTGTAAAGTTTTTCTTGAATATTATTTTAGTGAAGTAGTTTCTGCCCTTTAGATCAGGGATCCAAATGGTGTTTAATCTTCAGTATGTTTTTCCTGTAGACTCACTTACATACTTTGTTTTTTCTACTATTTCTTGTTGCAACATTATCTAAGAGGCATGTTAGGAACCCATCTACACATGATGCTCCTTTCACAATGGTTTTGTTGTTAAATGTAGTGGTTGTCTTTGCAGAATTCATCCTCTGTTAGATTCTCTGTTGAGTAACCCTGTGTTTCTATGACTTCTAATGCTGCTACTGTAGATCCATCCCCTGATTGATGCCTGCAGGGCAACGAGCTTTCTCCCCTATTCTTCTCACATTTTCATCTTTTATCCGACTGAACATTGCACTTACTTTGCCCCAAGTTTTCTGGTGGAAACTAGTCTCGAATCCATAGCCCAATGGTCCTTTCTCTTGCTGTTTTTGACCCACAAATTTAAAATAAAATTCCTGCACTTTACAGCTAGCCAAAGATTCACTCATTGCAGCCACGTTTTATTGGCAAAGAGAGAGCCCTCTCTGGTCTGGCAGGGCTAGATGCTAGATTGAAAACTTGGTCTGTGGTTACCTCGAAATCGCCTCTTCTCAACCTTGAGGTTCACTCTGAGTGCTAACACCTAGACATCTCCTTGCTTGGCATGACGTACTAATATGCTACCAAGATCAAGCAGAAGCTTAAACAGAAAAAGAAAGACTTTGGATCTGTGAATCAGAATTGAGGGAAAGGCGCCTCCAAACCGTAGAGAAAAGGGCAAGGTCAAGGCGGGGCGACCTAGGAGAACCTGTTGAAGCTGCAAGAAAAGATCAAAACCATGAAGACAAAGAAGGACATAGGAAAGTGGTGTGAGTTCCATAAGATCTCCACTCACAACATAAGAGTGTTAGGCCAATCAGCCACTGGTGGCCAAGGTGAAGGCTTCTGAGTCTAACACATGTTCTGAATCTGAGTCAGAACCTGACAAGTGGAATGACAAAGGGAAGAAGATCATTGATGCAGAGCCTAGTTCCACTGTGGTAGCCACCAAGATCCAGAATATTGAGCCTGAAGATCTAGAAGAGGGGTAGCGCCTATTCCACTCACAGATGTGGGTGAAGGGTTCCCCATTGTGGTTCATTGTCAACATTGGGAGCCAAAAGAACCTCATTTCAGTAGAGGTCATGAAGCAAATGGGCCCATCGAATACAACACATCCACAACCATATACTGTCAAGTGGCTTCACCAAGGACGAGATCTTTGCATCAGCCAACAGTGCCACCTTCCTTACAACATCAACCCCTTCATGGGTGAGGTAAAGTGTGGTGTTGCTCCTATTGAAATTTTTGATGTATTATTAGGACAAACATACTTATGGAAGCGACATGATGTATATGAGTCTATACCTCACTGTGTTATTATTTCTTTTGGTACTAAGTTATACAGGATACTAGAGGTAGCCCCACCTATCACCATCTCTTTGATCTCTGATAAGCATTGAAATAAGGTCATCTCCCAAACTGGGAAATTTGTTTTCTTTTTGATTCGCTCTCAAAGTAAGGGGAAGGTCGTAGCCACATCCATGGCTCGTGGGAAGGGTTCCTCCAAGTAGAAAAAGCAGGTGGATATGGTCGTGGAAGAATTTAGGGACATCTTCTCCTCACCCATAGGGGTACCCTTGCATTGTTAGTGTTATCACTCAGGTTGTCCTTGAAGGTTAAGAAAGGGATACGGCCAAGGTAACCACAAACAAAATTTGGACTGCAGGTTCTAGCCAACCTGCAATCAGAGAGGGCTCTCTCTTTTAGATTTAGTTTTGTTTGAAAGGATTTTAGGCTAGGTCTTGGGTCCAGAGGGTTTTTGTTTTGATTTTCGGTGGGAAAATTGACCTTTTTCAGGTAGAGAGGCAAAACATAGTCTGAATGTTTCAAACCATTGGGCGTGGAGTCGAGGAGGGGAACTGCTGGTGTGCTTCCTTAATAACAGTGAGGGAACATGGAGCAAGATAGTTGAGCTTGAAGCAATTTTCAGGTTTAAGGGATGAACTGAATGCAAAAGTAAGAGAGGCAGTTAAGAATCTCTCCAATAGATTAGCAGAGAAAATAACAGGGCGCTACCTAGGGTTAGTTAAGAATCCCTAGATAATTGGCCAACACAGGTGAATTGGGGTAAACATGAGCCGGAAGGAATTCAATGTTCATAACCAATTCATTCAGAGGAAAACAACAAGAAACAACAGAAATTGAGCATAGAGAGTATTTAAACTAATTCTAGGCTATTCCTTTTTCCTGCTATTTAGATAATGATAAACACATAAACAGAGATCAGAGGCACTTATTGCTTCAGGCCGCAGCGCAAGAATTCCATCTTCAACTCTTCAAAACATTCATCAACAACAGACAGTTCACTCTCCAAGCTTTAAGCAATCTTTGATTACAGAAAAATTCAGGTATACACAGCGAGTCTCTAGTGAAAATTCTCAATTAACCAACTTTTAAAACTATACAGAGGGTGGTATATATAGGGCAAAGCTTTCTATCTACTGCTTTTATTACATCTTGACCTAATCAGGTCATAAAACATAATTTTATTGACCTAACTCTATCTGGAATTAAATGCAAAAAATCTCTTGAGCGGCGCTGAGGGTCGCCGTATCAGAAATAAGTGAATGATGTGGTCCTTGGTGGCTTGCTGTAGTGTCTTGTGAAATAAATATGCATGGGTCCCTGCTCCTCGATGTTTGCCTGCATTTAAAGTTTAAGCTGTGATTTGAGTGCAGGAATGGGCTTTAGCTGCTTGATTTGACTTTATGGGGGGCTCATTAATTCTTAGCTGCTTCGAGCCACTAAAATATCTTCGGTTGATACTCTTTGGCGTTTTTTCCTTCTCTGATACTCTTTGACAAAATATGGACTGTTGATTTGATGTGCTGCGGGTCTAATCACTAATAAATGGATTCTGTTCGGCCTTTGTATCTTCTGAAATTGTCTTCTGCTCCTTTTGGTATGTTCTGTGAAGAAAACGGATCATTTTTGCGCCTTTTCGGGCTTCCTGGGGCCGCATGGTGAGAAGATTCTTTAAAGATTCCCTGAAGATTCTCCATATCGACCTAAAAAATCCTGCGATGAGCGATAATCGCTCATCAAAAACTGCCTCAGAATTGGATTCCGGGGCTCCGAAGTGCGACTTTTGCGCCTCTGTGCCCAAAAAAAGTGCTGATGACGTCAGTAGGGCGACGTGGCGGGATGACGTCAGCATGACGTCATCACGTACGGATGATGACGTGGCAGGTACGGTGGTGGGGACACGTGGCAGTGATGTGGTAGGAGGCCACGCAGGCAGGTGACTCATCGGGTGACTAGACAAGGGGTGACGTAAGCAGGGACTGTGCAGGGGGTGACGTGGGGTATGACGTCACAGGGCGGTAAGCAGTTTTGTGGCGCACCGCTTATGGGCAAAGGTGGTTTCGGAGGAAGGGGCTCCGCCACACCCCAGAGCCTGACGCGTGGCGGGAGTACGGCGTCAAAACCGCCGAACTCCCGGACGCTAAAGGCCGGGCGTGTTGCATATAGGAAAGCTCGCCAGCCGTTGATCTGTGGGGCGGGCGATCCAACGGTTGGCAGCGATCGTGAGGTAACGGCGGGTTAGCGGGTGGGAATATTCGCAGGAATATTCCAAATTTGGTACGCGCGGCAGATGGGTTTTAGAATTAGGTTTAGTGGGTTATGGGGTTTAATAAAGGGCGCATTAATGTATTTACAGTCGGACTTAGGGATATGAGTGAAATATGGGTTTTTGACATGTGGGGTTGATATATTATGCACGGAACGAGGGAAAAAGGTGCAAAAAATGGGTTTTTTGAAGGTTTTTTAGGGGTTTTGGTTTAGGGAAGAGGTTATTATTCTGACCAGATGTCAGAGTAATCCCTGGACACGGATGGGCTAAAAATAGTCCCAGATGGACTGTGATTTCCCTGACTTAGTAAAAATATGGCTATATTGCCAGGGGGGAATATTTACATAAGGGGATTTATATACATGATTTTAATAGGGGAAGGGAAAAACTGATAGGGAGTTATATAATAAAGTCTAAAGTTAATATGGAGATGTAAAGAGGGCGCTAAGGTATGAGACCTTAGGCTTTGTTGGGGAAGAGAAAGCTCACAGATGATGAGTGAGCAGTCCTTGAGTGAAGTAGATGTTCACCAAGGCACATGTCATGGAAATGATGAAACTGAGAGGCTCAAGCAGATCTTGACCTCTTGGGGGATGTTAGTAAGTGACTGGGGGATGAGAAGAAAGGGGAGGTTAGTGAATCTCCAGCTTGAGTACCTCCTTTGTGTTGTTGGGAAAAGTATCCAATTCGGAATGCCCCTATCCCACTCTAAGAGGTGATAGTGCCTTAGCAACAAACAAGACAAACTAATTGAGTATTCTTCTTTATGAAATGTAAATGAGGAGAAAGGATCTAACTAACCGGTGTCCTCCGCTAGTTTGTTGATCCAATCACTCCTCTCTTCAGTAGCTCCCAGCTCCCAGCTCCCTCATCGGCCCAGCTTCACCAAATTCCTGCAAGATCACAAGAGAGAGAAACTACAAGAAGATACAGATATACATTCATAAAAAGCTCAAGATCAGATTAAGCTAAACATGTAAGCATAACAAAACATCATTGGTACACAGCATGTAGGAGAAACTCAAATAGTTTATTGATAGAGTAATAAAGTCCAAGAGGAGATACAACCAAGTGAGGCCCGATCCAGCATCTACCTCCCAGCAAAGGAAACCCTTCCTCTCCTCCAACAAAGCATAAATCACCCAATGTACTAATCTCAATCTCAAACCAACAACAATTCTCTGCAAAGTACAAAATTCCCGCCTCCTGAACCTCTGGGTGAGAGATCCATATATAGATGTAAGCAGAGAGGATGAGTCAGCTTATGTTTTGACTTGTGGCTTCTCTCTGTCAGTTCTTACTTCCACTTGGAGGTTGAGAACCTCTTACTCATCATTAGTCGAATTCATTGTGGCAAGTGTCATTGGAGAAGATTCTGGAAGCTTCCAGGGTCTTTCCACCTCGTTGAATGAGCTTGCCATTTGTCATTTCCCACTCAGCACACCTGGTAGTGCTTCCACCTGCGTTGCAGTGCACCTAGCCAGTGCAACTTCTGCATTTCAACGCAGGCAGCTAGTGGAGCCTCTGAATTGACTGTTTTTGAGTGGTTTTTGGTGGAGAACTTCTGGGAGAAGCTGTCATTGGTTGACCTTGTTGCTTTAGGAGCTGTAACAACATCTTTAGGGACTTTGGATCCCTTGAATTATGGAAATTTCATGCTTATAGCTGTAAGGCACAAAAATGTCTATAACAGTTGCCCCCTAAAGTATGAGGCTGTTTATCGGGTGAAATGCTTTATTAGGAGGATCCGAAGTTCTTCCAATGCTGGGAGGAGACCTGTAATAAGATACAATACAATACATTATTTTTCATACTGCTTTCATGATCTAGCTGAGGCGGGCATTCCCATGCTCAACTTTATAAATTCATTTTTCTGTACATAGAACAGACAATCATCTGATGGTAGACTGATGATTTTGATGAAATCATCATCCTTTTGGTAGGATGATTATCTGCTGCAATGCTGTACATGTCAATGTCTTTATTTTTCTTGAATATATATCACAGCCCGGATGGATGAAACTAGATTCGGGGTCTTCAATCTCGTCCGATCTTCACTTTAAGTACAAGTCGATCCATGTGAGAAATGTTCTGAAGTCGAACATGGAAAGACATCGCTTGATTACCGGTCAATGATGTAAACCGTTAACAAGCGCGAGAGGATCACCGATAATGATAATGACCCTCAAGGTACTACAGTACAATTCACGTGGTGTGAATAAAGGACTTGGCGTCGAACACCACGCAAAATCTTTCGGTCGAAGGTCATTGATGTATACCTGTCGCCGGAAGTGAGAAACTTGCCATTGAGGCATGCAAGCTTCAAAGTACTGAAGGGGTTGTTCCTAGACCAACTTCTTGGATAATGAGCTGATGTCGACAAGAAGTGATCCGTCAAAGGAGGGCCTTGATGTATCCCATATCAGTGACACGGAACGGAGCAAATGATTTTCATGGAGGTGAAAATGATCTGATGATATATGGTTCAGGGTGGCGGTCATGAAAGAATGAAGGATAATGTATGGTAGTGGATGGGGACACGGTTGACTCCTCTGGATGACTTCTCTTGAACATATCGGTGACACTTATGTGATGGATTGGCAGCATTTACCCCAAGGATGGATGGTATGGCGAGACCATGGCGATGTGACCGGTGAATGAAACAACCCAACCCGACTCAGGCACGGAGTGGAAGTGTCATGTTCAAGAGCGACTTGCTACCAATAAAGTTCTCTGAGTTTCTTCCCAATTTTTCCCCAGTCATTGCTGACCAGTACCTCTTTATTTTTGTCAAGCTTGAGGAGGATAACATATGCTTGTTCTATAATTTGCCCTTCGGGCAAACCCATCGCTATGTTTTAACGAGCCTAGCGATAGTGAAACTCGTTCTCGTCTAAAGACAAGTTTGTCGCTATTTAATGTTTTTAACGAGTCTAACGACAAAGATAACTCGGTCCTTTTCATTTTTAGAGAGTCTGAAAAGGTACGTAAAGTCAACTCCGAAAGTCCTTTTTCATCATCTAATCCCTTAAGTCCGAAAAAGTATAAAACAATACAGAAGGGATGAGTTTTCGATAGTTTTAACGAGCCGAACAAAACAAGCGCTCGATCTTTTTGTGCAATAATCCCTCAGGTCCAAAAAGATTAAAATCTAGAGGAGAGATAGCACTTCCGGTCGCTTTAACGAGCTGGAAGGCCAAAACTCAGCAATCTTTTCATATTTTACGAGTCAGATTAAAAGAGCTTAAAGAAGACTCGTCTTTTGAGGAACGAGTGATAAAACGGGTTAGCAGCTGATTCCAGGTAAGGGTTGGAATTTTCCAATCACGGCAGTGTCACAAGGATGGCTAGTGAAATCACTCTTCGCAGCTGTTCCTCAAAATGGGTAAACAATCAATATGGAGGTGAATGATCGGCCAATGGAAAAGTGGAGGTGATGGTGCAAACACGACCAAGGCTTTAATGGCTGATAATGTTACATTCACAGTGGTTATTTACCGGAGGGTAGTTCATTTTTTAACGAGCTTAAATGTGGAAAAACACTGCTCGGTCTTATGTTTATTTTTTAACGAGCATGAACTATGTGCTAAAACTGCTCGATTAACCCAGTCATATGATAAGAATGTCTCATGTAAGATTCCATTTTTACAGTTTGCGCCTTACAAAGCTATGCCCCGCATCCTTTCTTTATGCAAGTTAGGAAACGACTAATCCTACGAGTTTAAAGGGTTAGACCTACAGGTTTAAAGGGAAGGACCTAAAAATTTTAAAAAATAAATAGCCGCCCCTTGCTTGCACTCCAAAAGGTTTGCATGCCCCCAGGTATAAAGTACGATTTCAAGGTTACCCCTCAATTTGCAAGTAAAACATTTGTTCTACCAGGAAAGGCCTACCTCTTTCAGGTTACCCAAAGATTGTTCTATTAATCTTTCAAACAAAACATTTCTTCGGCGGTGTCTACCGAAATAGACAAAGGTGAGAGACTCCGTGCCAAACACATAACTTTGACAAAAGAATCTTATTCTAGAATAACCCTCTTCCAGCATGGGCGGGGTACAGACTAGTCATATTCTCCTGTGGAAACCTACCTTATACTCAAAGTTTTCCTGCCGAAGCAGACCAGGACGCATGCCCCCTGGGTTCCAGTCATATCCTTCCGAATCACTCGCGCTCATCGGGAGGACGGACCGTGGGTTGAGACATTTCTTGCGTGAAGAGACAATTTAGGGAAGGTATATGACTATTTGCGATGCGTGATCTGGGAAATGAAAGCTGGTCCACGAACTTGACCACTCTTCCTTCGTGCGGAAAACACATTACTCTAAAGAGTGAGGAGACGATGGCTCCCATGCAATATATATAGTCTCGTCCAAGGAGTAGGTTATAATCCAAGGGTCCTTGAATGACCATCACGTTCATTTGAACGGTCTTCCCTCTCAATGTTATGGGCACATTGGGGAGGATCCCTAAAGGTCGACTGGTTCCTTTATCAAAGCCTGTCAGATTTCTCATTTCAGGCAAAAGCGCTGGCGAACCAAGCGCTTTCCAAGCAATAGAGGAAAGGATACTCACAAATGCCCCCTCATCAATGATGGTGCCAGCCATGACCATTCTGTATATTTGGACGATAATTCTGAATGGTATGCTTGCTGGCAAACGGGGTCTGCCTAGTTGGTTCCAGTCGAAGGAGACAACTAGGTTGCTTGGTGGTGGGACCGAGTAGACGGCTGGGTATCGCTTTGACGAACTTCCTTCCTGCGATAAAGGAATTGGGGGAGTGCCCCCGTGTTCGTCGGAGTCTGTGCTGATGAAGAGAATTTGGATGGTGTCATCTTTATCCTCTTCAATGACTGTATCATTTGAAGATAAATCCTCTGAAGGCAAGACCGGGTCAACTGCCGCCTCGACCTTTTGACTTTCGTCGGGTATGGATTCAGCTGGTTCATCTTCAATGACCGGCGCTTCAGCTGACCACTTGAGCGGGCCAGCTGGATTTTCAACTAACGAAGGACTCGGCAAGAGTTTTTTATATCCAGGAGGAAGTCGTAACAGTGAAACTGGACGATCATCCAAAACTCTTTTTGCTTCGTCTAAGAAGGGACAACGGTGGATGGCATGGTCGCCTTCGCACAGTCTACAGGGAGATCTAGCTCTCTCTTTTTGTCCAAGGACTTCACTTTCGCTAGTTGACGGTATGCATTCAACATGGCTATCAGAGGTTGATGCCACCGGATTGTGCAAACAGGGAGACCAGTCCCTTAGTATCCGAGGGATGCAGGGACAATCTCTGTGGAAGTGGTCTCCCTTGCATATGACACATGGCGATTTAGGCCTAGTCAGTGCTGTGTGTGGATTTTTGTCAGACGACACTTGTTTGCCCCCAGTCGCTTTTGGCTCCTTCTTCTTTTCTTTCTTCTCCTTAGGAACTTGGTTTTTTGTTTTACCATTTCTGTCAAGCGAAGAGGAAGGAGGAGAAGAAGAATTAGAGGAAGTAGAAGGCTGGTGGGCAACTCTGGTCTGGTCTAACTGTTGATTCGACTGTTCAGGAATAGTGGTGTTCTGAACGACATTGGTTGAGAAGAGCCAGACCGGCAAGCCAATTGTCAGTCCTGGAAGCGACAATGTGGCCATATGGGGCGCACCAACATCTCCCCAAGAGGAGAAGGGACTAGGATTTCCACCAAGGGGAATTCCTTGGTTGGTGGGCTCCATTTTCTCAACCTAAAGATCAACGTAGGAAAAAAGGGGTGATTGTTTCGTTTAAAATAAATTTTAACGACGCTTTAGACACAACTTGCTTTTTCAGTTTTAAAGAGTCGAGAAAAAGCTAAAGATGACTCTAGTCTCCTTCGATGTTTTAACGAGCCCGAAGTGACAAATGCTCGGATGGAATTTTTCCGTTATAGAGTCTGAAAAAGGCCAAAAGGAATTGCTCTGGAGTTCTAGGTAGAGGGTGTGCCAAACTTTTCGCAAAACCGCAGAATACTTTTTAAGGTACGGGCGGTCAATCTTCCCGAATGCTGTGTTCAGTGCATTGCGATCAGTAGGGCGGCCGACATGGCTTCCTAAGGATAAAGGTTTTATGCCTATAGGGGTCTCCCAATATATACTCGACGATACATGGGAGCACAATCCGTATTGGCGCTATCGTCCCTCAGGAGGAATCACCCAACCATCAGCGAGATCGACAGTCACCAGGTTTTACGACGCTGGAACACGTCTCTAGCCTAGACCTCTATGTTGTGCGTTAAGTTACAAAGCGTTGTTAAGTTCATTCAATTTATTTTAGGTTGATCTTTCTTAGAAGTTTGCCTTTTTGGATCACCACGAGACGTATGATACAATTCCTAAATGCAGTCTAAAGATGATAAGCAAGCTTTATATCTTTTCAACAATGAAAATCCTAGCTACAAGGGGAAAAGGAAGACACAAACTTTTCTCAAAGAGCATAGAGCACACTGTAATGCACTTTTCCCTAAATCAAAGCATGCAAACTATCAATATGCAAATGCACAAATGCATGTATTTCTTTTCTCTTTCTTAATATTGATGCCTAAAAAGAAAGTTGTTGTATAAATTTGAATTCGATTTCAAGTGAAAACATAAACAAGTTCCTTTTTCAAAATAAAAAAGATGATTATGTCACTTTATGATTTACTTGTTTCGACACTAGAAATGCATAAATTCAAACCAAAAGACAAAAGTAAAAGCTCAATCAACTGTGAACAGCAAACAAACTCACTCCTAAGATCAAAATGACACTTACGACAGGTCTAGATCTAAGGGCGACAGTATGACTAGTTTACTTTTGTAATGGGAAACTGCAAATGATGTAACAAATACACAAAGAACAAATACAGTTTCTTTATACAACTGAGGCGGAATTGAGGCAAAGAAAAGGGGTTTCAGATAGGTACACTGACTGATAACAGGCTGCAAAAAACAGAGATAAAACTAAGCAAAAGGAAGCAGGGAACCACAGCTGCACAAGGCAAAGACTGATCAGCGCACTCCTAACACAGAGGATTTGACATTCAACACAGGTAGCCTTCACGGGACCTGCGTTGAAATGCAAAACCTCTTCACAGAGTCTGCGCTGAAGCAGAAACGAGAGTTGTTTCTGGGTTCTGGGTTACGGTTTGCAGTTAAATCTACAGTTTTTGGCCGGATCAAAGCTATCAATTAGGTACAATTAGGAGGATGATTTAAAGGAGGACTAAGATCTATCACAAAGGGCTGTTAGAGCACTTGTGGATCAGTTTGTTCAAATCATAAAAACAGGCCCAGTGAGTGGACTAGAGTGGCAGATCTCTACTTTGCATTTGAAAATGGCAAATGCATTTCGATTCGGCACTCCTGAGTTTATGAGAAGAAAAAAATAGAAACACAAATAAACCAACAAGATACGATCCCCAGCGGAGTCGCCAATTTGTTGTTGGGAAAAGTATCCAATTCGGAATGCCCCTATCCCACTCTAAGAGGTGATAGTGCCTTAGCAACAAACAAGACAAACTAATTGAGTATTCTTCTTTATGAAATGTAAATGAGGAGAAAGGATCTAACTAACCGGTGTCCTCCGCTAGTTTGTTGATCCAATCACTCCTCTCTTCAGTAGCTCCCAGCTCCCAGCTCCCTCACCGGCCCAGCTTCACCGAATTCTTGCAAGATCACAAGAGAGAAAAACTACAAGAAGATACAGATATACATTCATAAAAAGCTCAAGATCAGATTAAGCTAAACATGTAAGCATAACAAAACATCATTGGTACACAGCATGTAGGAGAAACTCAAATAGTTTATTGATAGAGTAATAAAGTCCAAGAGGAGATACAACCAAGTGAGGCCCGATCCAGCATCTACCTCCCAGCAAAGGAAACCCTTCCTCTCCTCCAACAAAGCATAAATCACCCAATGTACTAATCTCAATCTCAAACCAACAGCAATTCTCTGCAAAGTACAAAATTCCCGCCTCCTGAACCTCTGGGTGAGAGATCCATATATAGATGTAAGCAGAGAGGATGAGTCAGCTTATGTTTTGACTTGTGGCTTCTCTCTGTCAGTTCTTGCTTCCACTTGGAGGTTGAGAACCTCTTACTCATCATTAGTCGAATTCATTGTGGCAAGTGTCATTGGAGAAGATTCTGGAAGCTTCCAGGGTCTTTCCACCTCGTTGAATGAGCTTGCCATTTGTCATTTCCCGCTCAGCGCACCCTGGTAGTGCTTCCACCTGCGTTGCAGTGCACCTAGCCAATGCAACTTCTGCATTTCAACGCAGGCAGCTAGTGGAGCCTCTGAATTGATCCTGAATTGACTGTTTTTGAGTGGTTTTTGGTGGAGAACTTTTGGGAGAAGCTGTCATTGGTTGACCTTGTTGCTTTAGGAGCTGTAACAACATCTTTAGGGACTTTGGATCCCTTGAATTATGGAAATTTCATGCTTATAGCTGTAAGGCACAAAAATGTCTATAACACTTTGAATGCAAAACTGCCTGATGACTGTGATCTGAAAGGATAAAACATTGTGAGATACAAAATTGATCACTAATCATCACTCTGCCACCGAACAGCTACCTACCCAGCCTCCTGTCCTAACATTTTTTCTTCTTTTTTGTTTTGGGTGCACTTAGACTTGCAGACCCATCCTCACAATTTTTCCTTTTTTCTATTTTCCTATCTAAATCTACACTTATCTCTGCCAGGGCCCAGATTAAACAGTTGGGTCCCTTTGATTCTCTACTTATCTACAAATTTGCCAAGATTAAACTGTTTGGACAGATGTCATTCTCTATATTCTAAAACAGGAAATTGAAACCTAGGGAGGCCAGGATTAGACTGTCTGGACCTCCCTTTAAGAAATTCTTCAAAACTGGAACAACTCATCAAAATTGGAAACAACAGTGGCATTTGAATTGGCACACTTTATTACTTCTTCTCTGGTTTTCTTCTCTGGAAATATGGAACCTTGCTGCAAGAAAGATGACATATTTGGCATGTAAAAATGTCAATCATGAAAAATGAAACCTGTTGCAACAGGAGGCTAACAGTGGCTCCACTTGGGGATGGCTTTTCCTTGTGAAAAGTCAAGGACAGCAGGTCAGACTGCCTTGATCTCTGTTGTCACCATAAACTGAAAAAATTCTTTGCTCTGGCTGTTAGAAATATGAAGCTCTGTGACAAAACAACCTTCTCCTCAGGTGAATCTTTGTGAACTGCTCAGCAATGCCTGCTTTCTTCTGCGTGCTGGATTATTATGTACAATGCTGCCTGAGAATATATCTTTGAAAACATGGATTGCAAATTGATGTACTTCCTTCAGCATTGGTCTGAAACAATTTGCTGAAAATTTTCCTCTTCTGTTAACCCTTTCTTGCCTGAAAATTGCAAGTGCAAAACAGCTTCTCTTTGACCCGAATTGCTGTTATGCCATTGTTACTCTTGCTGCCTTGCTGAGATTGGTACAGAGATAGGTCTTTAAAAACTAGACAATCAGCACCGGCTATGCCTCCATGAATTTACTGCTGTTCCTTCAATAATCGGCCTGCTTATCAAAAGGAATTAAAAACAGTGCTCATATATACACAATATACTGTACAAGGATATTTACAGAACTTGCATTGTTTCAACAACAAGGATCGTGATAATGTTTCAACATCCTGCCATTCACAGGACCTTCTTCAATAGTGCTGTCCTCCATAGATCTGAGAAAATAGGTGTTATTTCCTTGAACAACAGAAATTTCAAATGGACCTTTCCATAAGAAATCAAACTTGGCATGCTTTCCCTTGTCTTCTCTTCTCGAGTCCCACTTCAAAACTTTGTCACCAATACTGAAATCTTCAGCTTTAGCTCTCTTATCAAACATCTTTTTGAGCTTTTCTTGCAAAATCTGTGCTCTGTCATAGACTTGTTCTCTGGTTTGCTGGAGGTGGATTGTCTGATTAATTCTTCTTTGAATGTCATTTGGTTCTGCCTAGATCTCTTATAACAGCTTGATAGTAGGAATACCCAGGGATGAAGGAAATCTAGCCTCCATGCCATATACCAGCTCATAAGGGCTCATTCCAATTGATCTTTTGCTTGAAAGTCTGTCTGCCCATAGGGCATTCACCAGCTTTTTGTGCCAGTTTTTCTTGTTTTCTTCTAGCATTTTCTTTATGATGTTGATGAGGCTCTTGTTAGATGATTCGGCCAATCCATTGCCTTGAGGGTAATATGCTGTAGAGTGGCCCAGGGTGATATGAAACTTATGGCAGAAACTGATCATCTTTTTGGATTTGAAAGCAGCGGCATTATCAGTGATGATTTTCTCAGGGCAGCCAAATCTGGAAAGGATGTTGCATTCAAGGAATTGGATAATGATGGTATCATTGGCTTGTCTACAGGGAATGGCTTCAACCCACTTGGTGAAATAATCGGTGGCTGTTAGGATCCATTTGTGCTGGCCTGAGGAAGAGGGATGGATTTCTCCAATGAAGTCAAGACCCCATTGTTGAAAAGGTTTTTCGGTGGAGATGGGTTTAAGGGGCATGGGCAACAATTTTCTCTTGCCTTCAAAAATTTGGCACTTGTGACATGTCGTGGAAAACTTTTTTACATCTGCAAAGAGAGTGGGCCAGTAGAAACCAGCCCTCAAGATTTTGTCTGCTGTGGACTTCCAGTAGAGATGTCATCCACAATCACCTGCATGGAATTCTTTCATGACCTTGTTAGTTTCTTTCATGGTTAAACAATTTAACAATATACCTTCATGATTTCTCCAAAATAGTGCACCATCTATAACACAAAATTTCAAAGCCTTCATTTTCAAAAATCTTTTCTTTGTCCTGGACAATCCTAGGGGAGCACACAGGTTTAACAAGACAAAGCAAATATCAATGTACCAGGGGCATTGCAGAAATATTTCGCTGATCTGTGGAGTCGCCAGCTCCGGTTCATTTTCCAGCTGGTTTATTTCTAAGGCTTGAAAATTTGTTTCAGACATCAATTTAGCTAAACCTTGTCCCTTTATCAGCTTGGTTGGTTTTATTTCAACGTCGTATTCGAGGATACTTGCGATCCACTTTCCTCTTTTGCCTTCTAATCCGTCTTGAGTCAGTATGTCTTTTACAGCGGCGTGTGGGATGTAGGCAATCACGTGTGAATACAGTATGTACACTCTAAAATCCTTGATGGCCTTGACAAGTGCGTAGGCCTGTTTTTCCATTATCAGGTACTTCAATGGGGCGTCTCTTAAGGCTCAGCTAAAAAAGCAATTGGCTTTTCAGCTCCCTATTCATCCTTCTGCAGCAGGACAACAACTATCGTATGCTCGGATGCAAATGAAAATATGATGAAATCTTTAACGAACTGTGGATTAGTTAGGACAGGGGTTTGAGTTAAGGCAGATTTGATACTCTCAAATGCTTGCTTAGCTTCCAGCGACCATCTTACCTTGGCATCCTTCTTTAACATGTTGCTTAACAGTCTTATTAATTCAGCTAGATTTGGAATGAATCTCCTCAAAAAGTTGATTTTTCCAAGGAATGCTTGTAGCTCTTTTATGTTTCTGGGGTATGGAATTTGGAGGATGGCCTGCATTCTCTCATGGTCAATTCTGATCCCATCTTTTGATATAATGTGGCCAAGTAGTTTGCCTTCTTCAAGGCCAAATAAGGACTTCTTTGGATTCAGGGAAATACCATATTTCCTGCATGTCATGAAAATTTGCCTGAGGTGCTTGAGATGTTATTCATCAGATTTGGAAAATGGGGTTAAACCATCAAGGTACAGAACCAGGAAGTCATGTATTTCTTTGGCGAAAGCAATATCCATTGCTCGTTGAAAAGTAGCACCAGCGTTTTTAAGTCCAAATGGCATCTTTACATACTTAAATGTTCCCCAGGGTGTGGTAAAAGCTGTTTTGTCTTGGTCATCTGGGTGAACAAGTATCTGGTTAAAACCTGAAAATCCATCTAGTAAAGAGATTCTAGATGATCCCACTACTCTCTGCAATATGTGGTCCATTTTGGGCAAAGGATAGTGGTCTTTTAAGGAGACTTGGTTTAAGTTTCTGAGGTCTACACAAATTCTGATTTCACCTGTCTTTTTTCTTGTAGGAACAAGATTGGATACCCACTCAAAGAATCTGATAGGGGCTATTATGCCTGCTTCCCACATCCTTTTTACTTCTTTTTCAATCAGGGGAAGCAGCACAGGGTTGATTCTTCTCAATTTCTGTTTGAAGGGCTTCTGATTGGGCTTCAATGGGATTGTGTGCTGAACCACTGATGTATCATAGGACTTCAAATCCTCATAGCTCCAAGCAAATACATCTTGGAATTCCTTGAACAGGTCGATGTATTTGGGCTTTTGATCAGGGGGCAAATTTTTGGACAGTTTGATCATTTTTGGGTTCTCTGCTGTCCCTATGTTGTGCTCTTCTATTTCCGTGTTTATTGGTTGCAATTTTGGTTTTCTGGGAACATCATTAGAGTCAAACATGTCCTCTAAAGGGGTGAGGCCAGCGGGCAAAAAATTATCTTTCAAGTCAATGACCTCTGCCTCTATTTTGTCTATTTCTTCTGCCTGTGTTTGTTTCAGCTGTTCAATGTTTTCATTGTCAAAAATGGTTGGCTTCAGGATTTGCTTGGCTGTTGCAGCGTTTAGAGTTTGCTGATTTTCTTGTTGATTTTCAGCTGTTGGCTGTTGTGGGTCTGTCATAGCATCCATATCAATGTGAATATTTGAAAATTCGTGCGCAAGGGTAAGGAAATTATTAATCTGGGCATCATTCTCGAATACTTACCAATCTCTGACATTATTTGGGATGGTGGGCCTATGTTTTATTTTGGCTGTGAAACGATGATTCGGGTCAAAAGGAAGCTTGCATGTACTTGCGAAGGTGGCTAGGCTGTGTGCATGAATGTTGTGATTTCTGGAAATCTTGTCAAGCTTGAATTCAGTGAATGACTGGAGTATGTCAGTAGCAGCTGTTCTGTAGGCTCTCATTCTATTGTCATTGGTAACAAAATTACCTTTCATCTGTTGTATAACTAGATCAGAGTCCCCTAAGATAGACACTTTTACAGCACCTAGAGTTTTCAGCAGTTTAAGGCCTAACAACAGAGCCTCATACTCTGCCATGTTATTTGTACATTTGAAATTCAGTCTATAGGCATGTCCTTCTGCATGATTGTTGTGTGTATTGTGAATCCAGACACCTGCCCCTGCTCCTAACTTGTTAACAGAGCCATCAAACTCTAGAAACCATGTGATTTCTTGCTCGTGATCAGTATCAAGAGATTGAGCTGTTTTAGGATTGGGTAGATTTAAAATTTCTGTTTGGGGAGGTTCTTGTAACATGTTGGTTGCATTTACTGTTTTGACGATTTCTCTATTGTGGGCAACCGTTTCTTCATTGATGTGCACTTGTTGTTCTAGAGCCAAATGCTCCTTATTGGTGGGCAGATTTGAATCATCATTGAATAAAATGAAAGAATCCATATCGGAATGAATTGAATAAATGGGAAAATTTTCAGGCTTGCTTTCACTACTCACTACATATTTCATGAGCATTTCTCTGTACAATCTCTTTGGTTGCCCAAAGACTGAAATGGTAGCATAGGAAAGGTCTAGTAGAAGGGATCCTTGAAGCTTCGCTCCCCATGATCTTGACAGGAGCATATCGTATTTTGGTGGAATATCAGCCACCACTACATCCATGAGAATGGTCTTGTTAGGATATTGGACTAAGGAGACACATAGATCTTTGATGAGGCCTAAACATTTCACTTGACTTGAGTCAAATGAGTATAAATCTTTGTAAGGCCTTGTGATGTCGAGATTCAGTTTTTCCATAACTGCTTTGGGCATAAGATTGTGCGATGCCCCTGAGTCAAACATAGCGTTGTGTAAAACTTTGTCATGTATATGCAGACTGACATAAAAGGGTGGGACAGGTCCGTGGGTAGATTTTCCGTTAACTTCTAGTCCAAACAATAGCTGAGGGGAATCATCCAAAACATTTACATCATCTTTGTTTTCTGTAATTTGAAGTGACCTTTGAATTTGTTGCCTATACACATCGTGTTTAGCCAATTCTGAAAGAGGAATGGCTATCTTGAGTTTTCCAATCTTTGTTTCTAAACTAAAAGGCTTCTCCAATGGAGTCTTGGTATTGGCATTGGCAGTTTTTCCCTTTTCATTTGAATTCTCAGCGACTTGCTCTTGTTTATCAATGCTATGGGAAGTATTTGCTTGCGGTTTGGCAACTCCAGGAGTACTTTTTGGGATGCTGTTTGAATTTTCTTTTGAGAAAGGCGGTGTCAAAGGCTGCTCAACAACAGGCTGTGTGTCTGTTATGTCCTCTACAGTCACTTGACTTGAGTTTGAGGCAGTCGTATCAGCTGGTTGGGTTATGACAACTGTGTTTTTAATCTTGTTGGGCTGTTTGGTTTCCTTTGTCTTGCTAGGCTCAGAGATGTCAATGGTCCTAGTTCTGAGCTTATACTGTTTGTGTACTTCATACACAGCAGTATCATAACCCTGCTTGAAATCAAAAGACTCACCAGTTTTAGTCTGAAATTGACTGCAATCATGTTCGTTTTGGTCTTCTTGTGTCAGGAAAGTTTGATTCTCACCCTTTAGGTCCATTAAATTCATGTGATCGTCTTCTATGGGTTGACTAGAAGTAGATCCTTCTACATAGTTATCTTGAAAAGGGGGTCTGATGTCTTGGTCTTGGTTAGACCTACCAGCATTTATGTTCTGTGTTTTCCTGAAATTTGGATTTCTCATGGTGTTGGACTGCTGTCCTTCCCATGATGCTTTTCTCTCAACATTTTCTACTCTTTCCCCTAGTCTTTGCAGGCCATTAATGATAGCATCAAGCTTCTGGTCAAAGGCTGAGGGCTCTTCTTTAAAGGTGGTTCTCTTTTCCATTCTCACTCTGTTTCTCTTGGCAATTAAGTTAGCTTCTATGGTAACAACAACCTTTTGGGCGTCTTCAAGAGTTGTAGGGGCTCTTTCTTTCAACTGATATGCCATATCCGGGTCAAAACCGTCAGGAAATTTGTACAAGGCCAGATCGGGTGGAGGCCTTAAATTCTGTGGTATCGCATTATATACATTATTGAATCTTGCACAGTATTCTAAAACGGTCTCTTGAGGACCTCGTTTAATTGTATCATATTCAGCTAGTATGTGCAAGGGATCTTTCTTTTTCTCCCATCTGTTGGTAAAGGATAGGTAAAGCTCATCAGGAGTGGTTATGGAATTTGCAGCAAGTGATCTGAACCAAGTTCTTACATCACCTGTTAGACTCTGAACAAAAATTCTCATCCTCACGTTGTCATCATCTATTTCATAGTTTTCGAAATAGTCTTGCATCTTTTTGGCATGCTGAATGGCTGTGAAGGGGCCAGTGGAATCAAAATATGTGATTTTGGATTGGTAATATTGAGGTAAAGCCGCAACGTTAGCAGGCAATTGCAGGGGTGCATATCTATTAGCCATGTTGGCCGGGATAACGGGAACAACAGGGATTACAGGGACAATAGGAGTAACTGGAATAGTAGAAAAAACAGTAGTGGTAATGGGAATATGTGCAGTGAATGAAGGTGTGAAGGGAGGGCTTTGAGATGTAGATGATGAACTAGGGGAAGCAGGGGTAGACCAGAATAAAACCTTGACAGGAGTTGGAACAGAGCTAGGATAAGCTGTTTCAGGAGTCAAATCAGCAAAATTTTCCTGTCTTGGTTGCTTCCTAAGGTTTTTAGGGATTACGTTAGGGTTTTCAAAAACAGCTGGAGGGTCTGGGTCTGGGTTTGACCTTGTATATCGCGGATTTTTCTTGGGAGCCAACTTCCGAGCTTGTTGTTCTTTTTATTTTTATTTTTATTTTTTTGTGTTTTTTGTATTCACAAGGGCCAGATAAGATTTTGGAATGGCTGTATATATCTTAAAACTAGCATGAAGATTGACTGAAGCAGCTTTTATCTAAACCTGTTAATGTAAAACAAAAACAGTTACAAAGGCTTCCTGGCTGACATTCAGGCTTCATCTGTGGTTTTAGGAAATATACAACAATTAGAAAATCAATTTCTACAGGGGGTTTTTAACCTTCTTCATGAAACTTTGTAAAATTAACTGAGGAAATTCCCCAGTGGAGTCGCCATTATGTTATCACTCAGGTTGTCCCTGAAGGTTAAGAAAGGGATACGGCCGAGGTAACCACAAACAAACTTTGGACTGCAGGTTCTAGCCAACCTGCAATCAGAGAGGGCTCTCTCTTTTAGATTTAGCTTTGTTTGAAAGGATTTTAGGGTAGGTCTTGGGTCCAGAGGGTTTTTGTTTTGATTTTCGGTGGGAAAACTGACCTTTTTCAGGTAGAGAGGTAGAACATAGTCTGAATGTTTCAAACCATTGGGCGTGGAGTCGAGGAGGGGAACTGCTGGTGTGCTTCCTTAATAACAGTGAGGGAACATGGAGCAAGATAGCTGAGCTTGAAGCAATTTTCAGGTTTAAGGGATGAACTGAATGCTAAAGAAAGAGAGGCAGTTAAGAATCTCTCCAACAAATTAGCAGAGAAAATAACAGGGCGCTACCTAGGGGCAGTTAAGAATCCCTAGATAATTGGCCAACACAGGTGAATTGGGGTAAACATGAGCTGGAAGGAATTCAATGTTCATAACCAATTCATTCAGAGGAAAACAACAAGAAACAACAGAAATTGAGCATAGAGAGTGTTTTCTACCTATACCAATAGGTTTCATTTTTCATGATTGGCAGGGAAAGTGCCAAATATGCTCTACTTTGGTGATGCAAAGATCTCATATTTTGTGGAAAACACCTATCTACAGTTGTTTGATGTTGTCCTACTTCTGAATGGGTGATCCAACAGTCTAAGCTGGGTCATGCCACATTTCAATTTTTGTTGTAGATTAGAGAAAGAAATCTGTCCAAACTAATCAATCTTGGCAGATCAGTAGTTAGGTAGAGAATGAAGGTTCCCAACTACTTAATCTGGGGCCTTGGAAGTAATAAGGCTAGCCTTAGATAGAAAATCAAAAGGAAATGCCAAAAGAAAAGAAAAGGGCACATGAGGTTTTGCAAGTCTAAGTGCACCCTCCCTGAAGTAATAAAAAATGCTAGGCAATAGAATGGGTAGGTAGATGGGGTTGCAGAAGCATGATTTCTTTCATATCACTGGCCTAAGCAAAGGAAACACATGGTGGCAAGTGCAGATCTTCCTATTCAGCAATTTTGTAGCAACAAAGTGAAGCATGTCTAACTTCCCAATCATTCCCTGTCAAACTTCTTTCTAACATCCCACTGTCACCTTTGTTCATAAGAGGAATCAAACTCATTTGTTGATCCTTGTTGTATAGAAGAGCCACATTTCTTGTGTAAAAATCTTTTCATTTTGATCTACTCTCCTAACTAAGTTTGTTCCCTAAAAACTTAGTGTTTGCCTCCTCTCTTCCATATCTCCCATCCAATACTAACTACTAACTCTATTGTTACTTAACTCCCTATCTTCCCCTTTTCCCTATCACTATATCACTATTGTGTATAAAAACCCCAAAAATATGTATTCTCCCTTCCCCTAGGCAATATAGCCTTAAGTCCCAAAGGGTTAGAGCGCAAAGAAATTAAAGCGCTAAAGGCAAAATAGCGCTAACATGATGTCTTGGGATTAAACCAAGATCCGCTTGGTTTAACAGCCCTAACCCCTTGTTGTGAATAAACAGAAATAAACTCATTTTGTCCACAAAACATTGAAAAAACCCACAAACCCGCCGAAGGCTAAAGTCCCGCCCTGGTGCGCATTTCCAGAAATATAATTGTTTATTGCCCGCCCCCCGCCGTATTGTCCTATCACTTTTGCTTCTCGTCAACCGTCAGATCTGGGCCCTCCCATCCGATGGCCCACAGCAATATCGGACCACCCCCGATGCCTGTACGTTAGCGCCCAAAATCTGTCAGAGGGTGACGTCAGGGCTCGGACACGCGTCACTCCTGGGTTGTATCGAGCGGCCTCCTGCCAATACCGTGCCCGTACCTTAAGCGGTCTGATATTACCGCTTACCGCCCGCCCAGTCGGCCCTACGTCACCTCCACACCACTGCTGAGTCAACACCACGTCAGCACCCGACCCGCCATCGCCCCGAGCTATCTGCCACGTCCCCCGTCCACGTGGACCACTCACAGACTGCCACGTCATCATTCCGTACCATGACCCCACCTATGACGTCATGCTGACGTCATTCGAGAAAAGCGCGCCAAAGGCCAAATTTCCAATATTTTCGCCAAAAATTGCGTTTTTTCGCATTTTTCACCAAAAGACTATTATGCCTCCTGCGTGAATTTTTACGTCCTTCTTGCCGCCAACCTGCAAAAAATTGATTCAAAGCCGTGGCCGCCCAGAACTCAGCTTGGATAAGCTTCCACCCATCGCGCCGTGACCAGGTATTTACCGTTTCTTCCTGCACCTGGTTCAGTTCGTTCTTCGCTGTAAAAAACGCCCAAAACTGCCATTTTCCCCTGAAACTCAAGCTTTTTGTCCTGCTAGTGATTCAATTCGTCCCAAGACTGACCAATTGTGCCCCTTTTTATACAAGAAATGCCCCGTTTTCAGTGAAAATCCTTTTTACCTCAATTCCCTGCACAAAGCCGCATTTTCCTACATTCCTAAGTGTAATTCTGCTTGAAGAATACCAAACCCATGGAGACACCAGTAGCTCTAAACATTCCACCTCTAAATGCCCCACAAAGAGAGCTAGAATGGCTGCCCCTAGCTGACAGAGACTACAAGATGGTAGAAGTAATCCCAGAGTACAGCAGATACCATATTCATGTACTCAATGAGCTGAAAGCCGAACATCTCAGTGGAAATGATATTCTAGGGATTTGGGACTCCAATTTGCCCATTTTCAATCTTCCTCAAGTCAATGTCCTCCCAGATTTAATCCATCGATGCAGTGCTAACTATGACCCATGTCAGAGAGCTCTCCTCAGTCCCTCAGGCTCAGTTTTATTCCATGTCACCACTGAGGCTATAAATCAAATGCTGCACTTTCACACTACAAAGCCATTGACTCCTCTATCTATGATGGACTTGATAAAGCAAGGAGGCAAGCTGTCTAGTGCCCAAATCATAGAGATTAATCAACTATTCATTCAATCAGGCTCTCAAACTGTGAGGACTCCTCCTATTGGAAATGTATATCTCAATGAGTTGGGCAAAATGCTTGTGGATATGATCAGTTATGTCCTGGGATACAGATCATCTGAGGATGTTGATGAAACTATTCTGGCCATGATGTCTGTCTTCTCCCCTGGAAAGCCTCCTTCTGTTCACTATGATTATGCTACATACATTGCCAATAAAATTCATGAGCAATTGATGAATTTAGAGAGGGAAAGGATATTTAGATACACTTCTTACATCTATCACTTGTTCCTATTTTATCAGCCTGATAGCTTCCCTATTACTCTCAAGAAGTTTGATGCTCAGGGAAACCAAAGGTCTGTGGTATTTTGGTCTTCAATCTTTCATCACATATCTTTTTCACCATATAGCTACTGTGAATTCATAGACCTTTTTATCCATCCAGCCATGTCCTTGCTGTTGAGTTCCCCTCCTCCAAGATTGACAGATGAGATGCAAAGAATCCTCCAGCTCTCAAAGGCCTACAGCATTGGGGATTGGTACTTTTACCAACACCATACAGTGATCAGAATATATGGTTGTGAGTTAGCCCCATATAGGCTACCAAGATATGTCCCTATGAGACTTTTTGCTTTAGAATATTTCAGACAATTTGGAAATGCAGACATGGTCCATTTCCACAGCAAAAATAAGAAGGTACAACTCAAAGTCAGAAACCAGCTAGGCCCATTTATTTATAATAAAAGAGAAGAGGCATGGCAAGAAGCAGATAAGATCCTGCAACGCCTCGGGTTGCAAACCAGTTTCCTCTGGATACCCTATGATCCCAATCATTTCATTAGTCTTAGAAGGGTCAAATATAAGTTGGCTAGCTATGATCATGTCAGGTTGCCTCATATTGAAAAATATGCAAATTTGTTAGGATGGAAAGAGGGCACCTTAGAAGAGGCAAGTTCTAAAGAGGAAATAGCACAAAAAGAAGCAAAGAAACTTGAGAAGGAAGCTGACTTGGAATATTGTGGACAGGTTTCTTCTTCTTATCACACTCAACTTGGAGCAGCTGCCTCATCTTCTACAGCTCCCCAGCAAGCAGCTCAAACTATTCCTCAAGCAGCTAGCACAGATAAGGGGAAAGAAATGGAGCAGGACCAGACACTCCAAACAACAGAACAGCAGAAAGAACAGGCATAACAGCAAGAGGAAATGGCTGAGGCCCCTGTATCCACAGAGCAGTAGGCTCAAGAAAGTGTGCCTCCAAGGTAGGAAACAACAATGGATACCTCGGTACTTCAAACCCCAATAAATGAAGAGAGAACTAGGAAGAGGGACAGACAGCAAGAAACTCCCGTCTCTACATCAGCAAGTCAACAAGGGGAGAAAAGGCAAAGATTAAACCCTTTTTCTGAAGAAGAGACCATCCATGGTATGGCCCCCCCTAGCATGGAAGCATCAGCCAGTTCCTTCCAGCAGGAACAAGAGAGACCACTTGGAGGAGAGGTCAGTTCCTCAAGCCAACAAAGAAGAGCAGAGTCTGGAATCAAGAAACAATTTATGGATATAAAAGCTAGGAATGAGCCAGTTAGAATCCAGCTTTATAATCATTTGCTCAAGATGGCTCCCACTAATCAACAGAGGCTCATGTCAGCATATGACATTGCAGAAGGGAAGATGACTATGAGCCATTTCATGCCTGCCTTGCTGCAGCCACAGTCAGCTGCAGATTACATCAGGACCAACCTAGAAGTGTTTGCAAAGGACATCCACTCAATGGACCAAATAGAGCTACATAAGCAAACGAGTGAGATGGTCTACTCTACTCTTGCAGATAAAATATTTCTAGCACACAAACTACAAAATTCTCTCCATAATACTACTTCCCAACTAGAACTGGAGAAAGCTTCTTCCCAAGCCAAAGACAACAGGATTAGGTCTTTGGAAGATATCATTATAGAGCTTGGGCATGACCTAAGTGATCCTAAAGCTATCCAGGCGCTCATGAAGAAAAAAGATGAAGATATATCAGCTTTGAGGAAGATTGTCAATATTCCAGCAACCCTTCACCCCCAAACAGAAGATGTTGCTCAGCAGAGAAAGGATCAAGATGTAGTGGCCATGCTGTTGACACTACACAAACAACTGGTAGAAACAGAAGGACGATTGATAGCAACAGAGGGTGCATTAAAAGCAGCGCTGAAACAGAAAGAAGGAGGGCAGATATCTCAGCCCCCTCAGCCAGTAATTAACCTTGAGGAACCTCCTCAAATTATAAGTCCTCCCACAGGACAAACACCAGAGGCAGGCCCTTCAGCAGAAACACCAGCAACAACATTAGGACAGACACCCAGCCTTGATATGCAAAATATGATGAAAGAACTTCAAGCTCTAGAGGCCCAGATGGCAGAATTAAATGAGGCCAAGGAAAAATTGGCTACACTTAATGAAAAATATGATAAATCAAAGCAAAGTGTAGCTGAAAAAACAAGAGAGGTAAGGGCTCTCGAGAAGAAAATAAAAGAACTGGAGAAAGAGCTCTCTCTTGATAAAGTTGTGGCTGAAATCAAGAAAGTCCTGTGGGCCAATATTGGTCAGTCTATAACAGATCAATGGCAATATATTGAAACCATCCATGAGCATATAGATCTCATAGGCAGGGCCCAAAAAGAAAGTCAAAGAGCAAGGGCATCTCTAGGCAATATGCCTGAGATAGCCAATAGGATGATCAATGTCCTTAACAATCGCACAGGCCCCCAGCTGGAAGCAATGGGTATCTCTAACAGAACTGATACCATTTTACTAGTAAAAAGGGTGCTCACTTTGAGAAATCATGTGCAAACATTGGATAGAAGGTGCCAGGAAATGCAGACAGAGGTGAACAAATTCATGGAGAAATTTACAGCATTGCATAACAGAGGCCTTCCCAGCTTACTAACCAGTGCAGGAAGGTTACTATCTCATGAAAACTATGCCAAGAGGGTAAATACATATGCAACAAATCAGATCACTGCAGCATCAAGTGCCCCAGAGGAAACAAGGCCTGCATCTGGGCAGAGTCTTTATGACAAAATAGAGAATTTGTTTTTCATCATGCATGAGATTAGACATCTGTTTGAAGTGCCTCCAAATTACTACAAATATACTGAGGCAGATGAAACCTTAGGCATAATTTTGAGACATCAGTTGCCTACTCAGGAATGGTGGACAAGCATGATACAGACATTGCAATGAACAAACAGATTTTTCATCAAATTTTTGTACATCAATTATAAGTCATCATGTTCAGAAAATTGATATATTCATTATGACTGGAGAGCAGTGGACAGAGCCAACTCAGCGAACAAATTTGGCCACTAAAGCAACACCGACAGATGTAGATGACGGGGCTGAGATAGCTGCAGCACGACAAAGCAAGAAAGGGCTTATTACTCAGAATCAATACGAAGCACCCGGCAGACCCAGTTGCCCCAAAAGTCAAGAATTTGTGAAAAACAGCAAGCAGCTGTTGTATATTCATTTAAGTAGCTTTTAATTTTGTAAGAAATATCTTTGAAAGTTGGTAAGAGCAGTTATTGTGCAATAACTCACTGTTGAGATATTTCTATGATATTTTGTATATATGCACCCCCGTATAGCTTATTGGGGGTTGTTGTTGCTCACTTGTTCAAGAGAACTCGGCTGTATATTCTCTGAAAGATATAATACAAAGGAGCTATTGGTTTCCAAAAAATCTGTTTGGCTTGGATATGCTGTGATAAAACTATTGACTGCTGCAGGATTCTCGTGCGATGGCGTGTTACAATAAGTGTTTTCTAGCCGTATTTGTATTTCATTTCTTACTTAATCTGTCTGTGATGTATGGTGATTAATCTTGGTAGAAAGGTAAAAGGCTAGTTCAGGATTTGTCCATCAAAGACACCCTAAACTCAATCCTTACTACTAAATATGTTTTCTTCAGGGTTAGCTGCAACTATGGAATTCTTAAATGCTCCTATTTGCTCTAATCACATGATAAGTCTTTATTCAGTAATTCTCTTTTGCTGCTGAGTGGGATTTGTTCTTCATTTTGTGTTGCACTGTGAAAGAACTCTTGATTGCCTTTCCTGGTGTAATTTATACTGTTTCTTTTCTAAAAATAAAAGTTTGTATCATGAATACCCATCTAGCCTTGTAGTGAACCTCTCCTTGTCACAGACATCAAATGCTATTCATTTCTAGACTCCACATGCCCAATGGACTGAACTCTCTTTGATGCTTGCATGCCCTTCTTTGAAAAATAGCTGACAACCAAAATTTAAACAAAACTCTCACCTCATAACTAGCCTAAAATCCTCAAAAAACAAAGTTAAAACTAAAAGAGAGAGCCCTCTCTGATTACAGGTAGGCTAGAACCTGTAATCCAAAGCTTGGTTAGTGGTTACCCTGGCCGTATTCCCTCAGGAGTCAAAGGGAACAACCTGGGTGTTAACATAAATGGCGACTCCACTGGGGAGCTGAATGAAGTTCATAAACCCCTGTCTGATTCTTAATACTGTAGATAAAGCCTGAGTGACAGCCAGACAGCCTTAGAAACTGCCTCTGCTTTGCATTTGCAGGAGTATATAAAAGCTGCCTCAGTCAATCTTTATTCAGTCTTAAGTTCCATACAGTTGTGCTATACTTGATCAGTCCTTTTCAAAGATTAATATTTCCTAGAAAATTCTCCCAAAGGAAATCATAGAAGCTGGCTCCTAAGAAGAAAACTCATTATACAAGATCTAACCCTGATCCAGATCCATCACCTAAGTTCCAAAACCCAAACTTGATTCCAAGAATCCTTAAGAAACACAAATCAGAAGGGAATTTATCAGATTCAAGTTCTGAAGCAGGATTTCAAACTAATATTCCAACCCCTGCTAAGGTTTCTCTACATCCTCATACCACCGTTCCACACTCTCCTAGTTCTTCATCCACTTCACAAGGTGTCCTTTCAACCCCTCCATCAACTGCACATACCCTTCTCATCCCCTTTACTCCCCTTGTCGCGTTTGTTCCTGTTATCCCTATTGTCCCACCAAACATGGCTAATAGATATGCTCCACTGCAGTTACCTGCTAATCCAGGGCCTATGCCTCAATATTACCAAAGAAAGATTTCATATTTTGATGGTACTGGCTCTTATCCAGCCCTTCAACATACTAAGAAAATGCAGGATTATTTTGAAAATTATGAGATAGATGATGATGGGGTTAGAATGAAATTTTTTGTGCAAAGTATAACTGGAGATGTAAGATCATGGTTCAGGTCACTCCCAACAAACTCCATAGCTGACCCCGAAGCCCTCTACCAAACCTTTATCAACAGATGGGAGAAGAAAAAGGATCCACTTCATATTTTATCGGAATACAATACTATCAAAAGAGGTCCCCAAGAAACTGTCTTGGACTATTGTGCTCGGTTCAACAATGTGTACAATGCTATTCCCCAAAATCTCAGACCCCCACCTGATCTGGCTCTATACACCTTTCCTGATGGGTTTGATTCTGATATGGCATACCAATTGAGAGAAAGAGCTCCCCGAACTTTAGCTGAGATGCAAGATATAACAGTTAGTGTAGAAGCCAACCTGATAGCTAAGAGAAATAGGACCAGAACTGAAAGAAAGACTACCTTCAAAGAAGAGCCTTCAGGCTGGGATCAGAAATTAGATGCAATAATCTCTGGTATGCACAGATTAGGTGACAGAGTAGAATCTATTGAGAGGAAATCATCATGGGAGGCACCACAGAATAATCCTATTAGGAATCCCAATTTTAGAAGAAATCAAAATCCTAATGTTGGCAAGGCCAGCTCTGAACCAGAGATTAGACCTCCGTTCTAAGAAAACTATGCTAAAGCATCCTCTTCTAGTGAGCAGATAGATGATACCCACATCAATTTGATGGGCCTGAAAAATGATCAACAAGTTTTTCTGAGTCAAGAGGATCACAAGGATGATAACATTGGTCAATTCCAAACTAAATCAGGTGAATCATTTGATTTCAAACAAGGCTAAGACACAGCTGTTTTTGAAGTTCATAAGCAATACAAATTGAGAAGCAGAACTATAAATATGACACAGCCTGAGAAAACAAAGGATACCCCACTGCCTAATAAGGTTATTATCACAGAGCCAATTAACAAAAGTGATTCAATTACAAATGAAGTAACAGTTGAAGAAGTAACTGAAGCATTTCCCTCAAATCAAAAACCATTGGCTACACTGCCTCTACAGCACAATCCAAGTAACACTTTTCAAAAAGTGAGCAAAAAGGACAAACCTCAAGATCAGATTGAGAGTCAAGAAGAAACATCTAAAGGCTCAATTGAGAAAGAAAAAGTTGTTAACCAGAACACCAAGATCCAATCTGAAAAACCTTTTGACTTAGAAGCTGAAATTGGTAAATTAAAGATAGCCATTCCTCTTTCAGAGCTAGCTAAACATAACATCTACAAACAACAAATCAAGAAATCCCTTCAACTGACCCACAACAAAGATGATGTCAATGTGTTGGATGACACCCCAGAATTGCTTTTCGGTCCAGAGGTTGATGGAAAGACAGGAAGTACTGGAATTTTACCTTTTTATGTCAGCTTGCATATTCATGATAAGATATTACACAATGCAATGTTTGATTCAGGCGCCTCTCATAACCTGATGCCTAAGTCAGTAATGGAGAGATTGAATCTAGACATCACAAGACCATATAAGGACCTATTTTCATTTGACTCCAGCCAAGTTAAGTGTTTAGGCTTGATAAAATATCTATGTGTGTCCCTTGTCCAGTACCCAAATAAAACAATTTTAATGGATGTTGTAGTTGCTGATATCCCACCCAAATATGGAATGTTGTTATCAAGATCATGGGGAGATAAACTCCAAGGTTCCCTGCAATTGGATATGTCATATGCCACCATCTCTGTCTTTGGGCAACCAAAGAGGCTATACAGAGAACCACTCATGAAATACATCGTGAGCAGTGAAGAAAAACCTCAAAATTTCCCTATTTATGCAGTCCATTCGGACATAGATTCCTTCATTTTGTTCAATGATGATATAAGTCCAATATGTGGAGACAAATCTGTCTTACTTGAACAAGATCTGCATATGAATGAGCAATCAAGTTCCCAAGCAATCCAGGCTGGGCAATCAATTGATGAAACCGTTCTAGAAGACAAACCAGATGAAAGACAAGATCTCCAACTTATAATCCCAAGTCATAGAGAAGCTGTTAAATCTCCCCTAAATCAAGAAATCCTTTGGTTTCTTAAGTTTGATGGATCAGTCAACAAATTAGGGGCAGGAGCTGGAGTATGGATTCATAACAAACAAAGAAATCATGCAGAAGGTCGAGCTTATAGGCTTAATTTCAGATGTACTAATAATGTGGTAGAATATGAGGCTCTTTTGCTAGGCCTCAAACTGCTAAAATCCTTACAGGCCACAAAAGTTTCAATCATGGGAGATTCAGACCTCATTATTCAACAAGTGAAAGGCAATTTTGTCACCAATGACAAAAGACTAAGATCATATAGGTCCGCTGCTATTGAAATACTTAAGGCTTTCACTGAATTTCAGATGACCAAAATATCTAGAACCCACAACCTTCATGCACATAGTTTAGCCACATTTGCCAGTACATGCAAATTGCCTTTTGAACCCAACCATTGTTTTACAGCTGAGATAAAACACAGACCTTCTATCCCAAACAATGTTAAAGATTGGCAAGTATTTGACGATGACACACAGATAAATAGTTTCTTGACCTTGCAGCATGAATTTTCAGGTTTAAACATTGATGTTGATTCTGTGAAAGACACACAACCACTAAGTGAACAGGACCAAACAACTATATCACCCAAGACAGCAAATCATATACTTTGCCCAACAACCTTTGACAAGGTAAATATACATGAACTCAAACAATTACATTTTGATGAAATAGCTGGTGCAGAGGCTGAAGTCATACAACTAAAAGACAATTTTCTACCAACAGGCCTAACTCCTTTGGAGGACATTTTTGACTCAAATGATGTTCCTAGAAAACCAAAAATGCAACCCCTTAATGCTACCATTGAAGAATGCAACATTGGAACTACTGAAAAACCCAAGATAATAAAATTATCTGCATCTTTACCTGCTGACTAGAAGCCCAAATACATTGACCTCTTTAAAGAGTTCCAAGATGTGTTTGCATGGAGTTATGAGGATTTGAAATCCTATGACACCTCTGTTATTCAACACACCATTCCTCTCAAGCCTAATCAAAATCCATTCAAGCAAAAATTAAGAAGAATCAATCCTATGCTTCTCCCTTCAATTGAGAAAGAGGTACAAAAAATGTTTAAAGTTGGTATCATAGCACCAATCAGGTTTTCAGACTGGATTTCAAATTTGGTCCCCACAAGAAAGAAAACTAGTGAGATTAGGCTTTGTGTTGATCTAAGGAATTTGAATCAAGTCTCCCTCAAAGACAATTATCCCTTACCCAAAATGGATCACATTCTCCAAAGAGTGGTGGGGGCTTCAAGAATCTCATTGCTTGATGGGTTTTCAGGCTTTAATCAGATCCTAGTCCACCTTGATGATCAGGATAAAACAACATTCACAACCCCATGGGGAACCTTCAAGTATGTCAAAATGCCTTTTGGGTTGAAAAATGTAGGAGCTACATTTCAGAGAGCAATGGATATTGCTTTTGCTAAAGAGATTCGTGATTTCCTTGTTATTTACTTAGATGACCTCACACCTCTTTCAAAGTCTGACCAAGAACATCTGAAACACTTGAGACAAATATTCATAACATGTAGGAAATATGGAATTTCCTTAAATCCCAAGAAGTCTCTGTTTGGTTGGGAAGAAGGTAAGCTATTGGGTCATATCATTTCAAAGGATGGCATTAGAATTGACCCAGACAGAATACAGGCCATCTTGCAAATGCCCCATCCAAGAAATATTAAAGAATTACAAGCCTTCTTGGGAAAGATCAACTTTTTAAGGAGATTCATCCCAAACTTAGTAGAATTGATCAAATTACTAAACAACATGCTAAAAAAGGATTCAAAAGTAAAGTGGATAGTAGAAGCAAATCAAGCTTTTGAAGGTATTAAATTGGCCCTTACCCAAACCCCAGTCTTAACAAATCCTCAATTTGACAGAGAATTTATCATTTTCTCTTTTGCCTCCCAGCATACCATTGCTGCTGTCTTATTGCAGAAAGATGATCAAGGGAATGAAAAACCTATTGCTTTCTTTAGTAGAGCCCTCAGAGATGCACCTTTGAAATATCAGATCATGGAAAAGCAAGCTTATGCTTTGGTCAAGGCCATCAAGGACTTTAGGATTTACATCCTATACTCCCATGTTATTGCTTATGTACCAAATCCCATTGTGAAAAACATACTGACTCAAGAAAGTTTAGAGGGCAGAAGAGGAAAATGGATTGCTAACATTTTAGAATTTGACATTAAAATCAGACCTACAAAACTGATAAAGGGGCAAGGTTTGGCTAAATTGATGTCAGAAGCAAACTTCCAAGCCTTGGATATTAACGAACTGGACAATGAACCGGAGCTGGCGACTCCAAAGATCAATGCAGCCTTTTAACAATCCCTTTGGTATTCTGATGTATGTTATATATTGAAAAACCTGTGTGCTCCCCCAGGATTGTCCAGAACCAAATCTAGATTTTTAAAAATGAAAGCTTCAAGATTTTGTGTTATAGATGGTAATTTACTATGCAAAAACCATGAAGGCATCCTGCTGAATTGCTTGAATATGGATGAGACTAACAATGTTATGAAAGAATTTCATGCAGGTGATTGCGGTGGACATTTGTATTGGAAGTCCACTGTGGATAAGATATTAAGGGCAGGTTACTATTGGCCCACTCTGTTCTCTGATGTTAAAAATTTTACCACTTCATGTCACAAGTGTCAAATGTTTGAGGGAAAAAGAAAGTTACTACCACTCCCCTTAAAGCCTATTGCAACAGAAAGGCCCTTTCAGCAATGGGGCTTGGATTTCATTGGGGAAATTCATCCTTCATCTTCAGGCCAACATAAATGGATCCTAACAGCCACAGATTACTTTACTAAATGGATTGAGGCTGTTCCATGCAGACAAGCAAATGATTCTACTATCATTCAGTTCCTTGAAACTAATATTCTTTCCAGATTTGGTTGTCCTGACAAGATTATCACAGACAATGCTGCTGCTTTTAGATCCAAGAAGATGGTGAACTTCTGTCACAAATTCCATATCACTTTGGGCCATTCTACTGCATACTACGCTCAAGGAAATGGTTTAGCTGAATCATCTAACAAAAGCCTTATCAACATCATTAAGAAGATACTGGAAGAGAATAAGAAAAATTGGCATAAGAAGCTTGTAAATGCCTTATGGGCAGACAGGTTAACAACTAAAAGATCTATTGGGGTCAGCCCATATGAGTTGGTTTATGGAATGGAAGCCAAATTCCCTTCAACATTGGGGGTCCCTGTCATGAAGCTACTTCAAGAAAGTCAGGCTGAACCAAATAACATGCAAAGAAGAATCAACCAGATAATTTGTTTACAGCAAACCAGAGATCAAGTGTACAGCAGAGTTCAAGTCCTACAAGAGAAGCTGAAGAAAGCCTTTGATAGAAGAACCAAGGCTGAAGATTTCTTTATTGGTGATAAAGTGCTTAAATGGGACTCCAGAAGAGAAGACAAGGGAAAGCATGGCAAATTTGACTCCCTTTGGAAGGGACCCTTTGTAATTCAAGCAGTACAAGGAAATAATACTTATTTCTTGAAGAATTTGGATGAAACTGAAGCTGAAGAGGGCCCTGTAAATGGCCGGATGTTAAAGCATTATTTTGACTACTTTCCATGTATATAGCATGGCCTTGCCTTGTACATTATCAGTTGTATATAGTATTTTCTTTCAGCATATAGATAGTTCAGCTTCAGAAGTTTTGTAAATAAGCAGGAAAAGGCTTTTACTTCAGAAGTTCCACAATGGTGGAAGATTCCAGTTTTGAAATCCAAGGAGTAAGCTTTCAAGTTTTGATGAGAAGTCAAGAGCCAAGGCATTCTGACCTGCTGTTCTTGGTCTTTCAAGTAGAAACACCATCCCCAAGTGGAGCCACTGTTTGCTACCTATACCAATAGGTTTCATTTTTCATGATTGGCAGGGAAAGTGCCAAATATGCTCTACTTTGGTGATGCAAAGATCTCATATTTTGTGGAAAACACCTATCTACAGTTGTTTGATGCTGTCCTACTTCTGAATGGGTGATCCAACAGTCTAAGCTGGGTCATGCCACATTTCAATTTTTGTTGTAGATTAGAGAAAGAAATTTGTCCAAACTGTTCAATCTTGGCAGATCAGTAGTTAGGTAGAGAATGAAGGTTCCCAACTACTTAATCTGGGGCCTTGGAAGTAATAAGGCTAGCCTTAGATAGAAAATCAAAAGGAAATGCCAAAAGAAAAGAAAAGGGCACATGAGGGTTTGCAAGTCTAAGTGCACCCTCCCTGAAGTAATAAAAAATGCTAGGCAATAGAATGGGTAGGTAGATGGGGTTGCAGAAGCATGATTTCTTTCATATCACTGGCCTAAGCAAAGGAAACACATGGTGGCAAGTGCAGATCTTCCTATTCAGCAATTTTGTAGCAACAAAGTGAAGCATGTCTAACTTCCCAATCATTCCCTGTCAAACTTCTTTCTAACATCCCACTGTCACCTTTGTTCATAAGAGGAATCAAACTCATTTGTTGATCCTTGTTGTATAGAAGAGCCACATTTCTTGTGTAAAAATCTTTTCATTTTGATCTACTCTCCTAACTAAGTTTGTTCCCTAAAAACTTAGTGTTTGCCTCCTCTCTTCCATATCTCCCATCCAATACTAACTACTAACTCTATTGTTACTTAACTCCCTATCTTCCCCTTTTCCCTATCACTATATCACTATTGTGTATAAAAACCCCAAAAATATGTATTCTCCCTTCCCCTAGGTAATATAGCCTTAAGTCCCAAAGGGTCAGAGCGCAAAGAAATTAAAGCGCTAAAGGAAAAATAGCGCTAACATGATGTCTTGGGATTAAACCAAGATCCGCTTGGTTTAACAGCCCTAACCCCTTGTTGTGAATAAACAACAATAAACTCATTTTGTCCACAAAACACTGAAAAAACCCAGAAAACCCGCCGAAGGCTAAAGTCCCGCCTTGGTGCGTATTTCTAGAAATATAATTGTTTATTACCTGCCCCCCGCCGTATTGTCCTATCACTTTTGCTTCCCGTCAACCGTCAGATCTGGGCCCTCCCATCCGACGGCCCACATCAATATCGGACCACCCCCGATGCCTGTACGTTAGCGCCCGAAATCTGTCAGAGGGTGACGTCAGGGCTCGGACACGCGTCACTCCTGGGTTGTATCGGGCGGCCTCCTGCCAATACCGCGCCCGTACCTTAAGCGGTCCGATATTACCGCTTACCGCCTTCCGCTTACCGCCCGCCCAGTCGGCCCTACGTCACCTCCACGCCATTGCCGAGTCAGCACCACATCAGCACCCGACCCGCCATCGCCCCGAGCTGTCTGCCACGTCCCCCGTCCACGTGGACCACTCACAGACCGCCACGTCATCATTCCGTACCATGACCCCACCTATGACGTCATGCTGACGTCATCCGAGAAAAGCGCGCCAAAGGCCAAATTTCCAATATTTTCGCCAAAAATCGCGTTTTTTCGCATTTTTCACCAAAAGACTGTTATGCCTCCTGCATGAATTTTTACGTCCTTCTCGCCGCCAACCTGCAAAAAATTGATTCAAAGCCGTGGCCGCCCAGAACTCAGCTTGGATAAGCTTCCACCCATCGCGCCGTGACTAGGTATTTACCGTTTCTTCCTGCACCTGGTTCAGTTCGTTCTTCGCTGTAAAAAACGCCCAAAACTGCCATTTTCCCCTGAAACTCAAGCTTTTTGTCCTGCTAGTGATTCAATTCGTCCCAAGACTGACCAATTGTGCCCCTTTTTATATAAGAAATGCCCCGTTTTCAGTGAAAATCCTTTTTACCTCAATTCCCTGCACAAAGCCGCATTTGCCTACATTCCCAAGTGTAATTCTGCTTGAAGAACACCAAACCCATGGAGACACCAGTAGCTCTAAACATTCCACCTCTAAATGCCCCACAAAGAGAGCTAGAATGGCTGCCCCTGGCTGACAGAGACTACCAGATGGCAGAAGTAATCCCAGAGTACAACAGATACCATATTCATGTACTCAATGAGCTGAAAGCTGAACATCTCAGTGGAAATGATATTCTAGGGATTTGGGACTCCAATTTGCCCATTTTCAATCTTCCTCAAGTCAATGTCCTCCCAGATTTAATCCATCGATGCAGTGCTAACTATGACCCATGTCAGAGAGCTGTCCTCAGTCCCTCAGGCTCAGTTTTGTTCCATGTCACCCCCGAGGCTATAAATCAAATGCTGCACTTTCACACTACAAAGCCATTGACTCCTCTATCTATGATGGACTTGATAGAGCAAGGAGGCAAGCTGTCCAGTGCCCAAATCATAGAGATTAATCAACTATTCATTCAATCAGGCTCTCAAACTGTGAGGACTCCTCCTATTGGAAATGTATATCTCAATGAGTTGGGCAAAATGCTTGTGGATATGATCAGTTATGTCCTGGGATACAGATCATCTGAGGATGTTGATGAAACTATTCTGGCCATGATGTCTGTCTTCTCCCCTGGAAAGCCTCCTTATGTTCACTATGATTATGCTACATACATTGCCAATAAAATTCATGAGCAATTGATGAATTTAGAGAGGGAAAGGATATTTAGATACACTTCTTACATCTATCACTTGTTCCTATTTTATCATCCTGATAGCTTCCCTATTACTCTCAAGAAATTTGATGCTCAAGAAAACCAAAGGTCTGTGGTATTTTGGTCTTCAATCTTTCATCACATATCTTTTTCACCATATAGCTACTGTGAATTCATAGACCTTTTTATCCATCCAGCCATGTCCTTGCTGTTGAGTTCCCCTCCTCCAAGATTGACAGATGAGATGCAAAGAATCCTCCAGCTCTCAAAGGCCTACAGCATTGGGGATTGGTACTTTTACCAACACCATACAGTGATCAGAATATATGGTTGTGAGTTAGCCCCATATAGGCTACCAAGATATGTCCCTATGAGACTTTTTGCTTTAGAATATTTCAGACAATTTGGAAATGCAGACATGGTCCATTTCCACAGCAAAAATAAGAAGGTACAACTCAAAGTCAGAAACCAGCTAGGCCCATTTATTTATAATAAAAGAGAAGAGGCATGGCAAGAAGCAGATAAGATCCTGCAACGCCTCGGTTGCAAACCCGTTTCCTCTGGATACCCTATGATCCCAATCATTTCATTAGTCTTAGAAGGGTCAAATATAAGTTGGCTAGATATGATCATGTCAGGTTGCCTCATATTGAAAAATATGCAAATCTATTAGGATGGAAAGAGGGCACCTTAGAAGAGGCAAGTTCTAAAGAGGAAATAGCACAAAAAGAAGCAAAGAAACTTGAGAAGAAAGCTGACTTGGAATATTGTGGACAGGTTTCTTCTTCTTATCACACTCAACTTGGAGCAGCTGCCTCATCTTCTACAGCTCCCCAGCAAGCAGCTCAAACTATTCCTCAAGTAGCTAGCACAGATAAGGGGAAAGAAATGGAGCAGGACCAGACACTCCCAACAACAGAACAACAGAAAGAACAGGAAGAACAGCAAGAGGAAATGGCTGAGGCCGCTGTATCCATAGAGCAGCAGGCTCAAGAAAGTGTCCCTCCAAGGCAGGAAACAACAATGGATACCTCGGTACTTCAAACCCCAATAAATGAAGAGAGAACTAGGAAGAGGGACAGATAGCAAGAAACTCCCCTCACTACATCAGCAAGTCAACAAGGGGAGAAAAGGCAAAGATTAAACCCTTTTTCTGAAGAAGGGATTCCTATTGGACCATCCATGGGTATGGGCCCCCTAGCATGGAAGCATCAGCCAGTTCCTTCCAGCAGGAACAAGAGAGACCACTTGGAGGAGAGGTCAGTTCCTCAAGCCAGCAAAGAAGAGCAGAGTCTGGAATCAAGAAACAATTTATGGATATAAAAGCTAGGAATGAGCCGGTCAGAATCCAGCTTTATAATCATTTGCTCAAGATGGCTCCCACTGATCAACAGAGGCTCATGTCAGCATATGACATTGCAGAAGGGAAGATGACTATGAGCCATTTCATGCCTGCCTTGCTGCAGCCACAGTCAGCTGTAGATTACATCAGGACCAACCTAGAAGTGTTTGCAAAGGACATCCACCCAATGGACCAAATAGAGCTACATAAGCAAACGGGTGAGATGGTCTACTCTACTCTTGCAGATAAAACATTTCTAGCACACAAACTGCAAAATTCTCTCCATAATACTACTGCCCAACTAGAATTGGAGAAAGCTTCTTCCCAAGCCAAAGACAACAGGATTAGGTCTTTGGAAGATATCATTATAGAGCTTGGGCATGACCCAAGTGATCCTAAAGCTGTGCAGGCGCTCATGAAGAAAAAAGATGATGATATATCAGATTTGAGGAAGATGGTCAAACTTCCAGCAACCCTTCACCCCCAAACAGAAGATGTTGCTCAGCAGAGAAAGGATCAAGATGTAGTGGCCATGCTGTTGACACTACACAAACAACTGGTAGAAACAGAAGGACGATTGATAGCAACAGAGGATGCATTACAGGCAGCCCTAAAACAGAAAGAAGGAGGGCAGATATCTCAACCCCCTCAGCCAGTAATTAACCTTGAGGAACCTCCTCAAATTATAAGTCCTCCCACAGGACAAACACCAGAGGCAGGCCCTTCAGCAGCAGCACCAGCAACAACATCAGGACAGACACCCAGCCTTGATATGCAAAATATGATGAAAGAACTTCAAGCTCTAGAGGCCCAGATGGCAGAATTAAATGAGGCCAAGGAAAAATTGGCTACACTTAATGAAAAATATGATAAATCAAAGCAAAGTGTAGCTGAAAAAACAAGAGAGGTAAGGGCTCTTGAGAAGAAAATAAAAGAACTGGAGAAAGAGCTCTCTCTTGATAAAGTTGTGGCTGAAATCAAGAAAGTCCTGTGGGCCAATATTGGTCAGTCTATAACAGATCAATGGCAATATATTGAAACCATCCATGAGCATATAGATCTCATAGGCAGGGCCCAAAAAGAAAGTCAAAGAGCAAGGGCATCTCTAGGCAATATGCCTGAGATAGCCAATAGGATGATCAATGTCCTTAACAATCGCACAGGTCCCCAGCTGGTAGCAATGGGTATCTCTAACAGAACTGATACCATTTTACTAGTAAAAAGGGTGCTCACTTTGAGAAATCATGTGCAAACATTGGATAGAAGGTGCCAGGAAATGCAGACAGAGGTGAACAAATTCATGGAGAAATTTACAGCATTGCATAACAGAGGCCTTCCCAGCTTACTAACCAGTGCAGGAAGGTTACTATCTCATGAAAACTATGCCAAGAGGGTAAATACATATGCTACAAATCAGATCACTGCAGCATCAAGTGCCCCAGAGGAAACAGGGCCTGCATCTGGGCAGAGTCTCTATGACAAAATAGAGAATTTGTTTTTCATCATGCATGAGATTAGACATCTGTTTGAAGTGCCTCCAAATTATTACAAATATACTGAGGCAGATGAAACCTTAGGCATAATTTTGAGACATCAGTTGCCTACTCAGGAATGGTGGACAAGCATGATACAGACATTGCTATGAACAAATAGATTTTTCATCAAATTTTTGTACATCAATTATAAGTCATCATGTTCAGAAAATTGATATATTCATTATGACTAGAGAGTAGTGGACAGAGCCAACTCAGCATACAAATTTGGCCACTAAAGCAACACCGACAGATGCAGATGACGGGGTTGAGATAGCTGCAACACGACAAAGCAATAAAGGGCTTATTACTCAGAATCAATACGAAGCACCCGGCAGACCCAGTTGCCCCAAAAGTCAAGAATTTCTGACAAATAGCAAGCAGCTGTTGTATATTCATTTAAGTAGCTTTTAATTTGTAAGAAATATCTTTGAAAGTTGGTAAGAGCAGTTATTGTGCAATAACTCATTGTTGAGATATTTCTATGATATTTTGTATATATGCACCCCCGTATAGCTTATTGGGGTTTGTTGTTGCTCACTTGTTCAAGAGAACTCGACTGTATATTCTCTGAAAGATATAATACAAAGGAGCTATTGGTTTCCAAAAAATCTGTTTGGCTTGGACGTGCTGTGATAAAACTATTGACTGCTGTAGGATTCTCGTGCTATGGCGTGTTACAATAAGTGTTTTCTAGCCGTATTTGTATTTCATTTCTTACTTAATCTGTCTGTGATGTATGGTGATTAATCTTGGTAGAAAGGTAAAAGGCTAGTTCAGGATTTGTCCATCAAAGACACCCTAAACTCAATCCTTACTACTAAATATGTTTTCTTCGGGGTTAGCTGCAACTATGGAATTCTTAAATGCTCCTATTTTCTCTAATCACATGATAAGTCTTTATTCAGTAATTCTCTTTTGCTGCTGAGTGGGATTTGTTCTTCATTTTGTGTTGCACTGTGAAAGAACTCTTGATTGCCTTTCCTGGTGTATTTTATACTATTTCTTTTCCAAAAATCAAAGTTTGTATCATGAATACCCATCTAGCCTTGTAGTGAACCTCTCTTTATCACAGACATCAAATCCTATTCATTTCTAGACTCCACATGCCCAATGGACTGAACTCTCTTTGATGCTTGCATGCCCTTCTTTGAACAATAGCTGACAACCAAAATTTAAACAAAACTCTCACCTCATAGCTAGCCTAAAATCCTCAAAAAACAAAGTTAAAACTAAAAGAGAGAGCCCTCTCTAATTACAGGTAGGCTAGAACCTGTAATCCAAAGCTTGGTTAGTGGTTACCCCGGCCGTATTCCCTCAGGAGTCAAAGGGAACAACCTGGGTGTTAACAGAGAGTATTTAAACTAATTCTAGGCTATTCCTTTTTCTTGCTATTTAGATAATGATAAACAAACAAACAGAGATCAGAGGCACTTATTTCTTCAGGCCGTAGCGCAGGAATTCCATCTTCAACTCTTCAAAACATTCATCAACAACAGACAGTTCACTCTCCAAGCTTTAAGCAATCTTTGATTACAGAAAAATTCAGGTATACACAACGATTCTCTAGTGAAAATTCTCAATTAACCAACCCTTAAAACTATACAGAGGGTGGTATATATAAGGAAAAATTTCTATCTACTGCTTTTATTACATCTTGACCTAATCAGGTCATAAAACATAATTTTATTGACCTAACTCTATCTGGAATTAAATGCAAAAAATCTCTTGAGCGGCGCTGAGGGTCACCGTATCAGAAATAAGTGAATGATGTGGTCCTTGGTGGCTTGCTGTAGTGTCTTCTGAAATAAATATGCATGGGTTCCTGCTCCTCGATGTCTGCCTGCATTTAAAGTTTAAGCTGTGATTTGAGTGCAGGAATGGGCTTTAGCTGCTTGATTTGACTTTCTGGGGGGCTCATTAATTCTTAGCTGCTTCGAGCCACTAAAATATCTTCGGCTGATACTCTTTGGCGTTTTTTCCTTCTCTGATACTCTTTGACAAAATCTGGACTGCTGATCTGATGTGCTGCGGGTCTAATCACTAATAAATGGCCACTGTTCGGCCTCTGTATCTTCTGAAATTGTCTTCTGCTCCTTTTGGTATGTTCTGTGAAGAAAACGGATCATTTTTGCGCCTTTTCGGGCTTCCTGGGGTCGCATGGTGAGAAGATTCTTTAAAGATTCCCTGAAGATTCTCCATCTCGGCCTAAAAAATCCTGCGATGAGCGATAATCGCTCATCAAAAACTGCCTCAGAATTGGATTCCGGGGCTGCGAAGTGCGACTTTTGCGCCTCTGCACCCAAAAAAAGTGCTAATGACGTCAGCATTGTATGGCGGGTGACGTCAGCAGGGCGACGTGGCGGGATGACGTCAGCATGACGTCATCATGTACGGATGATGACGTGGTAGGTACGGTGGCGGGGACACGTGGCAGTGACGTGGTAGGAGGCCACGCAGGCCGGTGACTCATCGGGTGATTGGACAAGGGGTGACGTAAGCAGGGACTGTGCAGGGGGTGACGTGGGGTATGACGTCACAGGGCGGTAAGCGGTTTTGTGGCGCACCGCTTATGGGCAAAGGTGGTTTCGGGGGAAGGGGCTCCGCCACACCCCAGAGCCTGATGCGTGGCGAGAGTACGGCGGTAAAACCGCCGAACTCCCGGACGCTAAAGGCCGGCATATAGGAAAGCCCGCTAGCCGTTGATCTATGGGGCGGGCGATCCAACGGTTGGCGGCGATCGCGAGGTAAAGGCGGGTTAGCGGGTGGGAATATTCGCAGGAATATTCCAAATTTGGTACGCGCGGCGGATGGGTTTTAGACTTAGGTTTAGTGGGTTATGGGGTTTAATAAAGGGCGCATTAATGTATTTACAGTCGGACTTAGGGATATGAGTGAAATATGGGTTTTTGACATGTGGGGTTGATATATTATGCACGGAACAAGGGAAAAAGGTGCAAAAAATGGGTTTTTTGAAGGTTTTTTAGGGGTTTTGGTTTAGGGAAGAGGTTATTATTCTGACCAGATGTCAGAGTAATCCCTGGACACGGATGGGCTAAAAACAGTCCCAGATGGACTGTGATTTCCCTGACTTAGTAAAAATATGGCTATATTGCCAGGGGGGAATATTTACATAAGGGGATTTATATACATGATTTTAATAGGGGAAGGGAAAAATTGATAGGGAGTTATATAATAAAGTCTAAAGTTAATATGGAGATGAAAAGAGGGCGCTAAGGTATGAGACCTTAGGCTTTGTTGGGGAAGAGAAAGCTCACAGATGATGAGTGAGCAGTCCTTGAGTGAAGTAGATGTTCACCAAGGCACATGTCATGGAAATGATGAAACTGAGAGGCTCAAGCAGATCTTGACCTCTTGGGGGATGTTAGTAAGTGACCTGGGGGATGAGAAGAAAGGGGAGGTTAGTGAATCTCCAGCTTGAGTACCTCCTTTGAATGCAAAACTGCCTGATGACTGTGATCTAAAAGGATAAAACATTGTGAGATACAAAATTGATCACTAATCATCACTCTGCCACCGAACAGCTACCTACCCAGCCTACTGTCCTAACATTTTTTCTTCTTTTTGTTTTGGGTGCACTTAGACTTGCAGACCCATCCTCACAATTTTTCCTTTTTTCTATTTTCCTATCTAAATCTACACTTATTTCTGCCAGGGCCCAGATTAAACAGTTGGGTCCCTTTGATTCTCTACCTATCTACAAATCTGCCAAGATTAAACTGTTTGGATAGATGTCATTCTCTATATTCTAAAACAGGAAATTGAAACCTAGGGAGGCCAGGATTAGACTGTCTGGACCTCCCTTTAAGAAATTCTTCAAAACTGGAACAACTCATCAAAATTGGAAACAACAGTGGCATTTGAATTGGCACACTTTATTACTTCTTCTCTGGTTTTCTTCTCTGGAAATATGGAACCTTGCTGCAAGAAAGATGACATATTTGGCATGTAAAAATGTCAATCATGAAAAATGAAACCTGTTGCAATAGGAGGCTAACTGTTAGGTCAAACACTCAATCTATTTGACTCCCAGAGCATCTCTACCCAATAGGAAAATATATGCCACTCCATTATGGAAAATGAAGAGATGAAATGACAAATCTAGGAGTTGCTGCAGAAAGGGTGCATCTCACCAAGTTCCTCGCCTTGTGGGAGCCCTATTGTACTTGTACAAAAGAAGGATGGGACTTGGAGGCTCTGCATTGATTATCGAGCACTAAACAAAATCACTGTCAGGAACAGGTATGCAATCTCATAGATTGGTGACCTGCTAGACCAACTCAAGGGGGCCAAGTAGCAAGATCGATTTGAAGTTTGGTTATCACCAGGTTCCAATAGAGCCCACAGATGTATGGAAGACTACCTTTAAATCCAAGGAAGGCCTTTTTGAATGGTTGATTATGCCCTTCGGGTTGACAAATTCTCCTGCTACTTTTATGAGGCTAATGGATGACACCTTGCAGCCCTTCACCAACTCGTTCGTGGTGGTTTATCTAGATGACATCCTCATATTCAAAAAAATTTGGGAAGAACACTTGCAACAAATTTGGGAGGTCCTTCAAACCCTTCGGGAGCACAAACTGTGTGACAACTTGGAGAAATTCACCTTTGGGATGAACCAGGTCCAATACTTGGGTTACATCATAGATGAGAGTGGCATGCATGTGGACCTGACCAAGATCCAAGTCATGCGGGGTTTGTGTTGGGATTCTCCCATAAGTTTTCCTGGTATAAGTCCCAACATAAGGCATTCATTGAGTTGAAACACCGCCTCTGCTCTGCACTGATACTCACACTGCTAGACCTAAAAAAACCATTTGAAATCGAGACAAATGCCTCAGACTGTGCTATTGGTGCAGTCCTCACCCAACATGGACATCCATTGGCCTATCATAGTGAGACACTTTTTGATACAATTCAGAAGTACCCCACCTATGAATAAGAGATGTATTCCATTGTGTAGGCTTGCTGACAATGGAAGCACTACATTTTGGGGAAGGAGACAGTCATCCACACCGATCATCAACCTCTTTAGTTTATATAGACACAAGGGAAGTTATAGAATGATCACCATCAAAAGTGGTCTACATATCTACAACAATTCCACTTGAACATTAAATACAAAAAACGTAGCACCAATCATTTGTAGACTGCCTCATTTAGCCCTCATTTGCATCACTGACTATTGTTCTCAACTCTTGTGGTCATGATATCTCTAGATGGTCGCAACTATACAAAAATGATCCAGAGTTCACCTCAAAATACTAGATGCTAGTAGATGGAAAGCAAGTTCCTAATTTCCACCTCCAAGAAACATTATTATGCTACCTGGGCCACCTTTGTGTTCCTTCAAGCAAATGTGCCAAGCTGATTTAGGAGGCGCACTACAGTCGGGTCACAAGACACTTTGTTGTGGAGGAAATTGTGGTTGTACTACAAAAGTACTTTTATTGGCCCAAATTCCGTCTGGATGTGGGAAATATATCATATCCTGCATTTCACATGCCATCGCCAAGCTAACCATCAAGAAGCAAGGCCTATACACACCTCTTTCTACTCCCAGCCTACTGCGGAATCCATCTCCATGGATTATATGTTTGGCCTCCCTTCTACCAAGCATGGTAATGACTCTGTATTTGTGGTTGTGGAGAGATTTTATAATATTGTTATATTGGCGTCTTGTAGAAAGAGTATCACAGTAGAGGACACTGCCAAAATCTTCTTTGAATGAGTATGGGTACATTTTGGGATTTCATAGACCATTATATCAGATCGGGATAGAAGGTTCCCGAGCACATTCTGGTCAAGGCTCTGGACACTATTGGATACCAAGCTCACCAAGTCGACTGCCTTACATCCCCAGACTGTTGGCCAAACAAAGGTCATCAATAGGATGATAGTCAACATGCTTCGCATGTAAAACTCCAAGCATCCTCAAACCTGGGTTGAGAGTCTTCCATATGTGTAGCACAGTTATAATAGAGCTCTCCATAACTCGACTGGTTGCAGTCCCTTTCAAGTGGGTCTAGGATTTCAACCATTGTGTTCGATTAATGTTGCCATGTCTCATGCGACTACGCAGACAAAATCCACACATGTACTATCTGAGGCTGATAATGCGACCAAATTTATTAAAGTCATCCAACATATCTACTGGCAAGTTCATGACATCTTGGAGAAGTCAAATTCCAAGTACAAGCAACGACATGATCAACATCGGGTGCCACACAAGTTTCACGTGGGCGACAAAGTCTGGTTGCATTTGCAAAAATAATGCCTTAGTGAAGCCCATCGAAAGCTCATAACACTCTGATATGGTCCTTACACGATTACTAAGGCTGTGGGAGACAATGCTTTTGAGCTTAAGATTCCCCCATTCCTTGGTTTTTTCCCAATGTTCGATGTGGACCGCCTTCGACCAGACTTCCCACCATTTCTAGACACATCAGACATTATAGAACAATTCATACCAACAAAGTTAAACCAAGAATACATGGAACATGCCACAACTGATCGGATTTTGACATAAAGGTCAAGAACAATCGCTAGTAAAAGATCCAACTATATCGGGTTGTCAAAGCTGGCCAACTCCCAAACCAAGGCAAATGGCTCACTAGGGACCAAATTCAGTAGAAGTTTCCCCATCTCATGGAGGCACTCAACGCAGTGGGGACCATTGCTTCCTAAGGGGGAGGAATTATCTAGGTGGGTATTGGTGGCCACCCTCCTATTCCACTTGGACCCCCAACACTGTCTCTTTTAGCTTTTTAGTTTCCTTAATTGTAGCACAATTTACCATTTTTGGCTATTTTTCGGGTCTTAAACTTCCGAGCTGTTTTGAGGCCCTAAACGATGTTTTTAGGGAAAATAAAGAGATTGGAAAAGTCCCAAATGAGGTCATAGGATTTCTTCCAACCTATTCTTTGAGATCTTTGAAACGAGATATTATGATAGCCAAACAAAGATTGTATGCCAAAGTTACAACCCCAGGAAATTGATGTACCAATTTACCCAAACGGGGCCCACAGTTTTGGTGCTTCATCTCCTAGGGTTAGGTTTCTGGATGTTTATGGCTTTCCATTGTTTCTCAATAATAAATAGGCCTTGGAGCCTCATTGTAGCACAATTTAGAGGCATGCAGCCACTACATCTCTTCTCAGAGATAAGCTACCATTGCCCGAGCTAGTCTTATTTCCTTTTTGTTTGTAAGCATATTTCAGTATTTGATATTAATGAAATGAAGTCTTATTTCTACTGCATCTTTGTATTTATGGTTGTATCTGTAATTTTTTGTGTTCTTGTTTAATTTGGATCAGTGGTATCAGAGTGGTCTTCTCTTTCTCTATTTTTATTTGCATGTCCCCAACAACATCGGGATATAAGGAGTTAGGGCTTGAACTAGCCGAACCTTTGCAAGACCAGCCTAAAAAATCTCGACGGCCTCCCATGGGGGGAAGAGGAGAAAGACGAGGGTGTAGGAGATCCTTTTAAAATCTCACTCGAAGAAGCCCTCAAGCGATAGAGGAATGCGATGATGGACAATTTTGCCCAAATCCTTCAGCGACTACCTAAGGGTGACGCATATACTTCCAACAGTTACTCTGGAAGTGCCACACCCTTTAAGGTAAAATTTAATTTTGACATTACCATATTTGAGGGTCAGATAGATGCAGACACCATAGATAAATGGTTAAATATGCTAGAAGGATATTTTTCTGTTCATGATTTTTGCAGACGGGAAAAGATTAATTTTTATCTTCTCAAAGCCGCCCCCCATATCAAGAACTGGTGGGAAACCCACTGTGAGTAGAAGGATCAAAGTATGCCCTCACTATTTTCGGCCATACCCACTTGGGATTCATTCCGAGATGCCATCAAGGACCATTACTACCCTGTCGAGATCTATGAGGATAAATACATAAAGTGGACCACACTGTGACAGGGAAGGGGCCAAGACATGCTGAAGTTTACCAATGTTTTTCATACCCTTCATACAAAGTTGGGTGTCAAGGATTATGAGAAAAATTTGGTCCTCAAATATTGTGGCTTCCTACATAGGTACATCCAAGATGAGATGGAGTTCCTGGACATCTCCTCACTCGGCATGACGTATCGATATATTGTCAAGATCGAGCAAAATCTTAAACAAAAAAAGCGAGACTTTGGATATGCGAATCCGAAGAAAGGAAAAGGTGCCTCTAAACCACAGAGAAAAGGGTAAGGCCAAGGCGGGGTGACCCAGGAGAACCCACCATAGACGAAATCAAAGAAAAACACCACGAAGACAAAGAAGAACATGGGAAAGTGATGCAAGTTCCATAAGATCTCCGCTCACAACACAAGTGATTGTCAGGCCAAACAATCATTGGTGGCAGAGCTAAAGGCTTCTAAGTCCGACGTATGTTCAGACTCTGAGTTAGAACTTGACAAGGGGAATGAAAAAGGGAAGTAGATCATTGACGTGTAGCCCAAGGCCACTGTGGCCACCACCAAGATCCAGAAGGTTGAGCCTGAAGATCCAGAAGAGGGGAAGCGCCTATTCCACTCACAGATGTGGGTGAAGGGTTCTCTGCTGTGGTTCACTGTTGACAACGGGAGCCAAAAGAACCTCATTTTAGCAAAGGTTATGAAGCGGCTGGGCCTATCGACTACAACACATCCAAAAATATAGACCATCAAGTGGATTCACCAAGGACGAGATCTTTGCGTCAGCTAGTAGTGCCTTCTTCCCTACAACATCAATCCCTTCATGGATGAGGTACTATGTGATGCTTATCCTCTTGAATTTTGTGATGTATTATTAAGACAACCATACTTATGGAAGTGACATGCTGTATACTTGTCTAGACCTCGCTCTGTTATTATTTCTTTAGGTACTAAGTTATACAAGATACCGGAAGTAGCCCCACCTACTACCATCTCTTTGATCTTTGCTAAGAAATGCAGTAAGGTCATCTCCTAGACTGGGAATTTTTTTTTCTTTTTGATCTGCTCTCAAAGTAAGGGGAAGGTCATAGCCACATCCATGGCCCCTGGGAAGGGTTCCTCCAAGTAGCAGAAGCAGGTGGATACGGTTGTAGAAGAATACAGGGACATATTCTCCTCACCCACAGGGGTACCCTTGCATTGTCAGTTCAAGCATTAAATCGATATGATTCCCAGAGCACCTCTACCCAACATGCCAATATATCACCACTCCATTCTAGAAAATGAAGAGATCAAGTGTAAAATCCAGGAGTTGCTGTAGAAAGGGAACATCCGACAAAGTTCCTCTCCTTGTGGGAGCTCGATTGTACTTTTACAGAAGAAGGGTGGGACCTAGAGGCTCTGCATTAATTATCGGGAACTAAACAAAATCACTGTCAGGAACAGGTATTGAATTCCATAGATTGATGACTTGCTAGACCAACTCAAGGGGGGCAAGTATTTCAGCAAGATCAATCTGAAGTCTGGTTATCACTAGGTTCCAATAGAGCCCACAAATGTATTGAAGACCACCTTTAAATCCAAGGAAGGCTTTTTTTAATGGTTTTTTATGCCCTTCGGGTTGTTAAATGCCCCTACTACTTTTATGAGGTTAATGGAAGACATCTTGCAGTCCTTCAACAACTCATTTGTGGCGGTTTATCTAGATGACATTCTCATCTTCAGCAAGAGTTGGGAAGAACACTTGCAACACATTCAATAAGTCCTTCAAACCTTTCGGCAACACAAACTGTGTGCCAACTTGGAGAAATGCACCTTTGCCATGAGCTAGGTCCAATACTTGGGTTGTATCATAGATGATCATGGTGTGAATATGGATATGACCAGCATCCAAGTCATTCTGGATTGGCCAACCCCAACCACTCTAATGGAGCTTCGTAGCTTTTTGGGCCTTGAAAATTTCTATTGGAGGTTCGTGTTGGGATTCTCCCATATAACTTAGCATTTCAGTCAAATTACTAAGGGCAGGGAAAAAGCAAAGTTTTCCTAGTCCGAGTCCCAGTAGAAGGAATTTGTTGAGTTGAAACACCGCCTTTTCTTTGCAATGGTACTCACACTACTAGACTTGCAGTAGCCATTTGAAATCGAGACAGACACCTCAGACTATGCCATTGGTGCAGTCCTCACCCATCATGGGCATCCATTGGCCTATCATAGTGAGACACTTTTCGATACAATTCAGAAGCACCCCACCTATGATAAAGCGATGTATTCCATTATGCAGGCTTGCCGACAATGGAAGCACTACATTTTGGGGAAGGAAACAGTCATCCACACTGATCACTAACCTCTTCTGTTTATATAGATACAAGGGAAGTTGCAGAATGATCACCGTCAGAAGTGGTCTACATATCTGCAACAATTCCACTTGAACATTAAAATACAAAAGGGGTAGCATTAATAATGTTGCAGATTGACTCAGCCAACCCCCAGTCGCAACACTGACTACTGTTCTCAACTCTTGTGGGCAGGAGACCTCTAGATGGCTGCAACTATACAAAAATGATCCAGAGTTCGCCTCGACATACTAGATGCTAGTAGCTAGCAAGCAAGTTCCTAACTTCCACTTCTAGGACACATGATTATGCTACCTAGGCTGCCTTTGTGTGCCTTCAAGCTAGCATGCCAATATGATTTGGGAGGTGAATTACAATCGGGTTGCATGACACTTTGGTGTGGAGAACACTGTGGTTGTACTACAAAAGTAATTTTATTGGCCCAAACTCTAATTGGATGTTGGGAAATATATTAGATCCTGCATTGCCTGTGCCATTGCCAAGATAACCATAAAGAAGTAAGGCCTGTACACTCCTATGCCTACTCCCATCTAGCCATAGGAATCCATCTCCATGGACTATATGTATGGCCTCCCTTCTACCAAGCATGGTAATGACTATGTATTTGTGGTTGTGGAATTTTTTTTTAAGATGGCTATATTAGTGGCCTTTAGAAAGAGTATCACAACAAAGGACATTGCCAAACTCTTCTTTGAACGAGTATGGGTACATTTTGGGATCCCACAGACCATTATATCAGATCAGGATAGCAAGTTCCTGAGCACATTTTGGTCAAGCCTCTGGACACTATTGAACACCAACTCACCAAATTGAATGCCTTCCATCCCTAGACTGATGGCATGACGAAGGTCGTCAATAGGATGATAGTGCACATACTCCGCATGTATAACTCAAATCATCCTCGAACTTGAGATGAGACTCTTCCATATGTGAAACAAGGTTATAATAGATATCTCCATATCTCAACTGGTCGTAGTCCCTTTCAAGTGGGTCTAGGATTTCAATCATTGTGTCTGATTGATGTTGCCATGCCTCATGCGACTACGCAGACAAAATCCACACATGTACTGTCTGAGGCTAATAAAGCAACCAAATTTATTGAATGCATCTAACACATCCACCAACAGGTTCACGACATCTTGGAGAAGTCAAATGCCAAGTACAAGGAACGACATGATCAACATCAGGTGCCACACAAGTTTCAGGTGGGCGACAAAGTTTGGTTGCATTTGTAGAAATAACGCCTTAGTGGAGCCCATCAGAAGCTCATACCACTCCGATATGGTCCTTATACCATTACAAGGCTGTGGGAGACAATGCTTTTAAGCTCAAGAATCCCCCATTCCTTGGCCTGCACCTAATGTTCAATGTGGATTGCCTTCAATCATACTTCCCACCATTGCTGGACACATAAAAAATTGCAGAAGAACTCACACCAACAGAGTTAAACCCAGACTGCATGGAACATGCCAAACTAGTTGAATTATGGACACACAGGTCAAGAACACTTTCCAACAAAACATCCAACTGTATCGGGTTGTCAAAGTTGGGCAACTCCTGCACTAAGACAAATGGCTCAATAGGGACCAAGTTCAACAGAAGTTTCCCCATCTCATGGAGGCACTCAACGCAATGGGGACCATTGCTTCCTAAGGGGGGAGGACTAATCTAGGTGGATATTGGTGGCCACCCTCCTATTCCACTTGGACCCCCAACACTATCTCTTTTAGTTTTTTAGTTTCCTTAATTGTAGCACAATTTACTATTTTGGCAGTTTTTTGGGTCCTGAACTTTCAGAGCCATTTTGAGGCCCTAAACAACATTTTTAGGGAAAAGGGGAGATTGGAAAAGGCTCAAATGAGGGTTCTAGTTTTTTTTTGACCTACTCTTAGAGATCTTTGAAACAAGGTATTGTGATAGCCAAAGGAAGATTGTATGCAAAAGTTACGACCTTGAGAAATTGATGTACCAATTTACCCAAACGGGGCCCACAATTTTGGCACTTCAACTCCCAAGGTTAGGTTTCTGGATGTTTAGGGATTTCAATTGTTTTTGAATAATAAATAGGCCTTAGAGCCTCATTGTAACACAATTCAGAGGCATGTAGTCACCACATCTCTTCTCAGAGATAAGCTATCGTCGGTCGAGCTAGTCTTATTTCCATTCTGTTTGTAAGCATATTCCAATATTTGATATTAATGAAATGAAGTGTATTTTCTGCTCCATCTTTGTATTTATGGTTATATCTGTAATTTGTTGCATTCTTGTTTAAATTGAGATAATTGGTCTTACCAACACACCTGCAACATTTATGTGTTTGATGAGAAACGTGTTGCACCCTTACCTAGACAGGTTTGTAGTGGTTTTTGTTGATGAAATTTTGATTTATTCAAAGGCTAAGGAGAAACATGAAGAGCATTTATCCGTAGTGTTACAACTACTAAGAGAGCATAAGATTTATGCATAGCTTAGTAAATGCGACTTCTTCTAGCCACAAATCCATTATTTGGGGCACATTGTCTCAAAGGAGTGGGTAGTTTTTGATCTAGAGAAGGTTAAGGTCACCATGGAGGGACAAACATCAAATAATGTGGATGAAATTATGTCCTTCATGGGGTGGAAAGCTACTACAAAAGATTCATTAGAGATTTCTCTAAGATTGCTTATCCAATCAAAAAGTTAGAAAAGAAGGGGAGGAATTTCGAATGGATAGATGATTTCACGATAATATTTGAACCACTGAAGTAGTTACTAATCAATGCACCCGTGCTAAGAACAAAAAACCCAGATAAAGAATTTTTGGTGTGCACATATGCTTGTAAGTAGGGTCTTGGTGGAGTCTTACTGCAAGAAGGCCAAGTCATCTATTATGAATCACAAAAGCTAAAAGAATATGAGAAGAACTATGTAACCCATGAATTGAAGCCTTGGTATAATATTCATTTTAATTATTGACCATGGATGGTTGAGGTACTTGCTCAATCAACTTAAATTAAATGCTAGGTAGGCTAGATGGATAGCCATGCTTAACGAGTTCGATTTCAAGATTAGATACATTAAAGGAAAGTAAAATCAAGTGGTTGATGCACTCATATGGAGGTTGCAATTGAATCATGTATCATCCATAAGTTCTTATGGAACTAAGCTTGAAGAAAGAATTAAAAATGCAAGGTAGCAAGATGAGAAACATCAATAGTTAAAAGTGAAATTGTAGTGAGGTTCTGGAGGAAACGAAAGTAAGGAGTATAAACTTACAAAAAATGGGATGATTAAGTTTAAGAACATAATCTATGTGCCAAATATAGACACCTTGAAGAAACTCATATTAAAAAAGTTTCATGCAAAGCCATATTATAGTCATCTAGGATATCAAAATACTCTAACAACAATCAAGAAATTTTATCATTGGCTTGATCTAAAAAGAGAGGTGGATATTTTCATTTCCAAATGCATGAAGTGCAACCTATTCCCATTTCATAATGGAAGTGGGAAGTGATCTATATGGAATTTATTATTGAGATTTTGAGAACTTCTAAATGATATGATACAATCATGCTAGTGGTTGAAAAGTTGAGCAAAGTGGCTCAATTTGTAGCTATTAAGTCTACAAATTCAGTGAGTGATTTGACTCAATTTTTTATCAAAGATGTTGGGTTGTGTTATATTATTTCCACGACTAACCGAGGGGTTAGAAGGGGGGTAGAGCCCCCCCTTCGTTGCAATGATTGCGTAGCGGGGGGGGGGGCATAAGGGGTTTGAGGGGTGCATGTAACCAGACTCTATGGTGTTCGAGGCAGCGCCCCAGAAAATTTTGTTTTTAGACCCTATATTAGGTTGGGCGGACCTACCTATGGTTTTGTGCATGATTTTTCGCACATGGTTTTGGACGTGATGGTTTTCGGTCCATGGTTTTGGACACAATGGTTTTCAGTCCATGGTATTGGATGCTTCGACATGTATAAAAATGTATTGTAACATTGAAAGGAACATCATGAAAAATCAAGCTGGTAGTCCCGGTTTTGGGATCCAGGGGAAAATATCTGTGTATATGTGTTTTATGTGTTATGCTCTCACATTGTTTATTTTCTGTGTTTTATATTTCTTATGCATGTAATTTCTATATGGGGTTAAAACCTACATTTAGTATCAGAGGTGTTTTGGCTTCAAGGGGACACCTTTGTTGCTGAGGGGTTTCACTTGGGCTTGTGGTAGACCCTATTCAATGGGAGATCTGCGGGATCGATTCTGGTGGTGAAAGAACATGGTGAGCAGTGGGAAGATAAAGATCGAGAAATTTAATGGTCAGAGTTTTGAGTTATGGAAACTCAATATGGAGGATCTGTTGGTGGATAAAGATCAATGGGTCGTGGTAGATCCAGGTACTAAATCAACGGGAGTGTCCGATGAAGAATGGAATACGTTGGATCAGAAGGCTAAGAGCACAATACGATTGTGTGTCTTAGATTCAGTATTGCTGAATGTACCAGGGGAAGCTACGACGAAGGATTTGTGGGACAAGTTAGGGACTTTGTACCAATATAAGTCTCTGGTGAATAAACTGTTCCTATGGAAAAAGATGTATAATTTGAGGATGAAAGATGGAGACTCGGTGACAGAACATCTGAACGCATTTAATACTGTGGTAAGTCAGTTATTATCTATTGATATTAAAATTTTAGATGAAGATAAGTGCATCAGTTTGTTGTGTTCTCTACCTGATTCGTGGGATAGTCTGGTTATTGCAATAGGTAGCAATGCAACTGCCTTGTAGTTTGATGAAATAGTCTCATCCTTGCTGACGGAGGAGATGAGACGGAAAAATATGGAGAGCCAGAATGGTGATGCCTTGTCTGTACGAGGATGACCCCAGAACAGAAATAGAAATGAGTCATCGAGTGGGAGATCTAAATCTAGAGGGAGATCTAAATCTCTAGGAAAACCTGTAAAGGTGGTGTGCTGGAAATGCGGAAAGGAAGGGCATTGCAAAAGGGATTGTAAATCTAAAGCTCCTGAGAAAGGAAAGGGATCTGATGACACTCCTTCTGCAGAGGTGAAAACCACCTCAGATGAAGGTGGGGATGTGTACTTGGCTTCTTCAAGTACACATGTAGATCATGAGGCATGGTTGATTGACTCAGGTGCATCCTTTCACTTCACTCCCCATAGAGAGTGGTTTTGTGAGTATGAGAAATATGATGGTGGTGATGTCTTCTTGGGGGATGATAGGAAGGGTAGAATTGTTGGTCACGGAAAAGTAAAGTTGAAGTTGCAAGGTTGTTATAGAAATTTTTGTGCCTTGCAGCTCCAAGCATGAAATGTCCATAAACCAAGGGCTCCTAAGTCCCTAAAAGTGTTGTTCCAACCCCTAAAGGAACAAGGTCAACAAATTACAGCTTCTCCCAGAAGTTCTCCACCAGAAACTGTTCAGAATCAGTCAAATCAGGATCATTTCAGCTGCTCCACTGGCTAGCTGCGTTTCATAGCACCTAAATACACTAGCTGGGTGCGTTGCAATGCACCTAAATGCACTATTAGGGTGCGTTGAGCGGGAAATGACAAATGGCAGTGCCATTCCGTGAGGTGGAAAGACAATGGAAGCTTCCAGAATCTTCTCCAATGACACTTGCCTCATTGAATTCTACCAAGGATGAGTAAGAGGCTTTCAGTCTCCAAGTGGAAGCAAGAACTGACAGAGAGAAGACACTAATCAAATCATAAGCTAACTCATCCTCCTTGCATACATCTATATATGGATCCCTCATCCCAGAGATCCAGGGGCTGGAATTTTGTACATTGCAAGGAATTGCTGTTGGTTTTGAGATAGATATGAGAGTATTGGGTGATTTATGCTTTGTTGGAGGTGAAGAAGGGGCTTCTTTGCTGGGAGGTTGATGCTGGGTCAGGAATCATCGGTTGTAACTCCTCCTGGATCTTCTTGTTATATCAATAAAACTATTTGAGTTTTTCCTACATGCTTGTGTATCATTGATGCTTGTTACATTTGTATGTTTAGCTTAAATCTGATCCTAAGCTGTTTATGAATATAGATCCATGTCTTTGTGTAGTTTTCTTCTTCTGTGATCTTACAGGAACTTGGTGAAGCTGGGCAAGTAAGGGAGCAGGTAGCTGGAAGCTGTCAAAGAAGAGAGGGATTGGATCAAAGGATTAGCGCAAGACACAGGTCGGTTCTTTCTATCCCCCTCTATCTTTAATTCATAAAGGAAATACAAAAGTAGTTTTCTCTGTTTGTTTCTAAGGCAGCTGTCACACCTTAGTGGGATAGAGCAGTTCTAAATAGACACTTTTCCCGGTAACAAAATGGCGACTCCGCTGGGGACGATTGTCTAATTAGTTTGTTTGTGTATCTTTTTGTTGTTTGTTTCATAAAATTATAAGTAGCATTCGAACTGCATTTGCCATAACAAATGCAAAGTAGACATCTGCTACTTCAATCCATTCACTGGGTCTGTTTATGATTTGAACAGCTGATTCACAAATGATCTGATTGCCCTTTGTGATAGCTCTTAGACCCTCCTTAGATCTACCCCCTGATTGTGCATTACTGATTGCTTTTACTCGGCCAAAAACCAAAGACTAAACTGTAAACTGTGACCCAGAACCCGGATAGAATTCTCGTTTCTGCCCCAGCGTAGGTACTGTGAAGAGTTCCTGCATTTTAGCGCAGTTCCTGAGAGGGCAACCTGCGCTACAATCCAGTTTCTCTGTGTTACAGGTGCGTTGATCAGACTAGCCCTGTGCAGTTGAGGTTCTTGTGCTTCATTCTTTCCAGTTTTGTCTCTGTTTTTTGCAGCCTGTGATCAGTGTATGTGTCTGTTTAAAAACCCCTTTTCCTTGCTGTTATTCCGCCTCCTTTGTACAAAAGAACTGTAGATGTTTTTGTGTGTTTGTTGCGTCGTTTACAGTTTTCCATTGCAAAAGTAAAATAGTCGTACTATCGTCCTTTGATTTAGATCTGTCGCAAGTGTCGATTTCGATCATAGGAGAAAGTTTGATTGCTGTTGATGGTCGACTATACTTTTACTTTTGCCTTTGGTCTGAATTTGTGACTTTCTAGTGTCAAAAACGAGTATTTATTTCAAAATCTTAAAGTGTCGTAATCATCTTTATCTTTTGATTTCGAGAAGAAGCTTGTTTGTGTTTGTCGCTTGAAAGAAAATTCAGATTTGTACATCAACTTTCTTTTTAGCATCAATATTAAGAAAGTCGAAAACAAATACATGCACATGTGCATTTGCATACTGACAGTCTGTTTGGCTTGATTTAGGAAAGTGCATTTACAGTGTGCTTTTTGCTCTTTGTGAAAAGATTGTGTCTTTCTTTTCCCCTAGTAGCTAGGATTTTCATTGCTGAAAAGAGATAAAAGTTTGCTTATCATCTTTAGATTGCATTTTAGGAATTACATCTACATCTCGTGGTGAACCCAAAAGGCAAACTTCATAAGAAAGATCAACTTAAAATAAATTCAATGAATCTAACAACGCTTTGGAACTTAACGCACAACATTTAGAGGTCTAGGCTAGAGACGTATTCCGGCGTCGTAAAGCCTGGTAACTGTTGTCCTCATTGATGGTTGGGTGATTCCTCCACTTTGAGACGATAAGTGCCAGTACGGACTTGTGATCCCACGTACCGTCGAGTATATTTCGGGAGACCCCTATAGGCTTAAATCCTTTATCCATAGGAAGCCGTGTCTGCCGCCCTATCGATCGCAATGCACTGAACACAACATTCGGGAAGATTGACTGCCGTACCGTAAAAAGTATTCTGCAGTTTTGCGATTGGTTTGGTACTCCCTCTACCTAGATCTCCAGAGCAGTCCCTTTCGTTCCTTTTCAGACTCTTTAACGAAAAGGTCCATCTGAGCACTTGTCACTTCAGGCTCATTAAAAATCGAAGGAGACTAGAGTCATCTTTTGTTTTTTCTCGAATCTTAAAAACTGAAAAAACAAGTTGTGTCAAAGCGTCTAAAAATTTATTTTAAACGGAATATTCATTACCCCTTTCCTACGTTGATCTTGGGTTGAGCAAATGGAGTCTACCAACCAAGGAATTCCCCTTGGATGAAATCCTAGTCCCTTCTCCTCTTGGGGAGATGTTGGTGCACCCCATATGGCCACATTGTCGCTTCCAGGACTGACAATTGGTTTGCCTGTATGGCTCTTCTCAACCTCTGTCGTTCAGAACACCACTATTCCTGAACAATCGAATCAGCAATTAGACGAGTCCAGAGTTGCCCACCAACCTTCTACTTCATCTAATTCTTCCTCTCTTCCTTCCTCTTCGCTTGATGGGGCTGGTAAAGCCAAAAGTCAGGTTCCTAAGGAGAAGAAGGAAAAGAAGAAGAAAGAGAAGAAGAAGAAGGAGCCAAAGGCGAATGGGGGAAAACGAGTGTCGTCTAACAAAAATCCACACACTGCACCGACCAGGCCTAAATCGCCATGTGTCATTTGCAAAGGAGACCACTTTCACAGAGACTGTCCTTGCATCCCTCGGATATTAAGGGACTGGTCTCCTAGATTGCACAACCCAGTCTTGTCAACCTCTGATGATCATGTTGAAAGCACACCGTCAACTAGTGAAAGTGAAGTCCCAGGACAAAAAGGAAAATATAGATTTCCTTGTAAACTGTGTGAAGGCGATCATGCCATCCACCGTTGTCCCTTCTTAGATGAAGCTAAAAGAGTTTTGGATGATCGTCCGGTTTCACCGTTACGACTTCCTCCTGGATATAAAAAACTCTTGCCGAGTCCGTCACTAGTTGAAAATCCAGCTGGCCCACTCAGGTGGTCGGCTGAAGCACCTATCATTGAAGATAAACCATCTGGATCCATACCAGACAAAAGTCAAAAGGTCGAGGTGGCAGTTGACCTGGTCTTGCCTTTAGAGGTTTCATCTTCAGATGATACACCCACTGAGGAGAACAAGGATGACACCGTCCAAGTTCTCTTCATAAGCACAGACTCCAACGAACATGGGGGAAATATACCCATTCCTTTACCACAGGAAGGAAGTTCGTCAGAGTCATACCCGGCCATCTATTCAGTCCCACCTCCAAGCAACCTAGTTGTCTCCTTCGACTGGAATCAACTAGGCAGACCCCGTTTACTAGCAAGCATACCATTCTGAATTATCGTTCAAATATATAGAATGGTTATGACTGGTACCATCATAGATGAGGGGGCTTCTGTGAGTATCCTTTCCTCAACTGCTTGGAAAGCGCTTGGTTCGCCATCGCTTTTTCCTGAGATGAGAAATCTGACGGGCTTTGATAAAGGAACCAGTCGACCTTTAGGGATCCTTCCTGATGTGCCCATAACATTGAGAGGGAAAACTGTTCACCTGAACGTAATGGTAGTTCAAGGACCCCTAGATTACAATCTACTCCTTGGACGAGACTATATTTATTGCATGGGAGCGATTGTCTCCTCACTCTTTAGAGTAATGTGTTTTTCGCACGAAGGAAGAGTGGTCAAGCTCGTGGACCAGCTTTCATTCCCCGGATCATACAAAGCAAATAGTCATATACCATCCCTGAATGGTCTTTTCACACAAGAAATGTCTCAATCTCCAGTTCGTCCTCCCGATGAGCGCGAGTAATTCGGAGGGATATGACTGAAACCCAGGGGGCATGCATCCTGGTCTGCTTCGGCAGGAAAACTTCGGGTATAGGGTAGGTTTCCGCGGGAGAATATGCCTAGTCTGTACCCCCGTCCGTGAGTGGAAGAGGGGGTTATTCTAGTACAGGATTCTCTTGTCAAAGTTATGTGAGTTGGCGAGCACCGCCACTCACCTTTGTTTATCTCGGTAGATATCGCCGAAGAAGTGTTTTGTTTGCGCCGCGAATAGAACAATCTTTGGGTAACCTGTAAGAGGTAGGCCTCTCTCGTCAAAACAAGTGTTTTTCCGGAGAGAAGTAGAGGTAACCTTGAAACTCTGTTTTATACCTTCGGCATGCAAACCTTTTGGAGTGCAAGCAAAGAGCGACTATTTATTTTTTAAATTTTTAGGACCTCTAACCCTTTAAACTCGTAGGATTGGCCGTCTCCTAACTTGCATAAAGAAAGGATGTGGGGCAAAACTCTAAAAATTGCCGTTTTTTATATGAGACATTCTTATCATATGACTGGATTGATCGAGCAGTGTTACCGCGAGGTTCAAGCTCATTAAAAAATAAACCCGGATCGAGCAGTGTTTACCGCGAGGTTCAAGCTCGTTAAAAAATAAACCCGGACCGAGCAAATGTTTCCACCCGCGTTTAAGCTCGTTAAAAAATGAACTATTCCATGGTAAATAACCACCGTGAATGTAGTACTTCAGCCATTAAAGCCTTGGTCGTGTTTGCACCGTCACCTCCACTTTTCCATTGGCCGATCATTCACCTCCATTTGATTTTTTACCCATTTTGAGGAACAACTGCGAAGAGTGATTTCACTAGCCATCCTTGTGACACTGCCGTGATTGGAAAATTCCAAACCTTACCTGGAATCAGCTGCTACCCATTTTATCACTCGTTCCTCAAAAGACGAGTCTCCTTTAAGCTCTTTTCAACTGACTCGTAAAATATGAAAAGATTGCCGAGTCCTTGGCCTTCCAGCTCGTTAAAGGGACAGGAAGTGCTATCCCTCCTCTAGATTTTAATCTTTTTGGACCTGAGGGATTATTGCACAAAAAGATCGAGCGCTTGTTTTGTTCGGCTCGTTAAAACTATCGAAAATTCATCCCTTCTGTATTGTTTTATACTTTTTCGGACTTAAGGGATTAGATGACGAAAAAGGAATTTTGGAGTTACCTTTATGTACCTTTTCAGACTCTCTAAAAATGAAAAGGACCGAGTTATCTTTGTCGTTAAACTCGTTAAAAAGATTAATAGCGACAAACTTGTCTTTAGACGAGAACGAGTTTCACTATCGCTATGCTCGTTAAAACATAGCGATGGGTTTGCCCGAAGGGCAAATTATAGAACAAGCATATGTTATCCTCCTCAAGCTTGAAAAAAATAAAGAGGTGCTGGTCAGCAATGATTGGGGAAAAATTGGGAAGAAAACTCAAAGAATCTTTATGGGTAGCAAGTCGCTCTTGAACATGACACTTCCACTCCGTGTCCGAGTCGGGTTGGGTTGTTTCATTCACCGGTCACATCACCATGGTCACGCCATACCATCCACATTTGGGGTTAATGCTACCAATCCATCACATAAGTGTCACCGACATGTTCAAGAGAAGTCATCCAGAGAAGTCACCTGTGTCCCACCCACTACCATACATTATACTTCATTCTTTCATGACTGCCATCCTGAACCGTATATCATCAGATTGTTTTCACCTCCATCAAAATCATTTGCTCCGTTCCATGTCATTGATGTGGGATTCATTAAGGCCCTCCTTTGACGGATCACTTCTTGTCGACATCAGCTCATTATCCAAGAAGTTGGTCAAGGAACACCCCATTCAGTACTTTGAAGCTTGCATGCCTTAATGGCAAGTTTCTCACTTCCGGCGACAGGTTTACATCAATGGCCTTCGACCAAAAGGTTTTGCATGGTGTTCGACACCAAGTCCTTTATTCACACCGCGTGAATTGTACTGTAGTACCTTGAGGGTCATTATCATTATCGGTGATTCCTCTCGCGCTTGTTAACAGTTTACATCATTGACTGGTAATCAAGCGATGTCTTTCCATGTTCGACTTCAGAACATTTCTCACATGGATCGACTTGTACTTCGAGTGAAGATCGGACGAGATTGAAGACCCCGGATCTAGTTTCATCCATCTGGGCTGCGATATATATTCAGGAAAATAAAGTCATTAAACTGTACAACATTGCAGCACAGATAATCATCCTACCAAAAGGATGGTGGCTCTATCAGAATCATCAGTCTACACTCAGACGATTTTCTGTCCTATGTACATGAAAATGAATTTATAAAGCTGAGCATGGGAATACCCGCCTCAGCTAGATCATGAAAAACAGTATGAAGATAATGTATTGTATTGTATCTTATTACAGGTCTCCTCCCAGCATTGAAAGAACTTCGGATCCTCATAATAAAGCATTTCACCCGATTAACGGCCTCATACTTTAGGGGGCAACTGTTATAGACATTTTTGTGCCTTGCAGCTCCAAGCATGAAATGTCCATAAACCAAGGGCTCCTAAGTCCCTAAAAGTGTTGTTCCAACCCCTAAAGGAACAAGGTCAACAAATTACAGCTTCTCCCAGAAGTTCTCCACCAGAAACTGCTCAGAATCAGTCAAATCAGGATCATTTCAGCTGCTCCACTGGCTAGCTGCGTTGCATAGCACCTAAATACACTAGCTGGGTGCATTGCAACGCACCTAAATGCACTATCAGGGTGTGTTGAGCGGGAAATGACAAATGGCAGTGCCATTCCGCGAGGTGGAAAGACAATGGAAGCTTCCAGAATTTTCTCCAATGACACTTGCCTCACTGAATTCGACCAATGATGAGTAAGAGGCTTTCAGTCTCCAAGTGGAAGCAAGAACTGACAGAGAGAAGACACTAATCAAATCATAAGCTGACTCATCCTCCTTGCATACATCTATATATGGATCCCTCATCCCAGAGATCCAGGGGCTGGAATTTTGTACATTGCAAGGAATTGCTGTTGGTTTTGAGATAGATATCAGAGTATTGGGTGATTTATGCTTTGTTGGAGGTGAAGAAGGGGCTTCTTTGCTGGGAGGTTGATGCTGGGTCAGGAATCATCGGTTGTAACGCCTCCTGGATATTCTTGTTATATCAATAAAACTATTTGAGTTTTTCCTACATGCTTGTGTATCATTGATGCTTGTTACATTTGTATGTTTAGCTTAAATCTGATCCTAAGCTATTTATGAATATAGATCCATGTCTTTGTGTAGTTTTCTTCTTCTGTGATCTTACAGGAACTTGGTGAAGCCAGGCAAGTAAGGGAGCAGGTAGCTGGAAGCTGTCAAAGAAGAGAGGGATTGGATCAAAGGATTAGTGCAAGACACAGGTCGGTTCTTTCTATCCCCCTCTATCTTTAATTCATAAAGGAAATACAAAAGTAGTTTTCTCTGTTTGTTTCTAAGGCAGCTGTCACACCTTAGTGAGATAGAGCAGTTCTAAATAGACACTTTTCCCGATAACAAAGATGGAAGGGTTAGAACACTTCTGGGTGTTCTGCATATTCCCGCATTAGCTAGAAATCTGATTTCCATAAGCAAGATGGATGATGCAGGTGTAAAAACAATGTTCGAGAAGGATACCTGCAAAATGGTTTTTGGGAGCATTGGTATTGATGCAGGGAGTTCGGATTGGAACTTTGTATAAGCTGCAAGGTAGCACTATTATTGATGGGTGCAATAGTTCTGTGGTTCCTGAAAGTGGAGCAGAAAATCTAGTGGTCTCTGGAGAGAAGACCATGTTGTGGCATCAAAGGCTTGGACATATTGGAGAGAAGGGCCTTCGAATACTTCATGGTAAAGGTATGGTAGAAGGTATGAGTAATAGCTCTTTGGATTTTAATTTCTTTGAAAATTGTGTATATGGGAAGCAGAATTGGGTGAGTTTCCCCTCTGGTGGTAAGAGGGCGAAACATATATTAGAGCTTGTGCATAGTGATGTGTTTGGACCTGTGAAGGTTCCATCACTGGGTAAGTCTATGTACTATGTATAATTTATAGATGACTTCTCAAGGAATACATGGATATATTTCCTTAAGAAGAAATATGAAGTCTTTGACAAGTTTAAAGAATTTAAGGTTCTGGTGGAAAACCAGACAAACAAGAAGATAAAGGTGCCAATGACAGATAACGGTGGAGAGTTTTGTAGTAAGGAATTTGAAGAATTCTGTAACAAGTGTGGTATAGCACGATAGAAGACTACTCCATATACACCTCAACAAAATGGAGTTGCAGAAAGAATGAACAAGACGTTGATGGAAAGGGCAAGAAGCATGCTCAGTGGTGCTGGGTTAGGACAAGAATTCTGGGCAGAGGCGATGGAGAGTGCATGTTACCTGGTCAACAGATCACCTTCATCAACATTGGAAGATGAGACTCCACAAGAGGTATGGACTGGTAAGAAACCTTCTCTTTCACATCTGAGGGTATTTGGATGTGATGCATATGTACATGTTCCAAAGGAGAAAAGAACCAAGTTGGATAGTAAATCTGAAAAGTGCATCTTTATTAGGTATAAGGATGGTTTAAAGGGTTATAAGCTTTGGAACCAGTAACAAGGAAGGTTGTGTACAATTGATATGTGGTGTTCAGAGAGGTGAAAGATGTTATTAAACATGAAGTCCAACCAAAGGAACCTGAGAAGATAGAGTTTGAGCTAAAGGAGGAAGAATCAGAATCTACAGCAGAGGAGGAATTAGAAGATGAAGAGCCACAAACTCCGGGTGTGAGAAGATCAGTTTGAGAAAGAAGGCAGCTAGAAAGGTATAGTCCATCTGCTTTTTGTTCAAATTTTGATTTATCTATTACTGATGATGATCCAAGAACTGTGAAGGAAGCAGTAGATTCAAAGGATGGAAAACTCTTGAAAGAGGCCATGGTTGATGAAATGGCATCTTTGCACAAAAATCAGGCTTGGGATCTGGTGGAGTTTTCGGTTGGAAGGAAACACAATGGAAGAAAATCGGTGTTTAAGAAGAAGACAAATGCATAAGGAAAGGTGGAGAAATACAAAGCTCGGTTGGTAGAAAATGGTTATTCCCAGGTGTCAGGAATTGATTTTGGTGATATTTCTTCTCCTGTTGCCAAGGTAACTTCTATTAGATTACTTTTATCTGTTGTTGCTACTTTTGATTTTGAGGTAGAATAGATGGATGTGAAGACAACATTTCTTCATGGGGATCTGGAAGAGGAGATCTACATGAAGCAACCTGAAGATTTTGTGGTGAAGGGTAAGAAAAAAATGGAATGTAAGTTAAATAAGTCTCTGTATGGGTTAAAACAGTCACCAAGGATGTGGTATCAGAAATTTGATACATTTGTACGGGGACTTGGCTTCACCAGAAGCAATGCAGATCAATGTGTTTATTTTAAATTAATTGGTGACCGTGTTATTTATCTGGTCTTATATGTGGATGATATGTTGCTGGTTGGAAATGACAAAGAAATTATCCAGGATTTGAAGATCCATTTGTCCTCTAAATTCAACATGAAAGATCTTGGTGCTGCAAACTATATTTTGGGCATGGAAATTAAAAGAGATTTGACAAAGAGGAAGCTCTGGTTAAACTATAGGAAATATGTTTGGACAATATTGCAGAGGTTTAATATGCAGGATAGTAAACCAGCGAATTTTCCTATTCTTGTAGGCGTAAAGTTATCTATTGAATAGTGTCCCAAGACACAAGAAGAGGAAGAGGACATGTCCTGTGTTCCATATGCAAGTGCAGTCGGTAGCCTGATGTATGAGATAGTCTATACTAGACCAGACATTGCACATGCGGTGGGAAAATTGAGCAAGTTTATGTCGAAACCAGGGAAGGAGCACTAGAGAATAGTGAAGCGGGTTTTCAGGTATTTGTGTGGCACTAGTGATTATGGTTTGTGCTACCAAGGAAAACTAGGATTGGACAAAGTGTTGGATATTCGTGGCTTTGTTGATGTAGACTGGATTGGAGATCTGGTTCAGAGAAGATCTACAAGTGGGTATGTGTTTAAACTATTTGGAGGTGTAATCAGTTGGATGAGTAAGAAACAATCTGTAGTGGTACTATCAACTATAGAGATAGAATACATGGCAGCCACTCATGTAAGCAAGGAAGCAGTTTGGTTGCAGATATTGTGTTCAAGTATGAGGTTAGTACAAGGAGCTATAAGGATAGACTGTGACAGCCAAAGTGCAATTTTCTTGGAAAAGAACCCTGCATATCATTCAAAGACAAAGCACATTGATGTTCAGTATCACTTTGTGAGGGATATGATAGAAGACAAAAAGGTGTTGCTAGTAAAGGTGGACACTTTGAAGAATACTGCAGATGCATTGACAAAATCTGTGAGCTCTGAGAAGTTCTCTTGGTGTAGAGAAACAATGGGCATTGCAGGGATGGATTAATGACTAATTTCTCTTATGGCCTCCTGTGGAAAAAAAAAAAACAAGTGGGAGAATGTTGGGTTGTGTTATATTCTTTCCATGACTAACCGGGGGGTTAGAAGTGGGGCAAAGCCCACCCTTTGTTGCATCGATTGCATAGCGGGGGGGGGGGGGGGGGGTCACAGGGGGTTTGAGGGGTGCAAGTAACCCCACCCTATGGGGTCCGGGGCAGCATCCCGGAAAATTTTGTTTTTGGACCCTATATTAGGTTGGGTGGACCTACCTAAGGTTTTGTGCATGATTTTTCGCACATGGTTTTGGACGTGATGGTTTTCGATCCATGGTATTGGATGCTTTGGCATGTATAAATATATTGTAACATTGAAAAGAACATAATGAAAAATCAAGCTGGTAGTCCCAGTTTTGGGATCCAGGGAAAATATCTATGTATATGTGTTTTATGTGTTATGCTCTCGCATTGTTTATTTTCTGTGTTTTAGAATTCATATGTAGGTAATTTCTTTATAGGGTTAAAACCTACAAAAGAGATTGCATGGAATTACCAAGAATATTATCTTGGATATATATGGAAAGTTCACTTCAATGTTCTGGAGAGAATTATTCATAGGACTAGGAATAGAGCTAGCTTCTAGCACAACTTACTATCCACAAAATAGTGGGAAAATATAAAAGATAAATAGAATCCTTGAAGACATGTTAAGGATGTATGTAATGCACTAATGCACCATTCGAGGAAGTGGGAAGAATATCTTCCACTTTTATAATTTGCATACAATAATGGTTACCAATAATCACTGCAAATGAGCCCATTCGAAGCTCTTTATGGTAGAAGTTGCAACACTCCTATCAGATAGAGTGATCCAATTAGCAGGGTCCTCATTGAGCTTGATATATTGAAGGACATGGAAGAATAAATGCAAGATATTAAACAAAATTTGAAAGTGGCATAGGACAGGAAGAAGAGTCATTCATACCAAGATAAAATGCATAATGAGTTCCAATTTTGGGAACATGTTTATTTGAGAATTAGACCCAAGAAGAGCTCTCTAAAGATTGGTCCATGTGCCAAGTTGGCACCATGATTTTATGGGCCATGTGTAATGACCCCAGTCATCCTGAAAAATATGTAGATATTGTGCTAATGGCCTCGATCATAGTACATTCATGTATATGACGTAAATATTTCCCTGGTAACGTTGCATTTGTATGGTTATTGTAAATACTTTCTTAGTTATCCTAGTATACATGTTGAAGTTTGCATTTGTATGGTTATTGTAAACAATTTCTTAGTTATACTTGTATACATGTTAAGGATAATAAGTAGGGCTATGACTTGTGTGTTCACCTTACAATGGTTTAGGGGGTGAACCTTTACTTGTCATGCACAATTATGTAATTAGTGGAAAAATATACTTTCCCATTACCTTTTGAAATAGGTGGAGGACTTGGGTGTGGATATAAAGACCAAGGGTTCAAGGATTACAAGGGAAATAATCTTGATCCTGAAATTATTCTTAATAACTAATCCAATTCAAGACACCAATTAAGACCTAGAAAAAGAAACAATGGAAATGTTAACATGGAAAGAGGATTAGGGTATGATACTATTTATCTATATATATATATATATATATATATATATATATATATATATATACATACATACATACATACATACATACATACATACATACATACATACATACATACATATATATATATATATATATATATATATATATATTTTATGTGGCACATGTTAAGGTTCTAAACCCAATATTGTGTTAGTCATTATAATTTGATATAACACATATACTGTATTAGTTCAACCCCAATACCTAATAAGACACTATATGCCCACAGGAATTTGTGCTTTTATGGATGGGGAACATTTACACGATTATGGATCCTTCAAACACACATAGATATTTACAAGAGAATTAGTGCATGGTGGAGAAGGTTTTTTCCTTGACACCTTGCCGACTCTAGAATAGGCCTTGGGAAGATGGTAGATGGTAAGGAAGGAGAGAAAGAGAGGTCAAATTTCAATAAACGAATTGGCCTACGGCAATGACAAGGCCAGAAGGGATAGGGGACACCATTGGTTGGTGTAAAGGTTCTTGGTGTTAACTAACCGAATGTAGTGATTGGATAGTAGAAAAAAAGGTGAAGTCGAACTAGGAGGGGGCATGAAAACACAAAGAATGAGAGAAAGAGAACAATGGAAACATAGTGAGGGAGGAAAGAAGAAAAAAATAGAAAGAAAAACAGGAAGAGAAAATTAGTACCGAGGCATAAGAATCTAAAGAATGCAATTGAGGGCATTCATTGTGAAGGAAGGAGAGGCACAAGTTCAGAACCATGTGGACAACATCATGAGGGTAGAAGGGGGACTTACAACACTAGAGGTTAGTCAAGGTGAAACATAGAGTCTTCATTTTGATGTGGTGATAGAATCCTATTGTTTTTGCACATATTTAGTGTCTATATGCTAGGGTGTGTTTCAGTGGACATTGTTTTGCTTGAAATTTGGTTAACAAAGACACCGTTATGGATAACAAGACTTAAATCCATTACTGTGATGTCAAATCTAATCACCATTTTACATTGTTGAATATACATTGGTTATAGGTAATTCATACCTCCTATCCTTTACCATTATGTATATTGGTAGAGATGCACTTTTGTAATGCTATTGCTTGACATGTTTCATTAGCATTCACAGAACAAGAATTTGCAATCATGTCTATTTGACATAATTACTTTCCAGCTAGTTTGGTGGGAAAACACCCGAGTCAAACTTTATGTGTCATTGTTAATTTGGCAGCTCAGGGAAAAATTACCTCCTTTGGACAACCTTCCTCATCAAGAGAGACACCTCCTAGCCCTTGGAATAATTTAATTTGGTTAAGTAAAAAACATATTTTTAATTTGAAAACCCATATGTGCACAAAAGTTTAGGTTGGCCTAAGGACAAATTGGGTCTCTAAGGAAGCATAGAAATATAGGATAAGTCAACCTCATTTGGCATCACAAAAACTCATCCATTCATCTCTCTCTCCTATTGTAATTGGTTCATACATATTAAATTATAGGTCTCTCTCTCACACGTAGGAAGGATTTGGAGCTAGTTTTGAAACACGCATTGACTTTTTTGTTGGGATAATATGACCATACGTTGACCACCTTTGACTTGGTTTGAGTCGCATAATTATTATTTTGGGAGGATGAATTATTTAGCATAAATATAAAGGTGTTTTGGGCTATTTGACTTCAGTGGACCACAAAATTTGACCACGGAAAATATGAGTTTGACTAAGGAATTTCTCTCTCCTTTGACTATGGATTTTTGGGACAGTTTTGACTGATATTTGACTAGCTTGGAAGGCCACATTATTTGGTAATTTGATCAAGAATTTTGGAGGCCGTTTTACCATTGACTTGTGAATGGTTAGGGCATCTTTGAATGCTATTGAATTTGACCAAATTTGACAGTTTGACTAGATTTGAATTTTTGGGCTCATCTCTTGGATTTTGGCTATTGGTTTATTGGAAATTCAAATTTGTTAACCTATGAATATTGATTGGTGAATTGGATTGTGTGCTCTCTCTTTGCAAAACATTTTATGACAATATAATAAGAAGAATAATTTGAAAGGTTTTTCCTGTTGTGGGATTTCTCTCTAGTCTTTGACCAAATTTGGTGTCTCTTGTTATTGCTCTTGATTGTTTACTACATTTACTGTTCTATCTACAATTTCTATTAATCGCGGAAAGATTAAATTATTTTTTGAAATATTGCTAAATGAAGATAAGAATTAGGATAAAGTGATTGTATCAACATAAAACAATGGACAATTAACATGGTATCAGAGCCAAGTTTAAGACAAGCCTAGGGAGACAAGAGACAAGAGAAATATTCTTTGGAAGAAGCTAAAGGAGCCTATTTGACTTGGTCAAGATGTCTACTTCTTACTTAAAGGATTTTTTGAAGCTGGGTGACCCATCGAACTTTTCTCCTTGGAATATTAGGTTGGAAGTAATATTGGATGAAAGTGATGCCTTGGAATATGTGGAAGGGAAGGTTCCTGTACCTCTGGAAAATTATCCTACTACTGCTGAATCCAAGTACAAGAAAGGTGAGCTCAAAGCTAAGAAAATTCTCATTGATGGTTTGTAATATCATTTACTTGTTTATGTTGGAAACTTGAAGAAGTCTAAGGATATTTATGACAAGTTGGTTGGGATGTATGAGGTAAACAACTTGAATCACATCCTCTCCTCAAAAAATCAACTCAAATAGATGAAGATGAACAAAGGGGAATCTGTGTAATCCTATGTCATGAGGGTATCCCTCCTAAGGGATCAATTCCAAACTACAGGAGAGCCTATATCTGATAGAGAACTGGTGATGGTGACTCTTCAAGGTCTCCCTCTTATTTGGAATACCTTCATTACTACTATAAGCAACAATACTATCCTCTCAACATTTGATGAGCTCATTGGTAAATGCACTCAAGAAGAGACCAAGATGATTGCCAAAGGGAGGATTCAAAAGCATGAAGAAGGAGATCCATCTGCATTTGTTGCTCAAGAAAAGAAGAGAAAAGGAAGAGGAAGACCATCTAATTCAAGGAGGCCTCCCCATGAATCAAATAAATTCAAGATAAGAGGAAGTATAATCGAATGTTTTAACTACCACAAGCATGGTCATTTTGCTCAAGAATGTCAAGAAAAGAGAAATGATTCAAGATCCAACTACAAAAACAATCAAGGATTAAAAAATAACAGGTTTAATAATAGAAGAAGAGGATATGAGCGAATAAGGGGAGATGATAGAATAAGAAGGGATGATAGAAGAAGAAGAGATGCTCCAGATGATCATGAAGAAGGCCTTCACCCTCAAAAGAAGTCAAGGAACTCTAGATATGAAAATAATGCAATTTCTAGTCAATATGAATATATTATTATTTACGCTCTTTCTAGTTCTTCCTCTCTAAATTCATATGATAGTTGGTTAGTAGATAGTGGGGTTTCAAGACATTTCTCTAGATATGGGAAAATCCTCTCAAACCTGGTTGAGAAGGAGACCAATTTGAAAATCACCCTTGGAGACAACACTACTCATCCTGTGAAGGTCTCTGGTTCTGTCAAATTTCATTTGGAATTTGGTGAATTCATTATTCTTCATGATGTGATGCATGTTCTAGGAATAATGAAGAACTTGGTATCTATATCTGCCTTGGAAGACACAGGGATGAGAGTAGCCTTCATAAGTGAAAACGTCCTCACTTGGCTTATGGAATCTCACATGAGGGATGCTTTTACCTTGGGGTCTAGAATTGAAAGACTCTATAGAGTCAAGGGAATACCTCTACTAGAAATGGCCCATGATATCAATCATAAAAGTGAGATATGGTACTAAAGATTGACACATTTAAATTATGAAGCCCTGCCAAAATTAAAGAAGTTAGTTTCTGGGATGCTTGATGTTCAATCTATTCATGATGGAGTATTTCTAGGATGTTCTAGTGGGAAAAATATAAGGGGACCATTCCCCTCTAGGAAGAACAAGGCCAATGATAGTCTTCAACTCATTCAATCTAATATATGTGGACCCATTTTAGTTCACACTCTTGGTGGCCATCTCTACTACATAATCTTCATTGATGACTTCTCTAGGAAGACATGAATATTCCACTTGAAGCATAAGGATGAGGCTTTTGATATGTTCAAGGAATTAAAGGTGTTGATGGAAAATTAATATGGGAAAAAGATTAAGGTCTTTAGGTTTAATAATAGTGGAGAATATATGTAAAATGAGTTTGTTAACTTTTGCAAGAAGGATGGAATCAAGAAGGAAACTATTGTACCCTATAATCTCAAGCATAATGGAGTGGTTGAAGGAAAGAATAGGTCCATCATGGAAGCTAACCGAGCTATGTTGCACATCAAAAGTTAACTAGGTTCCTTTAGGGATAAGTTACAAATACAACTGTTTATGTTCAAAGAAGGGTTCCTCATCAAGCTTTGGATAACAAGACTCCTGAAGAAGTATTCACAGGTGTGAAACTCGATATTGGACATCTCAAGATATTTGGTTGCCACATATATTTCCACGTGTCAAATGGCAAGAGGAACAAGTTCGAAGCCATTGGAAAGAAATGTATGTTTGTTGGATATTATGAAAACTATAAAGCCTTTAGAATATATATATCTGGTCAAAGGGAAATGATTTTAGCAAGGATGTAACTTTTGATGAAGATGATACCCTTGGAAAAACAAGGGATCTTCCTCTACCTCCTCTTAAGAAGAAATATGATGAGATGTACCTACTGGAAGGTCCTTATATACCTGAGCCTGAGAAATATGTTGATGATGATCCCATGGAGCCTATGGTCCCCTTGGATCCTCCTCCAAGCGATCCCCTTACCAGGAAGAGACCCTTTTGGCTTCATGATACATTACAAGATGTAGAGAGACATGTTACTGCCAATGGAACCTTTAGAGAAAGCAAGATGCCATGTTGATTCCAAGGATACGTTGTAGCTATGAGCTACATCATACAGGCTAAACCTCCCACTTTTGAAGAAGTAGTGAAAGAGCTGGTTTGGAAGGATTCAATGGCCAAAGAGTATGAATCAATTATGAAGAATGATGTATGGGATGTTGTTACAAGACCTAAAGGAAAGTTTGTCATAAATCCAAAGTGGCTATACAAGATCAATCATGGAGTTGATGGAAGCATTGAAAAGTATAAATCAAGGTTTGTGGCTCGAGGTTTCTCCCAAAAACAGGGAGAAGACTGATGATATATTTTTTCTCATTTCCACAACACTACCATTTGATCGATTGTGGCCCTTGCTGCTAGTCAAGGATGGACTCTTCATTAGATGGATGTAAAGACATTTCTTCATGCCATACTACAAGAAGAAGTATATGTTGAGAAACCTCAAGGATTCAAAGTGAAGGACATGAAGACTCATGTTTGTAGGGCTAAGAAAGCACTATATGGTTTGAAGCAAGCCCCTAGAGATTGGTATGCTTGCATTGCTAGTGACCTGTTGAAGCTTGGATTGAAAAGAAGCAGTGTTGACCCAAAACTCTACTTTAAAGCGGTCCAAGGTATGCCTTTGATTTTGGTTCTATATGTTGATGATATTTTCTTCATAGGTAGTGAGCCCCTAATGCTCGAGTGTGATAGGGAGCCAACCTTTTAGTTTGAGATGAAAAATATTGGTTTGATGCATTACTTCCTAGGACTAGAGGTGTGGCAGAGACTTAAAGATATTTTCCTTTCTCAAGGAAAATGTGTCATGAATTTGTTGGAAAGATTTGGAATAGAAGAATGTAAGTCCCTAATCACATAGACGGAAATGAACCTCAAGAAGTTCTGCGAAGATGTTGCTTGACTTGACTTGGAAAACCCTTTTGAGTACCGACAGTTGATTGGGGCATTAATTTTCCTTGTGAACACTTGTCCATAAATATGCTTTGCAGTTAACACTTTGAGTCAATTTATGAATGAGCCCTTTCATGCACACTAGCTTTCTATGATCAGGAGCTCAGGACCAGGTGTCGTAAAATGGTCAAAAATGAAAGTGCTCAGAACTGGTCTGAACCTAAACGAATGGATAGAGCTCATCTTCCTGATTTCGGCGCCATGAACGGTTCGAAAAACGGTCACCGTATGAGAAAGTTATGCCAAAAACAAAATCGCCCAATAACCCTTAATTTTGAATTTTTCAAAAAAAATTAAAAAAGAATATTCCATAGAATATTCCTTGGAATATTCCAGGGAATATTCCTTTTTGGGCAGCCAATCACAGGCTGCCACGTGGCAGGCTCAGAGGCAGCCACGTGGCCTAGATGACATCAGCAAATGTACTTTGAACAACAAATGGAAAGCTGCCACGTGGCAAGCCCGGAGGGCGCCACATGGCCCAAGGTGACGTCAGCAAAGCTGAGCGCATGTTTAAAATTTTGTTGGCAGCGAAGAGGTTTGAACACATGACCTCCTTGCCACAAACACCAGACCTTACCGTTGGGCCACAACAAGAAGACATGACATGAAAGCGATAGAATCTCTTTATGAAGTTTAAAATTACTTTGGGCGGGGCCCGAAGGGGGCCAGCCCCTAAGGGCCAGCCCCCATACCATATGCCCATCCACCAAGGCCAGGTGCTACACTCCTTAAATGCTAGCATGAAATCCGTTAACGGTTGAAACGTGGTCACATTACCACGGGATCCGGGAGTAACAAGTAGTTTAACCGCCAGTTAACCAAACAACTTGCACGGAATTCTAGGCACAAACCGCCAAACCATCAAACGGTCACATGCGCCATAACTCAAACAGTCAGTTAAACGTAGTTTTTTGGCGGGATTCTTGGTGGACCGCCAAATTTGGGCGGTCCCACCATAATTGGCGGAGTTAACTGTACTCCAACTAAAGTTAGCTGGAGTCTTTTTAGGACCAGATGGCAGTTGGCAGTAAATGGCCATAACTTTGGCTAGGAAAGTCCGTTTTAGATGAATTTGTTTTTGATTTTGGGTCTCTTCGACCTTCTGAAGCCATTGGCATAGGTTTCATTGCCATCTAAGGTCATCTACAGGTGTTTTAGCTTCGTTGAAGTTCCAGGAGCCACGAGGGCCAAATCAGTTTGGGAGCTACATTGGGAATTGTGCAGCCAGTGAATGTGGAACGAAGGTCATTCCTGAAGGTTTTCAGCATTCTAAATCCATTTCTACAGCTCGTTCTGCCTTTTGAGGCATTCTTTTCACTGTTTAGCTTCAGGGAAGCTTTTAGGGCCACTAGGGCCATTTCAGTGCTTGAGCTGTTTGGGGGCTATGTTCATCCATTTTTGGTGATTCAAAAGCCTATGTCTGCTATTTTCGACCTTATGAGTCTAATGGCAGAGGTTTTAGAACCAATTGAGGTCATCTTCACCTCGAAATTCTCCATGCAAGTTTAAAGGGCCACCAGGGCCAATTGGGGAAAGTACTGTATAAGGTACAATTTCATTGTTTAGTGTTTGGGAAAGAGCATGTTTAGCTAATTCCTATCTTCTGATTCTGTATTTACAGTTAGATCTATCTTTCGAGACACTCATATTCTTGTATTAGCCTTTGTAGCATTTTTAATACAGGAGGACAAGCCTAGTTTGAGAGGTTTGGTCTAGTAGATGTAGCCCAGAGGGGGGGTGAACTGCTTTATAATTTTGATGTCTTTATTTGCTGAAGATGATATGCTAAACAAAACTGATATAAAGTGTTAAACAAAAAATATACATAACTTGCTTACACACATAATCACCTATTCAGCTGCAGAAAGTTATTTGTCTTATTCTGCAAGACATCAAATTTCAAGTATGTGTATGTCAAAGACTTCTAAGTGTTTACTTCGTTATTTCTTTAGGCAGAGCTTGTAGAGGGCCAGGTAGCCTCTGGAACTCATCCTCTCTTTAGAGGTGACATGTCCGGTGAATGCCCCTACAGTCTATCTCTGTATAATAAATAAGAAGTTTTCACATTTTCAGAGGTCACTTGGAGTGTATAGCTCACATTTGAAATTATGGGAAATGGATACCTTGCGCCCTTAAACAAGTACATTCCATTTACAGATCAGGTGGTATCAGAGCACTAGGTTTGCTTGACTAACATCACTAGCTTGATTATGTAGCTTGAAAGGTGTCTTAAGCAGTTTTGAAGATTGACTGCTTTATTATTCCACAAACTACTTGTTGTTTGAGTTGCTGAAGCTCTTTTGTTTTATAATTACAACTTCCATAAGTGAGTTCTCAAAATCATCCTCCTTCACAAGATTCTTTGATGAAGGCTTGAAGCAAGATTTTTTCATCATAATGAATATGGTGAAAGAAATGTATGAGGATGAAAGAAAGAGCTCTAGACTTCAAGAGCAGTTGAATTCCATGAGGGAAGAGAAGCAGTTGCTTTCTGACCAATTGCAGGAAATGGAAGGCCAACTTCATATTGCAAACATGAATTTTGAAAGGATGCATGAGTTGGAGACACAACTCCTTGTTGCCAAAGAAGCCTTAGCCAAGTATCAGCTTGAAGAAGAGGTAAACAATTCTAGTTTATCTTCAAATTCTTATAAGAATGTTTATGTTGGTTCTTTTGAGAAACATACCAGAGCCATAGGGTCCAAGTTGATGTCCAAAATGGGATATGAAGGAAAAGGATTGGGCAAACATGCACAGGGTATAGTTGAGCCAATAATGGTTGAAGTAAGGCCTAAGAATTTGGGTCTTGGCTATGGACAATCTTATGGAGAAAGTTCCAAAGCAGCCATGAAGGCAATGGAAACAGTTCCTAGAAGGAGTTTCATTTCAGGTTCTCTATCTCAAGGTTGTAGAGGTTGTACCCTTGGGGAATGCAATAGTTTGAAACATACCTTGCAAGAAGAAGGTGTGCATAAGCATGCACTTGAACAAGAAAGTGGTGAAAGCTCTAAGACCATTGAAGGGATTGACAGTGTTCCAAAAGGAGCTTCTTCTTTATTTGATTCACCTCCTCATGAAGGTAATGAAGGTGAAAGAGAAAGGTATAAATCTGATTTCAATCATATTTCCTTTGATCATGTAAAGCATGGAAAATTTCCACACAAGCATTGGAAAAGAATTGCATGTTCTTTTTGTGGTTTGTTTAACCATAGTGTTTCTAGATGTTGGAAAAGAATGGCAACATACAGGGAACTGTTGAAGGAAAGGAGGCAAGAAGCCAAAGTTCCATTGAACAATGCAAATCATGCTGTCAAGAAGATGAACATGTGTTGCACTTATTGCCATAAGCATGGACATACTGCTGAAAGGTGTTGGACTCTGAATCCAACAATGCTTCCACGAAAGTTGAAGAAATTGGAGAAAGAGTATGGCAAGAATGGGAAGGAAGTTTCCATCATTGATATGTGTCAGGATGATGCACATGTTGATATTGATGTGCAGTTAAAGGAAGCGCCTTTGAAATGGATTGGTAAGAAATGGTTAGAATTCTTATCCAATTAAAGTTGCATGTCTTTGGATTGAATGCATTTCTTTGTTAAGGGAATGCAAGTTGCAGGATGGAAAAGCTGAGTATGAGACTCATTTTATTGCAACGAAAGTTATATTCATTTCAGCTTTGAAAGTACATGTACATGTGATTGAGGATATTGTACTTATGATTGTACTTAAGAGAAAGTTGAAGGATAAACTGCATGCATGAGAATGATATGCATGAGCACAGGGATCATGATGATTTCCTTGTATTTTAAACATGTATGTGTGATTAACTTGAAGGGTTGATTACTTTGTTTTTAACCATGCATGTAATGTAATATTGACTTGGAAAAAGTTAATTTGATCTCCAAGATTGTAAAGAGGAGAAACGATGAAGTGTTTCATCTTTGTAAAAGCCTTCTCATTTGGGAGGCAACTCTTCTTCTGGAGCAGAGGTGCCATGGATGGGCATCGTGACAGCTAGCAAGCCCACATGTTCAGGGGAATATTTCAGCTCATATATCAGCAAGTTTCATTGCTAGTTCCTGCAAATTTTCAGTTTGTCTGGTGAAAGAGCTTGGTTGGAATTCGACGAGTACTTGGCTTATGCAGCGAAAAGTTGCCATGACAACAGTTGGCAAGGCAGGACATTTTGGCATCAGTATGCTCTTTTGGCTGAATTGAAAAGGATATTTCTGTTCCTCAAGTGTGGTACAGTTCAGTTTAGAGATTCAGTAAGCTTTTGGGGACCAAAAGCCTTCTCATTTGGGAGGTGTGATCAGGAGCTCAGGACCAAGTGTCGTAAAATGGTCAAAAATGAAAGTGCTCAGAACTAGTCTAAACCTAAATTACCAGATAGAGCTCGTCTTCCTAATTTCGGTGCCATGAAGGGTTCAAAAAACGGTCGCCGTATGAGAAAGTTATGCCAAAAACAAAATCGCCCAATAACCCTTAATTTTTGAATTTTTCAAAAAAATTTAAAAAAGAATATTCCATACAATATTTCTTGGAATATTCTAGGGAATATTCCTTTTTGGGCAGCCAATCACAGGCCGCCATGTGGCAGGCTTGGAGGCAGCCATGTGGCCTGGATGACATCAGCAAATGTATGTTGAACAACAAATGGCAAGCTGCCACATGGCAAGCCCGGAGGGCGCCACGTGGCCCAAGGTGACGTCAGCAAAGCTGAGCGCATGTTTAAAATTTTGTTGGCATCGGAGAGGTTTGAACACATGACCTCCTTGCCATAAGCACCAGACCTTACCTTTGGGCCACAACAAGAAGACATGACATGAAAGCGGCAGAATCTCTTTATGAAGTTTAAAATTACTTTGGGCGGGGCCCGAAGGGGGCCAGCCCCTAAGGGCCAGCCCATACCATATGCCCATCCACCGAGGCCAGGTGCTACACTCCTTAAACGCCAGCATGAAATCCATTAACGGTTGAAACGTGGTCACATTACCACGGGATCTGGGAGTAACAAGTAGTTTAACCGCCAGTTAACCAAATAGCTTGCGTGGAATTCGAGGCACAAACCGCCAAACCATCAAACGGTCACATGCGCCATAACTCAAACAGTGAGTTAAATGTGGTTTGTTTGCGGGATTCTTGGTGGACCGCCAAATTTGGGCGGTCCCGCCATAATTGGTGGAGTTAACTGTACTCCAACTAAAGTTAGCTGGAGTCTTTTTAGGACCAGATAGCAGTTGGGAGTAAATGGCCATAACTTTGGCTAGGAAAGTCCGTTTTAGACGAATTTGTTTTTGATTTTGGGTCTCTTCGACCTTCTGAAGCCATTGGCATAGGTTTCATTGCCATCTGAGGTCATCTGCAGGTGTTTTAGCTTCGTGGAAGTTTGAGGAGCCACGAGGGCCAAATCAGTTTGGGAGTTGCATTAGGAATTGTGCAGCCAGTGAATGTGGAACGAAGGTCATTCCTGAAGGTTTTCAGCATTCTAAATCCATTTCTACAGCTCGTTCTACCTTTTCAGGCATTCTTTTCACTGTTTAGCTTCAGGGAAGCTTTCAGGGCCACCAGGGCCATTTCAGTGCTTGAGTTGTTTGGGGGCTATGTTCATCCATTTTTGGTGATTCAAAAGACTATGTCTGCTATTTTCAACCTTATGAGTCTAATGGAAGAGGTTTCAGAACCAATTGAGGTCATCTTCACCTCAAAATTCTCCATGCAAGTTTAAAGGGCCACCTGGGCCAATTGGGGAAAGTAGTGTATAAGGTACAATTTCACTGTTTAGTGTTTGGGAAAGAGCATGTTTAACTAATTCTTATCTTCTGATTCTGTATTTACAGTTAGATCTGTCTTTTGAGACACTCATATTCTTGTATTAGCCTTTGTAGCATTTTTAATACAAGAGGACAAGCCTAGTTTGAGAGGTTTGGTCTAGTAGATGTAGCCCAGGGGGGGGTGAACTGCTTTATCATTTTGATGTCTTTATTTGCTGAAGATGATATGCTAAACAAAACTGATATAAAGTGTTAAACAACAAATATACATAACTTGCATACACACATAATCACCTATTCAGCTGCAGAAAGTTATTTGTCTTATTCCGCAAGACATCAAATTTCAAGTATGTGTATGTCAAAGACTTCTAAGTGTTTACTTCGTTATTTCTTTAGGCATAGCCGGTAGAGGGCCAGGTAGCCTCTGGAACTCATCCTCTCTTTAGAGGTGACATGTCCGGTGAATGCCCCTACAGTCTATCTCTGTATAAGAAATAAGAAGTTTTCACATTTTCAGAGGTCACTTGGAGTGTATAGCTCACATTTGAAATTATGGGAAATGGATACCTTGCACCCTTAAACAAGTACATTCCATTTACAGATCAGGTGGTATCAGAGCACTAGGTTTGCTTGACTGACATCACTAGCTTGATTGTGTAGCTTGAAAGGTGTCTTAAGCAGTTTTGAAGATTGACTGCTTTATTATTCTGCAAACTACCTGTTGTTTGAGTTGCTGAAGCTCTTTTGTTCATTTTTATAATGACAACTTCCATAAGTGAGTTCTCAAAATCATCCTCCTTCACAAGATTCTTTGATTAAGGCTTGAAGCAAGAATTTTTCATCATGATGAATATGGTGAAAGAAATGTATGAGGATGAAAGAAAGAGATCTAGACTTCAAGAGCAGTTGAATTCCATGAGGGAAGAGAAGCAGTTGCTTTCTGACCAATTGTAGGAAATGGAAGGCCAACTTCATATTGCAAACATGAATTTGGAAAGGATGCATGAGTTGGAGACACAACTCCTTGTTGCCAAAGAAGCCTTAGCCAAGTATCACTTGAAGAAGAGGTAAACAATTCTAGTTTATCTTCAAATTCTTATAAGAATGTTTATGTTGGTTCTTTTGAGAAACATACCAGAGCCATAGGGTCCAAGTTGATGTCCAAAATGGGATATGAAGGAAAATGATTGGGCAAACATGCACAGGGTATATTTGAGCCAATAATGGTTGAGGTACAGCCTAAGAATTTGGGTCTTGGCTATGGACAATCTTATGGAGAAAGTTCCAAAGCAGCCATGAAGGCAATGGAAACAATTCCTAGAAGGAGTTTCATTTTAGGTTCTCTATCTCAAGGTTGTAGAGGTTGTACCCTTGGGGAATGCAATAGTTTGAAACATACCTTGCAAGAAGAAGGTGTGCATAAGCATGCACTTGAACAAGAAAGTGGTGAAAGCTCTAAGACCATTGAAGGGATTGACAGTGTTCCAAAAGGAGCTTCTTCTTTATTTGATTCACCTCCTCATGAAGGTAATGAAGGTGAAAGAGAAAGGTATAAATCTGATTTCAATAATATTTCCTTTGATCATGTAAAGCATGGAAAATTTCCACACAAGCATTGGAAAAGAATTGCATGTTCTTTTTGTGGTTTGTTTAACCATAGTGTTTCTAGATGTTGGAAAAGAATGGCAACATATAGGAAACTGTTGAAGGAAAGGAGGCAAGAAGCCAAAGTTCCATTGAACAATGAAAATCATGCTGTCAAGAAGATGAACATGTGTTGCACTTATTGCCATAAGCATGGACATACTGCTGAAAGGTGTTGGACTCTGAATCCAACAATGCTTCCACGAAAGTTGAAGAAATTGGAGAAAGAGTATGACAAGAATGGGAAGGAAGTTTCCATCATTGATATGTGTCAGGATGATGCACATGTTGATATTGATGTGCAGTTAAAGGAAGCACCTTTGAAATGGATTGGTAAGAAATGGTTAGAATTCTTATCCAATTAAAGTTGCATGTCTTTTGATTGAATGCATTTCTTTGTTAAGGGAATGCAAGTTGCAGGATGGAAAAGCTGAGTATGAGACTCATTTTATTGCAACGAAAGTTATATTCTTTTCAGCTTTGAAAGTACATGTACATGTGATCGAGGATATTGTACTTATGATTGTACTTAAGAGAAAGTTGAAGGATAAACTACATGCATGAGAATGATATGCATGAGCACAGGGATCATGATGATTTCCTTGTATTTTAAACATGTATGTGTGATTAACTTGAAGGGTTGATTACTTTGTTTTTAAACATGCATGTAATGTAATATTGACTTGGAAAAAGCTAATTTGATCTCCAATATTGTAAAGAGGAGAAACGATGAAGTGTTTCATCTTTGTAAAAGCCTTCTCATTTGGGAGGCAACTCTTCTTCTGGAGCGGAGGTGCCATGGATGGGCATCGTGACAGCTAGCAAGCCCACATGTTCAGGGGAATATTTCAGCTCATATATCAGCAAGTTTCATTGCTGGTTCCTGCAAATTTTCAGTTTGTCTGGTGAAAGAGCTTGGTCGGAATTCGACTAGTACTTGGCTTATGCAGCGAAAAGTTGCCATGACAACAGTTGGCAAGGCAGGACATTTTGGAATTAGTATGCTCTTTTGGCTGAATTGAAAAGGATATTTCTGTTCCTGAAGTGCGGTATAGTTCAGTTTAGAGATTCAGTAAGCTTTTGGGGACCAAAAGCCTTCTCATTTGGGAGGTGTGATCAGGAGCTCAGGACGAAGTGTCGTAAAATGGTCAAAAATGAAAGTGCTCAGAACTAGTTTGAACCTGAACGACTGGATAGATCTCGTCTTCCTGATTCCGGTGCCATGAACGGTTCGAAAAACGGTCGCCGTATGAGAAAGTTATGCCAAAAACAAAATCGCCCAATAACCCTTAATTTTTGAATTTTTCAAAAAAATTTAAAAAAGAATATTCCATAGAATATTCCTTGGAATATTCTAGGGAATATTCCTTTCTGGGCAGCCAATCACAGGCCGCCATGTGGTAGGCTCGGAGGCAACCACGTGGCCTGGATGACATCAGCAAATGTACGTTTAACAACAAATGGCAAGCTGCCACGTGGCAAGCCCGAAGGGCACCACGTGGCCCAAGGTGACGTCAGTAAAGCTGAGTGCATGTTTAAAATTTTGTTGGCAGCATAGAGGTTTGAACACATGACCTCCTTGCCACAAGCAAGGACCTTACCATTGGGCCACAACAAGAAGACATGACATGAAAGCGGCAGAATCTCTTTATGAAGTTTAAAATTACTTTGGGCGGGGTCCGAAGGGGGCCAGCCCCCATACCATATGCCCATCCGTCGAGGCCAGGTGCTACACTCCTTAAATTCCAGCATGAAATCCGTTAACGGTTGAAACGTGTTCACATTACCACGGGATCCGAGTGTAACAAGTAGTTTAACCGCCAGTTAACCAAACAACTTGCACGGAATTCGAGGCACAAACCGCCAAACCATCAAACGGTCACATGCGCCATAACTCAAATAGTCAGTTAAACGCGGTTTGTTGGCAGGATTCTTGGCGGACTGCCAAATTTGGGCGGTCCCGCCATAATTGGCAGAGTTAACTGTACTCCAACTAAAGTTATCTGGAGTCTTTTTAGGACCAGATGGCGGTTGGGAGTAAATGGCCATAACTTTGGCTAGGAAATTCCGTTTTAGACGAATTTTTTTATTTTTATTTTGGGTCTCTTCGACCTTTTGAAGCCATTGGCATAGGTTTCACAGCCATATGAGGTCATCTGCAGGTGTTTTATCTTCGTGGAAGTTCCAGGAGCCACGAGGGCCAAATCAGTTTGGGAGCTGCATTGGGAATTGTGCAACCAGTGAATGTGGAACGAAGGTCATTCCTGAAGGTTTTCAGCATTCTAAATCCATTTCTACAGCTCGTTCTACCTTTTGAGGCATTCTTTTCATTGTTTAGCTTCAGGGAAGCTTTCAGGGCCACTAGGGCCATTTCAGTGCTTGAGCTGTTTGGGGGCTATGTTCATCCATTTTTGGTGATTCAAAAGCCTATGTCTACTATTTTCGACCTTCTAAGTCTAATGGCAGAGGTTTCAGAACCAATTGAGGTCATCTTCACCTTGAAATTCTCCATGCAAGTTTAAAGGGCCACTAGGGCCAATTGGGGAAAGTACTGTATAAGGTACAATTTCGCTGTTTAGTGTTTGGGAAAGAGCATGTTTAGCTAATTCCTATCTTTTGATTCTATATTTACAGTCAGATCTGTCTTTCGAGACACTCATATTCTTGTATTAGCCTTTGTAGCATTTTTAATACAAGAGGACAAGCCTAGTTTGAGAGGTTTGGTCCAGCAGATGTAGCCCAGAGGGGGGTGAACTGCTTTATCATTTTGATGTATTTATTTGCTGAAGATGATATGCTAAACAAAACTGATATAAAGTGTTAAACAACAAATATACATAACTTGCATACACACATAATCACCTATTCAGCTGCAGAAAGTTATTTGTCTTATTCCGCAAGACATCAAATTTTAAGTATGTGTATGTCAAAGAATTCTAAGTGTTTACTTCGTTATTTCTTTAGGCAGAGCCTGTAGAGGGCCAGGTAGCCTCTGGAACTCATCCTCTCTTTAGAGGTGACATTTCCGGTGAATTCCCCTACAGTCTATCTCTGTATAAGAAATAAGAAGTTTTCACATTTTCAGAGGTCACTTGGAGTGTATAGCTCACATTTGAAATTATGGGAAATGGATACCTTGCACCATTAAACAAGTACATTCCATTTTTTGATCATTCTACCAAACACATACGGAGATATTTTCATGGGACAATTAACCTTGGTTTGAGATACACTTCCGAAGATGTAAGATTTCACAGTACACTGATGCTGACTGGGCAAAAAATGTTATTGTAAAAGCACATTTTATGGTGCTATTTTAACTTGCGGTCTTCCACGATATCTTGGATCACCAAGAAATGGAAGTTAGTAGCTTTGAGCATGGTCAAGGCATAGTATATTGATTCTAGCATGGTTATTTGTGAGGTAGATTGGTTGAGGAATCTACTTGGAGCACTATTTGAATAGGTCTTGGATATGACCATGATATATTGTGGCAACAAGTGTGGGATTCTATTGGTGGCAAATCCTATACTTCATGATAATTCGAAGCATATTGAGATCAAATATCACTACATTTGATATATGGTGCAAATAAGAGCAGTGAGACTCCATCAAATTTTGACTGATGAGCAGATAGCAGATATACTCACTAAGGCTTTACCGAATGGGAAGTTCTTGGTATTTAGAGAATAACTTGGATTAATGGATGTGACCCTCTTGGGTAAGGGTCCTAGCTGATCAAGAACATTGAGCATGTTCTTCACCCCTATTGAGCTCTCAGGTTTAGGAATGAAGTAGTAAGGGCTCCTGGGGTTGAGGGACCTCTAAAAAAAGGATAAGGTGTGATCCTTACCCTTTTGGTAAGTTGATCTCACCTATTGTAGCTTTGATAGTGCTCTAGTTGGCATACTACCCACAAGTTGGGATTGTTGGGATTGGACCTCCCCATCTGGAAAATGAGTTGAGGTAACTTGAGATAGGTTGTGATCCTCAACTGACGAGGTATGTTGATCTCGCTCAAGTATTGGGATGCAGGTGTTATACCACTTGAAGCTTAAGTGTCTAGATGGAGGATCAATAGACAATAGGAAAAAATGTGATCCTTAAGTCAATCTCACCTATTGTCATGAGACGATAGGATAGAGTGTGATCCTTAAGTCGATCTTGCTTATTGTCACCAAATGATAGGATAAAGTGTGATCCTTAAGTAAATCTTGCCTATTATCCTAGGTCAATAGGAAAAAGTGTGATCCTTACCCTTGCAGTAAGTAGATCTCACCTATTGATAGATCATGGTAGCTTTAGCTCCCCTATGATGTCAAACTATTTTTCTTTTATATTTGAGAGTGTTCAACAGAGATGAGCACAGATGTCACTTAAGTTGATGATGATGAGACATTTGAGATATGACATATGATGCAGTCAAAAATTTCTCCCTAGTTGAGAGGGAGTGTTAATTTGGTAGCTTAGGGACAAATTCCATCTTTTAGACAACCTTCCTCATCAAGAAAGACCCCTCCTAGCCCTTGGAATAATTTAATTTGGTCAATGAAAAAATGTGAAAACCCAAATGTGCATAAACATTTAGGTTGGCCTAAGGACATTTGCGTCTCCAAGGAAGCATATAAATATAGGAAAAATCAACCTCATTTGGCATCATGAAAACACATCCATTCTTCTCTCTCTCCTCTTGTGATTGGTTCATACATATGAAATTGAAGGTCTCTCTCTCACATGTGCGAAGGGTTTGGAACCAATTTTGAAACCTACATTGTCTTTTTCTACTGGGATAGTTTGACCATGTGTTGACCACCTTTAACCTGGCTATTTGACTTGGTTTGAGTTACATAATTCTGATTTTGGGAGGCCAAATTATTTTGCACAAAGATCGAGGTGTCCTGGGTTGTTTGACTGCAATTGACTGCAAGAAATGTGAGTTTGACTAAGGAATTTATCTCTCCTTTGAACACAGATTTTTGGGATTGTTTTGATTGATCTTTAACCATCTTGGAAAGCTGCATTAATTGGAAATTTCACCGAGACTTTTGGAGGCTGTTTGACTATTGACTTGTGATTGGTTAGGGCATCTTTGACTATTGTTATCTGCTATTGACTTTGACCAGATTTTTAGGACTGTTTTCACTGATCTTTAACCATCTTGGAAAGCCAAATTAACTGGAAGTTTAATTGAGACTTTTGGAGGTTGTTTGACCATTGAATTGTGACTGGTTAGGGCATCTTTGACTACTGTTGTTAGCTATTTTTTTTGACTAGATTTGACAGTGTGACCACATTTGACTTTTGGGCTCATCTCTTGGATTTTGGATATTGGTTTGTTGGAAATTCAAAGTTGTTGACATTTGACTCTTTATTAGTGAATTGGATCATTGTACTCTCTCTCTACTGAAAATTTTATGACAATCTAATAAGAAAAATAATTTGAAAGGGGTTTCCCCCCTTGTGGGGTTTTTCCTTAGTCTTTGAATAAATTTGGTGTCTCTTGATATTGCTCTTGATTATCTACTACATTTACTATTCTATCTAAAATTTCTATTTCTCATTGGAAGGTTAATTTTTTTTTTGAAATATTTCTAATTTAAGATGAGAATTGGGCTAAAGTGATTGTATCAACATAGAGCAATGGAAAATTAACACTCATACCAATACATCATAGACATGAATTCTTTTTATGTTAATAGACCTATTGTTTAAGTTCTCTAGGATAGTCGAGTTGTCTGAGGGTGAATATTTTCATCTCTAGAGTCCCTCATTGGCTAAAAGGTGGAGGCTTCTGGCTACCCTAACTTAGTTTCCTTACTGAGTGCTTAGAGTTAGTACAATATGGATTCCCAACATTGGGTGGAGTTGTGGAGCAATCTTAGGGTGGAAAATATTTGGGATCCCTACAATAAGCGAAGGTGGAGATTTTCATCTCAGGGGTCCCTCATTGGTTGATGGGTGGAGGAGGAATACCTATGGGACGCCCTATACAAGCCTACAAAAGAACATTTATATGTAAGGTGGAGGTGGGATAGACCTCTAGAATCTCTAGTTTGGTCATTGGGACATGTTTCACAAGCTAGGGGGTGGTAGTTACATGGTAGGGAGTTTTTCAATGGTTGTGAGGAAAATTATGAACCTTATCCCAATTCCCATTATGAGTCACATAATGCTAGGTACCTTATTTACTGTGATGTTGAAAATTTCTTGGAAAATTCACCATATACCATGATTACAAGATTACAGTACTTCCTAATTTCAATGTACGAGGTGGATTGATGGATTCCATGGTCCTGTATAATGCTGTGCAATTTGGCATTGTTGTTAACACATATTTTTAATGTAATTCCACAAGATGGAGGGTTCGCACGTTTGGGAAATATTTGTTGGTTGCAGTATTGGTTTATATTTGACTCAACATTTATTTTTGTCAATCCATAATCATTTACTTCGAGGCACAATACTGTATGTACCACAAAGACTTTGTACCCTATATAATTTCACTTAAATCAAATCAAACCATAAATAATTCTTCCACCCTATAAACTTAAAACAAGATCTATTCTTAAAGTTTCACTCCTTTAGTCAATGCTTGTCTACAGAAAAAGAGGCAGCTTATTAACAAAAATACACTACCATCTATATTCAAATTTGGAAAAAAATTTCAAAATCACAACCTCACCAACCAAGCAAAATAAATCAAGTGATTTTTCAATCCAATGCGTCACATGTAATAACGAAATATCTTACTGAAAATAAATTCCTTCAATCTTCAAACCATACATACATTGTGTCTACAAGTATTTGTGTGGAAGGCCCAATAAATAAAATCACACTATTGTGTTGGATCTTAACAAAGTACCAATCAATCAAAATTTCATCACAACCTTCATGAAATGATTCATACTCACAACAATTATCTCACAACCTTCATGAATGATTCATACTCACAACAATTCTCTCACAACCATCGATAAATAAAATACAACACACAACATCAAATAAAAACAAAGTATTTGAAAAAGAATTCTCTATTATATTCAAATGCCCGTGCTTAATATACTACCCGTACCCCATGTAGTATCTGCACTAGAATAAACAACCCTAATCCCAAACTCAATCCAGATCGAAAATAAAAAGAACAAAATCGCCTTTTCTTACCCAGACAAGGGAACAATCAGTGTCTTGATCCAGTAATACAAGCACCCAGGACTGTGTCAGATTAGGTCACAAGAGAATAAAAGGGATAAAATGGTAAAAGGTTTAGAGCAAAGCTAAGGACAAAATCCACTTATAATCCAATCACTAAGACTTAAAAAAATACAAGAAGTTAAGCATGTTTCATTAACCGATTGGTTACCTCAACCAACAAAAAGGCTAGCACTGATAATAATAGGTCCTTACCCCAAGACTTACCCTTCTCGAAGTTTTTAACAATCAATGCAAATGATGATTTGAAACGCTGATAGAAAGAGATAGTCACATGAGGAAAAAAATCAAATTAGAGCTATACAAATCCTCAATAGTTGCAAATCGACATTGAAACCCACAACAGTCTCAAATCGATGTCAAAACCTTTAACTGTCTCAGATCAATATTGAAACCCTCAAGCAACTAGTTCCAAAACCCTGCACCCATTTCAGAAGGATGACTCTGCATTTCATCAACGAATTAGGAAATCAAAGATACGTTTCATCAATGAAACAAGGATGAAAAATGTATTTCATCAACGAAATAAATATTCAAATCCAACTCATATATTCGAAGAGATTGGTGCAAGCATAAAGCACCAATCTTCAATATAAGGGAAGTACGGTACCAAGAAATCAATATAGTATTTAAAATCGAAATTTTATAGAAATTCTTCAATCCACACCATGCACACGCATTTAAAATACAAACAATATACAAAGGGTTGTGGAGTTGGGCTGCTAGGCCTTTACCAGACTAGCTTCCACACCTAGATTAACGAAATAACTTACAGAAACAAGGAATTAATAATGTAACATAATATAACTCAAAAATATAAATAAAATCTTGAAATAGAGGTTATATTGATTAAAAATTCTTCACATCACAAGTTTATCGAGTTTGAGGAACGAGAAATTCAACGTCATCTCCCTATTCTTACTAGTTTTTCGCACAGGCCCAGTTATAGAATTTATACATAATGAATAACAGAGAGGCAATAAGGATGACTCCCATTTAGAAACATTTGGATCTAAGATCCATTTTAGGTATACCATGAAACCAAATTCCCTAGACTTGGACACTTGAACTTGGATCTTCCTATAGGGTTCGACCATTGAGTCTTCACCCCTTCTTTCTCCTTACAAGAATTTAATTCATCTTCAAATGGTTTATTCTTTTATTTCAATTCTGCTATTTTTTCACTATATCGGGCCACATTGTTTTTCAAGGTTTAATTTTGATTTTGAATAAACTGATTCAGGAATTCGATATCCCTTATTTCATTATGCAAAAAAATATTTCTCTTTGGATCTTACCTTTGTTTAAGAAAGGTTCTAAGAGGAACCAAATCTTATAAATATTCAACTGGCTCATCCCCAAGATCTCGGACCGGTTCTACCATGGCTTCTTCAACAATCCCTTTAAGATTATCATCCACTCGCAAATTCTTATTGTTAGCTTTTAATTTCTTCTCTTTTTTCTTAATGTTTTCCTAGACCTTAGTGTGAGTGTTAGCTTCAACAGTAGATTCTACATGAATCTCATAAATTGATTCGATGGTTGGGGACTGTGACTTACCACTTCTGTTTCACATGCAGAGCCCTAATCATATTCTAGCTCTTCCACAAGAACGTCTTTTGACACAAATATTGATAGTCACAGGGATGCTTTCGGTTGCAGAGGCAAATTCTGCCTTAGTCCTTGCCCTGTTCATTCTCTTGGTACCAGCCATAGATGCTAGAGATGTCTCAACCTTCCAAGGGGTGTGTATGCTTTGAATTCTTAGAATTCTTAGCCCATTTACTTTGTCTCATATTTTTCATCTTCTTCACATTTTGCTTCACAATTTTAGGTTCCTCCACAAATTTTCTCTGTTTTAATATCTCCTTCATAGGTTCCTTCTGTTTTGGCGTCTCAGACTCCTCCACAAATTTGATTTGTTTTTTGGTCTCAGACCCTTCCACAGATTTTATTTTAATCTTATTCATGTTCCTTCTGCTTCATAGTCTTAGACTCCTCCATATATTTAATCTATTTTTTGGTCTTAGACCCTTCCAAAAAATTTCTCTTCGTCTTCTTCACAGGTTCCTTCTGCCTCACAGTCTCAGAATAGATTTACCCTATTTCCCAGATTCAAATTATTTCACAAGTTCACTTTGTTTTCTTTTATCAACACACTTGTGTACCCGTACAACAAATCCTCCTGAATACTGTTTCTCTAAATTAACATGTAGTAAGCCATTGGTCTTGAATTGCACTAGGAATTGATCCTAGTTAGAACCTCTTCGAATCAACTCCTCAAAAAATAATATCTTAATTAACCAAACATGATATAATCACTTATACTTTTTGTTAGCAGGGACCTGATTCGAAATGCACCAAGAGTTAGGTATGATAGAGGAGTACCATTGAGAATCAATCTTCACAGGTCTCTACAGGATCAACAACAAGCTTCTCCATTTATCGATCAAGCATGTCACATGAGAAATATACATGTCACGAGAGAAAAAAACCTATATAGGCATATGATGTAGCAAGCCATGGTCATCCCAGAATCAAAGGATGACCCCCAATAAGTTACTTGGATTGTAAAATAATGAAATCTACGGGGTACTCCCTATTATACAACATTTTTCCACTGTCCCTGTAATCCTTGTTCCTTGATTCTGGAGGACCTCTACAATCATGATTCAAGTGGATATTGGTGGCCACCCACCAATTCCACTTGGACCCCCACCATTGCTTCTTTTAGTTTTTCAGTTTCCTTAATTGTAGCAAAGTTTACTATTTTTAGCAGTTTTTTGGGTCCTAAACTTCCGGAGCCATTTTGAGGCCCTAAACAACATTTTTTTGGAAATCTACCGCCAATGATTTCTTGTCTAAAATCGTCTTTTTCGTCGTAGTCCTCGGAGAGATCTTTCTAATGGGTTATCATGCGTGTCAAACAAAGATAATATGACCATGTCACGACCCTGGGAAGTTGGCTGTCCAACTCACCCCAACGAGGCCCATAAACTCTTGGTGTTACATCTCCTCGAGTTAGGGTTTTGGTTGTTTAGGGTTCGCTCTTATTGTTCAATAATAAAAAGGCCCTTGAGCCTCATTGTAAGGCAATTTGGAGGCATGTAGCCACCACATGTCTTCTCAGAGATAAGCTACCATCGCCCTAGCTGGTTTATTTCCATTTTTGTTTGTAAGGATATTTTAGTATTTTACATTAATGAAGTGAAGTATTATTTTCGTTGCATCTCTGTGTTTATGGTTATCTCTGTAATTTGTTGCGTTCTTGTTTAAATCCAGATCAGTGGTATCATAGCGGTCTACTTTTTTTTCTCTGTTTTTCTTTGCATGTCCCCAATGAGGTCGAGATATAAGGAGTTAGGGCTTGAATTGGTCGAACCTTTGCAAGACCAGCCTCGTAAAACTTGACAGCCTCCCATGGCGGATGAAAATAAAGATGAGGGGGTAGGAGATCCTGTCAAAGCCCTCGAGCGACAAAGGAACGCAATGATGGACTGCTTTGCCCAGATCCTTTAGCGGCTACCCAAGGGTGACGCATTAGCTTCCAAAAGCTACTCTAGAAATGCCATACCGTTTAAGGTACAAGTTAATTTTGAAATCCCCATATTCGAGGGTTAGATAGATGCAGATGTCGTCGATAAATAATTAAATCTACTAGAGGGTTATCTTTCTGTTCATGATTTTTCCAGTTAGGAAAAGATTATTTTTGTTCTTCTCAAAGCAACCCCCAACGTCAAGGACTGGTGGGAAACCTACTGCGAACAGAAGGATGAAAGTACAGGCTCACTATTTTCAGCTGCACCCACTTGGAATTCATTCTGGGATGCCATCAAGGAGTAGTACTACCCTGTCAGAAGCTATGAGGATCAATACATAAAGTGGAAATGCTGCGGCAGGGAAGGGACCAAGATGTGCCAGAGTTTACCAATATTTTCCATACCCTTCGCAAAAAGTTGGGTATTAAGGATTCAGAGCAGCATTTGATACTCAAATACCGCGACTGCTTGCACAAGTACACCCAGAAAGAAATCGAATTCCTAAACATCTCCTCGCTTGACACGACATACTGATATGCCGTCAAGGTTGAGAAAAATTTTAAACAGAAGAAGCGAGATTTGGGATTTGTGAATTCGAAGCAAGGGAAAGGTGCCCCCAAACCGCAGAACAAAGGACAAAGCCAAGGCAAGGTGGCCCAAGACAACCTGCTAAAGCTACAAGCAAAGAACAATGCCACAAAGTCGAAAAAGGACACGGGAAAGTGTTGTGAGTTCCATAAGAGCTCCACTCACAACACAAGTGAGCGTCGGGCCAAGAAGTCACTGGTGGCTGAGCTAAAGGTTTTAGAATCAGATGCATGTTCCAACTCTGAGTCAGAACCTGACAAGGGGAATGACAAAGGGAAGCAGATTATTGATGTGGAGCCTAACGCCACCGTTGCCACCACAAATATCCAGAAGGAGGAACCCGAAGGTCCAGAGGAGGAGGAGCATCTCTTCCACTCCCTGATGTGTTTAAAGGGCTCCCCACTACAGTTCATTGTCGACAGTGAGAGCCAAAAGAACCTCATTTTGGTAGAGGTCGTGAAGCGGCCGAGCTTACCGACCACAGCACATCCACAACCGTAAACCATTGGGTGGCTTCACCAAGGACATGATCTTCGTGTGAGCCAACAGTGTCGCCTTCCATACAAAATCAAGCCCTTCATAGATGAGGTATTGTGTGACATTGCTCCCTTTTAAGTTTGTGATGTATTATTAGGACAACCATACTTGTGGGAGTGACATGATGTGTATGAATCAAGGCCCCGTATTGTTATTGTCACTTTGGAAAATAAGTTGTATAGGATACCAGAGGTAGCACCGCCTACCGCCATCTCTTTGGTTACTACAAAACAATGCAGTAAGCTCATTTCCAAAACTGGGAAATTTGTTTTCCTGATGATATGCCCTCAAGGAAAGAAGAAGATGGTGACCACAACCTCCATACAGGGACCCTCCACACGACAACTACAGATGGAAAAGGTCATGGAGGAGTATGAGGACATCTTCACCTCCCCCGCAGGGGTTCCTCTACATTGTTAGGTCAAGCACTCCATCGATTTGACCCCAGGTGCACCGCTGCCCAATGGACCAATCTATCGGCACTCCGTTCTGGAGAATGATGAAATCAAGAGGCATATTCAGGAGCTGCTGCAAAAAGGTCACATCCATCTGAATTCATCACCCTGTGGGAGCCTGATCATGTTGGTACAGAAGAAGGATGGTACTTGGAGACTCTATGTTGAATATCGGGCGCTGAACAAGATCACTATCCATAATAGGTACCTGATCCCATGGATTGATGACCTCCTGGACCAACTGAAGGGGGGAAAATATTTTAGCATGATTGATTTGAAGTTAGGATATCACTAGGTACCAATCAAACCCTCTGATGTGTGGAAGACTACCTTCAAAGCCTAGGAGGGCCTTTTCGAATGGTTGGTTATGCCTTTCAGATTGACGAATTCTCCTGCAACCTTCATGAGGCTAATGGATGACATCTTGCAACCATTCACCAACTCATTTGTAGTGGTATACTTGGATGACATCCTGATCTTTAGCTAGAGTTGGGAAGAGCACCTCCACCACATCCAACAGGTTCTCCAAACACTGTGGCAACACAAGTTATGTGCCAATTTGGAGAAATGTACTTTTGGCATGGCCCATGTTCAGTATCTGGGATACATTATTGATGAATAGGGGGTGCATGTGGATCCAGCCAAGATCCAAGTCATTTGGGATTGGCTGTCTCCAACCACTCTGACAGAGCTCCGCAGCTTTCTAAGTCTTGCCAACTTCTACCATAGGTTTGTGTTGGGATTTTCTCATATCACTTGGCCCTTGAGTCAATTCAGCAAGGGAGGAGCAAAAGAAAATTCATTTGGTCTGAATCTCAACAGAAGGCATTCACAGAGTTGAAAGATCGCCTCTGCTCGGCACCAGTGCTCGCTTTACCAGAATTGCAACAACCATTTGATGTCGAGACAGATGCCTCTGACTATGCTATTAGGGTAGTCCTTACTCAACACGAGCATCCAATGGCATATCACAGTGAGACACTTTTAGACACAGTCTAGAAGTATCCCACTTATGATAAAGAGATGTATTCCATTATGCAGGTCTACTAACAATGGAAGCATTACATTTTGGGGAAGGAAATGGTCATCCACACAGACCATCGACCCTAGCAGTTCATACAGACCCAAGGGAAATTTCAGAATGATCACCATCAGAAGTGGTCCACATACCTACAACAGTTCCATTTGAATATCAAGTATAAGAAGGGCAGCACCAATAATGTTGCAGATTGCCTCAGTCGACCACCGATCATGGCGTTAACCACCGTGCTCAACTCTTGTGGGCATGGGACTTCTGATTGGCCACTTCTCTACAAAAGCAATGCAGAATTCGGCCACACATACCAGACACTCTTGGAGGGTTAGCATGTTCCATATTTTCACCTCCAGGATGCCCTGTTATGCCACCTGGGTCACCTTTGTGTTCCTTCAAGCGAGCATGCTAAGATGATTTGGGAAGCACACTACAGTCGGGCTGCTGGGAATTTTGGGTTGAGAAAATAGTGGCAGTACTATAGAAGTATTTCTATTGGCTGAATCTTCGACAAGATGTCGAGAAGTACATCAGATCATGCATTGCCTGCGCCATTGCCAAACCAACCATCAAGAAGCAAGGCCTCTATACCCCACTACCTACCCCTGGTTAACTTTGGGAGTCCATCTCCATGGATTACATGTCAAGACTTCCTTCCACTAAGCATGGAAATGACTGTGTTTTTGTGATCATCGACAGGTTCTCGAAGATGGCCATTATGGCGGCCTGTAAGAAGAATATCACAATAAAAGCCACTACTAAACTCCTCTTTGAATGAGTGTGGGTACACTTTGGGATCCCACAGTCTATCATCTCAGATCGGGATAGCAGGTTCCTCAGTACATTTTGGTCCAGTCTCTGGTCGATGTTGGACACCAAACTCACTAAGTGCACATCCTTCCATCCTCAAACTGATGGCCAGACAGAGGTTGTCAACAGGATGATCGTACACATTCTGTGCATGTACAACTCAAAGCATCCATGCACATGGGACAAGAGCCTCCCTTATGTTTAGCATAGCTACAACCGAGCTCTCCACAGCTCGACTGGCCACAACCCTTTTCAAGTGGGGTTGGGATTCCAGCCACTATGTCCCATTGACGTGGCCACGCCATTTGCAGCTACTCAAGCAGATTCGGATCATGTCCAGTTTGAAACAGATAAGGCAAACAACTTCATTGAGCACATCCAACATATTCATCAGGAGGTCCATGACATTATGGAGAAATCAAATGCCAAGTACAAGCAGCAACATGATCAACATGAAGTGCCACACAAGTTTCAAGTGGGCGACAAAGTTTGGCTGCTTTTGGAAAAGGAATGCCTTACTAGAGCCTATCAGAAACTTAGAGCACTCTGATATGGTCCTTACACCATTACCAAGGCTGTGGGAGACAATGCATTTGAGCTCAGCATTCCCCTATTCCTTGGCCTGCACCCAGTGTTCAATGTGGATCACCTTCGGCAATACTTTCCACCATTACTAGACACATCCGACATTGCAGAACAAATCACACCCCCAGAGTTGAATCCAAATTGCATGGAACAAGCTGAAACTGATCGGATCATGGACACACAGATCAAGCACACTCGCCAACAGAATATGCAGCTGTATTGAGTTGTCAAAGCAGGCCAACTCCTTCACCAGGGCAAGTGGCTCACTAGGGACCAAGTTCAACAAAAGTTTCCTCATCTCATGGAGGAACTCAACGCAATGGGGACCATTGCTTCCTAAGTGGGGAGGAATGATCTAGGTGGATATTGGTGGCCACTTGCCAATTCCACTTGGACCCCCACCATTGCTTCTTTTAGTTTTTCAGTTTCCTTAATTGTAGCACATTTTACTATTTCTAGCAGTTTTTTGGGTCCTAAACTTCCAGAGCCTTTTTGAGGCCCTAAATGACGTTTTTTTGGAAATCTACTGCCAGAAATTTCCTACCTAAAATCATCTTTCAGATCGTAGTCCTCGGAGAGATCTTTCCAATGGGTTATCATGCACGTCAAATGGAGATAATATGACCAAGTCATGACCCCGAGAAGTTGGCTGTCCAACTCACCCCAATGGGGCCCATAAACTCTTGGTGTTACATCTCCTCAGGTTAGGGTTTTGGTTGTTTAGGGTTTGCTCTTATTGTTCAATAATGAAAAGGCCCATGAGCCTCATTGTAAGGTAGTTCAGAGGCATGTAGCTACCACATCTCTTCTCAGAGATAAGCTACCATTGCCCTAGCTGGTTTATTTCCATTTCTTTTTGTAAGCATATTTCAGTATTTTACATTAATGAAGTGAAGTATTATTTCCGCTGCATCTCTGTGTTTATGGTTATCTTTGTAATTTGTTGTGTTCCTATTTAAATTCAGATCAAGTGAACCCCACATGCTTTTTAATGATGGAGAAACTCCCATTATGTCCCTCTTCATGAGCAGATCATTTTTCTTTTGCACCATTTCCCCTAAAACTTCTGTTTTCCCAATTTACAAGACCGACGCTAATGGCCTTTGTATCCCCCACGCCGATGTGTAGAGATTAACACTATTTGTTAGAAAAAATATTATATATGACAGAGAAATGCAAGACATATAACATGTGGAAAAACACAAACACATAAAACCAGAAAGACACAGATATATGTGGTTCACCGAGTTTGGGCTATGTCCACCCCGAACAGCCAGTTCTTCGTTTCTATTATCTAGCAAAATGAAGAGACACAACCTACAGCAGATCCGCTGTAATATACTCTATTTTCTCTCACAGTCTCACCTCTCTGTTTCTCGCTCTGAGAATACACATATATTCCACAACCTCAATAAAATACCCTCATACAAAGAGAGGGGTTGCCTTCTAGGGTAAAAAACCCTAAACTAAACGTAAATTCTACCGTCAGATCGGAGGGGTGTACAATCTTCCTGGGGTATACATCCGGCTGAAACAAAGACCTCTAAATTAGAATAAATCATGCTTCACACCCAACACTATTCCCCACGTTGATCGGTGTGACTGAGTCGTGTTCTAGTTGCGTCGGTCCTGTTATGGAATTTTTTTTAAATTAGAGCTGAAGCTTCCATCTTTGGAAGCTCCGTAACAGAAGTTTGGTAAATGGTTTGGCCGGATGGGATTGAGGATGATAGTTTGGGCTCCTTTTCCCTATAATGATGGAACTACCTCAAGAGATAAGTCCTTCTCCCATGATAAGAGGATCTATCTCCCATCCATCTTTCCTATATAAACTTCCCTTCTTCCTAAGCACAAACTAGTGTGAAAGTTGCAGTGATATAGTTAGAGTGTTGGCTCACTGTGAGTATGCTATTGAACAAGCAAGCTGTTACTAGTTGTAGCCATCTAGTTTTGTGAGGGAGAAGTGTGTTTGGTTTGGAGTGAAGCCTAAAGGGAAGATTCTTTAAACTATTGTTGTTTGAAGCCATCATGAAGTGCTAGCAGAAGTGTGTGGGAACCTGGTCTTGTTAGATGAAGACTGTGACGTCAAGATGAATGGTTGTAATCTCTCTTTGATATTAATATATGCAACTATCGATTGATTTCCTACATGTTTTGTAATATTATCTTGATGCTTCTTGACTCATTAAGTAGGTTGGATTGCAATTTGTCTATTATTATGTTTGTATGTTGTTGTTGTTTACTTGTTTTAGGAGTTTGAATAAGGAAGCGAGAGATTGCTGGAGCGAGCAAGCGAGGAAATCATCAAGCAGGATCAACAACCAAGAGGTAGACCCTCTTGATTGATCCTAACTTAAGGAAGTATTCCTTAGAATGTAACTGTTGTGGCTAGACCCATTATCAGGCTAGAGGAATTCATTCGTTTCTGCACTTATAATTTTACTTCACCACAAATCGGTGACTCCACTGGGAGATCCCATATTTTTGTTTGTTTTGGATTTCATGATTTCATGACAACTTTGCTAGTTTTGCGTTTTCCCTTTTGTTCTGTTGCTTTTCTCTTGCTTACTGGCTTAAGTCTAAAAATCATAATAGCAGATCTGGTCCTTGTTTTGATTTTTTTTTTCCTTAGTTTCCTCGGACAATGTGTTTAATCAGCTGACAGTCGCGCTGATCAGCGTGAATTGCAGAGGAACGGTCGCACCTACCCACCTCTGGCGCTTGTTGTCAGTTAGGCAGTCGTGCCGATTCTTGTAAGTGAAGATTGGGGCTAGACCCCAATCTTGGCTAGTGTGTTCTGCTCTTGTATTTTTGACCCTATGAGCCTTTCGACTATTTTTATCCCTGATTAGAAATCTACTCTTCGTTTTGTTTTGCTTGCTTGTAGGCTTGTCATCTTGCTGTTTGATTGATCGATTCATTGAGTGGCCAACAACACTAGGACATCTAGCTAGTCGTCCATTCAGCAGCTTCTTGACTCATCGAGTCTAGTTGTGGGTGTCTTTGCTCTTTACATTTGTTTTTGGTCTCTTGTACAACTTTAACCTCTTTCTGCACAAGTTTGAAAAAGTTTTGTTTACTAGTTTGAACGATTTTTTTCCGACATAGATTACATTGTCGGTCTTGTGTTTGGCAAAGTTGGTGCTTAATTGATCTGAATGAACTTCTCTTTTCATGTTTTCATCTGCTTGAAGAGCTCATAGTCTCAAAAATTTTCTCATTGAAAGATTGTATGCGAAGGTTTATTTCGTTGTTTTATGAGAAATTATGAATTCTAGCTTGTTGCTTCGTTATAATTCGCATCTCCTAGAAACTAGAATTGCATCAGCATTTGAAAAGGAAGATTTTTTTTTTTTTTTTTCATTTCAAAAGAACTAATAGATAAGTGCTTGTCAGGAAATTTAGGAATTGGAATGCATTTTTCATTAGTTTATTTTTTTTCAAAAATTGAAGTAGTGGAAAATCATTTTGTTTTTAGTTGCTTGATTGTTTTCATTTGATTGAGTAGTTTCTACCCTCTCTAGTGTAAGCATTTCATCGAATTGAAAGGGTCTTGTCCCATTTAGTTACATTTTAGGTTTTTTGAGTAGCATCGCTAGGACCTGAAAACTGAAACTTAACTCAAGATCAACTCTAAAATGAATTCAATTTACCCAAGGCGCATTTGCCATTAACGATCACATCTAGAAGGTCTAGGCTAGAGACGTGTTCTGACGTCTATAAACCTAGCAGCTGTTGTTAGCTTCGGCATTATATAGCGCTAGCACGGATTCATGCTCCCCGTACCATTGCGTATATAATGGGAGACTCCATTAGGCTGCAATCCTTTTATCCTTAGGAAGCCGAGTCAGCCACCTTGCGAATGTGATACACCAAACATAGCATTTAGGGAGATTTCATGTTCATACTTCTTGGTTCGCTAAGAGTTATTATGAAGTTCACTGTTGCCTGGTAATCCTATTTACCTAGATCATCCATAGTAGTCATTTGATATTTTTGACTCATTAAACTTAAAATATCATTTGAGCGCTTGTCCTTTTGAGCTCGTTTCCAATCGAAAGTGATAGAGTCATATTTGTTTCTTTCTCGACTCGTTAAAAATGAAAGAACATCAGTATTTTATGCATCTTAAATAATTGATTGCCCATGATCCAAAACATCCTGTTAGATTTTTTGACCAAATCATGAGTTCCCTTAAAAGGACATTTTTAAAGCCTTGAAGTTATTTGTTCTGTCAGCTAAGACAAGGTCATCGTGGCCGAACCATCTAGTTCAACCATTTCCTCTTCCTCTCCTCTGTCTGAAAGATTGTCTTGGGAGCCACTTCCTGAGTTATCAGAGCCATTTGAGGACCAAAATGTTGAACTCACAATTTTTTTGAGTGTTCAACCATTATCATCTCGTCCTCCACCTACTTTCTATTCAGGGTCATCTGCTGGTCTTGACCCGGAATCTACGGATAATCCCATTCGAACTCTAGAGAACTCGCTGACCACTGACGCTCATCTGGGATTGGTTATCTATCCTCTAAACTCTCTGTTTGACGCTATTGAGATATCACCAAAGGGCCCTTACAATCTGTACGATCAACTGGGTGTTCCTTTGGAACTATCCCCTAGTACACTTTCGACAGTCTGTCGTTGTTTGTTTCCAGACATGGAACCCGAGGGCGATGCTCTAGTCACTTCTCCGAATGAGTCTGAAGTCTCAACTCCGCACACTATTGAGGGAGAAGAATTGTAGCTACAGTTCCCTCCCGAGGGTTTCCCTTATTCAGAAGGTATTCCCGCCAGCTTACCACCTGGCTACGTGTCTTTAGGGCACTTAGTTTCGGGCACGACGAGTGCCTCATCACTCTACCATAACTCTATTTGGGCATCAGGTATCAGACCTACGTCAGGCAATTCATCATGAGCACGACCTCCCAACCAGTGGTTACTTCAGTCCCAGTGCAACCCACCATTTCAAACACTCTTGTATCATTAATCCCAGTTACACATCAGTCGTAACCGATGATTTCAAAGATTGTCTCTGCCAGTTCTTTTGTCCCGTTAGTTAGTGGCCAGATTGTGCCACCACCTGGGGGGCAGAATCTGAATGTCTCTATGGTTTCAGGTGCCACTAATGTAAGCAGCTCACAGGGTCACATGCTTGGTATAAACCAACCCTCTTCTAGTATTATTTACAACCCTGTTGACCCTACTGGGTCAAGCAATGTCCAGTACCAACAGGTTCAAAATCCTGGTGGTTCATCTGGATCAAACAATGTTCAGTATTAGCTGCCTTATGGGGCTTAGGTCCAATACCAAAATCCTTACATTCCATATGGTTCTCAAGGATTGGTTAATCAAATTTACACCATCCCATCTGGGCAGTACATCCAACCTGGCTATGGCCAGATTCAGTTCGGTAACTTCCTGGGCACTGTTCAAGTACCCTTGCAACAACAAGGACAACTTTTGCAATAAAAAAGGAAACCTTTGTTGTAGCAAGGGCTCTCCACGCAACAACAAGGGTAGATTATCCCACATCAAGGTCACCTGCAACAACCCAAAGGTCAGTCCTTCCAACAGTTGCAGCAAACTGTGAAACAACAAATGAAATATGCTCTGCATACCTCTCAACCCATACCCTCGTAGGGCCAATCTCTGCAAACCCAGGGACAAATTTTGTAGCCGCAAGGCCAGCAAAACCAACTTGGGCAGCAACAACCCTTGTATACCTATCAACAAGGGCAACCCTTGCAGGGATAGGTTCAAGGTCAAATCCTATAGTAGCAGGTGCAGAATCCTCTTGTCCAAGGCCAACAAGTTCAAAATCCTACCGGCCAATGGCATCAGGTACAAAACCCCTACGTCTAAGGGCAACAAGCATATCAACCTTATGCCCAAGGACTGCAAGTCCAGAACCCTCTTTTTCAGGGACAACAGGCCCAACAACCGTATGTTCCAGGACAACAGGTCCCATACCCACATGTCCAAGGTCAATAGGCCCAACAACCTTTTAACCCATACGTTGCCTATCAACAACTTGTGCATGGATAGTTTCAAGGTATTCCTGGTCCGAATCCTCCCTTTTGTCAAGGTAACCTGCAATGGGGGCAACCTCAGATGCCATATGGCCAAAATCCCCCACTCTGGGGTCAAAATCCTTAACAGCAGGGATGGGTTCCTCCTTATGGGCCCGCTTATCGACCTCCCATGCCTTTTAACACTCAATTACCTTTTTTGGCTACACTTGAGTTGTCAGATGTATCACGTCTCACGAATGATCCGATTCTTCATTCACCGTACTAGCCTCCAGTGCTGTCCAAGATACCAAGTGATTTCCCCAAGTCTGATGGGAAAGCTAAGGAAGATCCTTAGGCCCACGTGATGACATATCACCTCTGGTGCTTGTCAAATTCATAAGTCAACAATTCCATTCGTCTTCATCTTTTCCAATGAACCCTTACGGGTGCCACAACAAAATGGTACATCAAGCTACCTCGAATTACTTTTCATGACTTCAATTCGTTAGCTATAGCCTTCCTCACGCATTTTCAACTACCGGTTTGTTATGAAATGGGCACCTATATGCTCACATTGCTTAAGCAAGACATTGTGATGCACATCTCTGATCACATCAATGAATGGAGATGTAGATGTCAACTGATCAAGTTTGAAATAGATGATCAGTTTCTCACCAAATGGTTTACCAAATCGTTTGTAGCCCCAATTGCTCGCAATATAGCCATGGGTGGATGCATCACTGAAGAGCAAGCCATCACTCGTGCCCAGTACTTAGACTTGGTCTACTCTCAGTCTGGCACTTTATAGGAATTATTACCCAATGGTCCACGGCCATCATCCAATCTCGTGACATCGAAGTCGCCCGCTGTCCCTCCTATTGATGGAGTTATTGGTTTAGTATCATAGGCCCCTTCCAAAACTTCTTCTAAACAAAAGTCGGTCTCGAATACTGCTCCCAACAGTTCATCTCAGAACCATCCAGGCTCTGGTAAAACCTTCGAGGTCCACACTGTCCAGTCTACTGTAGCGGACAAATCCTCGAAAGGAAAAAAGAAAGACAAAGGTAAGGCTAAAGCTGATTCCCCAAAACAGGGTCCTCCCAAATTGTCTGCTGAGGGCCCTGAGCACTCGGTCGCGTGGAAGCCGGGAAAACCGTAGGGAAAGCACTAAAGGCTAAAGGCGGGACCTGCACTCCAAAATTGGTGGTATATCGGGGGCACCCTTGGGAGGTAAGCGGATTTGGAGGAAAACGAGCGATTCCATTCAGCACCCGACGCATGGCAGGTGGAGGAGAGAGAAAACCGCCACTCACCGTATGCTAATGGTCGAGCAAGTCAACTGCACGAAATGTGTGAATGTAGTCAGATCTGGGGATACCAGATCTAACGGTGGAGATCATGCTCGATGGAGGAACTGGATTTAACATGGGATTAAACTGCGACAGAGAGAAGCTTGACATCTGATTTGACTGCTAAGTTGGCAGATGACTCATTCCACAGTGTAATGGGAAAACCGAACCGACGAGGAAAAGCTGGCGCAGTTCACAAGAGGACAAGTGGCCACTCCCTGTGAGCCGTTGATGATGACGCCAAGACAAGGAACTCCGAGTCAGCAGCAGCAGGTGATCCGACGGAGGAAGAAGAGGAAGCAAATAGTCATGAGATCGATTGGCTTTAAAGCCATGAATAGAGACAGAGAACAGGAGGACACTGAGAGGAAGAACCAGAGAGAAGAAGACGAAGACAGAGAAAAGAAAAGACAGTGAAGCAAGAAGCATAAAGACAGAGAGCCGAGCTAACCTGCAGCATAAGGCAGCATCGAGCAATCCCTGAGAGGATCTGTTAGGAATTGAGCACCACATTGGGCTCCTCCCATTAAAGGCCAGAGAGGTCAAGTTCTGGTAAGGAAAAGAGTCTTTGTACTCTAGTGGCCAGGGGGATCCAAGAACCACCCTACCAAACATTGTTCTATTTCAGGAGACCCAAATTGAGCTCCTCATTGTAATTCTCTGCTTTAAAGACACAATAAAAGAAGGCCACCACTGAAAGCTGGACCGGAGACGTAGCCCTGGAGGATAGGGTGAACTCCTTATTAATTATTGTGTTCTTGTATTTGCTTACTGTGTTTCTCTTCTATTTTCCATTTTCCAGTGTTTGTGTATTTTGCAATCTGATCGATCCGTTGCCTAAAATAACATAGACACACACCAGCACATGAGTCTGTAATACCTTCATTCAATAATTCTTTAACTGAGATCACTCAAGAGTGATTATCAGATCAAGTGGTATTAGAGCTCTAGGCTGTAAGGTTAGACAAGCTTGTGTTGGTTTAGCTGTGAATGCTCACTAGATAAAAGCTCAAATTAGGAGAAGGAGAGTTGGTCGAAACTAATCCTGAAATTGGGAGAGTCTATCCTTGGAAGACAATGTTAGAGGAAGGTCCTATGGGTCCAGACCCTCAATTCATAGAAAGTTTCCTAGCCATAAAGTCCATGGTAGAAGAAATGTATAGGGACTTTAGAAAACACAAGGCTGAAGATTCATTAGGCTCTAAACAAGAAAAAGGGGAAGATGAATCACATTTCCATGACCACTCAAAAGGAAAAGGGAAAGAGGAAAGATTTCTCACACCTCCTAATAGCCCTGTACATAACAATAAAGCATCTTTGATCAAGCTAGATGTTAAATTTGATTTGCCTATATATGATGGAGAGTTAAATGCAGAAAAGTTGGACAATTGGATTAGACAAATTGATGTGTATTGCAGAGTGCAAAATATCGACTCAGACAAGAGCAAGATTCAGCTGGCAAGCCTACGCCTTGGAGGCACTGCCTTGGTTTGGTGGGAAGGCAGAACCCAAGATGACATGAAAATACATGGTAAGACTATCATTGTCTGGAGTGAATTTGTTTCTGCAATAAAAAAGTAGTTCTATCCATTGGCCTACATGCAACAAGCCATGATGAGTTGGAAAACTCTTCGATAGTTGAAAGGGAAAATTGTGCAAGGGTACACTCAGGAATTTAGAAAGAGACCATTGATTCTAGGAATTTCATTAGACTCACCAGAGACTCTGTTGAAGTACATTGGTGGTCTACACAACTACATGAGGCACACCATCCTCATGTTTAATCCCACTAGTATAGATGAGGTATATGTACAAGCTACTCATCTAGAAGCTAGAGGAAAGAATGGAAATCCAGAAGTTGGGGAACCACCCCAACCCACTGCAAGCAAGAGCAAGGAGAAAAGAAAGCAGAAGTGGAAAGCAAGGAAGGCTAACACTGCACAGAAAAGCAAAGCTTCATGCACTCACTGTAAAAAGGATGGGCATGATGATGAGCATTGTTGGATTCTGCATCCAGAGCTGAAACCTAAGAAGTTTGAGGGTAAAAATAAGAAGACTACTGCAGCTATTCAGAAAGATTTGGGGTCAGACTCGGGAGATGAAACAACCATTGCAGCCACAGGTATAAAAGGTAAGAATTCTGAAGCATCTACTTGTAATTCTGCACAATCTGTTATTGATGAAGAAAATGAGAGAAAAAGACATGAGCTTTTCCATATTCGAGTTATTTCCAAACATCAAAAGATTGATACTTTGTTTGATAGTGGCTCACAAATAAATTTAATTTCTAAAGTAATTGTAAAGAAATTGGGATTAGCAACTACACCTCACAAGAAACCATACCTATTAGGATGGTTGAATGATAAAGCACAACTACAAGTGACTAGACAGTGCATACTCAAGTTTTCTTTTGGGTTAGCATTTGTAGATGAGGTTGAGTTAGACATAATTCCTTTGGATATATGTGGAATTGTTTTAGGAAATCCTTACTTGTATGATAGAAAAGCTATTTTCTATAGAGCTGAGAACAAGTATCTACTTGTCAAAGATGGAATCGAATACTTTGTAAGAGCGCATAAGCTCAAGAATAATTATACTCTCATAAACTTAGGGCAGATGAAAAGAATGATAAATTAATGCAAAACATTCTTACTAATGGTTGTAAAGGAAGAGAAACCTGATAAAACCAATGTATTTGAGGGCTGTAATGCTAAATAGCAAGCTGATTTAGAAAAGGTTTTTTTAGAGTATGATATCTTGTTTCAAGAACCTAAAGGTCTACCACCCAAAAAGGAAATAGTACATGATATTATTTTGTAGCAAGATGCTCCTTTGCCTAACATTGGAATGTACAGGTTGTCTGCTTTAGAGAATGCTGAAATCAAGAAGCAGGTGTAGGAGTTGCTCGAGAAGGGGCTCATTAAGCCTAGCACATCACCATCTGGGTCACCAATCGTTCTGGTGAGAAAGAAGGATGGCTTGTGGAGAATGTGCATTTATTACCGAGCACTCAATAAGATAACAATAAAAAATCGTTATCCCCTTCCTCGCATAGATGTTCTTTTAGATCAATTGAAAGAAGCTGTCTATTTCAACAAGCTAGACTTGCACAATGGATACCATCAGGTCAGAGTTGCAAAACAAGATGCATGGAAGACTGCTTTCAAAACAAAGCAAGGATTGTATGAGTGGTTGGTTATGCCTTTTGGCTTAACTAATGCTCCTGCTACTTTCATGAGATTAATGAATGATGTACTCAGACCTTTTCTTGATGATTTTGTTATTGTGTATCTGGATGACATTCTGATTTTTAGTAAAACGTGGGAAGAACACTTAAAGCATGTTAAGTAGACACTAGATGTTTTGAAAAGAGAAAAAATTCATGTTAAACTCTCAAAATGTGAATTTGGCAAAACATCTCTGAATTATTTGGGTCATATAGTAGGGGGTGGTGAATTGAAGATAGATCCCTCTAAGGTGGCAGTCATTGTGAACTGGCCTAAACCCAAGTCTGCTACAGAAGTGAGAAGCTTCTTAGGGGCAACACAATATTGGAGGAAGTTCATTTCTAACTTTTCCTCAATTGCAGCTCCCTTACATGCTTTAACAGGATTGAAAAAGGTGTTTCAGTGGGGAGGCAAACATCAGAAAGCCTTCAACACCTTGAAAGAAAAGATTAGTACAACACTTGTACTAGCACTGCCTGATCTTCAAAGACCATTTGAGATCCAAATAGATGCCAGTGGCTATGCCATGGGAGCAGTGTTGACACAGCATGGTAAACCCATATGTTATCATTTTGAGACTTTTAATTCTGCAGTAGTTAACCATCCTACATATGATAAAGAATTGCATGCATTAGTACAGAGTGTGAAAAAGTGGAAACATTACTTAATGGGCAAAGAGATATTAATACATACTGATCATCAACCACTTCAATATCTACACTCCAAAACTAAGTTGCAACAATCAAGGCACTATAGATGGATGGGTTTTCTACAACAGTTTCATTTAGTCATTAGATATAAAAAGGGCATACACAATAAAGTTGCAGACATGTTATCTAGACCCATTATAAATGCATCTACTATACTTAAGCATAATTCTGTGCTACATGAAAGCTACATTGAACAATATGCTCAAGATATAGACTTTAAAGATGTATATGCAACTTTGAGTCAAGGAAAACGGGTAGAAGAATTGGATTATGATGTGAAGGAATGACTCTTATACCATTGTGGGAAGTTATGCATTCCACAAACTAAGAGAGTAAAGATAATTAGAGAAGCACACACTTCTCTGATATTAGCTCACTTTGGGGTAAGTAAAATAGTTTCACAGCTGCAAAGATTTTGTTATGGGCCAAAAATGAATGAGACAATTTCTAGATATGTAAGAGGGTGTACTATGTGTGCTAAAAGCAAGCCCAGCAACAAAAAACTAGGCTTGTACACTCCATTACCAGTACCTTCTCACCCTTGGGAAAGTGTTTCCATGGATTTTGTTGGAGGCCTACCTAAATCTAGGAAAGGTCATGATTATCTATATGTCATTGTGGATAGGTTCAGCAAAATGTGTGTTTTAATACCTTGTAATAAACAGATTACAGCTGAACAAACTGCAAAACTGTTCTTTGAACATGTATGGGTTCATTTTGGATTACCCACTTCCATTGTATTTGATCGAGACACCCGATTTGTGGGGAAGTTTTGGTCAAGTCTGTGGAAACTAATGGACACCAAACTGAAGAAAAGCACAACTTTTCATCCACAAACTGATGGCCAAACAGAAGTAGTTAACAGGACAGTGATGCAGTTACTTAGAGGATATTGCAGCAAACATCCTAAGCTTTGGGATGAACATTTGTGTTATGTGCAGCGTGCTTACAATAGAGCCAAACATTCTTCTACACTTGAGATTGTTTGAACCCTCACTAATTGAGGATCCCGAAGAGCAGATTCAATTGCCTTCTATTGATGACCTACTACCTGAATATCTTAATAAATTGCAGCAAGACACAGTTCTAGACAGGAAGGTGAGGACGAAGCATAGAGGAGATGTTGAGTACCTTGGAGTAGGGCTCAAGGGTTCAAATCTGAGCAGTGCAAAGTGGATTGAGATTGGACAAGTGAGAAAATAGTACCCTCACTTAGTTGATGCTTGAAAACCAACTATTGGTGGTCCAAAAGCTTTTTTAGTGGGAAGGCCGTGATCTAAATTGGATCCATGAAGATTATCACAATACCATGACTATATAAAATTAGGACAAAAATTCGAATTCAAGAGCACAGAGTGATCAGGAAGACCTCTGAACCGCGACAGTTGGCAACCAGCGAGGAATGACGAGGACCTTGGTCAAAGCGCGTTGACCGAGGCCCATGGAGACTACGCAGGAGGCGAAACTAGCACTTGGGAAGCCCAGATATGGAAAAGGAGGTTGTTTCTGATGTGCGATTAGCGCTTAGCGCTTATCACATAGCGCTGGGCAAAACCCCTCAAGAAGGAAAGGCCCCAAGCACTCAGTCGCGTGGAAGCCGGGAAAACCATAGGGAAAGCACTAAAGGCTAAAGGCGGGACCCGCGCTCTAAAACCGGCGGTATATTAGGGGCACCCTTGGGCGGTAAGCGGATTTGGAGAAAAATGAGCAATTCCATTCAATGCCCGATGCGTGGTAGGCGGAGGAGAGAGAAAACTGCCGCTCATCGCACGCTAACGGTCAAGCAAGTCAACCGCGTGAAATGTGCGAATGTTGTCGGATCTGGGGATTCCAGATCTAATGGTGGAGATCATGCCCAATGGAGGAACCGGATTTAACAGGGGTTAAGACGTGACACAGAGAAGCTTGACGTTCAATTTGACCACCGAGTTGGCAGATGACTCATTCCACAGTGTAACGGGAAAACTGAACCGACGAGGAAAAGCTGGCGTAGTTCACAAGAGGACAAGTGGCCACTCCCTGTGAGATGTTGACGATGATGCCAAGACATGGAACTCTGAGTGAGCAGTAGCAGGTGATCTGACGGAGGAAGAAGAGGAAGCGAATAGTCATGAGATCGATTGGATTTAAAGCCATGAATAGAGACAGAGAACAGGAGGACACCGAGAGGAAGAACCAGAGAGAAGGAGACGAAGGCAGAGAAAACAAAATACAGTGAATCAAGAAGTAGAAAGACAGAGAGCCGAGCTGACCTACATCATAAGGCAGCATCGAGCAATCCCTGAGAGGATCTATCGAGAATTAAGCACCACATTGGGATCCTCCCATTAAAGACTAGAGAGGTCAAGTTCTGGTAAGGAAAAGAGTCTGTGTACTCTAGTGGCTTGGGGGATCCAAGAACCACCCTACCAAACATTGTTCTATTTCAGGAGACTCAAATTGAGCTCCTCATTGTAATTCTTTGCTTTAAAGACACAATAAAAGAAGGCCACCACTGAAAGCTGGATAGGAGATGTAGCCCTGGAAGATAGGGTGAATTCCTTATTAATTGTTGTGTTCTTTTATTTTCTTACTGTGTTTCTCTGCTGTTTTCCATTTTTGAGTGTCTGTGTATTTTACAATCTGATCGATCCATTGCCTAAAATAACATAGACACACACCAACACATGAGTTTTTAATACCTTCATTCAATAATTCTTTAACTGAGATCACTCAAGAGTGATTATCAAATCACTTGCTCCCTTCATTAATCAAATCATTGATGAATGTGCCAGAAGCGAGATTTTTTCCTTTATGGACGGTTTTTCTGGTTACAACTAGATCAAAATCACACCGACTGACCAAGAGAAGACAATCTTTATCTGGCCATGGGGTACATTCGCATACAAGAAGCTCCCTTTAGACCTAAAAAACGCTAGAGCCACATTTCAGCGGGCAATGTCCTATGTGTTTCATTATATTCGTAACATTGTTCAACCTTGCTTGGATGACATCCTTGCCCATTCTCGTAAGCGACAAGATCACCCAAACCACCTTTGGCAGATTTTTCTACGCTGTAAGCACTAAAACATCCAGTTAAATCCACACAAATGTATTTTTTGTGTAGAATTAGGACAACTCCTCAGCTTCATTGTTTCCAAGGATGGGATTCACCTGGATCCGCTAAAAGTTGAGGCCATTGTAAACTTACCCCCTCCATCTTCACTGCACCAACTCTAGAGCCTTCAAGGCAAGGCCAACTTTCTTCGTCATTTTATACCCAACTACGCTGGGCTAGCTATGGGATTTACTCGGTTGCTCAAACAAGGAACACCCTTTGCTTGGGACGAGATAGCCCAAAAATATTTTGATGATCTTAAGGATGTCCTCATAATTGCTCCTTTGTTGCATCCGTCGAATTATTATCGAGATTACTTCCTTTACCTAGCCGCAACCCATAGCACCATAGCTATGGTGTTAGTTCAAGGCGACGACGAAGGCGTTGAACACATCATCTACTACCTAAGTCAGAATCTCCTCGACACTAAAATGCTTTATGGCCATGTCGAGAAGTTGGCTTTGGCTATTGTCCAGGCTATTCAACATTTTCGGCATTATATTCTCTTATGAACGACTACAATGATTTCTAAATGAAACCCTATGACCTACATCCTAACTCGTCAGTTGCTGGGGGGCAAGTATTCTAAATAGATCATTATCCTGCAAGAATTCGATTTGGTTTTCACTACGACCAAATCTAAGAAGTCACTTGTTTTCACAAAATTGATCTATTCCCTTCCCTCTAAATATCTCCTTGTTGGTGCAGATGAACAACTCCTAGACGAGACCCTTTTCCTGATTAGCACCCTTGATCCATGGTACGGTGATATCATAGTGTATCTCCAAACCTCCACGTTTCAGTCCGCATTGACTAAAGATGATCGTTGAAGGATTCAACACCATTCTCAACCCTACCGCATTATTGGTGATACTTTATACCGTGTTGGTGTTGACTCTGTTCTTCGCTGATGCCTCACGATTAAGGAAGCTGAAAGAGTTCTCAATGATTTCCACTCTAAGGCATGTGGTGGTCATATGTCTGGTTATGATACAGCTTATAAAATCCTTCACACTGGTTATTTCTGATCATCCATCTTCAAAGACTGCATTTTTGTTGTTCGCAAGTGCCACGAATGCCAAATCTACCAATGTAAGATGCGCGCCCCACTCGCTCACCTACACCCCGTCATTATCGTTGGTCCCTTTGCCAAATGGGGCATTGATTATATGACATGTAACCCTTGTTCGTTCGAGGGGCATGGCTACATTATCGTTGCTATGGATTACTTCACCAAATGGGCTGAAGCGATGCTTACATATTCACAGATGGTAAGACAACATCTCAATTCCTTTTTAACCATGTTATTTCCAGGTTCGGCGTACCCCAAGCCATTGTCGCAGATCATGGCTCCCACTTCAGAGATTACATGATGGCAGAACTGACATCTGCATTGGGCTTGCGCCACGATGGCTTGACCCCATATTACCCTCACTCCAACAACCAAGTTGAAGCCGTGAACAAAGTTTTGGTCACCATGGTTCAACGTACTATTGGGATGCACAAATGAAATTGGCATCTCATCCTTTTTTCAGCTCTGTGGGCCTACCGAACTTCAACCAAAGACACCACTTGTTTCACACCATTCCAATTGGTCTATGGTCTGGAAGCAACATTGCCGATCGAGTGTGAGATTCCTTCACTTAAGTTAGCTGTTGAACTTCTCCCTGAAACATCACCTCAAGAAGAACGCCTCTTGTATTTGGAATGACTAGACGAGACTCTCCATCTCGCTGCCTTAGTCATCAAAACACAAAAGAAATGGGTCAAAACCCATTTCGACCAGTCGGTTTCCCCTCACTCTTTCTTTGAGGGTGATTTGGTCCTGCTATATGACCAAGCTAATGATAAGCTGGGGGCAGGCAAGTTCGAACCTATGTGGCATGAGCCTTATATTGTAAAATGTGTTTTGCAGAAAGGAGCCTATGAACTTATTGATTATGAATGAAATCCTCTCGATAAGCCCCGAAACAAGCTTTAACTCAAAAAGTACTATGCTTAGGTCATCTTGCATGGTTACTTATGTACATTAGTGTGTGATTCATTTCTGTACATTATGGTTTTGTGTGGAAGTTTTCAAACAAATTTCCTGTTTACTATGCTTTTCGTGCTTTGTAGATGTCTGCAACTCCTCATGTCGGTTTTGCCGATGGTGCTTGCCAAAGTACCTGGAACCTATCATCCATGGCATGGGCTATCTAAAACCCTAATAGTGAGTTGATTGATCTTCAAGGTATCTACTTAGGTCTTACAACCAACAACATTGCTTAATACAGTGCAGTCATTGAATTATTGTCAGAAGCTATTGCTTTGGGCATCAGAGAATTGATTGTCAACCTAGATTCACAGCTTGTCGTCCTTCAACTCAACGAGAAATATTCTGTCAGGAACTCTCAAGTATTACGAATGTATCTCTATATCCGTCTGTTGGAAAGACATTTTGATTATATCACATATCATCATATTCCTAGACGCATGAATGCATTAACAAATGCATTAGCTAATTACGTGTTGGATAGACATTTACGAAACATGTAAAAGATAAGACAAACCATTTGTAGCATAATAGACAAGAAAATATAACATATATACATATGTGAAAATGTTTGATACATCAAAACCCCAAAAAAAATATGTATGTCTCCAATAACATCGATGGCTCGCAGGCCTCGTACATCCATGGTATGTAGGCCTCAAAAAGTATGTAAGTACTAGACCTAGGAACTGCTCAACATGGTGGTCATGATAGCATGAAACAGCTTGCACTATGTGAATTAGTAATCGACAGATCTGATTTGAGACTTCCACAATGTGCCTTTGGTACCGCCAAGGCATGTCTCCTATTCGACCATACTCAAGGATACCATGAGTCAACCCCTTGAGGTTCCTTGTAATCACCTCCTCGTTATTGCTCCCTTCTTGATAAGGGGCAACAATGTCAATAGGACGAGGATAACGCTTGTCTATCGGGGACATCCTGGTGGGTCACTCTGGTCCAACATCTGCATACACAAGAGAAATGTTATAAGCATGCATATATGTAAAACAATTAAAAAAACATAAAAAAAAAATTGGTTTGGTTTTTTACCTTTCTCATCGAAGTCCTCCCCATCTGGAAAGGGCATATCTGGGTCTCCATGGAAATCAATGCTGCTATACGGCCAATCCTCCATGATGATTTTTTGTCATCGTAACTACGAAAAGAATGCTGGTCGGTAGGACATTTGCTAACCCCCAGTGATCTTGGGCATTAAACGACTCCAGCGGGCCATCCGTAGATCATGTGGCGTAGGAGGATCAACATCAATCAATTGAAACTAGAACAGTGGCACTCGTTCTAGGAAGAAGGTCACAAGTACTGATCCAAAGACAAATTGCTTTAGATTTCCCGCCTTTACCTTGGACAACTAGCACTTGATATTCATCTTCATGGCCTCTGCCTAGTTGAAGATCGTGGGAGTTGTGCAGTCTATAGCATAAAGGAACTTCGACTTATTAGTCTCATGTTCCGCCTGGGACCTCACCACTCTGTTGATGGTCAACAAAAGCACCCTTAGTGTCAAATCATGTACACTTGAAATCTCAATCTTCCCGCTTTTGGATTTCAAGTCCTCAGGATAATGCACAGCAAGCAGGGAAGATATGCTTGCCCCGACTGGATGTGATCCATACAAATTCACTAGCTCACCTCTACGAGATAGTCCAATGATGAAGTAAATGTCTGAAGTTGTCAGCTCCAGCTCCTGGTCCCCAATGACAAAAATCTCACGATTGATGTCCCAAATGCTTATCAAATACCGAAGCAATTCGAGCTGGGCCCGCATCCCTGTTGTAAGGAATAATTTGAGGAGCTCGCAAGCCCTCAAAGCCTCCAAGCAATTTGGATCATTCATTGCCTAGGTGTCCACACCTTTGTGTTCTCTTTCCTTCCAATCCACCATTTTTTGCGTTTTCTCTCCTGCACAAGCCATTTATTTGAGTCAATCATCAATTTTGGTACATAAAATCAAATTTTAAAGGTCAGTTATTAAGAAATTTATTTTTTGACCTATCCATGGCATCGACGCACCTTTTTTAGAAACAGTTGCACTGGTCGGCGCTGATGGCCGTGCAAATCACCCTCGACCAGTGCGATCCCATGCCCGAAAATCGTGCTGACCGAGGGCGAAAAAATTTCTCAAGAACCTCCCTAAAAAATGGTTAAAAGCATAAATTAATAGCATAACAATGGAGCTCAGGGCTTCGGCTATTACCTGGAATTCATGGTTCGTCGATTGGCCTCCCAGATCTCCCGCAATTCGCTCCGAAAAAACTAGGGCAAAAGAGGGTAAAAGTCTTCACTACAAAGGTAAAAAGGTAAATGGTAAAAATATATTTACTTTTCCCCTATTTATTCATTTTTTCATGAAAATATCAGGTTTTGTAAATATTTTTGACCTATTTTGCCTCAAGGAATTGATAATACACTTTGCCTTGCTTGTGCAGTGATAGGTGATGGATGTTTGACGATGGCGATGAGTCATAATTCAACTCTTTTCTCGACTCGTTAAACTCATATGAAAAGATCTCCGAGTATTTTTCCCTTTTTGACTTGTTAAAGAGAATAAAAAAGGGGGGTTTGCTTTCAGCTCTTTTCTGACCCTTTAAACATGAAAAGATGGCCGATCCCTTGTCATTTCGAACTCGTTAACGGATGCGAAACGTCGTGCACCCAGTAAATGTTTTCCCCTTTTTCAGGCTAAGAGGCACTATTTATGAAAAAGGTACTCCTTGACTGAAATGGTCAAGTGGTTTTCTAAAGTATTGTTTTCTACCTTTTCGGGCTCGAGAGACACAAATGTACGAAAAGGGACCACGTGGAGTTTTATTTTACGTGTCTTTTTCAAGCTCTCTAAACATGAAAACGATATCGAGTTACACCTTTGTCGGACTCGTTAAACTATTAAACGACATGGATTTGTGACCATGACGAACATGAGTTTCTCCTTCCTAGGGCTTGTTAAACTTACTGGGTTGGATTCGTCTGAAGGATGAAATTACATCGCAAGAATATGCTATCCCCTTCAACCTTGTGATAAAAAAATAATTGGGGCACTCGCTAGAAATGGTGGGGGAAATTTTGGAAGTCTATCGAGTCATGTCGGCAGCTCACTCTTGAACATGATAATCTTTGCTTCGTGTCAAGTTGGGACATCCTCCTTTACATCGTTGACCTTCCTGGGTTTGGGCTGTTCATTTTTTCCTTCCATCTGATCTCTGCTATGTCGCCATGACCACCATTGCCATGGATCCAAAAGCTGCCAAACTTCCAGTTGTGTCGCCGATATGTTCAAGAGTTGTCCTTTTGTAGTTACACTTACCTCTGATTCTTTGTATCATCCAAAATCATTTTTGCATCCTCCCGTCTCACGTCGATGATGTGGGATTCATTATGGCCCTCCTTCGACACGGTCACTTTCTATCTACACCAGCTCATTATTCGAGAAGTTGATTGAAAGACTCCCTTCTAGTACCTCAGAGATTGCATGCCTTAATGGAAAGTTCTTCACACTCGACGACAATTTCACATCATTGGCTTTCGATCGGGTGATTTCGTGAATGTTTGACTTCAATTTCTGTATTCACATTCCACCAATTATGTTGATAGTACCTTGAGGTCCATTGCCATTATTGGTGGTTTCTCTCACACTTGCTAATAGTTTACATCATTGACTAGTAATCAAGCGACTTTCTAGCATGTTTGACGTCAACACATCTATTCACATGATAAGATCTGTACTTTGATCGGGTCGCGTTGGAGCACAAGACCCTAGAGTCAGATTATAAAAAGTCCAGGTTGCGAAGTGGTGTGACATGGTTATGATGATATGCATGTCTCTTTCATATGGCTGGCTGCGACCAGACCATGAGTTATCATATATGATCCTTCTCATTATTGGATGGTTGTGACCATACCTTGGTTTCATTATGATCCTCTTTGACGGATGGCTGTGCCCATACCTGGATCCATTTACATGATCATTCTATGGATGGCTGCGTCCATGCCATGATTCATGTATCTTTTGATAGAGATCTCAGTTTATGTATATGTATCTGTACTTTCTTGCAGATTTTCCAATGGCAGACCAGTTCCCCACACTAATTTATAAAGAATTTCATCCCTCACTTCGGTTCGGCCTTCATGCTTTAGGGGGCATCTGTTACACAAAATTTTGCCACTGTCCCTATACTCCCCATTCCTTGATCTTGGAGGACCTCTACAGTGAACCCCACATGCTCTGTCATCATGGAGAAACTCACATTATGTCCCTCTTCATGAGTAAATCATTTCCCTTTTGCACCATTTCCCCTGAAACTACTGTTTTTTCCCAATTTACAATACAGAAGCTAATGGCCTTTGTATACCCTATGCCGATGTGCATAGATTAGCACTATTCCCCACGCCGATCGGTGCGACGAATTTGTGTTCTAGTCGCGCCGGTCCTATTATGGAAAGTTTTTTAAATTAGAGCTAAAGCTTCTATCTCTAGAAGCTCCGTAATGGAAGTCTGGTAAATGGTTTGGCCGGATGGGGTTGAGGATGATAGTTTGGACTCCTTTCCCCTATAAAGATGGAACTACCTCAAGAGATAAGTCCTTCTCCCATGAGAAGAGGATCCGTCTCCCATCCATCTTTCCTATATAAATCTCCCTTCTTCCCAAGCACAAACTAGTGTGAAAGTTTTAGTGATATAGTTAGAGTGTTGGATGAGTGTGAGTATGCTATTAGACAAGCAAGCTATTACTAGTTGTAGCCATCTAGTTGTGTGAGGGAGAAGTGTGTTTGGTTTGGAGTGAAGCCTAAAGGGAAGAGTCTTTAAACTATTGTTGTTTGAAGCCATCATGAAGTGCTAGCAGAAGTGTGTGGGAACCTGATCTTGTTAGAGGAAGATTGCGACGTTAAGATGAATGGTTGTAATCTCTCTTTGATATTAATATATGCAACTATTGATTGATTTCCTACATGTTTTGAAATATTACATATTCATGTATTGATGCTTCTTGACTCATTAAGTAGGTTGGATTGCAATTTGTCTATTATTGTTTGTATGTTGTTGTTGTTTACTTGTTTCAGGAGTTTGAAGAAGGAAGCGAGATATTGCTAGAGCGAGCAAGTGAGGGCATCATCAAGTAGGATAAGCAACCAAGAGGTAGGCCCTCTTGATTGATCCTAACTTAAGGAAATCTTCCATAGAATGTAACTGTTGTGGCTAGACCCATTATCGCGCTAGAGGAATTCATTCGTGTCCGCACTTATAATTTTACTTCACCACACTCCCATGAGTCAATTGAGACAATCACATAATCTAACAAACCCTTCGGCTTGATTTTAGATCTGTCAGCATGTTCAAGCATGGTGGGAGTCGGATGGACGTGAGTTAGCTGAAGTTGCTCCATGGTTTACCTAGTCATCACATTAATAACTACTCCAAGGTATATCAAGACATTGGGAATGAGGATATCACCTATCTGAACAAAGGCAACTGGGTTTCCAGGATCAATATATTTCTCAACTTGAGCAGATCCCGTCACCAACTCAGTTTCTCTTCCAACAAACTGGATAGTGCAGGGTTCAAGTCTCTTCCTCCATGGCTTCTTAAGACATAGTTCCTGTACGATTTTAGTGCATATAGGGATATCTTTTATAGCTTGTAGTAAAGGAAAATTTATACAAAGGTTTCTCAACTCGAAATCCAGGTCAAACTCAAGGGTGGGGTGATCTTTCTCCATAACCAGCCTCTCCGGAAAGGGAGGCTGTTTCGAAGAAGAAGGTAAGGACTCTAAGTGTGTGGGAATGGGCTATAAAGAAAAATCATTGTTTGAAATATTAGGAGTTTCCTCAATTTTCTCCTTAATGATTACTGCATGTTGTTTGTTTTTTTGTTTTGTTTTGTTTTGTTTTGTTTGTTTGTTTGTTTGTTTGTTTTGTTTTTGTTTGTTTTTTATTTTGTTTTTGTTTTTTTTTTAATTTATAACCCTTCCTGATCTCATTTGGAGGTCATTGACCCCAACTGGCATGGACTGATAAGTAGGGAAAGGGAGAAGTCCAATGGAATGAATAATTTTTACCACTTTATTGTTTGGTTTGGGCATAGGCTATGCTAGCAACTGAGGTGGTCGAAATGGTGGTGGCATAGGATGCGTCTACTAAGGCAGAGCAATCAACAATGTAGGTTGTGCCATAGGATAAGGTGCATACTATGTAGGATATGATTGGGTAGGCATGGGATAGGAAAAATGAGAGCATGGTGGCCCTCTCCATCCATGTTTCCAAGGAGGAGGAGGTTGTCCAAACTGAGAATGATTCCCATGCTGCCAAGAATCAGGATAGTTCATGTTATGAAAATAATATTGTGGTGCATTATAATTAGGAAAATATGGTGCATGTTCAATAATCATAATTGTACTTACCTGTGGTTGCAATGGCTCAGGTACTAAATGATCCCCTTCAAATGCTGATTTCAACCCTAGTATAGAAGGGCAGTCTTCGGTAGGATGCTTACCTGCACATATCATATAGTTATTAACAACCTTGACATCTGCATGACATTCTCGTAAAATATTTTTTTTTTCTACATTTTGGACAATAAATGGAAAACGTTTCTTGTTCTTCTACTAATTTCTGCTAAATTTTATCTTTCTTATTGACAGTATTCATAATCTTAGTTTTCATGTTATCCATTTTTTCTCCAAACCAATAATCATAACATCCGTAAATCCAAATCTATTGTTCCTAGAATTGCTTCTAATTCCCTCACTAGATTTTTATTGATTTCATGAAAAATTCTTGCACAAGTCACAAATTTGATCAAAAGAAAGTTGAGCAATATCGTCCTATCATAACAAATTCAAATTATTCCTAGAATCATCCCAAAGTCCTCATAAAAATAGGGTTCTAATGGTGCTTGTGTCAAATTTATGCTTTGACCTTTGAAGGATATATAAGAATCTTTCCAAATAATCCTCCAAACTCTCATCATCATGTTGTGTGAGAGTGAAAATTTCATCCTGCATTTCTCATGTCTTACAATATTCCTAATATTTATTTAAAAAATACCTCTTCATTTCTCCCCAGAACTAATAACATTTCTCCCCAACCCCATAAACCAACGTAGAGCTAAATTTTTAAGGGTTTCAGGGAAATTTTTTAACTTATGGGAATCCAAAGAATAATCATTGCTTCTACACAATATGTCAAATTCAAAAAGAAAATAATCAGGATCGTCATGTACCTTACCATGGAAATGTGGAAGAATTGAAGGTGGGATTTTTTTCATTTGAACAACTACATCGAGGTCCACAATTGGGAATCCAAAGGTGGACTTTTCTTCGAGTGTTTGATTTTCACTAACACCTTCACCATGGACTTCTTCATGATCTTCCATCCTGTTTTCTCCAAACATATTGCCTCCTGTCGACTGTGAAGACTTTTTTTGTTTTAAATTTACCTTTTCAGTCTCCTTTCCCCCACCAATGGATGGGACACCCCTGAAATACTGTCTCCAGAGTCTAGGTGGAAAGTAAAAAATTGGTTGGTCTGTGTTTGCTTAGATTTTTTTCCTGTAACAGAAGGCCCACCATGAGAAAAATTTTTTCATTTATCAATATTTCTTCTACCCTTCTTGGGCTTAGGATCCCTACCTCTCCTAGTCATGCATATTTTTAAAAAATAAATCAAATAAAAAATTAATCAAAAACTACAAAAACACTTGCTGGAGCAAATAATTTCAATCCAAATTTAAATGTTGAAGTAAATAAAAAACACACTAACAACACTGTGAAAAGTTACCCCTCCTATTCAACAACATAAATAGGCAAACCTGCTAAAAAAATACCATAGAAATTTACCTAAATACCATAGAAATTTACCTTTAGAGCTGGAAACAAATGCTAAAGTGATTACTGGAATCTCCTAGGCACCTCCTCAACAACAATGCCAAAATGTTGGTTGCAATATTGGTTTATATTTGACTCAACATTTATTTTTTTCAATCCAGAATAATTTATTTCGAGGCGTAGTACTGTATGTACCACAAAGAATCAATACCCTATATAGTTTCACTTAAATCAAGTCAAACCATAAATTATTCTTCCACCCTACAAACTCAAAACAAGATCTCTACTTAAATTTTCACCCCTTTAGTCAATGCTTGTCTACATAAAAAGAGGCAGCTTATTAACAAAACTACACTACCATCTATATTCAAATTTGGAAAAAACTTTCAAAATCACAACCTCACCAACCAAGAAAAATAAATCAAGTGATTGTGCAATCCAATGTGTCACATGTACTAACGAAATATCTTATTGCAAATATATTCCTTCTATATTCAAACCATACATACATTATGCCTAGAAGTATGTATGTGGAAGGCCCAATACTGCTGTAGCCTGTGTTGGATCTTAGAAAAGTACCAATCAATCAAAATTTCATCACACCCTTCATGAAATGATTCATACTCACAACAATTCTCTCACAACTTTCAATAAATAAAATACAACACACAACATCAAATAAAAGCAAAGTAATTGAAAATAATGCACTATTATATTTGAATGCCTATACTTAATATACTAACCATACCCCATGTAGTACCTATGTTGTAATAATCATCCCTAATCTTGGAATCAACCTACATCGTAAATAAAAAGAACGAAATCTATTTTGCTTACCCGAACAAGGGAACAATCGTTGTCTCGATCCAATAATACAAGCACCCGGGACTATGCTAGATTGGGTGACAAGAGAATACAAAGGATAAAATGGTAAAGGGTTTAGAGCAGAGCTTAGGATAGAGTCCAATTGTAATCCAGTTGCTAAGACTTAAAAAAATACAAGAAGTTAAGCCTATTTCATTAATCGATTGGTTACCCCGACCAACAAAAAGGCTAGAACTGATGATAATTAGTCCTTACCCCAAGACTTACCCTTCTCGAAAGAGGATTCAAAATGTCGATAGAAAGAGACAGTCACATGAGGAAAACACTAAATCAGAGCTATACGAACCCTCAATAGTCTCAAATTGATATCGAAACCCACAATGACCTCAAATCGATATCAAAATCTTCAACAATCTCAGATCAATATTGAAACCCTCAAGCAACCAGTTCCAAAACCCCTGCAGCCATTTTAGAATGATGACTGTGAATTTCATCAACAAATAGGAACTCAAATATACATTTTATCAATGAAATAAGGATGAAAAAATGTATTTCATCAACGAAATAAAGATTCAAATCCAACTCATATATTCGAAGAGAGTGACACAAGAATAAAACAACAATCTTAAATATAAGGGAAGCATGATACCAAGAAATCAATATAGTATTTAAAATCGAAATTCTACAGAAATGCTTCAATCCACAACATGCACACACATTTAATCTACAAAAAATATACAAAGGGTTGTGGAGCTGGGCTGGTGGGCCCTTACTAGACCAGCTTCCACACCTAGATTAACGAAATAACTTACAAAAACAAGGAATTAATCATGTAACATAACATAACTCACAAATATAAATAAACACTTAGAATAGAGGTTATATTGATTAAACAATATTCACATCACAAGTTCATCTAGTTTGAGGAGTGAGAACTTCAACAACATCTCCCTATTCTCACTAGTTTTTCTCGTAGGCCCAATTATACAATTTATACATCATAATGAATAACAAAGAGGCACTAAGGCTGACTCCCATTTAGAAACAGTTGGATCTAAGATCCAGTTTAGGTCTAACATGAAACCAAATGCCCTAGACTTGGACACTTGAACCTGGATTTGACTGTAGGAGTTGACCATTGAGTCTTCACCCTTTGCTTTCTCAAGTTGTTACATCGGTGGGGGGAAACAAAAGATTTTGCCTGATCTCATCTAACGATCTGACTGTCAACTCACATCCTGAAAAGTTGATTATGAACCCGTGGTACAGGAAACCACCTAGTTACGGGCACTGCATATATTAGGGTTAGTGGTTTGTATTGATCACATTTTTTTATAGAAAATCACACAAATCAAATAATTCTATCATTAAACATAAATATGCTTACCTAGATTTTTAAAATATTGTATTTTCAATACTTTTCTTCAAAAACCACATCAAATAGAGGATAAACACTTATAGGTTTAGGAAAAAATTGGGTAAAATAGAGGTGGGTAAGGGAAAACATAAGAAATTTTCGGCACCCATTAGTATAGCTCATATGGAACGTTATGTAAGGTCTCAAGTCTCCTTATGTTTGAACTGCCCAGTAGTATTACCTGATACTTTGAAAGATCTCATGGTATCAGGATGGAACTTCCCTTGATGTATTAAATGTGATTCGTGAGGTTCATAGGAATGTTGCCTAGTGTTTCAAAGTCATATGGAGTGACAATATTTGTTTTATGCATAGATTAACTTTATCTCTGCTGTGTTCCTAGCATAAAATCTATCGACATATGCCCTCTAAAATCACTACCATTGTTCCTAGTATTTTCCCTCCATAAATCCTATTAACATATTCCCTCTTTAATGACGAGGCAAACTGTTAGTTTTCTCATATATATGCATACAATAGGGAATATAAGTTTGAAGTAGTTGTTGTACATATATATGGTTTTTATTCATAGATAATAAGAGAAACTCGTGACAATATGCAATCTCCATGGCTTTTAATTGCATTGTCATCTACTCATGATGTAGAGTCATAATGTGTTCCAATAACTTATGTGAGAATGACTAAATGCGAAAAATGTGTTGTCATCATAGTATTTTGGTAATTTTTATGTGTTGTTCATAATAAAGTATTGCCACAAACCGATGTTATGTAAAATCACGTTATGATATCACTGGGCATGTTAATGTGTGAAATTTTATAATTGCATTGTTACAAAGTGTGTTGTTGGGAATATTTTTAAGTGTAACCATTTAACTCAATGCCGGGCATGAACTATTATTTGAGCATGATGTCATGTGAAACCATTTAACTAAACATTGGGCATGACGTATTGTTTATTTATGGTATATGTCATGTGAAACCAATTAACTCAATGCTAAGCATGATGTGATGTCACCAAAAAATGTGTAACCTTTTGTTTCATTACTAGGCATAATGCATTGTTACAACAACGTGTTGCTATACGTTTTGTTGCTTATGAAACCTAGTTTTGCATTGGTTCACCGACCATTCATTTTAGTATCAATGATATGTGTTTTTTGTAATGCTCGGAAGTTATGAAAATGTTGTGATATAACTTTGTTCTCTGGGAGGATTTTTATTATCCTAGGGAATTTTCTATCGGTAAGGTTCTATAGCCACCTAATTGGTTAAAGATCAATTGTTGTACCTCCGTTCCTAGCATTTTTTGTTAAGTTCTATTGACATATGCTCTTACTAAATTGTGACACAACTGTTTATAATTTATATTTATTTATATATATATATATATATATATAGTGAAGAAAAGTTCAATTCTTATTATATATACTTCTATATAGTAGTGGCCCTTCATAAATATTTAGCACTCTTACAAATCTTGTAGAAATTTTGAATAATATGACACTAATTCACAGAGATTATCTTGATTATACACTATTGTGGACTACATGCATAATACATAACCTCCTCTACGTTGATAATCAATTTTGTAGTATTAAAAACAATGAAACATCAATCGCATGCACAAATTAACACAGTATGTAACCCGGGGAAAGCATACAGCTGAAAACCCCACACTATCTATATATTATATTGATTAAGAACATGTAACAATACATAGTACAATACTCCTCACAAGTACTCAGTACTATCTCCACCTGTTACACACAAACTAGCTCAGATCTGAATCAATCACAGGTTCAAATCTCCTCCGCTGCTTGCCTGCCTCCACTGCGCAATCCTGCATGAGAATAGATGATGAATGGCTGAAGTAAACTCATATTTTCTTGGCTGAACCACACAATCCTCATTGGCATTACTCAATCCCATTGATTGTGTAAGATCTCATGCACAACTATAGTCATAACTGATAGCAATCTCAACCTCTAACACCTATCTCCACTGAACTGTCCATGCACTGAGTTAACTGATGAATTCTTTAGTTGCTTTATGAGATAATAATTAGTGAATTAATTAACAATTAATTCACATCACTCATCACTAGTGTATTCTGCAGTTAGACTAAATACAACTAGTTCAACGAAGTCAAACTGAACACAACTCCATCAACTCCACAATCAACTCCACTGAAACTCAATCACTTGAGTTCTAACTGAAGTCCATCATCCAATAACTCAACTGACTCATAAGAAAAGCATATTTACTTCTGACAGCTGCATGTGCCACATATGTAGCTCAAACTGAAGTGCTCCAAGAGGATAAGATAATGTTTATAGTCCAAATATTATTATGAGCTAATAATATTCAACTGTTCTATTTTCAGCCTGGCAGTCTAAAAATAGAAACCACCCATATGTCTAAAAATAGAAGTCCATCTATTTTTACCAACATGACCAATCATCCACAAATAGCATCCTGCAACTCATAGACCATGATCCATATGTCTAAAAATAGACAGTCTAAAAATAGACTTTGCGCCAAAAATAGCCTGCCGGCCCACTTAGTGAAGGTGATTTCTTTTCACTAAGCTCCATCATCTTGTTGCATTTTCAACACTCCCTCTCAACAAGATATGGATTATCTGCAACCCCTATCCTGCAACTCTGGAATGTTTTGCATGCAACACATTTACCCTGTCCACTTGCTCCAGCAACACTTGGAATAAAAACACTCCCAACTGACCACTCTATTGCGCTAGGAACATACTCTGATGCTGAAGCTCTACCTGCTCCTGGCAAATGCTCCCTCTCTGACCTCTGCGCTACTGCAACATCTCCATGCATCTCACACCATTGCACACTTATCTGTGCCACCTAGCACTGTGCAAAACACTTGTGCCTCTTGCATTGCTGTAGCCTGCTAGCTATGCGCTGTCCTAGGATTCCCTGCACTGTCGCTCTCTCTGCCGCTCCATCCGCATTTGTCTCTACCAAATCAGTTAATTCCTGATACTCCACATTGGGGCTCCCTTAGCAAGGTCTCATCCAAGAGGTTGGGTACCTCAAGGATCCTGCCCCTCCTCCTTGGGACAATCACTCTATATCGCCCCACCTCCTACCTGGAGGTATGGTTGCATGTGATCCCTCTGCCCACCCGGCTCGAAGCTTCCCCCTACTGGAGGTATCTGCATGAGTAGATGTCTCTACTCAATCTCCTCTCAGCTTCCCTTGTTGTGGTTGCTCCACAACCTCCTGAAGCTGTTGCACCAATCATGTCTCCTCCACAATCATCTGAGACTTCTTCTAGCTCTGCATGTTGAGAGGTAATATGTGCTCCCTCTAAACCACCAAGTCTCCATCAGTTGCCTCACTGCTCAAGGATTTGCATGCATCTTGAACCTCAAGAGCATACATGTTCTTAACCCGTGAACCAATCTGCTTCACCTGTCTAGTGATGATGTGTCTAAGGAAAACCTTTCCTTTACTGATGACTACATCATAGCCTCTGTCTTCCAACATCGCGATCGACACCAAGTTTCTCTTCAGTCCTGGTATGTACTTGACATTGGTCAAGGTAAGGCGAGCTCCATGCTCCCTCTGAAAAATAACCATGCCTACACCTGAGACACTATACTTCTCATCATTACCCATCGCTATGAGTATCTGGAGATCTTTCTCCTCCAAAGTACTAAACAAACTCTTGTCACCGGTCATGTGGAAAGAAGCTCCACTGTCAAGAAACCAACCACTTCCTACCATGGATGAAACCATGCATGTGAAGAGTGTGAAATCCAACTCAAACTGTGAAGCAAGTGCCTCACCTTCAGATCCTTCCCCGGATCCCTTCTTGGATTTCTTCTTTGGGCAATTAGTAGCATAATGGCCCAACTCATGACAACGAAAGCATCTCACCTTTGACTTGTCAACCTTCTTCCCATCATTGAAAGAACTGGATTCAGAAAGAGAGCTCTTCTCCTTCCCCTTCTTCACCTTACTTGCTAAGGCATAGTTCTCCTCATCATGCATGGATGAATAACTGTCTCTGGTGCTCCATCTGATCTCCTCTTGCACAAGATCCGACCAAAGTCTCTCCCATCTTGGCAATTTCTCCCGACCATTGACAGAGTCCTGATAGGAATTCCAACTCTTCGGAAGACCAAGGAGATCCAAGCTCACCAAGTCCACATCATCGACAGTCACCCCCACACTTCCCAGCTCATCTCGACATTGGGTGAACTTCGTGAGATACCTGGGCATACTGTCTCCATTCTAACACTTAATGTTTCTGAGTTTGTCCTTGAGCACCAACTTCCTCTGGTCGCTCTTGCTTTGGAATAGATCTGTCAACACTTTCCACATCAAGTATGGAGAACCCTTTCCATGCAGGCTGGATACAATGTGATCCTTCACGCCCTCCAATAGAATCCTTCGACACTTTGCTGTCTTCTTTTGCCAAACCACAGCTTCAGCAGCATCAGTAGGCTTTGGGACCTCAGCCTCTATGAAATCCTTCAACCCATTTTCATCTAACACCGCCTCCATCCTGTCTTTCCATGCAATATAATTTGAGCTGCCCTCAAGAGCATACTCCAATCGCAATCCGTTGAAAGACATTTCAACTTTGACACCAAGAAAACACTGTTGCAAATTTGAATTCCACCAGCTCAAAACTCAACTGCCTATGATCTAAAATTTGTGAGAACAAAGATTTCTCGTATAGAGATTGAATGTATGGGATTTTACCTGATATCTCACCTTCCAAAGGAAGGATGAATCCAGAGGCTACCTGGCCCAATTACAGACTCTGCCTGAAGAAATAAAATGTAAACACTTTCTGAATAATAGATCTGATGATCAATAGCTCTGATACCATGTAGAAATTTTGAATAATATTACACTTATTCACAGAGATTATCCTAATTATACACTATTGTAGAATACATGCATAATACATAACCTCCTCTACGTTGATCATCAATTTTGCAGTATTAAAAACAATGAAACATCAATCACATGCACACATTAACACAGGATGTAACTCAGGAAAAGCATACAGCTGAAAACCACACACTATCTGTATATTATATTGTTTGATAACATGTAACAATACATAGTACAATACTCCTCACAAGTACTCAGTACTATCTCCACCTGTTACACACAACTAGCTCAGATCTGAATCAATCACAGGTTTAAATCTCCTCCGCTGCTTGCCTACCTCCACTACGCAATCCTGCATGCGAATATATGATGAATGGCTGAAGCAAACTCGTATTTTCTTGGCTGAACCATGAAATACTCATTGTCATTACTCAATCCCATTGATTGTGCAAGATCTCATGCGCAACTATAGTCACAACTGATAGCAATCTCAACCTCTAACACCTGTCTCCACTGAACTGTCCATGCACTGAGTTAACTGATGTATTCTTTAGTTGCTTTATGAGTTAATAATTAGTGAATTAATTGACAATTAATTCACATCACTCATCACTAGTGTATTCTACAGTTAGACTAAATACAACTAGTTCAACCAAGTCAAACTGAACAAAACTCCATCAACTCCACAATCAACTCCAACGAAACTCAATCACTTGAGTTCTAACTGAAGTCCATCATGCAATAGCTCAAATGACTCATAAGAAAAGCGTATTTCCTTCTGACAGCTGCATGTGCCACATCTATAGCTCAAACTGAAGTGCTCCAGGAGGATAAGATAATGTTTATAGTCCAAATATTATTATGAGTTAATAATATTCGACTGTTCTATTTTTAGCCTAGCAGTCTAAAAATAGAAACCGCCCATATGTCTAAAAATAGAAGTCCATCTATTTTTTCCAACATGACCAATCATCCACAAATAGCATCCTGCCAAAAATAGCCTGCGGGCCCACTTAGTGAAGGCGACTTCTTCCACTAAGCTCCATCATCTTGTTGCATTTTCAACAAATCCAGTAAAGAGAAATGGATCTGAAGCATATGGTAGTTGACAAGTATACAATTTATTGTATTTAATGACGTGCTCACGTGTATAGTTGTTAATGACGTGTTGTGCATGTTAACTCACCACATGGAATGCAATTGTCTTAATTTTAGTTTTCTTACAACTTTCCCTATCTATGATTTTAACGCACTCCATAGAAACAGGGGAACATCATTTTCTAGCCATAAAATCTACAAATGGTAAAACTCTTGAGTTAAAATCTAGTTGCAATGAAATTATATATATAGTTCATAAGAGATGTGATCCTTTGAATGGAAAAGATAACTGATGCTTGCATTATATTTAACTTTTCCACTTAAAATCATATTGTTACTGTGTTAGATGTAAATTTTGTAGGTATATTCTCTTCCAATGAGGGGAGTTGGTTGATATTTTAGCCATATCCACAATATGGAGGCTAGAAACCAAATTTTACAAACAAACTAACTCCACCATTGTCATAATCAAGTAGACAAAGTCAAGTTGCTACAAAAAGGGTTCTACCATATGCAAATAGATTCATCACAATAGATTGAGTAGTTAGAGCCCGAGGATAATGAGGTCATGAAGGACAATTCTACGATGATGGTGTATACAAGGGAGCACCACACCGATATAATCGCTGATAGATACACTTGAATACTAGAGAGAAATTCAAAGCATATGATTTACATCACAGAGGAAGGTTTTCCATACAACCCTATCAGACCTAGAAAATGGTTCCAAAGGCTATGCTTGAGACTTTAGTGCAGCTGCTGTTGGGCCTCATATGTTTCATATTTCCCTTGCCTTATTTCTTAATTTTCATATTATTTTCCAAATCTTTTTTGTGATTAGGCTATGATAATTTGTGTAGTATGGGATTTAGTAGTATTTTACATACATTTATTATTTCATTATTTTATGAATGGATTCAATCATTAAAGAGTTATTTTCTAACGAACGATCCTTGTTATTGGACAAGAATATATTGATACATCGATACTTGATTTTGTTTCCTGGAATGGTTGTAGGATATCATGTAAGCCCCAAGATATTACACTTTGTTTGGAGTGAATTAGTCAAAGATGACCTCTCAAACTGGTCTTCCGGATGCATAAGATATTTGTTACTTAATGAGCATGATTCTCAGGACCACTCATTATTAAAAATAGATCTCGGATCTTTATATTTTACTAGCACAATATAAAAGCTAGTTTTGAACCTCGAAAGGGGTTGTTCAAGTTGTAATATTATTTTTGACACAAGCTCAGACTTGCGATTACATTAATTGTAACTGTTTTTATGCAATCGAATTTAAATGTTTATTACTTAGATCTAGTCTATTGTGACAATTTCTTCATAAGGCAGTTCAATTCTGGATTTGGGCTCGATCCTGGAAATAACACTGTCTTCTCTTGTATCATTAATTTGGTGTTTGATTTTACTGTTCCAACTATTTCTATTTGTGTAGTTTTTCTTAATTTATTGTTGCTAATTTGTTACATTGCATGCTCTGTTTTGAATCAGGTTTATTGAAATCACTATAGAATAGATCTATCGTAGTTAATATGTTAAGAGTAACGTTCTTTCCTTTTGTTTCCTATAGATTATCACATATTTCTATTATGTATGCTTAATCGCTTTCAATAGTCTGATTTTGTAGTATTTCCTTTCTATTCTTTAGTTACTATTCCTTAAGAAACAACTTGTTGTTCAATATGTTTTCTTTTGCTGTTTCCTTTAGAAGCCTATAACAATTAGTATTTTGAACAATTTTCTCTAATTAGAGATTGTATCTTGGGTTGATTCCTTTAATATCACAATTTTACTTTTCAATAGGATCATAATAACTAGTCATATATCCATTTCTCTTGCATAAACTGTGTTGTTAACCTTGAAATAGAAAAACGAAACCTTGGGTTGATAAATTAATGTGCAATAGTTAGTTGGTCCTTTTAGGAATGATTAATTGGCCCAAAATTTTGGGGCCATTGTCGGGGAGGTTGACAAAGAGAGTGCTAGTTGTATCCTTGGGGGATGGGTATTAAAGACAGAAGGTAAGAACCTGTGCACACACTTGAGTAAAAATCTTGTGCTAATGCCTTACCTTAGTTGATGAATTTAGATTGTTTAGTGTGTATGACTAAAAAGAAGCCTAGGAATAGGAATCAGATAGATATAGATCTGAAATCCACTCTGAAAATCACTAAAACCCAAGATCAAGTTGGCATTGGTAGAATGAATTTTATAGAAAAAATCATTCACAGATTAAAATCTCAAGTGTGGGTAGGTCCCTGAGTAGTGTTTGGGAAGGGTTCTACTGCTATTGCCCCATCGAGTAATAGGGTCATCTGCTTGCTAACATTGAGATTCATGAAAAAAATATAGGGTATGAGTAGAGATTCCAAGACATATCTGTTATCCATATAAATCTTTCTAGTAAGAGTGAGGGTAATCTTAAAACTTAAGGGAAGGGGGAGGTGAGACAAGTCAACCATACCCACAACCTTCTGAGTAGGAATTCCCTGTAACACCCATTGTGAGGTGAGAAATTGAAGTTCCTAATTTGAGTAGTGCTACGAGACCTGGTCAATGTATAGAACCCCATCAACATATTATTTTCCAGATAGTACCCCCTGATTATGGGATCCCTAAATATTAATGGAAATTTTTTGATCAAATGGAAAGAACAGTAACAAGAACACACACTTCAATCATAAAATATCTTATTGTTGACTCGCAAACTAATGCACCAATGAAGACTATCCAATTGCGGAACTTTCCAAACTTTCATGGAATGGTTTCTGAAGATCCTGATGCATTCTTTTTTGAGTTCGATATTTTATGCTGAGGATATGATTATACTACCGACCCCAAAAAAATGAAGTTGTTTCCTTCTATCTTAAAGGGAGAAACACTACGATGATTCATGGGACTGGGGGGTGGTACTATAACTTCATGGGACTGAATGAAGGAATATTTCGTTACTAAGTATAAATATTATTGCCAATCTAGGGATCTAAGGAAAGAAATATTTAAGATGATATCAAAAGAAGATGAAACTTTGGAAGAATATGTTGAAAGTTTTCAATATAATTTACAAAGATCTCCATACGCTACTTTAGCCAAGGATGTGTTGAAAACTGACTTGATTAGAGGTATGAAATATAAATGGATAGAAATGGTTAATTTAATGCAGCATGGTGACATTTCCAAAGAAGAATATGATGACATTATAAAACTGTGTATCAGGTGTTCATGAGAGAGTACACGAACCAAGCCTGGGATTCACGATCCTCTCAACAAATCAAGTAAAATTGCAAGGGGAGGAGTTACAAGAGAAGAGATTGGTAATCTTTTAGAAAATGTTGAAAATGATATTTTAAGTACCCTCACAACAAGGTTGGATGTTTTACAGGTAAAACAGAAATATGATGAAGTAGAACAGGCATTGGCTATTTTTTTTCTTCACCGTCAGAAGAAGCGTAGTCGCAAAGAATGTCCGTTGGATACAATTGAGACATGTCCCATTTGCACCAAAGATCATTCGAATTATCATTGTCATTTTATTCTTGGTTTGAAATATTTATTTGAGGAAGATGAAGAAGAGAACAAACCAACATATTTTGTGGCACAATGACGACAATGGAAAAATTGCCCATCAGGTATGCCACTTGACCCTTCTATGTTTTTTTTGGACAATTTGCTCAACAACAATTTCCTGGGTTAAATTAGTAGGTACAAAAACATTCTCCCAATACTTGGAAATCGTAGCCATACAATTTACCACCCTGGACAAATCAGTCATTCCCTGGTCCCCCTTGGCCGAATAAACAATATTCCACAACTTCATGGCAAAGTACACCAAATAATTCATACCCTCCGCAATGGGAAAATAAACTTACTCAAGGGCCAATGTGGTCCCAGAATTGGAAATGCGTCACTGGACCAATTAATCAACCAATGGGAGCAATGCCTTAGGCACAAAATAAACCATCAACACAACCTCCAATTCAATTGGCTCTAAACGTTCCACCTCCGCTCTGACCTCAGTTACTAGCACAACCAAATTTGAATCCAAATAATGGACATGTGAAATTTTTTGAAATTCTAGAAACTTTAGATTTCCATTCTTCTTTGGAATGTAATGAACTACGTTTGATATCTGGGAGGACTATCATTCCATAAGACCACTCAAAAAATCAATAGAAACCAGAAAATGGTAAACTCGTTAAGGAGCAGTCTTTGACATAACATTTATATCTTGCCATAAATATTATTGAAGTAAAGCCATCTCACAAACCAACTAAAAAATATGCACCTATTGAGATTACAGACATTTCTCCTCCATTCGCTGAGAGATTGGCCATAGCAAAAATACCTGTACACCCTATATTAGATCTCTTAAGGGAATTACAATTTTCTTATATCAAAATTCTTCCCCTACAGACTATTAGAGAAATACCAATTTATGGTAAAACCATTAAAGAATTATGTGTTAAAAAGTCGGGTAGGAATCCAAAAGACTCTCCTACAATCCATGTTTTAGGGAAACTCTCTGATCTTATCATGGGAAAACAAATACCTATCAAATATGATGACCCTGGAAACCCTGCAATTACTTTCCAAATTCAGGGATGCAATTTCCCATATACCTTGGTGGACTTGCGGCCATAAATATTATAACACTTGAAACTTGTAGAATCCCTGGAATAACTATATTTAACCCGACTCCAACCATGTTGGAATTAACTGACAGATCCATAGTAAAACCAGAAGGGACCTTGGACAATACAATTGTTTATGTAGATTCCTGGGAATACCTAGTGGATTTTCTGGTCCTCAATCCTAAAAATAAATAGAAGGATGCCCCTAGTTGATATTAGGAAGACCATGGCTTGCCACTGTATATGCAAATATAGGATGTTGAACTAGAAGTATGACCATTTCTAAAGGACCAGTCATTAAGAATATTATCTTATACCCTCCCGCTAAAACTAACATATTGACTAATTATTTTAGATGTTCCCCACCCAAATATCAAGAAGGTAGTTTATGCTCTCCTCTTACTATTGACAAAGCCCTTATCTTTAAAAAGCAAATAAAGGATGATGTAATTAATGGATTCATTAATCAACCTTCCATTATTTGGAACCCAACTTATCAAATGTTGAAATCTTGCTTGATAATGAAGCCCAAGGAGATCCGCTAGAGGACTTGAATGCTGAACATATACCCACGACTACAAGTCATAATAACATTTCTATCGAAATTGAGCTTGGAAAGAACATGAATATTAATGCCAATCTTAATGATCTTCAACATGAAAGGTTAATTAAAATTCTTCAAAAATATAAACAAGATTTTTCCTGCGATATTTAGATATGAAGGGAATTGATCCAGAATTATGCACACATCATATTTATATTAAGAAAGATTCCTGAGCCATTCGAAAATCACAAAGAAGACTAAATCCACACCTTATAGATATATTAAAAGAAGAACTTAAAAAATTCTTGATGTTAATTTTATATATCCTATTTATGATAGCCTGTGGGTTTCACCACTAATGGTAGTACCAAAAAAGAATGACAAATGGAGAATTTGTGTCGACTATAGGGAATTAAATAAAGGCACACAAAAGGGTCATTTCCCCCTTCTATTTGTGGATCAATTCCTTGACACTCTTGTTGGAAATAAATATTTCTATTTCTTGGATGGGTTCATTGAATATAATCAAATTCAGATTTCCCTTGAAGATCAAGATAAAACCACGTTCACTTGCCCATGGGAAACATTTGCATATAGAGTCTTACCATTCAGGCTGTGCAATGCACTAACCAATTTTCAAAGTGAAATCCTCAATATTTTTTGATTTGATTAATGAGGGACTTTAACTATATATGGATGATTTTACCCCCTATGGTAATGAATTTGAACAATCCTTGCATAATCTTGAGAAAGTTCTTTCACGATGTATAGCTACCAAGTTGTGCCTCAGTCATGAAAAATGTCATATCCTAATGATAGGGGCATAGTTTTGGGACATTTTATTTCTGTTGTAGGCATTTAGGTATACCCGACTAAGATTGAGGTAATTCTCAGACTTCCTACTCAAACATAGACAAAGGTACATAATTTCTTCGGTTATGATGGTCATTATCGTTGTTTTATAGCTAATTTTTAAAAAATTGCAACACCTATATAAGTTTTGACTGGATATGTGGAATTTGAATGGAATAATAGATGTGACATTTCTTTTGTAGATCTAAAAAGGTTGGCCTCAACAAATCCTATTTTGCAAGGGCTAAAGTAGAATCTACCATTCCATATATCCTCAGATGTATTAGATGTGACGATAGGATCAATCCCCAAACAAGAAGAGGATAAAAAGGCTTATGCCATTTATTACAATAGAAAAAACCTTACGACAACTAAATTGAATTATACAATGAAAAAAAAATATGTTTTGGTTGTTGTCTATGCCATAAATAAACTCTTCCATTATATAACATGATATCTAGTTTTCTGTACACTGATAATTTTGCCATTCATTATTTAGCTAACAAACCTATTACGAATGGTAGAATAACTCATTGGTTATTGTTGCTGCAGGAGTTCGAAATTACCATAAAGGATCGTCTGGGAAAAGAAAATCTAGTTGCATACTTTTTATGAAGAGTTTCAACTACAGTTGATTATTCCCTAGTTGAAGACCAATTCTTGGATGAGCATTTGTTTGCTGTAACTGTCAAAATACCCTGGCATGCTAACGTACCAAATTATTTGGAAGTTGGAAAATTACCATCAAATTTGTCATATCAGGAAAATAGAGTTATTATCCAGTGCAACACATGATTTTCATCGATGGAAAGTTACCTTTTTCATACAAGGGTTGATCTTCAAATTAGAATATGTGTAAGAGAAGATGAAATTTATGATATCCTCATGGCTTGTCATGATGAACCCTATGGAGGTCATTTTTCTCATCAGAGAACTAAACATAAGGTATCATATATGGGCTAGTTTTGGCCCACAACATTTAAAGATGCAAAGAAAAATTCCCAGAGTTGTGATATTTGCCAAAGGATGGGTCATCCCATTCAGTTTGACGAAATTCCCCTCTAGTCACAAATTGTGTTAGAATCATTCAAAATATGGGCAATGGACTTTGTAAGACCCTTTAACCCACCTTCAAATCAGAAAGCATACATTGTAGTATGTACAAATTATTTTACTAAATGGGTGGAAGTAGTAGCACTCCGAAGGGCTATGAAAGAAGCAGTCATCAAGTTTTTGTTCGAATTATTCATTCAATATGGGCTTCCTCAGGAGATTGTAACAATAGAGGATCACTTTTCACTACCCATAAAATTTCAACCATGTTGCAAAATTATCATATTAAACACATAATCACTTCTCCTTACCATCCACAAGAAAATTGGTAGGTGGAAAGCACTAATAAAGTCTTATAGGAAATCCTAACTAAAAAAATATCTATAAATTGCCGAGACTGGGCTGCCAAGATTCCGAAAGCCTTATGGTATTATCAGAAAACTTGGTGCTATACTACTCGCTATTCACCTTATCAACTCATTTTTGGTAAGGAGCCTATTTTTCCAATTGAATTGAAAGTTAAGACTCTCAGAACCGCTAAGGAAGTTAGATTGGATCTTAGAGAAGCACAAAAACAACGCATACAATAGCTCAATGAATTGGATGAAATGCGTCTTCTTACTCTCTAGTGTACTGCTATAATTCAACAACGAAAAGCTAAATAGCATGATAGGTTGATTGAAAAGAATTTTTTCAGAAAGGTGATTGGGCACTACTATATGACCCAAGATTCCAATATTATCTAGGTAAACGTGAAACAAGGTGGCTTGGCCCTTATGGAATTACCAAATTTTATGACAATGGGACAATATTCCTTACTAAAATTAACAATACTAGCATTTCATTCCTTGCCAATGGTCATCAGCTCCATCTATACCATTTTTTTTTTCTAAGTTAAGACTAACCTAAGTACCCACGGGGGATTTGAACCGGTGACCTATCGCAAGGAGTGCCTTAACAATGCACCCATTCACCGTCAATCCAAAGCCCCGTGGGCTGCTCCATCTATACCATTAACCACTTAATAGAGAATATTTTCTTCACGAAATTGATAACGATGCCAATTTGCAGGTTTTAGCTGATCGAGGAAATTTCCCCATGAACACAACTAGGTAAATGTTTCCCAGAAACATTCTTCTTTTGTACATAATGTAAATAATTTTCAGAAAAAAAAAAAAAAAAAAAAAAAAAAAAAAAAGACCGCTAAGATTTTTATCATAATTGTTGTTTCCTTAGTCATAACCACTGTTTTCTCAGTTGCAGTTGTTATTTCCATAGTTACAACTACTATTTCCTAAATTACAGTTGATATTTCCTTAGTCATAGACATTGTTTCCTTAGTTACAGTTGTTGTTTCCTCAGTCACAATTGTTGTTTCCTCATTTGCAGTTGTTGTTTCTTTAGTTACAACCACTATTTCCTCAGTTACAGTTGTTGTTTCCTTAGTCACAACTGCTCTTTCCTCAGTTACAGTTGCTGTTTCCTCAGTCACAACCGCTGTTTCCTTTATCACACTTGTTGTTTCCTTAGTCACAATGTTGTTTCCTTTAATTACAACTACTAATTTTTAATATGTGATTATTATTTCCTAGCCTAGTTATATATTTATTTCCTTAGGGAAAGGAACATTTTCTTAGCATTCTCCTCATATGATGGTGGAAAACTAACTTATTTTATGGTTATCATTAGAGAATCTTTTATGAGAAATCATTATTAGAATTCTGAAATTTCCATGATTCTTAATCCTTTTTAGTGTTGTAGAAAAATTACAAAAGTTCTTATAATGCATTCCTCTCATCGCCACTTAAGGAATATCTTTTCACTCCAATATTTCAACAATAAGTGATCGTAAGTTTTTGAGGACAAAATTAGCAATCTAGAAAAGTAATTACTGTAATAATTTTTACACCATCCCTATCTCTTAAGGAGTTGACATGCCACCCCATTTACTAAGTAACCTATTAATATAATTATAACTTAACATAGGATATGAGGTCTCATCACGAGCCGACCTACCATGACCATAGGATCTAGTTGAGCGAAATTACCATTTCTAGTTACCAAGCCAGAGTAATGGCCTTTGGCCTTTAAATTCAAAGGACAAGAGGTCTCATCACGAGCCGACTTGTTCACCTTATTAGCTCTAGTGAATGACATTGTTGCTAACTAGTTATGATGCCAGAACAATGGACTTCTGTAAATGCTTCGAAAAACATAAATATAACAACAAATTTTGAAAATTTCCTTAGTAAATGGGACATTGACATCTCAAGGGGTTGAAAAGAAACCCTATCGAGGCCATGGACGCCTACTGGCCGCATAGGACATGCCTGTGGTATTGAAGTAAAATTAAACATTATAATATATCTTAGCTATTTTGTTCCTTTAGAATTAATAAAAGAACGTTGGTTAAATTTATTATGGACATTCCTAAAACCTTCCTAGAAGGTAGTGATGTTTGGTTTTCTATGAGTATTTCATTATAATTCTACATACTAGAAATACATGTTTTTTTTGGGAATTTAACATTCTAAATTAATCTCCTTTATTTTCCTATTGATGTACTTGATACAATTATTGTTTCCATCAACCTTTATTTTTTCTGCATCCTCTATGGATCATAAAAATTTGCGTTATCATTATAGCACATGAGCCTTGAAAATAATAATGATTTCCCCATACGTCATAGATATACTCTTATTCTTATTTTTCCTTTTGACAACCACTTTATTGCACTGCATTAATACACCATTATCCTTCAAACGTGCCAAAACTGCCATCTTATCAAAAGTTGATTAAAGAATGCGGACAACCTTTAAATATTATTTTTTTGGGGGGGGGGGGGGGCAGTTGGCACTGACAGATGACTATTATTCATGTTTTCGAACACCATTGCATGCCATGGAACCTATTTACTCTGTGAAAACTTTTTTTACTATATATTGTCAATTATGTTGTTTCCAATTGCAAGATTGCACCTTGTTGAATAGTTAAAAAATGGGTTTGAATTTAGCCTGATACGAACCTACACAACCCTTTTGTTCTCGAATACTAGCAAAGAATTGAACAAAAAATGGAAGGATTATAACCCCAATTCATTACTTGAACAATGGAAGGAAGTAGCAGGGATTTTCCAGTGATACATCACTTGTGATGGAATATATGATGTGGTACAGGGGTGTCATCTCAAAGTCATGGCATCCCAAAGGAAAAATTGTAAATTTGAACCTTCCATACTTTCTTAATCTAGTATTGCATAAGACTACCACTAGATTAAGGAGGTCCAAGGACCAAGCTTTAGTAGTAAGTCACCATGGACTCATCAAGCTATTAATCATAAGAATTCTTACCCAAGTTCAATAGACATGGAAAGGATTCCTTCGAAACCTTGACGATGGTCAAGACACTCCTTTGGAAAATGAAACAATCATTAGAGAATCTGGGGATATTGTAGTTAGTGATGATAAATGAGGAAACTTTAAATGAAACTCTCATAACAGAAATATCCCGCAAGGAACTAAACAAATTGTAAAACCTCAAAAACTCAGCAGAGTGGAGAAAAGAATGACATCAATTATAAATTCCCTCCCTAAGAGAAGAAGGAGGTCAGCTAGACTTTTGGAGTAGGGTCAGAGTTCTTTGAACCCTCTTGAGCATCTAATAGAAGAAAATTTGACTCAAGGAGAAGAAAAATCAGTTCAAAATTTATCAATTTCTGAACAAATGGAGTAGGAAATAAAAATAGCCCAATCATTAGAAGGGCTAGAGAGTATACTTGATACTGGGAATTTCGGAGAAGCTGTGAACACTTCAATAGAAAAACTTGTAGTTAATTTTGATAGTACTCTCGACCAGGGAGCTTCACCAAATGCACCGACTATAACTTCTCCTATTAATTATATAGATATTGTCATCCTGGAATCAAATAGTGATCCTGAAGTTACTTCATCTCACGGATGTTCTAGAGACTTTGTTGCTACTTTACAAGAGCCTTCCTCTCTAGAGGGAAAAACACCACAATATTTTGAAATTTTGATTTGTGAAGAACGAGATGATGGCACTGTCTTTTCAGCTGAACCTCAATTTTTTTTTTGTGATGAGGAGTTCCTAAAGTTTGGAACCAATGTGATGACAAGGGAAGCTGACAACCTACCGACAGTCAAACCCACTTAGGAAACTATTTTCGAAGAAGCCAAAATATTAGTTACTATTTCCTCCCCAGTAGCCTTAGTTAACATTCATGTTCAGATAACAATGGGTATTAAAGCTGGGAGAAATAAAGGAAAAGGGAAAATTCAGAAGGAAATTGATAAATTAAAGAAAGAAAATATGAAATTATAAGGAAAAGTACAACAACTAAAGAATTTTTTACATGGCAATAAGAATTTTCATAGAGATTATGTGAAGAGGTCTAAAAGAAATGGAAGTCTAGACTGATGTTATATCTCTCCTTAATGAAGCCAGAACTCAGAAAAACTTTGTTCTTGCTGCTACTGAAGTAAGAACCCAAACTAAACCTAAGGAATAGATGATGGACTCTCCTCCTACCCTTATTGAAATAGGAATTCAGGCTGATCCACCATTTACTTTTAATGACATAGGGGTACAAACAGAAGAGGTGCCTCCCTATACTCCCTTGATTATAGAACTCTCCATTAGAGTCCCACATAAAACTATGGAGGAACAAAAACATACTATAGCAAGATATTAGGCAGTAGTGGTGCCTTGGAGGGAACATCAAGAGTTACTTCAATGATTTAAAGATCTGACAACAACAAAAGATGAGACCTATGCACAACTAAGAGCATCTGAAAAGGAAGTACAACACTTAAATAATCACCTTAAGAAAGATGCAAAGAAAATTAAGGAAATTTTCTCTATTTCTTCAGATGCCTTGGCATGTAGGTTCCCGACTCGAAATTATGCTTTATATTTGCTCGAGCGATATATGTTGCTTAAAGTGAAGGAAATACAATTTGGGCAACCACATGAGTTCAAAAATGTACTGGATTTTATTTCTACTTTTCGAAGACAGGATGAGTATATATAATATCTTCTGTGTGAGATGTATATGCATAATTTATTTCTAGAAGAGTGTATAATTTTCTCTACAAATCAGCTAGCTCACTGATATCATGTAGAAATTTCACCTACAGATCCAACTGATATATGCAATGTACTAAAGCATAATACTAGATCTACATCTACCATAAACTTTGCGGAAGCTTAATTGAACATGAGCAACATCAAGCATGAACACATATAACTGATAAGAAGGAATCAATCTCACATAACATAGAATATATCATTGGGGAAAGCACCAACATAAAACCCCAACACTGTATTATCAATCAAGTGGAAATCCTCAACAACATACAAAAAGAATCAGCCCAAAAGCTATCTTGCTCTCTCTGTACTATGATGATCTTCAATCAGAATATGAAAATCATGGACTACCTGGGCCTCATTATATAGGCTATAAGTTGGCCTAACCATACCTGCTGTCACCTCAGGTCCAACTACATAATCATAGAAGAAAATAGATTCCTTCCTCATGCAAGGAATACTTACTAGAAATATCCAAGCATCTGATAGTACATTGTCCCTCATCTGATCTCAATTGGGTCTCTATCTGAACTGCCATGCATTAGTTATCCATGAGAGAATACTCAGTTATCTGAAAATAATAGTTGTCACATGCATGCGAGCATCAACAAACTATATCTCATTAATTTAACAACTTGTTAAATTAATCTAACTAGACTTGACTAAGTTAAACTAAGTCAATTGATCCTCTCAATATATAACTGAACCTTATCTCCTTTAATCAAGGGATAAATTCCTAAATCAAGAGGGAAAATAATTTCATGATCTCACAAAGACTTCAAGTTTAATTTTCCATAACTAATTAACTCATGGAGATTAATTAATTAGTATTTTAAACTACTATTAAGACCAAATTCAGGCCGTGGGGGTTTGGTCTAGTGGCAAGCGAACGATTTGTTAAGTCATTCGTGCAGCTATGCAGGTCATGAGTTCAAACCCCAAGAAAACCCGAGGGACGTTCAAGGCGGCCTGGGCGGTCCCTCCTAGAGGTTATAGAGGTAGCCGATGGGATTCGACCCCGTGTAACGCGAGTACGATACCATCGATGTTGCCGATTCCTCTAGTAAAAAAAAAAAAAAAAAAAAAAAAAAAGACCAAATTCAGTTTTACTTCCTATAGATAGACTGAGGACTACTATAAATAGGAAGGGACCCAAAAATTCTATTTTTAGAAGATGTTATTTTTAGTAGTTTCACTTCTCACCCAAGGTGGGAAATGACCTCACTAGCCAAACTGCTATTTTTAGCAAGTTCTACTTTTACATTTCTTGTTGCACATTTTTCAACACTCCCTCTCAACAAGAAAGGCTTCCTCTCAAACCTGATCCTGTACCTTTGGAATGTTCTGCATGCAACACATCTACCCGGTCTGATTTCTCCTGAAATTCTCAGAACAAAAACACTCCCAACTGACCTCTTTGTTGGGCTAGAAACATACTCTGATGCTGAGGCTCTACCTGTTGCTTAAAAGTGCTCCCTCTCTAACCTCTGCGCTACTGCAACATCTCCATGCATCTCGCACCATTGCACCCTTCTCTGTGCTACCCTGCACTGTGCAACACACTTGTGCCTCTCGCATTGTTGCAGCCTGCATGCTCTATGCTGTCTTAGGATTCCTTGCATTGTAGCTCTCTCTGCCGCTCCATCCACATCTGTCTCTACTCAATTAGTTTAGTTCCTGCTACTCCACATCGGGGCTCTTGTAGCAAGGTCTCATCCAAGAGGTTGGGTACCTCAAGGATCCTGCCCCTCCTCCTTGGGATGGTCACTCTATATCGCCCCACCTCCTACCTGGAGGTATGGATGCATGTGATCCCTCTGCCCACCTGACTCATAGTTTCCCCCTACTGGAGGTCTCTGCATGAGTAGATGTCTCTACTCGATCTCCACTCAGCTTCCCTTGTTGTGGTTGCTCCACAACCTCTTGAAGACGCTGCACCAATCGTGGCTCCTCAACAATCGTCTAAGACTTCTTCTAGCACTGCATGTTGAGAGGTAATATACTCTCCCTCTCAACCACCAAGTCTCCATCAGTTGTCTTGCTGCTCAATGCTTTGCATGCATCTTGAACCTCAAGAGCATATAGGTTCTTGACCCGTGAACCAATCTGCTTCACCTGTCTAGTGATGATGTGTCTAAGGAAAACTTTTCCCTTACTGAAGACTACATCATAGCGTCTGTCTTCTAGCATCGTGATCAACAACAAGTTTCTCTTTAGTCCTAGTACATACTTGACATCGGTCAAGGTAAGGCAAGCTCCATGCTCCCTCTAAAAAATCCATGCCTACACCTGAGACATTATACTTCTCATCATTACCCATCGCTATGAGTATCTAGAGATCTTTTTCCTCCAATGTACTGAACAAACTCTTGTCGCCGGTCATGTGGAAAGAAGCTCCACTATCAAGAAACCAACTACTTCCCACCACGGATGAAACCATGCATGTGAAGAGTGTGAAATACAACTCAAACTGTGAAGAAAGTGCCCCACCTTCAGATCCTTCCCTAGATCTCTTCTTGGATTTCATCTGTGGACAATTTGCAGCATAATGGCCCACCTCATGACAACAAAAGCATCGCACTTTCGATTTTTCAACCTTCTTCCCACCATTGGAAGAACTGGATTTAGAAAGAGAAACCTTCTCCTTCCCCTTCTTTGCCTTACTTGCTAAGGCACAGTTCTCCTCATCCTCCAAGGATGAAGAACCGTCTCTGGTGCTCTGTCTGATCTCCTCCTGTATCAAATCGGACCATAGTCGTTTCCAATCTGGCAGTTTCTCCCTTCCATTAACCGAGTCCTGGTAGCTATGCCAGCTCTTAGGAAGGCCAAGGAGTGCTAGACTCACCATATCATCATCAACTGTCACGACCCCTACACTTGCAAGCTCATCCCTGCATGTGATGAGATTGGTCAGATACATAGAGATCGTCTCATCCTTTTCACACTTGATATTTTGAAGTTTGTCCTTCAGTGCTAGCTTCCTATGATCATTGCTATTTTGATATAAATCTTTCAATGTTTTCCACATTGCATGCAGAGTCTCCTTCCCATGGAGGCTCGAGACAATGTGATCTCACACTCCCTCTAAGAGAATTCTCCTAGATCTAGCCACACACTTCTTCCATTCCACCAGTTGAGTAGCATCAGTAGGCTTAGGGACTTCTTGATCAATGAATTCCTTAAGACCATTATCTTCTAATATTTCCTCCATGCGATCCTTCCAAGCTATATAGTTTGAGCTGCCATCAAGGGCATACTCAAACCTCAAACCATAGAACACCATCGGTGAAATAGATGTGATAAGAACTTGAGATCTATATCCTGAATAATAAACTTTGAATTCCTTCTTCTATACTGTTCTTCCTTGATCACCTGTGCTTCGATACCATGTATAATTTTCTCTACAAATCATCTTGCTCACTGATATCATGTAGAAATTTCACGTGTAGATCCAACTGTTATATGCAATGTACTAAAGCACAATACTAGATCTACATCTACCATAAAATTTGCGGAAGCTTAATTGAACATGAGCAAAATCAAGCATGAACACATATAACTGATAAGAAGGAATCAATCTCACATAACACAGAATATATCACTGGGGAAAGAACTAGCATAAAAACACAACACTGTATTATCAATCAAGTGGAAATCCTCAACAACATACAACAAGAATCAGCTCAAAAGCTATCCTGCTCTCTTTGTACTTTGATGATCTTCAATTAGAAGATGAAAATCATGGACTACCTAGGCCTCATTATATAGGTTTGTAAGTTGGTCTAATCATACCTGTTGTCACCTCAGGTCCAACTACACAGTCATAGAAGAAAATAGATTCCTTCCTCATGCAAGGAATACTTACTAGAAATATCCAAGCATCTGATAGTACATTATCCCTCATCTGATCTCAACTGGGTCTCTGTCTGAACTGCCATGCATTAGTTACCCATGAGAGAATACTCAACTATCTGAAAATAATAGTGGTCACATGCATGCAAGCATCTACAAACTATATCTCATTAATTTAACAACTTGTTAAATTAATCTAACTGGACTTGACTAAGTTAAATTAAGTCAACTGAACCTCTTGATATAGAACTGGACCTTATCTCCTTTAATCAAGGGATAAATTCTTAAATCAAGAGAGAAAATAATTGCATGATCTGACAAAGACTTCAAGTTTAATTTTCCATAACTAATTAACTCATGGAGATTAATTAATTAATATTTTAAACTGTTGTTAATACCAAATTCGTTTTTACATCCTATAGATAGACCAGGGACTACTATAAATAGGAAGGGACCAAAAAATGCTATTTTTAGCAGTTTCACCTCTCACCCAAGGTGGCCAATGACCTCACTGACCAAACTGCTATTTTTAGCAAGTTCTATTTTTACATTTCTTGTTGCACATTCTTCAACAAAGAGCAGGTAGAATAAAATCCTATCCCATTCATTTGAGGTATTCAATTCAGGATTTCATATCATTTGCTAGAAATCAGGTAAAGTGGGCAAAGGCTTATCATACCTTTCAGAGAAGGGAGCATGGTCTGGATCTTTGGGTTAGAGGGGAACCTACTAACCCCTTATGCACACAAATTTGTCATGGAATTTTCATAAAGAAACCTGATGTTTCTATTGCAATTGCACAAAACCAATATGATGTCTTGAACCCGGGAATGGAATATTTGGAAGACATCAGACATGAGGCTCTTTGTGGAGTTAAGGAAAGATGCTAGACATCACCGAATGAAGTCAAGAACAGAGAACCTTTGGTTATCACAACTTTCAATATGCCATGACTAGAGCGGGAGACTATGTTTACCCAATATTGGAAAGAGGTATACACTAGATAGGATGCAGGTATCAAAGGCCCATGATTTGGTGCCCTGAGTCATTCTATAAATTTGATTATGACTTATCAGGGACAGGGTGCACAGGCTCAACTTCTACCTCCATGCCTTTATCCTCATCTTTTGTGATGAGCAGGTCCTCTAGGTTTTCTTCTTCTTCATCGGTTTTGATGGTGACGACTTTCCCCTTGTCCTCCATTGTTAGCTTGGTGCGCAGCGGGTTCCGGGGGACACACGTATGGGGACCATTACTTGTTTGTCCTTCTCGGGTCTTGGCGTGCGTGGTGATTTTGGGATTTCTACCACAATATCGGTGCGTTCCGGAGCATCCCCCACAGTTAGGGCCTGCGCGACCTCTTCGGCAGTCATTTCTGTTATTTCCATAACATCTACTGCTATTGCCATTGTGTTATTCCAAGAAATCTAGCACTCCCGAACTTAGGGGCTCAATCGACGCTTAGCTCACAAAAGTCAAGGTTCTTCTCAATGACTCAATTCAAAAAGGACCAAGTGTTGTTTATTGGGTAGCCCTTTGTAATTTATAGCACTTTTTAGATTTGAATTTAACCATCCCCCCCAAATTCGGTTTATTAATGCTCCCTTGGCAGTAGATTTTTCCAAATCTTGCCCATAAATTGTGTATTAAATGCCTATCACCCGCTCCATTTGGCCTCAAGTCAAGAATCCCATTGTGAATAGTGATTTCAACAGTCACTTTCTGGCCAACCCTCACAGTAGCGCTGCCACCCATGCGTGGTCACGGACCTTGTGACTTTTTGTTTCTGCATGCAGCTCCAACATCGTGTAGCTCCTAGGCAAAGTAGTTTATAGTCCCGCACTTCCTTTCAACTACTTGGAGTGCTAAGACTGTACTTCTCTTAGCTAGTCAGGTGGCCGCACCACCCGAGTATGGTTTCCTTTGATCATCCATCATTCTCCTGGGAAATACCTAACTTTCTCCGTTACTGGCGACGCCACGTACCTTATCATCTGTAGTACACCACCATGGTTACTTTGCTTAGTAATATGCAGTCCAATCAAGGCACCAGACTGATCAATCCTCGACAATAGTCCTCAAACTTGTCAGCGTGATCATGCATACCCTGCCTTATCATCCCAGTCTTTTTATCGAGGAAATATTCCATTATTTCGTCATCTAGCTTCTTGACTTCTGCGTCCACCAGAGCACTTTTATTTCTTAATCGTACCCTTTATTTTTCATGTTCCTAGAGCCTAGAGTTTCCCAGTTGGATTTCTTCTTCCAGGGTTTCGTGAACGGCGTATCTACCGGTGCTAGTATGCGTGGACCAACATTTCCCTGTATTATAGGATTTACAGTGGTTCCTTGATACTCGAGCTTTTGGGGTGCCTGCGAGGTCAGGTGCTTGCACGTGGTCCTATAAGCCCATTGAACCACTAGTATGTGCAAGTTCTAGTCAGTCCGCTTCATATTGTGGACCTTGTTCATCGTTTCACATACTTGGTTAAAGGCTTCCGTGTGGATATCCTTCTGCGCACTTGGTCTTTATGTACTTTTTGGTCCCAACTGGAGAGGTCATTCACGCCATTTCCTTACCCACACCTAATTTCCGATCATGTCTCATACCGCGAGGACGGTGTGTATTCGCGCAGGTTTCACACCATATGCCTGTATACACTTGGATAGGTGGGTGCGTGGGCCGATTCAATTTTGTCTGTTAATCACTTCTAAGGCTTCCCAAATTGCATGTGCATCATTCTTTTGTATTCGTGCCTGTCTTCAAAACTTTGTTGGTGTGTACCACACCATCTCGTGAGCATAGCTCGTAGTACCCATTTCAAAGTGTCGAAATGTTGCTGTTCCGGTACTTCCCTTTCAAATTTGTTCAAGATATCATTGTTGGGCCTCCAAAATGTCTTCAAAATGACATCCAATTTCACCTTTATCGCCACCATTTCACTCACATGTCGCAACTCCATAACCATATAACCTTTCATTAGCCACCATTTTCATAAATATATGGGTTAGGATCCTTATTTACCAAAGTTATTTATGTTATGTGTTTAAAGTGAATTTATGATTAAAAACTTGGAAATTAACATGGTTTCATGTATCTATATACATGGCTTGAGTTTCATGACATGTGTAGGTCATTTGGAAGCTTCCAAGGCACCCTTATGTGGCCTCCAATGCTCAAATTCAAATTCCCTTCAAAGGAGATTTAGATAAAGGTCAAAGACGGATATGTGTCCTATTTGGACTGTAACTCAATGAGGTGTCTCATTATTTCTTATTTGGATTAGAACTCCATGAGACACTTAGGGGATATGTGTCGCATTATGAGCTATTTGGTTGTAACTATATGAGATTTTAGTGGATCCTCATTAAATAGGGTAGCTTCTTATGTTTTTGTATAAATAGGAGAGCCTTCTCCTTTGAAAGGCATGTGTAAATTTGGAGAAATGCTCATGTTTTTAATAGGGAATTTGGAGCTTATACTAAGAGATTTGAAGATTTAGTTTTTCTTGCATATGTAGCTTCTTCACTTGCCATCCTCATACACCATTGCAATGGCCATCTAATGATTGTGAGATTTAATTGATTTTATAGATTAAAGTTCATTTGCTTTCTTAGTAGTAGTTTTAGAATGACTGTGTAATCTTTGCATTTCTAAAAACATTCAATAGGGAAGATTTATGTATTTTCTAACTGGATTAAGTTTGAGGTAAGGGCTCATAGTTATTTAGTTTCCTTTCATGTTATGTTATTTGCTTTCTTAGATCAAACCATCAATTCAATGTATAATTGAATAAAGGATTAGGCCAAGAAGGTGACTTCAAATTGGGTGATTGAATGTTCAACCTATGCAATCATTGAGCTTTACTTTTTCATGCTTTTATATTTGCTTTTAAGATCATCATTTAATTGCATTAACTGATATTCCTAAAGATCATTCTAAGAAATTGATTTAAACATATTTCAAGATTGAATGGTTGAATATTTGATACATGAAACTACTAAGTTATTTTCTGCACACTTTACTTGTTTTTCTAGGACATTAGAAGTTAAAGTATAAATAGTTGCTTACACATCATCTCAAGAAGATAACACTTCATAATTGAATGCTGGAGTAACTAAGCATACATTAGTTGTATTTGATTTCACAGGTTAGTTGAATTTCATTTTCATTATTTGATTTCATAGATTAGATGAATTGGTTTTCGTTATTTTGTAGTTAGATTGATCTAAACTGAAATACAATTTCTAGCACATATAGTACATGCATTCTTCACAAGTTTATGAAACCCCTAGGTTGAAAAATTAAATGATAGGCAATCACTTTGCCCCAACAATCGTCCACCTCACTCAACCCATCATACGTAGGCAGATCTCTTACCTCTATTGCTATGCAGCGCAACGAACTTGTCATAATGTTACTGTTGAGCGTGGTTACCTCATGTAACTGGTTCTACCATCGCTCTATCTCCTCATCAGAATCTGATGTGCAGGAGCTTTCGCACTCCCATGAGATTTGGCCATCCTTGGTTGGATTTACCCAGTCCTACTCCCATGTGGTTATTTTGTAGATACAGTCCAAGTCATCGTCATTGTCGTAGTCGTGCACTGGCTTTGTGTAGCATGATCCTTCTGTAGGGTCTAAAGGTACCACTACACGTAGTGACTTTTTCTCAAAGATCATCTTGTGCTTCTTTAGATTTATTACTCCATTCATGTCAGTGGCCCAATGTATTCCTAATAGCGCAGGGTAGGGATTGCTGTCATCAACAATCTCTATTACTTCGAAATCTGCTAGTGCGCTTGCTCCTTTGTTGTATACTGTGATTCCCTGCAATCTCCCCACAGGTAGTATTTTTTGCCGGTTCATCATTCTTAGTTGGATAGGAGACCATTGCAGCGCAAGCCTACCCATGCGCTCCCATGTCTGCTTTGGCAGGACGTTCGCATTCGATCTTAGGTCCAGAATCACTTGGTCCATCTCATATTCCCCGATCTGTGTGGTCAATCTCATCTCCCTTCCTATTTGTGTGGTGTGCTTCCCGAGCTTTTGGATTACTCGTGGTTCTCTTGGCATGGTCCCAACGCATCTAGTTATGAGTTCTTGTAGCCCCTTTACAGCCTTGTTGTCGCACAACAACTTCATGCATGTCTCCAAGAATGTAGTGAGCATCGATGGGTCCATTTTTGGCTCCAGTCTGTCTTTACTTCCTGAAATGGAGGCATCCACGAAGCTCCTATTAGCTTCCATGAAGGTCTCCTTAGCGCATTCCAAATCAAATTCTGGTTCCTTCATTGGAGCCTTGTGAACCTAGGTACTTTATTCAGGCTGCTTGCCTTTGTCATCCCCTGTCGTAATACCACTCGGGAGCACGATATTTACATTAGGGTCTTCCTTGCGCGGCTCAAACCTCATCATTTGTAGGTTCTAAGTCAAGGGAGGCTGGAGTGCTCCTTTATCGCGCAACCTCGCTATCAGTGTGGGACAGTCCTCTGTCTCATGATCAAACTGCTTACAATATAAGCATGATGGTCTCGTTGGACTTGTACAATCGCGGGCATAATGTCCCAGCCCTCCATAATTGTAACACACCAGTTGTTCGCAACCTCTTCTTGGTCCCCCTCCACGTCGGCCTCGTCTGCACCCTTGAAATCCAGTGCACACCATTCCTGCATTTTGATTGAGGGGTCGGGTTTCGGCCTAAACTTTGTAGGTAGGAGCTCGATCCATCATCAGTTCATAACTTCTGTAGGTGCACTCATCATGTCCTACCGACCTACAGATATTACAAAACAACTGCTGTGAATTCTGCATATACTTCTATAGTAGATGGCAGTTATCTGTAGCACGTTTTCCTCCTATCTGACAAATCGCGCACCATAATGCAGGCACCGTGCTTAGTCCTACTTGTGCCTCCGGTCTTAATGGCATTGGTCCTCCTCCTGCAAGGTAATTCACGAACACTGGGCAGTGGTCCTTGTCATGTCCCTAACCTTTGCACTTTACGCACCATACCTCCTCGCGCACTTCTGGGTGAGCTGTCCTGTCTTGTTTCAAACTCTGCATCTCAAGGCACAAGTTTTTCAACTGCGCATGGATCTGCTGAACTCCCAGGTTAGGATCTTGTATCAAAGTCTCGTGCAGCCTCATCGCAATCTCCAAGGCCTCGGCCTGAGTGGTTAGCCTCTGTTGTGACAACACATTCTTTAGATGTAGTGTTAGTGATGCTAAAAACTATACGCGGTGTTTCCCATTTATTAAGGTCATATTAGCTTCATGAATTGTACACTTCAATCTCTAATCCAACTCCCAAGGGGTCTCGCCTGGAAGCATCATGATTTCCTTGAACCCAATGATTGACTGGGTCTCTAACTTTGTCCTGCTAAATTCTTTGTTTAGCGCAACTTGGATATCCACGATTCCCACATTCAGATTGTCATTGGAATGCTTAATGTACCAGGTCAGCGTGCGATCCTGCAGAGCACTAACCAACTTTACCTTCTTTATATTGTCATCCGTGACACCCTGTGCTTCCCATACAACTTTTACCATGAACCAAAACTGGTCCAGATCTCCATTCCCTACTCCCTTGAACACTGGTAGTTTTATTGCGATGGCCATACTACTTTGTGGTGGGGGCGGAGGTGGGGGCGAAGATGGTGAATCTAGCGATGGTGTGGGGGGGGGGGTGGGGTGGTATGTGCAGAATTCTCTGCCTTATCGAACTGATCACACTTCTTGGTGAGACCTTCGCGAGCTCTTCCTCACCCCCTCACAAAGGTGAAATCAAGGGGCTAGTTTCTATTTTTGTGTTACCTTTGTTTCTATAGATTCTCCCACTTCATGTATCCTGAAACATCAATTTATTCGTATAACTTGGTTTTCACACATTAGCATTTTAATCCAAGTGTTCAAATATTTAACGTACTTACCTTGCAGTCCCTTGAGGAAGCATCGTTCTGCCTCGATATAGTTGACTGAAGTATCTACCAAGAATTAGGTGATGAATCATCCTATGATTCGATCGAGCTAGTGATCGACAACACGCGTGCTTTGATCTTCTGATGCTTTGAGTCTGCACACCAATTTTGGAGTCCACACAATAGATTTTTCAAGTTTATGCCTTCCTTGGCTATTTGCTAGCTTCGCGATCCACTCGTATAACTCATTAGGGAAGGAAGCAAATAAAATTTTGTGGATCTCTGTATACAAGTAGCAATCTAACTACTCTTCCTTTGATGGTCGTGGGTTCCTGTTTTCCTGCACCACGAACTCGTGAATCTTTCTGTCCAACCACTCTTCAATTCATTTCTTTGTCAGATTCCAGTGATACGAAATCATACATCTCTATGCAGATCCCAGTCTTGGAAACATAATCATTTGTTGGCTTGTTCGGGCCTGACCCAGGTTCAGAGTTAATTAGCCAAACAAATCCCTGTAGCACTTTCCCTTTCGGCAACAGTTCGAGAAGCACGGACTGACGTCTCATCCGAAGTAGTATGGGAGGGTGCTAGAACTAGGCTTCCGCACACTTGAGATGTCTGAGAAGTTTGACTGGTCCTTTTTTTGTCCTTGCATGCAGGTTGCTTCACACATGTTCCTGTTCCTCGTGGCTTGATACATTACCTTCGCATAGCCCTACCTAGGGGTTGTGCGCTACGCTCTGTGCTATTACCTAAGATCTTGCTTATATTCCATTATTAGTTAATTATCTTTGCCTACTTGAATGTTTTAAGTAATAATTAGTTATACAAAATATTCATACAGGTTCGCGTAGTAAAGAAACAATATACTTGCAAATTATAGTCAATCATGCATTAACCCCGGAAAAGATAAATAGAAATGTAGTAAAACTTCTCTTTATTAATTTTCCCAACAATTATAGACTCGACCTGCCCTGCACACTTAGCTGCAGGGGTCCGCGCACTCAGCTGCGTACTACTAGGCCTCTATGCACACAGCTGCAGAGCCTTCTCCTACTCTATGACCCACAGACACACTTTACACTTCAACTCAATCACTTAGACTTCTCCTCCTCTCATCTCTGTTCATTATTCATTATTTTCTACACTTAGAGCCTCACTCTATTTATACAATCCCATGGTCTGTGGACCATGGGTAGGCCTATCCAGCCGACATTACATTACAAAACTAGGGCGGACAACCCTGTGACTCTATCATACTTTTGTGCCCCGCGCCCGCAATTCACGAAGCTTTTATAACAAGATTTGGTCAAAACTTGGGCTTTAAGCCCCAAAACATGCCTTGAGGGGGCATTCCATGCCCAACAATGGGCCTCATATTTGTCATATTTTCCTTGCCTTATTTCTTATTTTTCTTATTATATTCCAAATATTTCTTGTGATTAGGCTATGTTAATTTGTGTACTATGGGATTTAGTAGTATTTTATATGCATTTATTATTTCATTATTTTATGAATGTATTTGATCATTAAAGTGATATTTTCTAACGAATTAATCCTCATTATTTGACATGAATCTATTGATACATCGATACTTGATGTTGTTTCCTGGAATGGTAGTGGGATATCGCGTAAGCCCCAAGCTGTTACACTCTGTTTGGAGTGAATTAGTTAAAGATTACCTCTTGACCTGGTCTTCTAGATGCATTAATATCTTTGTAACTTAAACGAGCATCTTGAGAAACCTTATATTCTCTAGATCAATCATTATTAAAAATAGATTATTTGATCTATATCTTTTATTGGTATGATATAAAAACTAGTGTTGAGCCTCGAAAGGGGTTGTTCAAGTTGTAATATTATTTTTGACACAATCTCATACTTACGATTACATTAATTGTATCTAGTTTTCTACAATCGAATGGAAATTTTTATTACTCAGATCTAGTCTACTGTGCTGATTTCTTCATAAGACAACTTGATTTTAGATTTGGGCCAGATCCCGGAAACAACGTTGTCTTCTCTTGTATCATTAATTTCATATTTTATTTTTTTTTCTAGTTAAGACTAACCTAAGTACCCACGGGGGGTTTGAACCGATGACCTATTGCAAGGAGTGCATTAACAGCACACCCATTCACCGTCAATCCAAAGCCCCGTGGGCAATTTCGTCTTTTATTTTACTGTTCTAGCTATTTCTATTTGTGTAGCTGTTCTTAATTTCTCACTGCTCATCTGTTACATTGCATGCTTCATTTTGAATTATATTTATTGAAATAGTTATAAAATAAATATGCAATAGCTAATCTATTAAGAGTAGTGTTCTTTCCTTCCGTTTCCTACATATTATCATAGATTTCTATTATGTTTGCTTAATTGCTTTCAACAGTGTGATTTTTTAGTATTGCCTTTCTATTCTGTAGTTGTTGTTCCTTAAGAAACAACTTGTTGTTGAGTATGTATTATTTTGCTGTTTCCTCTAGAGGCCTATAACAATTAATATTTTGAATAGTTTGTGATAATTAGAGATTTCATCTTAGGTTGATTCCTTTAATTTCACGACTTTAATTTTCATTCGGATCATAACAACTAGCCATATATGCATTTCTCTTGCATAAACTGTGCCAATAACCTTGAAATAGAAAAATGAAACCTCGGGTTGATAAATTAATGCGTTGTAGTGTTTTCTTCTCAAAGATCTATGAAAAGAACCCACTTAAGATTTTGGAAGACAAATAATCTCAACAATATGAATGGCTGCTAAACATTGTAGATATGTAGCAACTGATAGAAACAAAGCCTGCCAAATTCTGGATCTATGCCACAATCAACAACAAAAAGAAAGAGTAATAACTCCAATCATCCAATGGAAACCAGATATACAAAGAATATTTTTATTATAACACCTGTGAAGGGAACAAATAAATGTTACCAGTCCCCCTCTATGGGATGGGTTCTTGGCTATTCTCAAATGTCTTTAGCTTATGCAGAGTATCTCTCCTCTATAATGTATAAACCTAGCAAATAATGGTGTGCGACAATGAAAATAATAAGAGTTACAACAATGAGTGCAACAATGAAAATAATCAAAAGTGAATAATGAATGGAAAATCCTTATATTTATAACAAAATATTGAGTTATCCTCGAATAATGGGAAATAATAAAATATTATTGATCCCATTCTTGGAATAACCATCTAGAATATTTTATTATATTTGTTTAGGAGGGAAAAAGTATTTAAACTTTTATTTAGAAATAATAAATAAATAAATTATTTATTTATCATCTCAAGGAATTATTTAAGGAATAATAAACAAATAATGATTTATTTAATTATTCCTAAGGGATTTAGTCAAATTTGACAAAGAATAATAATTAATTAGTGATTAATTAATTATTCTTAGAGAAAAATAAGATAATTAATGATTTGTCTATTTATTTTTCATGATTGGGTCAAATATGACAAGGAATAATAACTGAACAATGGTTTAATTAGTTATTCCTAGAATAAAATCAAATAAATAGTGATTTATTTAATTATTCTTCATGGGTTTAACTATAAATTACTTAACAAAAGTGGTTTATTAAGTAATTTCTCACAGTGAAAGCAATTTTACTATGGTAAAATTGGCTTTACATGGTGTACTTCGATCCATCTAGTAAATTAGGCTAGATAATCAATTTTTTGGTGATAACAGATTTCCCCCCAACGTACGAGTGTTAGGAGAAAAACGTATGACCGAAGTACGTTGTAAAGACACAATCACTAGACAACATAGGGGGGAGAGAGAGAGAGAGAGAGAGAGAGAGAGAGAGAGAGAGAGAGAGAGAGAGAGACCAATAAAGCTGAAGTGAAAGAGGATAGGGACAAAGGGGGTGAGACTAATGCAAGTCTCCTTTTATGTTGTGGTACCAGACCTCAATGAGGTGGGGGAGGCATACCCATACTTGTTGAGATAACTTAGTACAAAAATAAAGGTTCACCTAGAAATATAAAACTTAGTAATGAAGTACATGACATGCTGGCATAACAGAGCCATAAAATAATACAATGTGTCCCATATACATAATGCACCTAGAAAAACATGAGCAATGACTAAATACAATAATATCTGATTACATGAGATACAAAGCCCCTTCCCTCAAAAAATGGGTGGGAGGGAGGGTAGAACAACCAGAGAAGCCCCGCTGAACAAGGAAGGGCTCTACAAAAATGAATGGATCATCTGGAGGAGACCTACATGCTGTGAACACTATGATCAGTAGGAACTGAACCCATCAACTCTATGGAACTGCATTTGAGGCTGTAGCATAGTAGGTATGCATCTGGGCATGTGGGGGGCTACCTGAAGGGTCACCCCCTCATGAGGTGTGAAACATCTCACACACACCTGAGAATCACTGGTACAATTTGTTGCATCACTGGACCATCAAGTGTATGAATCATGAACATGAAATGACCAAGTCAAAGGGAAATAATGTGTCCCTCTTCTTGATCCGAGGCGCCGAAAAATAATGGAAGCTGGAACCAAGATACACTACCCTCTAGGTCGTTCTTTTGGAATAAATCAGCTGATGTCGACAAAATAGGGCTTGCGATAGATGAGGAAAAGAGGATCCTCAACTAAGGCATGAGGGAAAATAGTAATGTGACTGATGGAATGACACCATGGATAATGGAAAAAGTGGGATTGAGGCACAAACATACGACTTACCTTGTCAGAGCATAAAATGCATGGTTGACCTGGCGGTGATTGAATCAACTCCGAAGGGGATGGGGAGAGTATGAATGGAGGTCAAAATGGGCAACAAAGGATGAACGATATACAAATATGGATGGAATACTATGACATGATATAATGGGACATGAAATAGACTCGAAGAATGTAAGGGTGACTCATCATGGATGCTCTGAACAAGGGTGACTCGATAATGCTGCCACATAGACTAGGCCTGATGGTGACCATTAAAACATGAGTAAATGATGGTTACTCATGACGAAAATTGACATTTGGTATGACAAGTATTAAGAGGAGGTGGACCTCAAAGTACAAGTGTTGCTTTATGATGAAATTTGATTTTGAGAGGCGACAAAGTGACCTTTCTTGGAAAAAAGGCTTTCTAGTGAAGTGTCAAATCATCAAAAACTGAGGAAGACACATTATAGAACTCGGTGAGATCTTTCCAATGGTGTTGATGGTTTGTCAAACTGAGCTACTATCTAGTCATAATAGGCAATAGAAAAATTGGGGATTTTTATATGAAAGGACGTTTTCCCTCCAATTTGGATTCATTTGCAAGTGAGATGTGGTGAATTTGGAGAGGAGGAAAATGCCCTAAATATTGCAGAGATCGTAGCAGACAAACTCACCGTCAGAATCAGGATCTGCGACTTTCAGGTAGGTGGCCTTACTCATGTCTTCAATTTCAGTGGTTTATTTCCTGATTTTTGGTACCTGGCAGCTCCCTGAGAGACCCCTACTGTTGATCACGGTCGCATTGCACTTTTTGGGCCCAGAAGTACTATATGGCTCATAGGAAACAACTAGAAACTTGCGAGATCACACTTTCTGGGTTGAAAACTGTGATTTGGGGCTGGAGAGAGGGTTGGTATGTTGACCTGGTGGGGACAGAAGGCTGATCAGTGTAGACCATTGTTTTATTCTTTGAATTGACAAGACATGTGGTGTTTTGCAGGCATGGTAGAAATGAAAATCAACTGATGTGAACGAGACATAGATACTCTTTGATCTGACATCCAGGGGGATTAGGGGATTCGAGGGGCATTGGCTCGTTATGGGGTTCTCAATTTGGTAGAGAACCCATTGATGAGGGTAGGTGAGCCCTTACTATCGAGAATTATGAGTTATTGGGATCCAGACTAGGAGGTCTTTGTCATGTAGGGGCACAAGATTGAGCTCACATTACAAGATATTTATTTCTTGACTAGACTACCTCCCCTCGAAGTGGTGGGGGTTATTCATCCAGTCTTACCTCATGGGAGGAACATTACTAATTTTCTTGAGTGCCATTGTCGATGGGGTGTTCGTGTCAAGGGCATGACTATCCCGCTTGTTGATCTAGAGAGGCTAGAGACATAGGTTGTTGCCACAACTGTGCTATGAGTCTTGGGCACCCAAGCATTCCACTACATCATTGGTGGGTAGATGATGTTGGTCGAGATTGTTTTGGCTGGGACCTACTATGGGTGGGCCCATATGATGTTGTCGGTAGTGAAATGACAGTTAGGTCTTTGCAGGAGGCAGGTGAACCGTGATTGTGCTTTTGGTATAGTACTATGTGCATTCTTCTTTGAGAAGATACCCACTATCTCTCCTCATGTACAGATCTAAGATGGGGGCCTACAGGAGCCCAGGATGCACTGCTAGGGGAAGCTCTTGTGGAGAGGAGGAGGGGGAGTCGGTTGGGTGTTCTGACCTAAGTTTTTCATACATTGGGATCAAATGCCCTTTTATATTGATGATTACCATTATATTGGGATGAACTATTAGGGGGATCCTGACTTGCCACTTCCATCCAGGCAAGAATGGGGACCAGATGGTAAGTGTTAAGTTGCTATTCTTATGGTGCATTTCATGGGTTTATCACGTGTATATGGTATTGAGTGTAAAATATGTTGTATGTAGACATAGCACTAGTAAAGTAGACATGATATGCAGTCCAAGTCGTAATGCCTGGGGCTGCAGATTGATGGACATCATCATCACATCAAGGTTGAGACGATACTGTGCTGCTTGCTGATCTTCATCGTAGGTTTGATGTACTCTTGACTGGAGTTTCAGAGCGTGGATGGCATGTCTTAGAGGATCGATACACATATGAGTGCACCGGTCTTCCCTCAGAGTGGGGAGGTATTGTGCGGCACATGGAGATGGTTTGTCAGGCAGTACGTGATCTACGTGTAGGTGGAGCAAAGCCTTTGGTGCGAGATCCATCGAACAATGACTATATGTAGGGACATGTGGGTCCGATTGATTGTGATATTTATAACATGCTATGAGCATGTCAGATGTATTTAGAGCTATGGATCCAAACACTTTTATGTTAAATAATGTGATTATGCATTTTATATGACGATGATGGTTCGCCATTTGTTTTGTTTATGGTTATCTTCTATGGTATACATGTGATAGATGCCAATCTAGAATGTTGTTTTCAATGGAATCTACATAGTTATTTTGGGCTCTAGGAACATGACTGAACGTAATGGTTTCAAATTCACATACCAACAACTTAACTCGTACATATTTTCTAAATAGGACTTGGTTATGATACACACCATTCAATTGCATGACGAGTAGCAAGGAATCTAAACGAACATGAATATGAAGGATGCAATGAGCAAGGGCATCGACTAAAAGACCTATCACTACATCATATTCAGCCTGGTTATTAGTGGCAGATCTAATGTACACGCCGTTTGAAAGGACTAACATATGCAAGGGGGTAAAAAAGACCCATGCTGCCAAGGTTATATTTCGGGAGAGGCAACTCGCACCATCAGCATGACCAATATATGGTGTGGATGATGGATCCAACTGAAAGGTGAAAAATAAAACAGATGAGATGATGAAATCTACCCAACTTCATGGCAGAAATAAAGACACACAAATCAAAGGGATGTGCTATGAGTGAAATTTCTTGAGGTAGAGCGCATGGGAGAATCAAGAAGGAAATGGCCTTCAAAATCCTCCACAGAAATGCCCCCTTGCCTAAGTGAAAGGGTAATCAGGGGTAGACATAGCTTCCATGGTGTCCTCATCAGGCTGGGAGATGGGCGTCTGGGAGGAAGACTGAATACATGATGCATCAACATTACGTGGTGCATCAACTTGATAAATAAGGTTCACATACACATCATCTTCAATGGTGCATGACGAGCTGGTAGATGAAGGATCTACAGATGTTGAGACCTCGGACTCTATCGAAGGGTGTTCGATAGAAGTGTGCTTAGAAACGTCAGAAAGGCTTACCTACGAGGAACTCAAGGATGATGACAAGTAAAGGATATGGCCCGTGGTGTCCGTCATCTCGAAATCCAGGGGAGGCATCATGATGGTGGGACTAGAGTCCCCCTTTTCTAGTTTAGTGGTACCAGAACCCATGGTTAGAGGAGTAAGTGTTCCACTACAAGTGGTCTCATATTCGTAAAGTGCCTGAAGGCAACCACAAAATTTGTGTGACGAGGGAAACAATTGGAATAGTGACCATAATGATCACACAAGGCACAAGGGTGATTTGTGCGCAGCATTTTTAGTTTCTTAGGTGGTCTCAGTAAGTTAACATGGACTTCAGGGATATTTGACTCAAGGAACGTTTCATGAACCAAAGGTTTGAGTTGAGGAAGTTTGAGACAATTATTGGTGGCATGCCCAACAATTTTACAAAAAGCACATGGGGGTGACGAATTTGGGGCCTTAGGGGCTAGAGGAGCTTGGGGAGCCCTATCCTTAGGTTCTTTCCTCTTAGCTTTGGCCCCTTGTCTGGATGCTTTCACAACATGAGTTGGTTCTTGTTGAGGTTGTGATGGAATTGAAGTAGATGTAGGGGTCGTAGGGACTAGTTGAACTGGGGTCAAAGTGTGGTAAGGTCTTAGTTGACCAGGCATAATGCTTGCAAGGTGATCGATGTACCATACTGGGATCCCCAGAGTCATGTTAGGAAGGACCAGTGAAGCCCTGATAGGGACATAAAATACTCCCGGAGGGGGGAATAAGAAAGGTATCTGGCATGTAGGGTAATGACCCGGTGGAATATATCATAGATGGTTGAGACCTGGAGGAACAGTTCCTGGGGGAAACATAGTTGAGGCACCCACAAACAGAGGAGGTCCTTGGGGTGTGGATCCAGAGGGCTCAGTTGGGATGGAAAAAATAGGGTGCTGAGGAGCTGATCGTTGATCGGATGTACCAGACTTCTTAAGAGCAGTCCATGATGCTTGTAACATGCAAACACTCATAGATTTAGGCTTTGAAATAGGAGGGGGAGGACTAGGGAAAGCACCCAACAATGAGGAATATTTATAGACTCCGGGTGAAACAATGGTGAGAGGAGTTGAATACTATTTATTGGACACCGATGAGAAAATGCACTCAGGGAAGGTCATGGATGTTGGCTCCTATTAGGTCAACTAATTGATGGTAATGATCTTCCCTTTGTGGGGGAAGCATATCTTACGAAACACTCCAAACGTGACGACTGACATGGCATATGTGTAACTAAAACATAAGAAAATGTTGTGATCCAAAGGGGCATCAATGAATTCAATGTTGACATGGACAATCTTGCTAGCAAGAGTCACTAGATAGTTTTGGTACATGCCAAGGGCCCGGGAGGAGTGTCCATCCCAAGCACGCAAAGTGATGGTGGAGGGGGACAAATAAGGTGACTTAAGTTGTTTCCAAATAGAAGTGGACATCACACAGGTGGATGCACCTTCATCAATAATCCATCAGGAGATGATGGCATTATAGACATGGACTGGTATCTGGAAAGCAACAGATGAAGGCAATGGGGGATGTTTTCATGTATCAACCGGAAAGATAATCAACTGATCATCAGAAGGATCTACTATACCCAAGGCAGTTAGTAGAGATTTATTTTGAGATGGGCATGATTAGAGGACTTCCAATGCTGACATGGCAACAAGTGATTGCACCAAGTCGTCTACTATACTGTATGTATGGGTAGATCGATTAGAAGCCGCATTATGGTGTAATGGTCCCTTTGGGATCTTGGGAATGGTATCAACTTTAGGTTGAGGGATCTGTAACATACCATTTGGTGTCGTAAGAGGCTCAACATGTTCTTTGGTTTTGGACTCAGTGGCAAATGAAGTCGAGGGATTGTCATATTGATGCGACTGAGTTTGCAGGTTGATATTGGAGGGGTTATCCTCACCAGAGTTCATCAAAAGGATATGGTAGTCACCAGGACCAGAAGGTTGGTGGGTATGGACTGCTTGACCTAGCTAGGGTTGAGCAGCAACAAATCCTTGCTAAGGGAAATCATTTGTGAGCACTGCCGGTTGATATGGCGTAGGATTCTGAGGTGATTTTTAACCTCTAGAAGTTGCTTGAGCTTCCCACATTTGGTGCATTTGGGGTAAGAGAGGACACTCATGTGTATAATGGCCATGTACAACAAAACATAAAAAAGGCTTATTCATATGAATAACCTTGTTCTGCTTGGGATGGCTGCTCTATTTTTGGTTGTTGGTGTTAGGCTGGTTCCCCTAGGGTTCACTAGGTTGATTACCTTGATTACCCTGCTTACCCTTCCATTTTATTATTCCTTTTCTTCGAATATTGGGTATTGGTCACACTATACTGTAAAGCCACCTAGTCCTAAGGGGGTGGTGGCTGCTGGGGCTTAGAATGCATGGGAGGCTATGACATTAATGCTTGAGGATCTGGAGTGCTAGGCTGTGCATAATGAGAAGCAACATTTTGGTAAATAGGGTGGGGTCCTGAAAACATGTTGTTAGCAGGAGGGGCATGAGTGTTAGAGGAATTGGTGCCCCCTTGCAGATAGCCATAACTTTGCTGATTATATGGCAAAGGGTGTGAAAGGGTTCCAATGATACTGTTGGTGGCGTGACATGCCCCTGGTGCATTGGAACTTCCATATGAGGGAGGTATGAAATGACGATATAGACATAACCTGATTGTGCATAAATCATATCATATCTCAGAGCAGTTTGGAGAGCTTCTTCCTCGATCTAAGGAAAATGGGATGCGACATCTTTTCCAATGTGTGCTAGAAGGCTCCTAAGAAACCAATCTAGATAGAAATGGTCTTTGAAGGGCGGGGCACTACATGTTCTTCTCCTTCGATGCCACTCTTAAACATGGTCACATAGGCGAGTGGCGGAGGACTCGCAGAATGATGTCAATAGCTTTATACTAGTGTCATACCGGAGATGTAACTGGAAATATGAGAGGAACACTTTAGTAGCTTCGTGAAAATGAAATGAGATGCGACGGGCTGTTCTACATACCATTTTGCAGCGCCTCCAGTGAGCATGCATTGGAATAATCGAAGATGAATGGAGTCATCAGTAATGGAGTTAGATGAACACCACATGTGGAAGGATCGACCAGGGTTGGTAGGGTCCTCTCCGATATTCCCCTCAAACTTTGGGATGTTTGAGGGAAGCTTAGTTGACATAGAGGGCCAATGACCATCATGGTGTATGGGGTTGTTTATCAACTGGTTAAAATCTGGTAGACTTAACCTAGCCATTAAGGGAAGCATGGGGGCTGCCAAAACAGTTCCTGAGACTATTCCACTTCCTGTGACCACTGGGATAGAACCAGAGCGAACAACAGGTTGGGTTCTTGCACCAGCTGTGGGTCCGGACATGGTGACGATAGGTGGTGAAGGAAACTCAGAATTAGAATAACTAGGAGAAGATTCGGTATGGGGACTCATAGGGCTATGAACTCGAACCCAAGGGGGAGGGGTAATATGTCCAAGTGGAAATTGGGGGTGAAGGCCTAATAGTTTTCGCGACAAATGCCTTGCTGGCGCAATGGTGGTAAGACACATGTGACATGAAAATGGTGAAGGGAGATAAACAATATGGCTTTGTCTTGACGAGGGGAGATAAATTTATTATGATAAGTCTTGGCTTAGCAATGTAAACCAAGCACCCTTCGCTTAAGGTGTGCTTTTGTGTGCAAGTGTATTTATTGATTAAGCCCAGATCGTGTTCATAAAAAAAGAAAAAAGCTTGCTGAAAATAAACTGAAATTAACAACAGAAAATGAACAACAAAAAATTAATCAAACCCCACCCAAACTAGGCTTGCAAACACTGTTCTGGTTGGTGAATAAATCAATGGAAAATACACTAAAATGGTTAAGATATCTAGATGTCAGTGTGACTTGGATCAAGTGACACTAAGCTGTTGGAAAGTGGTGCAACAACAAAAAAAACGAGAGGGGAAGATTGCTGCAAAAAGATAGGGAGATTGGTAAAACACTTAGGGAAACCGATGGGACCCTAAGGTCAATGACCAAACAAGTTTAAATGTGAAACTATGGATGGTGACAACCTATCTTTACAGATCTAAAATAGAAGGGTATAGATCTAGAAAATGCGGCTGAAAGCGCTGCAGAAACTTAGACTACTCACTCAGCTAAACTCCTCCTAGAAAGGTGGAAGCATACTAGAAGCCCTAGGGGAAGATAAATTTGACTTTGAAGAGTAAATTAGAGTGGATCAAGGCCTAAGCGGGGTGAGACGAAGGTTAGACAACCCAACAGATAGTTCTCTGCAAAACCCAGAAACAGATATGAGAAAAACCCTAAAACCGAGAAATCACAAGTACTAACCTGTTTTCTTGTAGGGATCACACTTTTTGGGTTGATAAGTGTGCTTTGGCCTCTAGATCATACTTTTTGGGCCAAAAAGTGAGATTTCTACTCCATGGATCCCGGTCGGAAAATCTTGGAAAAAAGTGCCGCCTTTGTCGTGGCTAGTTCCTATGACCTGCGAAAAAGACCATAAAGCTTGCGGAGGTCAGAAATTTAATAGATCTAGTGTTAAAAAACTAGGAAACATTAAGAGAATTGAAAAAATAAGAAACCCTAAGTTGAAAATTGAAGGTCATTGAGGTTTCTGGATTTGAAGTATAATCTCCAGTGGAGTCACTAATTTTGTTGTAATGTTTTCTTCTCAAAGATGTACAAAAAGAACCCACTTAAGATTGTGGATGACAAACAACCTCAACAATATAAATGGCTGCTAAACATTGTAGATCTGTAGCAACTGATAGAAACAAAACCTGCCAAAGTTTGGATCTATGCTACAATCATAGTTAAACAACAAAAAGAAAGAGTAATAACTCCAATCATCCAATGGAAACCAAATATACAAAGAATAGTTTTATTATAATACCTGTGAATGGAAGAAATAAATGTTACCAGTCCCCCTCTATGGGATGGATTCTTGGCTATCCTCAAACGTCTTCATCTTATGTAGAGTCTCTCTCCTCTACAATGTATAAACCAAACAAATAATGGTGTGCGACAACGAAAATAATGAGAGTTACAAAAATGAGTGCAACAATGAAAATAATCAAAAGTGAATAATGAATGGAAAACCCTTCTATTTATAACAAAATATTGAGTTATCCTTGAATAATGAGCAATAATAAAATATTATTGATCCCATTCTTGGAATAACCGTCTGGAATATTTTATTATATTTGTTGAGGAGGGAATAAGTATTTAAACTTTTATTTAGAAATAATAAAAAAATAAATTATTTGTTTATCATCTCAAGGAATTAATTAAGGAATAATAAACAAATAATGATTTATTTAATTATTCCTAAGGGATTTAGTCAAATTTGACAAAGATATTGAGAATCTTGCTTTGAGAATCTCTCTGTTTAATATACATAGATAGGGGTAGAGACATTAGTATGCAATTCAACCTCCATATATTAAATATGTTCATCACCACTTTACATTCAATGCCATTATCTATGGCGCACGAAGTCAGCCATGGTGTATCACACAGATCATTATCTCAATCTCCATAGACTAAGAACGTTTAACACATGTAGACTATTCAAGGAATGGTGTTATAGGGTGATTACCCCTAAGAATAAAATGATACTTTCTTGAAAGAGAGGACTAAGCCATTTAATACACCTAATATATATATATATATATATATATATATATATATATATATATATATATATATATATATATATATATATATATATATATATATAGATATATATATATAAGAGGTTGTGTTACAAGTGACATCATAATGAAGTTTCAACATTGGGCCTCGGGGTAAAAATAATAAACCAGTATATTAATTGATTAAAATGATCATATATGTATATGTGTGCTAGTTAGTATTAACAACTATAAGTCTAGAAGACATTGGTATGATGCACCTCTATTTAATGTAATCAATAGTTGCATGCCTCAATGTCAAAACATCACAAGAAATAACATGACAAGGAAAATAAACAAAAATGTGGTCGTGTATAGCTTCAACAAATCCCAACATGAGATAGAAGAAATATGTGTCAGATGGGAGAGGTCAATTGAGTAGCGTGGAGAAGGAGAATTTCTCAACTGGGTCAACACCTCAAGGAGTCTCAAGGCCAAGCTAAGAAGTTACAAAGCTGACAATGAAAGACTAGTCAAGGCCCATGAAAGGCAAGGAAATGTCAATGTTACTCCCTTATAGAGCCTTTTAAAATTGTAGAGCTAAGGAAAATATGGACCACGAGTCAACCCTAGAAATAAATAGAGATACATGGAATAGGAGGAAGAGACAAATTTAGCAGATGGAAACTGATGCAGAAGCTTGGTTGATGGGAATGAGGAAGTTCTTTAGGATTCTCAATTATTCTGAGATCATGAAGAAGAGGGTGGCCACATTTAGCTTGAAGGGAAAATATGATATATGGTGGGAAGATGTGAAAATTTGAAAAATATATGAGAAGAATATCTGACCTAGTGTGTATTCGAGGAGTTGTTTCATAAAAAGTACCCATCAGAGAGATTTTTCAATAGAAAGAAAAGGGATTCTATGAGCTCAAGATGGGATAAATGTCACATGGTGAATACACCACCAAGTTTGTAGAGTTTTTGCGATATGTACCCTACTTGAAGTAAGAGAAAGAAATTTTCCAAAGATTTATTAGTGGACTAACCCAATCTTTCAAGGATCACATTGAATTTGATGAATCTTAGGCATTAGAGGATGTCATTAGAAAATTGAAGCATTATTATGAGTAGTCAAAACACAGGACAAAAATTAAGGGTGGTTGGAAGCCAGAAAGTAATAGAAAGAATACAAAAATATGGCATAAGAAAGGAAGGGAAATGAAAACCACAGGTAAAAAGGAAGATGTAGCCTCAACTAGTATAGGCCAACCTGAACCAAAATTCAAACCAACTGAAAAAGGGCATGTGCATCAACCTATAGGAGGATAAAATAGATCAAATGATAAGAAACCATTGCAATGCTATACATTTGGAGGAAATCAATGTAAGACAGATTTCCCACAATGGAAGGATTCCAGGCCACAAATATACAACATAAAAGAAGATTTCACTATGAGTGATGTAACTTAGAGTATATCCAATATATATTCCACCATTGACAACAGACAGGATGACCATTAGGAATCCATCATTGAAATGGAAGATAAATTTTTTAATCAAATTGTCTCTATTCTAATTGACCCTAGCTCCTATTATAGTTATATTATCCTTGAGCTTGTATATCATTTCCAGCTAGCCAAAGAAACGCATGGAGAGGCATGGTTGGTCTAGCTAGCCGCAAGGAAAAAGACAAGAGTAAGCCAATGGGTAAAATCATGCACATTTGAAATCAATGGAATGACAACCATAAACAACCTTAATCTACTTCCCTTGGGTGCATATAGTATACTACTAGGAATCTATTGGTTGTACACCCATAAAACAAAAGTAGATTATTATGAGAAGGATATTGAATGCTTAGATAAGATTGGGGAAAGAAGAACACTACAAGAAAAAACAAAACCTACCTTAGTGAGAATGATCGCAACTATGAGAGCTTAGCATAGCTGTAGAAAAGGGTGTGCCCTATTTCCGTACACATATCTAGTAATGCGGAAGCTAATAGAAATGTAAGGAAATAAGATAATGAGGTCCTGGATAAATATCCTATTCTATAAAAATACCGAGATGTATTTCATCTAGACATCCCTAGTATACCCCCTCATAGGGAGGTATACTTTTCTATAGAGTTGATGGTAGGAGCATCACCAACTTCCAAGGAATTCTATAGGATGAGTACTCATGAATTGGTAGAACTCAAACTACAATTAAAGGATATTCTTGCTAAGGGCTACATAATACCAAGTGTGCCTCCATGGGGAGCACCAATATTATTTGTAAATAAAAATGATGGCACACTCATATGATGCATTGAGTACAGTGTTACACTAAAATTTGTCACCATGACTATTTGCAGTTAGTATGGCTCCATCAATTGTCATACTATCCTCCTTGGCAAGCCTCATACCTCTGCTCTCCATGTCAAACTTCAAGAAAGAGAGAAAGTCATTAAAAATCTATATATCTCTAGGTACGCAGTTTCTCTTAGCCTTACCTGCGTGTACGCACTCCAAGTTCACAATACCTGCGTACTTGTATGCTCTGTATGTAAAGCAATGGGTTCGTACTCCTGTAAAGGTCAAAAGGCGCAAGTTTCACTCCAAAAAAGTTACTTGTGGTCATTTCTAGAGCATTCTAGAAGCTTGTTTGACGTGCATGAAGCGCCTCCAGATGGTTCATGTATCCCTACCAAAGAGGAACTTATCCCATCAAGAGGGGAGCTATCCCATCCAAAGAGGGGCTTATCTCATTGATGGTGGACCTGAATAACTTCCTCTAGAGCACTATAAATATAGGCATTGGGCCAAAGGGAGGAGAGGTTGAAAGCTGAACATTCCTAAGGGTAGATGCTGCTGGAATTAGGACTCCCTTGTAAAGCTTGAGAGGAGAGATTCCCATCCTTTCCTTGCCTTGTTTGAGAGTGGGTGAGTTGATCAAAGTAAAGGAAAACTCTTGCTGGACCCTAGGAGGGACTTGCACAACACCAAGGCTCAGTTTGTAATGGTTCCTTTTGTTACCTTTTAATGCAAATGAACTTATTTTTCTCAATAGATTGTTATTCATGGTTTGTTTCATATACTCCTTGGTCTATATGATAGGTATGTATTGTTTTATGAGTTTATCAGGTGCTATTTAATCTTTTGGCTTGTTAGTGAATGCAGGTTTCGAAGAGAAGGAGGAGCTCATCCGGATCGGCGAGGCTGGACTACTACAAAGCGTTGGACTAAAGGTATGTTAAAGATCCCCTGATTACTTGTATTTGCAATGCATGTTTAGAGAAACGTAACTTTATTTGTCTTGTTTGTCACTAGAAAGCTTTTGCTTCTAGGGAGGTCGGTTGTGTCCGCACTAACGACTCTTTCCGCATGACAAAATGGCGACCATACTGGGGAATCCATTGATGTGAATGTTTTTTCCTTTGTATGAAACTTTGTTCTGAGAAAAGTCGTTTGTTTTCTGGTTTTTGGCTGTTTGACTGTGCATTTGGGTGGGCTAGCTTAGGGTTAATTTAGATTTTAATTTTTCTTGGTTTTTCTAGAAGTATGCAGCCTCTGCGTTGAGCACAGTGCGTACCTGTACGCACTACAGCTTTGTGCACAGAGCGTACACGCACCTGTGCAAACAGGTTGCCTGCGTACCCTGTCAAAATTGAGAAAATTTTCAATTTTCTCCTTTTTGCCTCTTAGATTTTGTTTTTAATTTGTTTTTGCTGCCCAGATCCACTGGTTATCTGCCATAAATCTTCACCTAAGCTTGTTTCATTGGCATTCCTGCTTTAAGCTTTCATCAATTGGGTGTTTTGAGTCTCTTTTTTGAGAAATTCTAAATTTGATTTCCTTTGGTCATTACTTGGAGGTTTGTCTAAGTCTTTTCACAATTTTGCATCTTTTTGCTTTTGCTTTTTCAAAAAAATTTCCCCCTCATTCGCCGGGGGGGGGGGGGCTAAATTGTGTATGAGTGTTAATCGCCTTTGAGTGTTTTTATTTTTTGATCTTTGGAACTCTCACCCAATTTTCTCGACTTGCACTTGATTGGTTCTTAGATTACATTAGAATCATCTTGTGTTTGAGGATTCTCTTGCATAGATCACATTTGCATAATTAGAATTCTCATTTTCAGAATATGAATGAAAAATGTGCATAGATTACATTTGCATACTTTTCAAGTGAATTGTGCATAGGTTACAATTGCATAGTTTACATTCTGAAAAATCAATCGTAGATTTAGATCAGCTTTCTTTGATTTGAATTTACACAAAAATAAAAATAAAAAAAATGGTTTGGAATTGATTTGCATTAGTTTTTCTTGATGAAATTAGTGCATTAGAGAATTTGGTATATTTTCTCTTAGTGATCAATTTTTTGCATTGTTGGAAGTGAATGGAAACTCTCTCCTTACTTTAATTAGGATTCATCGAATTGAAAAGATCACATTATCATATTCGATTGCATTCAGTTGAGTCGGGTCATAACACCATTGGTTTCATATCCATTTACCCATTTGAGTAATAACAGCCTTAATAACACAGCGCTTAATTAAAATTCATCGAGTAATTTTTACATTTCTAGGGCTCTGAAACACCAATATAGATCAGGCTAGTGTCTTGGAGTAGGAGAGTAATTAACTCTCCAAGACGGCAAAACCAAACAAGTAGCTCATCTTGTGGTAGGATAAATCCAATTGTTACATTTATGCTCTGGGAAAGCTCCTCTTAAAGGAGAAGCACGAGACCGTGTCCGAACCAGTGAGGGGATCAATCCTCCTTCATTGGGAAAGACGCCAGATACGCACGTACTACAAATGGTAAACCTCGGATTATTGTTGAGGAGCCTGGGGTTACTTGTCGGTAAACCTTGGATTATTATCAAGGAGCCGGTAAGGGGATTGAGCTTGTTACTCTGCCATTGCGTGCTATCGGGTCGTAGACTGTTCCCCCAGGTGTATTTGTTGCTATTGGTGACCTTAGTGACCATTATCTTTAGGGTTCTACCCAAGGTGACGGTGGAGGGAAGATCCCAATGTACCTGGAGCAGACGTCGGCTAGACTCACTTGGATTTTCTGGGGGGTTCACTTCACTCGAGATGGTTAAAGTGGAGGAACTTGGTCCAGTCTATTCATTAAGCAGGTTGCCGGGGTAACTGTTCCACCCGCCACTTCTGTACTGAATTCTACGATGTTGGATTTCATCCCCAACTAGTGTTTTCGGTCCGGAAGGTTACTGTTTGTGTATGGTTTGACTCCTAGATTTGATAGTGCGTGTTAATTTGTTTGTTTTTACTTTTAGAGACCATAGGTGTGAATTGTGAATTTTAATTGTTAGGTGTGAATTGTGAATTGTTAATTTTAGTTTTAAATTGTTAATAAAATTCACTGAAGTTGAATATAATGGCAAATGTTCCGGAATTTACCAACCTAGGAACCCCTCCTAACGAGAATCCTAGTACTTTTCCTTACTTTGGAAATGTTGGTCCTCCTTATATGGCTACTTTTTCATTACCTGGATTTACAATAGGTTTACCGATATGGTTATTTTCAACTTCGTTGGCCCAAAGTACTCCAATTGTTCCACCTCAACCGAATGCTTCACCTCAACAGAGTTCACCATCTCAACATCACCAACCTTCTGTTGACCCTTTACCTTCTTCGCCTAATTTTTCTTCCTCCATTTCTTCCTCTTCGCCTGGTAAAAGCCTTGATGCTAGTAACCAGGAGGCTAAGAAGAAGAAGAAAGGGAAGAAGAAGAAGAAGAAGAAGAAGCAAGATAAGGAAGAAGTCAACCAATCAACTGTTAGTTGTGTTGAAGAAAACTCCGACATGCATCGTAAACCCAAATACCCTTGCAAGCTTTGTAAGGGTGACCACTTCCTTGTCAATTGTCCTGGTATTCCAAAGGCCTTGGAAGTATGGTCAGAAAAATCTCATCAACTTTCCATTGCTCCATCAACCAGTGATAGTCAGGTTCCTGGGAAAAAGGGTAAAGTTAGGTTTCCTTGTAAGTTATGCAAAGGGAGTCATCAAACTCACGTTTGCCCTCACATGGATGAAGCCTCAACATTTTTGGAAAACCTTACTGTTCCACAGCAAGAATTTCCAACTGGTTACCGTAAACTTTCTCCCAACCTACTGTCAACTGACGGAGTGATTGATCTAAATTCAAGTACAGTCGATCACACTCTGCCATTGACGAGTGAAACTCATGTCACTCAGGTTGATGATCCATTAGTTGATCAAGTGGTCGATTCAATTTCACATTCGGTTGATCCCACTTTCCATTTAGAGAGTGAACTTCATACCGCTCAGGTTCTTCTTGTTACATCAGATTCTTCTATGCCGGGGGGCATTTCACCTGTTTCTACAGAACCCCCTCCAAGTACTGAGGTCTTTTCCTTTGATTGGAATAGACTGACAGAACCTCGTCTTCCTTCCTCCATCCCTTTCCAAATAATTGTCAAGGCTGGTGGTAGGGACATACATTGTACTCAGGTAGATGAAGGTGCTTCTGTTAGTATTTTATCCTCAACTGTTTGGAAAGCTTTGGGTTCTCCTCAGCTTGCGCCTATTACATAGAATCTGAAAGCTTTTAACAGAACCATTAGTGAACCTTTAGGGATCCTTCCTAAGTTTTCTATTACCTTGGAAGGTAAAACTGTCTATATTGATCTTATGGTAGTTCGAGGTCCCTTGGATTTCAATTTACTCCTTGGGCGAGACTATGTTTATGCAATGAAAGCTATCGTATCGACACTCTTTCGCGTGATGTCTTTCCCTCACAATGGCAGTATTGTGACTGTAGACCAGCTTTCATTCCCTCGTCTTGTCTCAGCTACCAATAATATGACAACCCTAAATGTTCCTGATTCTAAAGTGGTATCTACCCTGCCACGGGTTAATTATGTGGCAACTGGTCCCATGTTTTCAGTTACCGATGTAAGTGAGCCTCTCACTGTTTTCTCATCTTCCTTTGATTTAGATCTGGTAATTGACATGGAGAACTCTATGGGATTACTTGAACACGATGTTCTTATCCCTTTTGAGTCCCTTGACATGTGTTCCTTCCAGAGAAGTATTCTTCCTTCTGATGAAGACCTCTTGGAAGCCATGATCAAGGTGTGTCCATTGACATGTCTTTCTTCCAATTGGAAGCCATGATCAAGGGTGGTGAGGAAAGTTCCTTTTACTGTGTCAACCTCATTAAAAAATGAATCAGTGTAAATGAGGAAAGTTCCTTTTACTGTGTCAACCTCGTTAAAAAATGAATCAGTGAGTGTGAGGAAAGTTCCTTTTACTGTGTCAACCTCGTTAAAAAATGAATCAGTGTGTACTAGGATAGTTTATTCCTCTCTCAACCTCGTTAAAAAATGAAACTGGATGTAGCGAGGACAGTTCCTGTTACTGAGTCAACCTCGTTAAAAAATGAATCAAGTTAGAGGATAGTTCCTGTTACTGAGTCAACCTCGTTAAAAAATGAATCAGGCATGAGGATAGTTCCTGTTACTGAGTCAACCTCCTTAAAAAATGAATCAGGTAGATTTTAGGATATGTAGGTAGATTGTAGAAAGTAGGATTTTGAGGATAGTTCCTGTTACTGAGTCAACCTCGTTAAAAAATGAATCAGGTATGAGGATAGTTCTTTTCTTGTGTCAACCTCCTTAAAAATGAAACAACTCCCTTTTCAAGTTAAATATTGAAAGTAAACCTTCATTCCATCCATCTGGTTGAATGCAATGAAGCCTGGGGGGCATGTACCTCGCTTTGCATCATTATACTGGGGGCATGCGAACTTCTTGAGCATAGTTCCTTGTCTTGTGTCACGCTCGTTAAAAAATGAAACAAGGGTAGGTTAAGTAGGTAGATTGTAGAGCGTAGTCATGAGCATAGTTCCTTGTCTTGTGTCAAGCTCATTAAAAAATGAAACAAGGATTTTAGAGCATAGTTCCTTGTCTTGTGTCAAGCTCGTTAAAAAAAGAAACAAGGAGTCATGAGCATAGTTCTTTGTCTTGTGTCAAGCTTGTTAAAAAATGAATCAAGGTTTTTAGAGTAAAGTTTTTGTTAGGTAGATTGTAGAGAGTAGTTACGAGCATAGTTCCTTATCTTGTGTCAAGCTCGTTTAAAAAATGAAACACAGGTTTTGAGGATAGTTCTTTTCCTGTGTCAACCTCACTAAAAATTGAAACAACTCCCACAAGTCTTTCCAAGATCTTGAAAGTAAAGCTTCATTCCATACACCTCATTGAATTCAATGAAGCTTGGGGGGCATGAACCTCGTTTTGCGTCATTATGCTGGGGGCATGTGAACTTATAACAAGCATAGTTTTTCATTTCAAGCTTGCATAAACATGAAACCGAATCCGAGCATAGTTCTTTTCCTGTGTCAAGCTCGTTAAAAAATGAAACAAATCCTCCTCTACTTGAGTCGAGAGATTGACTAGATCTCATAAATGTTAAGTATTTAGGTTAGTTATTTCAGTGTTTTGCATAATTTTCTTACAGTTTTAGGTCGAGTCTTTCAAACGATCTCGTACATGAACCTTCATTCCATCCAGCTTGTACTTAGTTGAATGAAATGAAGCTGGGGGGGCATGCGCTCTAGCAGTTACGCTTAGGGGGCATCAAGCACAGTTTTCTCCCTGTTTCAAGCTTGTGTAAAAATGAAACTACTTTGAAGCATAGTTTTTATTTGTTTCAAGCTTTTGTAAAAATGAAACCTATCTTGAGTCAATTTCAGTTATTTTCAAGACTCGTTAAACTCATGAAAATCCCGAGATTATTTTGCTATCTTTCAGTCTCGTAAAACAAATGAAAATGCCGAGTTCTTTCCGTCTTTTCCTACTCGTAAATTAAATTGAAAGTCGGCCATATGAGTACATTTTTATCATTTTTTCGAACTCATTAAAACTTACGAAAAAATGAAAACCATGAGTACATTTTTATCATTTTTTCGAACTCATTAAAAACTTATGAAAAAGTGAAAACCATGAGTACATTTTTATCATTTTTTTCGAACTCGTTAAAACTTACGAAAAAGTGAAACCTTAGAGTCATCTTTTAAGCCCTTTTCTGACTCCTAAAACATGAAAAGATTGCCGAGCGTTTCTTTTACACTCATTAAAACGGAATTAAAAGACGGTCCCCTTATATCTCTTTTCTGACCGTAAAAACAGGAAAAGGTTGCCGGGTTTTTGTCGTTTCAAACTCGATACTGGAAATAAAACTACATGTCCTTGATCGCTTCTTACTTTTCATGTCAAAGGCACTAATCATGAAAGTACTCCTTGGTCGCAAGACTAAGCGGTTCTCTCAAGTATTATTTTATACTTTTTCGGGCTTGGGAGACACAACTTTACGAAAAAGTTCAACCTGGAGTCTTCTTAAGTTTTTTCAGACTCTCTAAAAATGAAAAACGCCGAGTTTATCCTATACTGGACTCGTTAAAATTTCACAGTAAAGGACCTGTTCGATTACAAACAGGAACGGACCACTCCTTCTTAGGGTTTGAATTAAAACTAAGTCAGACTCATTCGAAGGATGAGCTTATAATCAAGCATATGTTATCCTCCTCAAGCTTGTAAAAAATAAAGAGGAACTTGCCAGAAATGGTGGGGGAAAAGAGAGAAAAATGAGCCCATTTGTTATCCTTTGTCTCAGAAGAAGCCTTATTACCACTCTTGAACACGACACTTCTCATTCACCTAGGTTGGGAAATCCTTTGCCTCACAGTTGATCAAACCACATTGAAAGTCTTTAGCCGGGTATTAACTTTGGGTCAAATGTCACCAAGCCATCTGTCGTGTCGTTATGTGTTCAAGAGGTCTCTGCAATAAACATTCATTTGCAAAATACGCGTCATCCATTTTGACCATCCCTGAGTCAGTCCTTACAGCTACATTTCTTCAACTTGATCTATGATTTCGTGTTGTGGGCTTGCCTGCAACGGGTCGCTTTCTATCGACATCAGCACATTATCTAGAAACATGACCTAGGAATCGTCAGTACCTTGAAGTCTGCATGCATCAATGGCAGGTTTCTCGCCTTTGATGATAGTTTACATCATTGACTTTCGATCGAAGGATTCCGTGAAATGTTCGACATCAACTCATTCATTCACATCTCATGGATTGTACTGGGTACTTTGAGAACCATTGACATCACTGGTGGTCTCTCTCACGCTTGTTAACAGTTTACATCATTGACTGGTAATCAAGTGGTTTCTACCATGTTCGACATCAACTCATTTATTCACATGGATAGAATCGTACCTGTTCGGGAAGTAGAAATGAAGACCCTGGATCTAGTTTCCACCATCCAGGCTGCGAGGAGTTTTGTATTCATTATACAGTAGACTAACTATAAACAGATGGCTGCGTCCATACTGTGTCTACAAAAGTCTATGATTATGATGTATTGAAAAATCATTCTTGTATCAGAGCAGTAGTTAGTTTCTTAGTTAAAGTTTTTGATCTGAGTATGGGAATGCCTACCTCAGCGATGATATGATCTTATATATGTATTTTGTGTTGAATACTTGCAGGTTCCGACTGGGCTCTCCACAAGATAATCCTTGAAATGATAAAGTACTTCACCCTTCCTAGATTATATGAAACCCTTATCTGCTACAGGCTTCGCACTTTAGGGGGAAATCTGCTACACTAAAATTTGTCACCATGACTATTTGCAGTTAGTATGGCTCCATCAACTGTCATACTATCCTCCTTGGCAAGCCTCATACCTCTGCTCTCCATGTCAAACTTCAAGAAAGAGAGAAAGTCATTAAAAATCTATATATCTCTGGGTACGTAGTTTCTCTTAGCCTTACCTGCGTGTACGCACTCCAAGTTCACAATACCTGCGTACTTGTACGCTCTGTATGTAAAGCAATGGGTGCATACTCCTGTAAAGGTCAAAAGGCACAAGTTTCACTCCAAAAAAGTTACTTGCGGTCATTTCTAGAGCATTCTAGAAGCTTGTTTGACATGTATGAAGCGCCTCCAGATGGTTCATGTATCCCTACCAAAGAGGAACTTATCCCATCAAGAGGGGAGCTATCCCATCCAAAGAGGGGCTTATCCCATTGATGGTGGACCTGAATAACTTCCTCTAGAGCATTATAAATACAGGCATTGGGCCAAAGGGAGGAGAGGTTGAAAGCTGAACATTCCTAAGGGTAGATGCTGCTGGAATTAGGACTCCCTTGTAAAGCTTGAGAGGAGAGATTCCCATCCTTTCCTAGCCTTATTTGAGAGTGGGTGAGCTGATCAAAGTAAAGGAAAACTCTTGCTGGACCCTAGGAGAGACTTGCACAACACCAAGGCTTAGGTTGTAATGGTTCCTTTTGTTACCTTTTAATGCAAATGAACTTATTTTTCTCAATAGATTGTTATTCATGGTTTGTTTCATATACTCCTTGGTCTATATGATAGGTATGTATTGTTTTATGAGTTTATCAGGTGCTATTTAATCTTTTGGCTTGTTAGTGAATGCAGGTTTCAAAGAGAAGGAGGAGCTCATCCGGATCGGCGAGGCTGGACTACTACAAAGCGTTGGACTAAAGGTATGTTAAAGATCCCCTGATTACTTTTATTTGCAATGCATGTTTAGAGAAAGGTAACTTTATTTGTCTTGTTTGTCACTAGAATGCTTTTGCTTCTAGGGAGGTCGGTTGTGTCCGCACTAACGACTCTTTCCGCATGACATACAGGAAATTAAATAAGATGACCATAAAAAATAGATACACCTTGCTACAAATATGATTTATTATATCAGTTGAGAGGAGCGACAATCATCTCCAAAATCCATCTGAGATGAGGATATCATCAAGTTCAGATCAAGGAGGAGGGTATCCATAAGAGAAACTTTCAAACAAGGTAAGATCACTACAAGCTTGTGGTGGTTCCCTTCAGGCTTACAAATGCCCCTACCAATTTTATGTTCCTTTTGAGCAACATGTTGCACCCTTATCTAGATAAATTTGTGATTGTATTTAACGATGACATATTGGTGTATTCAAGAACCAAGGAGGAATATGAACAACACTTAGGAGTAATAATACAACTATTGAAGGAACACAAGCTTTATGCAAAGACGATTAAGTGTGATTTCTTCCCATCCTATATCCATTATTTGGACATATAGTCTCCAAGGATGGAATAACAGTGGATCTAGAAAAGATCAAAGCCATAATGGAGTAGCCATAATGGGATTGGATAGTTACTATAGGTGATTTATTAAAATTTTCTCCAAGATAGGTCATTCAATTATCAAAAGAAGTTCAAGTGGACTGCTAAATGTGAAACCATATTTTATCAGTAAAAAAAATTGCTCACCAATGCAGCAGTCTTAAGGATTTCTGATCTAGACAAGGACTTTTTACCTTACACTGATGCTTGCAAAGGACTTGGTGGGGTATTAATGTAGGATGGAAATCTTCTTTTCTATGAATCTCAAAAGCTGAATGGACATGAGATAAATTATGTGGTGCCTGACTTGGTGCTAGGCGCTATTAACCATGCATTAAAAATGTGGAGTAACGATTGGTCATGGAGGAATGTAATAATTGTTTAATCAACCTAAATTGAATGTGAGGCAAGCTGGTTGGTTGGAAACACTTAGCAACTTTTAATTTGATATCAAATATATAAAGGGAAAGAAGAATAGGGTTGTCGATGCCCTTAGTAGAAAAGTGAAAATAAACCACCTAACAATGATTAACTCTTATGTAACTAAGCTTGGAGAATAAATTATAGATACATGACAATATGACAAGCAATATTAAATATAAAGGAAGAGTTACAACAAGTACACAAGGGAGAAAAGAGTGAGGAATATCACCTCACAAAAGAGGGCTTGATCAAATTCAAAAATAGGATCTATGTGCTAAAAAACAGTGAATTGAAGAGGCTCATACTCAAGGAATTCCATTCCAAACCATAATATAACCATCTAGGATATCAGAAGACCCTCATAGCCATAAAAAAGGTTTTACTATTGGCCTAATATGAAGAAAGAGATAGCATACTTTGTTGCAAAATGTATGGAATTCCAATAGGTAAAGGCTAAATTTGAAACACACAACATGCCAAATCTTCATCTGGGGAATTGTGAGACTACATGGGGTTCCCAAGAAAATCATCTATGATATAGACGCTAAGTTTACCTCAATATTTTGGAAGGAACTATTCGAGGATTAGGGAGAGAATTGACCTTCAACATAATTTATCATCCATAAATGAATGGAAAAACAAAAAGAAAAAAAGATCCTTGAAGATATGTTGAAGATGTGTGTGATGCATTAGCCAAAGAGATGGTAAGAGTGCCTCCTACTCATAGATTTCATATACAATAATGGGTATCATGAATCTTTGAAGATGAGTCCCTTTGAGGTACTATTTAGGAGGTGTTGTAACACTCCTATTAGCTAGAATGGCCTCGTAAATAGGGTCTTAATTGGACCTATAATGTTAAGGGATTTGGAACAATAAATGTAGGCCATTAAGAAAATTTTTAAGGCAACACATGACCATAATTTTTTTTATGTGGATCAACATAGAGTGCATAAGGAATTTCAAGTTGGGGAACATGTATATATATGCATTAGAACCTAAAATATATCCCTAAAGATTGGGTCATGTGCCAAGTTTGCACCATGATTTTGTGGATATTTTGAGGTACCAGAAAGGATTGGACCAATGGCTTACATATTTTCCTTACCTCCTTTAGTAAAAAATCATGATGTCTTCCATGTATCCTTTAGAAATATATGCAATATCCTAGTAATGCCATTGATTGGTCTGTTCTACAGGTGGAACCAGAGGGATAATTCTAACTCGAACCATTATGCATCATAGAGTAGAGGAATCTCATGCTTTGGAACTAAGAAATAGAGTTGGTTAAACTACAATGGAAACACTTTGGACCTGAGGAATCTAAATGGGAAACCATTGATCAAATGCAAGGATATTACCTATATTTGATTATTAGATAAGTAAATATGAAAAACGTTGTAAATATTGTATAAATATATTAGCTCCATGAAAAAATATAACTAATACATTACATGTTTTGTTTTATTGTATATGGTCATAGACCACCGAGGATGGTGTTCCCCTCAAGAGGGAGGTGTTGTAATGACCCAATCATCCAGCAAAATATGTAGATATTGTGTTAATGGTCCCGGTCATAACACATTCATCTATATAATGTAAATATTTCCTTGGCCACCTTACATTTGTATGGTTACTGTAAATACTTTCTTAGTTATCCTGGTATGCATGTTGACATTTTCATTTGTATGGTTATTGTAAATAATTTCTTAGTCATCCTGGTATACATGTTGAAGTCTGCATTTGCATGGCTATTGTAAACACTTTCTTAGTTATCTTTGTATACATGTTAAAGATAATAAATATAACTATGATTTGTTCTGTTGCCTTACAATGGTTTAGGGGGTGAACCTTTACTTGTCATTTATACTTATGTAATTAGTGGAAAAAGATAATTTACCTTTACCTTCTCAAATGGGTGGAGGATTTAGGTGTGGATATAAAGATTAAGGGTTCAAGGATTACAAGGGAAAGAATATTGACCCTGAAAATTTTCTAAATAACTAATCCAATTCAAGACACCTATTGATATCTAGAAAAGGAAATAATGGAAATGCCGATAATAACATGGAAAGAGGATTAGGGTATGTTATTATTTATCAACAAATATATGGATTTTATGTGGTCCACGTTAAGTTTATAATCCAAATATTATGTCAATCATTATGATTTGATATATCACATGTGTTGTCTTAGATTAACATCAAGACCTAATAAGCCCCTAAATGCTGCAAGCATTGGTGTTTGTATGTCTAGGGAATATTTATGTAGTAAAGGATCCTTCAAACACACTCGTAGATATATATGAGAGAATTAGCACATGGTGGAGAAAATTTTTTCCTTCACACTTTTTTGACTCTAGAAAAAGCCCTGGGAAGATGGCAGATGACAAGAAAGGAGATAAAGAGAGGCCAAATGGCAGGAAATGGATTGGCCTACAAAAATGAGTGGTAGTGATAGGGCCAAAAGGGATAGGGAGACACCTCTGGTTGGTGCAGAGGGGTTGGGCCTTAACTACCTAGAGGATAGAATAGTAGAAAAAGAAGGGAAAGTCAAACTAGTAGGGGGTACAAAAACATAGAGAACAATGGAAGTGTAGTGAAGGAGGAAAGAAGAAAATAGTAGAAAGAAAAATAGAGAGATAAAGTTAGTAAGGAGGGATAGGCATATGAAGAAAATAATTGAGGGAATTTTTTGTGAAGGAAGGAGAGGCATGAGTTCAAAACCATGTGGTTGACATTGTGAGGGTAGCAGGGGGAGTTGCAACACTAAAGGTTAGTCACGATGAACTGCAAAGTCTTACTTTTGAGTGGTGTTAGAATCCTACTATTTTTGCACCTATTTAGTGTCTATATGCTAGGGTGTGTTTCAACATATAGTTTTTTTCTTGAAATTGGTTTAACATAGAAACCTGTTGTGGATACAGAGACTTAAATCCATTAATTTGATATCAACTCTTATTGCTATTTTGCATTGCCAGATATACATGGATTGTAGGGCTTTCATATCTCCTATCCTTTAGAATTATGCATTCTGGTAGAGATATAGTTTGGTAAGGCTATTACTCTATTATCATTACCATTCATAGAACAAGAATTTGAAATCATGTTTGTTTGGCTTAACTACCTTCCACCTAGTTTGGTAGGAAAACGACCGAGTCAAACTTTATGCCTCATAGCAATACACCATATATGTGAATTTTTTTATTTTTATTTTTTATGTTAATAGAACTATTGTTTAAGTTCTCTAGGATACTTGAGTTGACTGAGGGTGGATATTTTATCTCTGGAGTCCCTCATTAGCTAAAGTGTGGAGTCTTATAGCTACCCTAGCTTAATTTATTTGTTGAGTTCTCAACGTTAGTACACTCTGGATTCCCAACAATGGGTGGAGTTGATGAGAAATCTCAGGGTGGAGGAAATTATCTAGGATCCCTAAAATAAGAGAGGGTGGAGATTTTCATCACTGGAGTCCCTCATTAGCCGATGGGTGGAGTTTTAGAAAATTATATTTTACGGAGCAATGGAACACATAAAATATTGCAGAAATACAAACACAGAAAACACATAAAAAAAGAGAGACACAGATATATGTGGTTCACCTAGTTTGGGCTACGTCCACGGAGAAACAACCAGTCCTTATTTTATTATATTATTCAGAAAACTAAAGAGATACAACCTACAACAGATCCACTGTAACACCCTCTTCGCTCTCAATCTACTCTCTCTTCCTTACTCAAAATACAGATATACATAGACGCAATACAATTCCCTCATATATATTGAGGGGTTGCCTTATAGGGAAAAAAACCCTAAATTAAACATAACTTCTACCGTCAGATCATCCACCTAATGAACAACCCAGATTGACTAGAAATTACTAGATTTTTACAAGGCATTTTTACATCTATTTTTAGCTTCGGGGGCGCTACCCCCGAACCCCCACGGGGGAATTGCTGGCCCTTAGACCCCCGCATGCAGGGGTGTACAATCTTCCTAGGGTATACATCCGGCTGAAACCTTTGAATATAGAAGATAATCAGGCTCCACACCCAACATGGAGGACGATACCTATGAAACCCTTATATAGGCCTACAAACGAACATCTATATGCAGGGTGGAGGTGGGACAAACCTTTAGAATCCTTGGTATGGTCATTGGGAGAATCTTGAAAAGCTATGGGGTCGTAGATACATCGTAGGTAGTTTACTAATGTTGGGAGGAAAATTATGAATCTTATCCCAATGTCCATTATCACACATTTCTAGGTACCTTATTAGTTGTGATGCCTAGGTTTTCTTGGGCAATGGATATATTACAAGATAACAGTACTTTCTAATTTGCATGGTAGGATGTGGATTAATTGATGTTGTGGTCATGAATAACATTTTACACTTTGGCACTATTATTAAGTCATATGCTTAATGTACTTCCACACGCTGGAGGGTCACACATCATAGGAAAGAAACATACAAACTTTTGGGACAATATTTCTCATAGGGAACATTATGCAAGGTCTCAAGTCTCCTTAAGTTTTAGCCACTAGGTAGTAAAACTTGGCACTTGGAAATACCTCATGGTATTAGGGTGGAACTTCCCTTGTTGTGTTAAATGTGATGTGTGAGGTTCATAAGAATGCTTCCTAGTGTTTCGAAGTCATCTAGAGTGAATTTTTATTTTATTCACATATTAGCTTTATCACTGGTGGGTTCCTAGCATATTCTTTGTCAATATATTCCCTCTAAAATAACTACCTATGTTCCTAGTATTTTACCTGCATAAGTTATATTAATGTATTCCCTCTTTAATGACCTTGAAAACTGTTAGTTTTCTCATATATATGCATACAATAGGGAAGAGAAGGTTGTATTAATTGTTGTACCTATATTTGTTTTTCTTTTTCATAGACAACAAGAGAAATTCGTGACAGTATGCAATCTATGTGGCTTGTAATTGCACTGTCATCTACTCATACTACATAGTCATAACATTTTGCAATAACTTATGTGAGAATGACTAAATGTGAGCAATGTGTTGTCACCATAGCATTTTGGTAATTGTTATGTGGTGTTCATCATAAAGTATTTCCACACATCGATGTTATTTAAAATAACGTTATGATATCCTTGGGCATGATAACGTGTGAAATCGTTTAATTGAATTGTTACAAAGTGTGTTGTTATTGTATATTCATGGTTGGGAATATTGCTAAGTGTACTCATTTAACTCAATGTTGGGTATGAACTATTGTTTGGGCATGATGTCATGTGGAACCATTTAACTCAACGCTGAGCATGAAGTATTGTTTATTTATGGTTGATGTGATGTGAAACCAATTAACTCAAAGCTGAGCATGATGTAATGTCACCCAAAAATGTGCAGCGTTTTGTTTCATTATTGGGCATAATAAATTGTTAAAATAACATGTTTCTTTTTGTTTTGTTGCTTATGAAACCTAGTTTTGCATTAGTTCTCCAACCATGCATCTTAGCATCTATGATATGTGTTTTTTAGTAATGCGTGGAAGTTATGACAATGTTGTGATATAACTCTATTCTCTGCGAGGATTTTTGTTGTCCTAGGGAATTTCCTATATGTTAAGGTTCTATGAGCCACCTAATTGGTTAAAAATCAATTGTTGTACTTATGTTCCTAAAATTTTCATCAAGTTCTATTGAAATATGCTCTTAATTAATTGTTGCACAACTGTTGAGTTTTCTTATGTGTATGTGTGTGTGTGTTGATAAGCATATAGGTTCTTGTATCCAATGATGTGCTGCCATGTATATTTTTTAATGACGCGTTGTGTATGTTAACTCACCACAGGGCATGCAATAGTTTTAGTTGTAGTTTGCTTACAACTTGTCCTATCGATGTTTTTAACACATCCTGTAGCAACTAAGGAACATCATTTTCTAGCCATAAAATATGCAAATCGTAAATCTCTTGAGTTCAAATCTAGTTGTGATGACATTATATATATAGTTCACAAAATATGTGATCCTTGTAATGGGAAAGATAACCGATGTTTGCATTATCTTTAACTTTTCCATCAGAAATCATATAACTATGTGTTAGATGTAAAGTTTGTAGCTATATTATTTTCCAATGAGGGGAGTGGGTTGATATTTTAGTCATATCCATAATGTGGAGGCCAAAACCAAATTTTCCAAACAAACTAACTCCATCACTATCATAATCGAGTAGACAAAGTTAGGTTGCCACAAAAATGTTTTACCATATGTAAATAAAGTCATCACAATAGATTGAGTAATTAGAGCTTGAGGATAATATGGTCATGAAGGACAATTCTACGATGATGGTGTATTAGAGGGACTGGTACACTAAAATAATCAATGATATATATGATTGAAGTTATGAGATAAATTCATAGCATAAGCTTTATATCACTGAGGAAGGTTTTCCATATAGCCCTAACAGATCCAGAAAAGGGTTCCAAAGGCTATGCTTGAGAGTTTCAGTTCAAATACACAAAGTATATACACATCAGAAAATAAATTATACTTCACATAGGTTTTAAAGCAGTCCCGAAATTATATGAAATAAATTAGTTACATAATTACCAGGTAATATCAACATTATAATCCAATATCCTTGCTTTGATAACTTCTCTATTTAATATACATGATGAGGCTCATCAATAGGTAAATTATATGGGCCTTAATTTCACTCCCCATCTGATTAAAATTAACTTTTCTCGCATTTCTTTACAAATTTTATTATATTTTGCTTAGTGAGAAGGGTAAAGGTGAGAGGTTATGTCATGTGGCCTAATGTACATTAATTGCAAGATTTGGAGTAGTTTTGGGCTAATTTAAGTGTAGTAACTCGAAGAAGAAAATCAAGAGAGATTTTAGGATATTGGGTCTCCCTCCTTAACTCCTCAATCACTTGAAGATTCCTCCACCAAATCTCATCATCTCGGAGTTACAAGCAGCCAAGCCCACCAAGTTCATTGGCATCCATGCCAGTGATAGTTGAAGACAATTCAATCTCAAGTTTGGGAGCCAAGCCTCATGTTGACGGTGCTAGACCCAACAACCTATAAGGGGATCTCCCTGATAAGAAGTCCCAATTATACCTCAAACTGTTTGGTGTAGGAGTCCCAACAGTGGGTTGTAAAGCAATTCCTTGACTGCGATGTCGCACAGAGGCAAGTAAGATAACTCTGTTGGTAGCAAGGGTGTGACCACTGCAGTGAGTCAGGGAAGGTGCATGAGAGGTTATAACACATGGGGGTTCAGATGAGTGTGCCCCTTGGCAACCTGTAAAAGTACTCAGCTGGGAAGGGAACACACGAGTGAAGATGCATCACAAGCTACAAAGTAGGTCTGCCGACAATCCAAAGTGATGGTTAAACCAACATCACATCTGCCACAAGATTCATATAATTGCATAAAAAATAGTTCATACACAACTACTTTAGTTAAACAACATACATCGCTACAACAACCAGAATAGTCCAACTATAATAACAACATATGCATGAAAATGTGCTAGCTCTTATTATATAAAGAAATGTAAGTTCCAATCATAAAATACATCCATGTAAACCCACTAGGCCCAATAGTGGAACATTATAGCCACATCCACCTGCTTCCCTAGAGAGATGAACTAGCTTCGTGCAGTGGAGAAGTCAAGGCGCATTACAATATTATCCAAGCTCTCTCCAAGATAGTCATATTGGAAGCTTAGATAACCAAAAGCCTATACAATGAGTTATGAGGGACTATTTATAGCAAAGGGTGGGGTGACCCTTGACATTCCCCTTTGCGATAGTTCAACTACCCTCACGACTCTTCACCTACTCTATGACTGTTACATCCAATTATTGATACTTCACTTACACTTGACATGACTCAATATTACAATGCACACGTACTCATGTCAGACAACATGGCTTGAGCAAGCCATGCAAGACATCACTGGCACTCAGTCTGCTATGATGAGACCAACTCTTTGACATGCTTGTGATGTTGAAGGTGGTGAGTTGATGCCAAGCTTGGTCATCCATGATGGTGTGCATGCACTTCATGGTGACATCTTGTTGAAGCTAATTTTTGCCTCCATTGCAACTGATGCATTAGCTCGTCTCCTTCATCAAAATCGTCTACTAACATGCACAAGGTCTTCTTGGGCATGGCTGAGCTAACAACACACTGATGCATAGTGTCCATGCTGATCTTCAAGTGTGTGTTAGTGGTCATGCGCATCAACTTGCCAAAGTACATGTTCAGTTTCAGTTGGACTTGCTTCTTGTCTTTACTTGGTGATTGTGTTGAATGGGTTGGATTGCATGCGTGCGCACAATGACATGCATGCTGTTGAATCCCTTGCATGTGATCAATAACACTGCTCACCATGTCTACTCTGTGTCAACTGCTGAGATGGATATTTAACTTGTATGGGTGCAGTTTCATCTATGAGTTCATGTTGCACCCACTGCTGTTCCTGTTCCTGCTGCAACTCATTCGTCTATTTGTACAACTTCATGTTCTTCCCGAGTTGCTGCTTCAGCACATGCAACTCCTTTCTTCCATTCCCTTTCTTCGTGCAATCTTCATGTCACGCCGTCGCCTCATAGCTTGAGTCTCCAAATTTTCTTTAATTATCAGTGGATCTTCTAGATCTTGCAACTTTGTTCCACCTCTGTGTTGTCAAAAGCCTTCCTCTTGCATTTGTTACATTCGCTACATTCGCTGCATTCGATGAATTTGTTCTATTCACTGCATTCGCATTATTCATTGTATTTTCTACATTCACGACGTTCGTTGTATTTGCTGCATTCGATACATTCACTACATTCACTACATTCACTACATTCATTGTATTTGCTACGTTCGGTATGCTACCTTCAGCTACCATTCATGATGCTACTTACTGTGATATCTTGATGTTCTTGTCTACAAATAACTTGATATCTTCGTGAGTAGGCAAGCTCATAGACATTTTATCAATTGCATCTCCAGGTGTGCTCTGAATGGTGTCTTCAACTCTGCCCTCTTGGAAACCATTGTACCTACACTGCTGAGAGGAAAATGAACATGTACAATACCTGGAGACATGGAAACACTCATGGCAAGAAATCTGTCAGTCAAAAACCAAACTGAACTTGAGAACTGACTTGCAACATAATCATGAAGGTTGCACAATTTCAGCTGGGAGGTTGGGATACTAACTACCAAGACTACACGAGGCACAGTCTGGGCTGCTAGGACACTAATTGACTACTAGAAATATGCAATGCACAGTCTACTCTGGCTGTTGACTGCTGGAATTACACAATGCACTATCTCAGCTGGCAATGGCTGCAGGCTCAGTGACTGCCTTGCTCAATTTTCTTGGCCAACAGTCACTGTCCCTCAGGATTGTACAAAGTAGGCTTGGGGAACAGTTGCTGGGCAAAAATGTGTATTTCTGGAAAGGAAGGCAGAGCCTTCCCTCTCGGGATTGCACAATGTTGTCTAGTGAGGCAGACTCTGGGCCAAGGTTGGCCAGACTCATCGACGGGCAACTGAACACGAATGTGAATGCGAATGCATGATGATACTGAGCGTAAGCATAATTGAATGATCATTCATGCAAATTGTTATCACTCAAGAAAAAATTCTAAATTGTTCACATCAGTTCGATTGTTTGCCAAAGGCACATAAATCCTTTTCAACAGTTTCACAGCGCAACATAATTCAAGTGATTTCATAGCGCATAATTCATATTTTGCAATGGCTGCGCTACGCAATTGGGGATTTGTTTGAATACATAGCAAGTCTCACCCAGATGTCAGACTTATCAGAATCCGTTGTGTTTTAGATCGTTAGGTGTCGTGGTACTGGCACGTGTTGCAGTTGTTGCTGAGAAGGAGACAAAGGGTTCGCTTGCGTGCCTCAGGATACAGTCTTGACACGAATAGTCCAGTGGGTTCAATTATCTGTTTTATTTCAATGTGGTATTCTGACCTGTTCATGAAACACAATTAGAAGAACAAATCAGTTGATGTTGTTGGGCGCTAGGGCTTTTATAACAGGTGAAAATGTGAGCGGTTCCTTGTCATGGGCAGTGAGTTGCTGCCGAAATTACATTTAAAAAGGAGCGGTAGTAGAGACATTGTTTTGATTTTCAGCTTTGAAGATTCAGATGGAGAACAGTTCTCAGCCACCTGGATTCTGCTTTCACCCGACGGATGAAGAATTGTTCACCCACTATCTGAAAAAGAAAAGAACACACATTATAGGATTTTGGGATCAATACTCTGAAACAAGAGGGTAGCCAGAGAAGCCATCTTCTACTCATACACAGCCTACATTAATGGTTTTGCTGCCATTCTGGAAGAAGAGCACGCTGTCTCTCTATCAAAACACCCACAGGTATTGTCTGTATTTGTCAACAAAGTCGGCAGTCTGCAGACAACTCACTCATGGGGATTTCTCGGCCTAGAAAAAGGAGTGAGAGAGTCTGAAAATGAAGAAATTCCTCAGCAATCGCTATGGAAAAAAGGAGAGTTCCGGAAGAACATTATCATTGCTCACCTGGATACAGGAGTATGGCCTGAAACTGCAAGCTTCAGTGACAAAGGTTTCGGGTCTGTTCCTACCAGATGGAAAGGGATCTGCCAAAATGGCACAAAATTCACTTCAAGTCAATGCAATAGGAAATTGATTGGAGCTAGATACTTTATCAAGGGATTTGAAGCTTTATATGGGCATCTGAATCTGTCTCTATTAGAGGAATATCGTTCCCCGCGAGACAAAGAAGGGCATGGAACGCACACTCTGTCCACAGCGGGTGGGAATTTTGTGAGAAATGCAAGTTTATACGGACTTGCAAATGGAGGAACAAGATTGCTGGGTTCACTGCTGAAGGAAGCACTAAAGTTTTGATTTATCATGGCGCCAATAGATGTAAAGATGTGGCCGAGCTTTCTCAATACGATTTTGTTTTGACTACTTATTCCATTGTTGAGATAGAACATAGAAAGCATTTGATGCCTGCAAAAGAAAAATGTCAATGGTGTACTAAATTATTTTATCCAGATCGGTTGGCCATCCACCTCCGTTTCTTTTGTGGACCCACTGCCGTGAAAACTGAAAAGCAATGCCAATGAAAAAATGTAAAAAAGGAAATCAGGTAATGCGGGTACTGATAGTGAAATAGATGTCCATGACAAGAAGTTGAAGGGGAAACGAAAGTCTAAGAGACCAATAGATGATGAAAAATTCGAACTGGCTTCTGGCAGGAGGAAATGCAAATCGCAGATGAAAGAGACCGATGGATATGTGGAGGGTAAGGGTCAAAGGAAATGGAGAAAGCAGAAAAACGTGAATATCGATTTTGAAGATACTATAGAGGCTGCCAGCAATGCCTCAGGTTCATCAGCTGACACAGGGTCCTCTATTCTACATTCAGTCAAATGGAATCGAATAATATTGGATGAGGCCCATTTTATCAAGAATAGAAGATGCAACACAGCTAAAACTGTATTTTCATTACATTCATCTTACAAGTGGGCTCTCAGTGGCACTCCTCTTCAAAACCGTGTGGGAGAATTGTATTCACTTGTTTGGTTCTTAGAGATCTATCCTTACTCCTATTACTTCTGTAAGAAATGCGACTGCAAATCACTTGATTACAACTTTTGCAAGCATTGGCGGAAATATGATCATTGTGATCATTCACCACTACACCATTTTTGCTGGTGGAATAAGTATGTTGAAAATCCGATAAAGAAATGGGGCTACAGATATGAAGGTCATCAGGCTCTGATTTTTCTCAAGTACAAAGTTCTAGATAGCATAGTTTTAAGGCATACCAAGTACGAACGGGCAGCAGATCTTGCCTTTCCTCCCAGAGTAGCATTTCTAAGACGGGATGCATTTGATGCAAGAGAAGAGGACTTTTACCAAGCTTTATATACGCAAAGTCAATCACAGTTTAACACATATATAACTGTGGGAACACTTCTTAACAATTATGCTCATATCTTTGATCTGCTCACAAGATTGCGCCAGGCAGTAGATCATCCATACCTGGTGGTTTATTCTAAAACTTCCATGTCACTTGCAAATGGTCAGAACAACACATTTGATTCATCTACAGCAAAAAATGTTTGCAGTCTCTGTAATGATCAATGCAATGATCCAGTGAGTGCATCATGTGGACACACATTCTGCAGAGGTTGTATAGAAGAATATACCTCAACTTCTGGACAGTCTTCATGCCCACCTTGTTCAACACCTCTCACAATTGACTTAACCGGGAGAAGGAATGCAAATAACTCAGCAGTTTCGTAGCGCTCTACGAAACTGCTGTAGGTGATGGTTTTAACACAGACAGGCAGTTTTGTATTATGAGCGGGAATTTTGAAAGGGAAACGCCAAAAGGGCATGCAAGACATCAGCTGGAGCAACAATAGTCAATCAGATCAAGACAGGTAGATGTTTTTTTTAAAGGGTTGAATATTCAAATCCAATTTCGAATTTTTGTCATAAAGTCCCTTTATCACCGTTCAAGAGGTATCAAATGATGTGCATACAAGGAACTTCTGCCTGCACACATGTCCATCGATGAAGCTTACAGCACATCAAGAACGTGGCAGTGTTCCATGTTTTGGGTTATTAAAGGCTAGAAGACATGCTTCTGTACATTCGAGCATTTTGAGGAAAACTAAAGCCGAGAAGTAAGGGAAATCTCCTAATACTTCTGAGCAGTTAAAAGATTCAGCGTTCAAGGTCAATATGGAGCATTAAACATCCATCTCAGCCAAATCGAAAGAGAACCAGGTGTCAAAGAACAAGGAGAGGCCATTATGCATGGAAAATGGAGTTAGAGTCATAGTTAATTTAGAACTCTTTAAAAACTCCAGTCAGCACTTTATTTGTATTCATTAGTTAGTTCAATAGCTGATAGGTGTCAGTAGAGGTAGTTATCGAATTCCCCTCATGCTGGAGGAGGAAGCTCGAATTAGTTAGAATAAGGATTCTATATATAACTGAAACAACAATGTAATGGGGGTTGGAAATTTTATAACAGAGTACTGTTTTGGCTTATGTAAAGACAGAGTTTCAGTAATATAATTTGGCTGCTTTTCTTCTCAGGATTCATGAAGGATTTCCATGTTCAGAATGTGTGATTTTATTCTTTCCTTAATGTCTTTTACAGTTGCATAGATGTGTAATCACTCAGAATTCACTGATTGTGCTCTGATTTCCTGTATGCATTTATGAACTGTGGTTTTATATGAGTTGTGTTCTGAACATCCAAATGCTAAATGCCCTGACTTCTATGTAAAGGTAGTATCATTGTTTATTGAGGTGTTATTGACTCCATAGGCCCAATGGAAACTTGTTTAATGTTTTCCAGCATCCGTATTTATCACAGATATATCACAAAGAGTTAGCCATCTTATTCTTAACCAAAATCAATAACCCTTTGAGAGAGCCCTCTCAGGCTAAGGAGGCTAAGCCTTAGTCAAAAGATTGGTTTGAAACAGTTACTTGAAGTCTTCCTGGTTTGCAGCCTTCCAGGGCCTGATTTTGAGATAACATTTTGGTGCGTCTGCCGGGAGTCTGAAGATTATTCTTTCCCGAAATCATGAAGCTGAACTTCTGAAGGTAGCAGGAGCTCAGAAGGTTTTCGAGGCTGCAATCTACCTTGGCGACTCCATTGTTGAAGAATTCGAAATTCATAGATTCATGGTGATTCCACTGGAGTTATGAAGGACCCAGATGCTACCATTCTTATTTCATGGTATGCATGCATAAATTTTTCAGGAATTCATGGTTTCCCAAATCATTTTCCAAAGGATGCATATTTTCTAAGGAATGGTCCAAAATTCAACGGAGAGGATTTGAGTTTAACTTTGAAGCATATATCAGATTTCTGTGATTTTACTGAGCTTCTTAGAGTTAAACATGAGGATGTTTGCATTATGTTGTTCTATGATTCATTTCAAGGGAAATGTAAACGGTGGATTGAAAGCTTTCCTGCCAAATCCATCAAGTCATTTGAAGACTTTTGGCTTATGTTTTTGGAGGAATGGATAGATAGATCAGATGTGGTGGCAAACTCTCCTTCAATTCAAGGTTTCAAACATTGGAATAATGATCATAGTAATGGAGAAACAAATGAAAATTTTTCTTTGTCCTTGTCCTCGTATCTAAAATCATTTGAGTGTAAGGCAGAGGATAAGATGAAATTTTTGGATGAATTTGCTAAAGACATTGAAGGTTTACAAGGTCAAATTCAGGCATATAGTCTTCATAATCATGATCACTATTTTCAGAAGCTTTCTATGGCAGAACACAAGGAGAGAGTGTTGCTTCCTTTCTCTTTCACGATTGAGGAAGTGTACACTGTTGTTGAAGATCAGTTTTCACAACTAGAAAGTTACAGCAATCATCAAGCTGATCATGTATTCTAGGATCCTATAGCTGACTACATGGAAGAGTTTTACTCTCCAATGTTTCAGTTTTTCTATGAAGATCAGAGGCAATTTCAGTGGCAGTGGTCATCACAATATCATTGTGGCTCTGAACTCCGATGCAGTCAAAGAAATCAAACATCAGATAAGACAAATGATTGGCTACATTGGAAATTTCACATTGATTGAGCTGAAAGAAATTTGAATTGTTAGGGTAGGTAGGTAGGAAAAGGCAAATAAGCTCAAGGTTGACTGAGCATTTTTTTTTAGTAGATGTAGATTTCTTTCTCCTACAGTGATCATCAAGCTTAAGCCCGAGGTGAAGGCCCCAGAAGCTTGAAGGGGATGATTGTCGAGCAAATTTCAGTTTGTCATAAATGGATAAAGCACTGGACCTGCGAGTTCTTAGTGTACTACAGGAGCACACTATCCCAAGTGGAGCCACTGTTATCACTCAAGAAAAAGTTCTAAATTGTTCACATCAGTTTGATTGTTTGCCAAAGGCACATAAATCCTTTTCAACAGTTTCACAACGCAACATGCTTCAAGTGATTTCGTAGCGCATAATTCATATTTTGCACTGGCTGCGCTACGAAATTGGGGATTTGTTTGAATACATAGCAAGTCTCACCCAGCTGTCAGACTTATCAGAATCCACTGTGTTTTAGATCGTTAGGTGTCGTGGTACTGGCATGTGTTGCAGTTATTGCTGAGAAGGAGACAAAGGGTTCGCTTGCGTGCCTCAGGATACAGTCTTGACACGAATAGTCCAGTGGGTTCAATTATCTGTTTTATTTCAATGTGGTATTCTGACCTGTTCATGAAACACAATTAGAAGAACAAATCAGTTGATGTTGTTGGGTGCTAGGGCTTTTATAACAGGTGAAAATGTGAGCGGTTCCTTGTCATGGGCAGTGAGCTGCTGCCGAAATTACATTTAAAAAGGAGCGGCAGTAGAGACATTGTTTTGATTTTCAGCTTTGAAGATTCAGATGGAGAACAGTTCTCAGCCACCTGGATTCTGCTTTCACCCGACGGATGAAGAATTGTTCACCCACTATCTGAAAAAGAAAAGAACACACATTATAGGATTTTGGGATCAATACTCTGAAACAAGAGGGCAGCCAGAGAAGCCATCTTCTACTCATACACAGCCTACATTAATGGTTTTGCTGCCATTCTGGAAGAAGAGCACGCTGTCTCTCTATCAAAACACCCGCAGGTATTGTCTGTATTTGTCAACAAAGTCGGCAGTCTGCAGACAACTCACTCATGGGGATTTCTTGGCCTAGAAAAAGGAGCGAGAGAGTCTGAAAATGAAGAAATTCCTGAGCAATCGCTATGGAAATAAGGAGAGTTCCGGAAGAACATTATCATTGCTCACCTGGATACAGGAGTATGGCCTGAATCTGCAAGCTTCAGTGACAAATGTTTCAGGTCTGTTCCGACCAGATGGAAAGGGATCTGCCAAAATGGCACAAAATTCACTTCAAGTCAATGCAACAGGAAATTGATTGGAGCTAGATACTTTATCAAGGGATTTGAAGCTTTATATGGGCATCTGAATCTGTCTCTATTAGAGGAATATCGTTCCCCGCGAGACAAAGAAGGGCATGGAACGCACACTCTGTCCACAACGGGTGGGAATATTGTGAGAAATGCAAGTTTATACGGACTTGCAAATGGAGGAACAAGATTGTTGGGTTCACTGTTGAAGGAAGCACTAAAGTTTTGATTTATCATGGCGCCAATAGATGTAAAGATGTGGCCGAGCTTTCTCAATACGATTTTGTTTTGACTACTTATTCCATTGTTGAGATAGAACATAGAAAGCATTTGATGCCTGCAAAAGAAAAATGTCAATGGTGTACTAAATTATTTTATCCAGATCGGTTGGCCATCCACCTCCGTTTCTTTTGTGGACCCACTGCCGTGAAAACTGAAAAGCAATGCCAATGAAAAAATGTAAAAAAGGAAATCAGGTAATGCGGGTATTGATAGTGAAACAGATGTCCATGACAAGAAGTTGAAGGGGAAACGAAAGTCTAAGAGACCAATAGATGATGAAAAATTCGAACTGGCTTCTGGCAGGAGGAAATGCAAATCGCAGATGAAAGAGACCGATGGATATGTGGAGGGTAAGGGTCAAAGGAAATGGAGAAAGCAGAAAAACGTGAATACCGATTTTGAAGATACTATAGAGGCTGCCAGCAATGCCTCAGGTTCATCAGCTGACACAGGGTCCTCTATTCTACATTCAGTCAAATGGAATCGAATAATATTGGATGAGGCCCATTTTATCAAGAATAGAAGATGCAACACAGCTAAAACTGTATTTTCATTACAGTCATCTTACAAGTGGGCTCTCAGTGGCACTCCTCTTCAAAACCGTGTGGGAGAATTGTATTCGCTTGTTCGGTTCTTAGAGATCTATCCTTACTCCTATTACTTCTGTAAGAAATGAGACTGCAAATCACTTGATTATAGCTTTTGCAAGCATTGGCGGAAATATGATCATTGTGATCATTCACCACTACACCATTTTTGCTGGTGGAATAAGTATGTTGCAAATCCAATAAAGAAATGGGGCTACAGATATGAAGGTCATCAGGCTCTGATTTTGCTCAAGTACAAAGTTCTAGATAGCATAGTTTTAAGGCATACCAAGTACGAATGGGTAGCAGATCTTGCCTTTCCTCCCAGAGTAGCATTTCTAAGACGGGATGCATTTGATGCAAGAGAAGAGGACTTTTACCAAGCTTTATATACGCAAAGTCAATCACAGTTTAACACATATATAACTGCGGGAACACTTCTTAACAATTATGCTCATATCTTTGATCTGCTCACAAGATTGCGCCAGGCAGTAGATCATCCATACCTGGTGGTTTATTCTAAAACTTCCATGTCACTTGCAAATGGTCAGAACAACACATTTGATTCATCTACAGCAAAAAATGTTTGCAGTCTCTGTAATGATCAATGCGATGATCCAGTTAGTGCATCATGTGGACACACATTCTGCAGAGGTTGTATAGAAGAATATACCTCAACTTTTGGACAGTCTTCATGCCCATCTTGTTCAACACCTCTCACAATTGACTTAACCGGGAGAAGGAATGCAAATAACTCAGCAGTTTCGTAGCGCGCTACAAAACTGCTGTAGGTGATGGTTTTAACACAGACAGGCAGTTTTGTATTATGAGCGGGAATTTTGAAAGGGAAACGCCAAAAGGGTATGCAAGACATCAGCTGGAGCAAAAATAGTCAATCAGATCAAGACAGGTAGATGTTTTTTTTTAAAGGGTTGAATATTCAAATCCAATTTCGAATTTTTGTCATAAAGTCCCTTTATCACCGTTCAAGAGGTATCAAATGATGTGCATACAAGGAACTTCTGCCTGCACACATGTCCATCGATGAAGCTTACAGCACATCAAGAACGTGGCAGTATTCCATGTTTTGGGTTATTAAAGGCTAGAGGACATGCTTCTGTACATTCGAGCATTTTGAGGAAAACTAAAGCCGAGAAGTAAGGGAAATCTCCTAATACTTCTGAGCAGTTAAAAGATTCAGCGTTCAAGGTCAATATGGAGCATTAAACATCCATCTCAGCCAAATCGAAAGAGAACCAGGTGTCAAAGAACAAGGAGAGGCCATTATGCATGGAAAATGGAGTTAGAGTCATAGTTAATTTAGAACTCTTTAAAAACTCCAGTCAGCACTTTATTTGTATTCATTAGTTAGTTCAATAGCTGATAGGTGTCAGTAGAGGTAGTTATTGAATTCCCCTCATGCTGGAGGAGGAAGCTCGAATTAGTTAGAATAAGGATTCTATATATAACTGAAACAACAATGTAATGGGGGTTGGAAATTTTATAACAGAGTACTGTTTTGGCTTATGTAAAGACAGAGTTTCAGTAATATAATTTGGCTGCTTTTCTTCTCAGGATTCATGAAGGATTTCCATGTTCAGAATGTGTGATTTTATTCTTTCCTTAATGTCTTTTACAGTTGCATAGATGTGTAATCACTCAGAATTCACTGGTTGTGCTCTGATTTCCTGTATGCATTTATGAACTGTGGTTTTATATGAGTTGTGTTCTGAACATCCAAATGCTAAATGCCCTGACTTCTATGTAAAGGCAGTATCATTGTTTATTGAGGTCTTATTGACTCCATAGGCCCAATGGAAACTTGTTTAATGTTTTCCAGCATCCATATTTATCATAGATATATCACAAAGAGTTAGCCATCTTATTCTTAACCAAAATCAATAACCCTTTGAGAGAGCCCTCTCAGGCTAAGGAGGCTAAGCCTTAGTCAAAAGATTGGTTTGAAACAGTTACTTGAAGTCTTCCTGGTTTGCAGCATTCCAGGGCCTGATTTTGAGATAACACAAATAATGAATGAAAAATTCAGAAAATGGAACAACATGCATGTGGGTGAGGTGAGTCTCTAAATTGGTGACCGTTCGTTAAAAACAGCTTCATGCATGCGACATCAGTGAGATGTTGACGAAAATTGAAACGGTGCTAGGACAAGCTAATATACATGTAAACGACAGCAAGTGTTCAAAGAAATCAAGAAAACAATACTCATACAAGTGAAAACACAAAAAGCGATAGAAATGCAACACAAGGCATGGGAAGCGGGCTTACCCCAAAACAACTGAGCTGAATGTGCCGACTTCTCCTAGATGTGATGTGGGATGTCAGAGCTACAAGGTTGATGTGAGTAATGACATCTGCAACATCTGGTCGATGATTTTTGATAACATCGAGGTTGTGACTTGCGTGCCACAATTCTAGGGAAAGCGACACTTGGTGGGAGGTTTAATAAATGATCCTTACATGTAATCTCCACTTGCTAAACATAGATCCTTGAAACAGGGGATGCCTTTGCATGCTACCTTGGGAGAAGTATCCCATGCATGCAAGTTTGTTTTGCTCGGTCCCGGAGGGAATCGGTCAACTCAACTGCACATGTAAGAGGTTGTTTGACTAGTTGAAGGAAATGTGCATTTCTAGTTGGAAGCTAGGCTGACTACCTAGGATATTTGCGTAATTTATGGGTGGAGAAACTGTCAGGCCAGGGTAACTCCAAAAATGGGTAGAAGAAAACTGACTTTCTATTTCATTAGATAACTATTGTTTATATACATAAAATGGACGGATCAGTTCATCTTCTTGATGACTGTTCACGTTCCTGTTTACCCAACCGTTGAAGATTAGGTGTGAACATTCCCCCCCCTTAATCTGAAGGGATGTTGGTGAGTCCAAGCATCGTTCTGAATCTTTCAAGATTTTCTCTTCCAAGCGCTTTGGTGAAGATGTCTGCAATTTGCTCATTTGTGGAACAATGACGGAGATGGATTATTTTGGTGTTATGAAACCAGCTCAAGAAAAGATAGAAAAGAAAGATCAACGCCTTAGAATTCAGCCTCTTCGAGGGGGAAACCTCCTTTACATTACATAAATGAACAATTCTTGGATGTTACAAATGACAAAACCTCCTTTCTATATATAGGAGTCTAAGGAGTCACAATATAATCCAGCCGACCTAACAATAATAATATAAAGCCACATAAATAAAAATAGAGGGATTCTATGGGGCACAGAAATAACAATATGGGGGTAATAGGGGCACAACAATATAAATAAGGGGTATAACTACAATAGTAATGGGGTAATCACTAGTATTATAGGGACCCAACATGCCCCTCTCCTTCAAAATAGTGTTGTCCTCAACGCTTGAGCAGTTTTGGATACTTCTGCATAAAATTCTCATCCTCCCATGTGGAATCTTCAGCGGATAAGTTCTTCCACTTGATAAGATACTCTGAAATTGATCGATTTCGTAGCTGTCGAGTTCTTGTTTCTGTGACTGCTTCCGGTTCCAATATAATTTTTCTTTCCTCGTCAAGTTCTGGCAATATTGTTTGAACTGGGAGCTTGTCGCCTATAACCTTCTTTAAACATGAAACATGGAAAACTGGGTGCAATCGAGAAGCTGTAGGAAGCTCCAATTTGTATGCCATAGTACCAATCTTTTCCAACACCTTGTACGGACCATAATACTTTGGTGATAATTTATTATCCTTCTTAGCTTGCTTTAGGGACATTTGCTTATATGGTTGTAGTCGTAGGAATACCAAATCACCTACATCAAAACTTCTTTCACTGCGATGTTGATCTGCCTGTTGTTTCATTCTATTTTGTGCCAACACGAGGTTATCCTTTAAGAGTTGGAGGACTTGTTGTTGATGTTCGATGTGATGTTCCACTGCCTGAACCTTAGAATTTTCTCTTAAATATGATGTGATTGATGGTGGTTGGTACCCATAAAGTGCCATAAATGGGGTCATTTTTGTTGCTGTATGGAAGGAAGTGTTATACCACCATTCAGCCAGAGGCAACCATTTGACCCATTGTGTCTGTTTATCAGATACAAAGCAACGAAGATATCCTTCCAAACATTTGTTTACTATCTCAGTTTGCCCATCAGATTGAGGATGATAAGATGAGCTATGAGCTAACTGAGTACCAAGACAAGAAAATAATTCTGTCCAAAAATTTCCAGTGAAAATGGGATCTCTGTCACTTACAATAATCTTTGGGTTTCCATGTAGCTTTTGAACTGTTTCCATAAATGCAGTAGAAACTGTACTGGCTTTAAATGGATGTGATAATGCACAAAAGTGTGCATACTTGGTAAGTCTGTCAACTACCACCATGATGACACTCTTTCCCTCAGACTTGGGTAAACCTGTGATAAAATCCATTGAAACCTCCTCCCAACGTTGGCTTGGAATGGATAAAGGTTGTAATAGACCCGGTGTCTTAATTGTTTCAACTTTATTTTGTTGGCAAACCAAACATTCCGCCACAAACTTTTGAATATCTGATTTAAGGCCATCCCAAAAAAATTCCTTCTTAACCCTGTGGTAAGTTTTTAAAAATCCTGAGTGCCCTCCTAAGGGAGAAGTGTGCAATTCCATAAGAATCTTTTGTTTTAGCTGGGAATTCTTACAGAGGTATAAGCGATCTTTGTACCATAACGAATCATTTTTCCAGCTAAATGTATCAGAAGTACTGGAATCTTGTTGTAGCTTTTGAATAAGTGCCCACACTTCTTCGTCATTCTTCCATTCCTCCTTTGCTTCGTTTATCCAATCTGGTTGGATAATAGAAATGGCACACAACAATGCTTCCATATCCTCATCCTTTCTTGAGAGTGCATCTGCCACCACATTTTGCTTCCCTTTTTTGTAGATGATTTCAAAGTCATAACCCAACATCTTTGTGACCCACTTTTGTTGCTCTTCAGAGGATAATCTTTGTTCTAAAAAGTATTTAAGGCTATCATGATCCGTTTTTACCTTGAAGTGTCTTCCCATTAGGTAGGGTCGCCATTTCTTAAGTGCATGGAGTATTGCCAACATTTCCTTCTCATAAATAGCTTTGCTTAAAAACTTTCCCTTGATTGGACGACTTTCAAAAGCAATGGGTCTTTCATCTTGCATTAGAACAGCACCAATTCCATTTCCTGAAGCATCACATTCCACAATAAAGGTTTTTGTGAAGTCCGGTGTAGCTAAGACCGGTGCTTGGCACATTGCCTCTTTAAGATGTTTAAAGGCCTTTGTTGCTTCCGGAGTCCATGAAAATGAATCTTTCTTCAATAATGTTGTTAGAGGTGCTGCTATTCTCCCATAATTCTTAACGAACTTGCGATAATACCCTGTCAACCCAAGAAATCCTCGCAGATGCTTTATGGATGTGGGGATTTTCCATTCCTTAATGGCTTTAATTTTGCTAGGGTCTACCTTAACTCCTTCATGAGATACAATATGACCCAAATATTCCACCTCCTGGACTCCAAAGAAACATTTGGATCTTTTTGCATATAATTGTTTCTCCTCCAATAGTTGTAGCACCTTGTCAACATGTTCAACATGATCCTTCCAAGACTTGCTGTAGATTAGTATATCATCAAAAAATACCAACACAAATTTTCTAAGGAATGGTTTGAAAATTGAATTCATCAAACCTTGAAATGTTGAAGGTGCATTGGTAAGGCCAAAAGGCATGACCAAAAATTCATAATGACCCTCATGAGTTCTAAATGCCGTTTTCGGAATGTCTTCAATCTTCATTCTGATTTGATGATATCCCGAACGAAGATCCAACTTGGTGAAGTAAATTGATCCATGCAATTCATCCAGTAATTCATCAATGACAGGAATGGGGAACTTATCTTTAATAGTGAGCTTGTTGAGCTCCCTATAATCTGGACACATGCGCCATGATCCATCCTTCTTGTGCACCAATACTACTGGAGCTGAGAAAGAACTTTGACTCGGTTGAATTATACCAGCCTCTAGCATTTCTGCAACCATACGTTCAATTTCACTTTTTTGGACATATGGATATCTGTACGGCCTGATGTTTGGAGGAACACTTCCTGGAATCAGATGAATAGCATGATCATGATCACGCATAGGTGGGAGACCTTTGGGAGTCTCAAATACCTTGGAATGATTGTCCAGGACTTTTTGGAGATTTGGAGAAATAGATGATTCCAATGTGGAAACATCTAGCGAACATAATTGTGCAATTACACCTCTTTGCTCCTTTTTTAGAAGCTTTGTCATGCCATTAGAGCTGATTATCTTTCTTGGTTTCCCTGCAATACCCCTTAATTCAACTTCCTTTCCTTCCATAGAAAATTTCATGAAAAGTTCTTGAAAATTAAAAGCTATTGTACCCAAGGATTGTAGCCATTGGACTCCTAGTACAACATCAGCACCTCCCATTCATTGGGCTAGTCAATACATATTCTCCCATGGATAGCTTGATATTATGGCACTTTCCAGAACAATTTATTGTTCCTCCATTTGCAATCATCACTTGACACTCTGGTGCTGGATATAGGAAGCAATTCAATTCTTTTGCTACCCTACAATGAATAAAATTGTGGGTGCTTCCTGAATCAATCAACACTATTACCTTTTTCTTCTTGATTTGTCCTTCTATCTTGATGGTTTGAGGAGTGGTAATTCCCGCCAATGCATTACAAGATATGGTCGGATTTATTTGTTCTTCATCTAGGCTTTGTTCCTGGAATATATCCTCTTCTTTTGACCTTTCTTGCTCCTTTTCTTCTTCCTCTTCACAATCTATGTAGAATAATTTCTTCTCAGCACACTTATGACCTTTTGTGTATTTGCTATCACAATTGTAACAAAGCCCTTTTGCTCTTTTTTCTTCCAATTGTTGTGGTGTCAACCTTGTAGGTTGTGGAAGACTATGGGCAACAACACTTCCGTCTTTATAGTTGTGAATGGTATGCTTCCTAGTTGCCATAATTTTGCTTTCCATTTTTCTTGCTAACCTGAATGCCTTCTCTAATGAATCAGGTTCCCAAAGGCGCACATCATGTTGGATATTATCCTTTAAAGACCCTATGAACACATCAATCCTATGCTCCTCTGGAATATCTTTTACCCTTATGTTCAATTTTTGGAACTCCTCAATGTGCTCCATTATTGAACCCTTTTGTTTGAGACTTATCAATTGGCTAAAAAAAGTGTTGCTTTTTGTATCCTCATAATGTGCTATCAATTCTTCCGTAAAAATTGCCCAAGTGATAAATTATTTACGAGAACAAAGCCATTGATACCATACAAACTGATTTGGTTCCAAATATAAAGTTTCCATACGTACCTTTTGTGTGTTTTGCACATTATTGAGATCGAAGAATTGCTCCATCTGTAATATCCATGTGGCGGGATCCTTGCCATCAAACTTCCTCATATCGATTTTTGGAATGTGGTGATTCTTCGATCCAACATTAGCGTCTATGGAATCATGATTAACATTTCTTTTGTTCTCATCATGAGTTTCCTTTACTACCTTTTCACCATTAGTAAGTATTTCTTGTAGAAAATTAGTCAAATCTGTCTTCAAATCTGCCATGCCTGTCTTCAAATTTGTGTTCAAATATATCTTCAAATTGTCCATCTTAGCTTCCATGCCATTCATCTTAGCTTCCACGCCATTTATCTTAGCATCTGTTAACTTTTGTGAGCGTGACATTTGTTGCACTTGTTCTTGTAATTTTGATATATCATGTAGCATTTCTTCCTCTTCTTCATGAGTCATGCTAGAGATTTCAGGTTCCTTACTAGGTGTTTGCATTTTCTTTCCTCGGGGCATCAGTTACCGATAATAATGCTCTACTATGCCCTTTGAATTCCTTCAAAATAAATTTTCAAACCAAGCTTAAGCAAAAATTTAAAAAAAATCTACACACCGTTTTTCACTTTGTAGGAGCTCGATATTGCCTCTGATGTATCTCTGTACTTTCCAATCATCTAGTTCTGAACTTGTGACCTGTAGTATCTCTCTGTGTCCTCTTTCCAATGCCACAAGTCTGACCCAAATTGGATTCTCCAAGGAAGAGTTATGCGAAATCTCCCACAGTGACTTGATTATAGACTAGTTCAGTAGAGCTAACTTGTATGACGTGCTGCGAGTCACTGTTTCGACCTTTGGATCTGAAAAACACCCACAAGAAACTACAGTCTATCCTCTTTCTGTACCTTCTTACGAAACTTCAATCTGATCCCCAGAGAGAAAGTTATGACGATTTTCCCCAGGTCACCTATTTTGAATGTAATTCAGGAGTCTGCAAAAAGACCAACTTCCTCAGATCATATCTCCGTAAATATCGCGCGAAAAACTCTGAAATTTGGACCCAAGGTTCAGCTCGATTTCTTCTCAAATGGGTTTTTTTTGCAACTTCTGAAACGTCACAGAAAAAAGGTTATAGTGAAAATTCCACGATGACCAGTTTGGAGCAGCGAAACCCTAGAATCCAAAGCTCTGATACCAAATGTTATGAAACCAGCTCAAGAAAAGATAGAAAAGAAAGATCAACGCCTTAGAATTCAGCCTCTTCGAGGGGGAAACCTCCTTTACATTACATAAATGAACAATTCTTGGATGTTACAAATGACAAAACCTCCTTTCTATATATAGGAGTCTAAGGAGTCACAATATAATCCAGCCGACCTAACAATAATAATATAAAGCCACAAAAATAACAATAGAGGGATTCTATGGGGCACAGTAATAACAATATGGGGGTAATAGGGGCACAACAATATAAATAAGGGGTATAACTACAATAGTAATGGGGTAATCACTAGTATTATAGGGACCCAACGTTTGGCCTCAACATGATGTCGGATCAGATGATATTTAGTATTGATATGCTTAGTACGATCATGGAACTTTGGGTTCTTGGCCAAATTTATTGCAGAGGTGTTATCAATCATGAGTGGAGTTTATTGTACTTTTTTTACCTGCAAATCTTCAAGAATTTTCCTGAGCCACACAATTTCTTTCGTTGCTTCAGTTGCTGCCACGTATTCTGCTTCTGTTGTGGAATCTGCTGGAACTGATTGTTTGCGTGATCTCCAGGAGACAGCTCCTAATCCAAGACTCATAGCATATCCTGAAGTAGATACCCCAGTTTCTTTGTCTCCATCGAAGTCTGAATCAGAGTATCCAATCAAGCTGAAGTCGTCCACCTGTGTATACTTGATTCCAAGGTCTTGAGTTCCCTTCAAGTACCTTAGAACTCTTTTTGCAGCAGACCAATGTCCCTCACAAGGCTTTTGCATAAACCTGGAGAGGATTCCAACAACAAAAGAAATGTCTGGTCTGGTAGTAGTGAGGTAGATGAGACTTCCTACAAGTTGTCTATACTTTGTTGCATCCTCAAATTCCTTTCCTTCAATAGATGTGAGCTTCAAGTTTTGTTCCATTGGAGTAGAAAGAGGATTGCACTCTGTCATGCCAAATCTGTTTAACAAATCTCCAATGTATTTCTTTTGAGAAAGAAATATGGATTTTGGATGTTGGGTTACTTCAATGCCAAGATAGTAATGAACATAGCCCAAATCAGTCATTTCAAAACTTTTTCCTAATTCTTTCTTTATGGATGCAATATAGCTTTCATTGTTCCCTGTCATTAAAAGATCATCTTCATATACCACAAGATATACAACTGTTTTGCCAACTTTCTTGACAAATAAAGTTGCATCATCAAGATCAAAATGTTTGAAGTTGAGTTTCAGAAGAAGCTCAGTTAGTTTTTCATACCAGGCTCGTGGTGCTTGTTTGAGGCCATACAAGGACTTCACAAGTTTGCATACTTTATGTTCATGTCCTTTCACAGCAAATCCTTCAGGCTGGGACATAAAAACATTTTCTTTTAGATCTCCATTCAAGAATGCAGTTTTTACATCCATTTGATGGACTTTCCAACCGTTCTGAGCAGCTAGTGCAAAGAGTGTCCGGATGGTGGCCCATTTTGCTGTGGGGGAAAAAGTTTCCTCATAATCGACCCCTTCCTTCTGTGCAAAACCTTTTGCCACAAGCCTAGCTTTGTGCTTGTCAAGTGAGCCATCAGCTTTGTACTTGTTCTTGTAGACCCACTTGCAGCCAATTGGTTTGGTTCCAAATGGAGGATCAACCAGCTTCCAAGTGCCATTATTTATGAGGGCATCATACTCCTTCTGCATCGCTTCTTTCCATTCATCATGAGAAGCAGCTTCTTTGAAGGAAGTTGGTTCAAAATCTGTAGACAAGTTCAATTCACAATCATAAGTAACATCCATATCAACAGGTGAATTAGAGTTATCTACATCACCTCCATCTTGTCGGTTTGTATTTCTGGTTCCTGTTTTTCCAATTTCATCAGGATGAACACTTTCAAGTGTCTTTGTCAGCCACTTTGGGGGACCTTTCTGAGATGGTCCAGGCTGCTCTGTTGATTGAGTTGGGACTGAATCAAGATTGAGTCTCCCAATTCTATCAATTACATCACTTAAAGGATCATCTAGTGTTGGAGTTTCATGCAAGGGAGATTGTTCTTCAGAAGAAGATTCCAGATGCTGATCTAGTATAGGAATCCCCCCTTCAAGATGTGGAATATGATTATCAAAATCTTGAAATGATTTTTTTTTTGTGAATCTATCCAAGCGATCAAGTTGCCGCTCAACAACACTGTCAGATTTGGATGATTCAAGAAAAATGACATCTCTAGATACAAATTTTTTTTTTATTTACTTCATCACAGAGACGGTATGCTTTAGAGGTGTTTGAATACCCCAGGAAGATACACTTACGACTTCTAGCACCAAGTTTGTTTCTATGTACCTTTGGTATTAAAGCATAACAGGTGGAACCAAAAATCCTGAGATGTTTTACCGAAGGAACATGTCCATACCACAATTCATAAGGAGTCTTGTTTCTTATAGCACTAGATGGACATATATTCTTTATATATGCAGCACATAGAATAGCATTAGCCCAAAACATTATCTTTACATTTTTGAAGAAAAACATGGATCGTACCATATTCAAAATTGTTCTATTCATTCTTTCTGCTACACCATTCTGTTGGGGATTATAAGGTACAGTTGTTTGATGTTTGATCCCATGTCGGCGAAGATAGTTTTCAAATTCATTTGATGTATATTCTTTTCCATTATCAGTGCGAATAGACCCAATATGAGATTGTGCATCATTTTCAATCCACTTATGAAAATTCTTGAATGTTTGAAAAGCATCAGATTTGTTCTTCAATAAATAAACCCAACACATTCTGGTGTAATCATCAATAAATGTCATGATATATTTATTTCCATTTACAGAAGGAACAGGCATTGGACCACATAAATCTAAATGAATGGGTTCAAGCTTCCTATATGCTCTTGAATGTGAATCATGAAAAGACTGTTTGCTATGCTTTCCTAGAATGCAAGCATCACATTGCTTATGTTTTCTAGGAATTGTAGGCAAACCAGCAACACCATTTTTCTTTAATAAGCGGAGACTGTCATAGTTTAAATGTCCAAATCTAGCATGCCATAATAAACTTGATGGAAGTGTACCTTCTTCATGATGAGAAATATATGAGAAATGTTGTGCATGAGTAGAGGTTCCTTGAAGTTTAAGAAGTCTTTCTTCTTCTATTCCCCTCATAACAAGTGAGTGGTCAGATGCCTTTCTTACCTCAAGCTTTCCATCAAACATATGAATGGAGTGACCTTGCTGGCGGATGTGGACCAAGGACATCAAGTTTCTCTTGAGCTGTGGGAGATATAGAACATGATCCAGAAGAAAGTCTGGAAGACCAGGCAGTTTAAGCCTAATTGTGCCAAGCCCTGATGGCTTGATTTTTGACTGATCTGCAAAGTATACTGCTCCATCAACATTATCAGTGAAATCTTCAAAAAAATATTTCCTATGAGTCATATGACAAGTTGCTCCTGAATCAAGCAACCAATCATTTTTCGAAGAAGCAAGTGAAGCATTAAACAAATCTTCATTTACTCCAATGTTACATTGTGCCTCAATATAGTGAGTGGATTCAGGTGCTTTACCTTTGTCTGTGTCATCAGTTTTACCTTTCTGTTGGTTTCTTCTCTGCTCAATTTTGTCCCATGGTAGCTTGCATGTAGAAGCATCATGTGATCCATTTCGTTTGCAGTGAATGCAATGCAGATCTGCCTTTTCTCCTTGAGAATGTCTTCCCCCCTGCCTCTGAAGTATCTTCCTCTTCCTCTTCGTCCACCTCTTCCTCTTGTAGAATCTTGAGCAGGATTCTTTTCTTTATGAGCAAGGCAAAAATTCTCTTCAGAAGATTCAGGGACTGTCTTCTTTCCAAAGGCTTTCTCTCTTTCAGCAAACTTTTTCACAAGAGAGTCAAAAGTTATATCTTTAAGATTTCCATTTGCTTGTAATGACTCAAGATAATTGGAGTAGGTAGGATAGAGTGCTTTGAGAAAGGCAATAAGAGAGATATCCAGCTCAACCTTAGTGGATTTAATATCATGCATTATAGACTTTATTTCAGATGCAAGAGCAAGAGGATCATTATTTTTCAGTTCAAGAGTGAAGAGTTTAATCATGAGCTGAACAACTTCAAGTGCAGAATGTGAATCATAGAGTTCTTTCAGCTTTTGTAAAGCTTCAAAGGCAGTGGAATAGGATGAAATATGACGACTTACTTCTTCATTTACAGATGCTGCGATTAATGCATAGGCTTTTTTGTTCTTGTTTTCCCAAATGACAAGTTCTTTATCTGATGTGGGCTGCACAGGGTCTTTGTCTTCTTCTCCGACACACACTCCTTTCCACAACTCATTGTAGATGAGGGTGTGTTTTACCATCCGAGACCATTCAGAATAGTTCTCCTTGCCAGTGATAACTATTCCGACCATAGAGATGATTGAATGCATTCTGTAAAAAATTACTTCTGCTAAAAAAAATCCTTACGTTACAGCCTTCAAATCCCTCTAATATTTTGCTAAAAACATCTGCATTTCATTGTACATATCACTGCAATACTACTATGTTTTGAAAAATGCGCAATGGATCACTTCAATATATCACTTCATTCTATTAATATATCACTTCAATATACCACTTCATTCTATTAATATATCACTTCAATATATCAATACTACAAATGCTTTGGTATATAAGACATTATGGAAACACCGCAATATTTTGAATGATATACAAATGCTTTGAATTATTTAAACTGTGTAATATCATGAAGTCAACAAACTGCTCAACGCTATACCAAAACTGCTATCATAAATATACACTGAAGAACTGCTCAACACTATACCAAAACTACTATACACTGAAGTTAAAATCATCTGCGCAACATTATACTAGAACCGCCATACTGAAGTTAAAAACATCTCTCTTGTCATATATCGGCATTCTCAAACTTAAGGGACACGTTATACCTCCTCGCAGAAAACAAATGCAACGCCTTTTCATGCGGAGTCTCTACCTTGTCGAGTGCTAAAGTCCAGGCGAATTTGATGAGAATGGCAGTGGCAGGACTCAAGCAGGTCTCCTGCAATTGGGTTTCTACCAAACTTACAATCGAAAAAACTCACTTAATTCAAAGCAAAAAAGTTATCAGTCGAAATACATGCAGAACCAGTGCAACACTTCAGGAATAAAGGACTCATTCCAATTCAAATGAGCAGTCCGCAACTTTACCTCAAGTCCCACAGCATCTAGTTACAGTCCATGACAGACAGAGAGGAAATGTCCACAAGTTATGGGTTCCTGAGGACCAATATATATTGCACACTGTAGAGGATCAAGACATAACACTCCTCACAGAAGACAAATGCAACGCACCACAGTCTCACATCTCAGTCGTATGCGGAGTCGCCAGCATTCTTGGGATACCACGAGTTTAGTTTCAAAGTCTCAAAAACTATACTCAGTTCACAAATCCGAGTGTAAATTCGCCTTAACTCCAGAAAATCTATCAAAAAATTTTGCAATTAAAGGTAAGAGCCGATACCAAACAGCGAATTTCCTCGCCGGTCGCTTCCCACCTTCGATCACCAGCAAGTCCCTGTCAATCCGTGACGCTGTCAAGAGCAAACCCCGCTGCCTTCAATGGGAACAGAGGCCTTCAATGGTCTTACAGAGATTTTTAGAATGGGAGCAACACTCGATTCTTCGCCCAAACCGTCTACCTCCTCGGACGAAACAGCAGCTAGCGAACCGTCTACCGCCTCAATGAGCGTTGGGTCCAACGCATCTCTGGGCAGCGACAGAGGTGGTGCAGTGCACCATCATTTCTGGGCAGGCAAATGTTCAGGCAAAGGCGCCAGGCAAACGTTCAGGCATAGGCGTTATTAGAGGAGTTACAAGGAATCTGGGACCTGCGCTTTGATACCATGTCAGGCCAGGGTAACTCCAAAAATGGGCAGAAGAAAACTGACTGTCTATTTCATTAGATAACTATTGTTTATATACATAAAATGGATGGATCAGTTCATCTTCTTGATGATTGTTCACGTTCCCGTTTACCCAACCGTTGAAGATTAGGTGTGAACAGAAACTGCTGTCTCGATTTTCACAAATTCTAGGCTGAGTAGCCATGCTAGGGAAAATTGCGCAATTTTCACTATGAGTACTGACTGGAAGAATTGCAAAATTCTAGAGCCCAACAAGCTGCCAGTCAGGATTGCGCAATTCTTGGAGGTAAGGCTAGTTTCCCTATAGAATTATGTAATTTCTTGGGGAAGTTTCTTAGCATATAGCTGGACCAAGTCCAGGTGATTAGCCTATGAGGGTAATGCATCGAGATGTGATCGACAGGCTGCCTTTGTGTAAGAAAAATGCTGAAGCTTGTGAACTTGACAAAGTAAGGCAAGCTGCTGTGAAGGTTGGAAGGGAGGCTCCAAAACGAAGCTAAGGAAATTTTTTGAGGGTGGTTGTAGCTGCTACAACACTTGGCAACACATTGGTAGAACTCCATCTCTCTGAATGGACCTTGTTCATGAAAAGCAAGTCTAACACCTCGAGAAGTATTGTTTAGTTCTCAACTCCTCTTGGTTTCCACACTAGCTTGATTGTGATATGTAGTTTCTACCAAGCTCTTGGTCAATTAAAACACATTCCAATCCAAGGCAACACAGTTGTTTCAATTGGGGTTGAGGGGTATATTAGTGCACAAGTAGTATAGTCATCAGAGTCTTAGTTTCATCTTAGGTGTTGCTCTGCTACTAGCAGGCCTTGACAGTACCCCAGTGGAGTCACATAGGAACACAAGCATGGCTCCGCTGCCAGCGAGCCTGGTCAGTACCCCGGTGGAGTTACTTTCATCACCTCTCTACACAGGAAGCCTTTCTCTTCTTTCACCTTATTCATTTTCATTTTTTCAAACTTTTTTCACTTTTTTCATTTTTGTAACTTTGCATAGCACTTATTCATTTTAGAGGCAGAAAAGGGATCCCAACTTATTGAGAGAAGAAGAAGTTGTTCCAGTAGAGAAATAGTTTATTATACCTTTGACGTGCCTGTTAAGGTTTCCCCCCTCACCTTACTCTACTTGCCTGAGCTGACAAGGGTTAACCCAAAAACAACTGACTAGAGTAGATGACACTAGTTAGTGCGCAAGCAGTGTGTTTTCACCAAGGTTCACTTCAAACAATACATACTTTCCTTCGACATATCATGGAATAAAAGTAACAAGTACTTTATATAGAGGCCAAATGACAGATAACCAAGTAGTGATAGCTCTACAAGCCCTCTTGTACGTCACCCAGTTTGCTTCAAGAGTCATACATGGCTTCATGTGAAATGAACCTATGAATGAAACAAGTGTACTAATAAGCAACAAAGCAAAGCAAGATCAGAAGAGGAAATGAAACCAAAGAAAGCAAGAAAACAAGCAAGCAAATAAACAAACAAACAAAACAAGTAATAAAACAAGCATACAAGCAAACAACTCAAAAGAAAACACTACTCCTACTCCTAATCTAACAGCGCATGGGTCATCTCACGTGAAGTGATACTTCCAATGCAGCCTTCGACGCATTGGTTGACCCATTTTGGTGAAGGCATGGTTTGCGAGCAAGACAACTGTGTGAAGTAGCAAGCAAGAAAGATGTAACAGTGAACACAAACATAGTCCGAGCTTACAAGTATCCACAAAACAAAGATGAGTGAGAGCGCATGACATGAATTCTGTGGAGCTGCCATGGTAATATGCTACACTGTGTGAAAATCTTGAGTGTATGCATTCTCTTGATTGTTTCATGCAAGCAAACGTGAGAAGGTTAGACCACTTGTGTTTTGCATGTGTGCTTCCTATGTAAGATTCCTCCAATGCATGAGCGATGGGATCATGTAGTTTGAGTGGAGGAAGTGAAATTAGGGTGTTTGGTTGATCTTCAATGCAAAGTAGAGAGTGATGAGGAGCCTTGAGTGTTTCAAAAATTTCCTGACCAGAAGTGAAACCAACCTCAGGACAGCGAGGGCCTGACATAACCATCATCTCGAGCTGAAGTGCCTCGACAGTCTGGGGGGTTTTGACCTCATGGAGAGATAGAAATCATAGATCAATGTCTTGGATAGATTAACAACATTTGAGTCAACATTTTGATCAGATGAGGAAGTGAATAGATAACGACACCCAAGATCAGAAAATTCAAGATACTTGTGGGCATCATCATGATTTGATGAATCGGGTTGAGGGGTAGATGAGAAGTGAATATATTCACCCTCTGTGTTTTCAAGAAAGATAAATGAAAGATTGAATAGATTTTCTGAGGAAGATGTGTCCTCTCTACACTATAATGATAGACTGACATCTGAGGTGTCATGTGAATGATCAAAAGTAGAAACATCCGGAAATGGGTTTTCACAGGGGAAATTAGCAGTGGTAGAATCACAAGGGATGTCAAGGTGAAGTGGATGAGGCACGACTGGAAGGGAGTCATCCTTCACCATGAGATCTTCTTTAGATTCCCCCACACACTCATCATTAATGATGGCATAGGTTGGCTGCATAACACCAAATCCATCGACAGCTTGATCCTCGTTCATAACAGGTGAGGAGTCCAGAATGGGAGAACACAAGACAATACAATCTAGAGGATCAATAGAACATGAGGACGAAGGTCGGGGGAACAAGTTCACATTACAACCAATAGGCTTGCAAGCTAAATCTGTGCAAATATCAAGAGAAAGTGGGGTGCAAGGATGTGACAGTTCAACAGAGGTGTGTGCATGATATCCCACATCACTTTGCGGTGGTGGAGATGTTTGATGAGGTGAAGGTGGATAGGCACTTGTGACAAAAATTATGCCTACTTGTGATTGCACAGCTCCATCACCGAAGTGCATTGAGTGGGGTTCAGACATGTGAAGAAGATACTCAAACCTTCCATCAAGAAATTCCCAATCAATATCATCTTTTGAGAATCAGTATGCGAGATTAGAAAAGCATGTGTGGAACTATTCAACAGATTCATCAGGTGCTTTTCATAATTCCATATTTTCTTTGTTGAGAGCTTTATAGTTAAAGTGATTAAAAGCACGATCTATATTTGTGACCAGATGAGCAAGAGAATGAATAGATTTTTCGAGCAACGTGGCACACTATAGCATTGGGTTCCCTCTAAGCGTGTAAATGAACAACGTGCAACTCATGTATTCTTCAAAGAATCTTTGTCTTTCGCATGAGCATACAATGATGATTGCATGCCTAACCAAGGCTACATAGCCTAAACCATAAAATATTTTATGAGACAAGTTATCTGAGAGATTTTTCGGGATGATGAAATCATTTCCACAAGACATACATTTCGGAAGAGCAGCTCGATAGTGAGTCATGATAGATGTGTAGAGATTCAAAATAGATGTGAGGACTCAGCTTGTCATCTGACCCTCCTTCTAGCACCAAAATGTTGATGGTGCTGGACCTGCTAACATGTAAGGAGATCTCCCCGGTAAGAAGTCCCAATTAGACCTCATATCGTTTGGTGTAGGAGTCCCAGTAGTGGGTCATAAAGCAATGCCTTGACCATGATGTCGCACATAGGCAAGTAAGATAACTCTGTTGGTAGCAAGGGTATGACCATTGCAGTGAGTCAGGGAAGGAGCATGAGAGGTTCTAACACATGGGGGTTGAGATGAGTGCGCCCCTTGGAAACCTGTAATAGTACTTAGCTGGGAAGGGAACACATGAGCGAAGATGCATCACAAGCTCGAAATCAGGTCAGCTAGAAATCCAAAGTGATGGCTAAACCAACAACACATATGCAACAAGATTCATATAATTACATACAAAATAGTTCATACACAACTACGTAAGTTAAGTAACATACATTTCTATAGTAGCCGAAACAGTCCAACTACAATAACAAAATATGCATGAAAACATGATGGCTCTTATTATATAAAGAAGTGTAAGTTCCAATCATACAATACATCCATGTAAACCCACTAGCCCCAACAACAGAACGTTACAACCACATCTTCCTGCTCCTCCAAAGAGATGAAATAGCTCTGTGCAGTGGAGAAGCCAAGGCGCATTACAATATTGTCCAATCTCTCTCCAATATAGTTTTATTGGAAGCATGGCTGACCGAAAGCCTATACAATGACTTATGAGGGACTATTTATAACAAGGGGTGGGGTGACCCTTGACATTCCCCTTTGTGACAGTTCAACTACCCTCATGACTCTTCGCCTACTCTATGATTGTTAGATCCAACTATTGACACTTGACTTGCACTTGACATGACTCAACATTACAATGCACATGTACTCATGTGAGACAACATGGCTTGAGAAAGCCATGCAAGACATCACTGACACTCAGTCCGCTATGATGAAACCAACCCTTTGACATGCTTGTGATGGTGAAGGTGGTGAGCTAATGCCAAGCTTGGTCATCTGTGATGGTGTGCATGCACCTCATGGTGACATCTTGCTGAAGCTAACTCTTCCCTCCTTTGCAACCAGTGCATTGGTTCGACTCCTTCATCCAACTCATCTGCTAACATGTGTAAGATCTTCTTGGGTGCAGCCGAATCGGCAACACATTGATGCATAGTGCCCGTGCTGATCTTCAAGTGTGTTCTAGTGGTCATGCACATCAACTTGATGAAGTATATGTTCAACTCTAGTTGGACTTGCTTCTTGTCTTCACCATGGTGAGTTTGTTGAATGGGTTGGATTGCATGCGTGCGCATAATGAAATGCATATTGTTGAATCCCTTGCATCCAATCAACAACATTTCTCACCATGTCTACTCCGTGTTAGCTGTTGGGATGGATCTTTAACTTGTAGACACACATTTTCATCCACAAGTGCATGTTGTGCCCACTGATGTTCCTTTTCTTGCTACAACTCATTCGTCTTTCTGTGCAACTCCTTCTTTGTACCATTCTCTATCTTCACGCGATATTCATTTCACGCCGTCACCTCATAGCCCGAGTCTCCAAAGTTACTTTCATTATCAGTGGATTTGCTTGATCTTGCAACTTTGTTTCACCTTTGTATTTTTAACAACCTTCCTCTTGCATTCATTGAATTTGCTGCATTCGTTGCATTCATTGCGTTTGTTGCATTCACCACATTCACTACATTTGTTGCATTCACTACATTCGCTGCATTTTCTACATTCACTGTATTTGCTGCGTTTGGTATGCTGCCTTCAACTACTATTCATGATGCTGCTTGCTGTGATATCTTGATGTTCTTGTCTACGAACAACTTATATTTTCATGAGTAGGCAAGCTCATATACATTTGATCGACTGCATCTCTAGATGTGCTCTGAATGGTGTCTTTAGCTTTGCCCTCTTGGAAACCATTGTACCTACATTGTTGAGAGGTAGATGAACACATGCAATACCTAGAGACATGGAAACACTCATGGAAAGAAATCTGTAAGTTGAAAACCAAACTAAACTTGAGAATTGAATTGCAACATACCTGTGTGATTGATCATGAAGGTTGCGCAATTTCAGCCGGGAGGTCTAGAGACTGACTACCAAGACTAGGCGAGGCACAATATGGGCTATTGGGAGACTATTTGACTACTAGAACTGAGTAATGCACAATCCAGTGTGGCTGCTGACTATTGGAATTGTGCAATGCACAATTTTAGCTGGCAATGGCTGCAAGCTCAGTTATTGCCTTGCATAATTTTCTTGGCCAACAGTCACTGTCCCTCAGGATTGTGCAAAGCAGGCCTAAGGATTAGTTGCTGGGTAGAAATGAGCATTTCTAGAAAGGAAAGAAGAGCCTTTCCTCTCAATATTGCACAATGTTGTCTAGTGAGGCAGAGTCTAGGCCAATGTTGGCCAGACTCACTGACGGGCAACTGAATGCGAATGTGAATGCAAATGCATGCTGATACTGAGTGTAAGCATAAGCGAATGATCATGCATGCAAATGGTGAATGACACATTCATAAAATGGAACAACATGCATGTGGGTGAGGCGAGTCACCGAATCGACGACTGTTTGCAAAAAATAGTTTCATGCATGCGACAATAGTGAGATGTTGACGAAAACTGAAATGATGCTAGGAAAAGCTAATATACATGTAAATGACAACAAGTGTTCAAAGAAATCAAGCAAACAATACTCATACAAGAGAAAACATAAAAAGTGACAGAAATGCAACACAAGGCATGGGAAGTGGGCTTACCCCAAAAAAACTGTGCTGAATGTGTTGGCTGCTCCTAGATGTGATGTGGGATTTTAGAGTTGCAAGGTTGATGTGAGGAATGAGATTTCCAGCATCCAGTTGATGAGTTTTTGTAACATCGAGGTTGTGACGCACATGCCACAAATCTAGGGAAAGCGACACTTGGTGGGAGGTTTCTAAAATGATCCTTGCATGTAACCTCCACTTACTAAACATAGATCCCTAAAACAAGGGATGCCTTTGCATGCTTCCTTGGGAGGAGTAGCCCATGCATGCAAGTTTTTTTTGCTCGGTCCTGGAGGGAACCAGTCAACTCAGCTGCACATGCAAAAGGTTGTTCGACTGCTTGAAGGAAATCTACATTTCTGGCTAGGAGCTCGGCTGACTTCCCATGTGATTTGCGTAATTTTTAGGTAGAGTAGCTAATTGCTGCCTAGATTTGCGCAAATTCTGGGCTGAGAAGCCCTGTTAGGGAAAATTGTGCAATTTTCACTGTGAGTGCTAACTAGAAGAATTGCACAATTCTGGAACCTAGCAGGCTTCCAATCAGGATTGCGCATTTCCTGGAGGGAAGGTTGGTTGCCCTCCAAAATTGCATAATTTCTTGGGGAAGCTACTCAGCTTGCAACTGGACCAAGTCTAGGTGATCAGCCTGTGAGGGGAATGCATCGAGCTGTGATCGACAGGCTACCTTTGTGCAAGAAAAACACTGAATCTTGTGAACTTGATGAAGCAAGGCAATTTTTTGTGAAGGTTGGAAAGGGGGATCCAAAAGGAAGCTAAGGAAAAATTTTGGATGGTGGTTGTAGCCACAACAACACCTCCCTAATTTTAAGGAAGGTTGTATAAATAAGAAAGCCTAGGTCCTCAATAGGATTCGACTTTTTATTGTAACAAAGAGGCAATTTCGAGCTAATATATTGTGACTATTATTCTCATGTAATTTTTGAGATTTTTGTGATAATGAAAATGGTTTCTTTGATCCAACACTGAGTTGGCTCAGAGGGTTGAAGCTCTTGGGTTAGGGCCCAACCCTAGCAGCAGAGGTTCCTCTTTTTGTATATGAATCCTTATATTAGAATCATAGATTAGTTTATGAAGTTATCTCTATTTGTTTAAATTAGAAGTCCTTGAATGATTGGTTAGTTTTTCTTCCATTAGTTGGATAAGTAGATCAATGTTACAGTAGTGAAAGAAAAGACTTCATAAAATCTTGTGATAGTGGTCTCATCCTCATCTCCCATGGGATCATGGTTTGAGGGCCCCACTCTCACAACCACAAAAATATATTTATCTCTTGGTTGTTACATAGCTTAGGATTTCTTGTTGAAGTAGATCATTGTTAATGATTTCTTAGAATCACCTGCAATTATCATTTTGGTTTCTTGAGTTTGTTGTAGATTAGAAAGAATTCCATTCCATAGAGTTAATCCATTGGCCATCAATAAATCTGTTTCTCAAATTCAACTCATCTTTTCCACAATTACATAAAGTTGTGCATAAATGAAGAAATGAATATGTGTTGTTGCAGGAGTTTCTGTTTTGCAAGGAGGAACTCATTCCAGTAGTCTCATCTACGTTTTCTCACACCCTCTCCAAACCATACCAATCACCAATTCATATTTCTATTTTGTAGCCACTGTGGACAACTACCTTGAGAAAATCCAACCATCTTGAAGAGTTGGGATGATCCTTGGGTAGTGTGCACCTTCCCCATACCTATTCCACAATCATACACCTTCCCAACACTTCCTTTCAACTTCCCTACCTTCCTACATCTTTCAACTAAGTTTCCTGTAGTAAACGAGGACATCCTGTAGTAACTACAAGAAATCCTGTAGAAACTACAAGAAACCCTGTAGCAGCCTGTTTTAGGATGTTTTGGGAAAATCTGATGATCAAAGCCTAGGGTAGGCCTTCAACTTGACATACATGCCCCTCAATGTCATTTTTTGACTAGTTTTCCCAAACCTTCCTCCCTTGCAAAAGATCAACTTGTTTAGCTTAACATTTACATTTCTAAATTGAAAACCAAAAGACAATTTTCTACAATATTTAGCTAGTGCATGCATACATTAGGCTTAGCAATGTTAGGGTCATTTCCATGCTTACTTAGTCTAGATAACTAGATGATAGAATGCAAGGTTAAATTAGGTCTCTTCCACAAGTAACGTGTGTTAATTATTGGCTAGGTAATTTCATATAATTTCATATCACTTTCTACTCAACACTTTCATTTCCTTAACATAGGTAAGTAGTTATTTTCTGCATTAAAAATAGCTTTACATTCACTATTAGTAGTCAACCTCCTTATAGCCAATAGAAGATTGGTTTGAAAAACCCTAGTGGTCTATCGCCCTAGTTGAGAAGTGACAAGAGTAGATTGTTGCATCTGATGTGCATATAGCACTATCACCTCTAAGTTTGTATGAACCCCAGGTTGATAAAATAAAGTTGGTTTCCCTACGAGTTGCAACATACTTTCCGCAATACTGGGGCTCATCACTTTTTGGCTGCTATAAGGATTAATGCACGGGTGTTTGGTGATGTAGAATCCCTCAAGGATCTTCACAAGATCCTTGGAAGACAGTCAAATTAGTTGCAGCTATCACAAAGATGCATGCATATCTATGCTTAACAAATGAATATAAAAGTGAGAAGGAATCATTACCTCGAGTCTTAGTGTGGTGTTATTAGAGAGCGCAATGTAGCTAGGCAGAAGACCCCTAAGCCAGCTCGAGATCAAAACCTTCACATAGCAAAGACAAGCGTAATATCACAACATAAAACCTTGATAAAAAATGCATGAACATATAAATATATCTAGTTGCATATATCTAAGACACTCATGCTAACAATGTTGCATAAACATATAAACAAGTTATCCTACCAACATCTCGGAGTGGACAACAAAATTGCAGTTCTATATTTAAGTAGAAAGAGTGATTACAACCATCGGTTGTATCAGCCTTCCCTTAACCCTCTAGCTCCTCTCTCTCTCTCTCCCTTCTTAACCTCTTTTGATTCCTTAGTCTAAGACTCAGCTTGACAGTCAAATAGGAAATCCTTTCAAATGGTTCGATCCCTTTTACAATGGTCCTAGCCTTGCATATATAGCATGTGAGGATAGGGTTTCCAAGTCCTTCGTGAGTACCATTAAGCAAAAGCAATGATGTTTCCATGCCTTTGTGCTCTTTCCCATTTGCATACTCCATTAGGAATTAGTAATTCCCCAAAATAGGTTTAGTTCTGATGTTTCCCTGCTTTTGTGAACTGACATAGGAGAGAATCTTGGTATATTTCTCAGTCAGATTGTTCCCTTGACCCATAGAAACTCATTAGGGTTCACTAACGCTCTTCCTGAGGCAACAAACATAGTTACCTTAGGCACTAACACACCCTTAGCCTTGCTAGGAAGCTCTATAAAGTAGGTTGCTAGTGTTTAGATAGCATTAGCTTGACAACTGGGCCTGTGAACTTTGTAAGTCCTTCAGTCATCATGTCTTTCTCCTTTGAGCTAATGAGGAGGTCATTTTCTTGTATAATAGATGCCCCCTAAAGTGTGAGATTAGAGTCTATGACGATGGCTGAAATATTTTATATTTAATTGTCCTTTTCTTTGGAAAAGAGAGAGGGAGGATCAGAGCTTCAGGCGGTATGAGAAACCTGATACAACACATTTATATAAAACAACTAAAATTATGTCCTGAGTTGGGCATTCCCACGCTTAGTAGGTATGCCATATTTATTTTCTCAGAAAAGAGATATGATGACGCTGTCCGCCGATAAGCACAATGTGGAACCTGTGTCATAATAGGATCATTCTGATGATCTGTCTAAAAAAAAAAACAAATGCAACTTGGGAGAGGAAACAAGGCGGAGTGATGTAAACCTCTACCCAAGGTATTGATTTCCACTTCACTGCAACATCATAGATCAATACATGTGAATATAGGTGTTGAGGTCAAACATGCATGAAATCGCCTGATTACCAGTCAATAATGGAGACCGTTAACAGACGCAAGGATGGCCACTGATAATGGTGATGGTCTCTAAGATGCACAGTACAATCTAGAGAGTGTGAATAATGTTTTTGTCGTCGAACACTCATAGAATCATTTAACCAGGAGCCAAAAATGAAAACTCCTAACCAAACACAAGGTGACCTACCACTGATGTCTGCAAGTACCAAGGCACTGAAGTGTTTCTGGGTTTTCTTCCTAGATAGAGTGTTGAAGTCGATATGAAGAGACCTGTCGAAAGGTAGGCAATAAGCTGTCCTACATTAGTCGACACAAAACAGGACAAGAATGATTGTTTTTTGAGGAATCTTTTGAGCATTGGGTCAAAGTGACAGAGGGCATGATGATAGGATATGCTTGATGGTTTTATGGAGGAAACAAAAGATAAAGGTTTTCCCTTGAACAATAGAAGGCACAACAATGGTTTTAACCATGCAGCACTAGACTCATGAACACCAAAGATTGTTAAGATAAAAAGATGCAAGAACATCTGGGTATATAGGCTAAACTCATAGGATGTTAAGATTCATATTTAGAGGCCATTACAGGGAAGGTTTATCTGAGGGAGTGCCATGTTCAAGGGAGCGGCTGCTGCCAAAAAATCATTTCACAATATGGAACACAAAGAAATTGTATTCTCCACTTTCCCCATCTGATTAGTTTAGTGAGTCCAGATGGTAAACTCATCGATCTTTTCATGTTTTAAGAGTCTGAAAAGGACTGTAAAAAGAGTGACTCTATGCTCTATCTGATTATTTTAATGAGTCTAGACATGCAAACTCGTCGATCTTTTCATGTTTTAAGAGTCTAAAAAGGATCATAAAAAGAGCGACTCTATTCCACATCTGTGTAATTTAATGAGTCCAGACGAGACAACTCTGTGGTATTTTCATATTTCGAGATTCTGAGAAGATCGTAAAGAATGACTCCAAGGTGGTCCCTTTGTCATAGTTTTTAAGTAGGTGCGACAAAGGTTTATTAATATACCTAGAATGCTTCCTTTTCCGTAAGTTAATCTACTGAGTCTGGATAAAGAGAAGCCTATGCTCAATAGATGTTTGCCTCATTTTGTTACGAGTACGAGGAGACAACGTAAACTTGATCTTTGTCGTGAAATTTTAATGAGTCACGTGACAAAAACTCCATAGACATTCATCGAATTTTAACGAGTGAAATGAAGAAAACTTGAGGTACCTTTTTTAGTTTAGTGAGCAAGGAAAAAGAGGTAAAATAACTTCTCATTCCTTCTTCGTAGATTTAACGAGCTCGAAGAAGGGAAAAAAATGGGGATTCTTCGATTTAAGAGCAAGAAATAGTCCCAAAAAAGAAAGCGCTCATATCATCATCATAAGTGTTTAATGAGCCCAAAGAAGGGAAAAACTCAGGGATTTTTTGATTTAAGAGCAAGAAATAGTCCCAAAAAAGAAAGCGCTCATATCGTCGTCGTAAGTGTTTAACGAGCCCAATGACGAAAACTTAGGGTATTTTTATGTAACGAGCGAGAAAAGTTCCTAAAAAGAATGCTCGAAGCTTCTTACTAATTTTTTAATGTGTTCGAAGAACTAACTCGAGGTTTTTTCGATTTTATGAGCGAGAAAAAGTCCCCAAAAAGAATGCTCAGTTGATCTTTTTCAATTTAGTGAGCTAGGAAAAGAGTTTCTCAAACCATCGTCATAAGTTTTTAACGAGCTCGATGATGAAAAGATCGGGGATTTTTCAAATTTTAGAGCGAGAAAACATCCCATAAAAGAAAGCACTCATTGAGAATCGAACATGGTCATTTCTGTCGTTCAATCTTGAAAGTTCTTTCATCAAAACATGAGCTACTTCTGCCAATATGGGGTCATGGTGTAGGATAAATATCATAGGAAATGGACTAATTCTACTTTAATGACTTCAATTAAGATAAGTCGTGTCTCCAAAGTGACTATAAGGGAGTTCTTGAGCTTCCACTTTCACCATTTTCATCACTTGAGAGTTGTGAGAGTGTTTTGGAGGTAAAGAGGAGCAGATTTTCCACAAATGATTGTGGGAGATCCGGCCGACTATTTGACATGCCGTCAGTCCTAGGTATATGCAAATACCCTGATCTTTCATTATTAAACCTTTTTTTAGCTACTTTTGGGGTGTATTTTTGGAGATATGGGGAGTCCTAGATCATTTATTGCACATAAACCCCCTTCCAGGCCTGTAGGGAGCATTAAACGCCCTTTACGACTCGGGGGAGGGTGTTAATCCTCCCTGTTTGTCACTAGAAGGGGTGTTAGTGCATGAGGGTGCACCCCAAAACCCTTGGCAATGATTTCTTGAGCTTTTTTTCCCCATTTGCACTGATTTTTGGGTTGATTTGTGCAAGTTTTGAGCCATTATGACTAGTCTATAGAGAGAATGGGCCCATGACTGACAAGAATTGTTGATGCGAAATGATCCAGCTTACATACTTGCATTGCACTATTGTGGGTTGATGAAGTATGCACAATTGGACTTGGTGAAAGGTTAGGAGGAACATTTGAGCTAGATTATTCAGCGCTAGGATGAACACAAACAAGTGTTTCAGATTGGGGACCATGAGTTGGCCATTGACTGAGATGATACATATTTCTTAACAGGTTTGTTGTGCAGAGGAGCATAGACAAACTTGACTGGTGGTAGGCCTGATCCCCGATCCACCTTAGAGCTGGTCAAAGGTTACTGTATCCCTGAGAGCGGACTCGTCATCAACAGTGTCCCAATAGAGAGGATTAGATCCAGATCTATGAGGGCCATTTTATGGATGATTGTTCACTTGGCAGGGTCAAAAAGTCCCCATGTTGTGACAAAGGCCCAACTATTTCTTGTAGTTGACTATGTCTAGCTGCAGATATTCAATTGGTGTGAGGCAGTGCTTCATCAGTTGAAGGCAAAGTTGACCGCATGTAAGACCCAAACCCAATAGAGTTTTGGGTATGGCACTCTCATTGTCTCCTTCATACTTGAGAGGGTGCCAGTTATGCGCCCATGAATGAGCTTAGGTCCCCTTGATCTGAGGGAGCCTAGATAGAGGTGATGGGCATCGCTTGATCCTCACATAGGAGGAGGACCCATCCGACATTTTTTCGAAGAAGATTTCTTCGAATGGCTCAGTGGCCAGATTGTGATGATCGATGACTATGCCTACAAGGGCATGGACTTCACCGGTGACCCTGACTTGATTTTGCCGCCTGGTACAAATTGGGGGCCTCAAGGTAAGAAGGATTTTTAGAGTACTTAAAGTATTTTTAAGCTTTTGAATGTTTATGTTATGTTTTTGTTGATTTTATGGGTGAACAAGTATTGACATGAATCTTTTTGCTTGACACAGATGTGGCACCGGTGCAATCTATAGGTGAGCGTCGCTAAGTGAGGCGAGGAGGCCAATTACCCAAAGGCGGGGGTGATTCTGAGAGTCTTCGTGAGATTCTAAGGAACCTGGAGGGCTTGAGCATGGGTGTGCCCCCCCTTCATATGAGGGAGATACCCACTCATATGCATCAACACACAGTTGGTGTTCCTGAGCGGTTTCTAGTTCCTCTTCGGAGGATAGCTAGAGAAGTGTTATCTTTTCATGAGCAGTAGGTTCTATTAGCAGATGCATGGCATAGTCATCGGGTGTTTATAACTAGGCTTAATAGTAATTTTGTACTTAAAACAACCAAGTTTTGGGATATTTTCTGAAGTAAAAGACTGGATTCGATATATATATATATTTTGGTATTTTATGATGTAAATGTTTTTTAAGTGTTTTTGTAAAATTTTAATTGTGTAAATATTTACTTTAATAAATGTAACTATAATGAATGAGACAGATGCCAATCTAACACATAGTTTGCCAACGAATCAACAACTATATTAAATTCTATAGGAATGTGTTCATATGTGATAACATCAAATTGACATTCCAAGAGTTGTACCCCTAAATAATGACGTAACAAGATTGGATTGTGAATGTGATAGTGGTTTTCCAATTGCATAACAACAAGCTGAGAGTCTAGCCTGACCACCAGATTGGAGATGTCCCTTGATGACGCTTTAGTGGGAAGTGAAATCACGGACATGTACTCACCAATATTGTTGGTGGCAATACCAAGAAAGACTCCGTCGGAACAAAATAGTTCCAACTCAGGTGTGTAAATGACCCGAGCATCTAATGCAATGTGCCATGTGTGAAGACTGACACCATCCGTGTATCCTACGTATGCTAAGGGTAATGAAGACATCTACATAATGAGAAATATGTATGAGACAAATACTTCAAGAAATACCAAAAATTCCAGTCACATCAAAAAGAATCAAAACTTATAAAAACATAAAATTACAAAGCACATGCCTAGTGCAATACTAGGCATAATACTTTTTCAAATAGAACCCATTTCGGTGCTTAGCGAGAAGGACTCCTTCCTAGTACTAAAGTTCATATGACCCTTTTGATAGGGATTTTGTGACGAAATATGGACCGAGCCATAAGGGTTGAAGTGTTCTTGCCCCCAAGAAGTCATATTTTTTTATCGTAGAGTAAAACAAGATCTCCTTCTCGGTAAGAACGAGGCTTGACCTTTTTGTCGTACTGGGCTTTGAGCCAGCACTTGTGGGCTTTAAGTGCCAATTCGGCATCTCGATAGGTTTCATCTAGTTGATTTAGGTATAACACATGATCTTCTTTGGTAGTGGTGCTGGGAAAGAGTTCAATGACTATTTGTAAGCAAGGAATCTGACACTCGATTGGTAAAACTACTTCAAGGCCATAAGCTAGTTGAAAAGGCGTGAAGCCTGTAGTAGTTTTTACTGCAGTTTAGTATGCCCATAGTGCAGGATATAACATCTGATTCCAGTGGGTTTTATGATTCCCTACTAACCTATAGATCATGGTCTTTAATATGCCATTGATGGCCTCTACTTGACCATTAGCTTGGGGGTAGTAGGAGGATGATTGATCCTAGCAAAAATCGAGTAATGATGTTAAGTCAGACACCATGTGATTCTGAAAATGATACCCATGATCTATAATTATTGTGTGAGGCACATCGAAGTGATAGATGACCTAATTAAATAGGAATAACACTGTAGTTTCTCCATCGGCCTAGAAGGTGGGAAGGGCTTCGGCCCATTTCGTGAAATAGTCCACAACTACGATAATATAGTTGTGTCCAACAGAGAAAGTGGGGTTCCAAGTTATGAAGTCTATCCCCCATTTGGAAAAGGGGCTGACGGATATAACCAGGTGTAGTAGAGCTAGAGGAATGTGCATTTTCTTTGTAAACACTTGACAAGGGTGGCACTGCCAGATAGCCTTGATATAATATTTAAAGAAGGTTGGCTAGTAGTAGCTTGCGCACAAAATTTTCTAAGCAGTAGATATGCCAGAAAGATGACCACCACATGCCCCAGTATGGCAGTCATTTAAAAGGTGTTCCACCTCCTCATGAGTGAGGAAACATTGAAGAACTATATCAGCACCACGACGATATAACATATCATTAAGCAGTAAATAGTGTCATGCTTGGTGGCAGATGCGATGATGGTCACCTGATGATATTTTAGGGCAGAAACATTATGCTTGGAGGTAGATAAGAATGTCACCATACCAAGGGTTAGTAAAGTCGATAAGATAGACAGCTTCATCTTGTAGAGGATCGCGGGCTATCTCGTTAGGATCAATGTTGGCTTATTGAGGCTTGACCCAGGTTCAGAGTTGATTTAGCCAACAAATCCTGGTACTACTGGCCCTTTCGCAATAGTTCATAGAGTGCGGACTGATGTCTCACCTGAAGTAGTATGGGAGCGTGCTAGAACCAAGTTTACAGACCCTGGAGATGTCTGATGAGTTCAAGTGGTCCGCGGTTTGACCTTGTGCACAAGTTGCTTCGCGCACTCTCCGATACCTCGCAGCCTGAGATATTACCTTTGTGCAACCCTACTCAGGGGCTAAATGTTGCACTTCCATGTTATTACCCAAGACTTCATTGATATTGCAATTTTAGTTTATTAACTTAGCCTACTTGCATGATTTAAGTTATACTTAACAATATAAACCATTCATACAGGTGTGCATAGTATAGAAATAGTATATTTTCAATTTATATCAACCATGCATTAACTCAAGAACAAATACATAGAATTATGATAAAACTTCTCTTTATTAATTCTTTCCTCGGTTACAGACTTAACTCCACCCTACGCACTCAGCTGCGGACTACTAGGCCTCTGCGCACTCAACTCTGGACTACTAGGCCTCTGTGCACTCAGTTGCAGAGCCTTCTCCTACTCTACGACCCAAGACGCACTTCACTTGGTCACTTAGATTCTTTCTCCTCTACTGTTAAACACACATGGGCAGCAAGAACAATATGAAAGATAAAACATGCAAGTACAATTTTTATTGACAAATGATATACATTTATAGTACATTATGTGACTGTTGAGTTTCACATCCCAAGGTCTCTTGGACTACTTTGTCTATTCAGCTTCCACACTAACCCATTGAGGATTAGGTGCCAAAAATTCCCCCCCTTAATCTGAAGTGTTATGTATGAGTCCAAGAAGAGAGTTGTAATACAAAATGTGCAAAAATGCATGGCAGCACAAGGCTGAATGTGCTCTCTGAAATGTTGGTATAAAGGGCGGTGGTTTAAGGATGACCACCAACACTGGAACGATTAGTACAGTTCCTGAAACTCTTCCAAAATTGGCAAGAAGCTGAAGTCTTCTGCTAGAGGAAGTGCTCCTATTTTTTTGAAGAGGGAAACCTTCAACCAATAAAGGGAGGTCTCACCCCGCATAAAAAGGAGAACTTCAACCTGAAAAGGGAAGTCTCAACCTGTGATGGTTTAAGGATGACCAACAACTCTAGAATGCTTAATGCAATTCCTAGAACTCTTCCAAAACTGGCAAGAAGATGAAGTCTTCTGCTAGAGGAAGTGTTCTCAATTTTGTTCCTGGAATTCTTCCGAAACTAGCAAGAAGCTGGAGTCTTTTGCTAGGGGAAGTGTCCTAGATTACCAACTGAAGACATGTTCACAGGCATCTTTATCTCTGGCTACAACTCTAAAACTGGTGTGGCAGGTTGTGGCTTAGGCTTGCTTGATGTGGCTTTGAAGCTTGTAGATGAACATCATTTTCCCCCCTATCAGATACAAGGTGAGATGATGGAGAAAACTCAACTGCAAGATTATTCAATACTCTGGAACAAGTTCTGACATGTGATTGGAGTATCTTCTTGGCTGTTGATGCCCATTTCCAAGAAGTGATACATCCAAGATGAATCTTTGTTCTTGCAGGATGTTTGTTTCTGAAGCATCTGTGTGAAGAATGGGTGGTTTTATGATAGTGCTTACATGGATGAAGATCAAAACAGTGATCTTTCAGATGGCCAACTCAGTCACAGTGTTGACATTTCACAATCTGTTGTTGTTGTTGTTGCTGTGGAAGAGGGGCAGAATCTGGAACAGCTGGAGGTGAACTGTCATGAGGAGCAGGTGAACTGTCATGAGGAGAAGGTTAACTATCATGAATGAATCCAGCACTCTGAAACTGAATGGGCTTTGAGTATTCTGGAATATGAAAGGACAAGTCCTTGTCATATCCAAGACCAGTTCTGTGCTTGTTGTGGACAAGCTGTTCCCAAGGTCTGATGATGGGCTTGGGAAGTGCAGATTGAGTTTCTGCATCTGCATGTACAGCTGCTGCTTTATTTGAATGAACTGTAACATTATTGACTTGCTGCTGATGGGTGGTTGTCTCAATGTTTTAAACAAAAACAGGTTCAGAATGATGTCTATTTTTATGTAGCTCTTCTTGCTGTAGCTGTGATTCAAGCTGCAAAAAATCATTTTTCTCTTGTGCATTTTGTAGACAGACCTGAATGTCTGTGAGAGAAACTTTGCTGACTTTTAATATATCATGATTAGTAGACAATATGAGAGTTTTGAGGAACTCTAATACTTCACTGATTCTAGCCATTTTTTTCTTCAATGTCAGATTTACACCTTAAAAACTGATCACAACTACTACTCAGTGCAGAAAATTAATACCCACTCACAATACACAGGTATATCCTTTATAAATGTGTAGTAAATGAATCAAGGAATCAATGCACATATATGTAGACAGAGACTATAATGAGTTTTAATACCACAACTTGGGTAGCAACAACTGCAAACTTGCTTGGATCCTTCAAATACTCCTTCACTTTCAAATCAGAAATGATGGCTATCAAAACTTCAACAATTATAACACAATTCTCTGATCTTGCCACTTTCCACTTTCTGGCAATGAAGATAAGCAATGAGAGTAAATTCTAACAAGGACTTTCAGACCCAGAATGCTACTCCAACACTTGCTCAGGTCATAGGCATTGGAATGAGTCTCTAGCATGCTGAACCAACAGTGATATACCTCCTTATATGTCCAAATACTTAGCAAACTATACAGTGCTGGTCCTCTGGCTTATATTAGTCAACAGTACAGTACCAATTTCAATGTAGCAAATGACTTGCTGCTTTAATGTACTTCTCAAATTATTCAAACTACTCACACTGTGAAAAAGAGATTCAATCTTTGACTTTCTTTACAAATGAAATTTGTGGATAGTCTTAGTAGAGCCTAGTTTGTGTCATCAAGATACTAAATATAATAAATTGCAAGGAAGCTAGATCGAACCCTGCAAATTGATTTCTCATAGCTGAACTAAAGCTTCAAGAGAATCAAGTATCTTCACCCAGTGTTAGAATCGGGAAAATTCTGAAATGATCAACAATGTATCTTTAGCGCAGTGATTTGTCAAGCCCCTTTTTGGAATGTCAAAACTCAATAATTCTTCAAATTTAACATTTGTTTGCAAAGTAATGGCATCATTGGTTTCAAATCCTCAACTAGCAATGGCCCCTGGATTTGTCCCCTTCGCAAATGCAACACAAGGAATACAATTTAGATGCAGATCACCTATGGATATAATGAGTATTTCAGCCTCCAATTTGACTCCTTAATAAATTTGGCATAGGCCTTCCATTTGGAACTGGTGGGATGATTGCTGGGTTGGATTCTGTATTCCAAGTGGAAGCAAAGTATCTAGCTTTGTTATTCAAATAGCAACTTATAGCTTATGTTTAAAAAAAATATGGGATTATCCGTGACAATCTTAAGAAGGAAATATCTGTGTTGCTTGGCCTATGTATCCAGGTCCCAAGAACACCAAGAGCAAGCGCAGTTAAGATATCTCGATCCCAAGCAAATGCAAACACACAGCAAGCATCCAACAATCATTGGCAAAGCATTATCAAGAGCCTAACCAATCTTCTCCAAACTATGCGTGGAAATTATGTCCCATCTATTCTTGTTCGTAAGGTATTTACCCAGACATTTGCATACATCAATGTACAACTTTTCAACAGCCTCCTTTTACGGCGTGAATGCTGCTCATTTAGCAATGGAGAATATGTAAAAGCAGGGTTGGCTGAACTAGAACTTTGGTGCTGTGAAGCAAAGGAAGAGTATGCAGGCTCAGCCTGGGATGCACTCAAGCATATTAGACAAGCAGTGGGATTTTTGGTTATACATCAAAAGCCAAAGAAATATTTGGATGAAATTTCCCACGATCTCTGTCTGGTTTTAAGCATACAACAATTGTATAGAATCAGTACCATGTACTGGGACGATGAATATGGCACACACAGTGTGTCTCCAGATGTTATTGCAAGCATGAAAATGTTGATGGCAGAAGATTCAAACGATGCTCATGGAAATTTGTTCTTGTTGGATGACGACTTGAGTATACCATTCTCTGTGGATGACATCTCAAAGTCTATGCAAGAAACAGATCTGTCAGATATCAATCTACCATCTCAGCTTCTTGAGAATTCAGCTTTTCATTTCTTGTTGCCATGTACTCTGTAATACAGAAGGCTACATTTTCTATTATTTTCATCTCTTGATCAATGGTGTTATCAGCTCATGAGCAGCTATTCCCTTGCAACATACAATTGGATTTTTATCCAGATCTTGTCTCAGAGCAGTAGAGTACACGACTGAGGAGAATAGTTGCACCCACTCCACACAATTAAATCTGAAAACACAACTCAATCCTCAGGTAATGTGACAAATAATACATCCCTTATTGTCTAAGCCCAGGTCACTGGATTCAAAGTCCAGAGTGCTAAGAGTACTGCATTATGGAGAACATCGAATTATACAGGCACACGAAAACCGCGTATATATAACAGAGTTTATGTAAAGCAGTGTTTTAACACATAGCATTTCTATAAAACAACGTTTCACATAGCATTTCTGTAAACCGCGTATTCAATGGACTCCACGCTCGCTGCATACCATGTCATCTCCACGCATGCGTATAACAGCGTTCAAATACCAAAACGATTTCTAATGCATACTCCAGTAATCACCAGACATGATTTGAATGGTTAGTGGTGAGGATTCCACACTCACTGCACCAAGTGCCTCGCCCAAACTTAGAGATACAAACTGAAGACAACATCGCACGAAGAACAGGCAGAGGAACATTTCAACCTGGAGCAGCGATTCATTCAGGTGAATGCACAACACTTCTGAAACGTTTATGAAACCATGACCATTTCCATGTCAAGATAGCTTGGACAGCATTGGCAGTGTCAGGCAGAGGAGCGTTTCATCGTTCAAGTGAATGTGGCAGATAGGGCGCAGGTCTGTATAAAAGGAATATGGCAGACAGGGGTCAGAGATGTCAGTCAGCAGCGGATTTCAGGCACCAGACACCAGCAGGTATTAACAGGTTGCAGCTAAAATTTAGCTGAAGAAATATTCATGAGAAAATATTCATGAAGTTCATGGCAGAAATAAACTACACAGAAAGGCCATAAAACAAATGGCTCAACTTAATTATGCAGGGCAGGAATACGCCTGCTCTGATACCATGTTAAACACACATGGGCAGCAAGAACAATATGAAAGATAAAACATGCAAGTACAATTTTTATTGACAAATGATATACATTTATAGTACATTATGTGACTGTTGAGTTTCACATCCCAAGGTCTCTTGGACTACTTTGTCTATTCAGCTTCCACACTAACCCATTGAGGATTAGGTGTCCAACATCTACTACTTCTCTCTCTTTTACACTTAGAGCCTCGCTTTATTTATACAATCGCATGGTCCATGGACCATGGGTAGGTCAACATTACATTACAAAACTAGGGTGGATCACCCCGTGACTCTAACGTACTTCTGCGCCCGCAATTCACAGGATTTACAACACAATTTGGTGAAAACTTGATCTTTGAGCCCCAATACATGCCTTGGGGGGATTCCATGCCTAACAGGCCCCCAACACAAACATCATGACTCACCCTCGAGTCACTCTGTCGGTGTGATGATATTTGTGTGGAGTCCCTCCAATTGTTCTCGAACTGCGAAGAGGTTAGCGGTGCACTGAGCTGTTGTTTGCTGGATCTATTGCATGCGCTATTCCGAGACCTCTATGTCTGGGGTGCTTCTCTACATCAATGTGTGCATCCTTTGTATGTTTTCAATCTTTCTTTTGATGTCTGCTGTGATGGTGAAGGCCTTGTCGATCCAAGGTTGGATGCGTGCTTTGAGAACTGCCTCCTTGTGTCACACTACCTCCACCTGCTCCTTCAGTGCTTTAGCTTGTTGCATCCTCGCAAGCTGCCGGGTGAGGACCACTATCTGCATAGTTCCTCAGACACTCTCATACTACTGTTGAAGTTCTCACGCCTCTGTCTCTAAGCGCTTTATGTTGGGGTCCTCCTGCAGAATTCTGAGGACCTCAAGTGATCCTTCCGACATGCTGGTGCAGTCTCACACTGCACCTCTGATTTCCTCCAATCCCGCTGTAATAATGCTAGTGTGTTGTTCTTTGACTTCTGGGGGAGTGGATGAATGCACCTTTAACCGCAGCTCGACGATCTGAAGATTCAACTCCAGCTGAACCTTTGTCATTTCTTCCCTGGCCTCGTGGACTCCTATTGCTAACCTGTGGATCCACACCTCCACTGGTAGATCTGCTAGGATGGCCAACTCCGAGATGCTTCGGCAAGTGTCGTCTACCACCTACACTAACTGTTGATTTTTGCGACACCACTTTGTCGCGCTGCAAGCTGAGTTGTTCCATATTTATCTTTTGCTCATGGAGGACTTGGATCGCGCGGCTCTCCCTAGCGCGCAGCTCTACCGTTATCCCATCTTGCAATAGATATAATGTCTCGCGAGGAAGGGCAGCTAGATTAATGTCGATACCTTTGATCCTGCTAACTGAAAACCTATCGGCTTCATTCGATGTCACTAGAGCCCCTCTTCCAGTAACACTATTGTGTTTTCCATCCATGCACGCAACATTTGCTCTACTGCTGAGGATCCTACTGTGAGGTTGGTTGAAAGGGTACTAACCTGAGGGGGGTGCACTTGTAACTCCTTCAACTACACTTTGAGGGCCCCCAACACAGTATGGTGCTTCTGCATAAAATCTTGAAGAGCCTCATTGGTGACATCGCACATTGTCTCGCCGATGTCATGCAGATCACCCTCGGTTAGAGTGATTGGGTCAATGGACAATTTCATGGCCTTGACCTTCTTCCTTGATCCTGTTCGCTTTGTCAGGTGTTGGCGTTTCAACTAGGTGGATGCGGTCCACGGGTCCACGTTTCCTTCTATTGTTTCTGCTTCCTCTGCCTCCTGCCCCTTCGAGGGAATTGCTTGGCCCTCACCCACCTTTGTAGTTTCTTCCCCTACTGTTGTGGCTACTTCTGCTACCTTTTTCTGCTTGGCGGCTTTCTGTGCCGCTTCCCGTACTGCCCGTACCTCGACTGCTATTGTTTCCTTCCGCCTTTTCTCGGCCAACTTTGCAATGCGCAACTTGGCATCATCTTTCTTCTTATGCACTGCCACCCTCTCGAGTTCTGCAAGATCTGGGGCATGCCATTTTGGAGGCCATGCCTCCAAGATAGTAAAAATGGCATCGTCATTGGCTACAAAAGGTAGCTTCATCCACTGCTTCGTCAGATCCTTGTGCACCCTGATAAAGATGTTGTGCATATCTACCTTAAATTTTGCAAAACTCTGCAGACTGTTGTAAACCTTGGGTGACAACTGCAACTTACGGTTGATCCACATTCAAATGGTCATCTCCATGAACACCCAGAAGATCTTGGTGTCACGGATCCTTGTCACATCTTTTATCGCCCATAGCGAAGTGTACTTTGTGACCTCTGGTAAATATCTTCCAATTGTGGGAATTGACTGTCCTATAGCAATTGCCCTGCTACGAGCACTATGGATAGCAACAACAACGCATAGTGGAAGGTTTTACCTTGCTCCTGCGCTTCGTGAAAATTTTCTAAAAATTCTGTGTAGAGGAATTCAGACCAGTTAAATTGGACCCCCTCCGTGCACTACTCAGCCAGTGTGACCACCAGTGCAGGTACCTCGTCTGCATGACACTTTCACATAAATTTTCCTGCCAGAATTTGGGTTTCCACGCATACCACTTTGTCCTTAATGTTGGAGATGGTGTAACCCCTCTTCTTCTTTTCCAGCTTGTACTTCGTCTTCATGGCCTCCGCGAGGGCCAAATCACTACCCTTTCCTTTCGATATGGTTGCGGGGTCCTTTCCTTTGTATGGAAGTCAGGAATCACGATGAATTAGGTCTGTTGTAATGGGGATGGGCTCCTCTAGCCATAAATACCCATCATGCACTAGGCAAAGCACCTACATGATGACGAAAATGGTTATTGGGGGGTGGTGGAAATGTGGCACCCAAAGTAGGTTCAACAGCCTGACCTTTTCCACACCACGTGTTATAGACATATTTTGGCACTTCAACCCAAAACTTATATGTCGATAAACTAGGGCTCTTCAACCCCTAAAAGAGTTGTTTTATACCCTAAAATAACACGGTCATCTGATTACATCATTCCCCAAAAGTTCCACCTGAGAAACCATCCAGAAATGGCCTAAACTAAACCATACTGACTGCTCCACTGGCAAGGTGCAATGAATACTGAGTGTTACACTACCTAGGTGCGATGAATACTGTTTAGGCCTTCTATAGGGTGCGATGGGTGAGGATGGACAAATTTCCGAGACAATTTGCTAGGTGGATGCTCATGGAATCTTCTAGAAACTTCTCTTATGACACTTGCCTCTCCGAATTCACCCAGGGATGAGTAAGAGATCCAAGAAATCTCCAAGTGGAACCAATTGTAACAAGTGGAATGACACTAATCAAAACCCAGAGATGACTCACACCCTTGCACACATCTATAAATGGACCCCTCATCTAAGAGATCTAGAGGCTGGAATATTGTGAATTGAAAGGAAGTGCTGATAGTTTGTAATTGAGGAAGGAGCATTGTATTGTTGGTGTGATCTTGCTATTTCATGAGGTGAAGAGGGATTGATGCTGGGAGCATGATGCTGGATCAGACAACTATATTTTAATTCTCCCTTCTATTTAATAAAGTTCTTCAAGTTTTCTTCCATATGATTGTGCATTTTGAATGTTATCATTTGTGAATTCTATTGTATGTTCATTATATATTTGATTCTATAATGTTTATGTTATAATAGATCAAGATGCTTTGACGGTTCTTTGTTACTGTGTTTCTACAGGTACTCTCCAAGTGGGTTAAGTACGGGGAGGAGTTGCAAGCTCTGTCAAGGGGGAGAGAGATCAAGCAAGGGATTAAGCGAAAGTTCCAAGTTGGTTCCATTATCTTTATCTTATCTATTATACAAAGAAGAAATCGTTGAATTGCTTTAAACTGTTGTTTCTAGGGTAGCTGCCAAACCTAGAGGGCTAGTTGTTCGAAAAGACACTAGTTTTCCCAGAAACAAATTGGAGACCATGATGGGGATCTAATAGATGTTTGTTTGTTGCTATTATTTGTTTTATAAACTATAGACAGAGCCTGAAGTCAGCAAGGTAGCCTTTGAACTGCTCTTGCTCTGCAATTGCATAGTAGATGAATGCTGCTTCAATCAATCTCTGGTTTAGTTTATGAATTAAACATTTGACTTACAAGCACATTTAGATGACCTTTTGGTAGTTCAGTAACCTCTCTAGTCATTCCTCTATACTTTTCTCTTTACTATCCATCATAGCTCAGGTTAACCCACTGAAAACAGCTGCACATCTAAGCCAAAACCCACTTCAGTTGCGCTCCCTGGCCCATCACACTGTCTGTCATTGTAACCTAGTATGCATCGCACCTCTCGAGTGTGTAAAGTGTGATGTATCCCTGTTTTTGTGAAGCCTAGGTGTGATGACTGACTAAACCTATTTCCATTCTAGAAATTGGGGGTTTTTGACCTTGTTTTCAGTTTTGTTTAGTTGTTTTTTGCTGCTTATGAAGAATGCCTCCTTATTGAGGCCTACTTGTATCACATAGATCAGCCTCCATTAGATTAGGATTAGTAAATTTTTTTATGTATTTGTTCATCATTTACAATCCTTTGTCGAAAAGTTGCTTGAATCAATTTGTCGCTTGGTACAAAAAGTGTCATAATTGTCGTTTTGTGTTGAAAAGAGAAGTGTCATGGATTCTTCCTTCCCTGGATAGTCGATTGAACTTTTCGTCATGTATTTGGTTTGATTTTTTTTTTATTTGAAGTGTCGAAAGAATTTTTTTATTCAAATTTGCAAAGTGTCGTTTAGTCTTCCTTTCTCTTTTGAAGAAGAAATTGTCGAAAATGTCATTTTGAAAGAAATATTTCAGATCTTTGCTGCATTTAGTTTTCCTTTTTGGCATTTTCACATTAAGAAGAACGAGAAACAAATACATGCATTTACATATGCATTTAGTTTGTGTGTGGAAAATGATTTAGGAAAATGCACTAGTGTGTGTTCTTTGCTCTTTGTTTGAAAGAATTATAATCTTCTTTCCCTAGTAGCTAGGATTTTCATTGCTCAAAATAAAAAAAAGATTGTTTATCATTGTAGATTGCATTTTAGGAATTTCAAATCAACATCACGTGGCGAACCATTGAAAGGAAAACTCTAAACAAGATCGACTCTAAAATAAATTTCAATGAACCTAACAATGCTTTGGAACTTAACATAACACATCTAGGGGTCTAGGCTAGAGACGTGTTCTAGCATCGTAAAAACTAGTAACTATCATTTTCATTGAAGGTTGGGTGATTCCTCTTCCTTGATACGAAAAGTGCTAGTACGGATTCAAGCTCCCAGTACCATCGAGTATATATTGGGAGACCACAATAGGCTTATATCCTTTATCCATAGGAAGTTGAGTCTGCCGCCTTATTGATTGCAATGCACTGAACACAGCATTCGGGAAGATTGACTGCCATACATAAGTCCTTGGTAATTTCTCTTTAATTTATCACTAAGGTGTATACTGCAGTTTTGCGATTGGTTTGGTAATCCCTCTATCTAGATTTTCCAGAGTAGTCACTTTCGTTCCTTTTCGACTCTTTAAAAGAAAAGGTCCATATGAGCACTTGTCACTTCAGGCTCATTAAAAATCAAAGGAGACTAGAGTCATCTTTACCTTTTTCTCGACTCTTAAAAACTGAAAAAGCAAAGTTATGTCAAAGCATATTCAAAATTAATTGAACTCGGAATAACATCAATTTCCCCTTAATTTTGAGTCAATCAAGTAATCTGCAATCGTGGAAGAAAGTCAATCAAAACCCCATCGTTCGCGGAGACTAGCGAGTCAATTGTCTTTGACTCTAGAAACGAAGCTAATTTGGACAAAGCAATCTCATTTAACTGAGTCCAATTCATCTGGTTTATTTGAAACTTTTGTTTCAACATCGTCAGAGACTATAGTTACTCCAATCATTTAGGGTACATTTGCCTTTAGAGAAGAGGTTCCACAGTTACAAGAAAACATTAGAATTGATCCTAGTGTAACAGTAGACACTTCTATACCTGAAACAACTCCATCTAGAGTTGATCCAAAACCCATCTCAGTTCAAACCAAGGCTACATTTGAACCAGTATTTGTTCAATAACATCCCTTTGAGACTGAAGTTCACTTACCTGAACATTTGGAAGTTGAGTTTCAGAATTCAGAAGGAGTCACCCCTCATGTATCTGTCACGACAGAAGCTATACCTTCTTTGGCTCCAGAAATCTTTTATGGACCTGATGATCTACCTCTTCCACCTGGTCTGATTGCTATAGAGGAGATAGCAGAGGATCCTCCATTTAGTACCCCATTACATTTTGGAATTGAGATTCATTTGTATCCTTATACTCCTGAGTTTGGTTCTTTTAATCATCCTTCATTGCAAGTTCCTGTCGAATCGCTAGGAAATCTTTTGGATAGACTAAACATGTATGAGCAACCATCAACATCTAGGAGTGTGTCATCTGATACAGCTACAACAGAACTTCCTGCTACCATTCCTACAATGTTTTCTAGTATACCATCTGTTTCGGATAGTTATCAATCACTAGCTAGAGTCCACTCAGGGGCTGCTTCGGCAACATGGTCTGCTCCTAGTTATTCATTCGGAGTCCCATCTGGTATTTCTTATGTTGAAACTCAGCAATTCGATCATGCATGCCAGTATCAATTTGGGAAAACCAGTCTTCAAAGAGCAATATATCCTTTGAACACTGGACTATCGCCATATGAAGGCCAGTATGCCTTTTCATTGTTCCCTCATGGGGAACAACCATGTGAGAGTTTCCAACAAAATTCAGGTCAAAATGGAATTACATCTAGCGGTTGGATACCAATACTGCCACAACAAGCAAGGGTTGTATATTCAATGCAATCAATCCAACCTATGTTGAATATTCCCACTACACCTACTATTATGACTGTGTCGCAAGTACGAGCACTGCCTGTTGTGTCTCAACCTCAAGTCTCTCAAGTTGCGACACAACAACCACTTGTCTCTATGGATAAATCGCAACCTCAGGTTAGTGCTTCCTTATCTGGAATGACTTAGGCACAAATGGGTATTTTCAATCCGCATCTTGGTCAATCTTCTAGTATTGGGCTGATCTGAAAATGGAATGTACTTGTTTAAGAGTGCAAGGTATCCATTTCCAATAATTTCAACTGTGAGCTAGACACTCCAAATGACCTCTAAAAATGTATAAACTTCTTATTTCTTATACAGAGATAGACTGTAGGGGCATTCACCGGACATTTCACCTCTAAAAAGAGGATGAGTTCCAGAGGCTACCTGGCCCTCTACAGGCTCTGCCTAAAGAAATAACAAATTAAACACTTAGAAGTCTTTGACATACACATACTTGAAGTTTAAGGTCTTGCGGAATAAGACAAGTAACTTTCTGCAGCTGAACAGGTGATTATGTGTGTACGAAAGTTAATTTACTTGTTGTTTAATACTTTATATCAGTTTTGTTTAGCATCTCATCTTCAACAAATAAATACATCAAAATGATAAAGCAGTTCACCCCTTCTGGGCTACATCTGGTGGACCAAGCCTCTCCAACTAGGCTTGTCCTCTTGTATTAAAATCGCTACAAAGGCTAATACAAGAATATGGTGTCTCAAAGGACAGATCTGACTATAAACACAGAATTAGAAGATAGGAATTAGCCAAACATGCTCTTTCCCAAACACTAAACAGTGAATTTTGTACCTTACACAGTACTTTCCCCAATTGGCCCTGATGGCCCTTTAAACTTGCATGGAGAATTTTGAGGTGAAGATGACCTCAATTAGTTCTGAAACCTCTACCATTAGACTCAGAAGGTCGAAAATATTAGACATAGGCTTTTGAATCACCAAAAACGGTTGAACAGAGCCCCCAAACAGCTCCAACCCTGAAATGGCCCTGAAAGATTCCCTGAAGAAAAATAGTGAAAAGAATGCCTCAAAAAGAAAAACGAGCTGTAGAAATGGATTCAGAAGGCTGGAAAACTTCAGAAATGACCTTCGTTCCACATTCACTGGCTGCACAATTCCCAATGCAGCTCCCGAACTGGTTTGGCCCTAGTGGCTCTTGGAACTTCCACGAAGCTAAAACACCTGCAAATAACCTCAGATGGCTGTGAAACCTATGCCAATGGCTTCAGAAGGTCGAAAATACCCAAAATCAAAAGCAAATTCGTCCAAAACCGACTTTCCTAGCCAAAGTTATGGCCATTTAAAGTTTCTCCAGTTTGCCCCTAGAAAAACTCCTGCTAACTTTAGTTAACTCCAGTTAGCTCCGCCAATTATGGCGGGTCCGCCAAATTTGGCGCTCCTGCCAAAATTCCACCAACTTAACTGCAGTTACATTTAATGTTTGGTGGTTGCCTCGGATTTCGTGCCAGGCGGAATATTCCCTTTTTAATTTTTTTTTGAAAAATTAAAATTTCTAATGTTATGGACAAATTCTTCTTTTTGCCATAACTTCCTCATACGACGACCGTTTTTCGAACCGTTTGTGGCGCCGGAATCAAGAAGACGAGAAATTTCTAGTAATGCAACTTTGAACTAGTTCTAAGCACTTTAAATTTTGAGCATTTTCCGACACTTAGGACATGAGCACCTGATCATGGGCAATAGCAAATGGTCCAACAACCACAATTCCAGCAAACCCAACCTCGGTTTGGGCTTGGTTTACAAGCTCAAACTGGATTTGGTCAATATCAAGCATACCGAGGACCTGAGCAACAAGTATTTGTAGGTAATGGACATCCACATTTTCAAAACGGTTATCAACAACCACACTATACTGGTTATGTCCAACAACCTTATCAAAGTTACCAGCATCAGATACATTATGCTGGTATGCAAAGACCTACTGCTCAGGTGATTCCTTCTTATCTTGGGTATGCTCCACCTAACCTGAATCAATAGTTTCCTTTTGTAGCAACTCTAGAATTACCAGATTTGAATTGGTTGACAAATGATCCAATTACATATGCCCCTTGGTGGCCAGTGATTCCTCATAAACTTCGCTTCGATATTCCTAAATTCAATGGAAATCCAGGAGAAGATCCATCGAATCACGTAATGACTTTTCATTTGTGGTTCTCATCTAATACCCTGAATGATGATTCGATTGGGCTTCGCCTTTTTTAGAGAACACTCACTGGTCCAGTATCGAAATGGTACATTGAATTGCTTAGAGATTCGTTTGATAACTTCAGCATCCTCGTCACTACTTGTCTAACCCACTTTCAGTTACCCATCAGGTACGAAACAGGAACATAACTCCTTACCAACTTTAAACAGACCACAACCAGTCACATATCTGATCATATTCATGAGTGGCAGTGTCATCGTCGAATGGTAAAGACGTATGTTCCTGATCAGCTTTTAGCTGAGTGGTTTATTAAGTCCTTATTTCCATGTATCACTGAGGACATGGCGAAAGGAGGAGTTGTCACTGAAGAGCAAGTCATTTCTTGTGCCCAATATTTAGACTTGATCTATACTCATTCTGGCACACTCTAAAACAAAATGCCTGACGCTCCTAGAGAAGAATTTTCTGTTCCACCTCCTCCTAAATCGAATAGGGAATCTCATGCAGGTTACTGCGTGATCAGTGCCTCAAGCACGCAAACCGCAAGGGCTCCATCTGGTAAAGCTTTTGCGGTTTCTAGTCAAAATGCAAATGACAAACCTCTTGCCTCAGAGATTAATGCCGTGTCATGTGACAAGGGAAAGAATCCAAAGCAACTAGGGGGCAAGAAGAAACAGAAAAATAACAAGAAGAAACATGAAAATTCAACTCCTGAAAATCATCTGAGAACCCTACTGGGCCAAAGAAACCTCCTCGTTTTCCATGTTTGATATGTAACGAGGATCATTATATGAAAGAATGTCCACATTGAGCTGAGGTTGCAAATTTTTTTAAGGCTTCAAATACCTCAGCAGTGTTGACTAATCCGTTTCCAAACCCGGAAACAAATCTGGTTGCTATCGATCATGCTTCCACATCTCAAGTGCTTATGCTATCCATCTCAAACAAGAAAAATGATGCTTTGATATTGATAAGGAATAAAGATTATGGGAATCTAGCATCGTAAAACAACTAGGCTACAGATAAACCTAGTGGTTCGACAACAAATTTGCCAAAAGTTGTTCCACCCATTATTCCTGAATTAACTATAAAACTGCCAAACGGAGTCGTACATAAATAGACTTTTAATCCTCGTGATCGATCTGCTTAGAATTATAATATAATGGATAATTTGGCTCAATCGCCATCCGCTATGTCGACACTTGAGGTATTGCAAAATTGTCCCTCCCAAAAGCAGGCTTTGTTATCAGCAATAGGTGGGATTGATCTAGCGGATTCCAATCTGGTGGCCTTTAATCATAAAGGATATACACCTTAGTTACTAGCCCAACTCGCTTTCCTTATGCAGGTAAAAGCCCTCAATAAAAATGTTCATTGAACCATCATTGATGAGGGGGCATCTACCTGTATTATATTAATGAGTTGCTGGAAAACTCTTGGTTCAACACCCTTGTCGTGATCATCAACAACGTTAAAAGCATTCGATGGAAGAACATACACTCCGTATGGGATTTTAAGTAACTTGCAAGTTGAACTTGGGGGAAAGATAGTAGAGATTGAAGTCGAGGTCATTAATGGAAACCTTGATTACAATATCTTACTGGGAAGACCCTGGATTTATGCTATGGCTACCATTGTGTCTACATATTTTAAAAAGATTGCATTTCCCTTCCAAGGTGGAATTACAATCGTTGACCAACTAGCCTTTTTTCCTAACAATTCACAAGCTACTGGAAGCATTCCATTGATCCATGGAAGTTCACAATTGCTTCAAAATGTCGGAGTAGGTCTCCTAAAAGACCCTTCCTTAATGGGTACTTTTGCCCTCTCACCTCCATATGGTCTTGCGGAAGTGGCCACAGTGGAAACCTATCATATGATCTATTCTACATCATTTGAGTTTAAGAAGAACTCCGACCATTTTGATAGTGAGGATCATTGCGAGGTGTTGCCACCAAGCCCCATCGAAGCTCTGTAGCAATCAATTTTCTAGGCTTGGATGGCAAACCCGAATCAGCGCTCGACGAGTGTTTGGATAGATAGGTCTTTAGAGTATGGTACCTCTTCTGATCCTTGGTCTCGTATACATTCTATAGACGAAGGAATCATCAAATCAATGATGATAGGAGAGGCATCGTGGGAAGATTACCACCATCATTCCCACCTTCGAGATGAAAATGAAGATTATTCAAGTGACCTCAATCATCCTTTAGTTTTTGATTTTTTATTAAATACTGTAAATACAGTAGATTTTGAGCAAAATCTGTCCAACATTGAAGAAACTATTGTAATTAATATTTCGACCAAACATAATGTTGTAGATAATATTCACATTGGAAAATCTTGTTCTCCATCAGAACTAGAGATTTACAGCACTCACTTTCGTGAATTCAGAGATGTCTTTGCCTGGTCATATGAAGAAATTCCAGGCATTGACTCGAGAATTGTTGAACATGAAATCAAGATGTATCTAGATGTCAAACCAGTACAACAACGGCTTCGACCTGTCCATTCAAAGAAAGCCACTACCATTAAAGCAAAAGTTGAAAAACTTTTGCATGCTGGCTTCATTTACCCTGTTCCTCTCACTGATTGGGTATCGAATATTGTTCCTGTAATGAAAAAACAAGGAACGATTAGAGTGTGCATCGATTATAGGGATGTAAATCAAGCGTGTCCAAAGGACAACTATCCTACACCCTTTATCAACCAGATTATTGATGAATGTGTCGAATGCGAAATCTTTTCATTCATGGATGGATTTTTCGGATACAATCAAATTAATATTCGACCACAGGACCAGTGAAAGACTACATTCATATGTCCGTGGGGCACATTTGCATATCGTAAATTACCTTTCGGTTTGAAGAATGCAGGGGAAAATTTTTAGAGGGAAATGAATTAGGCCTTCCATTACATCCAACACATCGTTCAACCCTATCTCAACGATCTGCTAGCTCATTTGCAAAAATGGACTGATCATCTGCAACATTTAAGAGCCATATTTCTACGTTGCCAACACTACAAGATACGACTCAATCCGCACAAATGTGTCTTTTGTGTTGGTTCTGGTCGATTACTTGGTTTTGTAGTTTCTAAGGATGAAATTCGACTCAACCCATTTAAGGTTCAGGCAATCCTTGACATGCCTCCACCTTAAAATTTGCTTCAGATTCAGGACTCCAAGGGAAATCTAACTTTTTGAGGAGGTTCATTCCACATTATGCTGAGCTCACTAAAGGTTATACACGTATTTTGATAAAGGGAGTACCCTTCCAATGGGATCAGGTTGTGCAAGCTTCCTTTGATGCTTTAAGAGATTCCCTAATAAAAGCATCATTAGTGTATGCTCCTGACTATAAAAAAGACTTTAACCTGTATCTTGCCGCTACAGATACAACGATCACCATGGATTTAGTGCAATAAGATAATGGAATTGAACATCCTATATATTATTTAAGTCACAATCTTAATAATACAGAAAGCAAGTACTCTTATGTTGAAAAATTGGCTTTAGCAGCCATTGAAGCAATACATAGATTTCGACACTATGTTCTCTTTCGCAAAACTACCATTGTGTTAGATTGCAACCCTATGACCTACATTATGTCGCGTTAATTACTAGGTGAAAAATATTCCAAATGGATAGCCATTTTGCAGCAGTTTGATCTGGAATTCACCAAATCCAAATCAAAGAAATATCTCATCTTCACAGAGTTACTTTGTGACCTTCCCTCGTCATCCAACAATTTAACGTCCAAAGCATCAATCGTGGATGAGACTTTGTTTCTGATATCGCCAAGTGATCTGTGGTATGGGGATATACTGGTCTATCAAAACCCAAACCCAAACTTTTAGGCTGAACACCTCTCACTTTGAATAGCGACGTACTCGATAATAAGCCAAGGACTATCTGGTCGTTGGTAATACACTTTACCGTCGTAGTGTCGACACAGTTCTACGAAGGTGCCTCACGCATGAGGAGGCCGATTTTTTTTTGAATGATTGTCATTCAGGTGCTTGTGGGGAGCATCTATCTGGTTATGCTACTGAACAAAAGATCTTACAAGCTAGTTACTTATGGCCAACCATATTCAAAGATTGAATAATTGCAGTCGGAAGTTTCCATGCTTGTCAGATTTTTGATTGCAAAACCAGATTACCACCAGCACCACTGCACCCAGTAGTTTCTGTTGGTCCATTCGCTAAATGGGGCATTAATTTCATGACATGTAACCCCACCTCGGCTGGGGGGCATGGGTATATTATAGTCACTGTCGACTATTTTACAAAATGGGTTGAGGCAATGCCTACATTAAATAACAACAGCAAAACAGTTGCTCTTTTCTTTTTCAATCATGTAGTTTCTAGATTTGGTGTACCACAGGCTATAGTCATAGATCATGGGTTGTATTTTTGCAATCACATGATGATCAAATTGACTAACAAATTAGGACTATCCCATGATAGTTCTACTCCACATTATCTGCAGGCTAATGGACAAGTTGAGTTGATCAACAAAGTCCTTAAGCGCATGCTGCAGAGAATGATTGGAGTCCACAAATGGAATTGGCATTTAATCCTGTACTCAACTTTGTGGGCATATAGGACTTTGGTGAGAAATGTGACCGGATTTACGTCCTTTCAATTGGTGTATGGTCTAGAAGCAGTCTTACCAATTCAGTGCGAAATCTCATCCCTCAAGCTTGCAATTGATATGCTTCCCGAAACTTCTAAAGAAGAGGCACATTTCTTGGAACTAATCCATCTGGATGAAACCTGTCATGATGCCGTGCTGGATAATGAAGCACATAAGAAACACATCAAGGCACAATATGAAAAAAATGTCAAGCCTCATGTCTTCTCAGAAGGTGACCTAGTCTTGCTTCATGATAAGGACTGTGACAAATTAGGAGTAGGTAAATTCGAGCCATTATGGATGGGCCCGTACATTGTTAAACAAGTATTGAAAAAAGGAGCCTACGAACTGGTTGATTATGATGGGATTCCATTGTCGCAGCCCTGGAACAGATTGTATCTTAAATGTTACTACACTTGATTAAGTGTAGTAAACTCATTGTATATATGCTTTCATTGCATTTTTTTTTAGTGTGTTTTCTTTTAGAGTTGTCATTTTGATTAGGTAATCCACTTCGCATTTGTTGCAGATGTCAAACTTTTTGGAACCATTTGTTGGGTATGCCGATGGAGCTAGTCGTAGTACACAGAACCTATCTTCTGCAACCTAGGCCATTTTCGCTCCAAGAGGTGATTTAGTGAGTTTCAGGGGGATATGTATTGGTCGATCGCCGAACAACATCGCTGAGTATAGCGCGTTGATTGAACTTCTCTCTGATGCCATTTCACATGGCATACACTGACTCATTGTCAGGTTAGTTTCATAACTCGTCATTCTATAGCTTACTGGTGTTTATTTCGTTCGAAACTCATCTATTTATCGCATGTTCTTAAGAGTTAGGATTTTGGAAAGACATTTTGATTCCATTCAATATTAACACATTTCCAGAAACTTAAACACATTGACTGATTCATTAGCAAACTATGTGTTGAATAGACATTTGTAGCATTTGTAAAGAAAACATTTCACATCAACATTTGCATTAGGATTGCATAGCTTAACCAAAATAAAACTCAAAAAATCAAAAATAGATTGTTTATAGTTTTTTAAAAATGTTTTGTGTCCAAGGCAAAATCAGTAAATTAACCAAGAAACTCAAAATGAATGAAGAAAAGCATCCTAGACTAGTGATGCTAGTGATAACATGTCACCGCCTATGCTATCATACGCAAGAGCCTAGTCCACCGACTCGGTACGCCAGTAGTATGGCACTGTAACCTCAAAGGTAACTCATCGGTCCTGACATCCTGAATGCCGAGAGTGAGGCCCTCGCTCTGATCCTGCAACACTGCCAGGGTCTCCGATATGTCCAAATCCCGAAGGATGGCCCTCCCTACAGCCTTTCCTACTAGAGTGTCATCTGCCACCCGTGGGAGTACCACTGGTCTCACCGCTCCAACATATGCACACACATATAAGTTTGTTTAATCTTGGTAACATCAAAAACACTAAAACATTATAAAACTAAAAAACAAAGATGTGGTCAAATCATTTTACCTATAGCACTCCACTGCTCGCCAGCTGGTAACGCCAAATTTGGGTCACCTCGAAAATCCATCCTGATGTATGGATACTCCACAAATACTGTCTCCTGGCGGTTGAACCACTCGAAAAAGGCATCAGAGAAGGAAATCCATGACTGGCCAGCATGTCTGGCCATAAGATAAACCCATCTCTGCATTTGTGGTTCCCTCGGTGCTGGCAATCCCAGTGAAATGTTCTAAGGTTGCATTAGTGGAATCCTCTCCAAAGCAAAAGCAGTCAATATGGATCCGTAGCCAAAATCCTTGGTTCTTCCATTCTTTACTTTGGAGAGTTGTTCTTTTATGATAGGAAGTTGTAGAAATTTTGAATAATATGACACTTATTCACAGAGATTATCCCGATTATACACTATTGTAGAATACATGCATAATACATAACCTCATCTACATTGATCATCAATTTAGCAGCATTAAAAACAATGAAACATCAATTGCACGCACACATTAACACAGTATGTATCCCGGGGAAAGCATACAGCTGAAAACCCCATACTATCTATACATTAATGATTAAGAACATGTAACATTACATAGTACAATAATCCTCACAAGTATCCAGCACTATCTCCACCTGTTACACACAATACAGCTCAGATCTGATCTCCAAATCTCCTCCACTGCTTTGCCTGCCTCCACTGCACGACCTTGCAAGAGAATTAATGAATCCAAACTCGTTCCAAGTTCTATTTACCTTGGAAAATCACTCACACTGGAAATCACATGACCACATGCTATATTACTGGGCATTCTCATGGGCATACTCAATACATTGCTTGTGCAAAGTCTCATGCACAACTATAGTCACAACTGATAGCAATCTCAACCTCTAACACCTGTCTCCACTGAACTGTACATGCACTGAGTTAACTGATGTATTCTTTAGTTGCATTATGAGTTAATAATTAGTGAATTAATTAATAACTAATTCACACAACTCATCACTTAGTCTATTGGCTAGTTAGACTAAATACAACTAGTTTAACAAAGTCAAACTGAACACAACTCCATCAACTTCTCATCTAACTCCACAGAACTCAACCACATGAGTTCTAACTGATGTCCTGCATGCAATAGCTCAAATAACACATAAGAAAAGTGTATTTCCTTTTGTCAGCTGCATGTGCCACATCTATAGCTCAAACTGAAGTATTCCAAGAGGATAAGATAAAGTTTATAGTCTAAATATTATTATGAGACAATAATATTTGACATTTTTTATTTTTGATTAGCAGTCTAAAAATAGACTCTGATCACTCCTGTTGTGATCCAAAAATAGAAGTCCATCTATTTTTCCAAACATGACCATTCATCCATAAACAACATCCTACAACTCATAGACATGATCCATATGTATAAAAATAGACATAGTCTAAAAATAGACTTTGCACCATAATTTGCCTGTGGGCCCACTTAGTGAAGGTGACTCATTTCCACTAAGCTCCATCATCTTGTTGCATTTTCAACAAGAATTTCTTGTTGCACACTTTTCAACAAAAGTATCGCCTCACACCAGTCGAACACCCTTGGTTCCAGGCATTCTAGGGCATACTCCACGTAAGATCTGTTTGTCAAATGTAAGGCCACACTGCCAGCCAATCTAGCAAAGGTAAATAAAATGGCCCTCAATGGTCAATCAATGACATCCTGGATGTTAGTATTACCATCTTTGCTGGGCTGAGATCCATCCCTATAGAACTGATGAATGTAATCTTTCACGGATTCACCCCCATGAGCGAATCCTGATAGTGAAAGAGGGGAACCACGCCTCGACAATCCTGTCAGGAAGTAAATGTCCTCGACCATCAATGGAATAGATTTACCTCTTATCTTTAATACCTGGTTAATCAGATTCCAAGCATCAAGAAAATACTGCAACAAACTGATCTTTTGCCTCATGCTGTATATGCGGAAGAACTTCAACAAACCACAATTTCTTAATGCATCAATTGTGCTCTCGTCATGTAAAGAAATCATGTCGTCCTCTTCATGTTCTCGTTCACGCCATGTGACAACCATCTTGATCCAACAAATATCTGAAATGTAGACAAAATATGAGTTAGGATCCAAATTTGAGCAAAATCAGGGAAAATTTCTATGAAAAAAACTGGCTAAAGTTTCCTTTCTATGCCCATCGCACCCTGCCTTTGAGCAAGGTGATATGAATACTGACTGGATAGTGTACATCTCAGTATGCATCACACCTTTTGATATAGGCTAGGTACAATGGTTGGGGAATGAATTCTTCAAACCCCAGTAGCCGAAAAAAGTGGAAAAAATAGCTAAGAATCAAGAAAAGATGGAATGAAAATGAAGAGCTCAGGGTTAGCTCCTACCTGGTTTTGATGGCATGGAAAATGGTCCACAAGATCTCCCGAAATTGACTAGTGAAATTTTAGGGGGAAAACCACTCCAGAGCTCCAAAATCCCAAATTTGAAATGAAATGATGAAAGTAAAAGGTAAAACTACTTTTTGTATTTACTATTCACATACTTGAAGTAAAATGTTAGTTTTAGTTCATTTTTTGTACAAATATATGTATTTCTAATCAATTTGATGGAGTGATTGAGCAGGTTGAACGACCGACGAAAGAATCTGATGTGCTAAACAATGAAGTGAAAATCTTTGACCACTGATTCAAGAAAAATTTTGTCATTTCAAGCTTGTGTAAAAATGAAATTGACTCCAAGCATAGTTCCCCCATGGTTCAAGCTTGTAAAAAATGAACCCACCCTCAAGTAATTAACCTTTGTTATTACCATTCTATCAGCCTTTTGAGCCTTGGTTGTGTACCTCTCATCACCTCCATTCTTTTGGCCGATCATACACTTCCACTTGGTTGTTTACCCTTTTTGAGAAACAGTTGCGATGAGTGGTCTTATTAGCCAACCTCTTCACATAATTCACCATGTTTTGAGAAGTTCCAAGATTACATGGAACCAGTTGCTACCTTAGACACCACTCGTTCCTCAAATCGAGTCTCCTTTAAACCCTTTTTAGACTCGTTAAATATGAAAAGATTGTCGAGCAATTGGCCTTTCTATCTCGTTAAAGTGCTTGGAAATTTCATCCCTCCTATATAATTTTATACGTTTTCGGACCCAAGGGATTATCCTATGAAAAAGTGTGAGCGCTTCTCTTTCTCGGCTCGTTAAATTGATCAGAAAAGTCATCCCTTTTGTATTATTTTATCCTTTTTTGGACTTAAGGGATTATTTTATGAAAAAGAACTTCTGGAGTTTTCTTTTCATCCCTTTTCAAACTCTCTAAACATGAAAAGGACCGAGTTATCCTTGTCGTTAAACTCATTAAAACAATAGCGACAAACTTGTCCATTCTAGACAAGACCGAGTTTCACTGTCACTAGACTCATTAAAACATAGCGATAGGTTTGCCCAATGGGCAAATTATAGAACAAGCATATGTTATCCTCCTCAAGCTTGACAAAAATAAAGAGGTACTAGTCAGAAATGACTGGGGAAAAAGGGAAAAAACTTGAAGAACTTATGGTAGCAGGTCGCTCTTGAACATGACACTTTCGCTCCATCACCATTATTGGGTCGGGTTGGGTATTCCATTCACCCATCATCTCACCATTAGTCTTTCGCACCATCCATCTTTTGGGGTTAACGCTACCAATCCATCTCAGTGTCATTGACATGTTCAAGAGAAGTCATTTAGTTGAGAAACCACAATCTAGTTAATGCCTCATCCACTGCAATACCTCTAACCTTCATTTTTTCATGACCGCCATTCCTAAACCTTATGTCATCAGATCATTTTCATCTCTAGAAATCATTTTCTTCTTTTCATGTCGTAGATGTGGGATACATCAAGGCCCTCCTACGATGAGTTGCTTCTTGTCGACATCAGCTCATTATCCAAGAAGTTGACTTAGAAACACCCCTTTCAGTGCTTTGAAGCTTGCATGCCTCAATGGCAAGTTTCTCACTTTCGACGATAGTTTGACATCAATGGCCTTCGACTGAAAGATTTTGCATGGCGTTCGACATCGGATCATATATTCACACCATGTAAATTGTACTATAGTACCTTGAGGTCCATTATCATTATCAATGATTCCTCTCGTTCCTATTAATAGCTCACATTATTGGTTGGTAATCAGGCGATGTCTCTCCATGTTCGACTTCAAAACATCTCTTCACATGGATTGACTTGTACATCGGGCAAAGATTGAATGAGTTTGAAGACCCCGAATCTAGTCTCGCCCATCCAGGTTGCGGTATATTCAGGGATATAAAAACATAAAATGTACAAAGACGCTGCACAGATGGTCATCCAAACCAAGGATGATGACTCTACATCTGAAGAATCAACAGTTTGCATCTGTAGATGACTATCTGATCTATGTACATAAAATGAATTTATAAAGATGAGCATGGGAATGCCTACCTCAGCTAGATCATGAAAATTATATTATGATGATGTATTGTATTGTAACTTATGCAGGCCATCTTCCAGTTTGAAACCTCAGATCCTCATGATAAAGCATTTCACCCGACATCAAGATTTACGACTTCATGCTTTAGGGGGCAACTGTTATAGACATATTTGGGCACTTCAACCCCTAAAAGAGTTGTTTTATACCCTAAAAGAACATGGTAATATGATTACATCATTCCCAAAAGGTTCCACCTGAGAAACCATCCATAAATGGCCTAAACTGAACCATACTGACTGCTCCACTGGCAAGGTGTGATGCATACTAAGTGTTACACTGCCCAGGTGTGATGCATACTGTTTGGGCCTTCTATAGGGTGCGATGGGCGAGGATGGACAAATGTTCGAGACAATTTGTTAGGTGGTTGCTCATGGAATCTTCTAGAAGCTTCTCCTATGATAGTTGCCTGTCTGAATTCGCCCAGGGATGAGTAAGAGATCCAAGAAATATCCAAGTGGAACCAATTGTAACAAGTGGAATGACACTAATCAAAACCCAGAGATGACTCACACCCTTGCACACATCTATAAATGGATCCCTCATCTAAGAGATCTAGAGGCTGGAATATTGTGAATTGAAAGTGTTGATAGTTTGTAATTGAGGAAGGAGCATTGTATTGTTGGTGTGATCTTGCTATTTCATGAGGTGAAGAGGGATTGATGCTGGGAGGTTGATGCTAGATCAGACAACTGGGTTGTAATTATCCCTTCTATTTAATAAAGTTCTTCAAGTTTTCTTCCATATGATCGTGCAATTGTGAATGTTATCATTTGTGAATGATATTGTATGTTCATTATATATCCGATTCTGTAAATTTTTATGTTATAATAGATCAAGATGCTTTGATGGTTCTTTGTTACTGTGTTTCTACAGGTACTCTCCAACCGGGTTAAGTATGGGGAGGAGTTGCAAGCTCTGTCAAGGGGGAGAGAGATCAAACAATGGATTAAGTGGAATTTCCAGGTTGGTTTTGTTATCTTTCTCTTATCTATTATACATAGAAGAAATCGTTGAATTGCTTTAAACTGTTGTTTCTAGGGTAGTTGCCAAATCTAGAGGGCTAGTCATTCGAAAAGACACTAGTTTTCCCAAAAACACCATGCAACCACTTCCGTGACTCCAATGTTGTTACTACCCCTGCAGTGTGTTGCTTCATGAGGTTTCCAGTCTCAAGGTGAGGGAACTTCTCGTGGTTAGCGAGGTCCTAATCTACAAATTTCATAGTTGGCACATGGCCCAGGTGCGTGCCTTCAAATGTAATGCCATTTGGGAGGAGCAGGGTCTGGAGCAAACTCATGGTCTCGTCTAGGTCTTTGGGTACTTTGGCCTTCCATTTCTGTAGAGAGACATAGGTGGGTAGTTTTGTCACAGAGTGCCTAGCCTGAGTATCCACCTCCATGCCTTCGTCTTCTTCCTTTGCGATGATAAGGGCCTGCAAATCTGCTTCTTCCTCATCTGTTTCTATTATGACAACTTTCCCCTTCTCTTCCATCGATAGTTTGCTATGCAGCGGGTTCCTTGAGGAAACATGTACGGGAGCCATTTCTTGTTTATCCTTCTTGGGTCCTGGTGTACACAGTGATTTGGGGATATCTGCCACAACCCCGACACCTTCTGGAACATTCTCCATAGTGAAGGCCTGCGTAGCATCGCTGGTGGTCACCTCTTCTATTCCCAGACCATCCTTAGTTGTTGTCATTGTATCTGGGTTGTGATTTGTCACTCGCGAATTTAGGGGCTCAATCAATGCTCAGCTCACAATGCTCAGGGCTTTGCTCAATCACTCAATTCACAAATGACCAAGTGCTTTTTGCTGGGAAGCCCTTTATGTTATATAACACTTTTTAAATTTGAATTCGACTACTCCCCCACATTTTGGTTCATTAATTATTTCTTGGCGGTAGATTTTCCCAACTCTTGACCATACATTGCATCTTAAATGCCTGCTACCTGCTCCATTTGGCCTCAATTCACACATCCTATCATGAATAGTGACTTCAACAGTCACTTTCTGGCCAACTTGCATGGCAGCGCAGCCCCATATGCATGGTCGTGGACCTTGTGACTCTCTACTTCTATGTGCATCTCCAATATCGCATAGCTCCTGGGCAGAATAGTTTATAGTCTCGTGCTCTCTTCCAACTGCCTGGAGTGCTAAGACTGTCATTCCCCTGGCTAGTCAGGTGGTTGCACCACCTGTGTAGAGCTCCATCCTATCCTCCATCAGGTTTCTTGGAGAATCCCCACCTTCTATTGTTGTGGTCGGCATCACACACTTCACCATTTGCAATGCGCTACCCTGGTCACTACGCTTGGCGATATGTTGTCCAAGCCAAGGCATCAGACTAACCAATTCACGATAATAGTTCTCAAATGTGTTAGTATGATTGTAGACATCTTGCCTAATCGTCATCCAACTTCTTAACCTCTGCATCCATCAAAGCGATTTTCTTCCTTATCCATACCCTTTCTTTTTCAAGTTCGCAGAGTCTAAGGTTTCCCTATTGGATTTCTTCCTCAAGTCCCATGTGTTCTATTTCTTGCAATTGTGTGATTCCTTCTTTCCAGGATTCGCGAACTGTTGTGCCTATGGGTGCTGCTATGCGTGGACTAGGATTTGCATGCTCCATGGGGATTATAGCTTTGCTTCATACTTCAGCATCAGAAGTGCCCGCACGGTCAGGGTTTTGCACATGGTCCTATGAGCCCATATAATCGTTGGTATGCACAGGTCCCAGTTAGTGCATCTCACATGGTGGACCGTGTTCAGTACTTCACACACTTTGTCAAAGGCTTTCATTTGGATAATCTTTGGTGCGCTTGGTCTTATCATACTTCGTAATTTGTGCCATCGTCTTTCCCGCTCCTACTTGTTGGTCATGTTTCCTATCGCGAGGATGGTGTGCATTTGTGTAGGTTGCGTACCATACGCCTATACCCATCTGGAGAGGTGGGCGTGCAGGCTGTTTCTTCCATCATACCCGGCTTTCATCCACATCTGAGGCTTTCCAAACCACATGAGCATCATCCTTTTGCATTCGCGCGAGTCCTCAAAACTTCTTTGATTTGTACCCCACCATTTTGGAGGCATAGTGCGTAGTGCCCATTTCGGAGCATCGAAACACTATTGTTTCGGTAATTCGATTTCAAATTTATTCAGGAAACCATCCACCGCTGTCAACCCATCATACATAGGCAAATCTCTTGTTTCTATTGCTACACAGTGTAGTGACCTTATCATCATGTTGCAGTTGAGCGTGGTTACCTCGTGTAACTGGTTCTGCCATCATTCTATCTCCTCGTTTGAATCTGAGGTATAGGAGCTTTTGCGCTCCCATGAAATCCTGTCATCTGCTGTTGGATTCACCCAGTCCTGCTCTCGTGCAGTTATCCTGTAGATATAGTCTAGATCATCGTCACTGTCGTAGTCATGCACCGGCTCTGTGTAGTGCAATCCTTCTGCAAGGTCTAAAGGTACCACTACGCGTAGTGAATTTTTCTCAAAAATCATCTTGCACTTCTTTAGATTTATCACTCCATTCATGTCACTAGCCCAATCTATTCCCAGTAGTGCAAGATAGGTATTGTTGTCATCAACAATATCTATCACTTCGAAATTTGCAAGTGTGCTTGTACCTTCGATATCTACCATTATTCCCTACAATCTTCCCATTGGAAGGATCTTTTGCTGGTTTGCGATTCACAATTGAATAAGAAACCATTGCAATGTGGGCTTGCCCATGCACTCCCATGTTTGATTTGGCAGGACATTCGTGTCTGATCCTAGATCCAAAATCACTTGATCCATCTCATATTCCCTTATTTGTGCAGTCAATATCATCTCCCTTCCTGTTGATGTTGTGTGCTTTCCAAGCTTCTGGACTACACACGGTTCTCCTGGTCTAGCACATCTAGTGATGAGTTCTTACAGCCCCTTCACCACTTTGTTGTCATTCAAAAACTTCATGCATGTCTCCAGAAAGGTAGTGAGCATTGATGGGTCCATCTCTAGTTCCATTTTGTCTTTACTACCTGAAGTGGACGCCTCGGTGAAGCTCTTCTTAGCTTCCATGAATGTATCCTTAACGTGCTCCAAATCAAATTCTGGTTCCTTTGTTGGAGCCTTGTGAACCCAAGAAATCTCTTCAGGCTACTTGCCTTTGTCATCTCATGTCATGATATCGCTTCAGAGCATGATGTTTAAATTCGGGTCCTCCTCGCATGGCTCAGACCTCATCATTTGCAGGTTCTGAGTCGGGGGAGGTTGGAGTGTTCCTTTATTGCACAACCTCGCTATTAGCGTGGGGCGGTCCTCCATCTCATGATCAAACTAGGTACAATATAAACATGATGCTCTCGTTGGATTGTTACAATTGCAGGCATAATGCCCTAGCCCTCCACAATTGTAACAAATTAGCTGGTCGCGACCCCTTCTTGGCCCCATTGCACCTCGATCTTGTCTGTGCCCTTGAAATCCAGTGCGCACCATCCCTGCATTTTGATCGAGGGCTCGCGTTTCGGTCTGAAATCTGTAGTAGGAGTTTGATCCATCATTAGTTCATAACTTCTAAAGGTACACTCATCATGGCCTACTGACCTGTAGAAATTACACAACAACTGTTGGGATGGCTGCATATACTTTTGTAATAGGTGGCAGTTATCTGTAGCATGCTTCCCTCCTATCTGAAAAATCATGCACAATAATGCAGGTGCCATGCTCGATCATGCTTGTGCCTCTGGTCTCAATGGCATTGACCCTCCTCCTGCTAGGTAGTTCACGAAGACTGGATAATGGTCCTTGTCATGTCCCTAGCCTTTGCACTTTATGCACCATACCTCCTCACGTGCTTCTGGGTGAGTTATCCTATCTTGTTTCAAACTCTGCATCTCAAGGCATAAGATTTTCAATTGCGCGTGGATCTGTTGGACTCCCAGGTTAGGATCTTGTATCGGGGTCTCGTGCAGTCTCATTGCAATCTCCAAGGCCTTAGACTGAGTGGATACCTTATGCTATGACAACATGATCCTTAGATGTGGTGTTAGCGATGTTACAAACCATGTGCGGTGTTGCACATCTGTTAAGGTCATGTTGGCTTCATGAATCATACCCTTTAGTCTTTGATCTAGCTCCCATGGGGTCTCGCCTGGAAGCATCACGATCTCCTTAAATCCAATAATCGATTGCATCTCTAATTTTGTGTTACTGGGAAAAGTGTCTATTTAGAACTGCTCTATCCCACTAAGGTGTGACAGCTGCCTTAGAAACAAATAGAGAAAAACTACTTTTGTATTTCCTTTATGAACTATAGACAGAGAGGAATAGAAAGAACCAACCTGTGTCTTGCGATAATCCTTTGATCCAATCCCTCTCTTCTTTGACAGTCTCCAACCCCCTGCTCCCTTACTTGCCCAGCTTCACCAAGTACCTGTAAGATCACAGAAGAAGAAAACTATACAAAGACATGGATCTATATTCATAAACAACTTAGGATCAGATTTAAGTTAACCATACAAATGTAACAAGCATCAATGATACAAAAGCATGGAGGAAAAACTCAAATAGTTTTTATTGATAAACAAGAAGATCCAGGAGGAGTTACAACCGATGGTTCTTGGCCTAGCATCAAGCTCCCAGCAAAGAAGCCCCTCTTCACCTCCAACAAAGCATAGATCACCTAATACTCTGATGTTTGTCTCAAAACCAATAGCAATTCCTTACAATGTGCAAAATTCCAGCCTCTGGATCTCTGGGATGAGGGATCCATATATAGATGTGTGTAAGGAGGATGAGTCAGCTTGTGATTTTATTAGTGTCTTCTCTCTGTCAGTTCTTGCTTCCACTTGGAGACTGAAGGCCTCTTACTCATCCTTGGTCGAATTCAGTGAGGCAAGTATCATAGGAGAAGATTCTGGAAGCTTCCATTGTCTCTCCACCTCGCGGAATGACACTGCCATTTGTCATTTCTCACCCAACGCACCCTCATAGTGCATTTAGGTGCATTACAATGCACCTAGCTAGTGTGTTTAGGTGCTATGCAACGCACCTAGCCAGTGGAGCAGCTGAAATAATCCTGTTTTGACTTATTCTGAGCAGTTTCTGGTGGAGAACTTCTGGGAGAAGCTGTAATTTGTTGACCTTGTTCCTTTAGGGGTTGGAACAACACTTTTAGGGACTTAGGAGCCCTTGGTTTATGGACATTTCATGCTTGGAGCTGTAAGGCACAAAAATGTCTATAACAGTTGCCCCCTAAAGTATGAGGCCGTTAACCTTTTGGTGTCGGGTGAAATGCTTTATTATGAGGATCCGAAGTTATTTCAATGCTGGGAGGAGACCTGTAATAAGATACAATACAATACATTATCTTCATACTTTTTTTCATGATCTAGCTGAGGCGGGCATTCCCATGCTCAGCTTTATAAATTCATTTTCATGTACATAGGATAGACAATCGTCTGATTGTAGACTGATGATTTTGATAGAGCCACCATCCTTTTGGTAGGATGATTATCTGTGCTGCAACGCTGTACATTTAATGTCTTTATTTCCCTGAATATATATCGCAGCCCGAATGGATGAAACTAGATCCGGGGTCTTCAATCTCATCCGATCTTCACTCGAAGTACAAGTTGATCCATGTGAGAAATGTTCTGAAGTCGAACATGGAAAGACATCGCTTGATTACGAGTCAATGATGTAAACTGTTAACAAGCGTGAGAGGAATCACCGATAATGATAATGACCCTCAAGGTACTACAATACAATTCATGTGGTGTGAATAAAGGACTTGGCGTCGAACACCACGCAAAATCTTTCGGTCGAAGGCCATTGATGTAAACCTGTCGCTGGAAGTGAGAAACTTGCCATTAAGGCATGCAAGCTTCAAAGTACTGAATGGGGTGTTCCTAGACCAACTTCTTGGATAATGAGCTAATGTCGACAAGAAGTGATCCATCACAGGAGGGCCTTAATGAATCCCACATCAATGACATGGAACAGAGCAAATGATTTTGATGGAGGTGAAAACAATCTGATGATATACGGTTCAGGGTGGCGGTCATGAAAGAATGGAGTATAATGTATGGTAGTGGGTGGGACACAGGTGGATTCTCTGGATGACTTCTCTTGAACATGTCGGCGACACTGATGTGATGGATTGGTATCATTAACCCCAAATGTGGATGGTATGGTGTGACCATGGCGATGTGACCGGTGAATGAAACAACCCAACCCGACTCGGACACGGAGTGGAAGTGTCATGTTCAAGAGCAACTTGCTAGCAATAAAGATTCTTTGAGTTTTCTTCCCAATTTTTCCCCAGTCATTGCTGACCAGTACCTCTTTATTTTTGTCAAGCTTGAGGAGAATAACATATGCTTGTTCTATAATTTTCCCTTCGGGCAAACCCATCGCTATGTTTTAACGAGCCTAGCGATAGTGAAACTCATTCTCGTCTAAAGACAAGTTTGTCGCTATTAATCTTTTTAACGACTTTAACGACAAAGATAACTCGGTCCTTTTCAATTTTAGAGAGTCTGAAAAGGTACATAAAGGTAACTCCAAAATTCCTTTTTCGTCATCTAATCCCTTAAGTTCGAAAAAGTATAAAACAATACAGAAGGGATGAATTTTCGATAGTTTTAACGAGCCGAACAAAACAAGCGCTCGATCTTTTTGTGCAATAATCCCTCAGGTCCAAAAAGATTAAAATCTAGAGGAGGGATAGCACTTCCTGTTCCTTTAACGAGCTGGAAGGCCAAGGACTCGGCAATCTTTTCATATTTTATGAGTCAGTTGAAAAGAGCTTAAAGAAGACTCGTCTTTTGAGGAACGAGTGATAAAACGGGTAGCAGCTGATTCCAGGTAAGGTTTGGAATTTTCCAATCACGGCAGTGTCACAAGGATGGCTAGTGAAATCACTCTTCGCAACTGTTCCTCAAAATGGGTAAACAATCAAGTGGAGGTGAATGATCGGCCAATGAAAAAGTGGAGGTGACGGTGCAAACACGACCAAGGCTTTAATGGCTGAAATACTACATTCACGATGGTTATTTACCGGGGAATAGTTCATTTTTTAACGAGCTTAAACGCGGGTGGAAACATTTGCTCGGTCTTATGTTTATTTTTTAACGAGCTTGAACTATGTGCTAAAACTGCTCGATGCGGGTTTATTTTTTAACGAGCTTGAACCTTGCGATAACACTGCTCGATAAGTTTGCATTCCCCCAGCATAATAACTCAAATCGAGGTGCATGCCCCCCAAGCTTCATTGCATTCAACTCGGTGGTTGGAATGAAGGTTTACCTTTGAGATTTGGAAAGGGGATTTGTTTCATTTTTTAACGAGGTTGACACAGTAAAAGAATTATCCTCATGACTCCTTGTTTCATTTTTTAACGAGGTCGACACGAGATAAGAACCATCCTCGAAATCCACCGTATTTACAGTATTTGATAGAAAATCAAAAAATGATGGATGATTAAGGTTGCTGGAATAATCTTCGTGGTAATTCGGAAGATGGGAGCGATGGTGGTAATCTTCCCATGGTGCCTCTCCTATCATCATTGATTGACTGATTCCTTCGTCTGTAGAATGTACATGCGACCAAGGATCTGAAGAGGTGCCATATTCTTTAGGCCTATCTATCCAAACACTCGATGAGCGTTGATTTGGGTTTGCCCCCCAGGCCAAGAAAATTGATTGCTACAATATTTCTATTAGGGCGATGATCCATGCTGACAAAATGTTTAGTAATCTTCCGAATCCATTAGATATAGAAGATTTCATATTGCAGGTTTCCACTGTGGCCACTTCCGCCAGCTTACTTGGAGGCGGTAGGGCAAAAGTACGCATTAATGCAGGGTCTTTTAGGAGGCATACTCCAATATTTTGAAGTGAATGATTGCTTCCATGGATCAATGGAATGCTTCCCGTAACTTGTGGACTGTTGGGGAGAAATGTTTGTTGGTCGATGATTGTAATTCCTCCTTGGAAGGGAAATGCAATCTTCCTGAAGTAGGTCGACACAACTGCGGCCATGGCATAAATCTAGGGCCTTCCCAATAGGATGTTGTATCGAGGTTTCCGTCGATTACTTCAACATCAATTTCTACTGTTTTGCCTCCCAGTTCAACTTGCAAGTTACTTAAAATCCCATATGGAGTGTATGATCGTCCATCAAATGCTTTCAACATTGTTGACGATCGCCACAAGGTGGTGAGCCTAAATTTTTCCAGCAACTCATCGACATAATACATGTAGATTCCCCCTCATTAATAATTGTTCGATGAACAGTTTTATTGAGGGCTTTCACTTGAATAAGGAAAGCTAGTTGAGCTGGTAATTGAGGGTCATATCCTTTGTGATTAAAGGATACAAGATTGGAATCCATTGGGTCAATCCCACCTACTACTGATAATAGATCCTGCTTTTGGGAGAGGCAATTTTGTTGTACATCAAGTGTCGACATAGCGGACGGCGATTGGGCCAGGTCCTCTACTATATTATAATTCTGTGCTACTTTTGCACGAGGATTAAATGTCGATTTGTGTACTACTCCCTTTGGCGACTTTATCATTGGCTCAGGAATGATGGGTGGCACAACTTCGGTCAAAGTTGTTGTCGAACTACTAGGTTGTTCATTAGCCTTGTTATTCGACAGTTGTGGATTCCCGTAATCTTTATTCCTTGTCAAAGCATCATTTTTTTGCTCTGAGATAGACAACATAAGCACTTGGGATCGGGAAGCATTTTGATTAGCAACCAGTTTGGTTCCCGGGTTTGGAAATGGATCAGTCAATACTGCTGAGGTTTTTGAACTCTTAAAGAGTTTCTTAACTTCAGCTTTATGTGGACAATCTCTCGTCCAATGATCCTTATCGCATATATGACACCCCGCAGGGGGTTTCCTTTGCCCAGAAGGGTTTGTAGAAGGTTTTTCAGGAGATGACTCATCCTGCTTCTTTTTTCTCCCTTTCTTTTTCTTCTTGCCCCCTGGTTGCTTCAGTTTTTTGCCCTTGTCAGTCGACACGGCATTTACTTCCGAGGCAAGAAGTTCCTCATTTGCATTTTGACTGGAAATCTTACGGGCCTTTTTAGATGTAGCCTTTGTCGATTTCGTGTCTGTTGCGCCAATCACGACATCGTCGGCATGAGAGTCATTGTTTGATTTAGGAGGAGGAGGAACGGAAAATTCTGGTCTAGGAGCATCAGGTATTTTATCGTAGAGAGTGCCGGACTGAGTGTAAATCAAGTCCAAATATTGCGCACGAGCGATAACTTGCTCTTCTGTTACGACCCCCCCCTTTGCCACATCTTCCGTGATGGAAGGAAATAATGACTTAATAAACCATTCAGCTAAAAGCTGATCGGGAACATACATTTTCACCATTCTACGATGACGTTGCCACTCATGTATATGATCAGATATGTGAGTGTCCGTTGTTTGTTTGAAATTGGTAAGAAGTTCCGTTCCCGTTTCGTACCTTATCGGTAATTGAAAATGGGTTAAAAAGGTTGTGGCTAGGGTACTGAAGTTGTCGAATGAAGCTCTAGGCAATTCGATATACAATTTTGCTGCCGGACCAATTAACGTCCTCTGAAAAAGGCGAAGCCTAATCGAATCATCGTTTAGGGTGTTTGATGAACACCACAGATGAAATGTCATCACATGATTCGACGGGTCTTCACCCGGATTTCCATTGAATTTAGGAATATCTGACGGAAGTTTATGCGGAATCGCTGGCCACCAAGGGGCATAAGCAATTGGATCATTCGTCAGCCGGTTTAGATCTGGTAATTCTAGAGTTGCTACAAAGGGCAACTGTTGATTCAGGTTAGGCGAAGCATACCCAGGATAAGATGGAATCACCTGAGCAGTGGGTCTTTGCATACCAGCATAACGTATTTGATGCTGGTAACTTTAACAAGGTTGATTGGCATAACCATTATAGTATGGTTGTTGATAACCGCTTTGGAAATGCAGTTGCCCATTACTTACAAAGGCTTGTTGCTCAGGTCCTTGATATGATTGTTGGAATTGCGGTTGTTGGGATTGAACTAGCCCTGGTTGTTGGACCATTTGTTGTTGTCCAATACTGGATGATTGACCAAGATGAGGAGTCATAGTACTTGTTTGAGCCTGAGTCGCTCCAGATAAGGAGGCACTAACCTGAGGTTGTGATTGAGTCGTTGAGACAAGAGGCTGTTGTATTGCAACCTGAGAAACTTGGGGTTGACATACAATAGGTAGCGCTTGTACTTGCAACACAGTCACCATAGCAGGTATAGTGGGAATATTCGACACAGGGTAGACTGGTTGCATTGAATATACAACCCTTGGTTGCTGAGGTAGTATTGGTACCCAACCGCTGGATGTAATTCCAGTTTGACCTGAACTTTGTTGTAAACTCTCATATGGTTGTTCTCCGGGGGGGGGGGACAATGAAAAGGCATACTGTCCTCCATATGGTGGAAATCCAGTACTTAAAGGGTAGATTGGCCTTTGAAGACACATTGGATCAACTTGTTGAGTTTCAACATAAGAAATACGAGATGATAATCCGGATGACGAAATAGGAACAGACCATGTCGTCGAAACAATCCCTGATTGGACTCCGGTTTGTTGTTGATAACTTGCCGGGACAGATGGTATACCGGCGAACATTGTTGGAGTAGCAGCAGGAGGTTCTGTTGCTGCTATGTCGGATGACACAGTCCTAGATGCCGACGATTGTTCAGACATATCTAGTCTATCCAAAAGATTTCCTAGCGATTCTACAAGAACTTGCGATGAAGTGAGACTAACTTCAAAGATCAACGAGGGAAAGGTGATGATTATTCCGTTTAAAATAAATTTTAGACGCTTTGACACAACTTGTTTTTTCAGTTTTTAAGAGTCGAGAAAAAACAAAAGGTGACTCTAGTCTTCTTCGATTTTTAATGAGCCTGAAGTGACAAGTGCTCAGATGGACCTTTTACGTTAAGGAGTCTGAAAAGGAATGAAAGGGACTGCTCTGGAGGTCTAGGTAGAGGGAGTACCAAACCAATCGCAAAACTACAGAATACTTTTTACAGTACGACAGTCAATCTTCCCGAATGTTGTGTTCAGTGCATTGCGATCGATAGGGCGGCAGAAATGGCTTCCTATGGATAAAGGATTTAAGCCTATAGGGGTCTCCCAAAATATACTCGACGGTATGTGGGAGCACAAGTCCGTACTGGCACTTATCGTCTCAAAGTGGAGGCATCACCCAACCATCAGTGAGGACAACAGTTACCAGGCTTTACGACGCCGGAATACGTCTCTAGCCTAGACCTCTAAATGTTGTGCGTTAAGTTCCAAAGCGTTGTTAGATTCATTGAATTTATTTTAAGTTGATCTTGATTATGAAGTTTGCCTTTTGGGTTCACCACGAGATGTAGATGTAATTCCTAAAATACAATCTAAAGATGATAAACAAACTTTTATCTCTTTTGTGCAATGAAAATCCTAGCTACTAGAGGAAAAGAAAGACACATTCTTTTCACAAAGAGCAAAGAGCACACTGTAAATGAACTTTCCTAAATCAAGCCAAACAGACCGTTTATATGCAATGCACATGCATGTATTTGTTTTCGACTTTCTTAGTATTGATGCTTAAAAGAAAGTTGATGTACAAATCTGAATTTTTTCAAGCGACAAATACAAACAAGCTTCTTTTTGAAATCAAAAGATAGAGACGATTACGACACCTTGCGATTTTGAAATGAACACTTGTACTTGACACTGGAAAATCACAAATTCAGACCAAAGCAATAGTAACAGTATAATCGACCAGCAATCAAACTTTCTCCTATGATCGAAATCGACACTTGCGACAGATCCAAATCAAAGGACGACAGTACGACTATTCTACTTTTGCAATGGAAAACTGTAAACGACTCAACAAACACACAAAAACATCTACAGTTCTTTCGTACAAAGGAGGCGGAATAACAGTAAGGAAAAGGGGTTTTAAACAGACATATACTGATCACAGGCAGCAAAATTCAGAGACAAAATTGGAAAGAATGAAGCACAAGAAGCTCAGCTGCACAGGGCTAGTCTGATCAGCGCACCTGTAACACAGAGAAACTGCATTGCAGTGCAGGTTTCCCTTTTGGGAAGTGCGTTGAAATGAAAGATCTCTTAACAGTACCTGCGCTGGGCCAGAAACGAGAATCTGTCCAGGTTCTGGGTCACAGTTTGCAGTTTAGTCTTTGGTTTTTGGCCGAGTAAAAGCAATCAGTAATGCACAATCAGGGGTAGATCTAAGGAGGGTCTAAGAGCTATCACAAGGGCAATCAGATAGTCTGTGAATTAGCTGTTCAAATCATAAACAGATCCAGTGAATGGATTGAAGCAGCAAATGTCTACTTTGCATTTGTTATGGCAAATGCAGTTCGAATGCTACTTATAAGTTTATGAAACAAACAACAAAGAATGATACACAAACAAACTAATTAGACATTCTTCCCCAGTGGAGTCACCATTTTGTTACCGAGAAAAGTGTCTATTTAGAACTGCTCTATCCCACTAAGGTGTGACAGCTGCCTTAGAAACAAACAGAGAAAAACTACTTTTGTATTTCCTTTATGAACTATAAACAGAGAGGAATAGAAAGAACCAACCTGTGTCTTGCGCTAATCCTTTGATCCAATCCCTCTCTTCTTTGACAGTCTCCAGCTACCTGCTCCCTTACTTGCCCAGCTTCACCAAGTACCTGTAAGATCACAGAAGAAGAAAACTATACAAAGACATGGATCTATATTCATAAACAACTTAGGATCAGATTTAAGTTAACCATACAAATGTAACAAGCATCAATGATACAAAAGCATGGAGGAAAAACTCAAATAGTTTTTATTGATAAACAAGAAGATCCAGGAGGAGTTACAACCGATGGTTCCTGACCCAGCATCAAGCTCCCAGCAAAGAAGCCCCTCTTCACCTCCAACAAAGCATAGATCACCCAATACTCTGATGTTTGTCTCAAAACCAACAGCAATTCCTTACAATGTGCAAAATTCCAGCCTCTGGATCTCTGGGATGAGGGATCCATATATAGATGTGTGTAAGGAGGATGAGTCAGCTTGTGATTTGATTTGTGTCTTCTCTCTGTCAGTTCTTGCTTCCACTTGCAGACTGAAGGCCTCTTACTCATCCTTGGTCGAATTCAGTGAGGCAAGTATCATAGGAGAAGATTCTGGAAGCTTCCATTGTCTCTCCACCTCGCGGAATGACACTGCCATTTGTCATTTCTCACCCAACGCACCCTCATAGTGCATTTAGGTGCGTTGCAATGCACCTAGCTAGTGTGTTTAGGTGCTATGCAACGCACCTAGCCAGTGGAGCAGCTGAAATGATCCTGTTTTGACTTATTCTGACCAGTTTCTGGTGGAGAACTTCTGGGAGAAGCTGTAATTTGTTGACCTTGTTCCTTTAGGGGTTGGAACAACACTTTTAGGGACTTAGGAGCCCTTGGTTTATGGACATTTCATGCTTGGAGCTGTAAGGCACAAAAATGTCTATAACATTTTGGCCTGCTAAATTCCTTGTTTAGCATAGCTTGGATATCCACGATCCCTGCATTTGGATTGTCATTGGAATGCTTAACGTACCACATCAATGTGCGATCCTGTAGGGCACTAACCAACATTTCTTTCTTTATATTGTTTTCTGTGACTCCCTGCGCCTTCCATACAGCCTTTACCACAAACCAAAATTGGTTTGGATCTTCATTCCCTACTCCTTTGAACACCAAAAATTTTATTGCGCTTGCCATATTGACCTGTGGTGGTGGCAGAGGTGGTGTGGGTGAAGATGGGGGTGAATATGGTGAAACTGGTGGTGGTGTAGGTGGGGGTGGTATGCGTGGAATTTTCTTCCTTATTAAACTGATCACACTTCTTGGTGAAACCTTCGCGAGCTCTTCCTCCCTTTCTCGTGGAGATGAAATCAAAGGGCTAGTTTCTAGTTCTGCGCTACATTCATTTCTGTAGATCCTCCCACTTCGTGTAGCTCCAAACATCATTTTATTCACATAACCCACTTTTCACACAATAGTATCTTAATCCAAGTGTTCAAAGATTTAATTTACTTACCTCGCGGTCCTTTGAGGAAGCATCATTTTGCCTCACTATAGCTGACTGAAGTATCTACTGCAAACTCAGTGATAAATCATCCTATAATTCGATCGAGCCAGTGATCCACAGTGCGCGCTATTTTATCTTTCGATGCTTCTAGCCCGCACACCAACTTTGGAGTCCACACAATAGGTTTGTCGAGCCTACACCTTCCTTGACTATCTTTTGGCTTCACAATCCACTCGTACAACTTAGAGGGGAAGGATGCAAAGAAAAATTCGTGGATTTCTGTATATAAGTAGTGCTCTAACCACTCTTCCTTTGATAATCGCGGATTCCTGTTTTCCTACATTGTGAACTCGTGAATATTTCTGTCCAACCACTCTTCAATTTCTTTCTTTGTCAGATTCTAGTGACATGACATTAGACATCTCTTATGCAGATCCCGGTCCCAACAACGAAACCATTTGTTGGCTTATTAGAGCCTGACCCAGGTTTAGAGTTGATTTAGCCAAAAAAATCCCAATATGACTGGACCTTTTGGCAACAGTCCACGGAGTGCGGATTGAGGTCTCACTTGAAGTAGTGTGGGAGGGTGCTAGAACCAGGTTTCCGCACCCTGGAGATGTCTGATGAGTTCAAGTGGTCCGCGGTTTTGACCCTGTGCCAAGTTACTTCACGCACTCTTTGGTACCTCCCAGCTTGAGATACTGCCTTCGCGCAACCCTACTCAAGGGCTGGATGTTGTGCTTCTGTGTTATTACCCAAGGCTTCACTGATATTCCAATGTTAGTTGATTAACTTAGCCTATTTACCAGCTTTAAGTTATACTTAACAATATAAACCATTCATATAGGTGCGCACAATATATAAACAGTATATTTGCAATTTATGTCAACCATGCATTAACTCAAGAACATATACATGGAATTATGATAAAACTTCTATTTATTGATTCTTTCCTCAGTTACAGACTTGACTCCACCTTGTGCACTCAGCTGCAGGGGTCCGCGTACTCAGTTGCGAACTACTAGGCCTCTGCGCAATCAGCTGCAGAGCCTTCTCCTACTCTACGACCTAAGACACACTTCACTCAGTCACTTAGATTCTTGCTCTTCTCTACTACTTCTCTCTCTTTTACACTTAGAGCCTCACTCTATTTATACAATCTCGTGATCCACGGACCATGGGTAGGCAGACATTACATTATAAAACTAGGGTGGACAACCCTGTGACTCTAACATACTTCCACGCCCGCGATTCATGGAGATTTACAACGCAATTCAGTCAAAACTTGGGTGTTGAGCCCCAAAACATGCCATGTGGTGATTCCATACCCAATAATCGACAATGGGAAGATCCGACAAAATTTTGGTGAAGACTAAGGAAATTTTCGCCTTGGCAGTAGTGAAAACCAAATCAAATTGTTGGAGGATCACTATCCATTTAGAATATTTCCCTCCAATGACTTGATGAGACAAAATTTGTCTCATGGGATTCTCCAAGGCAATGACAGTAGTCTATCGTAGCAGTATGTAATGTTGGAAGTGGTTGACAAAAAAGACAACTGCCAAGGACAACTTTTCCACATGTTAATATCTGAGTTTGGGCTCAGCGAGGCCTTTCGACAAATAGTATAACACATTTTCACTTCGGTCATCTAGAGTTTGAACCAATACCATACCTGGAGAGGATGGCGAGGCTGGTAGGTATAAAATAAAGTCGCACCCATAGTTGGGAGCACTAAGGAGTGGGGTTGATATAAGCGCCTTTTTTAAGGCATCAAATGATCATTGAGATTGATCATCCCATAGATACAACACTCCCTTCTTAAGTAGGTGCATAAAGCCTTTCGTCAACTCAACATAATTTATGATGAACCGTCATAATAAGTTTTCTTTCCCCTGCAAACGTTGGAGCTGCAAAATGGATTGTGGTTTGGGCAATTGAGTAATTTCCTTTACCTTATTAGGATCAACCCTAATCCTGTACTTTGAGACAATGAATCCAAGTAAGCGTCTAGACTCGTCAAATAATATGAATTTATGTGGATTTAGATGTATGTTATAGAATGAGCACCTAAGAAAGATAGCTCTTAAATGATCTAGGTGCTATGCTCGCTTCTTGTAATGGGCTGGAAGGTCATCCAAGTAAGCTTTAACAATATGTCTGATATCATGAATGTGTAATCCATGGCCCTTTCAAATGTTGCTCCATCATTCTTTAAACTAAATGAGAGTTTTCGATAGGCAAAGATTTCCCATGGGCAAATGAAGGCGGTTTTGTGCTAGTCTATTGGTTTTATGGAAATCTGGCTGTAACCTAAGAAACCATCCATGAGTGAGAATGATTCACAATCGGCGCAGTTGTCAATGATTTGGTCGATGAACGATGTTAGATAATTATCCTTTGGACATAGGGTGTTCAAGTCCTGATAGTCAACACATATGCAGATGGTTCCTTGTTTCTTATAGATAGGAACTAGATTGGAAACCCATTCCATTAAGGGATCAGAGTAGACGAAACCAGCACATAACAAATTTTCCATCTTAGTCTTGATGTCTACCATTTTGCGGGGGTGGACTGGTCGAAGCCTTTGGCATACATTTTTAGCATTTTCGTATATCTTGATCTCATGTTCAATAATAGATGGATCTATGCCATGCATTTCCTTGTAAGACCAAGCAAATACATTGTGGAATTCCTTAAATAGGCAAGTGAAGCTTGCAATTTCCTCAGGAGTGTAATCTGCTCCAACCTAGATGTTTTCTACGATGCCTATCATGACAGAAATATTGATGAGAAATGTCTTTGAAATATTTCCCATGTTTCCCTCCGAGTACAAAGTTTGGATAGTTGTATAAGGTGAGGAAACGATTTCATGTGCGTCAAATCATAGGATTTGAAGAGGCATCATGTCCAAATCAGATATCGAAACACGATGGTGAGGGTCCTCCCATGGTCGCTCTTCTAAACACATGATCTCTCTAATAGCTTCGTCCGAAGGTAGGAATTGATTGAGGAGATCGAAAGAAGGAGATGTTATGGGAGGGGAGCTGGTACCATTGGTCGTGACCAAAGTGATCGAAAATTCAGATGTAGATTGAATGGCTTGGTAGGCCAATTCAACTAGTGATAGTGGCATTTTTTCTCCGTAAGTGTCAATGTCTGAACGGTCTGGGAGGATCCAAGGATTGGTTGGTTTGTGAGGAATGGATGAAACCACAGGGACCGTCTGTGGAACCTCGGGCGGAAGAAGAGGGAATCAACACATCAGGGAAGAGCCCTTCAATAGACTGGTACTGATATTGATGTAAGAGTAAAGTACACCACCCACTACGGGTACAGAGCCGCTGGGTAACAGGGAATAATCAGGGGTGCAAAAGGACAACTGGTCCACTATGACTATCCTTCCATCCAATGGAAATAGGATGATGCGAAAGACAATAGACACAATGGAAATCATGGAAAAAGTCTAACTGCGACCCAATAATAGATTATAGTTGAGCTTTCTATCTATGACTTTGATGTCCACCATTCTCGTTTTCCCATTCAAGGTGATGGGGTTAGCTAGATAACCTTTTGGGATGAAAGTGAGGTTGTCGAAAGCTTTAAGGGAATTAGACGATGAGGATAGGGTTGGAGAACCTAAAGCAAGCCAACATGAAGCTGACATGATGAAGGTTGAAGCACCTTCGTTAATGACAGTTCTATGTATTCGTCACCCTTTTGAAAATATTTTCACCTGAAATGCAAGCTGGTGTGAAAGGGGAGGTTTACATTTGTCCATGTCTAAAATTGCAAGCATGGAATCCTGAGGGTCGATATCACCAATTTCCAAAAGCAGATATTTCCTTTGTGCTCGACAGGTTTGTAATACTTCAATCACTGACATAGCTGACGCTGCTTGCACCAAATATTCTACAATACTATAGTTTTGGGTAGCACGTACAGATGTACTATGTGTTGTGGGATGAAGTGCCCCTTTTGGGGGGCGAATCAGAAGATTAGCAACCAACCTTTTGATATGAAGATCATTAGGTGGCAGTGCGTTTTGACTCGAGGAGGCTTCCTCAGCATTAGTGACTAGAGCTCCATGAGATTTGGCTCTGGTTTGTAGATCTACCATTTCAAAGGTGTAAATGGTAGATGGTCCTTCACTAGCTAAAGGATGATGTGAACCGTTGTTTCCCCCTTGCAGGGGTTGGGGTTGGTTTGCAACAAGGTGTGGCTGCTGCTAATTAGGGAAAGGATTATTTAGGACCGCGGGGGTCCTGCCAGTGTCCTTTTTAGCAATGAAATGTATGCCTTCGTGAAGACGCAACCAATGATATGTCATGTGGTTTTCCACACAGACTTTTCAAGGGAACCGAGTGGTTTTGTCCTCTCCATCGTTAGAATGTGCAAAAACCTTTTGCTTTGGTTTGTACTGGTTTATTGACTTCTCTTCAGAAGGAGTAGTCTTTTTCTTATTCTTCTTGTTCTTACCACTGGGTTTTTGTGTAGATTGCACAGATTTTATCACGGTGGTAGGAAGAGAATTCATTTTGGTAGAGGGGCAAAATGACAACTAGGCAATGTGACCCATGAGTTGTTTTACAGCAGCCCCGGAGGTAGCGCCGATAATCCCATCGGCATGCACTCCAAGGATCTATGCAGAGGGAGCATTGGAGTTGCGAGGGGCATTGGGAATGCCATCGTATAAAGTGCCAGACTATGAATATATCAAATCTATGTGCTAGGCATGACGAATGGATTGGTCTTCTGTGACCACACCACCTAAGGTAACATCTTTAGAGATTTTGGGGAGCAGTGACTTGCATAACCAAGCCATTAATAGATAGTATGGGAGGGGAGATTTGACTAGCCTCTTCCTATGTCTCCATTCATGTATATGGTTAGAGATGTGGGTGGCGGTGTCCCGACATAATGAAGTGAGGAGTTCCATTGCAGTTTCATAGCAGATGGGTAGCTGGAAGTGCTTTAAGAATTCCATCACTAAAGCATCAAAGGTATTGACTGATGTGCATGGTAACTCGATGTACCACTTGGCTGCATTGCCAGTAAGGGTGCGGGGAAAGAGCTGTAGCTGTAGTGGTGATATGTGTACCCAGATCCTCCCATTGTTTCCCTTTGAACTTTGGGATGTCTATCAGGATTTTATGCGAGATTGGAGGCCAAAGTAAGTTGTGATAGATGGGGTCATTTGTGAGTTTTTCCAATTCGGGGAGATCAAGCATTGCCAAGAAAGGAAAGGTGTTTGATGCCCCTGAATCAGACCAAGGCGATGACATATGACTTGAGCATCCTTGCGGTCCTCCCATCGTGTTGTTTCCAATATTATACACAGGTTGCGTGTTATAGTAAGTTCCTTGGGGTATAGTCATGTACTATGGGTTTCCATAGGGGTTGTTAGACCGGGGGTTTGAAGTGCCCCCAGGATAAGGAGTTCCCCCTTGACTCATTTGAGGTTGTGAGTAGGGTGCCCATATGGATTGATTGGGACCACGTTGAGGGTTCGTACTTGCCACGTAACTAACTATAGGTCCTTGACTAACATAAGGAGGGTTCACGTCAATCAATGACTATCCTTGGAGACCTGTAAATAGAGGGGGAACTATTACATTCCCGACTTGTATATGCATATTGGGAACTGTGCCTCAAGGAATTTGAACCTGGGGGTTAGAACCAAACAATGGATTCCAACCATAGGGGTTGTTGATGGGACCTGTGCTAACGGTGCTATATTGAGCATTATAAGGAGCACTATATGTAGCATTTTTCGAAGGTCCAGGGGCTGACACAAAAGGAGCGGAACCTAGAATGTACTGGGTTCCACTCGTGGTGGGTGTCACAATAGGGTTTGAACCTAGGACAGATGGGATAGCAGGGTTTGCCATCAAAGGTGCGGTACTGACTGTTGACTGGGGAGGTGGTGATGGACCAAAATTGTCCATAAAAGCCCACAACCCATTAGTCGTTGATGGGATGGGTGGAAATGTTACAACAAAAGACAAAGGAGGTACAAATGCAACAGGAATCAAGTGTGGTCCCAACGGATTCGTGATCGGAGGATTGTATGGAGGAAGGAATCCTTCAGTAAAGAAATCTTCTGGTAAGATTGAATCATGGGATGTCCAAATTGATTCTATGGTAGATCTCAGAGACTCATTTCTTGAAGATGGGGAATTTGGTACACTGGGGCTCGGTGGATCCTCCACAATGAGTGGGGGAAGACCTAACAACTGTCTAGATTGACGATGAGGGTCAGATGTAGCCACGGTGACTGATAAATTTTATCAATAGATTTTATAATGATATTTATTAAAGTCTCAGTGATAACAATCTAGCACTTAAAAAATAAAAAATACACTAAGGAAATCAATCAACAAGTAGAGGGAAATGACCTTGTCTGATAAGCACCGATCATTGGAGATGAAACACAACATCACAATGAATAACAGAGAGAGTTGGCCAAATGTACAGTTACAATTACTCTTGAGCTTCACCCGAACCTCAGATTAAGGGGCCAAGTACTCTCATGAAGATGAGCACCCTCCCAAAAACTGAAGACAGAGTAGGTTCATCTGTGTTAGGTACCAGGGTAGCCCACCCCAATCACCTTGTGTTCATCCCTAAAAGTATGGCCACTAAGGATACCTCAAATCAAAGACACTAGTGAGGGGGACATAGTCGCAGATAGTACACTGTGTGGGAAGGATACCTAAGTCCTCAAATAAGCTCTGATATCCCCGAAGAGATCCCCTATACATAGAATACCCAAAGGAGATGTAAGCAAAGGTGAGCTACCTTCACTTACAGTCCAATGTTGTCTAATATTTAGCTCTGCTTTTACTGGAGCAGTCCCGAATAGTATGACTGCAGAAGGATTTCTCTCTTTAATGACACTAGTTTCGATGTATGATCTTGGGCAGTTAACTCACATTGCCTATCCCAAGATCCTAGCCTAAACTAATGTGTGTTTACTCTAAAAAAAGTCGCTGATTGGTTGTATTAGGTAGATTTTAAATGTACTTCATTAGAGTCTTCAGTAGGGGTGTTGACATATGAAGTTATATGGGACTCTGACTCAAATCATGCAAAAAAAATGCTTGTAAATTTTCACTTTCGATGAATAAGCTTCTTCTACAAAGGGAGAGTCATTCATACATCAATATATATGCCATGCATCCTATTCAGTAAAACACTAGCATAACTGACATAACTTCAATGATCACTAACAACCTTTTGAAACCAAATAATGTAGATCTAACCAGCTAAGAAGAAAACAATAATTTTTTTGTATTTTTTCTTTAATGAAAAAAAAACTTAAAGAAGTAAAGTTATTTTCTTAAAAAAAATTTTTGTTCAGGACACAGATCAGTCAAACAAGTACAATTGCAGATCCCTGATTAGTCTATAAGCAGATTTCCCAACCCACGAGGTATGTTACATATCATTTTGTCACTATCCCTGTACTTCCTGTTCCTTGATCCTGGAGGACCTCTACAGTGAACCCTACATGCTTTTCCCTTCATGAATAAACTCCCATGTTGTCTCTCTTAAGAACAATTCCTTTTTGCACCATTTTCCCAAAATCTTCTTTTTTCCCAGTTTACAAGACCGATGCTAATGGACCTTATCCTCCTCGCACCGATATGCAAGGATTAACACTATCCCTAGCACCAACCGGAGTGACTGTTCTAGTGGTTCCAGTCCTCTTATGGAAAGTTTTTTAAATAAAGATCCGAAGATTCCAGCTCTAGAAGCTTCGTAACGGAAGTCTGGTAAATGGTTTGGCCGGATGATCCGGATTTAAACAGGAACGCAACAAATTACAGAGATAACCATAAACACAGATATGCAACGAAAATAATACTTCATTTCATTAATGTAAAATATTGAAATATGCTTACAAACAATAATGGAAATAAACCAGCTAGGGCGATGGTAGCCTATCTCTGAGAAGAGATGTGGTGGCTACATGCCTCTGAAATTTGTTACAATGAGGCTCGAAGGCCTATTTGTTGTTGAGAAACAATGGAAAACCCTTAACATTCCAAAACCTAACCCTAGAAGATGAAACGCCAAACTGTGGGCCTCGTTTGGGTAAATTGGTACATCAACTTCCTGGGGTCGTAACTTTGGCATACGATCTCCGTTTGACGCATACAATAGCTCGTTAGAAAGATCTATTCGAGAACTATCACTTTGGGAAGGGAAACATGGGTCCATGGACCCATGTTACCCCCAGATTTCCCAAAAAAAGTCGTTTAGGGCCTCAAAACGGTTCCGGAAGTTCAGGACCCGAAAACTACTAAAAATAGTAAGTTGTGCTACAATTAAGGAACTAAAAATGTTGAGAGAAACAATGGTGGGGGTCCAGGTGGACTTGGTAAGTGGTAACCAATATCCACTTGGATCATTCCTCCCCCCTTAGGAAGCAATGGTCCCCATTGCGTTGAGTTCCTCCATGAGATGAGGAAACTTTTGCTGAACTTGGTCCCTGGTGAGCCACTTTCCCTGGTGAAGGAGTTGGCCTGCTTTGACAACTCGATATAGATGGATATTCTGTTGGCGAGTGTTCTTGATCTGTGTGTCCATGATCCGATCAGTTGTAGCTTGTTCCATGTAATCTGGATTTAATTCTGTGGGTGTGAGTTGTTCTGCAATGGCGGATGTCTCTAGCAATGGTGGAAAGTATGGCCGGAGGCGGTCCACATTGAACACTGGGTGCAGGCCAAGGAATGGGGGAATGTTGAGCTCAAATGCATTGTCTCCCACAGCCTTAGTAATGGTGTAAGGACCATATCGGAGTGGTCTCAGTTTCCGATAGGCTCCAGAAAGGCGTTCCTTTTGCAAATGCAACCAGAGTTTGTCGCCCACCTGAAACTTGTGTGGCATCCGATGTTGATCATGTCGCTACTTGTACTTGGAATTTGATTTCTCCAGAATGTCATGGACCTGCTGGAAAATATGTTGGATGTGCTCAATGAAGCTGGTTGCCTTGTCTGTTTCGGATTGGACATGAGCCGAATCTGTGTGAGTAGCTGCAAGTGGCCTGGCCACATCAATAGGGCATAGTGGCTGGAAACCCAAGCCCACCTAAAAATGGTTGTGGCCAGTCGAGCTGTGAAAAGCTCGGTTGTAGCTGTGCTAAACATAGGGGAGGCTCTCGTCCCATGTGCATGGATTCTTTGAGTTGTACATGCGCAGAATGTGTACAATCACCCTATTGACAATCTCTGTTTGGCCATCAGTTTGTGTTGGAAATAATACTGAGAGGGGGGGTGAATCAGTATTATCAAGTTCTTTTAACAAATATTCCTTATTTATACTTTGAATTATTTTTGCATATCAGTACCATAAAATAATGAGCATGAACAAGAAAAACAGATAGTCACACCAAAGAACACCAGATGTAAGGTGGAAACCCAATGTGGGTGTAAACCACCTGCTGCAATATGTCTCTATCTTCTTTCAAATTAGAAACTCCTTTTACAATGATTTTGTACTGGTGCAGTCCTTTACCAGTACACAGGCTGCAACCTGCAGAGAGCTACAACTCTCTCTTGTTTTCCAGTCTTTCCTGGAAGGGAGCTACAACCCCCTACTTCTTTTCTTACAAGGACCACTTTTCATAAATTTTCAAACTGGATCCAACAACAACATTGAAGCTCATAATCAAACAACCTTCTGAATCACCCAATCACCAGATCCATACATATACAATGATATTATGAGAGTTATCAACCAGATCTAGTACATAAAGATAAGTCATTAATCATGCTGTTATTGGTATAGATCTACGGATATCTGTACTACCTCTGCACCTGCGCCTTCTATGGCGCCTCCGCACTGCGCCTTCTGTGGCGCCTCCGCACTGCGCCTTCTGTGGCGCCTCTGCACTGCGCCTTCTGTGGCGCCTTCGCACTGCGCCTTCGCACTGCGCCTTCTGCGGCGTCTCCGCACTGCGTCTTCTGTGGCGCCTCCGCACTGCGCCTTCTGTGGCGCCTCCGCACTGCGCCTTCTGTGGTGCCTCTGTGGCGTCTCCGCACTGCGCCTTCTGTGGCGCCTCCGCACTGCGCCTTCTGTGGCGTCTCCGCACTGCGCCTTCTGTGGCGCCTCCACACTGTGCCTTCTGTGGCGTCTCTGCACTGCGTCTTCTGTGGCGCCTCCGCACTGTGCCTTCTGTGGCGCCTCCGCACTGCGCCTTCTGTGGCGCCTCTGTGGCGTCTCCGCACTGCGCCTTCTGTGGCGCCTCCGCACTACGCCTTCTATGGCGCATTCGCACTGCGCCTTCTGTGGCGCCTCTGCACTTCCGCAGCTGCAGCGCTCGAGAGATCACCCTTCACAGATTTGCTTTCAACTTCCCTTTCATAGATCAAACTTTTAAAACAATAACCCAATATTTCAGATCTTAAGATATTCGATTTGCAAGAATGAATTAGCCAAGTGATCTCCTTTGCTTTATATAGTCTTAGGCCTTTCACAATACCACGGGCCAAAACCATAGGATCAAAAAACTGTTGGACTAATACCATGAACCAACCATGAAAGTACGTGAGATCAACACTTTTGGATGCAATACCACGGGCCAAAACCATAGGATCAAAAACTGTCGGACTAATACCATGAACCAACCATGAAATTGCGTGAGATCAACACTTTTGACGAGGTACCATGGTCCAAAACCATAGGTTCAAATACCAAGGACTAACTACCATGGACCAAAGGTAAGTTCTCCAACATATACGCACTTTTCCTCATAGGTTCAAATACCAAGGACTAACTACCATGGACCAAAGGTAAGTTCTCCAACATATATGCGCTTTTCCTTGCATGAAAGTCCGTGAACTTTTTCTCTACATGAAATAAACTTTTCTCTGCATAAAAGTGCATGAACTTTTCTCTACACTATAATTTATTATCTGAGATGAGTGGGTTGCCATCAAGTACAACATATGTATCATAATGCTAACAATCTCCCCCTTTGGATTTGATGGCAACAACAACCAAACACTCTCCCCCTTTGACATCAAGGGCAAAGGGTTATGCTCCCCCTAAGAACATGCTCCCCTTGACTATAAACCAGATCTGCAAAGAAGAACCATAATCCATGACCATGAAAGAGATAGAGACGTATTGCAGCAATATTCAGACCAGCATCCATGATCTACTTCTGTACTTCCTCCATAATTCCAACAATGCATGATATGCTCCCCCTGAACCTGTGCCATTCGATCTTTGACCAATCCGCAACCCAGCGCATATACTTCAGATGAACCTTGCGTACAACCAACAATCAAAAGAGATTCAACAACAAGATGATGCATCAACAACTCCCAGCTTTTGCCTGAGGTATTCAAAGGTCTCCCTAGGCAATGGTTTGGTGAGTATATCAGCAACCTGTTCCTTAGAAGGAACATACTCCAACTTGACCTTTTGTTCAAGCACTTGTTCCCAGAGAAAGTGATACTTGATTGGTATGTGCTTGGTTTTTGAATGCATGACTAGGTTCTTTGAAATGCTGATTGCACTTGTATTATCACATAAGATGGAGATGGGTGGTGTACAAGTGATTTGAAAATCCTGCAAGGTCTGCATCATCCAAAGGAGTTGAGTGCAGCAAGATGCAACAACAACATATTCTGCTTCAGCTGTAGACAAGGCAATCGAACTCTGTTTCTTGCTGAACCAAGATACTAATATGGAACCCATAAAGAATGCACCACCACTTGTGCTTTTCCTGTCATCCACGCTTCCGGCCCAATCTGCATCTGTATAAGCATGAAGTGTGAGATCTGTATCTCTAGGATACCATAAGCCATAGCTTTGAGTCCCTTGAAGATATTTGAAGATTCTCTTTACTGCCTGAAGATGAGTTTCCTTTGGATTTGCCTGAAATCTTCCAACTATTCCCACTGTATGCATGATGTCTGGTCGGGTACCTGTCAAATAAAGTAGACTTCCAATCATAGATCTGTAAGTTGGTTGATGCACTGTTGCTGATTCATCATTTGCATTGAGGTTACATCCTGTGACCATGGGTGTACATACTGGTTTTGCTTCTTCCATACCATATTTCTTCAAAATCTGCTTGAGATACTTGGTTTGAGACAAGAAGATCCCTCCTTCATTTTGTTTGATTTGCAAACCAAGAAAATATGTCAGTTCTCCCAGCAAGGACATTTCGAATTCTTTCTGCATCACCAAGGCAAATCTTTGACTCATAGCTTCTTCATTGCTACCAAAGATAATGTCATCTACATACACAACAAGTATCAGCAATTTGTCATTTTCAACTTTTATATAAAGATTGGTGTCTGTTGATCCTTTTGAAAAACCTTGTTGATGAAGATATTTGTCCAAACGATAGTACCAAGCCCTTGGAGCTTGTTTGAGGCCATAGAGAGCCTTTTTCAATCTGCATACAAGATTTGGATCATTTCCAAGAATGAAACCATCTGGCTGCTCAATGTATACTTCTTCTTCCAAGTCTCCATTCAGAAAGGCTGATTTCACGTCCATTTGAAATACTTTGAAGTTTTGAAAGCTTGAGAGAGCAAGGAACATTCGGATGGCCTCAAGTCTTGCAACAGGAGCAAAAGTTTCTTCAAAATCTATTCCTTCTTGCTGCGCATACCCTTTACAAACAAGTCTGGCCTTGTTTCTAATTAATTCTCCATTTTCATTCAATTTATTTTTGAAGACCCATTTTGTTCCTATAACATTCTTATCCTTTGGTCTAGGAACCAACTCCCAAGTGTTGTTCTTTTTGATCTGCTCAAGTTCTTCATCCATTGCTTTGACCCAACATTCATCTTCGCATGCCTCTTTCACATTTTGTGGTTCAGTGGAAGAGAGTAATGCCAAATAGCTTGAAGCTTCTGCAATTGTTCTTCTTGTTTGTACACCTGCTTCTTTCTGCCCCACAATCTGAGATTCTGGATGATTCTTCTGAACATATCTGGATGGAGTCTTCTCTTCTATTCTTGTCTGCTCCTCTGGTTCTTCTTGAGGTTCTTCTTCTTCATCATTCTGTCTTTGAGGGTAGCCTTCATCTTCTTCGATGTCTTCATGATGTACTTGCCTAGGAATGTATCCCTTCTCATCAACCACTACATCAATGCTGTCAACAATTCTGCCAAGTCTTTTATTGTAGCACTTGTATGCTTTGCTATGTGGAGAATAACCAAGAAGAATGCCTTCATCTGCTCTAGGTTCAAGTTTTCCAAGTTTCTCATCAGTATTCTTAATATAACATTTGCTCCCAAAGATTTTGAAGTGCTTCACCGAAGGAGTCTCACCACACCAGAGCTCATGAGGGGTTTGAGTGTTGTTAACACGGACATTTGTTTTGTTGAGAATAACAACCGCAGCATGTGCAGCTTCACCCCAGAAAGTTGCGGGAGTACCTGACTCATCAAGCATAGCACGAGCCATTTGTTGGACTGTTCTGTTCATTCTTTCCACAACTCCATTTTGCGGAGGAGTTCTAGCTGTAGAGAATTCTCTTCTTATCCCATGTTCTTCACAGAAATCGAAAAATTCATTTGAGGTAAACTCCCCACCTCTGTTGGATCTGAGACACTTAATTTTGTGTCCTGATTCATTTTCAACCAAGGCTTTGAAGGATTTGAATTTTTCGAATGCTTCATCTTTGTGCTTCATAAGTCCTAACCAAACAAACCTGGAGAAGTCGTCAATGAATAATATCAAGTATTCTTCTCCTCGAGGTGTCCTTTTCCTGAATGGACCACATGTATCTGTATGAACTAGCTCAAGAGGCATGCTAGCTGATCCTTCCTTCTCTGGAAAGTTAGTTCTGGTTTGCTTTCCAAACTGACATGATTTGCATATGGTGTTGTCTGGAATTTTGATATCTGGAAGATCGCGAACTGCCTGATATCTGCATGCTTTCCTTATTTGTGAAAAGCTTAGATGCCCCAACCTCCGATGCCATAACCAGTGTTCATCATCCTTGCTCAGATAGCATTTTTGTTGTCCTTCTTCAAATATGTATAGATTATTTGGAGTTCTTTTACCTTTGATAACTGTTTTACCTGTATCAAGATCACGAACAAGACATCCATTTGATCTGAATATCACCTTGGTTCTTTGATCACACATCTGGCTGACACTTAGAAGATTATGTTTCAATCCATCAACATACAAAACATTTCCATCTTTGACCTTTTCTTTTAACTGAGCAGTGCCTTTTCCTTTTATAGTTGCAGGAGTATCATTTCCAAAAGAAACTTTCTTTCCTTTTTCTAGAGCAGAATATGATTCAAGTTTTTCTTTATCACTTGTCATATGCTTCGAACATCCACTGTCAATGTACCATAGATTTTCCTGTCCCTCTGCATAAAATGCTATCCCACATCTTTCTGGTTGTGGTTCCTTTATTCTCCATGTTTTGGTGCTTGAGGCTTGTTCCTTTGTCTGCTGAAACCTGCTCCTGCATTTAGAATCTTCATGACCAAAGTTATTGCAAATAGAACATTCAACTTCATTTTCAAGAACCGAAAAGTTGTTATAGGTCCTTTTTGTAATCCCGGTCATACTTCTTTGTTTTTGAGCTTCTCTAGTCATGATCGTTTTATATGCAACACATTGAGCTGCTTTGTGACCAAAGTTATGGCAAGAAAAGCATTGTCCATTGAAGAAACTTCTGCGGTTATCAAATCTACCGGCCAAATGATTGTAATTTCTATTGTCATCCATTCTTGAAACAAATTGAGAAGATTTTACCTGTGGCTGGTTGTAGCTTTTGTTCACCCTTAAGACGGATTGCCCCTGATAGTCTCTGTTTGCAATTCGTCCCTGCTTTACCTGATGGTCTCCATTGTGCTTTTGCTCATTTCTTCTTGCTGCATCAAGATAACTTTTTGAGGTGGATGCTTGAGAAGTTTCTCCATTATAGCCCAGACCTGTCTTGTTTAGTGGAGAACGCTGTACATTGATAATCTCATCCAAAGTTTCAGATCCTTTGACAAACATAAGATTAATAGCTTTTGTTTTCTCAATCTCTTTTCTAAGACCAACAATTTCACCTTCTAATTTTTCAAGATGTTTTTCCTTTTCATCAATTTGAAATTGTAGAGTATTAATGATCATATTCTTTTCTTCTATACATCTCTTGAGTCTAGTAATTTCTTCATAAAGGCTATCCACATCTATAGCATCCATATAATCATCATCTTCAAATTCCATTAACAATTTATAGTCATTACCTCGTTCATCTTCATCACTATTTGATAGACCATCACTATCTTCATGAGTGTAGTAGCTTTTCTTATTTGCACTCTGTTTCTTGTTCCATCTAGCAGGTTCCTTTCCTTTATCCTTATAAGGACATTTTGCAGCATAATGACCTACTCTTCCACAAGCAAAGCATTTAAAAGGTAACTTACCTCTGAACCTTCCAGAACCCCTTTGAAGATTTCTGACAAAATTTGATTCTTCTTCTTCTTCTTCTGGCACGTGACTTGCTTCATAATAATCTCCTTTGCCTGAAGCCTTGAAAGTAGCTTCTCTTCTGTCTGAGGGACCTCCCTTTCTCATTTCATAAGCAGTTAGTATTCCGTGAAGCTGAGACATAGTAAGAATTCGTAGATTTTCCTTTTCTTCTATTGCAGACACTTTAGATTCAAACTTGGGGGACAATGATCTTAGAAATTTTTCAACCACAATAGCCTCTTTTATTTCTTCACCCAAATTTTTCATGCAATTGACAATCTCATCTACCCGAAGAAAATACTTAGCCACACTTTCATCATTATACATCCTGAGATTCTCATACTGAATCCTGAGAGTATGAAGTTTAGCACGCTTTACCTGTTCATCTCCTTCGTAGCTCAAGAAAATCTTGTCCCATATTTCTTTTGTGGATTTATATTGCATAACCTTTACGAATTCTGTTTGAGATAAGCATCCCAGCAAAGTATTGACTGCTTTAGCATTTGTTTCATATTTCTTCTTTTCGGCCCCATCTGTAGGAGTAGCTGAAGGAAAAGTGTAGCCTGTATCTATGATATCCCAAACTTCTGTACCAAGATATTGAAGATAGGCAATAACTCTTACCTTCCAATAATTGAAGTTTGTCCCATCAAAAATTGGTGGCCTGATTGATGCTTCCCTCTCGTAGTTGCTCATGATGAATGATCTTCCTTCAAGCGATCAAGCTTCTCCGAAGGACCTGCTCTGATACCAATTGTTGGAAATAATACTGAGAGGGGGGGTGAATCAGTATTATCAAGTTCTTTTAACAAATCTTCCTTATTTATACTTTGAATTATTTTTGCATATCAGTACCATAAAATAATGAGCATGAACAAGAAAAACAGATAGTCACACCAAAGAACACCAGATGTAAGGTGGAAACCCAATGTGGGTGAAAACCACCTGCTGCAATATGTCTCTATCTTCTTTCAAATTAGAAACTCCTTTTACAATGATTTTGTACTGGTGCAGTCCTTTACCAGTACACAGGCTGCAACCTGCAGAGAGCTACAACTCTCTCTCGTTTTCCAGTCTTTCCTGGAAGGGAGCTACAACCCCCTACTTCTTTTCTTACAAGGACCACTTTTCATAAATTTTCAAACTGGATCCAACAACAACATTGAAGCTCATAATCAAACAACCTTCTGAATCACCCAATCACCAGATCCATACATATACAATGATATTATGAGAGTTATCAACCAGATCTAGTACATAAAGATAAGTCATTAATCATGCTGTTATTGGTATAGATCTGCGGATATCTCTACTACCTCTACACCTGCACCTTCTGTGGCGCCGCGACCACCGCACCTGCACCTTCTGTGGCGCCTCCGCACTGCGCCTTCTGTGGCACCTCCGCACTGCGCCTTCTGTGGCGCCTCTGCACTGCACCTTCTGTGGCGCCTCCGCACTGCGCCTTTTGTGGCGCCTCCGCACTGCGCCTTCTATGGCGCCTCCGCACTACGCCTTCTGTGGCGCCTCTGTGGCGTCTCCGCAATGCGCCTTCTGTGGTGCCTCCGCACTGCGCCTTCTATGGCGCCTCCGCACTGCGCCTTCTGTGGCGTCTCTGCACTGCGCCTTCTGTGGCACCTCCGCACTGCGCCTTCTATGGCGTCTCTGTGGCATCTCCGCACTGCGTCTTCTGTGGCGCCTCCGCACTGCGCCTTCTGTGGCACCTCTGCACTGCGCCTTCTATGGCACCTTTGTGGCGTCTCCGCACTACGCCTTCTATGGCGCCTCTGCACTGCGCCTTCTGTGGCACCTCCGCACTGCGCCTTCTGTGGCTCCTCCGCACTTCCGCAGCTGCAGCGCTCGAGAGATCACCCTTCACAGATTCGCTTTCAACTTCCCTTTCATAGATCAAACTTTTAAAACAATAACCCAATATTTCAGATCTCAAGATATTCGATTTGCAAGAATGAATTAGCCAAGTGATCTCCTTTGCTTTATATAGTCTTAGGCCTTTCACAATACCACGGGCCAAAACCATAGGATCAAAAAAATGTTGGACTAATACCATGAACCAACCATGAAAGTACGTGAGATCAACACTTTTGGATGCAATACCATGGGCCAAAACCATAGGATCAAAAACTGTCGGACTAATACCATGAACCAACCATGAAATTACGTGAGATCAACACTTTTGACGAGGTACCATGGTCCAAAACCATAGGTTCAAATACCAAGGACTAACTACCATGGACCAAAGGTAAGTTCTCCAACATATACGCGCTTTTCCTCATAGGTTCAAATACCAAGGACTAACTACCATGGACCAAAGGTAAGTTCTCCAACATATACGCGCTTTTCCTTGCATGAAAGTGCGTGAACTTTTTCTCTACATGAAATAAACTTTTCTCTGCATAAATGTGCGTGAACTTTTCTCTACACTATAATTTATTATCTGAGATGAGTGGGTTGCCATCAAGTACAACATATGTATCATAATGCCAACAGTTTGAGGATGGAAGGTTGTGGACTTAGTGAGTTTTGTGTCCAACATTGACCAGACACTGGACCAAAATGTACTAAGGAACTGACTGTCCTGATCTGAGATGATAGACTGTAGGATCCCAAAGTGCACCCACACTCATTCAAAGAAGAGTTTAGAAGTGGCTTCTGCTGTGATATTCTTCTTGCAGGCCGCCATAATGGCCATCTTCGAGAACCTGTCGATGACCAAAAAAACACAGCCATTTCCATGCTTAGTGGAAGGAAGGCCTGACATGTAATCCATGGAGATAGATTCCCAAGGTCGACTAGGGGTAGGCAGCGGGGTATAGAAGCCTTGCTTCTTGATGGTTGGTTTGGCAATGGCACAAGTAGTACATGATTTGATGTACTTCCCGATATCTTGTCAAAGATTCGGCCAATAGAAATACTTTTGCAGTACGTCCACCATTTTCTCGACCCCGAAATGCCCAGCAGCTCGACTGTAGTGTACTTCCCAACTCATCTTGGCATGCTCGCTTGAAGGAACACAAAGGTGACCTAGGTGGCATAACAAGGCATCCTGGAGGTGAAAATCTGGAACATGTCGACCCTCCAAGAGTGCCTGGTATGTGTGGCCAAATTCTGGGTCGCTTTTGTAGAGAAGTGGCCAATCAGAAGTCTCGTGCCCACAAGAGTTGAGCACGGTGGTTAACGCCATGATCGGGGGTCGACTGAGGCAATCTGCAACATTATTGGTGCTGCACTTCTTATACTTGATATTCAAATGGAATTGTTGCAGGTATGTAGACCACTTATGATGGCGATCATTCTACAATTTCCCTTGGGTCTGTATGAACTGCAGGGGTCGGTGGTCTGTGTGGATGATCGTTTCCTTCCCCAAAATGTAATGCTTCCATTGTCAGCAGGCCTGCACAATGGAATACATCTCTTTATCATAAGTGGGATACTTCCGGACTGTTTCTGAAAATGTTTCACTATGATATGCCACTGGATGCCCGTGTTGAGTAAGGACTGCCCCAATAGCATAGTTAGAGGCATCTATCTCAACCTCAAATGGTTGTTTTAAATATGGTAACATGAGCACTGGTGTCGTGCAGAGGTGATCTTTCAACTCTATGAATGCCTTCTGTTGAGATTCAGACCAAAAGAATTTTTCTTTTTCTCCTCCCTTGGTGACTTGACTCAAGGGCCAAGTGATATGAGAAAACCCCAACACGAACCTGTGGTAGAAGTTGGCAAGACCTAGAAAGCTGCGTAGCTCTGTCAGAGTGGTTGGAGATGGCTAGTCCCGAATGACTTGGATCTTGGATGGATCCACATGCACCCCCTATTCATCAATAATGTATCCCAGATACTGAACCTGGGTCATTCCAAAAGTGCATTTCTCGAAATTGGCACATAGCTTGTGTTGTCGCAGTGTTTGGAGAACCTGTCGGATGTGGTGGAGGTGCTCTTCCCAACTCTGGCTAAAGATCAGAATGTCATCCAAGTATACCACTACAAATGAGTTGGTGAATGGTCGCAAGATGTCATCCATTAGCCTCATGAAGGTTGCAGGAGCATTCGTCAATCTGAAAGGCATAACCAACCATTCGAAAAGGCCCTCCGTGGCTTTGAAGGCAGTCTTCCACACATCATAGGGTTCGATTGGTACCTGGTGATATCCTGAATTCAGATCGATCTTGCTGAAATATTTTGCCCCCTTTAGTTGGTCTAGGAGGTCATAAATCTGTGAGATTAGGTACCTATTATGGACAGTGATCTTGTTCAGCGCCCAATAGTCAATAAGAGTCTCCAAGTCCCATCCTTCTTCTGTACCAACATAATCGAGCTCCCACAAGGTGATGAACTCGGATGGATGTGACCTTTGTGCAGTAGCTCCTAAATTTGCCTCTTGATTTCATCTTTCTCCAGAACGGAGCGCCAATAAATTGGTCCATTGGGTAGCGATGCACCTGGGGTCAGATCGATGGAGGGCTTGACCTGACAGTGCAGAGGAACCCCTACGGGGGAGGTGAAGATGTCCTCGTACTCCTCCACGATCTTGTCCATCTGTAGTTGTCGTGCAAAGGGGCCCTGTTTGGAGGTTGTGGCCACCGTCTTCTTCTTTCCTTGAGGGCGTATCATCAGAAAAACAAATTTACCAGTTTTGGAAATGAGCTTACTGCATTGTTTTGCAGTAATCAAAGAGATGGCGGTAGGTAGTGCTACCTCTGGTATCCTGTACAACTTATTTCCCAATGTAATAATAACAGCACGGGGCCTTCATTCATACACAACATGTCACTTCCATAAGTATGGTTGTCCTAATAATACATCAAAAACTTCAAGGGGAGAAATGTCACACAATACCTCATCCATGAAGGGCTTGATGTTGTATGGAAGGTGACACTGCTGGCTCACGTGAAGATCTTGTCCTTGGTGAAGCCACCCAATGGTGTATGGTTGTGGATGTGCTGTGGTCCGTAGGCCCAACCGCTTCACGACCTCTGCCGAAATGAGGTTCTTTTGGCTCCTGCTATCGACAATGAACTATAACGGGGAGCCCTTTACCCACATCTAGGAGTGGAAGAGACGCTCCTCCTCCTCTGGATCTTTGGGTTCATTTTTCTGGATCTTGGCGGTAGTAATAGTGGCGTTGGGATCCGCATCAATGATCTACTTCCCTTTGTCATTCCCCTTGTCAGGTTCTAACTCAGAGTTGGAACATGCATATGATTTTGAAACCTTTAGCTCAGCCACTAGTGACTGCTTGGCCCGACACTCACTTGTGTTGTGAGTGGAGCTCTTATGGAATTCACACCATTTTCCCGTGTCCTTTTTTGGCTTCACGACGCTGTTCTTTGCTTGCGGCTTTGGTAGGTTGTCTTGGGCTACCCCGCCTTGGCTTTGTCCTTTTTTCTGTGGTTTAGGGACACCTTTCCCTTGCTTAAGATTCGTAGATCCAAAGTCTCGCTTCTTTTGTTTAAACTTCTACTCGACCTTGACAGCATATCGGTATGTTGTGCCGAGCGAGGAGATGTTCAACAATTCTATTTCTTCCTGGATGTACTTGTGTAGGCAGCTGCGGTATTTGAGTATCAAATGCTGCTCCGTATCCTTGATACCCAACTTTGTGCGAAGGGTATGGAAAATATTGGTGAACTATGGCACGTCTTGGTCCCTTCCCTGCCGCAGTGTGGTCCACTTTATGTATTCATCCTCATAGCTTCCGACAGGGTAGTACTACTCCTTGATGGCATCCCGGAAAGAATTCCAGGTGGGTGTGGCTGAAAATAGTGAGCAAATATTTTCATCCTTCTGCTCGCAGTAGGTTTCCCACCAATCCTTGACGTGGGGGGCTGCTTTGAGAAGAGCGAAAACAATCTTTTCCCGACTTGAAAATTCATGAACATAAAAATAACCCTCTAGCAGATAACCATTTATTTATCGCATCTGCGTCTATCTCACCCTCGAATATGGGGATTTCAAAATTAACTTGTACCTTAAAGGGCGTGGCATTTCCAGAGTAGCTACTGGAAGCCGATGCGTCACTTCTACGTAGCCGCTGAAGGATCTAGGCAAAGCTATCCATCATTGCGTTCCATTGTCACTCGAGGGCTTCTTCAAGCAAGATTTTGATAGGATCTCCTACCCCCTCATCTTTCTTCTCATCCGCCATGGGAGGCCGTTGGGATTTGCAAGGCTAGTATCGCAAAGGTTCGACCAGTTCAAGCCTTAACTCGTTATATCCTGACCTCATTGGGGACATGCAAAGAAAAACAGAGAAAAAGCAGACCGCTCTGATACCACTGATCTGGATTTAAACAAGAATGCAACAAATTACAGAGATAACCATAAACATAGATATGCAGTGGAAATAATAATTCATTTCATTAATGTAAAATACTGAAATATGCTTACAAACAGTAATGGAAATAAACCAGCTAGGGCAATGGTAGCTTATCTCTGAGAAGAGATGTGGTGGCTACATGCCCCTGAACTTTGTTACAATGAGGCTCAAAGGCCTATTTATTGTTGAGAAACAATGGGAAACCCTTAACATTCCAAAACCTAACCCTAGAAGATGAAACGCCAAACAGTGGGCCCCGTTTGGGTAAATTGGTACATCAACTTCCCGGGGTCGTAACTTTGGCATACGATCTCTATTTGACACGTACAATAGCTCGTTAGAAAGATCTATCCGAGCAATATCACGTTGGGAAGGGAAACATGGGTCCACAACATGGTCCATGGACCCATGTTGCCCCCATATTTCCTAAAAAACATCGTTTAGGGCCTCAAAACGGCTCCGGAAGTTCAGGACCTGAAAAACTGCTAAAAATAGTAAGTTGTGCTACAATTAAGGAACTGAAAATGCTAAGATAAACAATGGTGGGGGTCCAGGTGGACTTGGCAAGTGGCCACACATATCCACCTGGTTCACCGGATGGGGTCGAGGATGTCAGTTTGGGCTCCTTTCCCCTATAATGATGGAACTACCTCAAGGGATAAGACCTTCTCCCATGAGAAGAGGATCCATCTCCCATCCATTCATCCTATATAAACCTCCCTTTTTTCCAAGAACAAGCTAGTGTTAGTGTTGTAGTGTTAATGTTAGTGTGCTAGTGCTAATTAAGTTTGGAGTAAACAACAAGATATTCATAGTTGTAGCTCTCTACTTGTGTGAGGGAGAAGTGTGAATTTGGTTTGGAGTGAAGCCTAAAGGGAAGAGCCTTAAAACTACTATTTTTGGGGCCATCATGGAATGCTGGCAGAAATGTGTGGGAACCTGGTCTTTTCAGAAGAGAATGGCAATGTCAAGACAATGGTTGTAATCTCTTCTTGATTCAATATATATGCAACTAACGATTGATCTCCTACATGATTTTTCATCTTACATGTTCATGGATTAATGTTTCTTGACTTGTTAAGTAGGTTGAATTACAATTTGTCTATTATCACGGTTGTTGTTTACTTCTTTCAGGTGTTTGAAGAAGGAAGCGAGAGATAGTTGGAGCAAGAAAGCAAGGACATCATCAAATGGGATAAGTGTACTAAGAGGTAGGCCCTCTTAATTGGTTCTAACCTAAGGAAATCTTCCATAGAATGTATCAGTTGTGGCTAGACCCATTATTGGGCTAGAGGAATTTGTTTGCGTCTGCACTTATAGTTTTACTTCACCAAAGGTCACAGAGCAAGCTACTTATCAAGAAATGGTTGGCTAATTCTCTGTACTAGAGGCTACAGAGAGTTAGATTCAGAACTAATGCACTATTTGTGAGGACAAAATGCTTTATAAAGCACTGTTTAGACTAGCAGACAACCTTAGTGAGGAAAAAAGCTCAAAAAATAGGTTGTAGGGATAAGATCTAGGGCTGAGCATTGAGAGAAGGGTGTTGTATAGTCCTGAGTGGTCAGAAAGGGAATGAAGAAATACAAGAAGGCCTGGAAGAAAGAGAGATCTAGGAAATTTTTGGGAAAACCAAGAACTAATTGTAGTCCACAGTGGAGTCACTAATTTTTCTATAGGGATTAATGCACGAGAGTTTGGTGATGTAGAAAACCTCATGGATCTTCATGGGATCCTTGGCAGACAGTCAGATTAGTTTCACCTGTCAAAAAGATGCATGCATATCTATTCTTAACAAATGAATATCAAAGCAAGAAGGAATTATTACCTCGAGTCTTACTGTGGTGTTGTTGGGGAGCACAATGTAGCTAGGTGGAAGACCCCTGAGCCAGCTCCAGATCAAAACCTGCACATAGCAAAGACAAGCATAATATCACAACAAAAAACCTTGATAAACAATGCATGAACATATAAAGATATCTAGTTGCATATATCTAAGTCACTCATGCTAATAATTTTGCATAAACATATAAATAAGTTATACTATCAACATCTCGGAGTGGACAACACAATTGCAATTCTATATTGATGTAGAAACAGTGATTACAACCATCGGCTGTATCAGCCTTCCCTTACCCCTCCAACTCCTCTCTCTCTCTCCCTTCTTAAGCTCTTCTGATGCCTTAGTCTGAGACTCTGCTCGACAGTCAAATAGGAAATCCTTTCAAACGGTTCGACCCCTTTCACAATGGCCCTAGCCTTGAATATATAGCATGTGAGGATAGGGTTGCCAAGTCCTTCATGAGTTCCATTAGGCAAAAGCAGTGATGTTTCAATGCTTTTGTGCTCTTTCCCGTTTACATACTCCATTAGGAATTAGTAATTCCCCAAAACAAGTCGAGTTTTGATGTTTCCCTACTTTTGTGAGCTGACATAGGAGAGAATCTTGGGATATTTCTTGGTCAAATCGTTCCCTTGACCCCTAGAAACTCATTAGGGTTCACTAGTGCTCTTCCCGAGGTAACAGATAGAGTTACCTTAGCCTTGCTAGGAAAATTTATAAAGCAGGTTGATAGTGTTTAGACAATGTTAGCTTGAAAACTGGGCCTGTGAACTTGGTTAGTCCTTCAGTCGTCATGTCTTTCTCCTCTAAGCTGATGAGGAGGTCATTTTCCTATATAACATTGGCACTGTTGCTAAGCAGGTTTCTAGGTAGATGTGATTTATTATTTCCTTTCTATTTTACTTTTAGTAAATAGATGCAATTCTCGCTTTCCTTTTGTTTTGCATTCAATAGATGGTTGTAATTTCTTCTTTATTTTATTCTACAAGTAGTTCCATTCAACGAATAGTTGCAATTTCTGCTTTCTTTCCATTCTGCAAGTAGTTCTGAAAAAACCCTAAAAGAAAAAAAAACAAATTTCTTTCATGCCTTGTAGGAGTAGAGACAAATTAGGAAAATAATGCCAAATAGCCCCACGCCATCAAACAATCAACCTTCCCTCTTCTTCAGTGGTTGTGAGCTAGAGGACCCATTAGGTGAAAAACCAAATATTTTTTAAGAGCCTTTTGGGGAAGAAGAAGAAGAACCATTCCACCAACATACACCGTGGATGAAAATAGAAATGGGAATGAAAATAGAAATAGAGCTGAAAACATAACTGAGGGGGATTTTCCCATCAGAGAAACTAATGGAGATGCTAGGATGAAAGACATAGGTCCCTCCACTCTTCCTCACTTCCATGGCTTAACCTCAGAGGACCATGATACCTTTTAGTTTGAGTTTTTTGTCATATGGAGAACTTATGATTATACCTATGACGACCAGAAGTCGAAGTTGTTCCCATCCACCCTTAAGGATGCAACCTTGCATTGGTTCATGGATTTACCTGGGGACAAAATCACTACCTGGGCTGAAATGCAACAAGACTTCAACAACAAGTACGTGGATTATTGTAGGTATAAAAACACCAAAGAGGAAATATTTATAATGACCTTGGGACATGATGAATCTTTGGAAGATTATGACGAAAGGTTCCAACTCAGCTACAAAAGGGCCAGATGCATCCTCGATCCTGAATCACTCAAGCTAGTCCTTCTTAGAGGGGTCATGGAAGATCTCATAGAAACCCTAAATATGCTACTGGGAGGGGACACCTACCAGTTATCTTATGATATCAAGACATTTTTGAAAAATCATTCTAGGGAAACCAGAAAGAAGGGTAGGTCTAGTCAAGCTTTGGCCAGTTCATCCTCCTCTAACACATTCATCAAAAGTGAAATTGGGAACATGTTGGAAGAATTTAAGAGTGTAGTGCTACATACCCTTTCTCTGTAAATGGACACCATGCGCATCAAGAGGAAGCAGAAAGACCCTTAACTATATTTTTCCCTAGATGCACCAGGAGGCACCCTAGAAATGAATGTCCATTGAATATTATAGAGATATACTCATTTTTTGAGGAGAACCACTCCATAGAAAACTGTCCTTCTCTGCTTGGATTGAACGTTGTGTATCAAGGAACTGAAGGTGTGACTGAAAAGATCTGCTATATCAATCAAAGGAGGCCTCAAGGAACTCGACCATACCAGGAGGGCATGTAAGGGACATCCTATTCATATTACAACCCTAACCAGAATGCATCCATCCCCCCCTGGTGTCCTCCTACTCATCCTTCATGGTCCACACCTTATCCCTGGTATTTTTCACCTTAATACCATTCCCAACTTGCCAACCAATCATTTAAGCCATATGCTCCCCCAAAACCTTAGTGGAATGCACCATTACAGGGGTGGAGGCCCCTATACAACCAATGTTCAACCTTACTATCTCCACCTCCATCTCATCCACAACTCCTTCACCCTACTCCACCTAAGCAACTTCAGATGCCTGTTGAGCCAAATCCAAACCCCAACAACAAGAAGGCATAACATGTCTATACTGGAGAGACATCCTACCCTGTATATGTAGTGGAAACTCAAGAAATCAACCTCAGGTCTGGAAGAGTGCTTCTAGATAATCAACCTCCATCTCCACTTGAGGAGCTTGAAGGGAAAAGGAAGAGAGTGTTCCTCAAGCCAATCCACCTACTTTTCCTAAGAGATTAATACATCCTAACCAGCACACCCCAGAAGAGACTAGAATTTTGGGTGAATTGAAAAACATGTGTGTTAAAATCCAACTCCTCCAAGATATCAAGGATGTCCCCATATATAAAAAGTTAATCAAGGAGAAATGCTTCAAGCATCCTGGGAGGAGAAGTAAAGACACCCCTAACATTAATTTCATTGGACAACTGTCTGACTTAATGTTGGGGAGAGTGATTTTCCTGAAGTATCTAGATCCCAAAAGTCTTGTGGTAGATGTGCACATGGATGGTATCATTGTCCCCGATACCTTGATTGATCTTGGGGTCCATCAATGTGATGAATAAGGTGACTATTCTTAAACTAAATCTCCAAGGATGATTAAGGAAGACCACAACAATCTTGCAACTTGCAGACTGATCCATAGTAGCTCCTAAGGGAGTTGCTAAGGATGTGATGGTCTCCATTGATTCCTGGGAATACCCTGCTGACTTCTTAGTTTTCTAACCTAAGACAAAGTTCAATGGTAATCCTCTCATCCTTGGAAGGACATGGTTATCCATTGTTGATGCTTACATACGTTGTAGGGTTGGAAATATGACTATTAAAAATGGGCATTTGTCCAAACAATTGGTCTTGTACCCTCCTTCTTAACCAGAGCATGAATTACCTTTATGGTTGGAAGAGGAGGAGGAAGGTGAAGTCTACTATGCCACATCGTACCAAATATATACCCTAGATGCTACTATAGGAGGGGGGGAACCTGAAGAAGATGATCTGATCGATTAAATCCTCCAAAATTAGCCCCCCAACACCATGTCTCTTAATTAATTTAGTTAATAAAGAAATCTGAGGATAACCCTTGGACGGATTTGTGCCTAGCTAACTCAAGTCCTACTCATGTCAAGATGATAGAATTTGGTTTAGCTATAACATTGAAAATCAACGCCTCTCTCTCTGCACATCAAGAAAAGGAGTTTTGTGACATGCTAAGAGATAATCTGGATGCCTTTGCCTGGAGTTATAAGGAAATTAAGGAAGTGTACCCTTCAGTGTATACTCACCAAATTTACCTTAAGGAAGGCTCTAAGCCAGTGCATGAACCTTAGAGGAGAATGAACCCAGTCCTCAAAGACATAGTTAAAGAAGAACTACAGAAGTTTTTGGATGCAGGGTTCATTTACCCTATCTTAGATAGTGAGTGGGTTTCTCCTCTAGTTATGGTCCCAAAGAAGAATGGAAAATGGAGGATCTCTGTGGACTAAAGAGAGTTAAACAAAGCCACCAAAAAATACCATTTCCCTCTACCTTTCATTGATCAAGTCTTGGATGGTATTGCAGGAATTAAGTTCTTCTCTTTCCTGGATGGATTCAATGGTTACAATCAAATCCAGATCAGCCTAGAGGACCAAGATAAAACCAACTTCAGTTTTCCTTGGGGCACTTTTTCTTGTAGGGTCTTTCCTTTTGGATTATGTAATGCCCCTGTCACTTTTCAAAGGGCAGTCCTGAGCATCTTTGTAGAGCTAGTCCATGACTCTGTAGAAATTTATATGGATGATTTCACTCCCTATGGGTGTGATTTCCTGGAGGCTCTCTCTAAATTGGGGAAAGTATTAAATAAATGCATTGAAATGAAGCTATCCCTTAGTCTTGAGAATTCTGATTTCTTGATGAATGCAAGGACTTTTCTAGGTCACTCAATATCCCAAGAAGGACTGCAAGTGGACCCAAATAAAATTTCCATCATAAAGAGGGTCCCTACTCCTCAAAAGCAAAGGGACGTCAGAAGTTTATTGGGCTTATTTGGATTATAGGAGATTCATAAAGGACTTCAGCAAAGTAGCCTCACATTTGTTTGGACAATTGATCAAGGACTCTAAATTTCTCTCGTCAGAAAGCTGCCAAGAGGCCCTCAAAACCTTAAAGGACAAGTTGGCTATGACACCCATACTACAAGGCCCAAATTGAGCTCTTCCTTTCCACATCCATGATTATGCCTCTGAAAAAGCTATAGGAGCAACTCTAGGCTAGATAGATGACACGTTTCCTTATGCCATTTATTTCATCAACAAAAATCTGTCCAAGGATGAATTGAACTATACTGTGACTAAAAAAGAACTCCTAGTTGTTTTCCATTCCTTGAAGAAATTTAGACATTACATCATTGGTTACCTGACCTTTGTACATACTAACCATGCTGTTATTAAATATTTGATGCACAAAACTAATGTGAATTCCAGAATTATTAGATGGTTTCTTTTATTACAACAGTTTGATCTAACTATGATTGATAAGCCTGGTAGAGAAAATGTAGTTGCATATTTTTTGTCTAAACTCGCTTTGCCTGCAGGTGAGGAAGGAATGGTTGATTATATGCTGCTAGATGAGAATTTATTTTCTATTTCAGTTCTCTCTCCTTTGTTTTCTGACATAGCCAAATACTTAGTGGTTGCATAGTTCCCTCCAAATATGTCCTCTAAGGAAAACAATATACTTATAAGAAAGAGTGCCCCATTCACTTGGATTGGGGAAAATCTCTTCAAGCTAGACCCATAACATATTTTGAGGAGATGTGTTAGGGAGGAGGAAGTCTTTGAAATCATTCTGGCCTGTCATGATGGGCCTTGTGGAGGTCACTTTGCAGTTAAGAGGACAACATTCAAGGTACTACAAGCTAGATACTACTGGCCCACTCTCCACCAAGATGCAAGAAGATACACTAGTTGATGTGACCAGTGCCAAAGAATGGGGAAACCTACTCCTAGGGATGAAAATGCATTTGCAACCTCAAGTGACTATTGAGCCATTTGACAAGTTTGGAATCAATTTCATTGGGCCCATTGATCCACCATAAGGGAAGAAAAAGTACATAATTGTGCGCAAAGACTATTTGACAAAGTGGGCTAAATCCAAGGCTGTCAAGGTAGAAAAAAAGAGAAAGTGGCTAAGTTCTTAAGGGACAATGTATTTTACAAGTTTGGGTACCCTAGAGAGCTAGTCACTGATAAGGGAGCTCAATTCACCTCACACATGATTGAAAATATGTTGAGGAAACATAAGATCAAGCATAATAAGTCAATTGCTTATGATCCTTATGCCAGTGGACAATTAGAGGTTACAAAATAGCATTAGAAGGCATTCTCACCAAGGTCATGAACAACATCAGAAACGATTGGGCTGAAAGACTAGTGGAGGCCACCTAGGCCTATAATACAACTTGGAAGACAACCACTGGATTCACCCCTTATGACTTGGCCTATGGGAATTAGGCTCTGCTCTCCATTGAGTTTGAGTACAACACTTTGAGAATGGAAGCATAGTTTGATTTGGATGTTGCAAAGGCACAACAAGAGAGGCCGCTCTAGCTCAATGGTTTAGATGAATTTAGGATGCAGACCCTCCCACACACATAAATTAATCAAGTACAATGAAAGGTTTGCAATGACAAAAACATCAAAGACAAAGTTTTTCAATAAGGTGATTGGGCTCTGCTATATGAATCTAGGTTCAAGGAATTCAAAGGTAAATGGATGACCAGGTGGTTGGGACCATATCTAATAGAGAAGTGCCATGACAATGGGGTTGTGCAAATAAGGACCATTGATGAAAAAGGTATCCCCTTTCTTGTCAATGGATACAGATTGAAAGCCTATAAAAGACATCTATCAAGGGAGTAGTTCATCAGTACCATTAGTAAGGAAGTGAATGTTCTTGGAAGTGTCTCAGCTTCCACCTCACCAAATTCTTGAAGACTGTTTTTATTTAAAAAAAAAGATAAAACAAGAAAAGTAATAAGGGACTGTTGACAGTGCTTGTTGGAGAGGTAAATCCCCTCTACAGATAGAGGCGATCCCTACTAGCCCAGAATGGGTCTAGAAACAATCAATCAATGCTACTGTGCAAGTTCCTAATTGCAAATAAAAGATAGGCAATGAACACCTACTTGGATTCCAACGCTATTGTTTGATGAAGAGATGTCGTTCTCGCTCCTTCGCTTTGGCCGGTCACGATCTCCCACGATCTCTGTAGATAGATACCTGCACACACGAAGAGAAACACAAACACAAACGTGAAATCTAATAAATGCAATCATACATCAGTCAGAAAGGATGTAATTCACATTAACCATTACAACGACAAATGAGAATGGAACCATAACAGTAGTCATCTATTATTAATCAATAACAGAGAAAGGTACAACCAAAGTTCTGACGTTGAGTCCTTCTCTAGAGGGTCCAGCCAGCAAGTCTCTTAAGCATTCACCCTTGAAGGAAAATTCTCCCAAAACAAAAGCTCTCTCTCACACAAGCAATACTCACAACCTTCCTTAAGCTTCCTCTAGCAAATCCACACTTGTCACACCAACTACCTATTAGCAGCAGCACTCTAAGCACTATGAATTCCACACTATCCAAAACTAGCCAAACTCCAAAAAACTAGCTGCTCATGGTAATGGTAGAGGCTTAAATAGGAGAAAGAGTCTCCATGAATGGTGGGAGGATGAGCTTATCTCCAAGGAAGGTGGATCAAATGACGAAACAAACATGCCATAGAAGGGAGGGCGACACTCACAAGGTCAACAACCAGGTCTAGAGTCATCTGGAAGGCCGGCTGTTAGAACAAACTCGCCCAAACTGGATCAGCGCGGGTCTATAACTGCACTGGAGCGCTGACATCGCAGCTGAATAACAGGGAAGGTCATGTCAGCGCGACCAGATATGAATAACAAACGCGCTGGCTCATGAAATTCGATCAACGCAGGAAACACGTGTTCTTCCGCGTTGACAGCGCATTTGGTCTGTTATGGAGCGCCCATCAGCGTGGTTATTTTTCCAAAAGTCGCGCTGATAGCAAAAACTTTGGCAAAGTGGGTCATTTGGCAACATTAGAGAGCATGAGCATGATTAATTTGAACTCATGACACAGTATGGAGACTGACAGGGAGACAGTGACAAATTACTGTGTAACAGATGCCCCCTAAAGCATGAAGCCCGAGAGAGTGGGAGGGGTGAAATGCTTTACAAAACTCGCTGAACTAGAACACCACCAAGAAGAACCTGCACGTATGTAAAACTGATATCTCTATTACACGTAGTCTAGGCATGGGCGCAGCCATCCAAAAGACATACGAAAAGGTCTGTGGTATGGACGCAGCCACCCAGCTGAAGAGACCATGATGATAATAAGGTATGGTCGCAGCCATCCCAAAAGACTCAGGTATGGGCGCAGTGATCCATCAATGAGTCATGTAGTAATAATCCACAAAATCGCAACCTGGTTCGCAGCAGACAAAAACCAGGGTCTTGCGCTCCATCCCAACCCGAACAAAGTACAAGTTCAAGCATGTGAATACATGAGCTGAAGTCGAACATGCATGAACATCGTCTGATTACCAGCCAATAATGAAAACTGTTAACAGACGCGAGAGGTACCACCAATAATGACAATGGTCCTCAAGGTACTTATAGGTACAATCCGCGGCGTGTGAATCAATGAGCTGGTGTCGAACACCTGCAGAATCATTTGATCGGAGGCCAATGATGAAAACCTCGCGTCGAACACAAAGAACCTGCCATTGAGGCATGCAGGCTCTTAGGCACCTGAAGGGAGTCTCTAGGTCACTTTCCTGGATAATGAGCTGAAGTCGACAGGAAGTAACCTTGATCGAAGGTGGGCCATAATGTTTCCCACATCATCGACACGAGACAAAGAAGGATAAAATATTTTGTGTGAGACATCAGAGGGAGGTGGTAAGTTGCAGAGGTCAACTTCTCTTGAACATATCGGCGGCACGACAGCGGATTTGGCAGTATCTAACATCAAATGAGCAGAGGTCATGGTGACAAGGCAATGAGCAGATGAGAGGTCAAATAGGATAACCCAAACCCACGAAGGCTAGTGTAAAACAAGATGAGAAATCCCCACCCAGACACGAATGCAGAATAGTGCCATGTTCAAGAGCGACATACTGCCGACACGACTATTATTACAGTTTTATTTTCCCCACCATTTCTGGCAGGTACCCCGATTATTTTTGGAGGACAAGCTTGACGGGGATAGCATATGCTTGGAAGGCGTCATTTCGACGATGTCCGATGTCATTAAGTTTTAACAAGCCTAACAAAGGAAGAACTCAGTGTCTTTTCCTGTTTAGAGAGTCTGAAAAGACAGCGGAAAAGAAAACTCCAGGGGGGTCCTTTTTCGTAAAGTTGTGTCTCTCGAGCCCGAAAAAGTATAAAACAATGCTCGAAAGAACCGCCCGACCAGTATGATCAAGGAGTAATTTTCGTAAGTAGTGACTTCGACCCGAAAAAGTAGAAAAGCGGTCAGAAGCACGTCATTTTGGAGCCAATTACGAGTTCGAAATGACAAAAACCCGACAATCTTTTTTAGTTTAAACGGTCCAAAAAAGAGCTTTAAAGGCGACCGCCTCTCATTCTTTTTAACGAGTCGAGAGGGGGACTCGGCAATCTTTTCATCTTTAAACGGTCAGAAAAGAGCTAAAAGCAGACCTCCATTTTTATTCTCTTTAACGAGTCAAAAATGGAAAAATACTCGACAATCTTTTCACATTTTACGAGTCAGAAAAGAGCTTAAAGGCGACTCGTCCTAGAGGAACGAGTGGTATAAAAGGTAGCAACTGGTTCCGGAAATGGTGGAACTGCTCAAAACATGTAATGGTCAAGAGGCTGGCTAATAAAACCACTCATCGCTGCCGTTCCTCAGGAAAGGATAAACAACCAAGTGAGAGCATATGATTGGCCAAAGAGATGGTAGCAATGGAATGAAACAACCAAGGCTCATCTAGCAGAATTCAGCGGATAAAAATGGCAATCACGAGATGTAAGTCGGGTATGGGTTCATTTTTACACAAGCTTGAACCATGGAGAACTCTGCTTGGATTTGGTTTCATGTTTACACAAGCTTGAAACGAAAAACTATGCTTGTTATCAGTTCGCATGCCCCTAGCATAATAACGCAAATCGAGGTACATGCCCCCCAAGCTTCATTGCATTCAACAAAGTGGATGGAATGAAGGTTCACTCTCGAGATCGATGAAAGACTCGACTGCTATTTTACGAGATCTTAATCAAAGACTCGATTTGGAAAGGGAGGTGTTTCATTTTTTAATGAGGTTGACACAGTAAAAGAACTATCCTCATAACCCTTGTTTCATTTTTAAACGAGCGTGACACAAGATCAGGAACTATGCTCGGGACACTTTGTTTCATTTTTTAACGAGCTTGACACAAGACAAGGAACTGTGCTCCAACCAAGCCTAGTTTCATTTTTTAAGGAGCTTGACATACGAAAGAACTATGCTCCGACCAGACCTAGTTTCATTTTTTAAGGAGCTTGACATAGGAAAGTGAACTATGCTCCGACCGAACTACATCATAATGAATAGGAAGTCGGTGCTTCCAAGAGTGTTATTCCTGGTGGAAGGACCACATCTTGGAAGTCAGGACCTAATGTCTCCAGGACACTATGCACGACGGTGTCATCACTGGATACAGGCATAGGGCAGGTGGCCACGTAGTTGATCTGCGGTGGGGCAGATACAACTGGTGGATAAAAACTAGGAGGGGATGACAATTGCGCAGGAGGCATTAGGGGACTAACGAACGACAATTGATCGATAGTCACAATTCTTCCATCGTGTGGAAAACAAACCACACGGAAAAGCGAAGAAACAAGTGCCCCCATGGCGTAAACATAGTCGCGACCAAGGAGAAGACTAAAGTCTAAAACACCTTGGGTAACAAAGACATCTATATAGACGGTTTTTCCCCCCAAAGTAATAGGGAACTTCAGGAGAACTCCTAGAGATGGACAGGCTCCTCCGTCGAATGCCAACAGATTCTGAGTGACTGGCCCAAGCTGCGGGGAACCTAAAGCTTGCCAAGTAGTGTACGACATAAGACTGACAGACGCCCCTTCATCCAAAACAGTGCCAGGTACTGCCATAGCACAGGCATGTACTGTAATCTAGAAAGGCATATGGGATGGAAGGCGACCGGCAATCAGGCGATTCCAATCAAAGGAAGCGACCAGACTACTTGGTGGGGGAATCGTATAATTGCCCCCATGTGCTAAAGGAACCGAAGGAGAACCTTCGGGAGCAGTTGGGTTAGGAGAGTCATTTCGAGACTCAGGAGAATCTGAAGAGACGAGAAGAACATGGGCGTGATTCTCTTCCGAAACAGAGTGAGCGAGCGGCGGACTCGAGTCAACACTCTTTCCGACCAATGGTTGGTCTGGAACAGGCTGGGGGCAGCCAGGTTCGGGAAGAGGGGCCTGGACAAGAGAAGAATTTGAAGCAATCTCTTTGTCGGGAGGCGGATGATCTGCAGCTGCAGAAAGACGTTGATATCCAACGGGGAGTTGGGGTGAAGGAGCTATAAGACTTTCCAAGACAACAGAGGCTTTATCCATTAGTGGACAAAGGTGAAGGGGATGATTGCCTTCAAAAAGTCTATAGGGGATTCGAATCTTCCCTTTTCCCTTACCATTCCCAACTGATAAGGTAGCATTGCCGTGAGCTTCAGAGGACAATGAGGGGTGGGCCGGATCGCGAGACCATACTTCTAGTACCCTGGGAATGCCAGGACAATCGCGAAGAAGATGGTCCTCCTTGCATAATCGACAAGGAAACTTAACCTTCCGCAGAGGAGTGGAAGGGGGCCCGACTTCAGGTGTACTCGAGGGAGTAACAATTATACTTGTAGCCTCTCCTTTAGGAGACGTCTTCTTCTTGGTCTTCTTCTTCTTCTTCTTATCCACCTGGTTACTCGAAACGAGGCCTTCACCAGGCGAAGTAGAAGATGAGGACGTAGAAGTAGGCGTCGAAGGGGAGAGGTCCACCTTAGGATCAACATGATGTGGTTCAGGTGGAGGGACTGATGGACTAACAGCCGACACGGCAGGGACCAAAGAGGTTGAAAACAACCAAACAGGCAACCTGACAGTTAACCCCGGAAGGGATAACGTTGCCATATAAGGAGCACCAACATTCCCGAGAGGAGGGAAATGACTAGGATTCCCGTCAGGAGGGGGACTTGGGTTGGTGAACCCCGGAAAAGTTGCCATGGCAAACGAAAAGAAGCCTACTCAAGCTAACGCACACAAGATCTAACCAGGTGATGTTAACGTGGCCGAATAAATTTTTAAGACACAGGAACTAAACTTGACCTTTTCATGTTTTAAGAGTCGAGAAAAGGACGAAAAGATGACTCTAGTCTCCTTCGAATGTTTAATGAGCACGAAGTGACAAGACGCTCACTAGCACCTTTTCTTTTAGGGAGTCCGAAAAGGATCAAAAGTGACTGCTTTGGAGATTCTATGCAAAGGGTTTACCAAGCAATCCGTAAAACTGCTTATACACCTTGGCAATCGTATGAGAACCAAGGACTTTCTGTACTGCAGTCAATCTTCCCGAATGTTGTGTTCGGTGCGTTACGGTTCGCAGGGCAGCAGACTCGGCTTCCTATAAATCAAGGATAAAAGCCTAGTGGGGTCTCCCTATATACGCGACGGTACGTGGGAGCACAGTCTGTGTTAGACCACTATCGAGTCACAGAAGGAGGAATCACCCAACCGTAATGTGAAACAATAGTGACTATGTTCAAAGACGCCGGAACACGTCTCTAGCCTAGACCTCTAAATGTTTGCGTTAAGTTCCAATGCGTTTTTAGGTTTATTCAGTTTATTTTATGGTTGATCTTGAATTAAGTTTCGGTTTCAGGCCCTATCGTGTGATCTCTCACAATTACCTAGATGCAAACTACATGCCAAAGAATACCATTTCGTTCAATGAATTCTAACTATGAGAGGGTTAAGAGTTTTCAACCAAACAAAATGAACTCAATCAATCAAACAATCTAATGCAGCTAATGGCAAAGAAATGGAATTTTTTTTTTTTTTTTTTTTTGAGAACACAAATCAACGAAATTCTCTTTTTCCCATTAACTATTGAATGCAAAAGACATTATTTTGATTTCTTCTTCAATGTCACTGTGCACTTAAACAAACTTTCGAGAAATAATAACAGACAAATGTGAAAAGAACCGGTTGACCCCAAACAACTGTAATCCATGTCCGGGTAGTGAGAGGTAATCGAAACAATACGAAGACTGGTTCAATAACAATCACCTAAACAACCAAGCAAGTGTGAACTGATCGATCCAAACAATTGTGATCTATGCTTGGTAGTGAAGAAATCGAATCAACATAAAAAGTGGTTCAATAATCGACACTAAAAATCGACCAGCAACAAGCAATGAAAAAGCCTCAAGCAAATCAATAAGAGGGTTGTGGATGAACCTTGAATAGACAAGTAACCTGAGCAAACGGTTTCTCGATGAAACTTCTAAAGGGCTAGGTCACAAGGTCTAAAAAACACAAGACTCACTCGAATGAAATCAAAGAGAGAGTGTCCCTTAACCAAAAGCGATCAAAACAAGCTAATGAGAGACAAGAAACAACATGGGATAAGAAAGATTGATGAATTCAGGAGATAAAGTTATAAAAACAACTTTTTAGGAATCAGCGCAAGTTACACACTGAGAACCCGCGTTGATCACTATGTCAGCGCAATTTTTACACAGACCACCCGCGATGTCAGCGCAAATTTTACACAGACCACCCGAGCTGATCCGATTTCAGGAGTCGTCGCGGGAATTAAGCTAGCAACCCAAGGTCAGCGCGGGTAAAAAGCATACCAAGTGGCGCTGACATCGCGACTGTACACGTCTTTTCCGCGTTGATCCGATTTCCAGGATCGTCGCGACTGTTAGGCGTAATTACGCGATGACCACGAAGTCAAAGAAATAGCTATGCGCTGTCAGCGCGACTGTTTTGATATAAACCGCGCTGAGGCCAAAAAACAGGCAGAATCAAGCCAAAAGCTCCCAAACCAAGGCAATAACTCTTTAAACAATTTAGACACCTCCCAGACTGAACCAGGAAGTCTAAAAGCAGAGAACTAATCCCCAATCTTTGAAAAGAGAGTAACAATCAAACTCAAAACAAAAATGAACAAAAAGAGACAAAGGCCAGCTCCCTAGCGGAGTCGCCAAATTATTGGAGAGGTAAATCCCCTCTACGGATAGAGGCGATCCCTACTAGCCCAGAATGGGTCTAGCAACAATCAATCAATGCTACTGTGCAAGTTCCTAATCGCAAATAAAAGATAGGAAATGAACACCTACTTGGATTCCAACGCTATTGTTTGATGAAGAGATGTCATTCTCGCTCCTTCGCTTTGGCCGGTCACGATCTCCCACGATCTCCGTAGATAGATACCTGCACACACGAAGAGAAACACAAACACAAACGTGAAATCTAATAAATGCAATCATACATCAGTCAGAAAGGATGTAATTCACATTAACCATTACAACGACAAATGAGAATCGAACCATAACAGTAGTCATCTATTATTAATCAATAACAGAGAAAGGTACAACCAAAGTTCTGACGTTGAGTCCTTCTCTAGAGGGTCCAGCCAGCAAGTCTCTTAAGCATTCACCCTTGAAGGAAAATTCTCCCAAAACAAAAGCTCTCTCTCACACAAGCAATACTCACAACCTTCCTTAAGCTTCCTCTAGCAAATCCACACTTGTCACACCAACTACCTATTAGCAGCAGCACTCTAAGCACTATGAATTCCACACTATCCAAAACTAGCCAAACTCCAAAAAACTAGCTGCTCATGGTAATGGTAGAGGCTTAAATAGGAGAAAGAGTCTCCATGAATGGTGGGAGGATGAGCTTATCTCCAAGGAAGGTGGCTCAAATGACGAAACAAACATGCCATAGAAGGGAGGGCGACACTCACAAGGCCAACAACCAGGTCTAGAGTCATCTGGAAGGCCGGCTGTTAGAACAAACTCGCCCAAACTGGATCAGCGCGGGTCTATAACTGCACTGGAGCACTGACATCGTAGCTGAATAACAGGGAAGGTCATGTCAGCGCGACCATATATGAATAAAAAACGCGCTGGCTCATGAAATTCGATCAGCGCGGGAAACACGTGTTCTTCCGCGCTGACAGCGCATTTGGTCTGTTATGGAGTGCCCATCAGCGCGGTTATTTTGCCAAAATTCGCGCTGATAGAAAAAACATTGGCAAAGTGGGTCATTTGGCAACATTAGAGAGCATGAGCATGATTAATTTGAACTCATGACACAGTAGGGAGACTGACAGGGAGACAGTGACAAATTACTGTGTAACTCTGCTATATGAATCTAGGTTCAAGGAATTCAAAGGTAAATGGATGACCAGGTGGTTGGGACCATATCTAATAGAGAAGTGCCATGACAATGGGGTTGTGCAAATAAGGACCATTGATGAAGAAGGTATCCCCTTTCTTTTCAATGGATACAGATTGAAAGCCTATAAAAGACATATATCAAGGGAATAGTTCATCAGTACCATTAGTAAGGAAGTGAATGTTCTTGGAAGTGTCTCGGCTTCCACCTCACCAAATTCTTGAAGACTGTTTTTATAAAACAAGAAAAGTAATAAGGGACTGTTGACAGTGCTGGACCTGCCAACATGTTAGGGGATCTCCCTAGTAAGAATTCCCAACTAGACCTTAGACCATTTGGAGTAGGAGTCCTACTAGTAGGTAGTATTGTATTGCCTTTACTGTGGTTGCATGCAGATGTAAGTAAGGTGCCCTTGTTGGTAGCAAGGGTGTGACCTTGCAACAAGTCAAGGAAGGTGCATGAAAGGCTCTAACACATGAAAGGGGGAGTGAGTGCACCCATTAGAAACCTATGATAGCACACAGCTTGAAAGGGAACACACAAGTAGAAAGACATCACGAGATGGAAAGCAGGATAACCGATGATCCAAAGTGATGGATTATATCAACAACACGCTTCGATAAGATTCATATAAACACATACGGAATAGTCCATAAATACATGTGTAAATAGTAGCTACATATATCATTAAAGTAACTAGGATAGCCAGACTACAATAAAAACATATGCATGAAACATTTTGGCTCTGTTATATTAAAAGAGTGAAATATCCAATCATACATGAAACCAAGACTTCCACTAGCCCCGATAATAGAACATTACAGTCAATGTCCCCTGCTCCTCCAACGAGATGTACTAGCTCTTCATTGTGGAGAAGCCAAGGCTCATTACAATACACTACAAATTTCTCTAAGTACACCTAGATGCATTGTGGGATGTCAGAGCTCCAAGATCGATGTGAAGAATGAGCTTTGAAGCATCGAATAAATAAGGTTGATAAGATCGAGGCTTATGACGCACATGTCACAAATCTAGGGAAAAATGACACTTGGTAGGAGGTTTCTAAAACGACTTTTACATGTAACCTCCAGTTGCTAAAAATGGATCCCTAAAATCTAGGGATTCTTTTTGCTTTTTTGAAAAAAGCAGCACATGCATGCAAATCAAGATTGCTTAGCCTTGGAGTGGACCACTCAACCTGGCAGCACATGAAATAGTCTCCAAGCTTGGGAATGACTTTTGCGCAGTTTCTAGGTTGAGCAAGTTTTGGTTGTCCCTCAGGCATTACGCAATTTCTGGATTGAAGCCTTGGCTCTCAGTCAGAATTGTGTAATTTCTGGACTAAAGCCTTGGCTCTCAGTCAGAATTGCGCAATTTTTGGACTGAAGCCTTGGCTCTTAGTTAGAATTGCGCAATTTTTGAGAGGAAGCCTCGTTTTGGGCTTCATTGTGAAATTTCCAGAGGGAAGGCTGCCTCGTTGTTTTGTGTATTTCTAGAGAGAAACAGGCAACCCAAATGGATTGAAATTTTCCAGAGGGAAGGTTGGTTCCCCTCTAGAATTGCATAGTTTTCTAGGTGAACATCACAACCAGAAACTGACCAAGTTCCAGAATGTTAGCATGCGGGTGGGAGACAAACATGTTGAAAAGCATAGGTTGTTAAGCCACTGAAACTCAACTGAATCATTTTTACTTGGACAATGCAAGACATCCTACTAAGGATGGTTGGTTGAAAGGATTCAAAATGAAGCTAAGGAAAAATTTTGGAGGGTGGTTGTAGCCGCTACAACACTTAGCGACACACTGGTAGGACTCCAATGCTCTAAATGGACCTTGTTTCACGAAAATAAAGTCTAACTCTTCTAGAATAATTGTTCAATTCTCTGATCATCGTGGTTTTTAGACTAGATTGATTGAAAGATGTAGCACCTGCCATACTCTAGGTTGGTCAACATAAATTTCAAGCTAGGTCAACACAGTTGTTTCGATTGGGGATGAGGGGTATATTGGTACATAAGCCATATGAAAGTCAGAGTTTAAGTTTCATCTCTGGTGTTGCTTCGCTACCAGCGTGTCTAGACAGTACCCCGGTGGAGTCACACACGAACACAAGCATCGCTCCACTACCAGCAAGCCTCTTCATTACCCCTACGAAGTTACTTTCATCACCTCTCTGCGTGGGAAGATTTTCTCTTCTTTTGCCTTATCCATTTTTAAAAAAAAAATTCACATTTTCAGTTTTTCAAGAACTGTGCATAAGCACTTATTTATTCCAAAGGTGGAAGAGGGATCCCAACTTATTGAGAGTATAAGAGGTTGTTCCTTTAGAGAAGTATTTTGTATACACCTCTCACATACTTGTTAAGGTTTCCCCCCTCACCTTACTCTACTTGATTGAGATGACAAGGGTTAACACAAAACAACTGACTATAGTAGGTGGTACTAGTTAGCATGCCGACATTGTGCTTTCACCAAGGTTCAGTTCGAACATAATGTATTTTCTGTTGGTGTATCATTAACTAAAGACAAAAATTTCTACATACAGAGACACGACTACAAATAACCAAGTATTGATAACTGTACAAGTCCTCTTGTAATTTACCCTGCTTGTTTCAAGAGTCACATATGGTTTCACATGAAACTAACCTATGGAAGTAAAACACAAAAAAAAAAATAAAAAAAAAAGAATGAAGAGCAGAAGTGGGAAAGAAAAGAAAGCAAGCAAGCAAGAAAAAAAGAAAAGAAAGAACAAAGTAAGAAAGTAAACATGCGTGCAAGCAAACCAAACATAAAGAAAACAATACTCCTACTCCTAAGCTAACGGTGTATGTGTTTACTCACGTAAAGTGATATTTCCAATGGTTGACCCATGTTGGTGAAGGCATGGTTCGCGAAAAACACAGTTAAGAGAACCAAAAAACATGAAAGATATAGCAATGAAGGCAAACACACTCCGAGTTTGAATGCATCCACAGAAAAGAAAAAAGTGAAAGCGCATGACATGAAATTTGTGGACTTACCATAGTGTTGTGCTACACTACGTGCATATTTTAAGAATATGCACTCTCTTGACTGTGAAACAAAAGAAAACATGAGAAACATAGACAACTTGTGTCGCACAAGTGTGCTTGGTGTGTAATATTCCTCCAATGCATGAGCGATGGGATTATGTGATTTGAGTGAAGGAAGTGAAATCTGTGCGTTGGATTGATCTTCAATGCATATAGATGAGTGATGAGGAGCCTTGGGTATTTCAACAATTCCCTGATTGGAAGTGAAACCAACCTCATGATAGCGAGGGCCTGACATAACCATTAGCTTAGGCTGAATTTCCTCGACAGCCTGCGGGGTTTCGACTTCATAGACAGATAGATCATCATAAACAAGTGGATTTGAAAGATAAAAAATGAAAGAATCAACATCGTGATCGAGTACATGAGTAAATAGATCAAACCAGCTACGATAAGAAAAATCAATGAGTTCATCGGTATCTTCATGAACATAAAGATCAAATAGAGGGGTAGACGAGAAGCAAGAATGTTCACCCTCTATGTTTCTAAAAAAAGAAGATGAAAAATAAAGTGGATTTTCAATGAAGAATTTGTCCTATCCACTGTCAAATGTGATGAGCCTCATAAATGGGTAATTATATGGGCTAATTTTACCTCCTAACCTAGTCAAATCAACCATTCTCTTAGCTTATTGTATGATTTTCTGATTATATTTATGCTTATAGGGTCAGTTGAGTTAGTTATTATGCCATGTGGTCTAACATGTATTTAATGTAGATTATTGATGGATTTCAAGGTCAAATTCAAGGATATAGTGGTCAAACTACAACAGTAACTTGAAGTAGACAAAGGAGAGGACTTATAGGAGGGAATCCCCCTCATTTATTTCTGCTCACTTCGAATTCTTCTTCATTCAGCTCGGAGTACAAGCAGCCGAATCATGCACTAGAAGGTAGTCGAGCAAGTGGAAGATGATTGATGGTAATTTCAAGTTTTGGGAGCCAAGCCTCCTTGATTTTAAGGAAGTTGTTGGTAGCTTCAGATGTATAAGTAAAGAGGCCTAGGGCCTCACTAGGGTCGACTTTTTTTTTTGCTTGTGTAAACTCTGCTCAAATTTCGAGCATACTATTTTATGACAGTTTTATGTAATCTTTCTATTTTTTGATAATGAAGATGGAATCCTTTTGAGATAGCACTGAGTTACCTTAGAGGTCTAAAGCTCTTGGGTTAGGGCCCAATCCAAGTAGCCAAGCTTCTCTTTACTTGTATTCGTATTCTTTACTTCATTTTGTATATTAGTTTGTTGTTAGATGTATTTCTCTTATGGTTAAGATAGGTTGCTTTTGATGATTTAGTAGCTTGCTTCCATTTGTGCTTTCTATAGCAGGTTAAGCAGTGATCAGAGAAGATTCGAAAGGATAGAAATAGTGCCTTGGCCTCTCTTCCTCCTCTGGGACCATGATTTGAGGCAAAGACTCTCTTGTTGCCCCAAAAACACATATTTTCCTCATTCCTAGGACTTCTAGTGTTTGTAGCTCTCTAGTAGGTTGATAGTCCAATTTTTCTTTGCTTTATATCTTCTTTATCATGCTCACTTCTTGATTTGCAATAGTCCTTTTGCATGCTTTCCTTTATTATAGCATTTCCTAGCATTTCCTTCTATACATCATAGTTTAGGCCATTTTAATGCAAAACTCTATTTTTCTTAGGATGCACTCATTTCATTGGTTGCTTGATTTTCTTGGTTGATTGTCAGTTTCTATACAACAGATCTCTTCTAGCATTAGGCCAACTTACCAACAATCACACCCTCTATCTGATCTGTGCCCTATATGTCTCCTAAACCTCACCTCAATTCTACCCTAGTTTCCTTCATTTTTCATAGAACTTCTTCCTCCCTCCTTGAGCAAACCCAATCATCTTTCTCTCTCCTGGTGATTCATGGTAGACCTTAGACACCCTAATGCCTCATCCCCACCTTCATCCACCTTTTCCACCCACTCTCACACCCTCAAAACAATGAAAATTGCTCTCGACCTCCTCTTGTAGGCCTCTTGTAGTTTCCCTGTTTTCCTCTTGTAGTTTTCCTGTGTCCTCCTATAGTTTTTCCTGTAGGCTTTCTTTTGAAGGCCGAGTGTGGGAAAAGCCTCCAGAAGGCCACCTAAGACCTCATAGAACCCATCCACACAATTCTACATCCTCCCAAGCTCCAAAACTGCCCTCTAACGCCACCTGTTCGCTGCCACACTCACACACAATAAATTAGATGCATGTTGAATTCACATAAAAACACATAAAAATCCAAAAATATGTTTTTTGATTATTTAATTTTAGAAATATAATGGTTAGATGTTGTTTACTTCCTTGAGTAGGTAATGGCATTTCTTTCATGGTTTTCATAGTGTTTTTGGCAAAAGTAGAATTAGCTTGTTAATTAGGGTTTACTAGGTTTTGCTTTACATTCCAGCCTTTCTCCTTTCTACAGTTATAATAGCATCTGTAGTGTAATCTTTCTTTCCTTTCATTACACATAGAGCTTCTTTTGAAATCTATAAAAGTTGGCTTGAGCTCCTAGTGATCTCATGCCATCTGACCAAGTGACAACCTGCAGTGAGAACTAGTACTTGTGCATATAGCACAGATACTTCCAAGTTTGTTATGAACTATCGGGTTGATAAAAGTAAAGTTGGTAGCCCATGAGTTGCAACATTCTTGCTGCAATACTGGTTCTTACCACCTTTTAGTGCCCCTTTCACCTGGATTGGAGGCAATGTCTTCAAACTTAGCCCAGATCAGATCTTGAGAAGATGTGTCAGGGAGGAGGAAGTCTTTGACATCCTCCTGACCTGTCATGAGGGGCCTTGTGGAGGTCGTTTTGCAGCAAAAAGAACCGTCTTCAAAATATTTCAAGCAAGAAACTACTGGCCCACTTTTCATCAAGATGTGAGGAGATACATGAGCCAGTTTGATCAGTGTCAGAGGATGGGGAAACCCACTCCAAAGGATGAAATGCCCATGCAACCTCAAGTGACCTTTGAGCCATTTGAGAAGTGGGGAATGGACTTGTGGGGCCTATCAACCCCCCTTCAAAGCAGAAGTAGTACATCATTGTGTGCACCGACTACCTGACAAAGTGGGCAGAGAAAAAAGCAATCAAAGCAGTGACAGAGGAAAAAGTAGCTGAGTTTTTGAGGGAAAACATATTATACAAGTTCAGGTATCCGAGAGAGTTGGTCACAGACCAAAGTAGTTAGTTCACTTCCAACCTGATTGAAGACTTGATTACACATCATAAGATCAAGCATAGGACTTCCACCCCTTACCATCCACAAGCCAATGGGCAAGTGGAGGTCACTAGCAGAGCATTGGAAGGTATCCTAACCAAGGTAGTGAGCAATAGCAGAAAAGACTAGGTGGACAGATTAGTTGAGGCCACTTGGGCCTACAACACAACATGGAAGACCACCACCGGGTTCACACCCTATGAACTGGTCTATGGGAAGAAGGCTTTGCTATCAATAGAGTTTGAATTCAATACCCTAAGGATGGAAACTCAGCTGGACCTAGACATCAACCATGCACAAAAGGAGAGATTACTTCAGCTCAATGGACTAGATGAATACAGATTGCAAGCCCTTCTCCATATAGAAGTAGTTCAACTTCAGAGAAAGATATGGCATGATAGAAATATTAGGGAGAAGCAATTCCAAGAGGGAGATTTGGCACTACTCTATGATTCAAGATACCAGGATTTGAAAGGCAAGCTAAGGACAAGATGGTTGGGACCCTACATTGTGGAGAAATGCAATGACAATGGTTCAGTTCTGATCAGAACCATTGATGATGAAGCCATCCCCATGCTTGTCAATGGACATCGGTTGAAAGTTTACAAGAAACCCCTCTCTAAGAGAGAGTTTATTGAAGATTTGAATAAAACAGTGATGGTAGTGGATCATGTCTTAGCTTCCACTCCACCCACTCACTAAAAAAAAAGAAGAGGAAAAATAAGGACTCAAGTGAAAATCTCCATGAGGCGCTTGAGTCTCATCATTGGGTTGAAAACCTCTTCTAAGGTGGCCCAGTGATGTCAAAAAAAAAAAGGGAAAAGAATAAGATACCTGGGTGAAAACCTCCCTTGGAGGCACCCAGGGTAGGCAATTAAGGTGAAAACCTCTCTGAGGTGCCGTAGTTGTTTTCAAAAAAAAAATAGAGAAAAAATGAATTTTTATTGCATTGCAGGTTTGTAGGAGGACTACAGGGAGCAAAAGAAGGTGCCAAGGGGGCCCTGACATTCATACCAGCATCCATCTCATCTTCTCCACACCTTCCTCCATCATTTTTGGCATCTCTTTCACCCCACTGTACATCTTCGAAAACTGTGTTTTCTACAGGAGGCTATGTTTTTTCTACATGAAGCTATGTTTTTTCTACAAGAGGCTCTTGTAGGAATTACAGAGAGCCAAAAGTGTCTACAGGAGGTAGTTTGGGGGAGAAGAAAAGCTTCATGAGAAACCTATAATCCATCTTACCATATTCAAACCTCCTTGCCATCATTTCCAAGCCTGCATCACACTCCAAGCATCATCATCATCATTATTATTATTTTTCCTTTCCAAGAAAAAACACAGAAAACTAGTTTTTCAGTTTCGAACAAAAACAAAAATAAAAGGAGGAAAAGGAACCACTAACTTTACCTGAAGCTTACCTACTATCCTTCCATCATTCATCTCCACCTTTGGCATCATTCTCAAGCTCCAAGCACAAGGAAATAGCTGAAGTTTCAAGGGGAGAAGCAGCTACAGGAGCTCCTGTAGGAATTGCTATAGCAACCGATCCCACAGAAGTCCAACACCAGCAACAAGGGACATCACATATGAAGGTTGAAAAGGCACATGTAGCTCAGCTCCAACAAAATAAGAACCTGGAAAAACACACAACAACACATCAACAAGCAGAGATATCATGCATGAGGGAAAATGAAGGCATGCAGCGGAGAAAGCCACAACACCTCACAGTCGATGGCAACAAATACACTTGGATTACAGGTAAGTAGCTAAGTCACTCCTCTATCTACATTTGTGTAACTAGGAATCATACGAAGGCAATGATATGGTTGAAATAAAAAGAGGGAAAGGTGGCTAGTTAACTTGGCCACCTTCATTTAGTTGAATCCACTTAACCGAGATATCACCCACACTTGCGCACATTCAACTCAAGCAAAAGATGCGAAGGATAGGTAGTGGGAGGAAGAGTTAACTCTGATGCAGTAATGAGGGGATGATTATGAGGGGGGTAATGATGACCAAGCAAGTGGGGACCAACGGTCCTAACCTGGGCAACGTACACCTTGCCAGCTCAACACTCATAACCAAAAACAACCATAAAAGGTAATGAGCACTCCTCCCCACGCTTTCTCACCACCTTTTCTTTAGTTTCTCCTCATAACTCAGCCACACAATAGTCTTTTTATGCACCCACAGCCTCGTATCCACCATCCTCCATCGGTTTCCTCCATATTTTTTCTCTCGGCATCTTCTACAAGAGCCCTACAGGTTTTCTACAGGAGCACCTATAGGAAATCTATAGGAGGGATAGCGGGCTTCTACAGGAGGGGCAGTGAGTCATTTTGAAGGTAGGAAACGTGATTGTTGGCATGAATTTCAGTTTGAAGAGGTAGGGTTCATGAATGCCTTCTATTGAATATCAAAATGTGAAAGAGTTGGTCTCAAATTGAAGATAAAATGAGTCTTTAAGAGGGTAGAAATACATAAAAAATTTCTGTTAAAAAAAAAAAAAAAACACAATCCCCTCTATTTTTCTATTTCACTCAAAATTCTTTGTCTCCACCTCCATATCTAGTTTTTCAAAAGAAGTACAGGCAGTATGACAGGGGGGTTTATGAGAAGAAAGCCCACTAACTCCACTAGATTCCATGCACATCCTCAAGTGGTGGAAATATTTACAAGGGCAAACTGGATGAATTTCTTTGAGAAGTTTAGAGGGTTTGATGATGAAATTGCCCATGAATTTGCTCTCTCTCTGGTACCTCACACAAGAACTCATGCTACTATAACCATTAGAGGCCTCTCCATTGAAATAACCCCTGAATTGATCAGTAGGGTCACTACCCTTCCTCTTGGGCTACCTTGGAGTAAAGATGAAAAAATAATTGGCCAGGCTACCAAGAGGAAATTTTTCCAAGATAATGAAACCCTTGTTGAAGACAAAAATGGAATTAGGAGGGCTAGTGTACCATATCCCTGGGATGAGGTTAGCTACGAAGTGATCAAATACATTTCTTGTAAGGGGAGGCACAACATTGTTTATGGATATAATTTCAGAATCCTCCAAGAATTGAGATATGGCATGAATACCCTAGCACATCAAAAGCTCAGTATCCCTCACTTTCTCCTTCAGTCCCTCATTGACTCCAGCACCAAGGTACAAGAAGGAAATTCACAGCAGCTAGCTCACCATGGCCTAATTAAGATCCTAGTAGAAGAAGCCCTCCATACCCTTCCAATCCCTATAGCATGGGAAGTTTTTAGAAATATGACAGTTGAGGGTTACATCAAGGCATTAACCTATGATGTCAATCCTGCTGTCAGTGAGGAGGGAGAACAGTAAGGAGGAGAATATGAAGCCAGTGGTGACATAGTAGAGTAAGAGAGGAAGGAGGAAAGAAAATAAATATAGGAGGGGAGAGTTGAAGAGATAGAACAGGAGGTAGAAAAAGAGACAGAGCAGGAGCAGGAAAAAGAGACAGAAGAGGGAGAAAAGGAGGCAGAGAGGGTAGAGCAAAGAGAAGAGTCACCTGAAACTTTGGAAAGAGAAGCAGTAGCTTCCCTCACTGCCCTCAGTACACTAGTCAAGCAGAAGCAGAAGAGGAAAAGAAAAACCTCCATGTATTTCAGGGCAAGGAAGAGTATCAGAATTAAAATAGGCAAACCTCAGCCCTCATCAAAGACTCCCATTAACATTGAAGATTCACCATCTGCCAAGGTGAAAGAATCTCCTTCTAAGACACCCATAACCTATGAAAGGAGGGCTACAAGATCTTCTACATGGAAGGGAAAGGAAATTCTACATGACCCAAAACCAAACCTATAGGAGGCTAAAACACTCCTATAGGAGACACTGTCCAAACTACAGGAGACACCAAAACTTGAGGAAAAGATAGGAGGATAGCTAGAGGTGAAAGAGGAAGCACAAGAGCTACAAGAACCTAACCCCCAACCTAATCTTGACTCCTATTACAGACTACTTGAGGGAGGCAAGATAACCCCACAGAAATTTGTAATTCCATTGTTTTACGAATTGGAAAAAGAGAGAGTGAGAATGCAAAGGTGGATGTAGATAGCCAAGTCCAAAGGAGTTGACGATATTGGCCACATGGAAGACAAACTCAGGGAAATGGGCAGGGAATTAAGTGCTCTCAGAGACAGAGAAGCCATTACAAGAAGGCACCTTGAGAATGATAATGAATTAGTAAGGAGGTAGCTGCAGGAGAAAGAGACTCATTTGGCATACATGGCCAACTTATCCATAGAAGCATTACAATGCAGAACACTAGCCAAATCTTATGGCCTCTATTTGAAGGATCAATGGCTTCAATTCCAAATAAAAGCTTTGGCACAAAGAGGCATAATTCCTTTCTAAGACTACAGGTAGTTCATGGATTTGTGTGACCAAAGAACCTCCTAGGAAAAAGAAAAGATGGCAAAGTTCTATCTACATAACATGGCCCTCATGGACCTGAATGTGTGGGACCCCAATGCCAAGCTAGTGGATCTGCAATTAATGGCCATGGTGTCATGGATGAACGATGAAGAATTGAGGGCAGTAGAAATGAAAAGATTGTTAATAAAAGAGTAGAATGAACCATTGATGACAAGAGATGAGCCATTAGCTCCTAGATCATTCATCAGCACACACAAATTGCTTGCTAATGACCCTTAGATTGCCCCTAAATATCTAGCCAATCGGGAACAAGCCATTGCACACTTTGAAGATATGATTAGATTACTTGGGGATGATTGTGTTCATGCATGCATGAGAATATGGAACACCCTACCCCACAGCTTGCAGATCAGATAATACCATTACCCCATGAGGCTTAAGGAGGCATTGAAAAGAATGCCAATGTACAAGCGCTCCATGCAAAGGTTGAAGGTCAACTGGATTGGCCTCAAACTGAGTCCTCCACTCATATTAGGCATGCTGGAAGGTAGAAGAGAAGAAAAAGAGGAGCAGTGGAAGGACATAAATAGAAAGGTAGGATTTTATGGAGAACATGAGAAGACCACATCAGAAGCCTGGAATGCTAGGGAGGCCACCAGGGCCATGAAAGACCAAGAGATTGACTAGGTTTCTTAGAGGATGAGCAACACCTTCAATAGGGGGGTGATGATGAACCTCATAAATGAGTAATTATATAGGCTCATTTTACCTCCTAACCTAGTCAAATCAACCATTATCTTAGCTTATTGTATGATTTTCTAATTATATTTATGCTTATAGGGTGAGTTGAGTTAGTTATTATGCCATGTGGTCTAGCATGTATTTAATGCAGATTATTGATGGATTTCGAGGTCAAAGTCAAGGGTCTAGTGGTCAAATTACAACAATAACTCGAAGTAGACAGAGGAGAGGAATTATAGGAGGGAATCCCCCTCATTTATTGCTCCTCACTTTGAATTCCCCTTCATTCATCTCGGAGTACAAGCAACTGAATCATGCACTAGAAGGCAGCCGAGCAAGTGGAAGATGATTGATAGTTATCTCGAGTTTTGGGAGCCAAGCCTCCCTGATTTTAAGGAAGATGTTGGTAGCTTCAGATGTATAAGTAGAGAGGCCTAGGGCTTCACTAGGGTCGAAATTTTTTTTGCTTGTGTAAACTCTGCTCAAATTTCGAGCTTACTATTTTATGACAGTTTTATGTAATCTTTCTATTTTTTGATAATGAAGATGGAATCCTTTTTGAGCTAGCACTGAGTTACCTCAGAGGGTTGAAGCTCTTGGGTTAGGGCCCAATCCAAGCAGCCAAGCTTCTCTTTAGCTATATTTGTATGCTTTACTTCAGTTTGTAGATTAGTTTGTTGTTAGATGTATTTCTCTCATGGTTAAGAGTAGGTTGCTTTTGATGATTTAGTAGCTTCCTTCCATTTGTGCTTTCTGTAGTAGGTTAACTAGTGATTAGAGAAGATTCAAAAGGCTAACAATAGTTCCTTGGCCTCTCTTCCTCCCTCTGTGACCATGATTTGAGCCAAAGACACTCTTGCTGCACCAAAAGCACAAATTTTCCTCATTCCTAGGACTTCTAGTGTTTTCAGCTCTCTAGTAGGTTGATAGTCCAGTTTTTCTTTGCTTTAGATATTCTTTGTCATGTTCACTTCCTGATTTGAAATATTCCTTTTACATGCTTTCATTTCTTACAACATTTCCCAACATTTCCTTCTATACATCATAGTTTAGGTCATTTTAATGCAAAACTCTCTTTTTCATAGGATGCACTCATTTCATTGGTTGCTTTATTTTCTTGGTTGACTGTCAGTTTATATGCAACATATCTCTTCGAATAGTAGGCTAGCTTACTAGAAATCACACCCTCCATCTGATCCATGCCCTATAGGTCTCCCAAACCCCACCTCAATTCTGCCCTAGTTTCCTTCATTTTTCATAGAACTTCTTCCTCTCTCCTTGAGAAAACCCAATCATCTTTTTCTCTCCTGGTGATTCATGGTAGACCTTAGGCACCCTAACACCTCATCCCAACCTTCATCCACCTTTTCCACCCACTCTCACACCCTCAAAACAACGAAAATTGCTCGTGGCCTCCTCCTATAGGCCTCCTATAGTTTCCCTGTTTTCCTCCTATAGTTTTCATGTGTCCTCTTGTAGTTTTTCCTGTAGAATTTCTTTTGAAGGTTGAGTGTCAGAAAATCCTCCAGAAGGCCACCCAAGATCTCCTAGGATCCATCCACACCATCCTACATCCTCCCAATCTTCAAAACCACCCTCTAACGCCACCTGTTCGCTGCCACACTCACACACGATAAATTAGATGCATGTTAAATTCACATAAAAACACATAAAAATCCAAAAATATGTTTTTGTCTTATTTATTTCTAGAAATAGCATGGTTATATGTTTTTTACTTCCTTGAGTAGGTAATGGAATTTCTTTCATGGTTTTCATAGTGTTCTTGGCAAAAGTATAATTAGCTTGTTAATTAGGGTTTACTAGGTTTTGCTTTACATTCCAGTCTTTCTCCTTTCTGCAGTTAGAATAGAATTTGTAGAATAATCTTTCTTTCCTTTCATCACACATAAATATTCTTCTTAAATCTATTGAATTTGGCTTGATCTCCTAGTGATCTCGCACCGGCTGACCAAGTGACAAGCTGCAGTGAGAACTAGTACTTGTGCATATAGCACTGACGCTTCCAAGTTTGTTACGAACTACCAGGTTGATAAAAGTAAAGTTGGTTGTTAGGCCCCTATACTACTAGTGTAACCCCTTATTGTTATTAGTACAACCCACTTATTATATTGATGTACCCATGTAGTGCCCATATTGTTACTCTTGTGCCCCATAGAAGCCCACTATTGTTATTATTGTGCCCTTACATTATTATTGTTATGTCGGCTCTGATTATGTTATGACCCCTTAGACTCCTATATATAGAAAGGAGGTACTTTCATTTATATCATCCAAGGATTGTTCATTTATGTAATGTAAAGGAGGTTGTCCCCTCGAAGAGGCTGAATTCTAAGGCGTTGATCTATCTTTTCTATCTTCTCTTGAGCTAGTTTCATAACATTTGGTATCAGAGCTTTGGATTCTAGGGTTTCGCTGCTCCAAACAGGTCATCGTGGCATTTTCGGTATAAATTTTTTTCTGTGACGTTTCAGAAGTCATAAAAAAACCCATTTGAGAAGAAATCGTGCTGAACCTTGGGTCCAAATTTCAGAGCTTTTAGCGCGATCTTTGCGGAGATATGATCTGAGGAAGTTGGTCTTTTTTGCAGACTCCTGAATTACATTCAAAACAGGTGACCTGGGGAAAATCGTCATAACTTTCTCTCTAGGAATCAGATTGAAATTTCGAAAGAAGGTAAAGAAAGAGGACGGATTGTAATTTCTTCTATATCTTTTTTAGAACCAAATATAGAAAATTGTACACGTGGAATTTCATACAACTTTGTTCTTCTGGAAAGGTCTATAATCAGGTCATCTTGGTAGATTGTGCATAACTCTTTCTTGGAGAATCCAATTTGGATCAGACTGGTGGCATTGGAAAGAAGACACAAAGGGCTACTATAGATCGCATTTTCAGAACTTAAATATCTGAAAGTACAGAGTTATAGTCGTTTCAAGGTCGAGCTCCTAAAATCAAGAAAAAGCAATATGAGGAAGTTTGATGGCAAGGATCCGGTAAATTGGATACTTCAGATGGAGCAATATTTTGATCTACATGGTGTACAACTGTTACAAAAGGTATGTATTGCATCTTCATATTTAGAACCAGATCAATTTTTATCGTACGAAGGGCTTTGTTCTCGTAAACAACTTGTTACGTGGTCAATTTTCACGGAGGAAATGATAGCACATTATGAGGATACAAAGAGCAACACTTTCTTTAGAGCAACACCACAACAATTGGAAAGAGTAAAAGGGCTTTGTGACATAGTGGAAAGAAAAATTATGGAAACCAGGAAGCGTACCCCTCACAACTATAGAGATGGAAGTGTTTTTTCTCCTAGCCTTCCACAACCTACAAGGGTTACACCACAACAATTGGAAGAAAAAAGAGAAAAAGGGCTTTGTTACAATTGTGATAGCAAATGCACTAAAGGTCATAAGTGTGTGCTGAGAAGAAATTATTTTACATAGAATATGAAGAGGAGGAAGAAAAGGATCAAGAAACATCGAAAGAAGAAGATATATGCCAGGACCCCACCCCAGAGAAAGAAGAAATGAATCAGAACATATCTTGTAAACTATTGGCAAGAATGACCACTCTTCAAACTCTCAATATAGAAGGACATATCAAGAAGAAAAAGGTGCAAGAAGTGAAAGATCACATCAAGAATGAAGAAATGAATCCAACCATATCTTGTAATTCACTAGTCGGAATTACCACTCCTCAAACTATCAAGATAGAAGGACATATTAAGAAGAAAAATGTTCAAGAAGTGAAAGATCACATCGAGCGTCAAGAAATGAATCCGACCATATCTTGTAAAGGATTGGAAGAAATTACCATGCCTCAAACTCTAAAGATAGAAGGACATATCAAGAAGAAAAAGGTTCAAGCAGTGAAAGATCACATCGAGCATCAACAACAAGTTCTCCAAGTTTTAAAGGATAACGCCACTTCGATGCAAAATCAAATGAAACAACAAGTAGATCAACATCATAATGAAAAATGTTTTGATGTAGGCGATTAGGTATTTTTACTGCTACATCTAAAGCAAGCTATTTATGAGAAGGAAATGTTGGCAATACTACATGCACTTAAAAAATGGTGACCTTATCGAATGGGAAGACTCTTCAAGGATGAGGATGTGGAAGCATTGTTTTGTGCTATTTCTATTATCCAACTAGATTGGATAAATGAAGCAAGGGATGAATGGAAGAAGGATAAAGAAGTATGGCCACTTATTCAAAAGTTGCAAAAGGTCCCAATTCAAACAATATTGCCAGAAATTGAAGAGGAAGGAAAAATCATATTGGAACCTGGAGTAGTCATAGAAACAAGAACCCGACAGCTATGAAATCGATCAATTTCAGAGTATCTCATCAAGTGGAAGAACCTACCTGCTAAAGACTCCACACAAGAGGACAAGAATTTTATACAGAAGCATCAAGAACTACTCAAGCGTTGAGGACAACGCTTTTTGAAGGAGAGGGGCATGTTAGGCCCCTATACTACTAGTGTAACCCCTTATTGTTATTAGTACAACCCACTTATTATATTGATGTACCCATGTAGTGCCCATATTGTTACTCTTGTGCCCCATAGAAGCCCACTATTGTTATTATTGTGCCCTTACATTATTATTGTTATGTCGGCTCTGATTATGTTATGACCCCTTAGACTCCTATATATAGAAAGGAGGTATTTTCATTTGCATCATCCAAGAACTGTTCATTTATGTAATGTAAAGGAGGTTTCCCCCTCGAAGAGGCTGAATTCTAAGGCGTTGATCTATCTTTTCTATCTTCTCTTGAGCTGGTTTCATAACATTGGTAGCCCAGGAGTTGTAGCATTCTTGCTGCAATACTAGAGCTCACCAGAATGATGGAAAGACATCTGGTGTGTTATGTGAATGATTGGAAGTAGATGCATCCGTGGATGGATTTACACAAGGAAAGAGATAGCAGAATCACCAAATATGTCAGGAAAAAGCGGAGGAGGCGTGGATAAAAGGAGATCATCCTTCTCCGCAGTTTGATTTCGGATCCCCAATCATACTCATCATAAATGACAACGCAGGTTGGTTGTGCAACATCAAATCCATTGATTGCTTGATCCTTGTTCAAAACAGGTGTAGAGTCTAGAACAAAAGAACACAAGACAATGTAATCCAAAGGATCAACATAATGCAAAGATGGAGGTTGAGGTAACAAATACATGTGACAACCCATGGGCTTTCCAACCAAATCTGCATAGAAATTGAGAGTAGTGATGATGGGAGGATTGGATAGTTGAACAGACATGTGTGCATGCTATCTCACAATGCTCTACGACGACTGAGCTATTTAATGAGGGGAAGGTAGACAATCACTTGTGACAGCAACAGTGTCTGCTTGTGCTTATGTAGCTCCATCACCAAAGTATGTTGAGAGGGGTTTGAACTTCAACTTCATTTTGGGATAGAAATATTTGTGAAGGAAATATTCAAATCTATCCCAAAGATATTGGATTTTCATCATGTTTTTTGGAACTTCAAACTGAAGTATACAAAAGAGCTGCCAAAAATCCATAGGTGATTCATGTAGAGTCTTCCGTTGTTTTAAAATATTTTTTTCAAGAGGCTTAGGATCAAAATGATGGAAAGTAGATTCAATTAGATCACTAAGATGCTTAAGTGAGTGCACACAATTATGAGGTAAGTTGCGACACCATCGTTGTGGGGATTCACGAAGTGTGGTTGAAGGCAGCATGTTGACCTCGACTTCATCGAACTCATCTACATCCTCCAAGAATGAAAGGAGGTCATGTAAGTGCTCAAGCCATGCCACTTCGCCTTCACCATCGTACATGAATTCTAATAAGAGATCATAAAAATCCTTCGTGACATTAAAGGTTTGTGCGTTGGACAGACATCATGGAGGGTGGACTCTAACAATATCCATGACATGTCTACGAAGTTTCAAAATAGGGTGTGCAGACTCAGATTGTCATCTAGCCCTCCTTCTGGTGCCATAAATGTTGATGGTGCTGGAGCCACCAACATCTGAGGGGATCTCCTTGGTAAGAAGTCCCAACTGGACCTCAAACTGTTTGGAGTAGGAGTCCCAACAAAGGGTGGTACAATATCACCTTGATTATGGTTGCATGCATAGGTAAGTAATTTGTCCTTGTTGGTAGCAAGGGTGTGACCTTGCAACAAGTCAAGGAAGGTGCATCAAAGGCTCTAACACATGGAAGGGGGAGTGAGTGTGCCCCTTAGAAACCTATGATAGCACATAGCTTGAAAGGGAACACATGAGCAAAAAGACATCATGAGATGGAAAGAAGGATAGTCGATTGGTGGGCTCCAGTATTGTAGCAATAATGCTACAACTCCTGGAGCTTCCTTCTCTAATTTTATCAACCCGGTAGTTCGTAACAAACTTGGAAGCGACGGTGCTGTATGCACAAGTACTAGCTCTTGTCGCAGCTGTCACTTGGTCAGCTGGCACAAGTCCGCTAGGGCTCAAGCCAACTTCTATGAGTTCTCAGAAGAAGCTTTTTAACCGATGAATGAAAGCTATCTCAAAGGAAATTAACCTACTGTAGGAAGGAACTGAAATCCAACAAGAAATGAAAACCCTAGCAAACCCTAATTCTACCAGCTAGTCCTACTGATGCAAAGGTGGGAATGCAAACTACTAAAAGAGGTGCCATTACTTCTAGGAAGGTGAGATGCATGTGTCTAGACTACTTTGATCTAAAGAAAGCATATTTTTGTATTTTTGTTCAAGTTGTTGTAATTATTATGTGTGTGCTTCTAACTAGGTCTTGACTGTGCAGGGATAGATCAAGGAGGGAAATGCTTGGAAAAGGTCAGGAAGGCTCAGAGAGGGTCTAAGGAATCCCTAACATCCTTTCAGAGAAGTTCCCAAAGTTTAGATGCCTGGCAACCGTGTTTACAAGCTTCTATAGGAAGTCTGCAGGGATTCTACAGGATGTTCAGAATTTCTACAGGAAGTTCAGTAATTCCTACAGGATGTTCTGCAATAGGATTTTTGGGTGATGGATGAGTGGAAGAGGCTATATGGATGGACAGGGAGGTAGGAGGGGAACTTGTGATGGCTTATGGACAGAGAGATGAGATGAAGAGGGGGTGTGAAAAGCTGGTTGGTCTAGAGGAGGTTAGAGGAAATGGAAGGCCGAAAAGGTAGAGTCACGTGGGTGATAGAAGAGTTAGGAGGCAAGTGGTCTAACTGAGAGATGAGTGGATGGCCTAGGCACAACTTAGAAGGATAAGGGAGTGAGGGAGTAGGACTGCACAGTGTAAATGAAACAAATCATCCATGTCTTTCACATAACCGAAATTTCATCAACCTATTCTAACTGTTTTTATGAAACCTACAGAATAGCAACGTGGTTTTGTAAGGAAACTCTTGCATGGTAGTGAAGCAAAGATTCATTCCACAAGATCTGAACGCATGGACGCTACTACAACCGAGAAAATTGCATCAAAGCTTGCATGATCATGTAAAACAGTGTTTTTGGTGGGTGGCACGGTCTGCAATTCCAGTCCCTAAACAGAGGTGGAAGTGAGTGTGCAGTCAACCCTTTTTGGAACTATGATTAACTCCAATCTCCTTACTCTAATCTAAACTACTGAAAGCAACTTTGTTCATAAAACTAACCTACTTAACCACACCAAGAAATTCAACTCATCAAACCGTGTTTCCAAATGCATGTAAAGGAAAAGAAATACAATGTTGAAAGAAAGGTAACAATACAAAGGAAGGAGGCCTATTGCTCTCAGGTTGGGCCCAACCCCGAGAGCTATGGCTCCTCTAAGAACTCAGAACTGAACTCAAATCTGCCTGCTTTTCATTAAAAGATAATAGTCATAAGTCAAATAACATGCCAAAAATGGCTTACAAAGAGCAAAACAGAGCTATCAGCTCGTAGTTCAGAATATGCAACAAAGTTTCAAAAGTTCCCATTGAAGGCTACAGCCTCATCATTTATACATTACGAGGGCCAAGCTGGCCTCCTAAATTAGTGGGGTTTGGCTGACCAAACTAAGAGTAATCTGCTGCTTCCTCAAAATCCGTTTGGCTGCCTTCTAGCTCGGTGGTGGTGGCTGTTGGAGCTCGGAGTTGGGGGTGGAGATCACGGGGAAGGCCATTCAATGCTGTGGACAACCTTCCTACAAAACCTCAATCCCATATTGGCTGTCTCCTAGCCCTCATCTGCGTGGTTTTGCTCCATTACATGTCAGAAAACCTGAAATAAACATGTGTTAGCCACCTAGGAATAGTGACTGCCCTCATTCGTACAAATGACATGAATATACTAAAAAAATGATGCATAAGTTATGAAAAATGAAGGGTTGAGCAAGGGTAGTTAGGCCAAATGAGCCCAAAATGTTACAAATTTGGGGCTCATCATCACCCCCCAGCTAAAATGATTGCTCATCCTTGAGCAACTAATCCAGCTCCTCGTCCTTCATTGCCTTTACTGCCACCCTCACATCCCAAGCTTCTGCAGTAGTGTCCTCCTTACTGACATGGAACCCAGCCTTTCTTTCCACCTCTTCCCACTGTTCATGCTCATCTTTCTCTATGCTGCCTTCCATCAATCCTAACAGCAGAGGTGGGCTTAGCTTGAGGCCAATCCAGCTGGCCTGGAGGTTCTGCATAGATTTCTTATAAAGTGGCACCCATACTAGAGCTTCCCTCATTCGAGTTGGAGTATGATATTCTCTGATTTTTAGACTATGGGCCAATGTGTTCCATCGGTGGGTGAAAGCTTGAACACAGTTGTCCCCTAACAGTCTCTCCATATCCTTGAAATGCGCTATGGCCTGGGCCTGCTGATCCATATATTTCAATGAAGCTTGGGGGTCGGTGGATAAGTGTTGGTGTGCTGATATTAATGCAGTTGGATCCCCTGGTTCTGCTCTAATTAGTAATGGCTCATTCAGCTCTCGGTTCATGACCGCTTTGGCTTCTGCTGCTCTTTTTCCTTCATGGTTCAATCATGAGGCAAATGCCATTAACTGCATATCCCCTAAGACCGTGTTGGGATCCCATGAAGTCGCATTAGGAAGGGCAAAATTATGGAGGTAGAACTCCGATAGTTTGGCCTTATCCTCTGATGAATTGGTATTGCATAATTCAGTGAACTGCTGCGGGTCTTGGAGCTGAGAGATACCCCTTTGCACCAAGGTATTGATTTGAAATTGTAGCCATTGGTCTCTCAGGTACAGGCTATAGGATTTGGCCGGTTGTCTGCATTGTATAGCATCCATGGCCCAACTGGCCATGCAGGCCAATTGTGCCTCTTTCTGCTGCAGCTGTTGTTTGAGAGCTTGCACCTCAATTTGTGCTTGCAGTTCTGTTTCCTGTAGATGCGTGGTTGGCTCCCCAAGACCGATTTGTAGTTCCTTTCTGCCTTGCTGTTCTGCTGTGATGTCCCCTGAGGATGTGCCTGTTCCTTTCCTCAGCTCCTGTAGCTGCAGTCTAAGTTTTTCGTTTTCTTCCTATAGGAACACCCGTTGGAAATTTGCCACGTGTTTAGCCATAGCTAATTCCCTTCTTGCCTCCTTGAGTTGCTCCTCCAAGGGGCCTATGTCCGCCACACCTTTTCATTTGGCTATTTTCATCCACGTGTGTGTTCGTACTCTCTCTTCCTCCAATGCAAAGAACAGTGGCACAGTGAATTTCTGTGGTATAATTTTGCCAGCTTCTAAGAAGTTATAGTATGAGTTCAGACTTGCCTGAGGGCTAGGCTCCGGAATATGCTCTTTCTCTTCTTCTCTTGGTGGCTCTACTTCGTCCTCCCTCGGTGGTGATGAGGGTGCTTCTCCTTCCATTCTCTCTGTCTCCTTAAGCCGGACTAAGGTTTCCTGTAGAGCAGCCTCAGCATCTTGTAGCCGGGCTTTTGAGGCCAACTGGTCCAACCTCTCTTTCCAAGTAGTTGTTTTTGGTCTCCCCCTCTCATAGGTGACTGATATCTTTAAGGGGGACCTCTCCCTGGGCGAAGTAGGGGCATCCTCTATAGTGATTGGGCTGCTGGATGGAGGCTGTGGCTTGCCCGTTTTTAGTCTCACACTTCTCCTAGCTTTAAAATATAGAGGGGCCTCCCTCTTTCTCTTTTCCTTTGGCTTAGGAGGTGTACTGAGGGCGGCCAGCCCGGCTGCTGCCTCCCTTGCAAGAACGTCGGCTTTCTTTTCCTTGGGTTTTCTTTTCTCAGGTCTTCCTGTAGAAGGCCCTTTTTCAGCTGATTTCTGGCTTCCTGTAGAAGCCGGTTTTGGTTTTCCTATAGGAACAGGTGGCAACGTTTTAGTTTGTTTTGCTGAGTGTGTTTTGCTTTTTGACTTGGTTGAGGCTGCTGTCGAGGTGCCCTTACTGATGTGGACTGGCTCAGTCCTGTCCACCCTACTTTGTAATCTTTTCTCTCTGGGCGTTAGTATGGGTGTGTCATCCTTCTCTTTGGCACACTTTTTCTCTTGTTTCTCCTTTGGCTCTGTCTTCGGTGCTTTGGCCGTGGGTCTCTGGCCTTTTTCTTTCTTCCCTGCGGGTACTGACTCCTTCTCCTCGCTGCTGGAGGAACCAGGCTCTTCAATCAACATTTTTATATCTCCATAGTCAAATTTCGAAAGGCTTCCCATGAGAGAGGGATTTTGTATGTGTGGAGTGCATCCTCCACGAGGAGCTTAATGAGCCAGTGATGAGCTACCTGGTCTGGTGTGCCTTCTCTCAACTTGGTGGCACATTCAGTCATAGACTGCAGTAGAAAGTAGGGAATACTTAATTTTTTCTCTGCAGGTAGGTCCATCTGATGCCTTAATTCTGTGAGTAGCCGAAAATGGTACCCATACACAATGCTAAACCGACCTTCGCAGGTGATGTATTTCATAATTTGGAGGCTGACTTCGCTCCAAAGTGGCAGTAAGCTAGTCCTGTGAACCCTGTTCTTATCTTCTGAGAACTACTCCTCTGGTGGAAAGAATTCCTTCTTAGCCTTTTGGCCTAATTTCCTCTCTTCTTTGTCCCATGGTACCCCCATTGGGAGCTCGGTAACTCGGCTGATGAACTGTGGGGTGAGTCTGAGACTCAAACCCCTGAAATTGACGGTGGCTAATGTCTTTGATTTTGGCTTCAGAGCCCGCAAGAACTCCTCTGCCACCTCATCATCATACCCTTGCAATTTGTCGCAGAACGACATCCATTGCGCGCGAGTGAACAACTCTACCACCTCAGGGTTCTCTCTTTGTTTCTTTGAGTCGGTTGGTTCCTTTCTGATGAACCCACCCGACATGGTGAAAAACTGCTACGTTAGCTGGAGGTGGCGGATGCAAAAAAACTAGCCTTTTTGGGACAGAGCATAGAATTACACCTCTGCCACGCATACAATTCACGAAGACTATCTCCAGATGAGCCTTAACAGGGCTTAATTACAAATCATATCCTGTAGGAAACCTTACATACACCTCGATGACAATTCATGCAAACGGCAGACAACACTTGGAATTCTTTTATGAGCAGACTGTAGAACGTCGACTCCGCCACCCTTGAAACCAATTGCATGGGAGGCAAGGTTCAGGCTTACCTTTTTAATTCGCCACCTTTGACGTGAAGAGCCCAATTTTCCTCGTGGTAGTGAGCTTCCTGTAGCGGAGCTTTCCTGTAGAAGCAGCGCACGGGTTCTGGAGAACACTGCAGTGGTTCTGCGCCCTCTGTGCTGCTATCAGACGTTCGAACAGGCTGAAGACTTGGAGTGTCGAGCTTCAGAGGAATCCGGATGCTCACTCGACTTCTAAACGGCTGATGATAAATGCGTGGGGTGGCAATCTAGCCGATAGATTTGAATCCGGCGGAATCCATGGCGCGGGGGTGAGCTGTCCCTGCCGGACCGTTGGACGACGTCACTTAATCATTCTACTGCAAGTTCCCTGACTGCCGCATCATTCTCCGCAGATCCGCCGCCGTCATTTCTGTTAAAACGCGCTTCTCCCCGACTGGATGGCTCTCACGTGTCCACTACCCGTTCTTCTTGCCACGACCACCTTTTACACATCCGACTAGACCATCTGACTGGTCGACGTGGCCAGTCGAATGGCCATATGACCGCTCAACCCATTCATTTCATACTTGCAAACATTTCAAAGTAGTATTCATGTAATTCGACGAAAGAAAGGGCGAGGCACTTACCTGTGCGGCCGCGACATGATTTTCCAGGCTTCAGGACGGCGATGACTAGATTTGCTTGCTGCTGCTTAATTGCCCAGGCCCGGACGTTCCTCTTCGCAGGCTGCTGATGATGAAGCTTGTGACTCGGCTGCATGTGCCCGCTTTATTATTGCATGTTGCAGGCGATTGAATGGTGTACACTCTAGTTGGCTTAACTGCTACGGGATTCCTGTAGGATGTCCTGTAGCAGTTTTTCCTCCTCGGGTGCATGCTGAACGGTGAAGACAGTGGCATCACGATCATGCTCGCAGGGCCCTTGGATAGCTGTGATGGGTATTGCATGGCATCTCGGCATCTTTTTTTCATTTAAGAATCGCTTCCTCTTGATAATTCAATGATCTGTTTTGATTGTGCAGGTAATTTTATTGCATGTCAACTGGGGTGGTAGAAGGAGGTGACAACAGTGTGTGATGGAGAAAAGAGTAGCTTGCATGACTTCATGTCAAACCTTGGTCGTTAGATCTCCCCACACAATTAGTTCTGGGCCGTCCAAAACTTCTACAGGAAGTTTCCTGTAGAAATACAGAACTTCCTGTAGAAAGTCTGCAGCTTCCTGTAGAAGACTAAGCTGTGATGAAATCGTGCCCATACCTTGGAGAAGATGAGTGTTTTCGGAGGAGGTGTTGGTGAGGTCACCTGGTAGCATGATAAGGACCCTTGACTTTGAGTTGAGAGACCTCCTCTCCTTCATAGAATACCTGCAACCTGCATGCATTGCCACATTGTGAACTTGTTGTCCCTTTTTTTTGTTTATTGTTTTTTTTCTTTTTTCTTCTTCTTTTTTTTTGAAAGACAGTAGGGGCGCCTCAATGAGGTTTTCACCCTTACCATCTGCCTTAAGCGCCTCAGAGAGGTTTTCACTCAAGGATCTTTTTCAAATCTCTTTTTTCCTTCTTTTTTTTTGAAAGACAGCAGGGGCGCCTCAATGAGGTTTTCACCCCTACCATCTGCCTTGGGAGCCTCAGAAAGGTTTTCACCCAAGGATCTTTATTTTTTTTTTTTAAGATCTTTCAGGGTATGCCCAAAACAGAGGCAGAACCCTTCTCTATGACCAACACTGATTTCTCCACAGTTTTGATGAACTCTTGTCTTGAGAGAGGTTTCCTGTAGATCTTCAATGGATGCCCATTGACAAGCATGGGGATGGCCTCCTCATCAATGGTCCGAATAAGAACAGATCCATTGTCATGACATTTTTCCACTGCATATGGTCCCAGCCATCTGGTTCTCAGCTTCCCCTTGAAATCTTTATGCCTGGAATCATACAACAACGCCCAATCTCCTGGCTGAAATTGCTTGTCATTGAGGTGTTGGTCATGCCACACCTTTCTCTGAAGTTGAACCACTTCTGAGTGAAGGAGGGCCTGCATTCGGTGCTCGTCCAATCCATTCAGCTGCAATAACCTTTCTTGTTGGGCATGGCTGAGATCTAGGTCCAGCTGAGCTGTCGTCCTCAAAGTGTTGTATTCAAATTCAATTGACAGCAAAGCTCTCTTCCCATAGACCAGCTCATAAGGTGTGAAGCCAGTTGTGGTCTTCCAAGTGGTGTTGTAAGCCCATGTGGCCTCAACCAGGCGATCTGCCCAATCTTTCCTGCTGCTGCTCACCACCTTAGTCAAGATCCCTTCCAATGCTCTATTGGTGACTTCCACTTGCCCATTTGCCTGAGGATGATAGGGGGTGGAAGTCCTATGCTTGATTTTGTGATGAGCTAGTAGGTCTTCAATTAAGTTGGATATGAACTGGCTTCCTTGATCGGTGACTAGCTCTCTCGGGTAGCCAAATTTGTAGAAGATGTTTTCTCTTAAGAACTCAGCCACCTTTTCTTCTGTTGCTGCTTTGATTGCCTTAGTTTCTGCCCACTTTGTCAGGTAGTCTGTGCACACAATGATGTAAGACCTTTGCCTCGAAGGAGGGTTGATTGGACCCACAAAATCCATACCCCACTTCTCAAATGGCTCAAGAGTCACTTGAGGTTGGAGAGGCATCGCATCCCTTTGAGTTGGTTTCCCCATCCTTTGGCATCGGTCACATTGGCTGATATACCTCCTGACATCTTGATGAAGTGTGGGCCAATAGTAGCCTGCCTGCAGGATTTTGAAGGCAGTCCTCTTTGCTGCAAAATGTCGTCCACAAGGCCCATCATGACAGGTGAGGAGGATATCAAAGACTTCCTCCTCCCTTACACAAGGCCTTAAGATCTGATCAGGGCCAAGCTTGAACAGGTTGCCCCCGATCCAAGTGAATGAGGCACTTTTTCTGATGATTCTGCTCTTCTCTCTTGAGGATAGGTGCGGAGGGAACTGTGCTGAAACAAGGTAGTTTTCTATATCAGCAAACCATGGAGAGAGTACTGAAATAGAAAACAGATGTTCATCGGGCATCTGGTCATCCACTGTTCCATCCTCATCTGCAAATAAATCCAATCTAGATAAAAAGTCAGCAACAACATTTTCTTTACCTGGTTTGTCAACGATAGTCAAATCAAACTGCTGCAACAAAAGTAACCATCTAATAATACGAGAATTCACATCTGGTTTATTCATTAAATATCTAATTGCAGCATGATCAGTATGTACAAATGTTTGATAGCCAGTGATATAATGTCGGAACTTGTTCAGTGCATGGACCACAGCCAAGAATTCTTTCTCAGTTACAGTGTAATTCAGTTCTGCTTTGGATAAGTTTTTGCTAACAAAGTAAATGGCATACGGAAGTTTTTGTTCAACTTACCCTAAGGCTGCCCCTATGGCTTTGTTTGAGCCATCAGTGTGGATGTGGAAAGGTAGGGCCCAATTTGGACCTCTCAAGATTGGGGCAGACACCAACTTGTCCTTTAGTTCATTCAGAGCCCTCTGATAATCGTCAGTCCATTTAAACTCCACATCTTTTGCCAACAGGCCAAACAACGGCGAGGCTAACTTGCTGAAGTCTTTAATGAATCTCTTGTAATACCCTACTAATCCTAAGTGTTACACTAAAAAATGTCACCATGGCTATTTACAGTTAGTATGGCTCTATCAACAGTCATGCTATCCTCTTAGGCAAGTCTTATGCCTCTGCTCTCCATGTCAAACTCCAAAAAGAGAGAAAGTCTTTATAAATGTATTTATCTCTGGATACGCAGGTTCTCTCAACCTTACCTGCGGGTACGCACCCAATGTTCACAAAAGCTGTGTCTTTGGACGCTCTGTATGTAAAGGGGCAGGTGCGTCCCCCTGTAAAGGTCAAAATGCGCAAGTTTCATCTTTAAAAAGTTACTTGTGGTCATTTCTAGAGCATTCTAGAAGGTTGTTCGACGTGTATTGAGCGCCTCCAGATGGTTCATGTACCCCTACCAAAGAGGAACTTATCCCATCAATAAGGGAGCTATCCCATCCAAAGAGGGGATTATCCCATTGATGGTGGACCTGATTAACTTCCTCTTGAGCACTATAAATACAGGCATTGGGCCAGAAGGAGAGGAGGTTGGAAGCTAAACATTTCTAAGGGTAGATGCTGCTGGAATTAGGACTCCCATTTAGAAGCTTGTGAGGAGAGATTGCCATCTTTGCTTGTTCTATTTGGAAGTGGGTGAGCTTTGTCAAAGTAAAGGAGAACTCTTGATGGACCCGGGGAGGGACTTGCACAACACCAAGGCTCAGGTTGTAATTGTTCCTTTTGTTTCTTATTAATGCAAATGAGTCCATTCTTCTCAATAACTTGTTATTTATGAGTTGTTTCATGTACTCCTTAGTTTATGTGTTAAATATGTTTTATTTTATGAGATTATCAAGTGCTATTTAATCGTTTGATTGTTAGTGAATGCAGGTTTCGAAGTGAAGGAGGAGCTCATCCGGATCAGCGAGGCTGGACTGCTACAACAGCGTTGGACCACAGGTAGGATCTAAACACTTGATTTCTTATATAGTAAATGCATGTTTAGAGAAGGATTGCTCTTATTTGTCTTGTTTGTCACTAGAGAGTCTTAGGCTCCTAGGGAGGTTGGTTGTGTCCGCACTATCGACTCTTTCTGCCTGACAAAATGGCGACTCCGCTGGGGAATCCATTGATGTGAAAGTCTTTTCCTTTGTATGCAACTTTGATCTGAGAAAAATCATTTATTTTCTGGTTTTTGGCTCTGTGACTTTGTATTTGGGTGGGTTAGCTTAGAGTTAGATTGAATTTAGTTTTTCTTGGCTTTTTCAGTAGTACGCACCCTCTGAGTATTGCACAGTGCGTACTTGTACGCACTGTTGCTGTGTGCACAGAGCGGGCCCGCACCTGTCTTAACAGGTTGCCTACGTACCCTGCTAAAAATTAAGAAATTTCCATTTTTTACATTTTTCCTCTTAGATTTTGCTTTTTCTTAGTTTTTACTGCCCAGATCCATTAGTCTCCTGTCAAAGATCTTCACCTAAGCTTGTTTCATTAGCATTCCTGCTTTAAGCTTTCATCAATTGGGTGTTTTGAGTCTCTTTTTTGAGAAATTCTAAATTTGATTTCCTTCGGTCATTACTTGGAGGTTTGTCTCAGTCTTTTCACAATTTTGCATCTTTTTTCTTTCGTTTTTGCAAAAAAATTTCCCCCTCATTCGCCGAGGGGGGCTAAATTGTGTATGAGTGTTAATCGCCTTTGAGTGTTTTTATGTTTTGATCTTTGGAACTCTCACCCAGTTTTCTCGACTTGCACTTGATTGGTTCTTAGATGACATTAGAATCGTCTTGTGTTTGAGAATTCTCTTGCATAGATCACATTTGCATAATTAGAATTCTCATTTTCAGAATATGAATGAAAAATGTGCATAGATTACATTTCCATACTTTTCGAGTGAATTGTGCATAGATTACAATTGCATAGTTTACATTCTGGAAAATCAATTGTAGATTTAGATCAGTTTTCTTTGATTTGAATTTACACAAAAATAAAAATAAAAAAATGGTTTGGAATTGATTTGCATTAGTTTTTCTTGATGAAATTAGTGCATTAGAGAGTTTGTTATATCTTCTCTTAGTGATCAATTTTTTGCATTGTCGGAAGTGAATGGAAACTCTCTCCTTACTTTAGTTAGGATTCATCAAATTGAAAAGATTACATTATCATATTCGATTGCATTCAGTTGAGTCGGGTCATAACACCATTGGTTTCATATCCATTTACCCATTTGAGTAATAACAGCCTAAATAACACAGCGCTTAATTAAAATTCATCTAGTAATTTTTACATTTCTAGGGCTCTGAAACACCAATATAGATCAGGCTAGTGTCTTGGAGTAGGAGAGTAATTAACTCTCCAAGACAGCAAAACCAAACAAGTAGCTCATCTTGTGGTAGGATAAATCCAATTGTTTCATTTGTACTCTGGGAAAGCTCCTCTTAAAGGAGAAGCACGAGCTCGTGTCCGAACCAGTGAGGGGATCAATCCTCCCTCGTTGGGAACGACGCCAGACACGCACGTATTACAAACGGTAAACCTCGGATTAACCATTGTCGAGGAGCCAGGGGTCACTTGTCGGTAAACCTTGGATTATTGTCAAGGAGCCGGCAAGGGGATTGAGCTTGATACTCTACCCTTGCGTGCTGTCGGAGTGTAGACTGTTCCCCCAAGTGCATTTGTTGTTGTTGGTGACCTTAGTGACCATTATCTTTAGGGTTCTACCCAAGGTGCCAGTGGAGGGAAGATCCCACTGTACCTGGAGCAGACGTCGGCTAGACTCACTTGGATTTTCTGGGGGGTTCACTTCACTCGAGACGGTTAAAGTGGAGGAACTTGGTCCAGTCTATTCATTAAGCAGGTTGTCGGGGTAACTGTTCCACCCGCCACTTCTGTACTGAATTCTGCGATGTTGGATTTCATCCCCAACTAGTGTTTTCGGTCCGGAAGGTTACTGTTTGTGTATGGTTTGACTCCTAGATTTGATAGCGCGTGTTACTTTGTTTGTTTTTACTTTTAGAGACCATAGGTGTGAATTGTGAATTTTAATTGTTAGATGTGAATTGTGAATTGTTAATTTTAGTTTTAAATTGTTAATAAAATTCACTGAAGTTGAATATAATGGCAAATGTTCCGGAATTTACCAACCTAGGAACCCTTCCTAACGAGAATCCTAGTACTTTTCCTTACTTTGGAAATGTTGGTCCTCCTTATATGGCTACTTTGTCATTACCTGGATTTACAATAGGATTACCGATATGGTTATTTTCAACTTCGTTGGCCCAAAGTACTCCAATTGTTCCATCTCAACCGGATGCTTCACCTCAACAGAGTTCACCATCTCAACATCACCAACCTTCTGTTGACCCTTTACCTTCTTCGCCTAATTTTTCTTCCTCCATTTCTTCCTCTTCGCCTGGTAAAAGCCTTGATGCTAGTAACCAGGAGGCTAAGAAGAAGAAGAAAGGGAAGAAGAAGAAGAAGAAGAAGAAGCAAGATAAGAAAGAAGTCAACCAACCAGCCATGGCTGTAAGTGTTAGTGGTGTTGAGGAAAATTCCGACATGCATCGTAAACCCAAATACCCTTGCAGGCTATGTAAGGGTGACCACTTCCTTGTCAATTGTCCTGGTATTCCAAAGGTCTTGGAAGTATGGTCAGAAAAATCACATCAACTTTCCATTGATCCATCAACCAGTGATAGTCAGGGTCCTGGGAAAAAGGGTAAAGTTAGGTTTCCTTGTAAGTTATGCAAAGGGAGTCATCAAACTCACATTTGCCCTCACATGGATGAAGCCTCAACATTGTTGGAAAAACTTACTGTTCCACAGCAAGAATTTCCAACTGGTTACCGTAAACTTTCTCCCAACCTACCGTCAACTGACGGAGTGATTGATCTAAATTCAAGTACGGTCGATCACACTCTTCCATTGGAGAGTGAAACTCATGTCACTCAGGTTGATAATCCATTAGTTGATCAAGTGGTCGATTCAATTTCACAAAGAGTCGATCCCACTTTCCCTTTAGAGAGTGAACTTCATACCGCTGAGGTTCTTCTTGTTACATCAGATTCTTCTATGCCGGGGGGCATTTCACCTGTTTCTACAGAACCCCCTCCAAGTACTGAGGTCTTTTCCTTTGATTGGAATAGACTGACAGAACCCCGTCTTCCTTCCTCCATCCCTTTCCAAATCATTGTCAAGGCTGGTGGTAGGGACATACATCGTACTCAGGTAGATGAAGGTGCTTCTGTTAGTATTTTATCCTCAACTGTTTGGAAAGCTTTGGGTTCCCCTCAGCTTGCGCCTATTACGCAGAATCTGAAAGCTTTTAACAGAACCATTAGTGAACCTTTAGGGATCCTTCCTAAGTTTTATATTACCTTGGAAGGTAAAACTGTCTGTATTAATCTTATGGTAGTTCGAGGTCCCTTGGATTTCAATTTACTCCTTGGGCGAGACTATGTTTATGCAATGAAAGCTGTCGTATCGACGCTCTTTCGCGTGATGTCTTTCCCTCACAATGGCAGTATTGTGACTGTAGACCAGCTTTCATTCCCTAGTCTTATTTCAACTACCAATAATATGACACCCCTAAATGTTCCTGATTCTAAAGTGGTATCTACCCTACCACGGGTTAATTATGTGGCAACTGGTCCCATGTTTTCAGTTACCGATGTAAGTGAGCCTCTCACTATTGATTTAGATCCGGTAATTGACATGGAAAACTCTATGGGATTACTTGAACATGATGTTCTTATCCCTTTTGCGTCCCTTGACATGTGTTCCTTCCAAAGAACTATTCTTCCTTCTGATGAAGACCTTTTGGAAGCCATGATCAAGGTGTGTCCATTGACATGTCTTTCTTCTAGTTGGAAGCCATGATCAGTGAGTGCGGGGATAGTTTGTTCCTGTCTCAACCTCGTTAAAAAATGAAACTAGATGCTACGAGGATAGTTTTTTCCTGTACCAACCTCGTTAAAAAATGAAACAGGCTGCAGTGAGGAAAGTTCCTTTTACTGTGTCAACCTCGTTAAAAAATGAATCAGTGCAGTGAGGAAAGTTCCTTTTACTGTGTCAACCTCGTTAAAAAATGAATCAGTGTGTGTGAGGAAAGTTCCTTTTACTGTGTCAACCTCGTTAAAAAATGAATCAGGTGTGAGGAAAGTTCCTTTTACTGTGTCAACCTCATTAAAAAATGAATCAGTTAGTGCGAGGATAGTTCCTTTTACTGTGTCAACCTCGTTAAAAAATGAATCAGTGTGTATGAGGATAGTTCTTTTACTGAGTCAACCTCATTAAAAAATGAATCAGGTAGATTTTAGGTTATGTAGGTAGATTGTAGAAAGTAGGGTTTTGAGGATAGTTCCGGTTACTGAGTCAACCTCGTTAAAAAATGAATCAGTTTTGAGGACAGTTCCTGTTACTGAGTCAACCTCGTTAAAAAATGAATCAGGTATGAGGATAGTTCCTGTTACTGAGTCAACCTCGTTAAAAAATGAATCAGGTATGAGGATAGTTCTTTTCTTGTGTCAACCTCCTTAAAAATGAAACAACTCCCTTTTCAAGTTAAATATTGAAAGTAAACCTTCATTTCATCCAGCCGGTTGAATGCAATGAAGCCTGGGGGGCATGTACCTCGCTTTGCATCATTAAACTGGGGGCATGCGAACTTTTTGAGCATAGTTCCTTGTCTTGTGTCAAGCTCATTAAAAAATGAAACAAGGGTAGGTTAAGTAGGTAGATTGTAGAGAGTAGTTATGAGCATAGTTCCTTGTCTTGTGTCAAGCTCATTAAAAAATGAATCAAGGATTTTAGAGCATAGTTCCTTGTCTTGTGTCAAGCTCATTAAAAAATGAATCAAGGATTTTAGAGCATAGTTCCTTGTCTTGTGTCAAGCTCATTAAAAAATGAATCAAGGATTTTAGAGCATAGTTCCTTGTCTTGTGTCAAGCTCGTTAAAAAATGAATCCAGGTTTTTAGAGTAGAGTTTTTGTTAGGTAGATTGTAGAGAGTAGTTACGAGCATAGTTCCTTATCTTGTGTCAAGCTCGTTTAAAAATGAAACAACTCCCTCAAGTCTTTCCAAGATCTTGAAAGTAAAGCTTCATTCCATCCACCTCATTGAATGAAATGAAGCTTGGGGGGCATGTACCTCGTTTTGCGTCATTATGCTGGGGGCATGTGAACTTATAACAAGCATAGTTTTTCGTTTCAAGCTTGCGTAAACATGAAACCGAATCCGAGCATAGTTCTTTTCCTGTGTCAAGCTCGTTAAAAAATGAAACAAATCCTCCTCTAATTGAGTCAAGAGTTTGACTAGATCTCATAAATGTTAAGTTGTATATTTAGGTTAGTTATTTCAGTGTTTTAGGTCGAGTCTTTCAAACGATCTCGTTCATGAACCTTCATTCCATCCAGCTTGTACTTAGTTGAATGAAATGAAGTTGGGGGGCATGCGCTCTAGCAGTTATGCTTAGGGGGCATCAAGCACAGTTTTATGTCTGTTTCAAGCTTGTGCAAAAATGAAACTACTATGAAGCATAGTTTTTCTCTGTTTCAAGCTTTTGTAAAAATGAAACCTATATCGAGTCAATTTCAGTTATTTTCAAGACTCGTTAAACTCATGAAAATCTCAAGATTATTTTGCTATCTTTCATTCTCGTAAAACAAATGAAAATGCCGAGTTCTTTTCGTCTTTTCCTGCTCGTAAATTAAATTGAAAGTCGGCCATATGAGTACATTTTTATCATTTTTTCAAACTCATTAAAACTTATGAAAAAATGAAAACCATGAGTACATTTTTATCATTTTTTCGAGCTCGTTAAAACTTACGAAAAAGTGAAACCTTGGAGTTCTCTTTTAAGCCCTTTTCAGACTCCTAAAACATGAAAAGATTGCCGAGCATTTCTTTTACACTCGTTAAAACGGAATTAAAAGACGGTCCCCTTATAGCTTTTTTCTGACCGTAAAAACAGGAAAAGGTTTCCGGGTTTTTGTCGTTTCAAACTCGATACTGGAAATAAAATGACGTGTCCTTGATCTCTTTTTACTTTTCAGGTCAGTGGCACTAATTATGAAAGTACTCCTTGGTCGCAAGATCAAGCGGTTCCCCCACGTATTATTTTATACTTTTTCGGGCTTGAGGGACACAAATTTACGAAAAAGTTCAACTTGGAGTCTTCTTAGGTTTTTCAGACTCTCTAAAATTGAAAAACGCCGAGTTTCTCCTATACTGGGCTCGTTAAACACTTCACAGTAAAGGACCTGTTCAATTACAAATAGGAACGAACCACTCCTTCCTAGGGTTCGAATCAAAACTAGGTTGGACTCATCCGAAGGATGAGCTTATAATCAAGCATATGTTATCCTCCTCAAGCTTGTTAAAAATAAAGAGGTACTTGCCAGAAATGGTGGGGGAAAAGAGAGAAGAATGAACCTATTTGTTATCTTTTGTCTCAGAAGAAACTTTATTACTACTCTTGGACACGACACTTTTCATTCACCTGGGTTGGGAAATCCTTTACCTCACAGTTGATCAAACCACTTTGAAAGTCTTCAGCCGAGTTCCGGGGATTAACTTTGAGTCGTTTATCACCAAGCCATCTGTTGTGTCGTTATGTGTTCAAGAGGTCTGCAAGCAAAACTTTCATCTGCAAAATACTTGTCATCCATTTGACCATCCCTGAGTCAGTCCTTACAGCAACATTTCTTCAACTTGAACAATGATTTCGTGTTGTGGGCTTGCCTACAACGGGTCGCTTTCTAACGACATCAACACATTATCTAGAGAGATGACTTAGAAATCGTCAGTACCTTGAAGTCTTCATGCATCAATGGCAGGTTTCTTGCCTTTGACGTCATTTTACATCATTGACTTTCGATCGAAGGATTCCGTGAAATGTTCGACATCAACTCATTCATTCACATCTCATGGATTGTACTGGGTACTTTGAGAACCATTGACATGGCTATTTACAGTTAGTATGGCTCTATCAACAGTCATGCTATCCTCTTAGGAAATTCTTATGCCTCTGCTCTCCATGTCAAACTCCAAAAAGAGAGAAAGTCTTTATAAATGTATTTATCTCTGGATACGCAGGTTCTCTCAACCTTACCTGCGGGTACGCACCCAATGTTCACAAAAGCTGCGTCTTTGGACGCTCTGTATGTAAAGGGCGTCACGCTCTGTATGTAAAGGGGCAGGTGCGTCCCCTGTAAAGGTCAAAATGTGCAAGTTTCATCTTTAAAAAGTTACTTGTGGTCATTTCTAGAGCATTCTAGAAGGTTGTTCGACGTGTATTGAGCGCCTCCAGATGGTTCATGTACCCCTACCAAAGAGGAACTTATCCCATCAATAAGGGAGCTATCCCATCCAAAGAGGGGATTATCCCATTGATGGTGGACCTGATTAACTTCCTCTTGAGCACTATAAATACAGGCATTGGGCCAGAAGGAGAGGAGGTTGGAAGCTAAACATTTCTAAGGGTAGATGCTGCTGGAATTAGGACTCCCATTTAGAAGCTTGTAAGGAGAGATTTCCATCTTTGCTTGTTCTATTTGGAAGTGGGTGAGCTTTGTCAAAGTAAAGGAGAACTCTTGATGGACCCTGGGAGGGACTTGCACAACACCAAGGCTCAGGTTGTAATTGTTCCTTTTGTTTCCTATTAATGCAAATGAGTCCATTCTTCTCAATAACTTGTTATTTATGAGTTGTTTCATGTACTCCTTGGTCTATGTGTTAAATATGTTTTATTTTATGAGATTATCAAGTGCTATTTAATCGTTTGATTGTTAGTGAATGCAGGTTTCGAAGTGAAGGAGGAGCTCATCCGGATCAGCGAGGCTGGACTGCTACAACAGCGTTGGACCACAGGTAGGATCTAAACACTTGATTTCTTATATAGTAAATGCATGTTTAGAGAAGGATTGCTCTTATTTGTCTTGTTTGTCACTAGAGAGTCTTAGGCTCCTAGGGAGGTTGGTTGTGTCCGCACTATCGACTCTTTCCACCTGACACTAAGAAACTCCGAACATCCCTTACCTTTTGAGGAGGTGGAACCTTCTTGATGAGAGCAATTTTGTTAGGATCCACCTATAACCCTTGGCAAGAAATGGTATGGCCTAGCACGATCCCTTCAATCATCAAGAATTCACATTTTTCAGGACTAAGGGATAGGTTCATCTCAATGCATTTGGTTAGGACTTTTCCCAGATTGGACAATGCTTCCTGGAAGTTGGACCCATAAGGAGTGAAGTCATCCATATAGATTTCCACCGCATCATGGACCAGCTCAGAAAAGATGCTCAAGACGGCTCTCTGGAAGGTAGCAGGAGCATTGCATAGCCCAAAGGGAAGAACTCGGTAGGCAAAGGTACCCCAAGGACAAGTGAAGGTGGTCTTATCTTGGTCTTCCGGGCTGATTTGGATTTGGTTGTACCCGCTAAACCCATCTAGGAAAGAGAAAAACTTCTTTCCTGCCAGTCCATCCAACACTTGATCTATGAAAGGTAGAGGAAAATGGTCTTTCTTGGTAGCTTTGTTCAGTTCTCGGTAGTCCACACAGATTCTCCACTTCCCATTTTTCTTGGGAACCAACACCAGAGGGGACACCCATTCGCTATCTGAGATGGGGTAAATGAATCCGACATCCAACAGTTTTTGCAATTCTTCCTTGACGATGTCCTTAAGGGCTGGATTCATTCTCCTCTGGGGTTGCCTAACCGGTTTACAATCCTCTTTGATGTAGATGTGATGGGTATAGACCGAAGGATGGACTCCTTTCATCTCCTTATAGCTCCAAGCAAAAGCATCTAGATGACTCGCCAAAAGACTACACAACTCCTTTTCCTGGGAAGGAGATAGGGAGGAGCTGATCTTCAACGTTCTCTCAGGGCCGAACTCCACATTTTTGACTCTAGGAGTGACAGGGTTGGTCGCACAAAAGTCCACTAAGGTGCTGGCTTGGGCATCCTCCACCAATTCCTCTGAGGACAGTGCACTGGGAGGTGGATTCTGGATCAAGGTCTCAATCAAATCATCCTCGGTTGGGGGGTCTCCCCTAGTGGTGTCTAGGGTGCACAAAGGTGCTGAGTACACCTCATCCTCTTCTCCTTCCTCCAACCAAAGTGGTAAGTCATGCTCTAATGAGGGTTGGGCAGGAGGGTATAGGACTAGCTGCTTGGACATAGGACCATTTTTGATGGTCATGTTTCCTGCACGGCAGCTTATGTAAGCATCTGCAGTGGCTAACCAAGGACTTCCCAAAATAAGAGGATATCCAGTGAGCTTTGCCTTTGGTTGCAGAACCAAGAAATCTGCAGGGTATTCCCAAGAGTCAACAGAGACCAAGACATCCTCCACAATCCCTTCGGGAGTCACGGTGGATCGATCTGCTAGTTGTAGGACTGTCGAGGTCTTCCTCAAGGAACCCTGAAGGTTGAGTTTGAGCATGGCATCTCTGGTCATCACATTAATGGCAGCCCCCAGATCAATCAAGGTGTGAGGTATGATGGTGCCATTGATGTGGACATCTACTACAGGACTCCCAAGATCTAGATACTTTGGGCAGATGACTTGTCCCAACATAAGGTCAGACAGTTGTCCTATGACATTGATGGTTGAAGCATCCCTCTTTCGCCTGCCTGGGTGTCTGAAACACTTTTCCTTAACCAGTTTGTTGTATATTGGTACATCTTTGATGGCTTGGAGAAGTGGTATTTTCACACACAACTGTTTGAGCTCTCCCAGAAGCTCATCCTCCTCTGGGTTGGGTTGTGTGGTGGCTGTTAGTCTCTCAGGAAAGGGTGGAATAGCCTTTGGTTCACTTTCCTGTTTATCTTCCTCGTCCTCTGGGGGAGGAGGTTGGCGATCCGGAAGAGTCTTTCCAGATCACAGATTGATCTCCTGGATCTCCACAACATAGGTAGGGCATGATGTTTCCCTAGTATATACCTGCTGGGCCTGTCTGTTTTTGTGGTTCGGGTTCGGTTGAGCAGGCATTTGAGGTTGCCTTGGAGGAGCAGGAGGTAATGGTTGCGGTTGAGCTGGTGGTGGAGGCAAAATGGCGAGAGGAGTGTTGTACTGGGGCCTCCACCCCGATTGAGGTGCATTCCACTGAGGCTGTGGCTGGGCATGTGAGTGATATGAATGAGTAGTGGGTTGAGTATGGTACTGAGGTGGGTAAGACCATGGAGGAGGCATAGACCAGGAAGGATGAGTAGGGGGACCCCAGGAAGGCATAGGAGTAGATTGGTTGGGGCTGTAATAAGCTTGGGGTGCCCCTTGCATCCCCTGTTGGTAAGGTCTAGGTCCTTGTGGCCTCCTTTGGTTGAGGAAATAGAGAGGTTCGGTGGGGGCTTCTGTCCCTTGATACATGGCTTTAAGCCCAGGTAAGGTTGGACATTGGTTTGTGGGGTGGTCCTCCTCACAAACAAAACATACTTCAACCGAATGTAATGGGCATTCGTTATTAGGGTGGTTCCTTGTACACCTAGGGTAGAAGATAGCCAAGGCCCTCTCAGCTTCTTCCTTCTTCTGCTGGATCCTGAATGTATCAAGTTGCATGGCAATGGTCTATCTCACCTCACTCTTGAGATCCTCTAATTGATTTGCAAACTCATGTTTGGAGAAAGGAATACCAGCTGAGAGGAGGTTTCCTCTACCTCATTTCCGGGCTGCCCTAGAGTGGTTTCTAAACACAGTCTTTATGTCCTCATAAGACAATTGGTAAATATCTCCTCCAGCTAACATGTGAAGGGTATCTAAGAGGTCTTCAGGGACTCCTCGGAGCAGGACCAACTTGAGGGATTCAGGGTCAAGTGTGCACCTGGCCCTTTTATAGCTAAGTTGGAACCTTTCCTCGTAATCCTCTAAGGACTCATCATTTCCCATGGTCATCCGAAAGATTTCTCCCTTGGTTTCCTTGGACCTACAGTAGTCCCGGTACTTGGTATTGAAAGCTTGCTGCATCTGAGCCCAAGTGGTGATACTGTTCCCAGGTAAGCCCATGAACCAGCGTAATGCTGCATCCTTAAGGGTTGAGGGGAAGAGTTTCAGCTTCTGCTCATCTTCAGTATAGTCATAGGTTCGACAAAGGACAACAAACTCAAACAGGAAGGTATCAGGATCTTCAGTAGTCAGTCCATGGAAGTGAGGTAAAGCAGAAGGGCTTATGTTCTTCATTTTCATGTCTCCATTGGTCTCTCGGATGGGGAAGGCACCTTCTATTCTCTCATCTTCTCCCCTATTGTCAGCCATAGCTTCAGATGGAATGGTCTCTAACTCTTCTTCTGCTATAGGATCTTCGTATACCTCAGGAGGTTCACCTATAGGTTCTTCTAGATCACTGTCACCAAATAAGAGAGAAGGGTGACTCAGTGATGTAGTGGGGGTGTTGGGTAAGAATTTTCTTGTTTTATATCGATTCCTACGAGGCATGAAATGGAAAGACTTTTGATTGCTTTTGTTTTTTTTTCTCTGGTACCTGCAAAAACTGAAACAGATTGATCTACAACTAACTATCTTGCAGAATTGAAATGAAAGCAGGAAAGAACTAATCTACTTTGCTCAAATGAAATTGCAGGAATGGAAATGCTAGTCTACGCTTGCAGAATTGAAATGCTAATCTACGCTTGCAAAAATGAAATTGCGGAATTGAAATGTTAATCTATGAAAGCAGGAAATGTCTATGCTACTTTTGTAGAATGGAAATGAAATAAACTACTTGGCAGAAGGCGAGAGTAGGAAAATAGAAGAAAAGCAACAATTACTAATACTCTGACGATTCCCCAGCAGCGGCGCCAAAAAGATGGTGGGCTCCAGTATTGTAGCAATAATGCTACAACTCCTGGAGCTTCATTCTCTAGTTTTATCAACCGGTAGTTCGCAACAAACTTGGAAGTGACGGTGCTGTATGCACAAGTACTAGCTCTTGTCGCAGCTGTCACTTGGTCAGCTGGCACAAATCTGCTAGGGCTCAAGCCAACTTCTATGAGTTCTCAGAAGAAGCTTTTTAACCGATGAACAAAAGCTATCTCAAAGGAAATTAACCTACTGTAGGAAGGAACTGAAAGCCAACAAGAAATGAAAACCCTAGCAAATCCTAATTCTACCAGCTAGTCCTACTGATGCAAAGGTGGGAATGCAAACTACTGAAAGAGGTGCCATTACTTCTAGGAAGGTGAGATGCATGTGTCTAGACTACTTTGATCTAAAGAAAGCATATTTTTGTATTTTTGTTCAAGTTGCTGGAATTATTATGTGTGTGCTTCTAACTGGGTCTTGACTGTGCAGGGATAGATCAAGGAGGGAAATTCTTGGAAAAGGTTAGGAAGGCTCAGAGAGGGTCTAAGGAATCCCTAACATCCTTTCAGAGAAGTTCACAAAGTTTAGATGCCTGGCAAACCGTGTTTACAAGCTTCTACAGGAAGTCTGCAGGGGTTCTACAGGATGTTCAGAATTTCTATAGGAAGTTCAGTAATTCCTACATGATGTTCTGCAATAGGATTTTTGGGTGATGGATGAGTGGAAGAGGCTATATGGATGGACAGGGAGGTAGGAGGGGAGCTTTTGATGGCTTATGGATAGAGAGATGAGATGAAGAGGGGTGTGCAAAGCTGGTTGGTCTAGAGGAGGTTAGAGGAAATGGAAGGTCGAAATGGTAGAGTCACGTGGGTGATAGAAGAGTTAGGAGGCAAGTGGTCTAACTGAGAGATGAGTGGATGGCCTAGGCACGGCTTAGAAGGATAAGGGAGTGAGGGAGTAGGACTGCACAGTGTAAATGAAACAAATCATCCATGTCTTGCACATAACCGAAATTTCATCAACCTATTCTAACTGTTTTTATGAAACCACAGAACAACAACGTGGTTTTGTAAGGAAACTATTGCATGGTACTGAAGAAAAGATTCATTCCATAAGATCTGAACGCATGGATGCTGCTACAACCGAGAAAATTGCATCAAAGCTTGCATGAACATGTAAAACAGTGTTTTTGGTGGGTGGCACGGTCTGCAATTCCAGTCCCTAAACAGAGGTGGAAGTGAGTGTGCAGTCAACCCTTTTTGAAACTCTGATTAACTCCACTCTCCTTACTCTAATCTAAACTACTGAAAGCAACTTTGTTCATAAAACTAACCTACTTAACCACACCAAGAAATTCAACTCAGCAAACTGTGTTTCCAAATGCATGTAAAGAAAAAGAAATACAATGCTGAAAGAAAGGTAACAATACAAAGGAAGGAGGCCTATTGCTCTCAGGTTTGGCCCAACCCCGAGAGCTATGGCTCCTCTAAGAACTCAGAATTGAACTCAAATCTGCCTGCTTTTCATTAAAAGATAATAGTCATAAGTCAAATAACATGCCAAAAATGGCTTACAAAGAGCAAAACAGACCTATCAGCTCGTAGTTCAGAATATGCAACAAAGTTTCAAAAGTCCCCATCGAAGGCTACAGCCTCATCATTTATACATTACGAGGGCCAAGCTGGCCTCCTAAATTAGTGGGGTTTGGCTGACCAAACTAAGAGTAATATGCTGCTTCCTCAAAATCCGTTTGGCTGCCTTCTAGCTCGGTGGTGGTGGCTGTTGGAGCTCGGAGTTGGGGGTGGAGATCACGAGGAAGGAAATTCAATGCTGTGGACAACCTTCCTACAAAACCTCAATCCCATCTTGGCTGTCTCCTAGCCCTCATCTGCATGGTTTTGCTCCATTAAATGTCAAAAAACCTGAAATAAACATGTGTTAGCCACCTAGGAATAGTGACTGCCCTCATTCGTACAAATGACATGAATATACTAAAAAAATGATGCATAAGTTATGAAAAATGAAGGGTTGAGCAAGGGTAGTTAGGCCAAATGAGCCCAAAATATTACCAAATTTGGGGCTCATCATCGATGATCCAAAGTGATGGATTATATCAACAACATGCTTTGATAAGATTCATAGAAACACATATGTAATAGTCCACACATACATGTGTAAATAACAACTACATACATTATTAAAGTAACTAGGATAACCAAACTACAATAACAACATATGCATGAAACGTGTTGGATTTGTTATATTAAAAGAGAGAGATCCAATCATACATATAACCAAGACTTCCAATAGCCCTGATAGCAGAACATTACAATCACTATCACCTGCTCCTCAAAAGATATGTACTAGCTCTACACTGTGGAGAAGCCAAGGCTCATTACAATACACTCCAAGATTTCTCTAAGTTACACCTATAGGAATCTTGGCTCACAAGAGCCCTTACAATGAGTTATGAGGTTCTATAAATAGCAAAGGGTGGGGCGACCCTTGACATTCCCCTTTGTGACTCATCACCTACCCTCATGGGTCTTCAACTAATACATGATTGTTACATTCTAAACTACTATTATTATATTAATTATAAAAAGATCTATTGTATGAGGTGAACATATAAACATTTATAAAAAGAGATAGTATGATTCTTAACCATAGAGGTTCACTCCCACTTTACTTATTAATACCACATGTTCAAAAAACTATTGCTCATGTTTATACGACATTTTTGTAATTAATTAATTTAATTAAAAGTGCAAAAAGGACGTAGCTAATTTTTTTAGATAGATATCAACATTTGATCTCTCATTACCACTAAAAGTACTTACGAGCACTTTTCCAACAACATAGAAGTAAGGACTTCCCCTTGGGATTTGACCCTTTTCACAGAATCCCAATATAAGTCTATATTAGGGGTCCACAAGAGATACAAGGAGTAGTAACATTAGAGGTAAACCAAAAGATGCAAATGACCTCATCCCCATGGTTGCCTAAAATTGAATAATAGCACCTCTAATGAATAAATGAATGATTTTAATGACTTCCATGAGGCTCAACAACTTAAAAGACCAAGAAAATAATAAGAATTATCAATTTTTTTAGGAAACCCCTTTTATAACCCTCTTAGGGCATGCTTAATGACTTCAATGATGGTGGTAGTTTAGTGCCACTCTTTGTCACTCATAGAAACAAAGAAACAAAATAATTTTATTTTATATTCATTCCTTCACACCCATGGACCACTGCAATTCTCAAAATTTCCCTTACCCATACATTATCTCCTTCAATCCCTTCCTTACCTAGCATAATCCAACCTAATGAGACTAGATTTGAAGTGGATATATATCATTTTGCTTTGATGAAAATAAGGTTTTAAATTTAATAAATAAATAAACCACAAATCTTTTCTTGTAACCAGGGACTGATTTGTTTAAATTCAAACCCATTAGATGTTCTCTAATTAATAATCATTTGAAAATAATTAAAAAAAATGTGCTTCATTTTAATAATTATTTCCTAAACCTCATCTATATTGGAATTGGGCTAGAAAAAATTTAATATTTTAATAAACTAACACAACCACATTAAAAATGTTAATAATAATAATTATTATAATAATGACAATTAATACAATAATACAATTATTATTACAATATAATTATAATAGTTATAAAAAATATAAAAATTAATAATTGTTATAAAAAATTAATAATAATAATAATAATAATTAATTATTATTATTATTATTATTATTATTATTATTATTATGAATACTTTTGTCCACATCATTGTTATTATTATAATTAAATTTTGGGAGTGACTAGTTTAAATTCAAATTTATAGGAAATCCCCATTTCATAATCATTTCAAAATAATTAAATAAATAACGAGTTCTTCATGCATAATCATTTTATAATTCAAAATGATATGTGTTTCTCAAAACAATAATTATTACTATGTGATACATGATTAAAAAAAATAATCTTAAAATTTAACTAAATTTTAATTGTATTTTAGATTATTGTTATTTTATGATTAGCTATAAAGAATTAATATATACATGTGATAAGTTTGATCTGGTTAAAATAAAATAAAATAAATCATAAACGATAATTAAATTATAACTTTGTTTTAAATTATCACTATTATATTATTAACTTATCACTATTTTATTATTAACCATAAAAAAATAATGTGTTAAAAATTCAGGATTTAACTTGTTTTGAATATGAGGTCATACAAATTTCCTGGGATCTACGGTTTTCAGAACGCGCTCTTGGGGCTCATGTTTCTTCACCAGTGGCAGAGGCATGTCGAGATCTACCAAGGGCATGGTGAGATCTGCGAGGCTATGGAGGGAAAACCCATCAAGGTCGAAGCCAGGCTCCCCACGTCTAGGAATTTTATCTGCTTCTAATTCATGCTCATGCCCACATGCTCGGTCAAGGCCCCTTAGCTCATTTTATGCTCCCTACAGACTCAGGCCCAGGAGGCATAGCCATATGCTGCTCAGGGAAAGCCCAATGCTGAGAGACACGACATCACTGATGCGCAATCCAGGAGCGAGAGATCTGAGGGTGAGGGTAGCTAGAATACCCCCTTGCGCTGAAGTGGTTTCTCTACTCGGCGACCGGGGAAGATATGACAGATCTGGATAGGGTTTTCACCTCCCAGACAATAGAAACAAAGGCAGCCATGCAAAATACGCCAAACAAATGCTGATCCAAAACAACCATCATTCAAAAATGGATAGATCCATTCATGGGCAAGGATTGATTGCTGTTGAGCTAGATTGGAATTTTATCCATGGATGGAGACACAACCCATCAGATTTGAACCACCAGAAGACAGATCTACCCTCGATCTGGTGAGATCTCGAAGGATTTACCTGAATCAGTAATGCCCAATATTGTTTTGCTAGCATGAAAGGAGACAAAGGGTTGCATGAAAAATCTGGCAGCTTACTCCTTGATCTTTTGCTTCAAGAATCTGGGCTTTTAACAATTGATCCCCATCCTATATTAAGAGAAAATCTCTACATGATGACGGTCCTGGACTATCTATAGGTTTGATCAGATCATGTGGGAATATTACGAGCCTGCAAACAAATCGGACCAGATTCACAAGAAGTTTTGGTGTTTGGACAGGAAGAATAGGAAGAGGTGATCATCCCATCACTGGATCTTGACGCCCCGATAGCAAAGATGTTAGAAGGTAAAAAAATTACCCTTTTTATTAGAACTATGGAAGGAAACACAATATGCATAAAAATAGGGAGCTGGGAGGAGATCAAAACCCTCAAACAAAGGATATAAGAAAGGTTGGGTATTCCACCTTGCAAACAACTCTTGATTCATGCAGGAAAAGTTGCAAGAAGAATACAAGATAAAATAATACAACATAGGCAGAGACTCAACTATCTACCTCAACACAAGACTCCATGGTGGCTGCTCTAGAACAAGCTCCAAAGGACCAGTTTCTTTCAAAGATGCAGTAAAGGGGAAAATGGGGTCTCATATACAATCAGAATGATCCAGGTGGATATTGGTGGCCACCTGCCAAGTCCACTTAGACCCCCACCATTTTTTCTCTCAACTTTTCAGTTTCCTTCATTGTAGCACAATTTACTATTTTTAGTAGTTTTTCAGGTCCTAAACTTCCGGAGTTGTTTTGAGGCCCTAAACGATGCTTTTTGGGAAAACTGGGAGAAACATGGGTCCATGGACCGATGTTGCTCTTCCCAAAGTTGTATTTCTTGGATAGATCTTTCTAACGAGATATTGTGCATGTCAAATAGAGATCATATGCCAAAGTTGTAACCCGAGAAGTTGATGTACCAATTTACCCAAACGGGGCCCACAGTTTGGCGTTTCTTATTCTAGGGTTAGGTTCTTGGATGTTTAGGGTTTTCCATTGTTTCTTGACAATAAATAGGCCTTTGAGCCTCATTGTAACACAGTTTAGAGGCATGTAGCCGCCACATCTCTTCTCAGAGATAAGCTACCATCGCCCTAGCTGGTTTATTTCCATTTCTGTTTGTAAGAATATTTCAGTATTTCACATTAATGAAATGAAGTATTATTTCCTCTACATCTCTATGTTTATGGTTATCTCTATAATTTGTTACGTTCCTATTTAAATCTGGATCAGTGGTATCAGAGTGATCTACTTTCTTTCTCTTTTTTCTTTGCATGTCCTCAACAAGGTCGGGATATAAGGAGTTAGGGCTTGAACTGGTCGAACTTTTGCAAGACCAGCCTCGCAAATCCTGATGGCCTCCCATGGTGGATGAAAAGAAAGATGAGGGGGCAGGAGATCCTTTCAAAATATTGCTCGAAGAAGCCCTCGAGTGACAAAGGACTACGATGATGGACAACTTTTCCTAGATCCTTCAGCGGCTACCCAGAGGCAACGCATTGGCTTCCAGTAGCTACCTTGGAAATGCCACACCCTTTAAGGTACAAGTTAAATTCGAAATCCCCATCTTCGAGAGTCAAATAGATGGAAATGTCAAAGATAAATGGTTAAATCTGCGAGAGGGTTATTTTTCTATTCATGATTTTTCCAGTCGGGAAAAGATTATTTTCTCTCTTCTCAAAGCAGCCCCCCATGTCAAGGACTAGTGGGAAACCTACTCCGAGCTGAAGGATGAAAGTACAGGCTCACTATTTTTAGTTGCACCCACTTGGAATTCATTCCAGGATGCCATCAAGGAGCAGTACTACCCTGTCAGTAGCTATGAGGATCAATACATAAAGTGGACCACGCTATGGTAGGGTAGGGACCAAGACGTGCTGGAGTTTACCAATATTTTCCATACCCTTCGCATAAATTTGGGTCTTAAATATTCGGAGCAGTATTTGGTACTCAAATACCGCGGCTACCTGCACAAGTATATCTAGGAAGAAATAGAATTCCTGAGCATCCCCTCGCTCGGCACGGCATACCGCTATGCTGTCAAGGTCAAGGAAAAGTTTAAACAGAAGAAGCGAGACTTTGGATCTACGAATTTGAAGCAAGGGAAAGGTGCCCCCATGCCACAGAACAAAGGACAAAGCCAAGGTAGGATGGCCCAAGACAACCCGCCAAAATTGCAAGCAAAGAACAACACCGTGAAGCCAAAAAAGGACACGGGAAAGTGGTGTGAGTTTTGTAAGAGCTCCACTCACAACACAAGTGAGTGTCGGGCCAAGCAGTCACTGGTGGCTGAGCTAAAGGTTTCAGAATCAGATGCATGTTCTGACTCTGAGTTAGAACCTGACAAGGGGAATGACAAAGGGAAGCAGATTATTGATGCGGAGCCCAATGCCACCATTGCCACCATGAAGATATAGAAGGAGGAACCTGAAGATCCAAAGGAGGAGGAGCATCTCTTCCACTCCCAGATGTGGGTAAAGGGCTCCGTGCTACAGTTCATTTTTGATAGCGGGAGCCAAAAGAACCTCATTTCAGCAGAGGTCATGAAGCGGTTGGGCTTACCGACCACAACACATCCACAACCATACACCATCGGGTGGCTTCACCAAGGACGGGATCTTCGTGTGAGCTAGCAGTGTCGCCTTCCATACAACATCAAGCCCTTCACAGATGATGTATTGTGTTAAATTTCTCCCCTTGAAGTTTGTGATGTATTATTAGGACAACCATACTTGTGGAAGCGACATGTTGTGTATGAATTAAGGCCCCATGCTGTTATTGTTACATTGGGAAATAAGTTGTACAGGATATTGGAGGTAGCACCGCCTACCACCATCTCTTTGATTACTGCAAAACAATGCAGTAAGCTCATTCCCAAAATCGAGAAATTTGTTTTCCTGATGATATGCCCTCAAGGAAAGAAGAAGATGGTGGCCATGACCTCTAGACAGGGCCCCTCCACACGACAACTACAGATGGAAAAGGTCATGGAGGAGTACGAGGACATCTTCACCTCCCCCGCAGGGGTTCCTCTGCATTGTCAGGTCAAGCAATCCATCGATCTGACCCCAGGTGCGCCACTTCCCAATGGACCAATCTATCAATGCTTCATTTTGGAGAACGATGAAATCAAGAGGCAAATTCAGGTGCTGCCACAGAAAGGTCACATCCATCTGAGTTCATTGCCCTATGGGAGCCCGATCGTGTTGGTACAGAAGAAGGATGGGACTTGGAGACTGTGTATTTACTATCATGTGCTAAACAAGATCATTATTCATAATAGGTATCCGATCCCATGAATTGATGACCTCCTGGACCAACTAAAGGGGCGAAAATATTTCAGCAAGATCTATCTGAAGTATAGATATCACTAGGTACAAATTGAACCCTCCGGTGTGTGGAAGACTACCTTCAAAGCCAAGGAGGGCCTTTTTGAATGGTTGGTTATGCCATTCGGATTGATGAATGCTCCTGCAACCTTCATGAGGCAAATGGATGACATCTTGAAACCATTCACCAACTCATTTGTAGTGGTATACTTGGATGACATCCTGATCTTCAGCCAAATTTGGGAATAGCACCTCCACCACATCCGACAAGTTCTCCAAACACTGCAGCAACACAAGCTCTGTGCCAATTTGGAGAAATTCACTTTTGGCATGACCCAGGTTTAGTGTCTAGGATACATTATTGATGAATAGGGGGTGCATGTGGATCCAGCCAAGGTCTAAGTCATTTGGGATTGGCCATCTCCAACCACTCTGACAGAGCTCCGCATCTTTCTAGGTCTTGCGAACTCCTACCACAGGTTCATGTTGGGATTTTCTCATATTACTTGGCCCTTGAGTCAACTCACCAAGGGAGGAGCAAAAGAAAAATTCTTTTGGTCTAAATCTCAACAGAAGGCATTCAAAGAGTTGAAAGATCACCTCTGCATAGCACCAATGCTCACGTTACTAGATTTGCAACAACCATTTAAGGTCGAGATAGATGCCTCTGACTATGCTATTGGGGCAGTCCTTACTCAACGTGGGCATCCAATGGCATATCACAGTGAGACACTTTCAGACATAGTCCGAAAGTATCCCACTTATGAAAAAGAGATGTATTCCATTGTGCAGGCCTGTCAACAATGGAAGCATTACATTTTGGGGAAGGAAACGATCATCCACACAGACCATTGACCCCTGTAGTTCATACAGACCGAAGGGAAATTTCAGAATGATCACCATCAAAAGTGGTCCACATACCTGCAACAGTTCCATTTAAATATCAAGTATAAGAAGGGCAGCACCAATAATGTTGCAGATTGCCTCAGTCGACCACTGATCATGGCGTTAACCACTGTGCTCAACTCTTGTGGGCACAATACTTCTGATTGGCCACTTCTCTACAAAAGCAACCCAGAATTCAGCCACACATACTAAACACTCTTGGAGGGTCATCATGTTCCAGATTTTCACCCCCAGGATGCCGTGTTATGCCATCTAGGTCACCTTTGTGTTCCTTCAAGCAAGCATGCCAAGATGATTTGGGAAGCACACCTACAGTCGGGCTGCTAGGCAGTTTTGGGTCGAGAAAATGGTGGCGGTACTGCAAAAGTATTTCCATTGGCTGAATCTTTGATAGGATGTCAGGAAGTACATCAGATCATGCACGGCCTATGCCATTGCCAAACCGACCATTAAGAGGCTAGGCCTCTATACCCCGTTTCCTACCCCTAGTCGATCTTGGGAATCCATCTCCATGGATTACATGTTAGGCCTTCCTTCCACTAAGCATGGAAACGACTGTGTTTTTGTGGTCGTCGACAGGTTCTCAAAGATGGACATTATGACGGCCTGCAACAAGAATATCACAAAAGAAGCCATTACTAAACTCTTCTTTGAACGAGTGTGGGTGCATTTTGGGATCCCACAGTCTATCATCTCAGATTGGGACAGTTGGTTCCTTAGTACATTTTGGTCTAGTCTGTAGTCGATGATGGACACCAAACTCACTAAGTCCACAGCCTTCCATCCTCAAACTGATGGCTAGAAATAGGTTGTAAACATGATGATTGTACACATTATGCGCTTGTACAACTCAAAGCATCCACGCACATGGGACGAGAGCCTCCCCTATGTTCAGCATAGCTACAACTGATCTATTCATAGCTCGACTGGCCACAAGCCTTTTCAGGTGGGCTTGGGATTCCATCCACTATGTCCCATTGATGTGGCCATGCCATTTGCAGCTACTCACATAGATTCAACTCATATCCAGTCCGAAACAGATAAGGCAACCAACTTCGTTGAGCACATCCAATATATTCGCCAGCAGGTCCATGACATTCTGGAGAAATCAAATGCCAAGTACAAGCAGCGACACGATCAACATCGGGTGCCACACAAGTTTCAGGTGGGCGACAAAGTCTGCCTGCATTTGCAAAAGGAACGCCTTACCGAAGCCTATCAGAAACTGCGACCACTCCGGTATGGTCCTTACACCATTACCAAGGCTGTGGGAGACAATGCATTTGAGCTCAGCATTCCCCCATTCTTTGGCCTACACCCAATGTTCAATGTGGACCACCTTTGGCCATACTTTCCATCGTTACTAGACACATTCGACATTGTAGAACAACTCACACCCACAGAATTAAATCCAGATTGCATGGAACAAGCTGCAACTGATCAGATCATGGACACACAGATCAAGCACACTCATCAACAGAATATCCAACTGTATCGAGTTGTCAAAGCAGGCCAACTCTTTCACCAGGACAAGTGGCTCACCAGGGACCAAGTTCAACAGAAGTTTCCTCATCTCATGGAGAAACTCAACGCAATGGGGACCATTACCTCCTAAGGGCGAAGGAATGATCCAGGTGGATATTGGTGGCCACCTACCAAGTCCACTTCGACCCCCACCATTGTTTCTCTTACCTTTTCAGTTTCCTTAATTATAGCACAATTTACTATTTTTAGCAGTGTTTCGGGTCCTGAACTTCCGGAGCCATTTTGAGGCCCTAAATGATGTTTTTTGGGGAAAACTGGGAGCAACATGGGTCCATGGACCGTTGTTCCCTTCCCAAGGTTGTAGTTCTTGAATAGATCTTTCTAACGAGATATTATGAGCGTCAAATGGAGATCATATGCAAAGTTATGACCCTGGGAAGTTGATGTACCAATTTACCCAAACGGGGCCCACAATTTGGCGTTTCATCTTCTAGGGTTTGGTTTTTGGATGTTTTGGGTTTTCCATTGTTTCTTGACAATAAATAGGCCTTCGAGCCTCATTGTAACACAATTTAGAGGCATGTAGCCACCACATCTCTTCTTAGAGATAAGCTAACATCGCTCTAGCTGGTTTATTTCCATTTCTGTTTGTAAGCATATTTCAGTATTTCACATTAATGAAATGAAGTATTATTTCCACTACATCTCTGTGTTTATGGTTATCTCTGTAATTTTTTGCGTTCCTGTTTAAATTCAGATCATAAAACAACAAGCCACGACTCCTGGTGCCTACATCGTCAAGCAGACAACTTAGAACCCAGCTCTATCAATTGCTATACCTGAGGTAAAGGAAATACATGATGATTATTTATCAAAAGTAGTGATATGCAGATTTAACGGGTTTTGGCCAAAATTGGAAGCCCTAACTCAATGGATTTATTCCATATGGACAGAAAATTGTGATATACACCTGTGCTCTAATGGTTTTTCCATTGTCGAATTCTATAGAGTCAATGACAAGGAATATGCAATGAATGAGGGACCATGGTTCTAGGGTATCGTTGGACTTTTCTTGACATCAAGGTTTCCAGAATTTGATCCAAATACCATGGTGGTCTCCAAAATGCCTGTGTGCGTTAAACTATATAACCTATCGCTATATTTTTGGCACATCAAAGTATTAGTAGGCATTGGCAATGCTCTGGGAAAATTTTTAAAAGTAGACAGTGAACATCTTACCAAGGACATCTACACCTTTGCCAAAATCTGCGTGGAGGTTGATTTTAGTCAAGGGTTACCAAACCACATCCTCTTATTCCATGATGAAAAGCAATGGTCCCAGCCTCTTGACTATGAAAACATTGCCTTCAGATGTCGCTTTTGTCATCAAACTGGTCATCTACAAAGTTCTTGTCCACAAAACAAAAAAGATAGGAAAAGAAGACAACCTCCAAAGCCAAAAGGATGGCAGTTTTCAGCTGCTTCGGTAGAGGATATAGAAGAGGAAGAAAATGCAGAAATTACCACAAATACCACACTCCAAGAAGAAGAACACCCAGAAGTTGAACATCCAGGAAATATCCCAGCTTACAATGAACAAAGCACTCAATTTAAATCACAAAATGATGAAAACTAGAACTACTCTGCGTTAGTTCCAAGGACAATTGACTCACAATAGAAAAGTGCGCAACTCATTCTAGGGAAAGAAATCGGTGACAGTAAGCGAACTCACTCAATAGAAAGCTCATATTCCAACAAAGAAACCCCAACTACTACCACAGAGGTAGAAATGTCCATTGTAACTTCCACCCTCAACACTGGAGGTTGGCAGAAATTGGAAAAAAAGAAAGGTAGGAAAGCATAGATAGTTTATAAATGTTTTGTTCTTTTAGATCCTGTGTATCAGGACAAGTTTATATAGCATATGCTAATTTAGCATCTACAACATGTAATTTTGCTCAATATGAATAAAATTACGATTTTTCCATTGGAAGAAAAAATGTGTTAAAAATTTATATATTTAAAAAAACATGTATTTATGACTAATTATAAAGAATCAATATATGTTTATAATAAGTTTAGAGTTATTAAATAATAATAATAATAATTTAAATCATAAAAAATAATTAAATTATAACTTTGTTATTATTTTATTGCTAATTATAGAGAATTAATATATGTGTTAATTAATGAATTTAAATAAAACAACATAATTACCTTTAAAATAAATATCAGTCTTGATTTTTGATTACTAGTAAGAATATTTTAGAATATGCCATAAAGATTAAATCCCTAATAACTAACACATCCTTATAAATTAAAAGCATAGTAGGTATGGATAGCCACTAAAAGACTTACCTTGTGATACATCTCAGATTGCCAAAATTAAAAAAAAAAAATGAAATTATTATTATTAATTTAAAAAAGAATTGAAATTACTATTATTTTATGATTAATTATAAATATTTAATATATGTGCATGATAAACTTGTTTAAAAAAAATTAAATTAAAGAATCATAAAAACTAATTAAATTATAACTTTATTTTAAATTAATATTAATTTATTATGAACTATAAAGAATTAATATATGTGTTAAAATTTTAAATATTTAAAAAAACATGTAGTAGGATTTTTAATCGTGAACATGCCTGATACCACAACTTACTCATACCACCCCAAAAATAGTGACATTTTCCTAACTAGCATTTGCACCACATGTTGCAAAGGAAACACCATAAGGCAATGGCATAAGAAACAATAGTATAGAAGAAAGAAGTCAAAATTTTATGCAATTTTGTTCAAAGTGAAGGTAAAGTTCAAAGTGAAGGATTTATGAAAATGCTCTTCATTAAGTTTTTGGTACCTTTATAAGTAAGTGATTTAAATCAAACATTTCATAGCAAAGTAATCTCATATCACCTTAAATCATAATGCAATGGATTATAGGTTTTTTTCAATAGAAATTGGTCTAATTTTATTAGGAAAGCTTAATAGAAAGACTTTAGCAGTAAGGGGAACATTAATAAATTCCATCAACATTTGTTACATGATGCTGTTAATTTAGTTACTTGTTGCCTTTTATCCTTATTTCGCTCATGTATAATGTCCAAACTATAAAATAATGGTATTATTTGTTGTCTCTTTGGACCATTGTATTTTATCTAACTCAATCAATTCCATGGCGTCAACTAGGTGCCCATCATTCTCTTTCCATAGTGACTCAATGTCTTCAAATGCATTTCATAAATTTGTTATAATAAATGTTGGTGGAAAACCAATATATTTCACTTTGTAGAAATGAGTGTACATTGCTTGGGGTAAAATTGTATTTCTCTTACCATGTGATGATGTCATCTAGATCTTGAATCTTTCTAGCCACTTATGAAATCCCCCATTCTAAATGTTGCTTGACCATGATGATATTAACATCATAATCCTTGTTTGTGAGAATATCATTTAAAAAGTCAATGATAAGTGGCACAATTGGTTCCTCAAAATTCTAAAATTCCCCATTCTAATTGTTACTTGACCATGATAATATTGGCATCATAACCCTTGTTCCTAAGAATATCATTTAAGAAGTCAATGATAAGTGGCACAATTGGTTCCTCACAATTGTGAAAGTCCAGGACAAATTCATTCACTTTATGTTTGAAAACTTTATATTAAGAGCCTTGATTCATGAAATTTTGTATTTTCTCCTTTTGTTGTTTTAATTTGTGTCATCTCAAAAAAATGTTTCTCCAATTTGACTTTAATCACAACTAAGTTTGTAGTTTCAATTGCAAATTTCATGCCTCAATTCCATTTTTGTTATAGAAGGCAAAGATACCTAAAAACTATAGATGGATCCTCATCATGGATGCTAGGAGGTAGATCATTAATCATCTATTCATCCAAGGTTGTTGTTGGTAGCTTGACAAGTGATGCCTAATCCTCATGTTAATACATTAATACTTTACATGGGAAACTTGTGGGTACTTTTGTTTAAGGTCAATGCATATTGACCTTGAATGATACGATATTGAGCCTACATGATGGTGCAAAATTTAGCATGCTAGAAATCAATAGAGAACATTTAGAGCCAATCTACCTCCTATTCGTATGTATAAATAAATCCATATATGTTTGTTCCTCTCAGGCTGATTTAGATCTGGGGTGAGGGAATCCAGAAAGGTAAACATGAGATCATGGCAATGGGGTTTTCAAAGGCAAAAAAGTATCCGCTAGGTAAACTCTTTCATCTTCCTCAAATATTATGAAATTTGCAACTCAACCATAACTAACCATTTAAACATGAAAACAACATAAATAATCCAACAAGTTATTTCTGGTCAAAATGAATTTCTGGAAGGAAAGACAAAAGTCATATGACTCTCGACATTACCCTAGAGCAGTAGAATAACGATGAATGTACTTCCTGCATCTCTGAGGGAAAAAGGAAACGAAGTGTCCTGTAATAAGGCTGAAAGACACAGACCCAAATCCTCCTCAAGTCCTTGTATTCTGCTCCTGTAGTAGAGCCGAAAATCATAGAACATTATTTTGTAAATACATAGGGTTTTCTTCTTGTAGAGCAAATGGTTCTTAGTTAGGATACTTAATACTTTGTGAAACTAAGCCTTGTTTTATTGAAAAGTATATATTATTATGTGGAACTATGTCATCAAATTAGCATGACTTGTTTGTTCAGTTATATATATATATATATAAAATGTCATACTGATGATTTCTTGCATTACTATGGATGCATTTATTTTATTGAAGTATTTGTTACATTTTTAAAATGGCTAGCAATTGTCACTGCCGAATATATTAATTGTATGAAAGTGTGTATCAAAAAAGAGATTTGTTTGAAAACACTGGGTTCCTCAAAAATCCTATTGCATTACTATGGATGCATTTATTTTATTGAAGGATTTGTTGCATTTTTAAAATGGCTAGCAATTGTCACTGCCGAATATATTAATTGTATGAAAGTGTGTATCAAAAAAAAGATTTGTTTGAAAACACTGGGTTCCTCAAAAATCCTAGGTCGTAGAAAATTGCGAGGCTCAATTCTCTACAACCTCTACATTTGTCTCAGCAATGCTAGTAAGAAAGAAAAGTTATCACCAAATTTGGAGTTATTAACATTCAATTCTCTACAACCCCTACATTTGTCTCAGCAATGCGGATAAGAAACAAAAGTTATCACCAAATTTGGAGTTATTAACGTTTTCTTTTCTTGCCATTTGAGGGCCATGGATATTTAAATGGTTAAAATGTTTTTCTTTATAATATTGATGCTATCCATAAATGGAAATTTAAATTAATTCAATAATGTTGTTTTTTTCGGACTTATTATTTTTGGTTTTATTTTTATGGTCTATTGTCAAATATTAGTTATTTCATCATATTTATCTACCATCTCTTCTCATTTTACATTGTTTTCTAATCTCTTTTACAAAGTAATCCAATTAATCCAATTCTGTGTTTTTCATTAGTTTGTTTATATAATTTTAAACAAAATCATAAATTTTAATAGTTTAAAATGAAAATTAAATAAATTAATTAATTTAACTTTCTAAAATAAAGATATAATACTCAAATTTCAAATAACTGAAATTTACAATTCAATTAAACAAAAAAAACTACCCAAAATTTAAAAAATGGGTAATAACTAAATTAAGTTACATCGTTGTATTTTCTTTTCCTCCTTGTATGAATACTTTGATTCTGAACCATTTATACTAATATTCCACCGAGGGTATGAGAGAGGATCTAGTGTATGGGATACCTATTCTCATAAAATTGGTAGTGGTTTTCAAGAGCAAGCTGCGTTTTGAATCCTTTTTTGGCAAACAGTGTAATCCATTTGAAACCATGTGAACACTATTGCTTTTACAGGGCTTATTCTAGATTCCAGCCATGCAGACGTTGCAGTGGACCACTATGATCGTTATAGGGTCATATTTCCAACCACCCAATAAAACCATGGTGTAAAAACAAAGTGTAAAAAGGAATAATAATTATTTTTGAATACCTTGTGCAGGAAGATATCAGGGGTTGGATGCCCACAAATTTTCCACGAGTAAGGCAGACTTCCTTCCTTTCCCACTTTCACAACTTTTTAATTTTGGTGAATTTGGGTTCTATTTTGTTAATTACAACCATAATCTTTTTTTGCAATGAAAGAGGTGATGTTTGCTGCAACCCAGTGAATTTTATTTTGCATTGTCCCTTATGTTCCTAGGATTTAAAACATGTTTTTTTTTTTATAATAATTGAATAGTATATTATAGGATAATTCTAGAGTATTTTGCATGGTCCATTATGTTCCCAGGATTTGAAACATGTTTTTGGATAATATTTGAATAATATATTATAGGATAATATTAGAGTAACATTAATACGTGCTTTATATAATATTTGAATAATATATTAACATAATATTGGAATCAAATATATAATATATTTGGCTTATGTTTTGAAATTTTAAATTTATGTAGAGTAACATAATATTGGAATTTTGGGTAGATTATTTGGAAATAAAGTTGAGAAAGTAATTGTTTTTAAGTTATTAATTCAAAATTTTGATTAGCTTTTATGTAGTATGAGAAGTTACATTAGTGAGTTTTAAAGTTATATTAATAATGATTAAAATTAATTGGTAATTATAATATTACTGATACTAATGGCTAACAAAAAGTTGATAAACAAAACCTACTTCATTGACAATTATAATATTACTATAATATTACTGATAATAATGACTAACAAAAAGTTGATAAACAAAACCTACAAAACCCCACGGAATCCTTAATCAATCTGCATCCCAATTATGGTATTTATATACATGAAAGACGCTTTTACTTGTTTGTAAATCTACATTCCATTTTTAGATATCATGATCTAAATTTATGATGGGGAACTATTTGTTTTGGCCGAAATTCCTTTAATTATTTAATACTAGAGGTATTTTGCCCAAATTCGACTTGTTTGTAAATCTACGTTCCATTTTTAGATATCATGATCTAAATTATTTACGATTGGTAACTATCTGTTTTGGCTGAAATTCCTTTAATTATTTAATATTAGAGGTATTTTGCCCAAATTCCAATATGATTTATCTTTATTAGAAGTATTTTGCCCAAATTCCAATATGATTTATCTTTCTATTGTCAAATCAATATGCAGACGTTTATACAAGAAATAAATGTTAGCATGAAAAATTTCTTCTTCGTTAGTTTTGCTCGTGATCTGTTCTTATAGGATCGTGACCTTCATCGTCGGTGTGGCTGCTTTTTTGATTTTTTTTTATCAACTTTAGGATATGGATGTTCGGGCATCTTTAAGTTGATTGTAGATTTTTCGAATATTTAGGAATCAGAAGGAAATGGCGGTGGTCAATTTTTTAATTCTCAGTTCCATTTCCAAATATGTAGGAAATCTACAATCCTACAATCGACTTCAGCTTAAGGTAGACGTTCTAATGGCCTCTCTTCACAGAAACAAATATTTTTTTTAGAATATTCAGGAATATGAAGGAAATGGCCGTGATCAATTTTTTAATTTCTCAGTCCCATTTCCGAATATTCAGGAAATCTACAATCCTACGATCGACTTAAGCTCAATGTAGACGTTCTAATGGCCTCTCTTCACATAAACAAATATTATTTTTTAATACTTTTCCCTCAAAGTTTTGACTCTTCATTGACCTGAGATGTGGTAAATAAAAAATATATATTCTTTAATAAGAGAATATATGTTCCATAATGCCTTCTTAAAATGAAAATAAATCTATAAAAGGAGAATATATATATATATATATATATATTTTCTGTAATGTCTTCTTTCAGAAAACTGGTTATATATATATATATAATTCCTTCGTTCTTTTTCTTTGACCTACAAGATTCCACGCCAAGGAGAGTTATTCCATTAGGGAGTTTTGCATTTATTTTTGTTTGCATGTTTATATTGGTAGACATGTTTCCTCATGCATTATTGTTCAATTTTCCACTAATAACATAGACTTTTACAACTATATGAATTTATAAATCTCATTTTATGGCATCACTTATAATGCAACTTGCGATAAGCTTTAATGGCGATCTGTATAAGTTGTAGAGCTTTTCAGCCACAGTCCAGAGCACGAGGAAAGTTTGGAAATCAGAGATGGCTCATCGTTAGTGATTGGTGTATTAGATGAATGTATAAAAAATTAAAGAGAAAACGAAATATCTCTTTCTTTCTCTCATACTAACCTCTGAGCTTAAGTCAATTGCAGATTCCCTAAATATTCGAGAATCAGAAAGACATGGGCACTGTCAAAAAACGTAAAAATGCCAGACACCAACTGGGTGATTCTTGTGAACTCTTAGATGCCTTCTAATACAAAAAGTTGATATATAAACATTACCTATCTATCCATTCACCTTGCATGCCACACAAATGAAAACCCCATTAGTCAAATCAACACACAAAACAACAGAAAAAGTAAAATGTCTGAATGAATTGTACCTGTACCGGGTGGTAGGAAGAGGGTATATTGGAGCCGTACAGGTCCCAAGCCCCACTGATGTTGCTGATGTCCTTTAGAATGAGGTAAATGATCTTCTCCCCATCCTTGGCCACAGCCACGCCCAGTCCCTCTTTCGGAAAAATCAACTAAGAATTGCATTGTATCATAGTGCAAAGAAAAAAAAATGGGTTGGGGGCACTGTAGAATTACTTCTGGGAAGTTGCTGGCCAGCACACCAGATGCTGGGCGTTGAAGCCTTTAGATACTGGTAGGATAGTTGAAGCTGTTGCAGTTGCAGATCAATGAATTAGTAATTATTTTTCCTTGATCGAAAGGTTGAATTTTTTCTTAATCATTTAACATAATTTTTACTGCTCACAATAATTACAGGTTGGCAAGTGGAGAGTTGATTTCAAAGAAGAATTCCTTACAATATAATTAATGAATTTCAATAAACAACATAACTACTTTTAAAATAGATAGCATCCTTTGATTTGTGATTACTAGTACTAATGTTTTAGAATATACCATAGAGTTTAAATCTCTAACATCAACTTAATAACTAATGCATTTATATAAATTAAATGACATCAACTTAATAACTAATGCATTCATATAAATTAAATGTCTAACACACATCAATAGGGATTAAAAAACTTATCTCATAATACATTTCACATTACCAAAATTAAAAGAAAATAATAATTAAATAAATTATTCATTAAAATTAACTAAATTATAACTTAGTTTGAAACTACCATTGTTATATTAATTATAAAAAGAGCTAACATATGAGGTGAACATATAAACATTTAGAAAACCACATAACACGATTCTTAACCATAGAGGTTAACTCCCACTTTACTTATTAATATCACATGTTCAAAGAATTATCTCTCATGTTTATATGACATTTTTTTTTAATTAACTAACTTAATTAAATGTGCAAAAAGGGCATAACTACTTTTGAAATAAATATCAACATTTGATCTCTCGTAACTCCAAAAAATATTTTGAAATAGTGTGTGGAAATTAAGTTCCTACCATCCACCAAATAATTGTTGATAATGTAACACCTTCTTGCCACATTTAGCCAAGTTAACCGGTCTATTGGAGTAAACATGTGACGAGAGGCTACCTTGATGTGATTCAACTCCCGAGGTATAATTAAGGAAGTGGAACTGACATAATGAAACCACGTTGACCTTCCACACATGCTACAAAAGCTCTAAGAGCCAACCAATCTTTCCATGTTGTCAACCTGTGAAACCACATGGCAATTTATTGATCTCGACCCTCATTCACTCCCATGACAAGCCATGCATGTAACTTAGGCCTTCCATTTACTCCAACAACAAGGAATGCGAGTGACAATGGAATTTTTCAAGCGGTTTTGTTCAAGTGATCCTAGACTCTAAGCCACTTTTACAGGGCTAGGTCTGAGGCCACTTCCCATAAATTCATGAAACTTTCAGAAATGATGAATAACATTGAAACGAGGTTACTAATGCAAAAATTGGTAGAAGTATTTGACCTGACCAGTAATAGCCATGACAGACACTTCGTTAAACACGTCACAAATGTGTAACCTACAAGTCATAACAAGAGATCTCAACAAAGGGATCTCATACTTATCTAAGATTTGTAAGTGTTGTGGAGGTAAATCCCCTCTATGGATAGAGGTGATCCCTACTAGCCCAGACCGGGTCTAGCAACAATCAAACAATGCTATCACGCAAGTTCCTAATTGCAAATTAAAGGTGGATGATGAGAACCTACTTGGATTCCAATGCTAATATTCGTAGAAGAGACGTCGCTCTCGTTCCTTTGCTTCGGCCGGTCACAATCCCCACGATCTCCGTGATTGAACACCTGCACATGCAAAGAACAACACAAATACAAGCATAAAATCCAATAGATGCAATTATATATCAGTCAGAAAAGATATAACTCAACATCAATCATTACAAAAGACAATGAGAGTGGAACCATAATGATAGTCATCTATTATTGATAAATAACAAAGAAGAATACAACCATAGTTATGACGTCAAATCCTCCTTTGGCTGGGTGATTAGCTACATAAGTCTTGCAAAGCTTGTTGGGAAGAGGAAAAAGCCTCTCTCTCTTTAGGTGACAAGAATCTCCTTACTTAGATTTGGCCTTATGGGTGCAAAGAAGGCTCTTGCAGCTTCAAACTCTCTACACTATGCTGGGACTAGAACTACTGTAACCAGCTTGCTCAAGGCATAGAGGCAAGCTTTTATAGATAGAGAAGAAAGAGATAGGATCAACCACATTATTCATGGGATTGGCTTTATCACTTGGAAACTTCCATGAAAGGTGGCAAACCACTTTCCCTTCTATGGAGATTCAAAGCCAAACCATCCTAGCTCAACATAGATTCAGTTGGTGAATGGGTTGAAGAGAACCTTCGGGAGCTTGTTGGTTAAAAACTTTACTCAATTCGGTTGGTGCGAGTGCGACTCTGAGACAGAGCACCAATGGCGCGCCCTTTTTAGAGGATTTCCCTCATTGGCGCGGGCAGTGAACTGTGAACCCGCGCTAATGCAAAAAGAGCTGTTTTCATGGGTATTTTGCAGGAGATGTCTTCAGGGCATATGAAGCTCATACTTAGAGGAATATGATGCAAGTGGTTTCAGGTCATGTCACTTCTCACAGGTCCCGGAATGAGTCCTCCAGTGTGTGGGAGAGGGGTAACAGGGATGGTGACAAACAGTGACAAATTGTTGTGTAACAGATGCCCCCTAAAGCATGAGGCCCGAGAGAGAGAGGGGTGAAATGCTTTACAAGAACATGCGTGACTGAAAACACGGCCGCCGGAGAACCTGCATAAAGAAGTACAACTGATATCACGAGTACGTGATGTATGTGGTATGGGCGCATCCATCCATAATAGAGTATATAATAATCTAGATCCAAGGCATGGACGCAACCATCCAAAGAGGATCGAAAAGTAGACTCAGGCATGGTCGCAGCAATCCAGCGAATGAGTCATGTAATGATCATAACAAGCCACAAATCACAGCCTGGATTCCAATAGACAAAATCCAGGGTCTTGCGCTCCATCTCGACCCGAACAGAGTACAAGTTCAAGCATGCGAATACATGAGTTGAAATCGAACATGCATGAACATCGTCTGATTACCAGTCAATGATGAAAACTGTTAACAGACGCGAGAGGTATCACCAATAATGACAATGGTCCTCAAGGTACTATAGGTACAATCTACGGCGTGTGAATCAATGAGCTGGCATCGAACACCTGTAGAATCATTCGATCGGAGGCCAATGATGAAAACCTCTCATCGAACACGAAGAACCTGCCATTGAGGCATGCAGGCTCCAAGGCACCGAAGGGAGTCTCTAGATCAGCTTCCTGGATAATGAGTTGAAGTCGACAGGAAGTGACCTTGATCAAAGGTGGGCCATAGTGTTTCCCACATCATTGACACGAGACAAAGGAAAGACGTTGTGGTGATTCAGAATTATGTGAGGTATCAGAGGGAGGTTGTAATTCTGCAGAGGTCAACTTCTCTTGAACATATCGGCGGCACGATAGTGGACTTGGCAGTATTTGACATCAAATGAGCAGAGGTCATGGTGACAAGGCAATGAGCAGATGAGAGGTCAAATAGGATCACCCAAACCCACGGAGGCTAGTGTAAAACAAGATGAGATGTTCCCACCCAGACACGAATGCAGACTAGTGCCATGTTCAAGAGCGACATACTGCCGACACGACAATAATTATGGGTCCATTTTCCCCACCATTTCTGGTGAGTACCCCAGTTATTTTTAGCAAGCTTGACGGGGATAGCATATGCTTGTGGGTGTCATTATGACAACATCCGATGTCATTAAGTTTTAACGAGTCTGACAAAGGAAGAACTCAACGTCTTTTCCTATTTAGAGAGTCTGAAAAGACAGCAAAAAAGAAAACTCCAGGGGGGTCCTTTTTCGTAAAGTTGTGTCTCCCGAGCCTGAAAAAGTATAAAACAATGCTCGAAAGAACCGCCCGACCATTACGATCGAGGAGTACTTTTCATATGTAGTGATATCAATCTAAAAAAGTAAAAAAGCGATCAACATCACGTTGTTTCGTAACCATTAACGAACCTGAAACGACAAGGGTCCAACGATCTTTTTGTTTTTACACGGTCAGAAAAGGGTTTAAAGACGACCGCCTCTTATTTATTTTTAACGAGTCAAGAGGGGAAACCCGGCAATCTTTTCATTTTTAGCGAGTCAGAAAAGAGCTAAAAGATGACTCCATAGTGACTTTTTGTGTATTTACCGAGTCCGAAAAAGTATAAAATACAACTCGTTTCACCATCGAAGTTGCAAAAAGGACCCGTCATAGCACCAAAAGCAAGCGTAAAATCCATTTTCGACCAAAAATATATTAAAATATTCAAAAAACAACTCTTTAAACCTAATTACAAGTCAAAAAAGTCTATAAATATGGTGAAAATGTAAAAAATAGAATTACTTTTACTTTTTACCTCTTGCATAGTAGTAGTGGTCCATTTGGAGAGCATACTTCGAGCAATGATTACCGCCAATCCGTGCAACCATTTGAGATTCCGCCAGTTCCAAGTAAGAGGCGCTTCCCTTAGCTCCATTTTCATACTCTTTTTATGCATTTTGTTCCCTGATTGAGCCTCCGCAAGGGGGATTTCGAAATTTAGGGTTGCGCTCCATTGGCGTGGGTATCCGGCATGGGTCCGCGCCAATGGGGTGATTTACCCAAAGGTGCCACGCTATTGGCGCGACTGTTTTAGAAACAGTCGTGCCAACCGCGCGACCTAACTTTTTACTTGAATTTTCCCATCATTTTTGAAATTTGTCCGGCTTGTAAGCCTACCAGGGTTTCATTAATGACTTATTCATCCTTGTGGGTGCAGGAAACAAGCAAAAATGGTGGTGGAATGGAAAGAACGGGAGCATGATGTCGTAGATGCCTTGGCCATAGCGGATGAGGGATGTATGAATGCTTTGAGAGACTGTGGTCTCAAAAAGTTCTTCCTCACCTCTTATCTGCGAGCTCAACCGGAGCTATTACAGTTCATAGTGGATGCTTGGGATGTCGATGACCAAGTATTTCGCTTACGGGATCAGACCTTAGAGCTGGATGTATCTGATGTGTACTTCATTACTGGGCTGTCACGGAGAGGGGCGATCCCCATCTTAACCGGAAGCAGGCCTTCTGGGGAGAAGATAGGTGAAGTGAAGGCTCGTGTGTGTCCAGAGGCACAATTTGGGAAAAACAGTGCCAAGGTGGATATCGCCACCATCCATGACTTGGCTCTTAGGGTGATACTGTTCACTATCACGCGTGCAGCTGGGGTACAGGCGCCCCATGAGGCAAGCAAGAATCATCTGTTACTACTGACAGAATGCCTTAGCCCCACCATTTTTGACTAGGCTACAACGGTGACTGCAAATATCAAAAGGCAGCTTACAAAGTGTAAGCGTGGGGGAGTGAAATAGTTCGGGTATGGCTCGATTGTGGTGTCGTTCTTCTTAGAACGATTACCCCTCTTCTAGTACCAGGGAGCTGTAGTGGTGGACCCCTTGCCGCGAGAGCCTAGGATGGCTCGCTGGGCAACATTGATGCCCAGAGGAGGAGGGGGCCAGCAGATGTCTTGGCAGCCCGAGTTCTTCATATGGCTTCACCGTCAGCTGATCGTGGTAGAGGATTGGCCATACGCGGGAACCAACTTCATGGGGGACCCATACCTCCCATTGCCAGAGGGAGAGGAGTGGGAAGAGGAGTTAAGTATGATCTTCTCTTTTTGGTGTTTTATGTATTTTCATTTTTTTTCTCAATACATGCATGTTCTGATGACAGTTGTATGTATATGCAGATGTGGGCCCAGAGCGACTAGCCGGCTTGTCTCCTATAGCACGGAGGGACCAACCTGCAGCTGACCCTCAAGCAAGGGGTGCCGTGGGGGAAGAGCTGGTGCAGAATCTCGAGGGACTTACCCAAGGGATTCCAGGCTACGCTAGATTGGCGGACGTGCCGTTTGCATGCCAGAGGCACACAGTGGGGGTGCCGACCCGCATCCATCGTCTGTTGAGACGCTTGGTGCGCGTGGTGGCGTGCTATCATGAGCACCACCATGAATAGACTCCTAGGCTTCTTTCATGCATATTTTTTGAGGGACATGTTGTCCGAGGATGTATCAGGATGAACATGTATTATTTTTTGGGTTTTGTAATGCACGCAGTGCAAAAATTATGACACACACACACACACACACACACACACACACACACACACACACACACACACATATATATATATATATATGCCTATGGTTTATTATTGTGCTTTTATGTGCTTGCTTGTATGATGTTTTGATTATAAATTAGGCAAATGTTTATCTAATACATGATTGGCCAATGCATCAGATAATGTGTTTAATCGTCGTGGAATATGCTGATATGTGATAAAGTCAAAATTCCTTTCTAACAATTTAACACGTAAGTACAACTTTAAAATGTGACGGTCTCTGACGGAATATCGCCCATTGAGCTGATGGATGACAAGTTGAGAGTCTAGGTTAACAAGCAATGTACGAATACCGAGATTAATTGCCTCGGCTAATAATTCAATAATAGCGCTATATTCAGCAACATTGTTTGTAGTACAGCCTAAACAGACACCTTGAAGATCTATCAACTCACCGTGAGGATCGTAGATCACCCACACCGCAGAGGACAAATTACGAGTGTTGCGGTAGGCACCATCAACAAAACCAATGTAAGGTGCACCCGACATCTGCACAAGAAGCAAAAAGACACAATAAGGGGGAATCACGCTTTCACACCAAACCAAAAACATGAAAACTCACACACACACACACACACGCATGTACAAATTGAAGCGCACTAATCTTGAGAATAAAGGGATGGGCATGCCCCCCAGCATGGTGTCTCAATTCGAGGTACATGCCCCCCAAGCTTCAATCCATTGAAAATGGAGTGAAGGTTGACATCACTGTTATTGCGCTCGAATGGCATCATATCGCCCCGAGATTCTACCTGATTAGCGGGAGGAAGGACCCACGGATCAGAACGCACGGAAATCATGTTAATAGGGGCAAGATTCGGAGGTGGAAGGGGAAAGACACCCATTAGAGCGGGATCCTTAAAGAGTCCGACTCCCACACTCTCGAATGATTTGGAGGTATGCTCCACGAACGACACATTACCTTCAGAAGAAGAGGCGAAGAAGGAGAGCTGGTCCACCGTGACAATCTTCCCTTGATGAGGGAAACGAATGACACGGAAAAGGGAGGAAGCCATGGCTTGCATGGCGTATGTCCAACTACGTCCAAGGAGGAGGTTGTAGGTAAGATTAGCGTCGACAACTTCGACCTCCACTTCTACCGTCTTCCCTTCCAAGGAGATGGGCAAGCGTTGGAGGATACCTAAGGACGAGACTCTCTTCCATCAAAGGCTTCTAACGTCGTAGGGGACTGGCTCAATGTTGGAGAACCAATAGCTTTCCTGCAAGCAACAGACATGATGCAAGTTGAGGCACCTTCATCAATGACTGTACGATGAATCATTTTACCATTGATGATGACCTGTATAAGGAAAGCGATTTGGTGAGGCAGTCTCGGCATATAGCCCTCGAGATCAAAAGAAATCAGATCCGAGTCAGCCGGGTCTATGCCACCGATGGCCGATAGCAAGGACTTCCTCTGGGAGGGGCAGCTCTAGAGGACTTCTAGAGCGGACATAGCATACGGAGCCTGGGCTAAGTCCTCAACAATGTTGTAGTGCTGAGCAGCACGAGCATTCGGGTTGTAAGAAGACTTCCGAAGTACACCTTTTGGAGGGGGTTGGATCGTCGTCTCAGTGCTAGGTCTTTCGATGTGGAGAGGACCAGAACTGGACGGAGGAGCACTGGAGGGGACCTCTGGCTCTTTCCCGGCATGAGATGGATATTCTTTCGCTCGAGTAGTGACATAGATGGGAATCGTCCCAGCCATGAAGACTTGAGAGCCGAATGAAGAAGAGGGTTGCGATGGATCTACCACCATTTGATTTTGCTGTGAAGGGAAAGGTTCTTTAAGCACAGCAGGAGTCCCAGGAGCACCTTTCAATAATCGACTAACTTCGGACCGCCTAGGGCAGTCTTTAGTGTAGTGATCCTCATCACAGATAAGACAAGGATACTTATGTTTACGTTTGGCTCCTTCCTCGGGTGGAGGTTTAGGGGAGTCCTGTTTGGGTTGTTCGGATTTACTCTTGGCTTTCCATTTCTTTTTCCCTTTCGAGGATTTATCCGCCATGGTGGACTGAACGGCGTTTACCTTGGAGGTACTTCCAGAATTAGATGGACCTTGAGAAGTGTTTCCATTAGAAGCATTCTGTTTTTGCTTCCCAGGTTTCGCGGATGATTTCTTTGAAGACGCGTTTACCGAGCCAATAACACCGTCAACAGATGGTTTTGGCGAAGCTTTGGATGTTCCGGGTCTTGGGGCGTCTGGAAAATAATCATATAAAGTACCTGACTGAGAATATACCAAGTCAAGGTACTGAGCACGCACGATAGCTTGCTCTTCAGTTACACAAGCTCCCATGGCGATGTCTCGTGCAATTGCAGGGACAAAGGAAGTCGTGAACCAATCGGTCGGGAGCTGATCAGGAATCCAAAATTTGATCAAGCGACGACACCATCTCCATTCATGTATATGATCGGATATATGCGTGGCCGTGTCCTGTTTGAGAGACGTAAGGAGATGTGTCCCTGTCTCATACCGAATGGGTAACTGAAAATGAGTTAGGAATGCCATAGCCAGCGAGTTGAAATCTTGAAATGTTCCGCGATTCAACTCAATATACCACTTAGTGGCCGAGCCGGTGAGAGTCCTTTGGAAGAGGCGGAGCCAGATAGAGTCATCAAGCCATGATTTGGATGAGCACCAAAGGTGATAGGTCATGACATGGGCTTGAGGGTCCTCACCAGCTTTGCCATCGAATTTCGGGCAATCACCGGGTATCTTAGTTGGAACTGGTGGCCAATATGGATTATGAAGAATGGGATCATTCGTCAACTTGGACACATCTGGAAGTTCCAACTTCACTAAGAAAGGCAACTGAGGATTAAAGGACATTTGTGGCTGTGGAAGAGAGGTAGTACCAGGGTTCCAACCAGGTGGTGGTTGCCCCCATGGACTTTGTCCAGATGGGCCTGGCCCATAAGGGTTCCGCCCATAGGGATTTTGCCCATAGGGGTTCTGTCCATAAGGATTCTGTCCATAAGCAGACAATTGACCCTGGGTCTGCCCCCCAGCACCCCATGGATTAACAACTTGACCTGCAGGTGCAACGTACTATTGCTGATAATTCTGGTAAGGAGTGACCTGCATTTGTTGATAATTTTGATAAGGGGTAAATTGAGTTTGCCCCTGGGGTTGCTGGTAGCCATACGTTTTCTGAGCTCCATACTGAGCCTAATAAGAAGGTTGCGCTTGGTAAGAAGGTTGAGGTCGTGGTCCACCTTGCATTTGATAACCAATTTGAGTCTGGGGCCCAGAAGGATGTCCTTGAACAGGTTGGGCTTGGACCATTTGGCCAGAAGGTTGGCCTGGTTGGGTTTGGGACGGACCTGTTTGCCTAGAAGGATATGCTTGCTGGGTACCAGGTTGTCCTTGAGCAACTGAGGGTTGTCCTTGCGGAATAGATGGTTGAGCGGGCTGAACGGCCGGTTGACCTTGAGGTTGGCCAGCCTGTCCAGAAGGATGACTAGGCTGGGCAATGGGTTGGCCCTGCTATGCAGGAAGCTGACCCGCTTGCACAGAAGGATGACTAGGCTGAGCAGTGGGTTGGCCCTGTTGTACGTAAGGCTGACCCCCTTGCCCAGAAGGATACCCTTGTTGGACTGCCGGTTGACCTTGTGGAATATAGGTTTGTCCAGTTTTTCCAGAGGGATAACCCTGCTGGATACCAGGTTGGCCTTGTTGGATGTAAGGTTGTCCTGGTTGTTCAGACGGGTAACCTTTCTGGGTACCAGGTTGCCGCGGATAACCAGAAGGTTGATTCAGATAAGTAAAAGATGGACCACCAGTGGCTGAAGGTTGTCCCTGATAGGGTTGTCCTTGTGGGCCCCCAGGTTGTCCTGGGTAAGACTGGCCATAATATTGCTGCCCTTGGGGGTTTTGCACATAAGATGGCTGGCCTTGGTTAGGCGGTCCCTGAAGCTATGCAGGCATTGCTTGGCCCCCATGGAAAGTGGTGGCGTTCCAAGCAACAGATAATGGTACCGAAACCTCAACAATAGGTTGAGTAGGCAAGGGTCGAGAAAGCTGAAGGTATTGACCAGTAGAATCGTAATAAAAGAATGGACCTTGCGCATTCGGATCCTGAACAGCTTGTCCATAGGCATCATATGGCCCCCCTCCTGGGACGGGACCAGAAGAGGGTGGAGCACTTTGTGCAGGGTGAACAACTTTGGGTGAGTGTGCCGGCTGGCCACTACTCACTTGACCGTGAGGGGGACCAGCACCAGTATTCAGAGCTGAAGATGTTGTAACGGCACTAACAACCAGAGTTGAATGTGCTACACAAACAGTTGGATTTGTCGGAACTGAAGTGACAGGTGTAGTGTGGACATGTGAAACAAAAGATCCCGTGGTGGGAGTGATATGGGGGTCCCACATAGTCGAAGCAGGGATCCTGGCACTTACCCTATCCCTCAACGACTGGTAGTGTGGGGGGAGCGGAGAAGTAGCTGGGATGGGAGTGTCGATATTCGACAAAACAAGTGTCTCACTCACTCTAGGAGATGTCTCATCCATGTGAGAGGTAGACATTGGAGACGAAACACCAGGGGGGTAAAAGGAATATCGTCCTCTTCAGGCTCCCAGATGGGGTTCCAATGAATTTCGTAACCTTCGTCGTCCGGAGCGCGAGAGTTGATCGGTTGGATACTCGGGATAACAGGAAGAGTATCACTTACAACCGGTACCTCAGGAGCAACGGAAGACGGAGACCCTTGATCACTTGGAATGGGAGTCGACGGTTCAGCCAGGATGACAAACTTCAAACAAAACCTAAGGGAATCTAACGATAAAGGACCCTACTCAAACTAACACACACAAGATATAACCAGGTAATGTTAATCACGGCCAAATAAATTTTAAGATGCAAGGACACAACTTGACCTTTTCATGTTTTAAGAGTCGAGAAAAGGAAAAAAAGGTGACTCTAGTCGCCTTTGAATGTTTTGTGAGCTCGAAGTGACAAACCGTTCAAGTGAACCTTTTCTTTTAAGGAGTCCGAAAAGGATCAAAAGTGACTACTCTGGAGAGACTAGGCAAAGGGTTTACCAAACAAATCCGTAAAACTGCATATACACCTTGGCAGTCATATGAAAACCAAGGACTTCCCGTACGGCAGTCAATCTTCTCGAATGCTGTGTTCAGTGCATTACGGCTTGTAAGGCGGCAGACACGGATTCCTGTGGATAAAGGATGATAACCTAGTGGGGTGTCCCCTATATACGCGACGGTATGTGGGAGCTCAAGTCCGTGCTAGACCACTATCGAGTCACAAAAGGAGGAATCACCCAACCGTAGTGTGAAACAACAGTAACTAGGTTTAACGACGCCGGAGCACGTCTCTAGCCTAGACCTCTAATTAGTGAGCGTTATGTTCCAATGCATTTTTAAGTTCATTCAGTTCATTTTATGGTTGATCTTTAGTTAAGTTTCAATTTCTAGGTCCTACCGTATGTAATCTCTCACAATTCCCTAAATGCAAACTATATGCCAAAGAATATCATTTCATTCGATGAATACTAACTACGAGAGAGTTGAGAATTTTTCAAACAAAATGACCACAAACAATCAAGAACCACTCTAATGCAGCTAATGACAAATAAATGAAACTTTTCTTTGTTTTAAATCGCTTAATCAATGAAAAGCTTCTAATTTCAATTAACTAATGCAACGCAAAAGAGATTATTCATTTTTCTTTTCAATGGCAAAGTGCACTAAACAAATTTTGAGAGATAGTAACACTGAGCAAAAGATCAATTTCACTCAATGAGAACACAATCGAATCCCCAAAACACCAAAACAGTCCTTCAAACCAAGAAGAAAGCACAAAGACCTCTATGAGCTATGTGATCTAAGCCCAAACGAAGCCAAGCGAAACCCAAGCGAAAAAGAAGCAAATCACTTGAATAACAAGAAAAAGCTTTGACAACTACTGAGAAAATGCAAAAAGTAATCACAAAGTCGACTGGACGATCAAAGAACCCAAGACTCCTACGGAAGGCTCGACACACAAAGCCACTAGATGCCCTAGGGCTAAAAAGTGAAATCGATAGAAAGAGGCAAACACCCGAAGGATGAAGGTCTAAAACCAGTCAAACAAGGATCAAACACACTCCAGTAATTGAAAAAGACGCGGCAACATACAAATCCAAGCTCAGAGGGCTTGAAGACAAGCGAACTGGAAAAGTTGACAATCCTGGTGCGACTGTCAGGCTGCAACTCGCGATTTTATGGGATTGGCGCGGGTTGTTTTTGAGCAACTTGCGCCAATTGGCACGACTGTAAGGCTAAAAAGCGCGCTAATCAAGTTTGCAAAGTCAAAAACAAAAGCAAGCAACTCAGGGCTTGAAGACAGTATCTAGGAAAACCAAGAAGCAAGAAACAGCAAGAAATCAAACCCAGAAAGCTATCTAAGCAACCAAACGAGAAACCAAAGAGACAAGACTCCCCAGCGGAGTCGCCAAATTGTTGTGGAGGTAAATCCCCTCTGCGGACAGAGGCGATCCCTACTAGCCCAGACCAGGTCTAGCAACAATCAAACAATGCTATCACGCAAGTTCCTAATTGCAAATTAAAGGTGGATGATGAGAACCTACTTGGATTCCAATGCTAATATTCGTAGAAGAGACGTTGCTCTCGTTCCTTTGCTTCGGCCGGTCAGAATCCCCACGATATCCATGATTGGACACTTGCACATGCAAAGAACAACAAAAATACAAGAATAAAATCCAATAGATGCAATTATATATGAGTCAGAAAAGATATAACTCAACATCAATCATTACAAAAGACAATGAGAGTGGAACCATAATGATAGTCATCTATTATTGATAAATAACAAAGAAGAATACAACCATAGTTTTGACGTCAAATCCTCCTTTGGCTGGGTAATCAGCTACACAAGTCTTGCAAAGCTTGTTGGGAAGAGGAACAAACCTCTCTCTCTTTGGGTGACAAGAATCTCCTTACTTAGATTTGGCCTTATGGGTGCAAAGAAGGCTCTTGCAGCTTCAAACTCTCTATCACTATGCTGGGACTAGAACTACTGTAACCAGCTTGCTCAAGGCATAGAGGCAAGCTTTTATAGATAGAGAAGAAAGAGATAGGATCAACCACATTATTCATGGGATTGGCTTTATCACTTGGAAACTTCCATGAAAGGTGGCAAACCACTTTCCCTTCTATGGAGATTCGAAGCCAAACCATCCTAGCTCAACATAGATTCAGTTGGTGAATGGGTTGAAGAGAACCTTTGGGAGCTTGTTGGTTAAAAACTTTACTCAATTCGGTTGGCGCGAGTGCGACTCTGAGACAGAGCGCCAATGGCGCGCCCTTTTTAGAGGATTTCCCTCATTGGCACAGGCAGTGAACTGTGGACCCGCGCTAATGCAAAAAGAGTTGTTTTCATGGGTATTTTGCAGGAGATGTCTTTAGGGCATATGACGCTCATACTTAGAGGAATATGATGCAAGTGGTTTCAGGTCATGTCACTTCTCACAGGTCCCGGAATGAGTCCTCCAGTGTGTGGGAGAGGGGTAATAGGGACGGTGACAAACGGTGACAAATTGCTGTGTAACAGTAAGGAAGCATTAATGTCTTATCACAATAGCCGCATTATCATCTATTAGGTCATATAATCATTTTTCATTCATTCACTAATCAAAACATGATGAGATCCATAGATCAAGTCTATCATAAAACGTCCTGATAACCAACATATAACCAAAATAAATAACATGAATATAGAAGTCACAGAAACCACATATGAAAAAGTATATTTACCCATAAAATATAATATGAACGAAGATCTTGTTAACATATGCGAAATGAAACAAGGTCTGGGACTTCCACATATCACCCTACCATAGATTGGGATAAACCAAATCTCTCTTTCGGCGAATCACCCTCACACCATATTTCAATCATGAATGTGGGATCTCGTGGAAGAAACAAAAAAAAACAAAAGCAGGGCTTCCGGAGGCGAAACTGCCTCAACCCTCAACCAGTGATTCCACCACATGGTCGAGCATTACTAAATATCACGATATTGATCTCTACTGAGGTTGTCAAGGGCTCTAGAGTGTTTGTTCCAACCAAGGATTCCTTGACTAGTAACTTAACCCATAACTGTTGTCGGGCTTCCTCAGTATTTGTCCAACCATGGCTTCCAGGACTAGTAACTCAACTCACCGAGGGATTCCTGAGTGTTTTTCCAACCAAGGCTCCCAGGAAAAGTAACTCAACCTAAGATGTTATAGGGCTTATAGGAACTAATAACTCAACCCACAACCAACGGAACATGAGAACCAACAAAAAAACAAAAGTAAAACCCAGAACACCATGTTTATTGAGGAAATGGAAAGGCTAAGTAGACCACTATTAATCTAGGCAATCCTCCATGCCAATGACAACTCATAATGAGAAACCACATGCATATGACATTTATGAAAAAACTAGCAAGGAAATAATACATGCAACTCAGTACCTGCAAGCAAAACTCATTGTAGGTGATGATTATGATTTCCTCTTGCGCTTTCCTAGTCTTCCTTCTCATTCTTGCTCCAAATCCCAAGTATGCCGCACTCTTCCAAGAGTGCTCCAAGAAAAATCCAAGTGTCCAAGTGTATGTGAGAGAGAGAGAGAGAGAGAGAATAGAGAGAGAGTGCTCAAAAACTAAATAGACCAAGGTCTGCCAACTGATCCTCAGAAGCCTTTTTATCGATGGGGCCTCTATTTTCTTCAATTTTTCATTATTTTCCTTCATTTGCCTCCTCACATGCGGCATGTGACCTTTCACCTCCCTTTTCTCCTATTTTCCATTATTTTCATAAATAAAATTCCAATTAATGTATCATGGCTTGCTAAAGCCTTTGGCATTGCCTTTTCCAATTTCCATAGCCAATAATTAATCACAAGTGATTCTCATCAATATGTTTTTTCCCAACATTTAGCTTGGAATATGCGTCCTACGACCATTGTTATCATTTTTCCTTTATTAAATTTATTACCTAGAGTTTTATCGTGGTATGTTAGAGAACCTCCCCCTTGGGGAACACCGTCCTCAATGTTCAATGACATCTACAACCAGAAAGACTGATAAAAGAAAAACATACTGTGAAGGGAGCTTTATAACCTAGCTCATTGCAGTATTTACAATGTTGAACATGTTGTAAGAAACCAACATGAGAAGCATAACAACATGACATTCATAATGACATGACACTTATAAAACAACTCATGGCAGTATTTATATCCATATACATATATACACTTGCCAAATCATCATACCAAAAGATATATCAAGAACATTCACTCAACTAGTGAACAGTGAAGCATACATGGCCTACATTTGATCTTTCATCTCCCATGTAGCTTCATATGGCCCAAAGTATTTCCATTTCACTTTAACCTACTTGAATGCTCGATTCATGAGCATGAGCATCTTTCTCTGCAAAATGCACTGAGGTTCTGGCTGAAATTCTCCTTCTGGCTCCACCTGCAATACAGACCAGTCAATCACATCATCAACATGTTCAACATAATTCTTAAGAAATTACACATGGAAAACAACATGGACATTCGCTGTCGAAGGTAGTGCAATTCAATATGTCACTAGGCCAATCCCCTCAAGAATATTGAAAGGTCCACAACACCAAGGTGCCAACTTGGCGCATGATGCAATCCTCAAGGATCTCTTCTTAGGATTGGTCCATGAGTACACCTATTCCATAGCCTAATACCCCTTAATCTTCTTATTGTAATCTCCATAACTTTTCTTCCTATCTTGTGATGCTTTCAAATTCTTCTTGATAGCCTACATTTCCTGTTCCATATATGCCAACATGTCTGATCCGATCAATACCCTATTAGCTGCATCACTTCAACTGATAGGAATATTGCAACTCTGCCCATAGAGTGCATCAAATAAACTCGTCCTCATAGGCTCATGATACCCATTGTTGTAAGCTAACTAAACCAATGGAAGATACTCTTCTGAATTTCAATGTTGATGCATCACATACATCCTTAACATGTCCTCTAATATATTGTTGATCCTCTATGTCTGTCCATCTATCTGTGGATGATAAGTTGTTTTGAAGGCCAAATTTATACCCAAACCTATAAATAACTCTTTCAATGACCTATAAGTGAACTTAACATCCCTGTCAAACACATTTTTTTTGGAACACCATGTAACCTTAACACATCTGTGATGAATACATGTACTACATCATTAGCTGAATATGTAGACTTTATTGGAATGAAATGCACTACCTTTACTAACATATCAACCATGACTATGATAGAAGTCCATGAAAATGACCTCTCACTTCCACTCTGGGATCAGAATTGGATGTAGTAGACCACCTCAATGCTTACACTCTACTTTTACCTATTGAAAATCCAAGCATCTAGCCACAGAATCTACTATTTCTTTCTTCAAATTTGGCCAATATTAGTGTTAAAGGCCTATGTTTTAGCACTCAAAGTCAGGTTTAGTCATTTCATCATTGTCGTAAATTTGTAAAAGTGTTACTATGATCTCATAGAGATAAAGTCCTTAGTTTTTGTTAAGAGTGTGAGATAAAGTACTTAGTTTCAATTTAGGTTGGGATATATTAAAGTTTATGAGTGATGAAAGACATCAAATCATTGATTTCATAAAATGTCTAGGTTTAGTAAGTATATGGTTAATGTGTCATCCAAGTCATGGATAAAGGTAATAGTGGGTTTGGTTATTCATAATTGGGACAAGTTAGTGGTTTATTTTCACTAAGTTACATATTTAAATCAAATAGTATGTCATATCCTTTCCACCACTTGCAAGTACCAAAGGTGTAAGGTTGCTGCTGTGCTTCTCCCTTATGTTGCACTTGTACATTTTTAAATTTGAAAAGTCATCATTACACTCAATTAAATTTTTAGACTGCATGAAAGGCTACAAATACATATTTTTGATTTAAAAAAATCATCAATTTCATTATCCATCCTGCTTAGGTGCTCTTAATGTCAGTGCGACACTTGCTGTGTTTATACTACATGGGAATTTTTGTGTTCCTACTGAAAAGGTGGAGGTTTAAAAAAAAAAATAAACTAAGGGGTTTGAAGGTCCTAAAGAGGTTTATGAATCTCCAGAAATCATCTACATTATATTTGAATCAATTAAATTCAAAGGAAATTCTCAATTTGACAAATGAATTTTTTTTTCATTTCTGCTACGTTTTTTCGGAAGAAGTGTGTTGCTGTGCTTTTTTACTGTTTTAGCGGTCAAGTTCAAGATTAGTTTCCAACCAAATGTAGATGAATTGGGAAAAGAAAAAGGAGGTTATTTCCAAAATCGAGCTATATAACAACAACCTCGTTAATTTTCTTCACAGGTGTCATAGATTGAAAGATTCAAATGAATATTAATAGACTACTTTCTAGATTTCGCCATTTCCTATTTTTTTCATGATATTTGGGCACAGATTCAAAGGATATGGAGAATAATTTTCGAAAACAGAGAGAGTTTTCTCTCGATAAAAATATAATATACAAAAAACTTCTTTAATTTTTGTAACATCTATCGTGATTCAAGAAATATGATCTAATCTTTGACCACTAGTTTCTAGATATTTGATCCTTATTTCCTAGTAGACAGTTCTAAATCTTAATGTAACTGAATTTATCTTTGGCGAAATGGTTGAACTCAACCTCCTTAGCTTGGGAAATATTGTTTCCCTTATATTTTGTAAATTTCTATGGTAAAGGAGTTGGTTAGTGTGTCATAGAGAAAAGACATTGTGCATTGTATCATTCCATTTCAAAAAAATTGTGAATGATGAAGGTCGAAGTCTACTTGTTCACGGATTCCTGTGTCAATCATTTATGGTGATGTTTATCTCCTATTTCTTTCTTTCCTTATCTTATATTAGGGCTATGCATAAATTTTATTCCTTTAGTGTTTAGTTAAAAGAATATATTCTAGAAATCACTTTTAGGTGCACTATTATAAGTAATTAAACATTTCAGTGTTTTTTTCCTCCACCATAATATCTAAAATTCATCTTGAGCTAGATGCTTTATATATTATCAATTTCATTATTCCTCTACTCTCCTCTCTATAATGAATTTTTTCAAATACACCATAAATGATTTCCTATCATGCCCTTGTCTAAGGATTCTTCATTTTCCCACCATAGCACTAAAAATCTTTAGCTTAATTTGAGTCCAGGCCCAATTTATTTTCCCTCTCCCCTGCCATCAAAATATTAAACTTATTCTACCTTGATTTATAGACCTAGCCTAAGATCTAGAAGATTTCATAACAGGGAGCCCTCTATGGGTTTGAAAGGTCTAGCTTCTAGCCCTAAAGATTGGTTTGTGGTTACCTTTGGTTTCCTCTCCTCATCTTGGAGGAATTAGGAAGTGTTAACATAGTGGCATCATTTTTGAGGAGTGTAAGGTTCCATCTTACCCAGGAAAGAACCATTAAGTTTCAGATCGAATAATTGATGGTGAACAATGATCACACACAATAAGGTTGTGCATTATTCACTCGACAACCCCATTGTCAGCGAGATCCAGAATTCAACTTTTAACATCTCAGTGGCGACTCTTCTAGCTCAAGATGAGTTTTATATTTGCAAGGTATGCTCCCATGAATCGAGATCACATTCTAGGTTTTCTAAATCCCATGCCTTGTGTATATTGACAAGCTTATTTGCCAAAATTTTGAGCTTAGAAAGGAGATGATGTCGCTCTTCATTTGGTCAAATTTCACGTGCATGTATGCAAGCTAAGGGATCAATTTCATGAGGAATTCTTGATGAAGATGTTTATGGTATCCTTAGAGGGAAATTCACAATTATGGTATGAAATCTTGAAAAATTCCTTTTTGTATTCTCTTAGGTATTTTCATACAGTATTTTATGAGAGATATAAAGAATATGATCCTTCCTTGTTGTTAGTCAAAGACTGTTGCATACATTTTAAAAAATTTATTGAGTATTTGGAAACATTTTATGAAGACGATCAATTTATGGATGAAGATATTGTATAGGCTATTCATGAGAACCTTTTCAACCATCAAGAAGATGATGTAGAAGTCAACTTCCATGATCATCAAAATAATTTTCAGCAAACAACAGTTTCACCCATGTCCAAAAGTGAAACTGATCAGAATTTTAATGTTAAAATTCATGTTCCTTCTTTTAAGTATCATGAAGATGTTCATATTTCAAGTGAGGATATCTGATCAAATTGTTCTTCAAATTTCACATTTTTTGAATCTTTGTTTCAAGAAAATAATGTCCAGGAAGATTATGAAAATCAAAGTTTTGAAATTGGATGCATGAAAACTCTAAGCAGTGAAATCATTCACGAGGATAGTTCCCTAGAGTTACAAGGAAATATTGAAGAAAATAAGGATGTTTTAAACTCCTTGGATGAAACTAAAATAATTAATTATTTTACATACTTGGAATAAAAAATCTAAGAAATTTTTAAAGGCCAAAATGAGATTCTTAATGAATCACAAGAAAGGTCCATCTTCTATGTTTTCGCTGAATGTCATGTGGATGTTATATTTAAAACTATTCAATGATGTGCAAAGTCTTACTTTGATGTACATTACATGAGAAGAGAACAATTTTTTTCTTATTCAATTGAGAATGATCTTGAAACTTAAGACATAGACCAATAAAAACCAATAGTTAGGAATGAAGTTTGTCTTTCGATCTTAGCTCATCAAAATGAGGTGATTTTTCATGTTTTCCAAGATCCTTTTTCTAGTTTATTTTGGTTAGCGGAGAAGGTTGGTTTCATGTTATTCTCCATCATAGGGAATAGTTTTGGATGGCAGATTGGGTTGTCATGTTTCAATTTTTTATTTTTGTCTTGAGGAGTTGAAAGCAAAGTGAAATCAAGCAACCATTTATTTGATTGGATATATTAGAAATCTTCTTTTACATTATTGGATTGATTAGTTGGATAAAGTAAGCATATTTTTCATAAATTCTTAATTCAGTTTTCAAAATGTGTTTTTGGATTGAAGCAGTAGTTGTTTTGAGCATTCAATTATTGTTAGTTTCAGTTTGGATTTCATTTTTGGTTCTTGGGCTTACAAAGAAAGAGCATGTTGTAGGATTGGGAGCAACCCAATGAATTAGGCTACTAGCCTATAGTTTTCTTTAACACCTCATAGGGAGTATGCCATCCCCATTGGACCCAATGTTAGAGTCGTATGCTATAGTAATGAAATTCATGTTTAGTCTTTTCATCATTTTGGTTAACTTGTAAAAGTGTTGTTATGACCTCGTAGAGATCAAGTCCTTAGTTTTCGAGAATCTGGATATGGAGAATAATTTTAAAAAATTGAGTGATTTTCCTGTCAAGAACAAGATCATCTACAAAAACCTCCTTCATTTTTGTAACATATGTCATTATTCATGAGATATGATATAATATTTGAATTTTATTTTCCAAAAATTTGATCCCTATTTCCTACCATACAATTCTAAATCTTAATGTAACAAACTCTATATTTGGGGAAATGGTTAAACTCGACCTCCTTAGATTTGGAAAGAAATTTTCCTCTATACTTTGTAAATTTCTATAAGAAATGAGTTGGTTAGTGTGTGAAATAGAAAATACATTGTACATTGTATAGTTCCATTTGAAAATTTCAGTGAATGATGAAGGCCGAAGTCTACTTGTTCAAGGATTCCCGTGTCAATAATTTATGGTGATGTTTATATAGTATTTGTGTTTTTTGTTAATATTTTGTTATGGCCATGCTTAAATTTTATTTCTACAGTATTTAGTTAAAAGAGTTTATTTTATAATTCACTTCCAGGTTCTCTGTTCTAAGCAACGACACATTTCACTATTTTTTCCCTCCACCATAATATCTAAAATTCATCCTCACCTAGATGTTTTAGATATTATCAATTTCATTATTCCTCTACTCACCTCTCTACAATGAAATTTGACAAAGACACCATAAAGGATTTCCTACCTTACCCCTGTGTAAGGATTCTTCATTTTTCCATCACAACATTGAAAACATTTAGCTTAATTTTACTCCATTCCCAATGGATTTTCCCTCTCACCGACCATCAAACTATTAAAATTATTCTATATTGATCTATATACCTAGCCTAAGATCCGAAAGATTTCATAAGAGAGACAGTTCTCTGAGTTTGGAAGTGCTACCTTCAATCACTAAATATTAGTTTGTGGTTACCATTGGGCTCTTCTCCTTAACTTGGAGGATTTATGAAGTGTTAACAAGAATAACCAGTTCATCACTGTTAATTTATTATGATATCCTAGATTACCTTAATATGGCTTAGCATGAAATTACCTCAAGGTAATATTCTTGAGTTCATTGTAATCTCGCACATATATCTTGTCCCTACACCTGACCAATTTGCCCATTGTGAGACGATAATTCATATCCTAATCACCTATACCCTGTTGTAACCTATGCCTAAGCTCTCTATAACTATCATTTGGTTGACCTACCTGTAGGATCTGATCCTATAAGTTTGTCCCATAAGAACTCATAGTTGTAATGTGATTTACCTCTATCCTCATACTAAGAGCATCTGCAGCCCTGCTCTATTTACCTTTAACGTACTTGATCTCAAAGTTGAACTCACTCATCGTGGAAAACCATCTAGATTTCCTAGAATTCAGATTCGATTGGTCAAATAAATACATAATCCATTGTGATCATTCATTAGTACAAACATCCTACCAAGAAGATAGTGCCTCCACATCTTCAATGCATGTATGATAATTTCTAGCTCAGGATCATGTGTCAGATAATTCTGCTCATGTTCATTCATTTTCCTTGATTCATAACACACTACTTGTCCTTCCTACATTAAGACTCCACCAAGCCCTCTCTTGGAAGCATCTATACACACCACAAGCTTTTTATCCATATTTGCAATCTTTGGAACCGGATCATTCATCAAAAACTGCTTCAATTTCTTGAAACTTGCTGCACATTCCTCTGTCCATTCACATTTCTTACCTTTCCTTTGCAATGAGCTGATATGATAAGTGATATGCAAGAAGTCCTTGTAAACCTCCTATAAAAAAATGTCAATCCCATAAATCACCTTACCTCATCTGCATTCCTAAGAGCTTCCCATTCCATGAGAACCCTTATATTTTATGGATCAACTAATATGTTGTCCTTGGAAGCTACATACCCCAGGTAATGTACTTTTTATGAAAGAAACTAAATTTGCTAAGCTTGGTATACAACTGATGTTCTCTTAGAAATATCAATACTGCTACTAAATGTTTGGCATGATATTCGTCATTCTTATAATATACAAATATATCATCAATGAATACAATAACAAACTTTTCTAGATAAGGATGCAATACACTCTTCTCCAAACACATAAAAGTCATTGGAGCATTAGTCAAACCGGGAGGAACTATGACAAACTCATAATCTGCACACTTGGCCCTGAATGTTTTCTTGCAAATATCCTCTTCCTTGTGGCGTACCTGATGGTATCCTGATCTTAAGTCAATCTTCGAGAAAATTGTTACTCCCTTCAACTGATCAAACAAGTCATCAATCCTTGAAAACAAATACCTATTTTTAATGTTCACCTTGTTCAACTGCCCGTAATCAATGATAGCCTCAGAGTACCATCCTTCTTATTCACAAAAAAGACTGGTGCGCTCCAAGGCAACACACTTGGTGTAATGTATCCTTTTTCAAGAACATCCTTCAACTACAATTTCAACTCTACTAACTATGGAGTGCTCATCTTGTACGGTGCCTTTCATGTTGGTGTTGTCTCTAGTACCAACTCACTGGAAAAGTACACTTCTCTATGAGGCAAAAACTCTAAAATATTTGTCGCGAACACATCCTCAAATGGTTGTAGAACTGGGCACCTGCTCAAAACATCTACATCCTCAACTTCCTTACCTTTATCATTGGAAATATGCATTGCAAATAACACACACCCATTCCTATGACTATGATTGGCCTGCATAACTGTCACCATTCTACCTAATGTTTCCGTCTTCTCACCCTACAAGACTCTTTGTTATCGATTGTCATCCAAATACTTAATAGGCTTGTCATAACAACCCACATTAGTCCTTTGAAGATATAACCAATCCACACCCAAAATCATATTGTATTATTCCAATAGAAGTACATTCAAATGCACGGATGTAGACCTACTATTCAATTAGAATGCAAAAGCTCTTACCCATTGATGAACTATTTTCTTAGTACCTGTAGCGAACTACACTAAGTAAGACTCTACATGCCCTGCCTTACTCAAATTGCTTATCTACCATGTTAGGATTAACATAATTATAATTAGATCCAGGGTCAATCAAAATATAAATAACTTGATCACAAATATTACCATCCATCTCATGTTGGCATTGATGTCAACATGGTCAGATGGTGATGGTCATATGCATGTGTGATGAGTTCTTAGTGATGGATGTTTGACTTGATGGTATTGTCACTTGGCATTGATGTCAACATTCTTATCACTTACTAGACCTAGTGGAGATGATGTTGTGGCTTCTAACTTGGATATGGATTCCACATGTGATGTTGGTATGAGGTTTGCATGTTATGTTGATGGTGATGTTGCTACTACAACACATTGGAGTGTTTTTACTACAGGAGGTTGGAGTGCGTCTATATGTGATGAGTTGTGGTTTCTTCTGTTGGAGGTTCTTCCACCCGTGTTGGAGGTAGTTGTATGACATGATGTTGCTACTACAGAAGTTGGATATGCTTCAATAGGAGTTAGATACATTGATACAAGTCCTAGAGGTGTTTCCACAAGTTATGGTTGCTCCTTGAGGAGCTTGTATTGGTACTAAGGTTGGCATAATAGGTCTTGTATGTCAACTATTTATACAGTTGTATACCTGTTGCAGAGGCTTGGAGGAGTGTTCAAGAGCTGAAGAAGATGGTCCATCAGTTGGTAGAGATTTTGGTCTAAAGAAATCATGCTTTTACTAAGCTTAATCCCCAGTCGCATGCACACTTAGTCAATGGAGTCACTGAAAATTTATAGTCGCATGGAGACAGGACCAAGGGAGAATTTATAGCATTAGTCACATGGATGGTAGTGATAAGGGAGAAAATGAGGTGTTTTCATGAGTTTTTCTCTACATTCCTCGCTCTTCTTAGCTAATTTTTGTGTTTTGCTGAAATCCTTGATCGTAACTTTTTGTTTATGGTCATAAAAGTTCATGGGACCTCCAAAAGATGATTAATGTTGAAAATGTCAAAAAGGCTAATGGAGTTGATGGTTGATTTAGTTAATGAGCTAAATCTGGATCAAATCAAGCATATGAACAAAGTTGTGACACCCAATAGTTCTGTGTAATTATTCATTTGAGCACTTCAGTTCATGTACATATTGGAGGAAGCCCATTGTAAGTATGGTTGAGTACACTAGTGTGTGGTGTGAGTGTGAGCTTGGAGAAGACCCTGCGAATTGTGTGAGATTTATTGTGCAAAATTTCTTAAGAAATTTCTAGTTGTAGCAGCAGTGAGCTGAACTATGTTTCAATCATAATATTATGTAGTAAGTGAGGTGTTGATGTGTTGATTGGATTAGATTTTGAAGAGATTGTTTTGCACATGGTGTGGAGTTTTGATTGCATCTTTTAATGTAAATTTATCATTTGATTAAACTTTGTTGCTATGTTATTGTAGTGCTCATGTTAAGAAAGCTTTAGGAGTCCAGTGTCAAAATATATGAAATAAGGCTCACATGAATGAAGTGAAAGCATGGAGGCTTTGAGTATACAGTTACTTGGTAGATTCAGTAGAAGGAAGAGTTGTTTCCATCCAATGGTGGTTGGATAGTTCCAAAAAAATTGAGTGAGGCTCATTGGTCATGATAGTACCAGAAGATCAGAGTCAATAGAATCATTTATTAGTTCAGGAATAGCCGAGACAGGATCATTGATCATGGTGGCCTTCAGCGGATGGTAGTCTCTAGATTTGAGAGAGAAAAAATTTCTTGTTTGAAGGATTCAACATATTGTGAAAGAAAATGAGTCTTTAGCCTCATAGGAGTGATCTTATCCATGCATAAATTTTTCATAATGTAATAAAATATTGAGTAGCACAACAACAATAAGGTGGTTGTTTTCTCGAGGAAGGGCTTTCCACCAAACATACTTGTTTCCTTGTGTTGATTGTTTTTATGGTTGCATGTGTATTTTGATGCGCTAATATTTTCTTATGTGATTTATTTTATCCATGATAAATTATTAATTAATTGGAGAAAAAGTTTGAAAGTACCACACTACTGATTCACCACCCCCCACCTTTCAATATTGAACTAGTTTTCATCAGTCAGTATTAGAGCGGGGCTTTCATGTGTAGCCTAATCATTGGAGAGGGGGTCTTACTCTTGGATATTTTGGAAGATTTTTGCAAATTTTTTGAAATGGATTAGAAAGGTATTCCAATGATTCATAAAGGTAAATTTGCAAGTTGGAGAGAAAATTTGGATTCATATTTCCATTCTTTGATGAAGATATTTTGTTATCAGCTAAATATGGAGCTAAAGATAAATCTAACGATTTGGCTAAAAATATTCTTTTGAATGGTAATAAAAATATGATAGCATGCATGTCAAGAATTGTGATACTGCCAAGGAGATGTTGGCCAAGTTAAATAATTTGTATCTTGGAGGAAAATTGTATTTTTTAGAAATGGAAAAAATGCAAAGGATGTTACTTTTATTGCAGTTACAAATCATTCCTCCTCAAATGATGAATATGAAAGAATGAGTGATAGCAGTGAGATATTGAGCATAACAAATGAAGAGAAATTAAAGATAATTTCACTTGAAGAAAAAATTCAAAGATTGAAGGATGAATTAATTTATGCAAGAGAAGAAGTAGATATGCTCAAAACTAGTGCTCAAGCATCTATAAGAAAATTACAAATTGTTGGAGAACCTAGTTGAAACAAAGATAATGAGATCCATAAGGGATCGATGAAGTAGAATAACAAGCAAAGAAGGCCCAAGAAGAAATATAGAAGTGGAAAGTGTTATAATTCTGCAGTTCATGGGCACATAGAAACAAGTTGTAGTAATGGAGAGATCAAACTCTCTCATCAAAAGGAGTAGGAAAAGAAGAAGCCACATCAAGCGTGTAGAAAAAGGAGGTCTCCATCCAACAGGTATAATAGTCTATTGTATTTTTATTGTTCCTCATCCAATGACTTTGGCCATAGCGCTATTGACTGCATGGAACATGCGAGGAATAGCAATTGGTTCAATAGAAGATATCAATATATTCCTCATTTCCTTGGTCACATTAGATGTTTTGTATGCGACAATGTTGGACATAAGGAGAAGGATTACAATCTTCCCATATGTTACAGGAGATCCATTCAGAAAGATGAGAATATGCAAGGCCAACCACATAAGAAGAAGAAGGCTTAACGGATGAAAGTTTGGAGGGGAAAAGAGCAACAAGGAGTTTCCTCCAAAAATTTAGGCGTACATGGTCTCAAGGAGAGCATATGGTTACATGCAAATTCTTATTTGTGTAGCCATATGGACCAGTGTATGAGAAGAAAAATATTCATTTTTAGAGATGCATGTGTTGAGGGGGAGTACATGATTTTTGAAGTATATATTTTATGTCTGATCTATTTTATTGTACTTTATTTATAAGTTGTATCAGCTATATTGTTACTAATGGGTTTTGGAGAAGCTATATGTTTTTGGAGATTGATGGAGGATTAGACATTCAGGGGGAGAATTGTTTCTTCCTAATATATCAAAAATGTTTTTGGATTGTGTTCCTATGTAGTGCATACATTTGACATTGATTTGATGTAGGGAATAATTTTTTTGGTGTTCTCATATAGTAGCAGAGACATATGATTGGATGGCATAGATGGTATAATGATGAATATCATATTGTTAGATGATATTTTTTTCATATGTTGCCATGCACGTTTTTTTTTTAATCGTTCAAAATAGTTTCATTAGATTTTCAATAAAAAAGCACTTACAAAAGATGTCTTGATGACCCCTTTCTGTCATTCCTACTGGACATGTTGGAATTGGGGGGTTGGACGATGCCATATATAAGTCTTTACATACTTTATTTCCATGCAGTTTTGAATCCATACAATGGTGAAGGGAGACAAAAGGATCACCAGAACTGATAACAACATATCAAGGAGGGGGATGGGGAGGGAGTACAGGGGGAGCTGCAAGATATCCAACACAATGCTGCATATGAAAATCAATATGTTCTAGCTGAGATTCCAGGTTGTGGAGCTGGTCATTCATTCATCATTGGTTGTGGTGAAGGTTATCCAACTATTCCAACATATAATTTTGACAGAATTGTATATCATTTATATAACAAACTCACTTGTTGTGGTCATCATACCTATTTTCACGAAGAATATGCATATTAACAAGGATGTTTCAAAGCTTCTTTGCTATGGAATCCATGGTTACCGGAGCCATGATACAACCTAGAGAATGAACAAGAGAGAGCAACACTTTTCCCTCATGTGCAAGGATTGTCTATTTCCTCGAAGATGATATATGCCTAGAAGTTGGTCAATCCGCATTGATGTGATGTCCCCCCCTTGCCCATGACGAGGCCTCCCTTGTTGGCACAACATTGTTTTCACTACAAAAGGGTTGGAAAGTTGGGTCTTGGAATACTCTTCAATGATCCTGGTAGATAAAAAATGAGGACAAACACAAAAACCAAGATACAAATGGTTTATCCTGAAGTAGACAAGAACCCAATCATGGAGGGTTCGGGGATAGACTATGAGGGACTTGCTCAAAACCCAAAAAATTCCTAGAGAAGACTCTGGCCAATAACCCACTAACCCTCTGATATATATAACAACCAACCGAATGAGCTGAAACCAATCCTAGAGAGTGCGTACCCCATAGTAACACAAATTCAAAGAACAAGAGAATGATAGGGAGAAACACGACTACCCATGGTAAAGAAGCAACCATAGGAGGCCTCTGAAGGCAAACCAGAAACAATCCACTTGCAAAAGCCAAAATTAGAGAACCGACAATTGAGGCTAATGACAAAGACATAATTGGAAACTTTGGAAACGTGGAGAAATGAAAACCATAAATAATAATAGTCCCCATCCCAAGATCCCCAGATATGGTTTGCAAGGTATAAGATAGCCCACTTAGCTAGGAAAAGACAATAGGACATAGTTACCTAACCAAGCTCAGCAAAGAAGACAACCAGAAGAAAGCTTCTCCAAATTCAGCGTGGGTTTTGAAGCTTCCAACTAGAGGCTATGCCAAGACTTAAATATCTGCCGAGCGGTGTTCCCAAAACTTTGATACTTGACTCAGAGCTAAATTCATATCAGAATAAGGCGTGCTAGGCTTCCACTTCATTTCTCATCGAGAGTGAAGACCTCAATGAGCTTCCATGGTCCCTATCACATGCTTTGTAATGCTCCTTCCTTCCCAAATTCATCATTCGAAATTCCAACTGAGAGCGTAACACTTTCTTACCTCTTAACATAATCAATGCACCATCTAGAGAGTTCTTTACATGTGTGTACTATTGATTGAACTACTCATTAATATGAGCATTACTTCCGCATGGTGTAGGGGGAGAGTCTTGAGGGCCTCCGTTGTAACATGTGGTCACCCCCATTGGGGGGTTGTCATGCATGTGTTGCAACGATGGATATTTGTTGTTCTTGGATCATCTAGATTATGCAATTTATGACTCATGTTTTTTTATTTTAGATGCATTATGTTTTTGGTCATGTGTTGTTGGATGGATGAGATATGAGAAGAATGATTGTTGTTTCTCATGATATTTTTATGCATGCTACTGATATATATTTGAATGGATGAGTTATGATTACTATTGCTCATATACGGAGTGTACATGTTTTCTTCTCGTGATATTTTTATGCTCATTGATTTGTTCCTAATGCCTCACTGATGATATGTTTCTCACCTATGATGAGGATAAGTAGTTGCTTCTACTTATGATGCCTTGGTATGATAGATTGTGCTCATTGGTTTTTCTCTCATGGGGAGAGAGAATGTGATGATGAGGATGTATTTGGTGTTGCTTCTATGATATATTGTCATGTTGTTTTATTAGATGGTTTTATTATTGTATCTATGTGGAGATTGGTGATCTTGCTGCAGGAAATTCTTTGATGGGATGGTGATGGCGAAGGTGTTGAGTGGCCATGCACTAGCATATGGTTTTGATAGTGCTCCTACTATTGTTTCTACACATGGAGAGTTGATGCCATTGCTCATGGAGATTTTATGTTTTGATGTATATGCCATGTATCACATATTATTGTTGCTTCCCTATGGAGGATATATCATTTATTATTGTTACCATGTACTCATGATGTTTCATGTTTTGGGAATGTATTGATGACAACACCATTGTGTGTAGATGTAAAAGCTATTTATTATCATTGTTTCATATTATGGGCACATTTATCATGGAGAGACCCATGGTGTCTAGCATGTTTTGTCTTTAACTATATATGGGTCAATGGAAGTCCAAGTTACATTCTATGTGGTAAATCTTTGATGTAGCCCCACTACATTAGCATGCATGATGTAAACTTGGTTCCATAAAAGTCTTGGTTGATGATAAGTATAGTGGAGTCATTTGTCAATCCTATATACTTGTCATTTCCTTGTACATTCTACTTTATGTATTATATGTAATGTACTTCATTGTATATAATGTCCAAAATTAGTTAGGATCATGGTCAATGAGTAGTCTCTTTCACCTAGAAAGGAGGCTCATTCTAGCAAGAATAATGTATGATTGCAACCCCATTACAGGCGTAGGGGAGCATGCTTAGTTTATAGTTGGGATGGCATTGGCTAGAGATTTTGGATTGTTGAGTCAACCTTACATATTGTATTGAGGTTGCCATCAATGCCAAAGGGGTAGTTTGTTGGCATTGATGTTAACATGGTCCTGATGTTGTTAGTCATATGCATGTGTGATGACTGCTTGGTGATGGATGTTTGGCTTGATGGTCTTGTTTGTTTGCATTGACGTCAACATTCTTATGGCTAGACCTAGTCGAGATTATGTTATGGCTAATTACTTGGAGATGGATTCCACATGTGATGTTGGTTTGGGGTTGGGATGTTATGCTGATGGAGATGCTGTTGGTGTAGGAGGATTGAATGGTGCTACTGTAGGAGTTTGGAGTGTTGCTACTGCAGGAGGTTAGAGTGGTGCTATATGTGATGAGTTGTGGTTTCTTGTGTTGGCGTTGATTCCACCCATGTTGGAGGAATTTATGTGACATGATGTTACTACTACAAAAGTTGGATATGTGTCTATAGGAGTCAAAGATGTTGATACAGGTCCTAGAGGTATTGGTATTGGTTCTAAGGTTGGCATAATAATTGTTTCATTTCATATACTAATTTGTATGCTACTTCATTAATTGCAGACCTATTGGAGAGGCTTGGAGTGTTCAAGAGCTGGAGAAGATAGTCCATCAGTTGGAAGAGGTTATGGACTAAATAACTGATGCTTTTACTAAGATTAAGCCCCTATCACATGCATGCTAAGTCAAGGGTGCAATCGAAAATCTATAATCACATGGAGATAGGATCAAGAAAGAAGTTATAGCCCTAGTCACATTGATGACAATTTTAAGGGAGTAACTAAGGTGTTTTCATGATTTTTTCTCCATATTCCCCCCGTTGCTTAGCTAGTTTTTGTGTTTTGGCGACATCCTTGATTGAAACTTTTTGGTTTATGGTCAAAAAAGTTGGTGGGACCTCCAAAAGCTATTTAAAGTTGAAAATCAGAAAGGCTAATGGAGTTAGTGGTTGATTGAGTCAGTGAGATAAATATAGATCAAATCAAGCATATGGACAGACTTGTGATGACCAATATTCTGTGTAATTATTGAGTTAAGCATTTGATATCATCTGCATATTGGAGGAAGCTCATTGTGAGCATGGTTGGTTACACTAGTGCATGGAGTGAGTGTCAACTTGGAGAAGAGCATGAAAACTATGTAATATTTATTATGAATAATTTCTGAAGCAGTTTGCAGTTGTAGCAGTACTGAGCTGAAGTATGTTTCAACCATAATATTATGTAGTGAGTGAGGTTTTGATGTGTGGATTGGAGTAGAGTTGGACGATATTGTTTTGTATATGGTGTGAAGTTTTAGTGTGGAGTTTTGATTACAGAATGTGCTGCAAATTTGTCATTTTGTTGAGCTTTGATGTTATGTTGTTGTAATGGTGACTTTGAGCAAGTTAAGGAGTCTAGTTTGAAAATATATGAAACGAGACTCATATGGAGAAAGTGAAGGGATGGATTGTTTGAGTGTATAGTGACTTGGTAGATTTAGTAGAAGGAAGAGTTTTCTCCATGAAATGGTGGTTGGATAATTTGGCAGAAATTGGGCAAGGCTCATTGGTCATGATAGTACTAACAAATCAGAGTTTGTAGAGTCATTTTTTAGTTCAGGAGTAACCATGAGAGGATCATTGATCATGGTGGCCTTCAATGGATGGCAATCCATATATCTAAGAGAGAAATAATTTCATGTTTTAAAGAGGTAGCATACTTTGAAAGAAGAAAACTCTTCTGGATCATCGGAGTGAGCGCATCCATGTATAATTTTTTTAACACAATAAAATATTGAGCAGCGCAACAATAGCAATGTGTTTTTTCTCCTGGGGAAGGATTTTCCACCATACATACTTGTGTCCTTGTGTTTATTATTTTTATGGTTTTGTGTGTATTTTTGATGCTCTAATATTCTCTTATCTGATTCAGTTTATGCATGAAAAGAGATTAACTAATTGGAGAAAAAGTTTGAAAGTGCCACACTATTGATTCACCCCCGCTCTCTCAATAGTGATCTAGTTTCTGACATCTCAATGATAGATGCCTAATGATCTACCTAGCTATTATCAAATGCTACATAAATATGAGGAATACTCTGTCCAACTTCTGCCACTGTCTTTGATTCCTGAGCACTATAAATATGTGGTATACCACCTTGATGTTGTAGACAATCTCTCCTATGATGAGCATTGCTGCAAGTCCAACACTGTAAAGGATTTCAACCCACACCCTTGTTCTTCTCCATAGACAAAAATTCATGCCCTATGTCAGATGCATTGAAATTATTATGTGGTGTTGAATTCTCTTTGTTATCTATGTCCTGAGGCCTTGTTCACTTCTTAACCCATTTTCCTTTATCCTTTGCATTACCTTTCCAGTCTTTCTTAGTCTCACATATGCGATTTCATTATTCATAACAAAGCTTTAGCTTCTGGATGGTCTCCTCCAATGATCTAGGCTCATTAAACTCAACCCTATCCTTGAATGCTACTAAAAACCCACTGATGAATCTCTCAATCTTTGCCTTCTCTTGCTCGAGGTAAGTCACATATCTCAATAAATCTAAAAATATGTTGGTGTACTCATCATCATTCATAGATCACATATTTAGCTCATCAAATTCCTTCCCCTGTCATCATAGTATCCCTCTGATATGTACTTCTTCCTTAATAGTCTCTCGAACTCACTCCAAGTCAACTCCTTTTCCCAGATGCCTCTGACGTTCTTTACATATGCCCACCAAATACTTTCTTTACCTTTAAGACTAAATTTAGCTACGCTCGCCTTCATGTTTGATAATTAATCATGAAATATGAAGAAATTGATCATCCCTAGGAACGACATTTCTACATCATATGAACTATTCATTTCCCCACTGAATATATTTTTCTTTTCTTTCTTGACTTCATCCACCAAGTATCCCCTCTCACTCGTGCTGTAAGTATGATAATGATGATAACCGTGATACCTATCTAAACCAAAACTAAAGTAAATTCCATGTCCATTGCCTTGTCTATTAGTTGTTTCCAAGAATCTTCCATCTTTGATTGTGTCATCTCTATCCAACCTGTGCCCACCATGAGATCTACTGCCATATGCCCCATTAGTCCTATCCTCTTGCCCAGGACTGATCCGAAGTCATCATTATCTCTACAATTCTAACAAAATATGAAGGATTAGTGCATTAACTTATTTGTATTTCTCTGGTGCCTAAATGGTTCTATCATTGTCTGTTTTGTAACTCATTATTTCTGCCTTAAAACTTCTCAATGTGTCTCGTATGTTAAAATAATTCCTAAAACAATGATGCTCATTTGATCCATAGGGAGAGTGTCGTGAACTGTAGTCTACCATTCTGCTAGTAATCTTTTCTCTTCTCTTCCTGCAAGCTATATCATATGAGCTAAATGAAATCATTAAAAAAAAACATACCTCAGTATAGTTCGGGGAGGATATATCATTTGTAAGACCAAAAAGATTAGCATAATATATGTGTAAACATAATCACAATAGTATATAGACATCATCTCAATCACCATCAAGTTACATGCATGATTCCACAACTTCAACACCAACTAGACACAATTCATGCCTAACAACATAGGTACAATCCACATGTATACAAAATACATACAAACACTCCAATGCATTCATGACGAACAAATTCCAACAACAACACCATCAACTTTTGCATGACATCACAACAACAACCATGACCACCACCATGGATACACAACAAGCACATAGAACACAAGCATAAGGACACATATGTAACCAACATGTATGCATGGCCAATACATCGCCTATCTAGTCCAAGGGGTGAACCATGCTTTGATACCACTCTGTAAAAACCCCTTCACACATTTACCCAAATTAACGAGTTCGTTGGGGTAAAAATGTGACGAGAGGCTACTATGATGTGATTCAACTCCCCAGGTATAGTTAAGGAAGTGGAACCAACATAATGAAACCAAAGTCACCTTCCACACATGCCACAGAACCTTCAGGAGCTAACCAACCCTTCGAGGTGGTCAACCCCACAAACTACTTGACAAATTTAATATGGACTCTTAGTCATCCCCATGACAAGCCATGCATGTGAGTGAGGTATTCCATTCACTCCCACAACAACGCATGCTAGGGACTGTGGAATTTTTTAGGTGGTTCTATGCGAGTGACCCTTGATTCTGAGCCACTTTTTCTTAGCTAGTGCACATAACTTCATGAAAATTTCAGAAATGATGAATTCCATTCAAACGATGTTACTAATGCAAACATTGGTATAATTACTTGATCTAACCCCTACTAGCCATGACAGGAATTTCATCGAACACATCACAAATGTGTAATCTACAGGTCAAAGCAAAATATCTGAGCATAGAGGTCTCATACTTATCTATGATTCATAAGGAACCATTGATGTCTTATCATAATAGCCACATTATAATATATTAGGTCATATATTCATTGTTAATTCATTTTCTAGTCAAACATGATGAGAGACATACATCAAGTTTTTCATAAAACATCGTGATAACCAACATATAACCAACAAAAATAACCACGATGTAAGAACCATAGAAACGACATATGAACAAGTATATTTGCCTATCATATAGTTTAAATGTCTAAGATCAACTTAATAACTAATGCATTCATATAAATTAAATGGCTAACACACATCAATAGACATTAAAAAACTTACCTCATGATACATTTCACATTACCAAAATTAAAAAGAAAATAATAATAAAATAAATTATTCATTAAAATTAACTAAATTATAACTTAGTTTTAAACTACTATTGTTATATTAATTATCAAAAGAGCTAACATATGAGGTGAACATATAAACATTTAGAAAAAAGCATAACATGATTCTTCACCATAGAGGTTAACTCCCACTTTATTTATTAATATCACATGTTTAAAAAATTATCTCTCGTGTTTATATGACATTTTTTTTAATTAATTAATTTAATTAAACATGAAAAAAGGGCATAACTACTTTTGAGATAAATATCAACATTTGATCTCTCATTACTACTAAAAATGTTTTGAAATAGTGTGTGGAAATTAAGTTCCTATTATCCACCAAATAATTGTTGATAATGTAACACCTTTTTCCCACATTTAGCCAAGTTAACCAGTATATTGGAGTAAACATGTGACGAGAGGCTACTATGATGTGATTCAACTCCCGAGGTACAATTAAGGAAGTGGAACCGACATAATGAAACCAAACTGACCTTCCACACATGCTACAAAAACTCTAAGAGCTAACCAATCCTTCCACGTTGTCAACCTATGAAACCACATGGCAATTTACTAATCTCATCCCTTAGTTGCTCCCATGACAAGTCATGCATGTAACTCAGGCCTTCAATTTGTTCCAACAACAGGGAATGTGAGTGACAATGGAATTTTTCAAGAAGTTTTGTTCAAGTGATCCTAGATTCTGAGCTACTTTTATAGGGCTAGGTATGAGGCCACTTCCCATAAATTCATGAAACTTTCAGAAATGATGAAAAACATTGAAACAAGGGTACTAATGCAAAAATTGGTACACGTACTTGATCTGACCCATACTAGCCATGACAGACACCTCGTCAAACATGTCACAAACGTGTAACATAAAAGTCATAACAAGAGATCTCAACAAAGGGGTCTCATACTTATCTAATATTTGTAAGGAAGAATTAATGCCTTATCACAATAGCCACATTATCATCTATTAGGTCATATAATCATTTTTCATTCATTCTCTAATCAAAACATGATGAGATCCATAGATCAAGTCTATCATAAAACATCCTCATAACCAATAGATAACCAAAATAAATAACCTGAATATAACAGTCATAGAAACCACATATGAACAAGTATATTTACCTATAAAATATAAGATGAATGAAGATCTTGTTAACATATGTGAAATGAAACAAGGTCTGGGACTTCCACATATAACCCTACCATAGATTAGGATGAACCGAATCTCTCTTTCAGCCAATCACGCTCGCACCATATTTTAATCATGAATGTGGGATCTCATGGAAAAAACCAAACAAAACAAAACTAGGGCTTCAGGAGGCAAAACTGCCTCAACCCTCAACTAGTGATTCTACCTCATGGTCGAGCATTACTAAATATCATGATATTGTTTTCTACTGAGGTTTTCGAGGGCTCTAGAGCATTTGTTCCAACCAAGGATTCCATGACTAGTAACTTAACCCATAACTGTTGTCGGGCTTCCTCAGTATTTTTCCAACCATGGCTTCCAGGGCTAGTAACTTAACTCACCAAGGGATTCCTGAGTGTTTTTCCAACCAAGGCTTCCAGGAAAAGTAACTCAAACTAAGATGTTACAGGGCTTATAGGAACTAATAACTCAACCCACAACCAACGGAATGTGAGAACCAACAAAAAAGTAAAAGTAAAACCCACAACACCATGGTTATCAAGAAAATTGAAAGGCTAGGTAGACCACTATTAATCTAGGTAATCCTCCATGCTAATGACAACTCATAATGAGAAACCACATGCATATGACATGTATAAAACAACTAGCAAGGAAATCATACATGCAACTCAGTACCTGCAAGCGAAACTCATTGTAGGTGATGGTCATGTTTTCCTCTTGCGCTTTCCTAGTCTTCCTTTTCATTCTTGCTCCAAATCCCAAGTATGCCGCACTCATCCAAGAGTGCTCCAAAAAAAATCCAAGTGTCCAAGTGTATGTGAGAGAGAGAGGGAGAGAGAGAATAGAGAGAGAGTGCTCAAAAACTAAATAGACCATGGTCTGTCAACTGATCCTCAGAAGCCTTTTTATCGATGGGGCCTCTATTTTCTTCAATTTTTCATTATTTTCCTTCATTTGCCTCCTCACATGTAGCGTGTGACCTTTCACCTCCCTTTTCTCCTATTTTCCATTATTTTCATAAATAAAATTCCAATTAATGTATCATGGCTTTCTAAAGCCTTTGGCATTGCCTTTTCAAATTTCCATAGCCAATAATTAATCACAAGTGATTTGCATCAATATGTTTTTTTCCCAACATTCAGCTTGGAATACTTGTCCTACAACCATCGTTATCATTTTTCCTTTATTAAATTTATTACCTAGAGTTTTATCGTGGGCTGTTAGAGAACATCCCCCTTGGGGAACACCGTCCTCAATGTTCAATGACATCTACAACCAGCAAGACTGATAAAAGAAAAACATACTGTGAAGGGAGCTTTATAACCTAGCTCATTGCAATATTTACAATGATGAACATGTTGTAAGAAAGTAACATGAGAAGCATAACAACATGACATTCAGAATGACATGACACTTATAAAACAACTCATGGCAGTATTTATATCCATATACATATATACACATGCCAAATCATCATACCAAAACATATATCAAGAACATTCACTCTACTAGTGAACAGTGAAGCATACATAGCCTACATTTGATCTGTCATCTCCCATGTAGAGTCATATGGCCCAAAGTGTTTCCTTTGCACTTTAACCTACTTGATTGCTCGGTTCATGAGCATGAGCATCTTTCTCTACAAAATGCACTGAGGTTTTGGCTGAAATTATCCTTCTGGCTCCACCTGTAGTACAGAACAGTCAATCACATCATCAACATGTTCAACATAATTCTTAAGCAATGACACATGGAAAACAACATGGACATTCACTGTCAGAGGAAGCGCAATTTGATAGGCCACTAGGCCAATCCTCTCAAGAATATTGAGAGGTCCACAATTCCAAGGTGCCAACTTGGTACATGATCTAATACTCAAGGATCTCTTCTTGGGATTGGTTTGTAAGTACACCTATTCCCAAACCTAATACCCCTTAATCATCTTATTGTAATATCCATAACTTTTCTTCCTATCTTGTGATTCTTTCAAATTCTTCTTGATAGCCTACATTTCCTATTCCATCTCTGCCAACATGTCTGATCCAATCAATACCATGTTAGCTCAATCACTCCAACTAATAGGAGTATTGCAACTATGCCCATAGAGTGCATCAAATAGACTCGTCCTCATAGACTCATGACACCCATTATTGTAAGCCAACTAAACCAATGGAAGATACTCTTATGAATTTCAATGTTGATGCATCACATACATCCTTAACATGTCCTCCAATGTATTGTTGATCCTCTCTGTCTGTGGATGATAAGTTGTTTTGAAGGCCAAATTTATACCCAATCATATAAATAACTCTTTTAATGACCTATAAGTGAACTTAGCATCCCTGTCAAACACATTTTTTTTTGGAACACCATGTAACCTTAACACATCTCTGATGAATACATGTACTACATCATTTGCTGAATATGTAGACTTTATTGGAATGAAATGAACTACCTTTACTAACATATCAACCATGACTATGATAAAAGTCCATGAAAATGACCTCTCACTTCCACTCTGGGATCAGAATCGGATGTAGTAGACCACCTCGATGCTTACACTCTACTTTTACCTATTGAAAATCCAAGCATCTAGCCACAAAATCTACTACTGCTTTCTTCAAATTCGGCCAATATTAGTGTTAGAGGCCTATGTTATAGAAATGAAAGTCAGGTTTAGTCATTTCATCATTGTGGTAAATTTGTAAAAGTGTTACTATGATCTCATAGAGTTCAGGTCCTTAGTTTTTGTTAACAGTGTGAGATAAAGTATTTAGTTTCAATTTAGGTTGGGATATATTAAAGTTTTTGAGTGATGAAAGACATCAAATCATTGATTTCATAAAATGTCTAGGTTTAGTAGGTATATGGTTAATGTGTCATCCAAGTCATGGATAAAGGTAATATTGGGTTTGGTTATTGATCATTGGGACAAGTTAGTGGTGTATTTTCACTAAGTTATATATTCAAATCAAATTGTATGTCATATCCTTTCCACCACTTGCAAGTACCAAAGGTGTAAGGTTGTTGTTGTGCTTCTCCCTTGTGTTGCACTTGTACATTTTTAAATTTGAAAAGTCATCATTGCACTCAATTAAAGTTTTAGAATGCATGAAAGGTTACAAATACATATTTTTGATTTAAAAAAATCATCAATTTCATTATCCATCCTGTTGAGGTGGTCCTAATGTCAGTGCGACACTTGTTGCGTTTATACTACATGGGATTTGTTGCGTTCCTATTGAAAAGGTGGAGGTTTAAAAAACAAAAATAAACTAAGGGGTTTGAATGTCCTAAAGAGGTTTATGAATCTCCAAACATCATCTACATTACATTTGAATCAATTAAATTCGAAGGAAATTCTCAATTTCACAAATGAAAAATTTGTTGCATTTCTACTACGTTTTTCTGAAGAAGTGTGTTGTTGTGCTTTTTTACTGTTTTAGCGGTCAAGTTCAAGATTAGTTTCTGACTAAATGGATATGATTTGGGAAAAACAAAAATAGGTTATTTCCAAAATCGAGCTATATAACAACAACCTCGTTAATTTTCTTCACATGTGTCATAGATTGGAAGATTCAAATGAATATTAATAGACAACTTTTTAGATTTCGCCATTTCCTATTTTTTTCATGATATTTGGGAACAAATTCATAGGATATGGAGAATAATTTTCAAAAACAGAGAGAGTTTTCTCTCAATAAAAATATAATATACAAAAAAATTCTTTTATTTTTGTAACATCTATCATGATTCAAGAAATATGATCTAATCCTTGACCACTAGTTTCCAGATATTTGATCCTTATTTCCTAGCAGACAGTTCTAAATCTTAATGTAACTGAATTTATCTTTGGGGAAATGGTTGAACTCGACTCATTAGCTTGGGAAATATTGTTTACCTTATATTTTGTAACTTTCTATGATAAAGGAGTTGGTAGTGTGTGATAGAGAAAATACATTGTGCATTGTAACATTCCATTTCAAAACATTTGTGAATGATGAAGGTCGAAGTCTACCTGTTCACAGATTCTTGTGTCAATCATTTATGGTGATGTTTATCTCCTGTATTTTTTCTTTATCTTATATTAGGGCCTTGCATCAATTTTATTCCTTTAGTGTTTAGTTTAAAGAATATAGTCATGTAATCACTTTCAGGTGCACTATTATAAGTAATTAAACATTTCAGTGTTTTTTTCCCCCACCGTAATATTTAAAATTCATCTTGAGCTAAATGCTTTATATATTATCAATTTCATTATTCCTCTACTCTCCTGTCTATAATGAATCTTTTGAAATACACCGTAAATGATTTCCTATCATGCCCCTGTCTAAGGACTCTTCATTTTCTCATCATAGCACTAAAAATCTTTAGCTTAATTTGAGTCCACACCCAATTTATTTTCCCTCTCCCTTGCCATAAAACTATTAAAATTATTCTACCTTGATTTATAGACCTAGCTTATGATCTATAAGATTTCATAACAGGGAGCCCTCTCTAGGTTTGGAAGGTCTAGCTTCCATCCCTAAAGATTGGTTTGTGGTTACCTTTGGGTTCCTCTCCTCATCCTGGAGGAATTACGAAGTGTTAACATAGTGGCATCGTTTTCAGGGAGTCAAAGGTTCCATATTCCCCAGGAAAGAACCACCAAGTTTCAGATCTAATTACTAATGGTGAAAAATGATCACAGATAATAAGGTTATGCATTATTCACTCGACAACTCCATTGTCAACGAGATCGAGAATTCAACTTTTAATGTTCCAGTGGCGAGTCTACTAGCTCAAGATGAGTATTATATCTGCAAGGTATGCTCCCATGAATTGATATCACATTCTAGGTTTTCTAAATCCCATGCCTTGTGTATATTGACAAGTTTATTTGCCAAAATTATAAGATTAGAAAGGAGATGATGTCGCTCTTCATTTGGTCAAATTTCACATGCATGTACGCAAGCTAAGGGATCAATTTCATGAGGAATTCTTGATGAAGATGTTTATGGTATCCTTAGAGGGAAATGCATAATTATGGTATGAAATCTTGCAAAATTCCTTTTTATATTCTCTTAGGTATTTTCATATAGTATTTTATGAGAGATATAAAGAATATGATCCTTCCTTGTTGTTAGTCAAATATTGTTGCACACATTTTAAAAAAATTATTGAGTATTTGGAAATTTTTTATGAAGATGATAAATTTATGGATGAAGATCTTGTACAAGCTATTCATGAGAACCCTTTCAACCATCAGGAAGATGATGTAGAAGTCAACTTCCATGATAATAAAAATAATTTTCAGCAAACAATAGTTTCACCCATGTCCAAAAGTGAAACTGATCAGAATTTTAATTTTGAAATTCATGTCTCTTCTTTTAAGTATCATGAAGATGTTCATATTTCAAGTGAGAATATCCAATAAAATTTTTGTTCAAATTTCACATTTTTGAATATCTGTTTCGAGAAAATAATGTCCAAGAAGCTTATGAAAATCAAAGTTTTGAAATTGGAAGCATGAAAACTCTAAGCAGTGAATTCATTCACGAGGATGGTTTCCTAGGGTTATAAGGAAATATTGATGAAAATAAGGATGTTTTAAACTCCTTGGATGAAACTCAAATAATTAATTATTTTAAATCCTTGGAATCAAAAAACTAAGAAAATTTTAAAGGCCAAAATGACATTCTTAATGAATCACAAGAACGGTCCATCTTCTATGTTTTTGATGAACGTCATGTGGATGTTATATTTAAAACTGTTCAATGATGTGCAAAGTCTTACTTTGATGTACATTACATGAGAAGAGACCAATTTTTTTCTTATTCAATTGAGAATGGCGTTGAAGCTTAAGACATAGACCAATAAAAACCAATAGTTAGAAATGAAGTTTGTCTTTCGATCTTAGCTCGTCAAAATGAGGTGATTTTTCACGTTTTCCAAGATCCTTTTACTAGTTTATTTTGGTCAGCAGACAAGGTTGGTTTCATGTTATTCTCTATCATAGGGAATAGTTTTGGATGGCAGATTGAGTTGTCATGTTTCAATTTTTTATTTTTGTCTCGAGGAGTTGAAAGCAAAGTGCAATCAAGCAGCCATTTATTTGATTGGATATATTGGAAATCTTCTTTTACATTATTGGATTGATTAGTTGGATAAAGTAAGCATATTTTTCATAAATTCTTAATTCATTTTTCAAAATGTGTTTTTGGATTGAAGCAGTAGTTGTTTTGAGCATTCGATTACTATTTAGTTTTAGTTTGGATTTTAGTTTTGGTTCTTGGGCTTACAAAAAAAGAACATGTTGTAGGATTGGGAGCAACCCAATGAATCAGGCTACTAGCCTACAGTGTTCTTTAACACCTCATAGGGAGTATGCCATCCCCATTGGAGCCAATGTTAGAGTCCTATGCTATAGTAATGAAATTCATGTTTAGTCTTTTCATCATTTTGGTTAATTTGTAAAAGTGTTGTTATGATCTCATAGAGATCAAGTCCTTAGTTTTCAAGAATCTGGATATGGAGAAGAATTTAAAAAAATTGAGAGATTTTCCTGTCAAGAACAAGATCATCTACAAAAACCTCCTTCATTTTTGTAACACATTTCATTATTCATGATATATGATATAATTTGACTTTTATTTTCCAAAAAATTGATCCCTATTTCCTACCATGCGATTCTAAATCTTAATGTAACAAACTCTATATTCAGGGAAATGGTTAAACTCGACCTCCTTAGATTTGGAAAGAAATTTTCCTCTATACTTTGTAAATTTCTATAAGAAATGAGTTGGTTAGTGTGTGACATTGAAAATAGATTTTACATTGTATAGTTCCATTTGAAAATTTCAGTGAATGATGAAGGCCGAAGTCTACTTGTTCAAGGATTCCTGTGTCAATAATTTATGGTGATGTTTATATACTATTTGTGTTTTTTGTTAATATTTTGTTATGTCCATGCTTAAATTTTATTTCTTTAGTATTTAGTTAAAAGAGTTTATTTTAGAATTCACTTCCAGGTTCTCTGTTCTAAGCAATGACACATTTCACTATTTTTTCCCTCCACCATAATATCTAAAATTCATCCTCACCTAGAAGTTTTAGATATTATCAATTTCATTACTCCTCTACTCTCCTCTTTACAATGAAATTTGACAAAGACACCATAAAGGATTTCCTACCTTACCCTGTGTAAGGATTCTTCATTTTCACATCATAACAATGAAAACATTTAGCTTTATTTTACTCCATTCCCAATGGATTTTCCCTCTCCCCCGCCATAAAACTATTAAAATTATTCTATATTGATCTATATACCTAGCCTAAGATCCAGAAGATTTCATAAGAGAGAGCACTCTCTGAGTTTGGAAGTGTTACCACCAGTCCCTAAATATTGGTTTGTGGTTACCATTGGGTTCCTCTCCTTAACTTGGAGGATTTATGAAGTGTTAACAAGAATAACTACTTCATCACTTCAAATTTATTCTGATATCCTAGATGACCTTAATATGGCTTAGCATGAAATTACCTCAAGATAATATTCTTGAGCTCATTGTCATCTCACAAATATATCTTGTCCCTACACCTGACCATTTTGTCCGTTGTGAGATGATAATTCATATCCTAATCACCTATACCCTATTTTAACCTATGCCTAAACTCTCTATAACTATCATCCGACTGACCTACCTATAGGATCTGATCATGTAAATCTGTACCATAAGAACTCATAACTGTAATGTGATTTACCTGTATCCTCATACTAAGAGCATCTGCAACCCTATTGAATTTACCTTTAATGTACTTGATCTCAAAGTTGAACTCACTCATCCTGGACAGCCATCTAGATTTCCTAGAATTCATATTCGGTTGTTCAAATAAATACATAATCCATTGTGATCACTCATCAGTACAAACATCCTACCAAGAAGATAGTGCCTCCACATCTCCAATGCATGTATTATCGTTTCTAGCTCAAGATCCTGTGTCAGATAATTCTACTCATGCTCATTCAGTTTCCTTGATTCATAACACACTACCTGTCCTTCCTACATTAAGACTCCACCAAGCCCTCTCTTGCAAGAATCTATACATACCACAAGCTTTTTATCTGAATCCATAATCTTTAGAACTAGATCATTCATCAAAAACTGCTTCAATTTCTCGAAACTTGTTACACATTCCTCTTTCCATTCACATTTCTTACCTTTCCTTTGCAATGAACTGATAAGATAAGTGATCTGCCAAAATTCATCGAAAACCTCCTATAAAAACATTTTAATCCCATAAATCACCTTACCTCATCTGCATTCCTAGGAGCCTCCCATTCCATGAGCACCCTTATATTTTATGGATCCACTGATATGCCTTCCTTGGAAGCTACATGCCCCAGGTAATGTACCTTTTCTAAGCATGGTATACAACTAATGTTCTCTTAGAAATCTCAGTAATGCTACTAAATGTTGGCATGATATTCCTCATTCTTATAATATACAAATATATCATCAATGAATACAATAACAAACTTATCCAGATAAGGATGCAATACACTATTTTCCAAACACATAAAGTCGTTGGAGCATTAGCCAAACCAGGAGGAACCACAACAAACTCATAATGTGCACAATTGACCCTAAACGTTGTCCTGCAAATATCCTCTTCCTTGAGGCATACCTGATGGTATCCTGATCTTTAGTCAATCTTCAAGAAAATTGTTGCTCCCTTCAACTGATCAAACAAGTCATCAATCCTCGACAATAGATACCTATTTTTGATGTTCACCTTGTTCAACTGTTTGTAATCAATGATAGCCTTGGAGTACCATCCTTCTTCTTCACAAAAAATACTGGTGCGCTCCAAGGCGACACACTTGGTGTAATGTATCCTTTGTCAAGAACTTCCTTCAACTACAATTTCAACTCTACTAACTATGGAGTGCTCATCTTGTACAGTGCCTTTCATGTTGGTGTTGTCTCTAGTACCAACTCAATGGAAAAATACACTTCTCTATGAGGCAAAAACTCTAAAATATTTGCTGGGAACACATCCTCAAATGGTTGTAGAACTGGGTGCCTGGTTAAAACATCTACATCCTCAACTTCCTTACCTTTATCATTGGAAATATGCATTGTAAATAACACACACCCATTCCTGTGACTACACTTGGCCTGTATAACTGTCACCATTCTAACTAATGTTTCCATCTTCTTAGCCTACAAGACTCTTTGTTACTAATTGTCATCCAAATAATTAATAGGCTTGTCATAAAAACCCACATTAGTCCTGTGAAGATATAACCCGTCCATACCCAAAATCATATTTTATTATTCCAACAGAAGTACATTCAAATGCATGGATGTAGACCTACTATTCAATTAGAATGCACAAGCTCTTACCCATTGATGAACTATTTTCTTAGTACCTGTAGCCAACTACACTAAGTAAGACTTTGCATGCCCTTCCTTACTCAAACTACTTATCTACCAAGTTAGGATTAACATAATTATAATTAGATCCAGGGCCAATCAAAATATAAATAACTTGATCACAAATATTACCATCCATATCATGTTGGCATTGATGTCAACATGGTCATGATGGTGCTAGTCATATGCCTGTGTGATGAGTTCTTGGTGATGGATGTTTGACTTGATGGTCTTGTCAATTGGCATTGATGTCAACATTCTTATCATTAACTAGACCTAGTGGAGATGATGTTGTGGCTTCTGACTTGGATATGGATTCCACATGAGATGTTGGTATGAGGTTTGCATGTTATGTTGATGGCAATGTTGCTGCCACAACACATTGGAGTGTTTTTACTACAGAAGGTTGGAGTGCTTCTATATGTGATGAGTTGTGGTTTCTTGTGTTGGAGGTTCTTCCACCCGTGTCGGAGGTAGTTGTATGACATGATGTTGTTGCTACAAAAGTTGTATATGCTTCTATAGGAGTCAGAGATGTTGAAACAGGTCCTAGAGGTGTTTCCACAAGTTATGGTTGCAACTTGAGGAGCTTGTATTGGTACTAAGGTTGGCATAATAGGTCTTGTATGTCATAGCCCTATTATAAGCCTATTTATTCAGTTGTATACCTATTGTAGAGGCTTGGAGGAGTGTTCAAGAGCTGAAGAAGATGGTCCATTAGTTGGTAAAGATTTTGGTCTAAAGAAATCATGTTTTTACTAAGCTTAATCCCAGTTGCATGCACACTCAGTCAATGGAGTCACTGAAAATTTATAGTTGCATGGAGACAGGACCAAGGGAGAATTTATAGCATCAGTCACATGGATGGTAGTGATAAGGGAGAAAATGAGGTGTTTTCATGAGTTATTCTCTACATTCCTCGCTCTTCTCAGCTAATTTTTGTGTTTTGTTGAAATACTTGATTGTAACTTTTTGTTTATGGTCATAAAAGTTCGTGGGACCTTCAAAAGATGATTAATGTTGAAAATGTCAAAAAGGCTAATGGAGTTGATGGTTGATTTAGTTAATGAGCTAAATCTGGATCAAATCAAGCATATGAACAAAGTTGTGATGCCCAATAGTTCTATGTAATTATTCATTTGAGCACTTCAGTTCATGTACATATTGGAGGAAGCCCATTGTGAGTATGGTTGAGTACACTAGTCTGTGGTGTGAGTGTGAGCTTGGAGAAGACCCTGCGAATTGTGTGAGATTTATTGTGCAAAATTTCTTAAGAAATTTTCAGTTGTAGCAGCAGTGAGCTGAATTATGTTTCAATCATAATATTATGTAGTGAGTGAGGTGTTGATGTGTTGAGGATTAGATTTTGAAGAGATTGTTTTGCAGATGGTGTGGAGTTTTGATTGCAGCCTGTATTGTAAATTTATCATTTGATTAAGCTTTGCTGCTATGTTATTGTAGTGCTCACGTTGAGCAAGTTTAAGGAGTCCAGTGTCAAAATATATGGAATGAGGCTCACATGGATGAAGTGAAAGCATGGAGGCTTTGAGTATATAGTTACTTGGTAGATTCAGTAGAAGGAAGAGTTTTTTCCATCCAATGGTGGTTGGATAGTTCCAGAAAAACTGAGTGAGGCTCATTGGTCATGATAATACTAGCATATCAAAGTCAGTAGAATCATTTATTAGTTCAGGAGTAACTTGGAGAGGATCATTGACCATGGTGATCTTTAATGGATGGTAGTCTCTAGATCTGAGAGAGAAACAATTTCCTCTTTGAAAGATTCAACATATTGTGAAAGAAGATGAGTCTTTAGCCTCATAGGAGTGATCTTATCCATGTATAATTTTTTCATCATGTAATAAAATATTGAGTAGAATAGCAACAATAAGGTGGTTGTTTTCTCAAGGAAGGGTTTTCCACCAGACATAATTATGCCCTTGTGTTGATTGTTTTTATGGTTGCATGTGTATTTTGATGTGCTAATATTTTCTTATGTGATTTATTTTATCCCTGATAAAATATTAATTAGTTGGAGAAAAAGTTTGAAAGTACCACACTACGATTCACCACCCCCCACCTTTCAGTAGTGACCTTGTTTCCATCATTCAGTATCAGAGCGGGGCTTTCGTGTGCAGCCTAATCATTGGAGAGGGGGTCTTGGATATTTTGGAAGATTATGGAAAATTTTCTGAAATGGATTAGAAAGGTATTCCAATGATTCATAAAGGTAAATTTGCAAGTTGGAGAGAAAAATTGGATTCATATTTCTATTCGTTGATGAAGATATTTTGTTATTAGCTGAATATGGAGTTAAAGATAAATCTAACGATTTGGCTAAGAAGATTCTTTTGAATGGTAATACAAAATATGCTAGCATGCATGTCAAGCATTGTGAGACTGCCAAGGAGATGTTGGCCAAGTTAAAGAATATGTATCTTGGAGGAAAATTGTATTTTTTAGAAATGGAAAAAATGCAAAGGATGTTACTTTTATTGCAGTAACAAATCATTCCTCCTCAAATGATGAAGATGAAAGAATGATTGATATCAGTGAGATATTGAAAATAACAAATGAAGAGAAATTAAAGATAATTGCACTTGAAGAAAAAATTCAAAGATTGAAGGCTAAATTAGTTTCTGCAAGAAAAGAAGTATAGATGCTCAAAACTAGTGCTCAGGCATCTATAAGAAAACTAAAAATTGTTGGAGAACCTAGTTGAAACAAAGATAATGAGATCCATGAGGCATCGATGAAGCAGCATAACAAGCAAACAAGGGCCAAGAAGAAATATATAATTGGAAAGTGTTATAATTCTGGAGTTCATGGGCACATAGAAACAAGTTGCAGTAACGGAGAGATCAAACTCTCTCATGAAAAGGAGCAGAAAAAGGAGAAGCCACATCAAGCATGCAGGAAAAGGAGGTCTCCATCCAACAGGTATAATAGTCTATTGTTATTGTTCCCCATCCAATGACTTTGGCCATAAGGCTATTGACTACATGGCACATGCGAGGAATAACAATTGGTTCAACAGAAGATATCAACATATTACTCATTTCTTTGGTCCCATTAGATGTTTTGTATGTGACAATGTTGGACATAAAGAGAATGATTACAATCTTCCCGTGTGTTATAGGAGATCCATTCAGAAAGATGAGAATATGCAAGGCCAAGCACATAAGAAGAAGAAGGCTCAACAGATGAAAGTTCGGAGGGGAAAAGAGCAACAATGGTTTTTCTCCAAAAATTTAGACCTACATGGTCTCAAGGAGAGCATATGGTTACATGCAAATTCTTATTTGTGTAGCCATATGGACAAGTGTATGAGAAGAAAAAAAATCATTTTTAGAGATGCATGTGTTGAGGGGGTGTACATGATTTTTGAAGTATACATTTCATGTCTGATCTATTTTATTGTAGTTTATTTATCAGTTGGATTGGCTATATTGTTACTAATGGTTTTTGGAGAAGCTATATGTTTTTGGAGATTGATGGAGGATTAGACATTCAAGGGGAGAATTGTTTCTTCCTAATATATCAACAATGTTTTTGGATTGTGTTCCTATGTAGTCCATACATTTAATATTGATTTGATGTAGGGAATAATTTTGGTTGGTGTTGTCATATAGTAGCAGAGATATATGATTGCATGGCATAGATGGTATATTGATGAATATCATATTGTTAGATGATATTTTGTTCATATGTTGCCATGCATGTGTTTTTTTTAATCGTTCAAAATAGTTTCATTAGATTTTCAATAAAAAAGTACTTATAAAAGATGTCTCGATGACCCCTTTTCTGTCATTCCTATTGGACATGTTGGAATTAGGGGGTCGGAGGATGCCACATATAAGTCTTTACATACTTTATTTCCACGTAGATTTGAATCCATACAATGTTGAAGGGGGACAAAAGGATCACCAGAACTGATAACAACATATCAAGGAGGGGGATGGGGAGGGAGTATAGGGGGAGCTACAAGATATCCAACACGATCATGCTTATGAAAATAAAAATGTTCTAGCTAAGATTCTAGGTTGTGGAGCTGGTCATTCGTTTAGTGTTGGTTGTGGTGAAGGTTATCCAACTGTTCCAATATCTCATTTTGATAGAATTGTATATCATTTATATAAGAAAATCACTCGTTGTGGTTGTCATACCTATTTTCATGAAGAATATGCATATTAACAAGGATGTTTCAAAGCTTCTATGCTATGGAATCCATGGTTACTGGAGCCATGATACAACCTAGAGAATGAGCAAGAGAGAGTGCCACTCCTCCCTCACGTTTGAGGATTGTCGATTTCCTCAAAGATGAGATATGACTATAAGTTGGTCAATCTGCATTGATGTGATGTGCCCCCGTTGCCCACGATGAGGCCTCCCTTGTTGGCACAACATTGTTTTCACTACAAAAGGGTTGGTAAGTGGGGCCTTGGAATACTCTTCAATGATCCTGGTAGATAAAAAATGAGGACAAACACCAAAACCAAGATACAAATGGTTTATCCTGAAGTAGACAAGAACCCAATCACGGAGGGTTTGGGGATAGACTATGAGGGACTTTCTCAAAACCCAAAAAATTCCTGGAAAAGACTCTGGCCAATAACCCACTAACCCTCTGACATATATAACAACCAACTGAACAAGCTAAGACCAATCCTAGAGAGTGTGTACCTCGTAGTAACACAAATTCAAGTAACAAAGAGAATGATAGGGAGAAACAAAACTACCCATGGTCAAGAAGCAACCATACGAGGCCTTTGAAGGCAAACCATAAACAATCCACCTGCAAAAGCCAAACTTACAGAACTGACAATTGAAGCTAATGACAAAGACATAATAGGACACTTTGGAAACTTGTAGAAATGAAAACCATAAATCCTAATAGTCCCCATCCCAAGGTCCCCAGATATGGCTTGGAAGGCATAAGATAACCCACTTAGCTAGGAAAAGACAATAGGACATAGTTACCTAACCAAGGTCAGCAAAGAAGACAACCAGGAGAAAGCTTCTCCAAATTCAGCGTGGGTGTTGAAGCTTCCAACTATAGGCTATGAAAAAACCTAAATATCTGTCGTTGGTGTTCCCAAAACCTAGATACTTAATCCAGAGCTAAATTCATACCAAACTAAGGCATGCTAGGCTTCCAATTCATTTCTCATCTACAGTGAAGACCTCAGCGAGCTTCCATGGTCCCTGTCACATGCTATATAATGCTCCTTCCTTCCCAAATTCATCATTCGAAATTCCAACCGGGAGTGTAATGCTTTCTTACATCTTAACATAATCAACGCACCATCTAGAGAGTTCTTTACATGAGTGTACTATTGATTGAACTACTCATTAATATGAGCATTACTTCCGCATGGTGTAGAGGGAGAGTCCTGAGGGCCTCCGCTATAACATGTGGTCACCCCCATTAGGGGGTTTTCATGCATGTGTTGCAACGATGGATATTTGTTGTTCTTGGATCATTTAGATTATGCACTTTATGACTCACGTTTTTTCATTTTAGATACATTATGTTTTTGGTCATGTGTTGTTGGATGGATGAGATATGAGAAGAATGATTGTTGTTTCTCATGATATTTTTATGCATGCTACTGATATATATTTGGATGGATGAGTTATGATTACTATTGCTCATATAAGGAGTGCACATGTTTTCTTCTGGTGATATTTTTATGCTCATTTATTTGTTTCTAATGCCTCACTAATGATATGTTTCTCACCTATGATGAGGATAAGTAGTTTCTTCTACTTATGATGCCTTGGTATGATGGATTGTGCTCATTGATTTTTCTCTCATGGGGAGAGAGAATGTGATGATGAGGATGTATTTGGTGTTGCTTCTATGATATATTGTCATGCTGTATTATTAGATGGTCTTATTGTTGTATCTCTGTGGAGCTTGGTGATCTTGCTACAGGAAATTCTTTGATGGGATGGGGATGGTGAAGGTGTTGAGTGGCCATGCACTAGCATATGGTTTTGATAATGCTCCTAATATTGTTTCTACACATGGAGAGTTGATTCCATTGCTCATGGAGGCTTTATGTTTCGATGTATATGCCATGTATCACATGTTATTGTTGCTTCGCTATGGAGCATATATCATTGCTCATTGTTGCCATGTACTCATGATATTTCATGTTTTGAGAATGTATTGATGACACCACCATTGTGTGTACATGTAAAAGCCATGTATTATCATTGTTTCATGTTTTGGGCACATTTATCATGGAGAGACCCATGGTGTCTAACATATTTTGTCATTAACTATATATGGGTCAATGGAAGTCCAAGCTACATTCTATGCTGTATATCTTTGATGTAGCCCCACTAAATTAGCATGCATGATGTAAACTTGGTTCCATAAAAGTCTTGGTTGATGATAAGTATAGTGGAGTCATTTGTTAATCCTATGTACTTGTCATTTCCTTGTACTTTCTCCTTGAAGTATTGTATGTAATGTACTTCATTGTATATAATGTCCAAAATCAGTTAGGATCATGGTCGATGAGTAGTCTCTTTCACTTGGAAAGGAGGCTCATTCTATCAATAATAATGTATGATTGCAACCCCATTACAGGCTTGGGGGAGCATGCTTAGTTTAGAGTTGGGATGGCATTGACTAGAGAGATGATTGGCAGCTAAGGTTCTTGTTTTGGTCTACATTAGTCATCTATTAGCATGATGTTGATTATGATAGGGTGAGTGCTTCTCTCATCCTGCACATTATTGGGATTGTACTTTAGCGTTTGTATGGCCCTTTGCCATTGATGTCAAAGGGGGAGAGATTTTGGATTGTTGAATAAACCTTACATATTGTATTGAGGTTGCCATCAATGCTAAAGGGGTATTTTGTTGGCATTGTAGTGTTGGAATTGATGTTAACAAGGTCATGATGTTGTTAGTCATATGCATGTGTAATGAATGCTTGGTGATGGATGTTTGGCTTAATGGTCTTGTTTGTTTACATTTACATCAACATTCTTATGGCTAGACCTAGTTGAGATGATGTTGTGGCTACTTACTTGGAGATGGATTCCACATGTGATGTTGGTTTGGGGTTGGCATGATATGTTGATGGAGATGTTGCTGGTGTAGGAGGTTTGAGTGGTGCTACTATAGGAGTTTGGAGTGTTGCTACTGTAGGAGGTTGGAGTGGTGCTATATGTGATGAGTTGTGGTTGCTTGTGTTGGCGTTGATTCCACCCATGTTGGAGGAATTTATGTGACATGATTTTGCTACTACAAAAGTTGAATATGTGTCTACAGGAGTCAAAGATGTTGATACAGGTCCTCGAGGTATTGGTATTGATTCTAAGGTTGGCATAATAATTGTTTCATTTCATATACTCATTCATACACTACTTCATCAATTGCAAACCTATTGGAGAGTCTTGGAGGAGTGTTCAAGAGCTGAAGAAGATAGTCCATCAATTGGAAGATGTTATGGACTAAATAACTTAAGATTTTACTAAAATTAAGCCCCAATCACATGCATGCTAAGTCAAGGGTGGAGTCAAAAATCTATAATCACATGGAGATAGGATCAAGAAATAAGTTATAGCCCTAGTCACATTGATGACAATTTTAAGGGAGTAACTAAGGTGTTTTCGTGATTTTTGCTCCGTATTCCCCCCGTTTCTCAACTAGTTTTTGTGTTTTGGCGACATCCTTGATCGAAACTTTTCGGTTTATGGTCAAAAAATTTGGTGGGACCTCCAAAAGCTATTTAAAGTTGAAAATATCAAAAAGGCTAATGGAGTTAGTGGTTGATTAAGTCAATGAGCTAAATATAGATCAAATCAAGCATATGGACAGACTTGTGATGACCAATAGTTCTGTGTAATTATTGAGTTGAGCACTTGATATCATCTACATATTGGAGGAAGCTCATTGTGAGCATGGTTGGTTACACTAGTGCATGGAGTGAGTGTCAACTTGAAGAAGAGCATGCAAACTATGTGAGATTTATTATGCATAATTTCTGAAGCAATTTGCAGTTGTAGTAGTACTGAGCTGAAGTATGTTTCAAGCATAATATTATGTAGTGAGTGAGGTGTTGATGTGTGGATTGGAGTAGAGTTGGACGAGATTGTTTTGTATATGGTGTGAATTTTTAGTGTGGAGTTTTGATTGCAGCTTGTGCTGCAAATTTATCATTTCGTTGAGCTTTGATGCTATGTTGCTGCAATGCTGATTTTGAGCAAGTTAAGGAGTCCAGTTTGAAAATATATGAAATGAGACTCACATGGAGGAAGTGAAGGCATGGACTGTTTGAGTGTATAGTGACTTAGTAGATTTAGTAGAAGGAAGAGTTTTCTCCATCAAATGGCGGTTTGATAACTTGACAGAAATTGGGCAAGGCTCATTAGTCGTGATAGTACTAGAAAATCAGAGTTTGTAGAGTCATTTTTTAGTTCAGGAGTAACTGGGAGAGGATCATTGATCATGGTGGCCTTCAATGGATGGCAGATCATATATCTAAGAGATAAATCATTTCATGTTTTAAAGAGGTAGCATACTTTGCAAGAAGACGAGTCTTATTTCTCATAGGAGTGAGTGTATCCATGTATAATTTGTTTAACACATAATAAAATATTGAGCAGTGCAAAAATAGCAGTGTGTTTTTTCTCCTGGGGAAGGATTTTCCGCCATACATACTTGTGTCCTTGTGTTTATTATTTTTATGGTTTTGTGTGTATTTCTGATGGTCTAATATTTTCTTATGTGATTCAGTTTATGCATGATAAAAGATAATTTAATTGGAGAAAAAGTTTGAAAGTGCCACACTACTGATTCACCCCCACTCAATAGTGATCTAGTTTCTGACATCTCAATGATAGATGCCTGATGATCTACCTAGCTGTTATCGAATGCTGCATAAATATGAGGAATACTCTATCCAAATTCTACCACTGTCTTTGACTCCTGAGCACTATAAATATGTGGTATACCACCTCGATGTTGTAGACAATCTCTCCTACGATGAGCCTTGCCGCAATTCCAACACTGTAAAGGATTTCAACCCACACCCTTGTTCTTCTCCATAGACAGAAATTCATGCCCTATGTTAGATGCATTGAAATTATTATGTGGTGTTGAATTCTCTTTGTTATCTATGTCCTGAGGCCTTGTTCACTTCTTATCCCATTTTTCTTTATCCTTTGCATTACCTTTCCAGTCTTTTTAGACTCACGTATGCACTTTCATTAATCATAACAATGCTTTAGCTTCTGGATGGTCTCCTCCAATGATCTAGTGCTCATTAAACTCGATCCTATCCTTGAATGCTACCAAAAACCCACTAATGAATCTCTCAATCTTTGCCTTCTCCTCCTTGAGGTAAGTCACATATCTCAATAAATCTAAAAATATGTTGGTGTACTCGTCATCATTCATAGATCCCATATTTACCTCATCAAATTCCTTCCCCTGTCATCATAGTATCCCTCTGATATGTGCTTCTTCCTTAATAGTCTCTCAAACTCACTCCAAGTCAATTCCTCTTTCCTGATGCCTCTCATGTTCTTTACATATGCCCACCAAATATTTTATTTACCTTTAAGACTAAATTTAGCTACTCTCACCTTCATGTTTGATGATTAATCATGAAATATGAAGAACTTGATCATCCCAAGGAACCACATTTCTACATCATGTGAATTACTCATTTCCCCACCAAATATATGTTTCTTTGCTTTCTTGACTTCATCCACCAAGTATCCCATGTCACTCCTATAAGTATGATAACGATGATAACCGTGATACCTACCTAAACCAAAACTAGAGTAAATTCCATTTCCGTTGCCTTGTCTATTAGTTGTTTCCAAGAATTTTCCATCTTTGATTGTGTCATCTTTATCGAACCTATGCCTACCATGAGATCTACTGCCATATGCCCCATTAGTCATATCCTCTTGCCCATGACTGATCCGAAGTCATCATTGTCTCTGCAATTCTAACAAAATATGAAGGATTAATGCATTAGATTATTTGTGTTTCTCCAGTGCCTAAATGATCCTATCATTGTATATTTTGTAACTCATTATTTATGCCTTAAAACTTCTCAATATGTCTTCTATGTCAAAATAACTCATAAAACCATGATGCTCATTTTATCCATAGGGAGAGTGTCATGAACTGTAGTCTACCATTCTGTTAGTCATCTTTTCTCTTCTCTTCCTGCAAGCTATATCATGTGAGCTAAACGAAATCATAAGCAAGAAAACATACCTTAGTATAGTTTGGGGAGGATATCTCATCTAAAATACCAACAAGATTAGCATAATATATGTGTAAACATGATCACAACAATATATAGACATCATCTCAATCACCATCAAGTTACATGCATGATTCCACAACTTCAACACCAACTAGGAACAATTCATGCCTAACAACATAGGTACAATGCACATGCATACACAATACATACAAACACTCACATGCATTCATGATGAACACATTATGACAACAACACCATCAACTTTTGCATGACATCACAAAAAAAACCATGACCACCACCATGCATACACAACAAGCACATAGAACACAAGCATAAGGACACATATGTAACCAACGTGTATGCCTGACTAATACACCACCTATCCAGTCTAAGGGGTGAACCATGCTTTGATACCACTCTGTAACAACCCCTTTGCACATACCCAAGTTAATGAGTTTGTTGGGGTAAAAATGTGACGAGAAGCTACTATGATGTGATTCAACTCCCTAGGTATAGTTAAGGAAGTGGAACCGACATAATGAAACCAAACTCACCTTCCACACTTGCCACAAAACCTTCAGGAGCCAACCAACCCTTCGAGGTGGTCAACCCCTCAAACTACTTGAAAAATTACTAATATGGACTCTTAGTCATCCCCATGACAAGCCATGCATGTGACTGAGGCATTCCATTCACTCCCATAGCAAGGCATGCTAGGGGTTGTTGACTTTTTCAAGTGTTTTTGTGCGAGTGACCCCTGATTCTAAGCACCTTTTTCTTAGCCACTGCACACAACTTCATGAAAATTTCAGAAATGATGAATAACATTGAAACAAGGTTACTTACTTGATCTAACCCCTACTAGCCATGACATGAATTTCATTGAACACATCACAAATGTGTAATCTACAGGTCAAAACAACATATCTCAACATAGAGGTCTCATACTTATCTATGATTCATAAGGAACCATTGATGCCTTATCAAAATAGCTTCATTTAATATATTAGGTCATATATTCATTGTTAATTCATTTTCTAATCAAAACATGATGAGAGACATACATCAAGTTTCTCATAAAACATCGTGATAACCAACATATAACCAACAAAATTAACCACAATCTAAGAACCATAGAAATGACATATGAACACGTATATTTACCCATAAAATACAAGAGGAAATAAGGTCTTGCTAACATATGAAAAATGCAACAAGGTTTGGGACTTCCATATACCACCCAACCATAGATTGGGCTGAACCAAATCTCTCTTTTAGCCAATCACCCTCATGCCATATTCCAAGCATGAATGTGGGATCTCATGGAACAAGCCAAACATAAAAAAACTAGGGCTTCAAGAGGGTAAACCACATCAATTCTCAACTAGTGATTCTACCTCATGGTCAAACATCACTATCTGTTAGCCCAAGCTGTCAAGAGCTCCCCAACATTTGTTCCAACGAGGGCTTTGAAGACTAGCAACTCAACCCATAGCTATTGTCGGGCTTCGAGAGTGTTTTCCTAATAAGGGATTTCAGGAGTAGTAACTCAACCCACCAAGAGATTCCTGAGCATTTTTACAACCAAGGCTTCTAGGGAAAGTAAATCAAGCCAAGTTGTTACATAAATGGGAAATGGGAAAGCTAGGGAAAGTAAATCAACACCATGACTGTCAAAGAAATGAGAAAGCTAGGGAAGCCAATGTCAATCGAGGCAATCCTCCATGCCAATGACAGATCATACCTAGAAACCACATGCATATGCCATGCATGCTAAAACTAGCAAGGAAATCATACACGAAACTCCGTACCTGCAAGCAAAACCCATTGTAGTTGTTGATCGTGATGTCCTATTGCGCTTTCCTATTCTTCCTTTTCCTTCTTGCTCCAAATCCCAAGTATGCCATACTCCTCCAAGAGTGCTCCAAGAAAAATCTAAGTTTCCAAGAGTATGAGAGAGAGAGAATAAAGAGAGAGAGCTCCAAAACTGAAGTGCCCAAAGTCTCTCAACTTATCATGAGAAGTCTTTTTATTAATGAGGTCTTAATTTTCTTAAATTTTCTCTTATTTTCCCTCATTTTCCTCCTTGCTTGCAACATGTAACATTTCACCTCCATTTTCTCCTATTTTCAATTACTTTCATAATTTAAATGACAATTAATGTCTCATGTCTTACTATGTTTTTTTTCAACATTTAGCTTTGAATACCCATGACCATGGTTATTATTATACTTTTATTAACTTTATTACATGAATTTTTACCCAAAATTGTTACAAATAATTAAATTAAATTATAAAAATTGACCATTCTAAAATAAACATGACTATAGTTATTAATAATACAACTATAATTTTGGAAGTATTTTTGTCTTCTCATAATTTTTGTTATTCACTTGAGGCTTTTCACTATCATAACAAGTGAATAAACCAAATTTTAAAAATCCCAAAAGATTATGTTTCCAAAGTTTTCTTTTTATTTTAAATTGTAATATAATATCACACATATATTTTAAATTTCATGTCAAACAACAATATGTTAATCACTCACACACACACACACACACACACACACACACACACACACACACACACACACACACACACACACACACACACACACACACACACACACACACACACATATATATATATATATATATAACCACATTGTTAAATGATCACATATATGTTATTATTTCGCAAAACTATGCAATATCTCACAAATAACCAATAAGTAAAAATGTTGTTGCTGAAAATTCTAGATGCACAAATGTGCCCCAAGAGTTACAGCCTCCTAAGAGAGATTAGAGCTGGTGAAAAGCTGGATTCATCTTTATTGAGCAAGAAATAATAGTTACATCAAAAACTATCCACAAGGGAAAGCTTGAAAGTGTGCTGAAATCCAGAGCTAATCTACTGCCTAAAAAATGACTAAAATCGAACTACAAACTAGCTAAATTCTGCCTACAAAACGACTAACTGAAATGAGGCCCTAAGACTTCTTATTTATACAAATTGAGGGCCCCAACGGCCCTCCTAAACTTTAGGAACTCGGCTGCCAAAACTTGTAGTTAACAACAACTTTACTAGCCCTTGCTCGGCTGCCCTTGTGATAATTGATTTGGTGGCCCTTGAACTCCGAGCTGATGGTGGAGAATTCGAGTAAGGGCCCATAAATGAAGGGGACACCTTCCTAAAAATCCTCTCCACGAATTTAGTTGCCAAGTGCTCACTTAAACCTTTGATTTTGTCTCCAAATTGACCAAAAAACTGCATAAAGCACACATTAGACTTGTTGGCATAATGACTAACCCAATTCACTCTATTAGCATAAATATAATAAAAAACATGCAATAAACTAATGAGAATGGTGGATTAAGTCGAATTAGGAGGCTAAATGAGCCCATATAATTATCCATTTTTGGGGCTCATCAGAATGTTATCAATTTGTTATCTGAGGGCATGGGTGAAGTGAATGATGATAGTGGTTTTTTGCCACTGTCGGCCTCTCTCTCAAACAAACAAACAAAAAGGCTTGGTTTTGTATTCATTCCTTCCTCAGTTCTCAAAATTACAATTACCTTGACATTTTCTCCTAATCATTTGCTACTGTGAAAAGAAGGTTTTACATTTAAAATATTATTTATTTTTACATTTAAAATATAAATAAATAATATGACAGATCTTTTCTTGCAATCAGATTTTAAGAGTGATTTGTTTAAATTCAAACTGATCAAAGTTTAGGAATTGATAATTCTTTAAAATAATTAAAAAATATGTGTTTTTTATACTTAATAATTATTTATACTTATCAATTATTTTTTAAAGTGATTTATGTTGGAATTGCTCAAATATATATATATTCATATTTTAATAAACTAACACAATTACACTAATTTTTTTAATAATAATAATTATTATAATAATGAAAATTATTATTATAATATAAATATAATAGTTATAAAAATATACAAAATAATAATTATTATAAAAAATATTATTAGTTAAAAAACATAATAATTATAGAAGTGGTCATTTTGTATAGGGTAGTAATTTGTGTATTCAAGCTTGTGTGATCCATAATGAATTAAGCAAATTCTTTTGGTAGAAATGAGATAAGAGAAATTTTTGGGAGACGGTTTCGAACCAACAAGTCTGGTTCATCATGAGGATGAGATGATGAACCACACTTATTGGTTCTAAATGCGTCTGGAAAAAATTTCTCTTATGTGATTTCTACCAAAGACTTTCCTTAATAATAATAATAATAATTATAATAATTATTATTATTTCAGTGATTTATAATGCTAGGAAAGCTTTTTGGGATTAATCGCATATGATTTTTGCAGTCTAAAAAAACATTTCAAGCCCTTTATTGTGGTTCATCAAGAGTACATAAATAGAGAACATAATTTAACACAAAATATAACTAGTCTCAAGATTATTATTATTATTATATTAATGAAATTTTGGTAGTGACCAATTTAAATTCAAATTCATGAACATAGAAGACATGATTTAACACAAAATATAAATAGTGTCAAGATCATTATTTTTATTATAATGAAAATTTTGGAGTGACCAATTTAAATTCAAACTTATGAGAAGTTTGTAGTTCATAATCATTTGAAAATAATTAAAAAAACAATGCTTTCTATCATATGAAAAGAGTAGTTGGAATCATAGACCATTCAAATATTTAACTCAAGCTACTGTATTAAACAACATACTTTGTATCTATTCCTCTCCAATATTAATATTAGTTTTCCCAAAATTCAATCATATCATTATGACTTATGGAGTGTTAAACCTCAAATAATTTTCAATGGTAGTTATTTTCGATTACTGTGTTTTAATGCAAAGTAATTAAAATGTTGAATGATGGAAAATGGGAATAATAAGAATGTACCAATTATAAATAGTTTATAGTTTCAATAAGCAAACATTCGGGGTAAGAAAACATTTTATTTAGGATGAAACTTCAAATATTGTATTTATGGTTGAATAATTTTTATGTGCTTACACTGAGAGAGTGTGTATGTTTTTAGGGTGAGAAGGAGAAACAAGGGGAGATAGAGATATAAATGGGGGGCAGGGGGGTGGGGGAAAAGGGGGGAAGAAGCGAGAGGTAAAGATAGGGAGGGAGGAAGAGATATAGATATAGAGAGAGAAATGTTAGAGAGAGAGAGAAGGGGAAGAGAGAGAGAGAGAGGGAGGGGAAAGGAAGGGAAGGAGGAAGAGATAGATACATTTGGAGAGAGAGTGTGTATGTTTAGGGGCTGAGATAGAGAGATAAAGAAGGAGAGACAATGGGAGATAGAGATATAGATGGAGAAGGTAGAGATGTGCTTACATTGAAATCAATGCACACTATTAATCTAATTACTTTGAAATTAATGTACATCATACATCTTGTTGCATCGAATCAGAAATTAATATCTACACTAAAGTCAATGCATCTAGTGCAAACAATCAAATAGGATTAGAAACCAACATCTATAATAAAACCAATGCATCTAGTGCAACAAATCAAATAGGATTAGAAACCAATACCTACACTAAAATGAATTCATCTAATGCAAGAAATAAAATATGAGTAGAAATCAACATCTACGGTAAAATCAGTGCATCTAGTGCAAGCGATAAAATAGGATTAGAAATCAATATCTACACTTAAACCAATGCATTGTGTGCAAGAAATCAAATAGGATCAAAATCAACAACGACACTGAAATCAATGCATCTAGTGTAAGGTATTAAATAGAATTATAAATCAACATCTACACTGAAATCAATGCATATAGTGCATGTGATCAAATAGGATTAGAAATCAACAACCACATTGAAAATCTTAAATATTCATGATGTTGTAGGTCTAACTTCTATGTTTGTATTTGTCTCAGTGAGACTCTTTCTTCTTCCCTCTCTATCCACCTTCCATTATGTTTCTACCTCCCTCCCCCTCTCCTTCTCTCTCTTCCCCTCCCTCTTCTCCGACTCATTCTATCTGCCTCTCCCTAACTTTCTCTATCTTTCTCTTCTTTCCTCTCTCCCCCTAATATCTATATTTACACCTACCTCCATCTCTCCTTATTTGTCTCTCTATCTCATACCCCTAAACATATGTCATGCTCTCTCTCTCTCTCCCCATATCTCTCTATCTATATATCTATCTCTCCCTTTTCCTTTCCCTCTCTATCTATTCCCCTTCTCTCTCTCTCTCTCTCTCTCTCTCTCTCTCTCTCTCTCTCTCTCTCTCCACCCCCTCCATCTCCCATCTATCCCTCTTCCTCCCTCATATATCTTTTATAATTAATTTTTTTATTTGAAGGTAACATTACACATATCTTCAGCATATACAATATATATTAGCCAACACATATCTAGTAACATTACACATATCTTCCACATATACAATATATATTAGCCGACACATATTTTTTTTTAGTGTAACACTATGATATGTGACAACATCTCCGTCAAATTTTTTTTAATATTTTCTTTTACGTGACAACGTCTCCATCATATTTTTTTTAATAGTTTCTTTTACCTGACAACATCTCCCTCATATACTGGGCTATAGATCTCAACAAAATAAAATAAATCATAAAAACTAATTAAATTATAACTATTTCGTTATTAACTATAAAAAATTAATGTAAGAATTTATATATTTAAAAAAAATGTATTTATGACTAATTGTAAAAAAATAATATATGTTTATAATAAGTATAATGATGCCTAAAAAAATAAATCATAAAAATTAATTAAATTATAACTTTATTTTAAATTATTATTATTTTATGTATTCACCCTTGTCATCCATAATGAATTAAGCAAAGTATTTCAGCGATATTAGACGGCTAGTTTTTAATATAACCATTACTTAATAATATTTGTTTTTAATATATTAATAAATTAATATCATAGTTTAAATATTATTGTTCAAATATAGCCACTACTTGCAATTATGTCTCTACATTGCTCTCTATTTAAGTCTTTTCCATTGCTCTCCCTCTATTATTATTTTATTATTAACTATAAAGAATTAATATGTGTTACAAATTTATATATTTAACAAAACATATAATATGATTTTTAATAGTGACAATGTATGACTTAGACATTGTTACGTCATGGCTTACTAATACCACGCAAAAACAATAATGACTTTTTCTTAATTAATGAATTTAAATAAAACAATACATTTACCTTTAAAATAAATATCATACTTTGATTTGTGATTACTAGTAAGAATATTTTAGAATATATGGTAGAGTTTAAATCCCTAATATCTACATAATAACTAACACATGTCACATTGACAAAATTTAAAAAACAAATGAAATTATTATTATTTTATGATTAACTATAATTAATATATGTACATGATAAACTTGATGTTGTTAAAAGAAAATCCATAAAAACTAATTAAATTATAACTTTATCTTAATTATTATTATTTTATTATGAACTATAAATAATTAATATATGTGTTCAAATTTTGAATATTTAAAAAAACATGTAATACGATTTTTAATCATGAAGATTCTTGATGTCATGGATTACTACTACAACCCCAAAAAATATATGATATTTTCTTAATTAATGAATTTAAATAAAACAACATAACTACTTTTAAAATAGAGTTTAAATCCATAACATCTACCTAACAACTAATGCATCCATATAAATTAAATGACTAGTACACATCAATAGCCATTAAAAATCTTACCTCATGATACATGTCACATTGCCAAAATGAAAACAAAAAAAAAAGAAATTAATAAAATAAAATATTCATTCAAATTAACTAAATTAGAACTTAATTTTAAACTATTCTTATTATATTAATTATAAAAAGAGCTAATATATGAGGTAAACATATAAACATTTACAAAAAGGGATAACATTATTCTTAACCATAGAGATTCATTCCCACTTTACTTATTAATACCACATTTTCAAAAAACTATCACTCATGTTTATATAGCAATTTTTTAATTAATTATTTTTACTAAAAGTGCGAAAAGGGCATAACTAATTTTGAGATAAACATCATCCTTTAAAATATTTTAGAACAGTCTATGGAGATTAAATTCCTACCATCCACCAAATAGTTGTTGATAATGTAACACCCCCTTCCCACGTTTACCCAAGTTAACGAGTTTTTTGGGGTAAAAATGTGACGAGAGGTTACTATGATGTGTTTAAACTCTATAGGTATAGTTAAGGAATTGAAAATGAAATAATTAAACCAAACTAAGCTTCCACACATGTTATAGAACTGCAAGGAACCAACCAACCCTTCCTGGTAGTCAACCCCTGAAACCACTTGACAATATATTGATGAGGACCCTTAGTCTCTCTGATGACAAGTCATGCATGGAATTGAGGCTTTCAAGTTGCTCTGATTGCAAGGTATGCCAATGACTGTGGATTTTTTCAAGAAGTTTTGTGCGAGTGACCATGGATTCTGAGCCACGTTTTCATGGCCAAGTCAAAGGCCACTTCTCAGAACTTCATGAAACTTTCAGGAATGATCAATAACATTGAAACAAGGTTACTATTGCAAATATTGGTATAAGTACTTAATATAAATCCTACTAGCCATGACAGACATTTCATCAAAGATGTCACAAATGTGTAATATATAGCTCATAACAAGAGATCTGAGCATAGTGGTGTCATACTTATCTGAGGTTCATAAGGAATCATTGATTCCTTAGCAAAATAGTTGCATTATAATATATTAGGCCATATATTCATTTTTTATTAATTTTCTAATCAAAACATGATGAGAACCATACATCAAGTTTGACATAAAACATCCTCATAACCAACAAAAATAACCAGGATATAGCAATCATAAAATCCACTATCTAAACCAGTATATTTACCCATCAAATACAAGAGGAATCAAACTATTGTTAACATATGCAAAAAGTAACGATGTCTAGAACTTCCACGTACCACCTAATAATAGATTGGGCTGAACCAAATCTCTCTTTGAATGAATCAACCATTTGCCATATTCCAAGCATGAATGTGGGATCTCATGGAACAAACTAAACAAAACCAAATGATAGATTCTAGAGCCAAAACTACCTCAACCCTCAACCATTGATTTCACCTCACAGTTAGACATCACTAACCATAACCATATCAGTCTCTACCAAAGCTGTCGAGTGATTAAGAGTGTTTGCTCCAACTAGGGCTTCTAGGACTAGTAACTCAAACCACAACTGTTGTCCGACGTCCAGAGTTTTTGTCCAATGACGGCTTCGATGACTAGTAACTGAACCCACCAAGGGCTTGCACATTGTTTTTCCAACTAAGGCTTCCACGACTAGTAACTCAATTCAAGCTATTATAGGGCTTCCATAACGTTTGTCCAGCCAAGGCTTCTAGGAACTAATAACTCAACCCACGACTAAAGGAACATGAGAACTAACTAGAAAATAAAAGAAAAACCCACAACATCATGAGTATCCAAGAAATGGCGAGGCTAGAAAAACCACCATCAATCTAGGCAATCCTCCATGTCAATGAGAAATCAAAACCATAAACCACATGCATATGCCATGAATGAAAAAACTAGCAACGAAATCATACATTGAGCTCGATACCTCCAAGAAAACCCCATTGTAGTTATTGATCCCGATTTCCTCTTGTACTTTCTTGGTCTTCCTTTTCCTTCTTGCTCCAAATGGTAAGCATGGCACACTTCTCCAACAGTGCTCCAAGAAAAATCTAAGTTTACATGTTAGGCCCCTATACTACTAGTTTAACCCCTTATTGTTATTAGTACAACCCCCTTATTATATTGTCGTACCCATGTAGTCCCAATATTTTTATTATTGTGCCCTGTAGAAGCCCACTATTGTTATTATTGTGCCCTTACATTATTATTGTTATGTCGGCTCTCATTATATTATGACCTGTTAGATTTCTATATATAGAAAGGAGGTCTTGTCATTTGTATCATCAAATAATTGTTAATATGTGTAATGTAAAGGAGGTTTCCCCCTCGAAGAGGCTTATTTCTAAGGTATTGATTTATCTTTGCTATCCTTTTGTGAGCTGGTTTCATAACATTTGGTTTCACAGCTTTGGATCATAGGGTTTCGCTGCTCCAAATAGGTCATCGTGGCATTTTCACGATAACTTTTTTTTTTTTTCTGCGACGTTTCATATGTGAAAAAAAAAACCATTTGAGAAGAACTTGCGTTGAACCTCAGGTCTGAAGTTTAGAGCTTTCCTCGCTATATTTTCAAAGATGTGATCTGAGGAAGTTAGGGTTTTTGCAAACTCCATAATTTTAACTAAAACAAGTAATCGTGGGATTGTCACTATAAATATTTCGTTACAAAGTTTCAAAAGCTAAAACAAAAACCCATTAGAGAAGAGATTGGTCTGAACCTCAGTTCAGAATTTCAGATCCTGTCTCACTATAGTTTCAGAGATATAGACTAGGGAAGTTAGGGTTTTTGTAGACCCCCAAATTACATTCAAAATAGGCCAACTTGGAAAAATCATCATAACTGTCTCACTTAGCATCGTATTGAAATTTCGTAAGAAGTTACAGAAATAGGACAGATTTTAGTTTCATGTGTTTATGTTTCAGATCCAAAGGGAAAAACAGTGACACGTGGCACTTCATACAAGTTCATTCCTCTGAAAAGGTATAAAATCAGGTCATCTTGGGAGATTGTGTATAACTCTTTCTTGGAGAATCCAATTTTGATCAGACTAGTGGCATTGGAAAGAGGACACAGAGGGCTACTTCAAGTCACAATTCCAGAATTGGAAGAGCTGAAATTACAGAGTTATAGTCATTTCAAGATCGAGCTCCTAAAATCAAGAAAAGGTGATATGAGGAAGTTTGATGGCAAAGATCTGGTAAATTGGATACCACAGATGGAGTAATATTTTGATCTACATGAGGTGCAACTATTACAAAAGGTATGTATTGCATATTCATATTTATAACCAGATCAATTTTTATGGTATAAAGGGCTTTGTTCTCGTAAACCACTTGTTATGTGGTCAATTTTCATGGAGGAAATGATAACACATTATGAGGATACAAAGAGAAACACCTTCTTTAGCCAATTGATAAATCTCAAACAAAAGTGCTCAATGGTAGAGCACATTGAGGACTTTCAAAAATTGAATAGAAGGGTAAATGATATTCCAAAGAAGCAAAGGATTGATGTCTTCATAGGTACTTTAAAGGATAACATTCAACATGAGGTTTGTCTTTGGGAACCTAATTCATTGGAAAAGCATTCAAGTGGGCAAGAAAAACTGAAAGAAAAATTATGGAAACAAGGAATCCCGCCACTCATGACTATAATTATGCAAGTGTTTCTTCTTCTAGCATTCCACAACCTACAAGGTTTACACCATAAAAATTGGAAGAAAAAAGAGAAAAAGGGCTTTGTTACAATTGTGATAGCAAATGCACTAAAGCTCATAAGTGTGCTGAGAAGTAATTATTTTACATAGAGTATGAAGAGGAGGAAGAAAAGGATCAAGAAACATCAAAAGAGGAGAATATACACCAAGAACCAACCCCAGAGGAAGAAGAAATGAATCCGACCATATCTTGTAAAGCATTGGCAAGAATTACCACTCATCAAACTCTCAAGATAGCAGGACATATCAAGAAGAAAAAGGTTCAAGAAGAGAAAGATCACATCAAGAAAGAAGAAATGAATCCAACCATATCTTGTAATGCATTGGCTGGAATTACCACTCCTCAAACTATCAAGATAGAAGGACATGTCAAGAAGAAAAATGTTCAAGAAGTGAAAGATCACATCGAGCATCAAGAAATGAATCCGACCATATCTTTTAAAGCATTGGAAGAAATTACCACTCCTCAAACTCTTAAGATAGAAGGACATATCAAGAAGAAAAAAGTTCAAGCAGTGAAAGATCACATTGAGCATCAACAACAATTTCTCCAACTTTTAAAGGATAACGCCACTTTGGTGCAAAATCAAATGAAACAACAGGTAGATCAACATCGTAGTGATTTTTTTTTTGATGTAGGTTATTGGGTATTTTTATGGCTACATCTCAAGCAAGCTATTTATGATAAGGAAATGTTGGCAATCTACATGCGCTTAAGAAATGGCGACCTTACCCAATGGGAAGTCACTTCAAGGTAAAAATGGATCATGATAGTCTTAAATACTTTTTAGAACAAATATTATCTTTAGAAGAACATAAAAATGGGTCACAAAGATGTTGGGTTATGAATTTGACATCATCTACAGAAAAAGGAAGAAAGTTTTTGCTGCAGATGCACTCTCAAGAAGGAATGAGGATGTGGAAGCATTGTTTTGTGATATTTCTATTAATTAACTAGATTGGATAAACGAAGCAAGGGATGAATGGAATAAGGACAAAGAAGTGTGGCCACTCATTCAAAAGTTGTAAAATATCCCAATTCAAACAATATTTCCAGAACTTGAAGAGGAAAGAAAAATCATATTGGAACCTGGAGGAGTCATAGAAACAAGGACCCGATAGCTATGAAATCGATCAATTTCAGAGTATCTCATCAAGTGGAAGAACTTACCCACTGAAGATTCCACATGGGAGGACAATAATTTTATACAAAAGCATCAAGAACTACTCAAGTGTCGAGGACAACATTTTTTGAAGGAGAGGGGCATGGTAGGCCCCTATACTACAAATGTAACCCCTTATTGTTATTAGTACAACCCCCTTATTATATTGTTGTACCCATGTAGTCCTCATATTGTTATTATTATGCCCCAAAGAAGCCCACTATTGTTATTATTGTGCTCTTACATTATTATTGTTATGTCGGCTATGATTATATTATGACCCCTTAGACTCCTATTTATAGAAAAAAGGTCTTGTCATTTGTATCATCGAAGAATTGTTCATTTGTGTGATGTAAAGGAGTTGCCCCCTCGAAGAGGCTTATTTCTAAGGCATTGACCTATCTTTTCTATGTTTTTGTGAGCTGGAGCTAGTTTCATAACATTACAAGTGTATGAGAGAGAGAGAGATATAATAGATATAGAGCTCCAAAACTGAATATACCAAAGTCTCTCAATTGATCCTCAGAAGCCTTTTTATTAATGAGGCCTCTATTTTCTTAGATTTTCATGTATTTTACTTGATTTTCCTCCCCACATGTAACATGTGATCTTTTGTCTCACTTTTCTCCTATTTTCAATTATTTTCATGATTAAAATTCCAACTAACGCATCATGCCTTTCCAAATCCCTTGCCATTAATTAATCACAAGTGATCCTTGTCACTATGTTTTGCCCAACATTCAATTTGGAATGTGTGTCCCATGACTATGGTTATTGTTTTTCCTTTATTAACTCTATTACATGGATTTTTAACCATAGATGTTAGAGAGCCTCCCCTTTGTGGGAACACCATTCTCGATGTTCAATGACACCTACAGGCAGCAAGACTGCTGAAAGAAAAACATATTGCCCATGGAGCTTTATAACTTAGCTCATTGTAGTATTTATAATGGTCGATATGTTGAAATAAACCAACATGAAAAACATAACAACATGAAAAACATACCCATATTGCTTATTGGAGCTTCATAATAAAACTCATGGCAATATTTACATCCACATACATATATACGCATGCCAAGACATCACACCAAAACATATATCGAGAAAATTCACTCAATCAGTGAATGGAGAAGTATATATCGAGTGCATCTGATCTGCCATCTCCCATGTAGCTTTGTCGGGACCAAGGTTTTTCCATTTCACTTTAACCTGCTTGATTTCTCGGTTTTGGAGCATGAGAATCTTTCTTTGCAAACTGCACTAAGGTTCCGACATTAACTCTCCATCTCGGTCCACCTGCAATACAGACTATTCGATCACATCATGAGCATCTTGAAAATAATTTTTGGGCTTGATATTCTTGGGGTTGATATTCAAGGAGATATTCTTGGGCTTGATGCGTAAGTATACTTATTCAACAACCCGAAACTCCTTAATGATCCTATTATAATCTGCATAACGTTTTTGCCTATTCTCTACTGCTTCTAAATTCTTCTTTATAACCTTCATTTCCTGTTCCATCTCTGCCAACATTTCTGGTCCAATCAATACCCTGTTAACTAGACCACTCCAACTAATACAAATATTTTAACTCCACCTGTAGATTGCCTCAAATAGACTCATCCTCAGAGACTCCTAATACTCATTATGGTAAGCCAACTGAACCGGTGGAATATACTCTTATTAATTTCACTCCTGATGCATTATATACATCCTAAACATGTCCTCTAATATATTGTTGAACCTATTTGTTTGTCCATCTGTTTACAGATGGCATGTTGTGTTGAAGACCAAATTTATACCCAAAATTGCAAATAACTCTTTCGAGAACCTAGAAGTGAAATTAGCATCCATGTATCACACATTTTTTTTTGGAACACCATGTAACCTTACCACATCTCTCATGAATACATGTGATACATCATTAGCTGAATATGTATATTTTACTTGAATGAAGTGCGCTACATTTTTCAACCTATCAACCACAGCCATGATAGAATCGTGCTATCTAGATGTCCTTAGAAAACCTGTGATGAAGTCCATGGTAACGACCTCCAACTTCCACCCTTGAATCATAATGAGTTGTAGTGGACCACTTGGATGCTTACAGTCTCCTTTTACCTGTTGACAATCCAAGCATCTATCGACAAACTCTCCTACCTCTTTCTTCAAATTCAGTCAATAGTTGTGTTAGAGTCCTATGCTATAGTAATCAAAGTCATGTTTAGCTTTTTTATAATTTTGGCCAATTTGTAAAAGTGTTTCTATGATCTCATAGAGATCAAGTCATCAGTTTTTGTGAAGTGTGTGAGATCAAGTATTTAGTGTCAATTTAGGTTAGGATATTTTAAAGTTTTTAAGTGATGAAATATATCAAATCATTGATTTCATAAAAAGTCTAGCTTTAGTAAGTCTATGGTTAATGTGACATCCAAGTCATGGATAAAGGTAATATTGGGTTCGGTTTTCCATCTTTGGGACAAGTTAGTGGTGTCTTTTCAGTCAATTACATAGTCATATAAAATTTTACATCATATCTTTGTCACCATTTGTAAGCATGAAAGATGGTTTAATGAAAATAAAGAAAATAAGGGGTATGAAGGACTTTAAGGGCTTGATGAAGCTCCATAAGTAATCTAAAATCTATTTGTATCAATTAAAGTTTAAGTTAACGCTCAATTTCACAAATGAATTTTATTTTATTTTTTTGCGTTTTTGAACTATTTTTTTATGAAGAAGTGTGTTCCTACGCTTTTTATTATTTTAGCAGTAAAATTGAAGACTAGTTTGTGAAGAAATCGAGATGAAACTTGATAAAAACAGTTGTTGGTGTGTCACTAGGTGTTACAACTCCCTCCCCTTGAGAGGAACGTTGTCACTGGTGTTCTTTCTTTAAGTAAATAGTGTAGGATAGACTTTCTGCATGGTTTCCTCTCATTCCCAAGTCACCTCATTTGGGCCAAAGTGTTTCCACTGCACATTAACTTGGGTGATGGCTCACCTCTGCAGGGTGGTTTCTCTCTGACCTAGGATACGAAGAGGCTCTACCAAAATTTCTCCCTCAGGTTCTATCTACACATTCATAACCTTTTGTCATAATTTTTTTTATAAACCATAATTACTAATAGTTATATTTCATTCTATCATTACCTGAATGCTTTCCCAGTTAATAATATGCCAAGGGTCGTACACATATGTTTTAAATAAGGATATAGGGAAGACATTGTGGACTGGGATGTCATCCATGAGTGCTAGCTTGTATGCCACAGGTCTGATTTGTTCCAGAATCTGAAAAGGCCCATAGTACCGTGGTGCCAATTTTGCACAACCCTTCCCTTGCAATGTGCTTTTCTGGGGCTTAACCTTCAAATATACGTGATCTCCTAACTAGAATTCTTTATGGGTTCTTTTCTTATATTTATACACCTTCTGCCTATCTTGAGCAGGCTTCAAATTTTGGCGAACCTTCTTGATGCTGGCCTCCATTTCCACAAACATATCAGGACCCAATGCTAATTTTTTATTTGGACTATTCCAATCCTTGGGTACCCGACACTTCGATCCATATAGAACTTCAAAAGGGCTCATACCTAATGATTGATGTTGTCCATTATTGTAGGTGAACTCCACCAAGTGGAGGTAATCCTCCCATTTTTCGGGTTGTTGCAGTACAAACATTCTTAGCACGTCTTCCAATAATAGATTCACTTGTTCTGTCTGGCCGTCTGTTTGTGGATGGTATGCAGTGCTGAATTGAATTTGAGTGCCTAATCCTGCGAAGAGGGTTTTCCAAAATGCAGATGTAAATTTTACATCTCTGTCGGAGATCACTACTTGGGGTATACTGTCTAGTTGGAAGATTTCCCTCATAAATATGTCTGCAATCTCCACCGTTTTATAAGTGGATTTTACAAGAATGAAATGAGCAGTTTTTCTCAGCTTTTCCACCCCAAACATGATAGAGTCATGTTGTTTTTTTGTACGAGGTAATCTAGTAATGAAATCCAAAGTGATTGTCTCTGATTTCCAATGAGGAATGGGCAAGGGTTGTAACAAAATGGTAGGATGTTAGTGTTTTGCCTTTACCAATTGTCACTCTAAACATTTGGACAAGTATTCTGCCACATATTTTTGTAGACCGAGCCAGAAATAACTTTTCTTGATAGCAGAAAAAAATTTCTGGTATCTTGGATGAGTTGCGTAAGGTTTTCTATGAAACTCATATAATACCAATTGCTTGACAAACTTTTGGTGGGGAATATAAATCCTATTTCTGAATGTTAATATTTTATCCGGGCTAATTCCATACCCCAACTCACTCCCTTTTTCCTAAGATTCCGAAGCTTGCTGCCATAAGAATGTATATTCCAGGTCTCTGAGGGAGGCCTCTTGGATAGCCTTTGGCAGGTTATATTGTGCTTGGTTGAATTGTACTTCATAAATGCAATGTACTTTTCAGCTTAAAGCGTCTGCTACCCAGTTTTATTTTCCTTTGAGGTGTTTCATGTCAAAGTCAAACTCGCTCAAGAATGCGGTACATTTGGCCTGTCGAGCATTTAAACTAGATTGGTTAAAAAAATTTGTAAGACTACTATGGTCAGTTAATAACATAAATTTCTTTCCTAAAATTTAGTGTTTCCACACTTTTAATGCATGCACTACTACAGTTAGCTCTAAATCATAAGCAGAGTAACATTGTTCATACTCCTTCAGTTTTTGTGATTCATAGGCTATGAGTTTTCCTTCCTGAATTAATACTCTATCGACACCCTCCTTACTTGCATCTGTACATATTACAAAATACTTTTCTAGATCTGCTACTTTTAGCACTAGGGTGGTCATGAGAAGTTGCTTTAATTGTTCAAAACATTGTTGGCATTCCTCTATCCAGTGGAAAGCATGCCCCTTTTTCTGTAGTGAAGTAATTAGAAAAGCTATTTTTGAGAATCCTTTGATAAACCGATGATAATACCCTCCTAGGCCCAAAAGGGATCTTACATCAGCAATGTTTTTTTGGTGTGGTCCATTCCATGATAGTTTTGATCTTTTCTGGATCCAGCACTATACCTTCTACCGATATTACATGGCCTAAGTATTGGATTTGATCCTTGTAGAAATCGCACTTACTAAATTTTGCATACAATTGGTTATCTCACAGAATCTGCAATACTATTCTCAAATGTTGCTCATGTTCCTCCTCACTTTTTGAATAGATTAGGATATCATCCATAAAAATTAGTAAAAATTTATCCAGAAATGGCTGGAAAATGCCATGCATTAGGCTCATGAATGTGGGCGGAGCATTGGTAAGGCCAAAAGGCAGTACCACGAACTCGTATTGTCCATAATGAGTTTGAAATTCAGTTTTGCAGATGTCTTCGTGCTTTATTTTGATTTGATGGTAGCCAAACCTTAAGTCAATTTTGGAGAATATGCTAGCTCCATGTACTTGATCGAATAAATCGTTTATATGAGGTAAAGGATACTTGTTTTTGATGGTCATCTTGTTTAGCTGACAATAATCGATGCATAATCTTAATGTCCCATCCTTTTTCCATACGAATAGTACATAGGCTCCCCAAGGGGACACACTAGGGCGAACATAACCTTTATCTAACAGTTCCTAAAGCTGCATTTTCAATTTTGTTAATTCAAGAATGCTCATGTTGTAAGGGGCTTTAGAAATAGGAGCTACCCCAGGCACTAACTCAAAGATAAAATCGATGTCTTGCTTTGATGGCAACCCAGGAATGGATTCAGGGAATACATCCACAAATTCTCGAATTACAGGATTGCTCTCTAAGGAGGTCATCTTATTCCTATCATTGTTGTACCTTATTTGGACAACATAAATTTTGCATCCCTTCCTTATGCATCTTCCAAGTTGGTTGGCTATAATAAGGTGTAGTTTAACATTCTTATTGATTCCTTGAATTTCGTTTCGCTGCCCTGACTCAGTAAGATAACTGACTGATTTTTCTTTGCAATCCACTAGAGACCAGTGACCCTCCAACTAGTCCATTCCTATCAATACATCATATGAATCCAAGGGAAGGATGTTCAAGTCAACATGAATCGGTTGTCCTGAAACTGTTACAGGGCAGTTTTGTGTTTTTGGAGACACCTTCCTTTTTGTCCCGGTCGCTAGTTGAATTAGCCAAGGTTTCTTAAATTTATTTCTTTGCAGTTTACATTTTTCTACCACATTAGGACTAATATAGCTCAAGCTAGCACTTGGATCAAATAAAATAGAAACCTATTGATGAGCAATCATACCTTCACATTCGATCATAGTGGGTTGATATTCTGCTTGATGATTGTCCAAGGCAACATTGATTCTCGGCATGCTTCTTGTGATATCTCCCACTATATATGCTTCTTGCATGTTTTACATCTGTTCAGTTTGAGCTTTGTGTGGGAAATTCTTGTAATAATGTGCTTCCCCACATCCCAAACATTGCAGTGGTGGCTTTGGTGGCTGGTCTGTAATAGTTTTGCTAACTCCTTCCAACTATCTACTCTGAGTATAAGTCTAAGTTTTGGGCATATTTCTTGCAAATTTTCCAAAAGTCCTTTGTTGACTATTTCTGCCATTTATGACTTTTGGTTGTCTATTTTATGGTACATTTCTTATTTTCTTGCCAGTGGCTCCCCTAGGTCCTTCATTTTTCTCCCTCATCTGCTGATAATAGATGAAAGCTTTATGTATGGCATCATCCATTGTTTTAGGATAATCAAATTCTAATTTTTCCTTCATGAAATTTGGCAAGCTGCTAATGAACTGCTGATTTTTATCTTTTTCTTCTTGCATTTATGGAATGTACTGGTCATAACAGGAAGTAAATCACTTCACATACTCATCCATGGTTAAGGCTCCCAATCTTAACTCATGGAAATCCTTTGCTTTTTCGTCATAGCAATGTTTAGTTAGGTATTTATCTTTAAAATGTTTCTGAAATTCCTACCACGTTACTTGCTCGTCATCTATCTTCCTCATGGTTTTAATTTCTTCCCACCAAAGGGTGGTCTTCCCTCGTAATTGGTAAACTGCTAGTCGAGCTTTAAGTTTCATAGTATACTCATAAATCTGAAAATATTTACCCATGTCGATCAACCAGGCTTCTACTTCTTCTTCGAATCCCCTTCAAACAACGATGCTAAGATTTTTTTGAACTCATGTTGTAATTTTGTCTTTTGCCTTTTTGTCCTCTTTTGATCAGACACATTATCTAAACTTCATTCTTCTTACTCCTTATGGCCTTTTACTGATTCGCATTATCCTCCCCATTGTTGGCAGTTGGGGTTTTTTCTCTGTTTTCTGTACTGGCACTGGGAGCATGTTGATTTTGTCGATTGGACAGACACTTATGGATCTTGTCATGTTCTTTCCTTAGTTTCTCATTGTCCATCCTCAAGTTCATGATTTATGTTCATAGTTGTTGCATGATTTCCAATAGAACAACGTTGGCCTGTTGAGATTCCTGTCCCAATTGTACCTATAGTTCTGGGTTTGTCTCCACATAAGGTGTTTCTAGTTGTCCTGCTGGTCTGGGGCTTCTTTGCATTTTTTTTGTCTTGGTACTGACTTCTATTCTTTCTTCTCTCCCTTTCTATGTTCATATACATCCAAACTTAGTTTATGTAATTTGCTTAATGCATGATTACACGTAGATAAAAGACTTAATGAATTGTACTAAAATAACCCAGAAATTTTAGTTTATGAGATTGGGCTCTGATACCATTTGTAACATCCATATATATACAAAAAATAACCATTAAACAAATAAAAGAGTTGGGCTATAGAAATTAATTGACTATTGCCAACGAGCGTTTACACCACCCATAACCTTCACAAATTATAGGGCTATTTCATGTGGATAATGTGGCACCGAATCCCTATTGGACTCCACATAACTTTGATAGAGAATGGAAACTAATTTTCCTTCCTGGTCCTTGCCTTGGGGCAATACACCTCATTAAGGCGAGAGAGCCCCAAGGTCCTCCATTGTCCTCGTCATCCCTTCCATAGTTGGCTTCATAACTATGTACTAACTTGGTTGCTCAGAGGAGTTTGGAGACTATGCATCTAGCGCGATCTTCGTTGTTGGATCCTGGATGATCAACGGTCCTGATTGCTTGAGGTTGATGGATAGGGTTAAGATCCTTTAGTTGCAAGGGAACATTCATTTGTTCCTACTTCTATTTCATGATGCTTCTAATCTATGGCCCTGATGGTAGACTCTTAGTTCTGGTTCGGGGTCTGTCATTCCTATCATGGCATGGACCGTGGATCCTGGATGATCCAATGTCCTGATTTCTTGAGGTTGATGGATAGGGTTAAGATCCTTTGGTTGCAAGGGAACATTCATTTGTTCCTACTTCTATTTCATGATGCTTCTGATCTGTGGCCCTGATGGTAGACTCTTAGTTCTAGTTCGGGGTTCGTCATTCCTATCATGGCATGGCTGCATACTTCTCCACTAGGTAAGGGCAATTAATTATTGATGTTCGAGCGTTTTTTTTATCGTCCTTTCCTTATTGTTTTAGTAGATGAGATGGTATTTCTTCATTGTCTCTCTTGCGGAGGGGTTACTGATACTAAATGGGTTTGCTTGTCAAATATGTGCGACCTCCAGACGGAGAAATACGGCTTCACATGTAGGTGGAAGGTAGCAATCTCATCCATTCATGGTTAAGTTGATTTCCTTTTCCTAAATATTTGTTAAGGGTTTTAAGCTATTCTATAGAATTTGGCTATAGCCCCGGGGAGTGCAAGTCTACATTCATGTAAGATCTCTTTTGTCATTTGTTTTTAATTTTGGATTCCTTAAACTAGAAATGGTTATCATTTAATTGTTCTTTTGAATAAGTAATGTCTCGATGGTTTCGTTTTGACCTTGGGGCACGACCTTCTTGGGTTTCGACATTCTAAGTACTGTTGTGTCGTCTTTTCTCCTGGTGGGTTATGTCGAGAACTCCTTTTGCTTTGAGTTTTTAAGCTTCCTCTTGTGATCAGAGAGCTTGAAATTGTATTAAGATGGAATTGGGCCTTATGACCAGAATATCTCTGCTCGAGGGTTTTAGCTATCTATTTTAGTTAAAGATAGGGTCGGCATGACTGACGTTTACACTTGTATTTTGGTTTGACTCTGGTATTCGATGGGGATGAGAAAATGGTTTGGTATTTATACATATATTGTAATATATTGGCTGTTATGACCCAAACTCTTACAAGGCTTTATTGTATATACATATTGATTAAGTTTGTTTTAAAAGCCCATAATATTTTAAGATTTTCATGAAAGGAATCTTTGTTTTTACATTCCGTGTATGCTTCTAAATGTGTCAGAGTTGATACACTATTGTCTTTGTTCTATGATTGAAGGGTTTGAAGCTTTTATGAGCCTGGGTATCGGCTCTTCGAGGGTTCTTGCAAAACTCAACTGAGGCCGATAACCCTAACCCTTCGGCAATATACATATCTTCACACCAAATATGATTTGGGTCGTTATATACATGATTTTCATGTTATAAATGTACAACGATTGCTGTTGTGATTTTTGGAAGTCTATTAGTATATGTGGGTACATAATTTTAATATGTAGCATAATTGTTTACAGTTTTACAGTTGAGTTAGAGGCCTGTTAAGTATGATAGACTCGAGTGATAGCTCTCCATATCAATACTTGACTATTAGATTCATGATTCCTCTCGGAATAAATTAGAATTATTTCCATAACAATATCATCATAAAAGCAACAATATTTGTCTCCTCCTATATGTTTTTGCAATTGTGTGTTACATTTTTGCATAAAACTTATTAAATATTTTATTTCTATCTATTTCTATAATAGAGAAATACTACATTCTATGTTACTAATCTAAATTTCTTTCATGACAATAAACATTAATTACTTCCCTAACGTAATAAATAGATGTTAACACAATGATAAATACTTATGTGACTATCTGAATAAATATGATTCCAGAGCTGGCTACAGTAGAGCCATTTTTACCAAAACTGCCATCTCCATTGTCACTTTAGACGATCTCTATGACGCTCATGCATCTTTGGAAGACATTAAGCTGTTCAACGAAGCGGTTAAAAGGTAGAGATTTAGCTTTCGACCATTCTGCTTCTTTCGTGAATGCTTCAAGCAGGATCTCCCACTGCCATAGATGATACGACCGATAAGTCCATAATCCGTATTTAATCGTACCTTTGTGGAAAATGAAAATCTCCTTTAATATCAAACGCTTGTAACCAAAGATGCATGCGCGTCATATAGATCGTCTAAAGTGACATGTAGCGAGCTGTAACCGTCCTGGTTTTCGTTCGAGGGCGAGTACGTGTATTGTTCGACATCTACGAGCAGGTTTCCGATGGCATCGAAGTAAATACTTCCGCTTGGGAGCTGAACGTTGTCACAGCTTCCCGATATGGGTCCATACTGCGCGCCTACCACAGATAAGAGGAGCAGTAATATGAGAGGTAAACCAAACGGTGCAAATGACCTCGTCTCCATGGCCCCCTCTAATAACAAAAATCCCTTGTAATGGCGAGCTGAACAGTAGGAAACTAATGGTTATCAATTTGGAATGAAGACCCTTTTTATAACATTCTGAAGTTATTATTATTTTATGATTAATTATAAAGAATTAATATATATGTGATAAATTTGATTTTGTTAAAATAAATAAAAAAATTAATAAATTGTAAATTTTTTATTAAATTATCATTGACTATAAAAAAAATAATATAAAATTTATATATTTAAAAAAACTATTTATTATTAATTATAAAAAAATTAATATAAGTTTATAATGAGTATAATGATATTAAAAAAATAAACCATAAAAATTAATTAAATTATAACTTTTTTTAGTTATTATTATTTTATTATTAATTATAAAGAATTAATATGTGTTATAAATTTATATATTTAACAAAACATATAATATGATTTTTAATAATGAAGATGTATGAAGTAGACATTGTTACGATGTCATTGCTTACTAATACCAAAGCAATTATGACTTTTTCTTAATTAATGAATTTAAATTAAACAATAGAACTACCTTTAAAATAAAGATCATCTTTTGATTTGTGATTACTAGTAAGAATATTTTAGAATATGTCATAGAGTTTAAACACCCACTATCTACCCAATAACTAATGCATCCCTATAAATTAAATGGCTAGTAGGTGTGGATAGCCACTAAAAAACTTACCTCATAATACATCTCACATTTGCCAAAAAAAAAATAAGATTATTATTATTTTATGATTAACTATAATTAATATATATACATGATAAACTTGATGTTGTTAAAAAAAATTGTCATAAAAACTAATTAAATAATCAATATATGTGTTAAAATTTTAAATATTTAAAAAAACATGTAATAAGCTTTCTAATGATAAACATGCTTGATGATGTCATGGCTTACTACTGCAACCCCAAAAAAACTATGACATTTTATTAAATAATGAATTTAAATCAAACAATATAACTACCTTTAAAATAGAGCTTAAATCCCTAACATCTACCTAACAACTAATGCATCCATATAAATTAAATTGCTAGTGGCCATCAATAGCCATTAAAAACTTACCTAATGATACATCTCACATTGCCAAAAAAAAAAAATAAATTAATAAAATAAAATATTCATTAAAATTAACTAAATTATAATTTAATTTTAAACTACTATTAGCATATTAGTTATAAAAAGAGCTAATATATGAGGTAAACATATAAACATTTAGAAAAACACATAACATTATTCTTAACCATAGAGGTTCACTCCCACTTTACTTAATAATACCACATTTTCAAAAAACTATAACTCATGTTTATATGGCATTTTTTTAATTAATTAATTTCACTAAAAGTGAAAAAAGGGCATAACTACTTTTGAGATAAGTATCAACATTTAAAATATTTTAGAATAGTCTCTCAAGATTAAATTCCTACCATCCACCAAATAATTGTTGATAATGTAACACTCCCTTCACACATTTACCCAAGTTAACGAGTTTCCTGGGGTAAGAATGTGATGAGAGGCTACTATGATGTGGTTCCACTCCCCACGTATAGTTAAGGAAGTGGAAACAAAATAATGAAACCAAAGTGACCTCCCACACATGTTATAGAACCACGACGAGCCAACCAACCCTTCCCGGTGGTCAACCCGTGAAATCACTTCACAATATATTGATGAGGACCCTCAGTCTCTTTGATCAGAAGACATGCATGCAATTGTGACTTTCAAGTTGATTTGATAGCAAGGTATGCCAGCAACTGTGAATTTTTTCAAGCAGTTTTGTGCTAGCGATCCCAGATTTTGAGCCACTTTTTCAGGGCCACATCAAAGGTCACTTCTCAAAACTTCATGAAAGTTTCAGAAATGATGAATAACATTGAAACAAGGTTACGAATGCAAATATTGGTATAAGTACTTAATCTAATCCTCACTAGCCATGACAAACATCTCGTCAAGGATGTCACAACTGTGTAATATACTGGTCATAAGAAGAGATATAAAGCATAGGGGTGTCGTACTTATCTTAGATTCATAAGGAAGCATTGAATCCTTATCAACATAGTTGCATTATCATATATTAGTCCATATATTCATTTTTTATTAATTTTCTAATCAAAACATGATGAGAACCATACATCAAGTTTGTCATAAAACATCCTCATAACTGACAATAACCAACAAAAATAACCAGGATATAATAGTCATAAAAATCACAGAAAAACCAATATATTTACCCATCAAATACAAGAGGAATCAAGCTCTTGTTAACATATGCAAAATGCAATGAGGTGTTGAACTTCCACGTACCACCTCACCATAGATTGGGTTGAACCAAATCTCTCTTTGAACGAATCATACATTCATCATATTCCAAGCATGAATGCGGATCTCATGGAACAAACTAAACAAAACCAAACGAGGGATTCTAGAGGAAAAACTACCTCAACCATTGATTCCACCTCACAGTCATACATCACTAACCAACACCATATCAGTTTCTACACAAGTTGTCGTGTGATTGAGAGTATTTTTTCCAACCAGGGATTCCATGACTAGCAACTCAAACCACAATTGTTTTGAGGCTTCTAGAGTGTTTTTCCAATGACGACTTCCACTACTAGTAACTCAACCCACCAAGGGCTTCCACAACATTTTTCTAGCCAAGGCTTCTAGGAACTAATAACTCACCCCGCAACCAAAAGAACATAAGAACCAACTAGAAAACAAAAGTAAAACCCACAACGTCATGATTATCCAAGAAATGGAATGGATAGCAAAACCACTATCAATCTAGGCAATCCTCAATGTCAATGAAAAATCAAAACCATGAACCCCATGCATATGCCATGCATGCAAAAATTAGCAACGCAATCATACATTGACCTCGTACTTGCAAGCAAAGCCCATTGTAGTTGTTGATCTCGATGTCCTCTTGTGCTTTCTTGGTCTTCCATTTCCTTCTTTCTCCAAATGCAAACCATGCCACACTTCTCCAAGACTCCTCCAAGAAAACTCTAAGTTTCCAAGTGTATGAGAGAAAGAGATAATAAAGAGAGGACTCCAAAACTGAATAGATCAAAGTCTGTCAATTGATCCTCAAAATCCCTTTTATAAATGAGGCCTCTATTTTATTAATTTTTCTAGTATTTTACTTCGTTTTCCTCCTCACATGTAACCTGTGACCTTTCACCTCCCTTTTCTCATATTTTCCATTACATTCATAAATAAAATGCTAATTAATGCCTCATGCCTTTCCAAATCCTTTGCCATTTTGTTTGTCAATTTCCATAGCCATTAACTCATCTCAAGTAATGCTCGTCATTGTGATTTTCCCAACATTCAAATTGGAATACGTGTCCCATGACATGGTTATTGTTTTTCCTTTATTACTCTATTACATGGATTTTTAACGAGGGATGTTAGAGAACCTCCCCTTTAGGGGAACACCATCCTCGATGTTCATTGACACCTACAACCAACAAGATTATTGAAAGAAAAACATGCTGCCCATGGAGCTTTATAAGTTAGCTCATTTTAGTATTTACAATTATCAATATGTTGAAAGAAACCAACATGAGAAACATAACAACATGGCAAACATAACCATACCGCTTATTGGAGCTTTATAATAAAACTTGTGGTAGTATTTGCATCCATATACATATATACACATGCGAAAACATCACACCAAAACATATATCAAGAATATTCACTCAACGAGTGAATAGAGAAGTATATACAGAGTGCATTTGATGTGCCATCAACCATGTAGCTTCATTGGGCCCAAAGTTATTCCATTGCACTTTAACCTGCTTGATTGATCGATTTGAAAGCATGAGAATATTTCTCTACAAAATGAACTAAGGTTCCAACAAGAATTCTCCTTCTCCATCCACCTTTAATAAATATCATTCGATCACATCAACAACATATTTAAAACAATTCTAAAGAAATGGCACACAGAAAACATAATGCACTTTCACTATCGAGGGAATTGCAAGTCAATAGGCCACTAGTCCAATCATCTCAGTAATATTGAAAGGTCCACAATACCGAGGTGCCAACTTGGCACATGATCCAATCCTCAAGGAGATTTTCTTGGGCTTGATGTATAAGTATACCTATTCCACAACCTCAAACTCCTTAATCATCCTATTCTAATATGCATAACTTTTCTGCTTATTCTGTATTGCTTCCAAATTCTTCTTGATAACCTCCATTTCTCATTCCATCTCTGCCATCATGTCTTATCCAATGAATACCCCATTAAATGGACCACTCAAACTCATAGGAATATTGTAACTCCACCCATATATTTCCTACAACAGACTCATCCTTACAGAATCCTCATATTCATTATTGTAAGTGAACTGAACTGGTGGAATATAATCTTCCAAATTTCACTCATGATGCATCATATACATCCTAAACATGTCCTCCAATATCTTGTTGAACATATCTGTTTGTCCACTGTTTATAGATTATATATTGTGTTGAAGTCCAACTCTATACCCAAACTTGCAAATAACTCTTTCAAGAACCTAGAAGTGAACTTAGAATCCATGTATCACACATTTGTCTTTGGAACACCATGTAACCTTACCATATCTATGATAAAAACATGTGACACATCAATAGCTGAACATGTATACTTTATTCGAATGAATTGCATTGTATTTTTCAACTTGTCAACCACAACCATGATAGAATCATTCTATCTAGATGCCCTCAGAAAACACGTGCTGAAGTGCATCGAAATGACCTTCCACTTCCACTCTTGAATCTTAACCAGTTGTACCAGACCGCCTAGATTCTTATAGTCTTATTTTACCTGTTAAAAATCCAAGCATCTATCCAGAAACTCTTTTACCTCTTTCTTCAAATTTGTCAATAGTTTTGTTAGAGTTCTACGCTATAGTAATCAAAGTCAGGTTTAGTCATTTTATCATTTTGTTCAACTTGTAAAAGTTTTTCTAGGATCTCATAGAGATCAAGTCATCACTTTTTCTGAAGTGTGTGAGGTCAAGTATTTAGTGTCAATTTAGGTTAGGATATATAAAAAAAATCAGTGATGAAAGACATCAAATCATTGATTTCATAAAAATTCTAGCTTTAGTAAGTCTATGGTTAATGTGTCATCCAAGTCATAGATAAAGGTAATAGTGGGTTTTGTTTTTCAACTTTGGGACAAGTTAGTGGTGTATTTTCAGTCAATTACATAGTCAAATAGAATTGTATGTCATATCTTTGTCACCATTTACAAGCACCAAAGGTGTAAAGTTGCTATTGTGCTTCTCCCTTGCATTGCACTTGGACATTTCTAAATTTGAAGTCATAATTGCACTCAAACAAAGTTCTATACTGCATGAAAGGTTATAAAGACATGTTTTTTATTCAAAAAACTCATAGAGTTCATCATCCATCCTCTGGAGGTGCTCTGGATGTGAGTGGGACACTTGCTGCATTTATATTGTAGGGGATTTGTCGTGTTCCTGCTGCAAAGGTGGTGGTTTAATGAAAATAAAGAAAATAAGGTGTATGAAGGTATTGAAAAGATTGACGAGGCTCCATAAGTAATCTACAATCTATTTGTATCAATTAAAGTTGAGGGAAATGCTCAATTTCACAAATCACAAATTTGTTGCGTTTTTGCTTCGTTTTTTTTTTAAGAGGAGTGTTCCTACGTTTTTTACTGTTTTTGCGACCAAATGGAGATTAATTGTGAAAAACAAAAAGATTTTTTTTAAAAGAATTATTCATATAATAAGAAACCTCCTTCATTTTCTTCACATGTGTTAGGTTCCTATACCAATAGGAGTCATAATTTTGGATGACTAAGGTTAAGCCTTGTAATATTATACATACCTTTGCTTTCTGCAAATGTTTTCCATTTTAAAAATAAAAAATGTAAAGAGGGTATGTCCTAAAATAAAAAACAAAGGACAAAAAGAATAAGAGCAGGTAAAAAAATGAAAATATATGAACCCCAAAAACAAAAAGAGACCATGAAAGTGTGAAAGTAGAAATGCCACTACTATTTACTTTCATGCATAGTAATGATTATGTGCAGGTTGTTATTCATGCCACAATCCATGATAATTAAACTATTTAATCTTGATTATATCATGCTGTGAACTTTATTTTTATAGTTAGAGAATAAAATCTGACCAAACAGTTTAATCCTGGTAGATAATTAGATAGGTAGAGAAAATAAAAGGAGTTAATTAGTTTAATCTGAGCCCTTGGATGGTATAAGGTTAGAATTAGATAGTTTACTTTTTAAAAGAAAAGGATTGATAAGGGTTTGCTAGTCTAAATGCACCCAAATAAAATGTAGAAAAAATGGTAGGGTAAGAAATGGGTAAGTAGAAGAAAGGTTGCTGAAGTATCAAGTTGATTGCACAAAAGAACTTATGTCATGTTTAAATACATCTTTCAATGTGCATGAGTAGTAAAGAAAGCTAGAACAATGGTTTACAAGTTGGTTTAATTAACATCCCCTTAGTCATTTCACCCCTTTATTTACTAATTTCCCCATTCATAACTAAGTTCTAGTACTTAAATCCTTCAAGTCATAAAGGCTCAGAGCATTTCTCTGATTTTTGGAGGGATCAGACCCTCGACTTAATGACTTATGGACATCAAGTGTTAGAATCTCATTCATAATTATTCATCTCCACTCATTTCCCCGAGTAGCCTAATAAAGCCCCTTTTCCTAAGGTTAAAGTGCATTTACCTAGGAGAAAGTAAATAACCCCATGTGAAATTACCTTTCACTCAAAAAATCCACAAAAACATCTTATCCTAAGTATTAACTGTATGTGAGAGAAATGCATAAATATGACATTACACTTAATGCTATTTTTCATCCCCACTCATTTCATTTCATATTAATTTCTAATTTTATTATATAGCTCCTAAATACCTTTTCCACTGTATTAATTAAATCCCCTATGTATTATCCCCACCCATAGTTTAACTATAAACTATAGTTTTTTTCTTCCCCTGAAAAAACCCACTTAACCCATCAATTCTCTGCATAGACCATTTAAAATCTTCATTAACTTCACCTGATCCCTTAATCCCGTGATTAAACCCCGCATTAGTCACAAACCACTGTGCTTAAAACCCCTGGCCCCTCGCCAACTCCCGTTCATTTTCTCTGCAGAAGTTTTCCACCTGACTGTCGTTCGATTAACTACCCCATCATCTAATGGTCCAAAACCATATTGGCCAAGCCCGATGGTCTATCGTTACCCTCCCAATAAAGCGGTTTTCCCTCGAACCCCAAATGCTACATGTCAAGTGCAGAGGTAGATCGGGTGACCCCTCCTCAATACTGTCTTCACCACAAAAGTGGTGCGATGGGCTGGGAAGCTTTCTCCCCAGTAAAACTGATGAACCATCACTATTCAGTTAACTATTCCCGCACCAAATTTAAAAGGTTGCCGTTAAAACCTTGAAAACCCTTGTTTTCATTCCTTTTGCCCCACTTCACAGTAAAACCTATCAAAGCCTTCCGGCACCACCCTGAACCTCTGTAACACAATTTGACCTCTGATTATTTTCAAAACATTTCCACGACTCCTTCCCCAGACATCGCTGTGCAATAAAGCCACCAATTGCCTTTCCTGCCAACCTATGATTTCTTAATGATTGTTGTATTTTGCAGGTAATTAGCAAAAGACTAGAGATTAGATAAACAATTTTGATACTAGTCACAAAAATTGTTTACTCCAAGACTTGAAAAGAAATTGATTCAAAAGCATATATTAATAAGAAGAAGACAATTATACACAGAACAGAGAAGAAATGATTCACATAGAGACATTGACTGTCAAAATAGAGGAACCAGACAGGGTACACAGTTAGAAGACAAACAGGTAAAACATACAGGAAGTTGACCAATATCCAACTAACAGATGCTGATACATACAAAATAAATTACTGTTGAAATACACAACTAAAATGTATAGTAAAAGTAAAAACAGAGTAAAAGGAAAAAGACAAGTCAACCAAATGAAAGTATATCAGTGTTAAAGTGTATCAGATGAAAGCTAAAAGTGAATGAAGCTTCCAGCATGAAAGGTCAAACAACAAGACAACATAAAGGGCTAAAGATCAAACCATAAAGGCCAGTAGTACCAAAATAAAAGGAACAGCATGAAGCAGTTCAATAGCTGTCTCTATCTTCTTGCAAGAAGATATTTTTATTTCCTAGATTAAATCTCAAGCTAGTCTAAGATATTTTGTAAATTTGTTTGTATAAATACTTCACAATTCAAAGCATGTAAGGTGTATTCTTAGACATTTCTATACAGTTTTGATCAAAAGACTGTAAAGTTATTGTATCATTGACTAAGCCAGCAAGTTAGATTGATGAATAAAGACAAGATATTTCACAGGTTTCATGTGTTGATCGAAGTGCAGACAAGTATTCTCTTATGTTATTGTTATCTTTCTTAAAGTGTTTCCACAATATTTAATGTATTTCTAAATTTGAATGCTATAACTGGAATAATATCTCAGTATTTGTTTAGTTACACTATGTTTTAATAGTTATGCATATAAATGTTTTCAATTGATATCTAAGTTAAGTGATTCTTAATTTCTCTTTAGTTTAGGTTGTCTCTTGTATGTCCATATTAAAGGATTCTTAATTTCCCTTTGATTTAGATTACCCCTCTATTCCTCATTCACATCCCCGTCTAAGAACCCTTAATTGATCTCACCCTAATTGAAGCCATTTCACCCTTCTCTTCCAAAGACCTGAACTTCACTCAACTAGCTTTCCCTTTGAAAATCCCCTTTAGTGATTTGACCAAGTTTTGTTGCCCTTCTATTGACTCCATAGCCCAATGGTCTAAAGGCATCATTCTATCCATCTGTTTTAAGGATGTCACCATCCAATCTTCAATACAAATCAAAAACCCCCAAAACATTCATAACTAGCTTGAAATCTAAGCAAACAAAGCTAAATCATATAGAGAGAGCCCTCTCTAAGCCTAGGTTGGCTAGAGCCTATGCTTCAAAGTTGGTTTGTGACTTCCTCGATCCTTTCCTTCTTCTCATAACTTCTAGGGAAAAGTTCTGAGCAATAACATAGTGGTGACCATACTGGGGACTCAAACCCTCAGTCCTAATAAAGCTTTAAGAAAATTATAAATCTATATTCTGCGCCTCTTAAAGTCGTCTCTTAGAAGTTATTTGGAAAAAATCTCCTAAAAAAATTTAAAAATTTTGAAATTCTAGCTTCTAGGAAAACTCATTTTACTAGGGCTAAACCAGATCCAAACCCTGCCCCAGTAGTTGATAATCCCAACCTAATTTCAAGAAAATCCAAAAAAGAATAAAGTTAGGTTAGCAATATACCTTTAATTAAAGCAGATTCATGCCCTGATGATTGGTTAGTTGAAGAAGAACTTCCCTTTGATGTGTCATTTGATTTATCATTATTTAGAACAAAATATGAAAGTGCACTTGACGAAATTGTTCTAGATCCTGAGTTTATTGCAGACATTGAAGTTCAACATGCCAACAAATTAATTGATGAATACATTTTGAAATCCCCTCAATCATCCATTAATACTGCCACCACTCCTGATCTTTCTAAATAATTGTCCATTACTTTCAGTTCACCATTGATCCCTTCAACTTCAACACCGCATTCTTCACCACCATTTATACCTACACTCCTTCATCAACCTATCATTACTTATTCATCATCTACTAGTCCTGGTTCTTCATCCACTGTTCCATCATCTCCAAGTACCCCAACCCCACATCTCAGCCTCTCCCAACTGACAACCATGGAAAATAGATATGCTCCTCTTGTTTTACCTGCCCAACTTGGTGCTATGCCAGTAGAGTACCAAACTAAAAATGTTCAATTTGATGGCACAATACATTACACTGCACAAAATCATGTCAACAAGATAACAAATTACTTTGAGTTACACGAAATTGACAAAGATAATAATCAAATGAGACTCTTTGCCCAAACTTTGGCTGGTGATGTTAGGAAATGGTTTAGAGCATTGCCTGCTAATAGTATTGATAGTTTAGATATGTTTTACTAACAATTTTTGAACATATGGGAAAAGAAAAAGAATGCCCTACAAATCCTTTCGAAAAGAGTCAATTTTGCGGACAAAACCGACCTCCCTAGAAGCTAAGGCTTTCTAGTGACAAACAAGACAATTAAACACTACCTTTCTCTAAATATGCATTTAGAATAAAAGTAATCAGGTGTTTATAACATACCTTTAGTCCAACGCTTTGTAGTAGTCTAGCCTCGCCAATCCGGATGAGCTCCTCCTTCTCTTCGAAACCTGCATTCACTAACAAGCAAAGATTACATAGCACTTGAATAACTCATAAAATAAAACATATTCATGATACAGACCAAGGAGTATATGAAACAAATCATGTATAACAACCTGTTGAGAAAAATGAGCTTAATTGCATTAAGTGGAAACAAAAGAAACCATTACAACCTGTGCCTTGGTGTTGTGCAGGTCCCTCCCAGGGTCCAGCAAGAGTTCTCCTTTACTTTGATCAGCTCACCCACTTCCAAATGAAGCTAAGAAAGGATGGGAATCTCTCCTCTCAAGCTCTATAAGGGAGTCCTAATTCCAGCAGCATCTACCCTTAGGAATTTTCAGCTTTCAACCTCCCCTCCCTCTGGCCCAATGCCTGTATTTATAGTGCTTTAGAGGAAGTTAATCAGGTCCACCATCAATGGGATAAGCCCCTCTTTGAATGGGATAGCTCCCCTCTTGATGGGATAAGTTCCTCTTTCATAGGGATACATGAACCATCTGGAGGCGCTCAATACACGTCAAACAAACTTCTAGAATGCTCTAGAATCGACCACAAGTAACTTTTTTGAAGTAAAACTCGTGCCTTTTGACCTTTACAGGGGTACGCACCCACCCCTTTACAGACAGAGCGTACAAGTATGCATGGAATGTGAACTTGAGGTGCGTACACGCAGGTAAGGCTAAGAGAAACTGCATACCCAGAGTTATATAGATTTTTTAAAGACTTTCTCTCTTTCTTGGAGTTTGACATGAAGAGCAGAGGTATAAGACTTGCCAAGGAGGATAGTATGACAGTTGATGGAGCCATACTAACTGCAAATAGTCATGGTGACAAATTTTAGTGTAACAGATTGCCCCCTAAAGTGCGAAGCCTGTAGTAGATTAGGGTTTCATATCATCTAGGAAGGGTGAAGTACTTTATCATTTCAAGGATTATCTTGTGGAGAGCCCAGTCGGAACCTACAAATATTCAACACAAAATACATAGATAAGATCATATCATTGCTGAGGTAGGCATTCCCATACTCAGATTGAAAACTTTAACTAACAAACTAACTACTGCTCTGATATAGGAATGATTTTGTAGTACATCATAATCATAGACTCTTGTAGACACAGTATGGACGCAGCCATCTGTTTATGATTAGTCTACTGTACAATGAATACAAAACTCCTCGCAGCCTGGATGGTGGAAACTAGATCCAGGGTCTTCATTTCTACTTCCCGAAAAGGTACGATTCTATCCATGCGAATAAATGAGTTGATGTCGAACATGGTAGAAACCACTTGATTACCAGTCGATGATGTAAACTGTTAACAAGTGTGAGAGAGACCACCAGTGATGTCAATGGTTCTCAAAGTACCCAGTACAATCCATGAGATGTGAATGAATGAGTTGATGTCGAACATTTCACGGAATCCTTCGATCGAAAGTCAATGATGTAAATCGTCATCAAAGGCGAGAAACCTGCCATTGATGCATGCAGATTTCAAGGTACTGACGATTTCTAGGTCATCTTTCTAGATAATGTGCTGATGTCGATATAAAGCGAACCGTTGCAGGCAAGCCCACAACACGAAATCATAGATCAAGTTGAAGAAATGTAGCTGTAAGGAATGACTCAGGGATGGTCGAGATGGATGACAGTTATTTTGCAGATGAATGGTTTATTTGCAGTGACCTCTTGAACACAAATGACACGATAGATGGCTTGGTGACAATTGACCCAATAGTTAATACCCATAACCGGTTTGAAGATTTTCAATGTGGTTTGATCAACTGTTAGGCAAAGGTTTTCCCAACCCAGGTGAATGAAAAGTGTCGTGTTCAAGAGTGGTGATAAGGCTTCTTCTGAGACAAAGGATAACAAATCGGCTCATTTTTCTCTCTTTTCCCCCACCATTTCTGGCAAGTACCTCTTTATTTTTTACAAGCTTGAGGAGGATAACATATGCTTGATTACAAGCTCATCCTTCGGATGAGTCCAACTTAGTTTTAGATTCGAACCCTAAGAAGGAGTGGTCCGTTCCTGTTTGTAATCGAACAGGTCCTTTACTATGAAATTTTAACGAGTCCAGTATAGGAGAAACTCAGCGTTTTTCAATTTTAGAGAGTCTGAAAAACTTAAGAAGACTCCAAGGTTGAACTTTTTCGTAAATTTGTGTCTCCCAAGCCTGACAAAGTATAAAATAATACTTGAGAGAACCGCTTGATCTTGCGACCAAGGAGTACTTTCATGATTAGTGTCTTTGACCTGAAAAGTAAAAAGCGATCAAGGACACGTCGTTTTATTTCTAGTATCGAATTTGAAACGACAAAAATCCGGCAATCTTTTCCTGTTTTTACGGTCAGAAAAGGGCTATAAGGGGACCGTCTTTTAATTTCGTTTTAACGAGTGTAAAAGAAACGCTCGGCAATCTTTTCATGTTTTAGGAGTCAGAAAAGGGCTTAAAAGATGACTCTGATGTTTTTGTTTGTGAAAAAATGACAATTTTCCCTGAAAATCCTTTTATCCTGCACAAAAACCAACACATTACTCATACCTGTTTAAGATAGATAAAAATACTTTGAAAAATACCTTTTCATGGTGAAAAATAAACAAATTCAGCATTTATTTACCCAAAAAACGTATAAAAAGGGCTTTTACCATTTTACTATTGAGGAGAGAAAAAGGGCTTTTGGCAAGAAACTTCTCGTGGATATTGCGGAGAATCCGACCGTCGAAACCGAACGCCGTCTCATCAGGTATTCTACAACATCCTCCTCTTCATTTCCATCCGTTTAGAATTTTCTTTTAGGCCCTAGTTTCATTTTTTGGAGGTTTTGGGGTTTCAAGGTCCGCTTTTCGGGGTACGCAGGTGCTCCACTGGTGACCTGCGTACCCCGACATTTTCTCAGTTGGGAAAATGCCGGGCATTCGCAGCTTGCCTTAAGAGAACCTGCGTACATACGCTCTGTCTCTAAAGGCGGGCTGCGTACACCGTGGAGAGGATTTTCAAACCCCCATTTCTCCAAAATGGACCAAATTTTTTTAATTTTATGGACTCTAACAGATGGTTTATGGTGTGTAGATTTCCCACCATGCTTGATTGGCACGAGAGAGAACACGAAGACGTTGATTTGGCCGCCATTAATCACCAACCTTCCATTGATGCTTTGAAGGCATGCGGCCTTTACAAATACTGGGCCATACCTGGCATGAGGGCCCAGGTGCGCTTTCTAGAGTGGCTGGTTGAAAGGTGGAACGTTCAGGATCAGTGCTTTTACATTGGAGGGCACCAGCTCGAGATAGAGCCCTCAGACATTTATTTTCTCACTAGTTTGCCCAAGAGGGATGAACAATTGACTCTGTCTGGGACTAGGCCGGGTGGCCAGTCCATTACTAGTCTCCGACTAGAGTGGTGCAATAATCAGAACCAGGAGAAGGGGATAGAGATCAAAAAGATATCCCGACCTGAACTTATGGTAATTGCCTTTACAGTTACCAGACTTTGCGGGGCTTCCGCTTTGCACATTGCCACTGGATCCCAGATGCGGATGGCGATTGATTGCTATTGGGGCACCATTTTCAACTGGTGCAATGCTGTGTTGGCCAACTTAAAGGGCCAACTGACTAGGACCAAAAACGGACAGCTGAAGACTTTTGGTTATGGGCCTTTAGTTGTGAGTTTTGCCCTAGAGAGGGTTCCGATGCTGATCCCACAGCAGCTCACTGTTGAGGTTGGGCCTCCCCGAGAGCCTAAGTTGACGCGATGGGTTGTGGTTATGGCCCATCATCCTGACAAGGGCACGGAGGTTGTCCGATTTAGACCGGAGTATTTTCACTGGTTGGAGGACCAGATCTTCTCGATACAGGATTTTCCTTATGCCGAAGTTGATTTTCGTGGAGATCCGGACATGGTTCTTCCACCGGGAGAACAATGGGACGACACAGGTACTTCATTTTTCACAAGTTTTTAAATTATCTACTTTTTTGTTTTTTATATCGTCTCAAAACTGACAGTAATAATTTCAAAAATGCAAATGTAGGCCCACGTCGTCCAGCCAATCTCCGGCCTTTTGAGAGGAGACAACCAGTTGCACCGGCACCGGCCCCACAGGATGCGGCCGCAGAGACCTTAGCGTCTTACGGCAGATATACCAGAGACTACTATAGACGATATTCCTATCAGGCTTCAGTGCTATGTAGTCGCAGTCCCAGGACCTTTTAGGAGGTTCTTGTGTAGGGTGGCTCGTGCAGTGGTGTCGTATAGAGAGCATCACCAGTGATTGGATGGTCGTTTTTGTAGACACATGTGACATTTTGGTTTTTTGTACTTATCATTTTTGGCGATCATAAGGTATTTTTCAACCTATGATCGAAGACGATGTATTTTTGACACACTCCTATCTATATATATCATTATTACCGGCTTATCTTGTTGAACATGTGTGATGAAATGTTTTTAAATTTACATGTATGATTATCGCAAATGTCTGTCTAACATTCGAGAAGCAATTGCATCTGCTAATGTATTTAAAGACCTTGGAATATGTTGATATTCAATGTAATCAAATTCACGTTCCAAGAGACGCACTCTCAAAAATAATCTTAATAACACTGGATTTCTAATGGCATACACTCTATTAAGCTGTAATACAAGTTCAGAATTTAACCTCACTATCAAACTCCGAATCCCAAATGAAATAGATTCAGACAATAATTCAATCACTGCACTGTATTCTGCAATGTTGTTTGTTGTTTGACCGAGGCTCACCCCATGCATAGAAACTAACTCGTCAGAGGGCAAATAAATAACCCAAGCTGCGGAAGAGATATTTCGTGTACTACGACAAGCACCATCAGCAAATCCGATGTATGTTTGGAGAGGCATCGACATCTGCAAACATCAAGCATAAAATCAAGATAAGCAGAATAACGACGAAAACACACTTTCTAAGCTAAGCACACTGTCTAAACTAACAAACACACCAGCTAGAAAGAAAAACCTAACCTAAAATCTCCATACCCATCATTTAAGCATAATACCTTTTTAGGTAAAGTCCATTTCTGGGTTTACCCAAAGAGTCCCCGTCAAAATCTACTAGCTCATAGGCCCCTTTTGCTAGCTTTCGCTTGACAATGTAGGGCCCATGCCACATAGGAACGAATTTTCCAGCACCTAATTTATCGTTAGCTTGATCATATAATAGCACGGTCTCCTTCGGAAAAATTTCGATCATACTGAGCTTTCATACGTTTTGCGTGAGTCTCGATCACCAATGCAGCATCACGTCGAGTCTCATCTAATTGAGCTAAGTATAATAAATGCGTCTCCTCTTCAGAAGTAGCTGGAAGTAATTCGACAGCCATTTGAAGTGACGGGATTTCGCATTCAATGGGCAGCACGGCTTCCAAACCATAAACTAGTTGGAAAGGAGTGAACCCTGTTGATGTTTTCACTGAGGTTCGGTACGCCCAAAGTGCGGAAAATAACATGTTGTGCCAATTCGACCGATGAATACCAATGATTCGTCGGATCATGATAACTAAAACTTTGTTGATGGACTCAACTAGACCGTTCGCTTGTGGATAATAAGGAGTTGAGCTATCGTGATGCAAACCAAGCTGGCCTGTAAGTTCTGTCATCATAACGTTTCAAAAATGGCGCCCATGGTCAGTGATTATCGCTTGTGGGACACCAAACCTAGCAATAATGTGATTGAATACGAAAATTGCAGCTGTCTTGCCGTCTGCCTCGAATGTAGGCATCGCCTCGGCCCACTTAGTAAAATAATCAACCGCAAGGATGATATACGCATGCCCCCCCGGCCAAGTGAGGGTTACATGTAATAAAATCGATACCCCATTTGGCAAAAGGACCAACGGCAATTATAGGGTGGAGAGGAGCAGGTGGAGCGCGTATCTTGTGATCAAACACTTGACAGTTGTGGCATTTCCGGACCGCAATAATACAGTCTTTAAACAAGGATGGCCAGAAGTAGCCAGCGCGCAATATCTTTTGGGCTGTGGCATACCCAGACATATGACCGCCACACGCTCCAGAGTGACAGTCATTCAAAACCCTTTCAGCTTCCTCGTGAGTTAAGCAATGGTGAAAAACCAAGTCCGCCCCACGGCGATAAAGAGTATCTCCAATAATTTTGTACTGTTGGGACTGGAATCGAATTTTACGACGTTCCGACTTTGAAACTTCGGGCCGAAAGGATTGGGTCTAGAGATAGATGATTATATCCCCATACCACGGATCTAAAGTGTTGATGAGAAACAAAGATTCGTCCGCAATGGGTTCCTCTGCCACAGTTTCTGTGTCAGCATGCGGGAAGTCACACATTAACTCTGCAAAAACTAAGGATTTCTTAGACTTAGATTTCTCAAACTCCAAGTCGAACTATTGCAGGATAACGATCCATTTAGAGTACTTGCCCCCTAGCAATTGTTTAGTCAAAATGTAGACCATAGGGTTGCAATCCGAAATAACTGTAGTTTTACGGAGTAGAATGTAGTGACGAAAACGTTGGACAGCTTGAACGGCTGCCAATGCCAATTTCTCCACATGTGAATACTTGAGCTCAGTTGGATTTAAGGTCCGACTAAGGTAATATATCACATGTTTCGTTCCGAATTCATCTTCCTGTACTATGACCATTCCAATGGGGGAATGAGCGGCGGCGAGGTACAAAAAGTAATCCTGGTTGTAGTTGGGAGGATGCAGCAACGGTGCATGGGTTAACGCGTGCTTGAGTGCATCAAAAGATTTTTGAGCTATCTCATCCCAAGAGAATTGAGCGTTCTGTTTCAACAACCGGGTAAAACCCTTTGTAATCTCGGCGTAGTTAGGAATGAATCGCGTAAAAAGTTTGCTTTCCCCTGCAAACTTTGGAGTTGGCGAAGACTCGAAGGAGGAGGCAATTTGATGATAGCTTCTACCTTCGAGGGATCGACGCGAATGCCGGCTTTTGAAACTACAAATCCCAGCAATCGTCCCACTTCTATACAGAAGACACATTTGTGTGGGTTCAACCGAATCCGATAATGCCTACACCTCATGAAGATTGCCCGTAAATGGACAAGGTGATTAGCTCAATGTAAGGAGTGAACGGGCAAATCAACGAGATACGGTTGCACAATGTGTTTGATGTCATGAAATGCATAAGACATCGCCCTTTGAAAAGTGGCTCCGGCATTCTTAATCCCAAAAGGTAATTTGCAGTAAGCAAATGTCCCCCATGGACAAATGAAAGCCATTTTTGGTTGATCGGCAGGTAGAATATTGATTTGGTTGTAACCGGAAAAACCGTCCATAAAGGAAAATATTTCACTGCCGGCACAATCATCAATTATTTGATCGATATAGGGTGTAGGGTAGTTGTCCTTGGGACAAGCACGATTAATATCCCTATAGTCGATACATATTCTTATTGTTCCCTGTTTTTTGTTAATCGGAACAATATTCGATACCCAATCCGTTAACGGGATCGGATAAATGAAACCTGCTTTCAACAGCTTCTCAACTTCTGCTTTAATCGCAGCCGCTTTTCGTGGGTGAATCTGACGCAAACGTTGTCAGACAGGTTTAGCGTCCGGGTAAGTCTTGATCTCATGGACAACAATCGCGGGATCAATTCCTGGCATTTCCTCATAGGACCAGGCAAACACGTCGTGGAATTCTTGAAATAGGGCCTTGTATGTTTGAATCTCGTCATCTGAACACGAGGCACCTATATGAATGTGCTCAACAATTCCGGGCTTGACTGAAATGTCAATGGGAATAGTGCGAGAGATGTTTCCCAAATTCAACTCTGAATCAGGATGTTTCATTGGACTCTGAGCTTCTTTGACATATTCAGTTGTAAAGATTGATGAGAAATCGTTTTCAAAACGATCATCCTCAGGTAAAAACGAAGATCTATGATGGAGATCTTCCCATGGTAAATCGTCTACGCACAGGACTTCGCAAAGTTGTTCGTCAGATGACACAACTTCGGGAAACGCTATTAATTCCGAGGTTGACGTGAAAAGTGATTCCTCACGGACCACATTCATTTGGTCGATTTTGGTTGAACTCGGGTCGGTAAAAGACTGCACGGCTTCATAGGCAATTTCATATGGACTCAAAGGCATTGCATCACCAAATGAGTCTATCTCAGATTCAGAAGGAACGATCCAAGGATCGTCATAAACAATGGTGTCTGAAGTAATCATATGAATAGATGCAAATGAAGATACGGCGTTGATTGGAGGAAAAGGAAAAGTTCCCAGTAAACCGGCATCTTTAACTAATCCTACTCCAACATCCTTATAAGGGATAGTCGTTTTACCGACATGCTGGATACTTTCTGAAGAGGCTGGGTCAGATGAAAAGTAAGCCAGCTGGTCTATGGTTACGATCTTGCCATTATGTGGAAACTTTATTACTCTGAAGACCGATGAAACGACCGCTGTCATAGCGTAAGACCAACTTCGACCCAAGAGAAGGTTGTAGTCTAGAGGGGCATCAACCACCTCCACATCTAGACTAACGGTTTTTCCTTCAACCCCTATAGGCAAATCCTGTAGAATGCCAAACGGATGGAACCCACGGCCATCAAAGGCCTTAAGAATGGTCGGGGATTGATTTAGTGAAGGAGAACCAAGCGATCTCCAGCACTGTATCGACATAATACACGTGGAAGCTCCCTCATCAATTACAGTCCGATGAATAGGCCTGTTTTTTACTATCACTGGAATCTGGAAAGCCATTTGATGAGGTAAACGCGGTGTACTATTTTCTAGATCAAAGATTATTAGGTTCGGGTCCTGAACATCAACAGCTCCTATAGCCGACAAAAGTAATTTGCGTTGTGCTGGGCATGATTGCAGCACTTCCAAAGCCGACATTGCTGAGGGTGAAACAACTAAATCCTCAACAATGTTGTAATTCTGGGCCGCTCTCGCATGTGGATTGAAAGCAGACCTTCGAAGTACACCCTTGGCGGGCGGTTTGATTACTAAGTCCGGGTTAGGCTTCTCGATCTGTAGTGGATCGGAACCGGGAGCTGAGGTTGATGGATTAGAATGAGAAGATTCTGCTTCTTTGCCATCAACAGGACTTTTACTACCATAATCTTGCGATCGAGTCGCAATCCTTACATGAGACATCATTAATATGGGTTCTTCACTGGCACTCGAGGAAGAACCTATCATCTTACTCTCCTGCTTTGGAAATGGATCTTTTAAAACAGCAGGAGTTGGGGAACCTTTGACGATTTTCACAACCTCGGCCCGATGAGGACAATCTCTTGTAAAATGATCCTCTTCACAAATAAGACAAGGATATCGAGGTTTCCACTTTTCGTCATTGGTTTCCGACTTTTCAGTTTTCTCCTTTGGAGCTTTGTCTGCTTTATTCTTCTTCTTACCTTTCTTCTTCCCACCGGATTTTGATTTAGTCGTAGATGACTCTACAGCGTGAATATCAGCGGAAACTTCAGCAGAAGATTCTCCTGTCGGGGAGTCTGGTAAGGTTATAATAGGAGAAGAATTCTTTGAGGATTTCTTCTTGCTTTTAGTATTTACCGTACCAATCATGCCATCAGCAGCATGAGACCTCGAAGGAACAGCAGCGATTTGATTCGACTTAGGAAGATCTGGGATCTTTTCGTGTAACGTACCTGACTGAGTATAAAATAAGTCAAGGTACTGCGCTTGAGCAATCACTTGCTCCTCAGTAACTACTCCGGCCTTAGCTACGTCTTCAGTAATCTTCGGTAATAATGATTTAACAAACCATTCAGCTAAGATTTGGTCTGGGATAAAAACTTTCACTAATCGCCTTCGACGTCTCCATTCGTGAATATGATCGGAAATATAAGTGGACGTCGATTGTTTTAATGAAGTTAGTAACTCCGTGCCATTATCATATCTGACCGGCAACTGAAAATGAGTTAAGAACGAGGTAGCTAACTGGCTAAAATTATAAAAAGAGGCCCGTGGTAACTCAATGTACCACTTGGCCGCGAGACCAATGAGAGTACATTGGAAAAGACGTAAGCGAATCGAATCATCCGAGATGGAATTAGAGGCACACCAGAGGTGGTAAGTCATCACATGATTCGATGGGTCCTCTCCAGACTTACCTTCGAACTTGGGTATGTCACTGGGCAACTTATTTGGCATTGGCGGCCAAAACGGAATATAATTTATTGGATTGTTCGTTAGGTGCGACAAGTCTGGTAAATCCAAAGTTGCGATAAACGGTAATTGTCGATTAGGATCCCTAAAGCTCTGGGTCACAAGACCAGTCCCAGGAGGAGGATATCTAGGATAATTTGGAATAGGAATCGCGTTTGGGATATTGTATCCTCCCGGAAAACCAGGATTAACCGGACCGTACTGGGGTTGCCGAGGTTGTTGATAAGTGTACCCAGGATATTGTTGATACTGGTAAACTGGCTGCTGGACAGCAGGCCCGTATTGGTACTGTCCCTGGTACAGTGGATAAGTGAATTGTGGTTGACTAGTGACAACCGTACTTGAACCAGGTTGTCCTACAGGCATCTGAACCGTAGTTTGAATCGTGGATCTAGACAATGGTAAAGATGTCTGAGGAGTAGTTGCAGAGACAGTAGAAACCGGAGTTGTCGATACTCCAGAAGTAAGTGTGATAGATTGAACAGATGTTGCGGTAGTTGCAGCAGTTGTTTGAGATGGAGTACTAGGGGCAATAGGCCCAGACTGAGAAACTACCGAAGGTACAGAAGTTTGAACATGAGACTGGACTGGTTGCTGGGGTGAACCAGAAACTAAGGGTTGTCCAGTTTGAGATGACAACTGTACACTTGGCTGCAATACCTGTTGAACTTGCGATGGATCCCACACTATGTTCATTCTGGGGTATTGACCCATGACAGGTTGAGGATATTGAGATCCATAACCGGATTGAGGGTAGGATTGATAATTGAAAGGTACATTTCCCGTACCTTGAACATAAGATTGACCTTGGGGTGGTTGATAACCTTGACTCGAGTACTGACCTTGAGGTAGATACCCTTGAGGTAAGTATTGATACTGGGGTTGACCTTGAGGTATAAATTGATACTGAGGTTGACCTTGGGGTACATATTGAGGCTGGGGTTGACCTTGAGGAATGTATTGTACCATGGGTACATACTGTCCTTGAGGTTGCCCCCCAGGCGGTAACTGGCCACCTTGAGGTTGAGAACCGAGAATTGAACCTGACATCATGTAAATGTCCCCTACACCCAACGGTTTATTACCATTGTTTCCAGTTAATAACCCATGTTCAATGGGTTGAGAAGATGCTCCCGCAAAAGTACCAGAAAGTGACTGATACCCAGAGGGAACAGAAGGACCGCCGTACAAGAAAGATTTAGGAGATTGAGTAAACATAGACGACTGACCTGACATATTTACAGGAGTATAAATACCTCCAGGTGGATAAGGAGTACGAGGTGGAGAAAAACTTGACCCTGAGTTGTCCAAATAATTAGTTAACGAAAGATACCAAGTAGTACTTCTAGGAGGACTGTAAAAAATGGATTCACGCTCCCTTAGATCAATAGTAAGTTGATCTTCAGGGATAGGGACGCCTATTTCTTCTTCTGGAGCAAGTTCTTCAATAGCTATCAAACCAGAAGGAAGATTTTCGGTGATGACTCTTTCTACCCTTGGTGAATCAGGAGCACTAGAAGTTGGAGTAACAGGTTCAAAGATTTCAGGTTCTTCGCCTATATCACTAGTAGATGAAAAACTACCAGCAAGCTCGGAAACTGCAATAGCTTCGGGATTATAACCTGTTTCTAGACCTTGGTAATCTGGATGGACTACCAACGACGACTCTCCTTCTTCATGTGAACCTACTTTACTGCCACTAGAAGTTACAAGGACTTTCAAACCTTCGTAATGACCAGGGACGCCTTCAGGAGGTTGGCCCCGAAGTCTACGGGACTTCCTCAACAAATCGGCCACGGTTACAATCTCAGGTGACTGGCCCTGAAGTCTACGGGACTGTCTCGATAATTCAGCCACAGTTAAAAACTTTTAACTACTGCACACGCAAACAAAGTAAAATCTCAAAGCAAACCGCCTAAAGTCTCTAAAGAACCAAACAAATTCGAATCACACGCCTAAAGAATCTAGGGCGTCAAACCATACACAAACAGTAGCCTTCCGGACCGAAAACACTAGTTGGTGATGAAGCCCAACATCGTCGAATTCAGTACAGAAGTGGCGGGTGGAACATTTACCCCGACAACCTGCTTAATGAATAGACCGGCACAAGTTCCTCCACTTTAACCGTCTCGAGTGAAGTGAACCCTCCGGAAAATCCAAGTGAGTCTAGCCGACGTCTGTTCCAGGTACAGTGGGATCTTCCCTCCACCGTCACCTTGGGTAGAATCCTAAAGATAATGGTCACTAAGGTCACCAACAACGACAAATATACCTGGGGGAACAGTCTACGATCCGATAGCACGCAAGGGCAGAGTAACAAGCTCAATCCCCTTGCCGGCTCCTTGACAATAATCCAAGGTTTACCGACAAGTGACCCCAAGCTCCTCGACAATAATCCGAGGTTTACCGTTTGTAGTACGTGCGTATCTGGCGTCTTTCCCAATGAAGGAGGATTGATCCCCTCACTGGTTCGGACACGGTCTCGTGCTTCTCCTTTAAGAGGAGCTTTCCCAGAGCATAAATGTAACAGTTGGATTTATCCTACCACAAGATGAGCTACTTGTTTGGTTTTGCTGTCTTGGAGAGCTAATTACTCTCCTACTCCAAGACACTAGCCTGATCTATATTGGTGTTTCAGAGCCCTAGTAAATAAAAATTTACTAAGTAAATTTTACTTTAAGCGTTAATTTTTATGGCTTTTCTTTAGGACAAAAGGTAGTGGAGATGAAACTGATGGTGTGTAGACTCGACTCAAATCCACTAAAAAGATGCACCTAGGATGATTTATACTATTTTTCTTTTCAATGAATTCCTTAGCTAAGAGAGTTGGAGAATGCAAAATTGATATAAAGACAACTTTCTTGGCAACGAAAATCAAATCTTTCTCTTTTCCAAAGCATACAACACATGACCACTAATTATTTCACGAAAATTCCTTTTTCTTTTCAAAGACTTCAAATGCTACTAAAACAAACTTTTCTTCAAAAGAGATTTTTTTTGTATTTTTCCTATATTAACAAAGCATGTAAAACTACTTTAACAGAAATCAAAGTTAAAAAATCTATGACAATCAAATCAACTCAATTTCACCCAAAAGCAAATCTAAGAGAAATTCACCTAAAAGTAAATCTAATGAGGCAAAAGCCTACCAAGTATAATTCCAGGATGTTTTACTCAGTTACAATTCAACCAAGGACTCGTTCATGCAGAATCATAAACCAGTCAAAAACAAAAATCAAAATCTTTTGTTCTTTTTCTTAAGAATGAAATTCACAACTTTAACCAACAAGCTTTCTCGAAATTCCGCAAAGAGACAACACAAAGGTAGGTTTCTCACACAGGTGGATTTTATGAAAGGTCCGACTCCTAAGAAGACTGAAAAAACCAGGGAGATCCAAGGTTTTACAACTTCTAAAGCCAAAGTCACTACAGGACCAATGCAAAAATCAAACCCTAGGGCTAGAATTTCTATGAATTTCACTAAAACCCTTGACACTAATGAAACAAGCTTAGGTGAAGACTTCTGACAGGTAACCAGTCGATCTAGGCAGGAAAAACAAATTAAAAACAAAATCTAAGAGGCAAAAAAGGAAAAATTGAAATTTTCTCAACTTTTGAGAGGGTACGCAGGCAGCATGTTTGCACAGGTGCGTGTACGCTCTGTGTACAAAGCTGCAGTGCGTACAAGTACGCACCGTGCTTAACGCAGAGGCTGCGTACTTCTAGCAAAAACCAAGAAAAGTAAAATCTAACTTAACCCTAAACTATTCCACCCAAATTCACAGTCAATCAGTCAAAAACCAGAAAGAAAACAAATTTTCTCAAATCAAAGTATCAATCAAAAGAGAAATCAATCAAATCCATGGATTCCCCAGTGGAGTCACCATTTTGACATGCGGAAAGAGTCAATTTTGCGGACAAAACCAACCTCCCTAGAAGCTAAGGCTTTCTAGTGACAAACAAGACAATTAAACACTACCTTTCTCTAAATATGCATTTAGAATACAAGTAATCAGGTGTTTATAACATACCTTTAGTCCAACGCTTTGTAGTAGTCCAGCCTCGCCGATCCGGATGAGCTCCTCCTTCTCTTCGAAACCTGCATTCACTAACAAGAAAAAGATTACATAGCACCTGAATAACTCATAAAATAAAACATATTCATGATACAGACCAAGGAGTATATGAAACAAATCATGTATAACAACCTGTTGAGAAAAATGAGCATAATTGCATTAAGTGGAAACAAAAGAAACCATTACAACCTGTGCCTTGGTGTTGTGCAGGTCCCTCCCAGGGTCCAGCAAGAGTTCTCCTTTACTTTGATCAGCTCACCCACTTCCAAATGAAGCTAAGAAAGGATGGGAATCTCTCCTCTCAGCTCTATAAGGGAGTCCTAATTCCAGCAGCATCTACCCTTAGGAATGTTCAGCTTTCAACCTCCCCTCCCTCTGGCCCAATGCCTGTATTTATAGTGCTTTAGAGGAAGTTAATCAGGTCCACCATCAATGGGATAAGCCCCTCTTTGAATTGGATAGCTCCCCTCTTGATGGGATAAGTTCCTCTTTCATAGGGATACATGAACCATCTGGAGGCGCTCAATACACGTCAAACAAACTTCTAGAATGCTCTAGAATCGACCACAAGTAATTTTTTTGAAGTAAAACTCGCGCCTTTTGACCTTTACAGGGGTACACACCCACCCCTTTACAGACAGAGCGTACAAGTACGCATGGAACGTGAACTTGAGGTGCGTACACGCAGGTAAGGCTAAGAGAAACTGCGTACCCAGAGTTATATAGATTTTTTAAAGACTTTCTCTCTTTCTTGGAGTTTGACATGAAGAGCAGAGGTATAAGACTTGCCAAGGAGGATAGTATGACAGTTGATGGAGCCATACTAACTGCAAATAGTCATGGTGACAAATTTTAGTGTAACACGCCTCAATCATCCATTAATACTGCCACCACCCCTGATCTTTCTAAATAATTGTCCATTACTTTGAGTTCACCATTGATCCCTTCAACTTCAACACCGCATTCTTCACCACCATTTATACCTACACTCCTTCATCAACCTATCATTACTTATTCATCATCTACTAGTCCTGGTTCTTCATCCACTGTTCCATCATCTCCAAGTACCCCAACCCCACATCTCAGCCTCTCCCAACTGACAGCCATGGAAAATAGATATGCTCCTCTTGTTTTACCTGCCCAACTTGGTGCTATGCCAGCAGAGTACCAAAGTAAAAATGTTCAATTTGATGGCACAATACATTACACTGCACAAAATCATGTCAACAAGATAACAAATTACTTTGAGTTACACGAAATTGACAAAGATAATAATCAAAGGAGACTCTTTGCCCAAACTTTGGCTGGTGATGTTAGGAAATGGTTTAGAGCATTGCCTGCTAATAGCATTGATAGTTTAGATATGTTTCACTAACAATTTTTGAACATATGGGAAAAGAAAAAGAATGCCCTACAAATCCTTTCAGAATATGAGAATATTAGAAGGGCGCCTAACGAAACTGTTCAAGATTACTGCACTAGATTCAATAATATATACAACACAATCCCAGTAACCTTAGATCCCCACCTAACTTAGCATTAATAAAGCTTCCTGATGGGTTTTACACATATATGGCCTACCAACTCAAGGAAAGAAGCCCCCAACATTAGAATAAATGCAAAGTGTAGAAGTTAGTGTAGAAGCTATTTTTTAGCTAAAAGGGCTAGAGTTAGAAATGAAAGGAGGGGGACTGCAAAGGATGAAACTTCATCATCCGATATTAAAATAGATAGTTTAGCCAAAAGTATGGAAAAACTAATGGATAGAATAGAGAACATAGAAAGGAAACCCCAATGGGATAACCAACAAGCGCATCCAGTTAGAAACCCAAATTTTAGAAGAAACCAAAACATTGGGAAAAATGGACCAGATCAGAACATCAGGCCTCCTTTTCAAGAAAATTATGCAAACACATCCAATCCAAAAGATCAATAACAAGATACACAAATTAACCTAATGGGAATAAATGATGAGGACAATATTTTTCTAACCAAAGATGAGCAGGAACTATATATGCTGCAACAATTAGAAGTACAGTCCAGGGAATCATTTGATTACAAACAGGGATACGAATCTTACATATTTGAATTGCATAAACAGTATAACCTAAGAAGAAAAAAGAATGTTGATGTCATTGACCAAACTAAGAAAACAATGCAAAATCAACCCAAGGAAATAAAATAAGCGCCTGTTTCAAAAATCCTCCAAATTTTCCTTAGGTAGAACTCGAATCCTTCTAGCCACACAATTGTAGACATAACCTCTGATCAACCTTCTGTTGATCAACCATCCACTTTCATTCCACCTAAGGGACCAGTGGAAAAAGCTAAAAAAATTAGATTAAAAAATCCACATAAGAAGGTCCCAATAAAGGAAAAGAAGACAAGCCTACTCAAATCCCTGTTGCAAAAATTCAAAACCTTCAAGTAGAAAAAGTCTCTTTGCCATTCAATTTGGGAACAAAGATAGCAAAGATAAAGATTTCAATTCCTTTAACAGAACTAATCAAGAATGAAATTTATAAATCACAGATAACCCAGACCTTAAATATTGGTGGAAATGAGGATTTAGTGAACTTATTTGATGACCAACCAGAACTCATATTTGGTCTAGATGTTAATGACAAACCATTAGAAGGAGGAGTTCCACCTTTTTACATTAGCCTTAGTATCCATGACAAAATTCTACACAATGCAATGTTGGATTCTGGGGCCTCTCACAACTAAATGCCCAAATCAGTGATGGAGAAATTAAACCTACACATCACAAGGCCTTATAAAGACTTATTCTCATTTGACTCTAGTTAGGTACAATGTCTAGGATTGAATAAAGACATGTGCGTTACTTTAGTTCAATATCCTGCAAAAGAATCCTTATGGATATTGTGGTTGTTGACATCCCACCAAAGTATGGCATGCCATTATCTAGATCATGAGAAGCCAAACTTCAGGGATCCTTACAACTAGATATGTCATATGCAACAATCTCTATTTTTGGACAACCTAAGTAAATATACCTAGAAACCTTAATGAAATATATGGTAAGTAGGGAGGATTTGCCTTAAATCTTTCCCATCTACTCCATACATTCAGATATCGATTATTTTAGCATGTATAATGCTGATCAAATGCAACAAACAATTTTAGACAATACTAATACAGAACCAAAAGAAATTGTAGTTTCTACACAACATGAATCAGACCAAACTATAGAACTGTTCAATGAACAAGACGGTTAAAATGTTATAAATGATGAAACATTTGTTGCACGAGATAGTGTAAATATAGATCATGAGATGTTATGGCATTTAGAATTTGATGGATTAGTAAATAAGTTAGGAGCAGGAGTAGGAGTGTGGATATATAATTTGGAAAATGATTACTCAGAAGGCCATGCATATAGATTGAATTTCAAATGTACCAATAATATGGCTGAGTATGAAGCATTAATTTTAGGTCTTAAGTTAGTTAGGAATTTAGGATCTAAAAGGGTTTCTATCATGGGAGACTCCAAAATAATTGTAAAAGAGATTGATGGTATATATATGACAAAAGACCCTAGATTAAGTTGTTATAGGGACACTATTGTACAAATATTTAACACTTTCATAGAATCAAGGCTTGCAGTAATTCCTAAAAATCATAACATGCAAGCCCATAGTTTAGTAGTGTTTTCTAGTACCTGCAAATTACCCTTCCAGCCCAACCATCAGTATACTACTAAAGTTAGGCATAGACTTGCGATTCCAGATAATTTGAACAATTGGCAAGTATTTTTTGATGATAAACAGATAAACGACTTTTTAATTTAAAAAGAAGAGTTTAGCAATAACAACATAGATACTAACAAATCAATAGATCCTAACACTAAGAAAGAGATAGAAATAAATGAAATAGAAGGTGAAGAAATAGATAGATTTAACCCTAATAAGTTTACCAAATTATATATAAATAACTTAGAGTAAATTGAGATTGATGAAATAATCAGTGAGGAAACCGATGTAATTAATCTCAAAGATAATTTCTTACCTAAGGGATTAACCCCTCTCAAAGATTTATTTGATTAAAATGATGTTCCTAGGAAGCCTAAGATGGAGCCTTTAAGGTTTGATATAGAAAAATGTAATATAGGCACCGATGAAAATCCTAAATTGATCAAACTTTCGAAATCATTACCCCTACTGAAAAGATAAAATACATTGAGATATTGAAATAGTTTCAAGATGTCTTTGCTTGGAGTTATAAGGATGTCAAATCTTATGACACCAACATCATCCAACACACGATTCCTGTTAAAGAAAATCAAAATCCTTTCAAACAAAAACTTAGAAGGATTAATCCTGTCTTATTACCAACAAATGAAAAGAAATTCAGAGAATGCATGATGCTAAAATAATTGCACCAATCCAATTTTCTGATTGGGTCTCAAACTTGGTGCCAACTAGAAAGAAAACTGGTGAGAACACACTCTGTGTGGATCTCAGAAACCTCAATAAAGTGTCACTAAAAGACAATTACCCTCTCCTCGAAATGGACCACATTTTACAGAGGGTAGTTGGAGCAACTAGAATCTCATTGTTGGATGGGTTTTTTGGTTATAATTAAATATTAGTTCATCCTAATGACCAACCCAAAACTGTGTTTACTACTCCTTGGGGCACATTTATGTATGTGAAAATGCCTTTTGGGCCAATGAATGTAGGAGCCACTTTCTAGAGAGCTATGGACATAGCCTTCGCAAAAGAAATTCATGATTTCCTTGTAATATACCTAGATGATATTACTGTATTTTCAAAATCTAACAATCAACATTTGGATCATCTAAGGCAAGTTTTTATTGAATGCAAGAACTTTGGAATCTCTTTGAACCCCAAAAAGTCCTTCTCTAGGTTAGAAGAAGGAAAGTTGTTAGGTCACATAATTTCAAAAGATGGTATAAGAATAGACCCTGCTAGAATAGAAGCCATCCTGCAAATACAACATCCTAGGAACATTAAAGAGTTACAATAATTTTCTTAGAATATTTATATGTAATTTGGTAGAGTTAATTAGATCACTAAACAACATGTTGGAAAAGGACTCCACCATAAAATGGACTGTTGAGGCTAAAAAATCCTTTGAAGACATTAAACTAGCCTTGACTAGAACACCTGTGTTAATCAGTCCTACATTTGACAGAGATTTCATCTTGTTTTCCTTTGCTTCTGATCACACAATTGCTGCAGTTCTATTGCACATAAATGACTAGGGCTATGAGAAACCCATTGCTTTCTTTAGCAAAGCCCTGAGAGATGCCACCTTGAGATATAATATAATGGAAAAACAAGTCTTCGCCTTAGTCAAAGCCATTAAGGACTTTAGGGTGTACATCTTATATTCTCATATAGTAGCCTACATTGCTAATTCAGTAGTTAAAGACATCCTAACTCAGGATGGTCTTGATGGAAAGAGGGGAAAGTGGATTTCCACTATTTTAGGATATGATATAGGAATAAAACCTACTAAGTTAATCAAGGGCCAAGGTTTAGCCAAGCTCATGGCTGAATCAAACTGTTAGGCCTTGGATATAAACTTTATTGTAGAAATAGATAATGAAATTTTTGGAGTGACCAATTTAAATTCAAGTTCATGAACATAGAAGACATGACTTAACACAAAATATAAATAGTGTCAAGATCATTATTATTATTATAATGATTTTTTTGGTGTGACCAATTTAAATTCAAATTCAAGAGAAGTGAGTAGTTCATAGTCATTTGAAAATAATTAAACAGATAATGCCTTCTTCATACCTAATCATTTTATAATTCAAAATCATATGTGTTTCTCAAAACACTACTTATTACCACATATGATACACTATTAAAACAAAACCCTAAAAATTAACTAAATTGAAACTTTATTCTAAATTATTATTATTTTATGATTAATTATAAAGAATTAATATATATGTGTGATAAATTTGATTTTGTTAAAATATATGTGTGTTTTTTGTTAATATTTTGTTATGGCCATGCTTAAATTTTATTTCTTCAGTATTTAGTTAAAAGAGCTTATTTTAGAATTCACTTCCAGGTTCTCTGTTCTAAGCAATGACACATTTCACTATTTTTTCCCTCCACCATAATATCTAAAATTCAGCCTCACCTAGATGTTTTAGATATTATCAATTTCATTATTCCTCTACTCACCTCTCTACAATGAATTTGACATAGACACCATTAAGGATCTCCTACCTTACCCCTGTGTAAGGATTATTCATTTTCCCATCATAACATTGAAAAAATTTAGCTTAATTTTACTCCATTCCCAATGGATTTTCCCTCTTCCCTGCCATCAAACTATTAAAATTATTCTATATTGATCTATATACCTAGCCTAAGATCCAGAAGATTTCATAAGAGAGACCCCTCTCTGAGCTTGGAAGTGCTACCTTCAATCCCTAAATATTGCTTTGTGGTTACCATTGGGTTCCTCTCCTTAACTTGGAGGATTTATCAAGTGTTAACAAGAATAACTACTTCATCACTGTCAATTTGTTATGATATCCTAGATGACCTTAATATGGCTTAGCATGAAATTACCTCAAGATAATATTCTTGAGCTCATTGTCATCTCGCACATATATCTTGTCCCTACACCTGATGAATTTGTCCATTGTGAGACTATAATTGATATCATGATCACCTATACCATGTTGTAACCTATGCCTAAGTTATCTATAACTATCATCCGATTGACCTACCTATAGGATCTGATCCTGTAAATCTGTCCCATAAGAACTCATAGTTGTAATGTGATTTACCTGTATCCTCATACTAAGAGCATCTACAACCTTGTTCTATTTACCTTTAATGTACTTGATCTCAAAGTTTAACTCACTCATCATGGACAACCATCTATATTTCCTAGAATTTAGATTCGGTTGGTCAAATAAATACATAATCCATTGTGATCATTCATCAGTACAAACATCCTACCAAGAAGATAGTGCCTCCACATCTTCAATGCATGTATGAACATTTCCAGCTCAAGATCATGTGCCAGATAACTCTGCTCATTCTCATTCAGTTTCCTTGATTCATAACACTTTGCCTGTCCTTCCTACATTAAGACTCCACCAAGCCCTCTCTTGAAAGCATCTATACATACCACAAGATTTTTATTCGTATCTGCAATCTTTAGAACCGGATCATTCATAAAAAATTGCTTCAATTTCTTGAAACTTGTTGCACATTCCTCTGTCCATTCACATTTCTTACCTTTCCTTTGCAATGAACTAATAAGATAATTTATCTGCCAGAAGTCGTCATAAACCCCCTATAAAAACATGTTAATCCCATAAATCACCTTACCTCATCTGCATTCCTAGGATCTTCCCATTCCATGGGCACCCTTATATTTTATCGATCCACTGATATCCCTTCCTTGGAAGCTACATGCCCCAGGTAATTTACTTTTTCTAAAAGAAGCTACATTTGCCAAGCTTGGTATACAACTGATGTTCTCTTAGAAATCTCAATACTGCTACTAAATGTTTGTCATGATATTCCTCCTTCTTATAGTATACAAATATATCATCAATGAATACAATAACAAACTTATCCAGATAAGAATGCAATACACTATTCGCCAAACACATAAAATTCATTGGAGCATTAGTCAAACTGGGAGGAACTACGACAAACTCATAATCTGCACACTTAGCCCTGAACGTTGTCCTACAAATATCCTCTTCCTTGAGCCGTACTTGATGGTATCCCGATCTTAAGTCAATCTTCTAGAAAATTGTTGCTCCCTTCAACTGATCAAACAAGTCATCAATTCTCGACAACAAATACCTATTTTTGATGTTCATTTTGTTCAACTGCCTGTAATCAATGATAGCCTCAGAGTACCATCCTTCTTCTTCACAAAAAAAACTGGTGCGCTCCAAGGCAACACACTTGGTGTAATGTATCCTTTGTCAAGAACTTCCTTCAACTACATTTTCAACACTACTAACTATGGGGTGCTCATCCTGTATGGTGTCTTTCATGTTGGTGTTGCCTCTAGTACCAACTCAATGGAAAGTACACTTCTCTATGAGGCAAAAACTCTAAAATATTTGTCGGGAACACATCCTCAAATGGTTGTAGAACTGGGTGCCTACTCAAAACATCTACATCCTCAACTTCTTTACCTTTATCATTGGAAATATGCATTGAAAATGAGACACACCCATTCCTATGACTACGTTTGGCCTACATAACTGTCACCATTCTAACTAATGTTTCCATCTTCTTACCCTACAAGACTCTTTGTTATCGATTGTCATCCAAATACTTAATGGGCTTGTCATAACAACCCACATTAGTCTTGTGAAGATATAACCAGTCCATACCCAAAATCATATTGTATTATTCCAACAAAAGTACAATCAAATGCACGAATGTAGACCTACTATTCAATTAGAATGCACAAGATCTTACCCATTGATGAACTATTTTCTTAGTACCTATAGCCAACTACACTAAGTAAGACTCTGCATGCCCTTCCTTACTCAAACCGCTTACCTAACAAGTTAGGATTAGCAAAATTATAATTAGATCTAGGGCCAATCAAAATATAAATAACTTGATCACAAATATTTCCATCCATCTCAAGTTGGAATTGATGTCAACATGGCAATGATGGCTGGTCATATGCATGTGTGATGAGTTCTTGGTGATGGATGTTTGACTTGATGGTCTTGTCACTTGGCATTGATGTAAACATTCTTATCACTAACTAGACCTAGTGGAGATGATGTTGTGGCTCCTGACTTGGATATGGATACCACATGTGATGTTGGTATGAAGTTTGCATGCTCTGTTGATGGAGATATTTCTACTGCAACACGTTGGAGTGTTTTTACTATAGGAGGTTGGAGTGCTTCTATATGTGATGAGTTGTGGTTTCTTGTGTTGGAGGTTCTTCCACCCATGTTGGAGGTAGTTTTCTGACATGATGTTGCTGCTACAGAAGTTGGATATGCTTCTATAGGAATCAGAGATTTTGATATAGGTCCTAGAGGTGTTTCCACAAGTTATGGTTGCTCCTTGAGGAGCTTGTATTGGTACTAAGGTTGGCATAATAGGTATTGTATGTCATAGGCCTATTATAAGCCTATTTATTCAGTTGTATACCTATTTCAGAGGCTTGGAGGAGTGTTCAAGAGCTGGAGAAGATGGTCCATCAGTTGGTAGAGATTTTGGTCTAAAGAAATCATGTTTTTACTGAGCTTAATCCCTAGTCGCATGCACACTTAGTCAATGGAGTCGCTGAAAATTTATAGTTGCATGGAGATAGGACCAAGGGAGAATTTATAGCATCAATCACATGGATGGTAGTGATAAGGGAGAAAATGAGGTGTTTTCATGAGTTTTTCTCTACATTCCTCGCTCTTCTCAGCTAAGTTTTGTGTTTTGGTGAAATCCTTGATCGTAACTTTTTGTTTATGGTCATAAAAGTTCACGGGACCTGCAAAATATGATTAATGTTGAAAATGTCAAAAAGGCTAATGGAGTTGATGGTTGATTTAGTTAATGATCTGAATCTGGATCAAATCAAGAATATGAACAAAGTTGTGATACCTAATAGTTCTGTGTAATTATTCATTTGAGCACTTCAGTTCATGTACATATTGGAGGAAGCCCATTGCGAGTATGGTTGAGTACACTAGTGTGTGGTGTGAGTGTGAGCTTGGAGAAGACCATGCGAATTGTGTGAGATTTATTGTGCAAAATTTCTTAAGAAATTTTCAGTTGTAGAAGTAGTGAGCTAAAGTATGTTTCAATCATAATATTATGTAGTGAGTGAGGTGTTGATGTGTTGGTTGGATTAGATTTTGAAGAGATTGTTTTGCAGGTGGTGTGGAGTTTTAGTGTGGAGTTTTGATTGCAGCTTGTATTGTAAATTTATCATTTGATTAAGCTTTGTTGCTATGTTATTGTAGTGCTGATGTTGAGAAAATTTTAGGAGTCTAGTGTCAAAATATATGAAATGAGGCTCACATGGATGAAGTGAAAGCATGGAGGCTTTGAGTATACAGTTACTTGGTAAATTCAGTAGAAGGAAGAGTTTTTTCAATCCATTGGTGGTTGGATAGTTCCAAAAAAACTGAGCAAGGCTCATTGTTCATGATAGTACCAGCAAATCAGAGTCAATAGAATCATTTATTAGTTTAGGAGTAACTAGGAGAGGATCATTGATCATGGTGGCCTTCAGCAGATGGTAGTCTCTAGATCTGAGAGAGAAACAATTTCCTGTCTGAAAGATTCAACATGTTGTGAAAGAAGATGAGTCTTTAGCCTCATAGTAGTGATCTTATCCATGTATAATTTTTTTATCATGTAATAAAATATTGAGTAGCACAACAACAATAAGGTGGTTGTTTTCTCGAGGAAGGGTTTTCCACCAGAGATACTTGTGTCCTTGTTGATTGTTTTTATGGTTGCATGTGTATTTTCATGCGCTAATATTTTCTTATGTGATTTATTTTATCCATGATAAAATATTAATCAATTGGAGAAAATTTTTGAAAGTACCACACTACTGATTCACCACCCCCGACCTTTCAGTAGTGACCTATTTTCCATCAGTCGGTATCAGAGCGGGGCTTTTGTGTGCAGCTTAATCATTGGAGAAGTGGTCTTGGATATTATGGAAGATTTTTGCAAATTTTCTGAAATGGATTAGAAAGGTATTCCAATGATTCATAAAGGTAAATTTGCAAGTTAGACAAAAAATTTGGATTCATATTTCTATTCATTGATGAAGATATTTTGTTATTAGCTGAATATGGAGTTAAAGATAAATCTAAAGATTTGGCTAAAAATATCCTTTTGAATGGTAATACAAAATATGATAGCATGCATGTCAAGCATTGTGAGACTGCTAAGGAGATGTTTGCCAAGTTAAAGAATTTGTATCTTGGAGGAAAATTGTATTTCTTAGAAATGGAAAAAAATGCAAAGGATGTTACTTTATTGCAGTAACAAATCATTCCTCCTCAAATGATGAAGATGAAAGAATGAGTGATAGCAGTGAGATATTGAGCATAACAAATGAAGAGAAATTAAAGATAATTGCACTTGAAGAAAAAATTCAAAGATTGAAGTCTGAATTAATTTCTGCAAGAGAAGAAGTAGAGATGCTCAAAACTAGTGCTCAAGCATCTATAAGAAAATAAAAAATTGTTGGAGAACCTAGTTGAAACAAAGATAATGAGATCCATGAGGCATCGATGAAGTAGAATAACAAGCAAAGAAGGCCCAAGAAGAAATATAGAATTGGAAAGTGTTATAATTCTGGAGTTCATGGGCACATAGAAACAAGTTGCAGTAATGGAGATATCAAACTCTCTCATCAAAAGGAGCAGAAAAAGGAGAAGCCACATCAAGCGTGCAGGAAAAGTAGGTCTCCATCCAACATGTATAATAGTCTATTGTATTGTTATTGCTCCTCATCCAATGACTTTGGCCATAGGGCTATTGACTGCATGGCACATGCGAGGAATATCAATTGGTTCAACAGAAGATATCAACATATTTCTCATTTCCTTGGTCACATTAGATGTTTTGTATGTGACAATGTTGGACATAAGGAGAAGTATTACAATCTTCCCATGTGTTATAGAAGATAAATTCAGAAAGATGAGAATATGCAAGGCCAATCACATAAGAAGAAGAAGGCTCAACGAATGAAAGTTTCGAGGGGAAAAGAGAAACAAGGATTTTCCTCCAAAAATTTAGGCCTACATGGTCTCAAGGAGAGCATATGATTACATGAAAATTCTTATTTGTGTAGCCATATGGACAAGTGTATGAGAAGAAAAATATTCATTTTTAGAGATGCATGTGTTGAGGGGGAGTACATGATTTTTGAAGTATACATTTTATGTCTGATCTATTTTATTGTAGTTTATTTATCAGTTGGATCAACTATATCATTACTAATGGTTTTTGGCGAAGCTATATGTTTTTGGAGATTGATGGAGGATTAGACATTTAGGGGGAGAATTGTTTCTTCCTAATATATCAATAGTGTTTTTGGATTGGGTTCCTATGTAGTGCATACATTTGACATTGATTTGATGTAGGGAATAATTTTATTGGTGTTGTCATATAGTAGCAGAGACATATGATTGCATGGCATAGATGGTATATTGATGAATATCATATTGTTAGATGATATTTTTCTCATATGTTTCCATGCATGTGTTTTTTTTAATCGTTCAAAATAGTTTCATTAGATTTTCAATAAAAAAGTACTTACAAAAGATGTCTCGATGACCCCTTTTCTGTCATTCCTACTGGACATGTTGGAATTGGAGGGTTGGAGGATGCCACATATAAGTCTTTACATGCTTTATTTCTGCACAGATTTGAATCCATAAAATGCTGAAGGGAGACAAAAGGATCACCAGAACTGATAACAACATATCAAGGAGGGGGATGGGGAGGGAGTACAGGGGGAGCTACAAGATATCCAACACGATCATGCATATGAAAATAAATATGTTCTAGCCGAGATTCCAGGTTGTGGAGCTGGTCATTCATTCATCGTTGGTTGTGGTGAAGGTTATCCAACTACTCCAATATCTCATTTTGACAGAATCGTATATCATTTATATAAGAATCTCACTCGTTGTGGTCATCATACCTATTTTCACGAAGAATATTCATATTAGCATGGATGTTTCAAAGATTCTCTGCTATGGAATCCATGGTTACTGGAGCCATGATACAACCTAGAGAATGAGCAGGAGAGAGCGCCGCTTTTCCCTCACGCTCGAGGATTTTCGATCTCCTCGAAGATGAGATATGACTAGAAGTTGGTCAATCCGCATTGATGTGATGTCCCCACCTTGCCCACGATGAGGCCTCCCTTGTTGGCACAACATTGTTTTCACTGCAAAAGGGTTGGCAAGTGGGGTCTTAGAATACTCTTCAATTATCTTGGTAGATAAAAAATGAGGACAGACACCAAAACCAAGATACAAATGGTTTATCCTGAAGTAGACAAGAACCCAATCACAGAGGGTTCAGGGATAGACTATGAGGGACTTGCTCAAAACCCAACAAATTCCTAGAAAATACTCTGGCCAATAACTCACTAACCCTCTAATATATATAACAACCAACCAGACGAGCCGAGGCCAATCCGAGAGAGTGCGTACCTCGTAGTAACACAAATTCAAAGAACAAAGAGAACGATAGGGAGAAACACAACTACCCATGGTCAAGAAACAACCATAGGAGGCCTTCAAAGGCAAAACAGAAACAATCCACCTGCAAAAGCCAAACTTGTGGAACCAAAAATTGAAGCTAATGACAAAGAAATAAAAGGACACTTTGGAAACTTGTAGAAATGAAAACCATAAATCATAATAGTCGCCATCCCAGGATTCCTAGATATGGCTTGGAAGGCATAAGATAGCCCACTTATCTAGGAAAAGACAATAGGAAATAGTTAACTAACCAAGCTTAGCAAAGAATACAACCAGGAGAAAGCTTCTCCAAATTCAACGTGCGTGTTGAAGCTTCCATCTAGAGGCTATGCCAAGACCTAAATATTTGTCGAGTGGTGTTCCCAAAACATGGATACTTGATTCAGAGCTAAATTCATACCAGACTAAGGCGTGCTAGGCTTCCACTTCGTTTCTCATCCAAAGTGAAGACCTCAGCAAGATTCCATGGTCCCTGTCACATGCTCTGTAATGCTCCTTCCTTCCCAAATTCATCATTCGAAATTCCAACCAGGAGCATAATGCTTTTTTACCTCTTAACACAATCAATGCACCATGTGGAGAGTTCTTTACACAAGTTTACTATTGATTGACCTGCTTACTAATATGAGCATTACTTCTGCATAGTGTATGGGGAGAGTCTCGAGGGCCTCCGTTGTAACATGTGGTCACCCCCATTGGGGGGTTGTCATGCATGTGTTGCAACGATGGATATTTGTTGTTCTTAGATCATCTAGATTATGCACTTTATGACTCATGTTTTTTTATTTTAGATGCATTATGTTTTTGGTCATGTGTTGTTGGATGGATGAGATATGAGAAGAATGATTGTTGTTTCTAATGATATTTTTATGCATGCTGCTGATATATATTTGGATGGATGAGTTATGATTACTGTTGCTCATATACAGAGTGCACATGTTTTCTTCCAGTGATATTTTTATGCTCATTGATTTGTTTCTAATGCGTCACTAATGATTTGTTTCTCACCTATGATGAGGATAAGTAGTTGCTTCTACTTATGATGCCTTGGTATGATGGATTGTGCTCATTGGTTTTTCTCTCATGGGGAGAGAGAATGTGATGATGAGGATGTATTTGGTGTTGCTTCTATGATATATTGTCATGTTGTGTTATTAGATGATATTAGTGTTTCATCTATGTGGAGCTTGGTGATCTTGCTGCAGGAAATTATTTGATGGGATGGTGATGGTGAAGGTGTTGAGTGGCCATGCACTAGCATATGGTTTGGATAGTTCTCCTACTATTGTTTCTACACATGAAGCATTTATGCCATTTCTCATGGAGGGTTTAAGTTTTGATGTATATGCCATGTATCACAAGTTATTGTTGCTTCCCTATGGATCATATATCATTGCTCATTGTTGCCATTTACTCATGATATTTCATGTTCTGGGAACGTATTGATGACAACACCATTGTGTGTAGATGTAAAAGACATGTATTATCATTGTTCCATATTTTGGGCACATTTATCATGGAGAGATCCATGGTGTCTAGCATGTTTTGTCATTAACTATATATGGGTCAATGGAAGTCCAATTTACATTCTATGTTGTATATCTTTGATGTAGCCCCACTACGTTAGCATGCATGATGTAAACTTGGTTCCATAAAATTCTCGGTTGATGATAAGTATAGTGGAGTCATTTGTCAATCCTATGTACTTGTCATTTCCTTGTACTTTCTCCTTGAAGTATTGTATGTAATGTACTTCATTATATATCATGTCAAAAATCAGTTAGGATCATGGTCGATGAGTAGTATCTTTCACCTGGAAAGGAGGCTCATTCTAGCAAGAATAATGTATGATTTCAACCCCATTACAGGCTTGGGGGAGCATGCTTAGTTTATATTTGGGATGGAATTGGCTAGAGACATGATTGGCAGCTAAGGTTCTTGTTTTGGTCTACTTCAGTCTTCTATCAGCATGATGTTGATTATGACAAGTGAGTGCTTCTCTCATCCTGCACATTATTGGGATTGTACTTTAGTGTTTGTATGGCCCTTTGCCATTGATGTCAAAGGGGGGGAGATTTTGGATTGTTGAGTCAACCTTACATATTGTATTGAGGTTGCCATCAATGCCAAAGGGGTAGTTTGTTGGCATTGTAGTGTTGGAATTGATGTTAACATGGTCATGATGTTGTTAGTCATATGCATGTGCGATGACTGCTTGGTGATGGATGTTTGGCTTGATGGTCTTGTTTGTTTGCATTGACATCAACATTCTTATAGGTAGACCTAGTCGAGATGATGTTGTGGCTACTTACCTGGAGATGGATTCCACATGTGATGTTGGTTTGGGGTTGGCATGTTATGTTGAAAAAGATGTTGCTGGTGTAGGAGGTTTGGGTGGTGCTACTGCAGGAGTTTGGAGTGTTGCTACTGTAGGAGGTTGGAGTGGTTCTATATGTGATTAGTTGTGGTTTCTTGTGTTGGTGTTGATTCCACCCATGTTGCAGGAATTTATGTGACATGATGTTGCTACTACAAAAGTTGGATATGTGTCTACAGGAGTTAGAGATGTTGATACAGGTCCTGGAGGTATTGGTATTGGTTTTAAGGTTGGCATAATAATTGTTTCATTTCATATACTTATTCTTATGCTACTTCATCAATTGAAGACCTATTGGAGAGGCTTGGAGGAGTGTTCAAGAGCTGAAGAAGATACCCTATCAGTTGGAAGAGGTTATGGACTAAATAATTGATGCTTTTACTAAGTTTAAGCCCTAATCACATGCATGCTAAGTCAAGGGTGCAGTCAAAAATCTATAATCAAATGGAGATAGGATCAAGAAAGAAGTTATAGCCCTAGTCACATTGATGACAATTTTAAGGGAGTAACTGAGGTGTTTTCATGATTTTTGCTCCATATTCCCCCCGTTGCTCAACTAGTTTTTGTGTTTTGGCGACATCTGTGATTGAAACTTTTCGGTTTATGGTCAAAAAAGTTTGTGGGACCTCCAAAAGCTATCTAAAGTTTAAAATATTAAAAAGACTAATGGAGTTAGTGGTTTATTGAGTCAATGAGCTAAATATAGATCAAAGCAAGCATATGGACAGACTTGTGATGACCAATAGTTCTGTGTAATTATTGAGTTGAGTACTTGATATCATCTGCATATTGGAGGAAGCTCATTATAAGCATGGTTGGTTACACTAGTGCATGGAGTGAGTGTCAACTTGGAGAAGAGCATGCAAACAATGTGAGATTTATTATGCATAATTTCTTAAGCAGTTTGCAGTTGTAGCAGTACTGAGCTGAAGTATGTTTCAACCATAATATTATGTAGTGAGTGAGGTGTTGATGTGGAGATTGTTTTGTATATGGTGTGAAGTTTAGTGTGGAGTTTTAATTGCAACTTGTGCTACAAGTTTATCATTTCGTTGAGCTTTGATGTTATGTTGTTGAAATGTTGATTTTGAGTAAGTTAAGGAGTCCAGTTTGAAAATATATGAAGCGAGACTCACATGGAGGAAGTGAAGGCATGTATTGTTTGAGTGTATAGTGACTTGGTAGATTTAGTAGAAGGAAGAGTTTTCTCCATCAAATGGTGGTTGGATAATTTGGCAGAAATTGGGTGAGGCTTATTGGTCATGATAGTACTAGAAAATCAGAGTTTGTAGAGTCAATTTTTAGTTTAGGAGTAACCGGGAGAGGATCATTGATCATGGTGGCATTCAATGGATGGAAGTTTGTATATCTAAGAGATAAATCATTTCATGTTTTAAATAGGTAGCATACTTTGAAAGAAGATGAGTCTTCTGGATCATAGGAGTGAGCGTATCCATGTATAATTTGTTTAACACATAATAAAATATTGAGTAGCGCAACAATAGCAGTGTGTTTTTTTCTCCTGGGAAGGATTTTCCACCATACATACTTGTGTCCTTGTGTTTATTATTTTTATTGTTTCGTGTGTATTTCTGATGCTCTAATGTTTTGTTATGTGATTCAATTTATGCATGATAAAAGATTAATTAGTTGGAGAAAAAGTTTGAAAGTGCCACAATGCTGATTCAGCCCCCCTCTCTCAGTAGTGATATAGTTTCTGACATCTCAATGATAGATACCTAATGATCTACCTAGCTGTTATCGAATGTTGCATAAATATGAGGAATACTCTGTCCGACTTCTGTCATTGTCTTTGACTCCTGAGCACTATAAATATGTGGTATACCACCTTGACGTTGTAGACAATATCTCCTACGATGAGCCTTGCTGCAAGTCCAGCACTGTAAAGGATTTTAACCCACACCATTGTTCTTCTCCATAGACAGAAATTCATGCCCTATGTCAAATGCATTGAAATTATTATGTGGTGTTGAATTCTATTTGTTATCTATGCCCTAAGGCCTTGTTCACTTCTTATCCCATTTTCCTTTATCCTTTGCATTACCTTTCCAATCTTTCTTAGTCTCACATATACACTTTCATTACTCATAACAATGCTTTAGCTTCTGGATGGTCTCCTCCAATGATCTAGGCTCATTAAACTCAATCCTATCCTTGAATGCTACCAGAAACCCACTAATGAATCTCTCAATCTTGGCCTTCTCCTCCTTGAGGTAAGTCACATATCTCAATAAATCTAAAAATATGTTGGTGTACTCGTCATCATTCATAGATCCAATATTTAGCTCATCAAATTCCTTCCCTTGTCATCATAGTATCCCTTTGATAACTACTTCTTCCTTAATAGTCTCTCGAACTCACTCCAAGTCAATTCCTCTTCCCAGATGCCTCTAACATTGTTTACATATGCCCACCAAATATTTTCTTTACCTTTAAGACTAAATTTAGCTATTCTTGCCTTCATGTTTGATGATTAATCATGGAATATCAAGAACTTGATCATCCCAAGGAACCACATTTCTACATTGTGTGAATTATTCATTTCCCCATCAAATATATGTTTCTTTGCTTTCTTGACTTCATCCGCCAAGTATCCCCTATCACTCCTCATGTAAGTATGATAACGATGATAACCGTGATACCTATCTAAACCAAAACTAAAATAAATTCAATGTCCATTGCCTTATCTATTAGTTGTTTCCAAGAATCTTCCATCTTTGATCATGTCATCTCTATCCAACTTGTGCCCACCATGAGATCCACTGCCATATGCCCCATTAGTCCTATCCTCGTGCCCATGTCTAATCTGAAGTCATCCTTGTCTCTATAATTCTGACAAAATATGAAGGATTAATGCATTAAATTATTTGCGCTTCTCGAGTGCCTAAATGATCCTATCATTGTCTATTTTGTAAGTCATTATTTATGCCTAAAAACTTCTCAATGTGTCTTGTATGTTAAAATAATTCCTAAAACCATGATGCTCATTTGATCCATAGGGAGAGTGTCGTGAACTGTAGTCTACCATTCTACTAGTCATCTTTTCTCTTATCTTCCTGCAAGCTATATGATGTGAGCTAAATGAAATCATCAGCAAGCAAACATACCTTAGTATAGTTCTGGGAGGATATTTCATTTGAAAGACCAACAAGATTAGCATAATATATGTGTAAACATAATCAAAACTTTATATAGACATCATCTCAATCACCATCAAGTTACATGCATGATTCCACAACTTCAACACCAACTGGGCACAATTCATGCCTAACAACATAGGTACAATGCACGTGCATATACAATACATACAAACACTCACATGCATTCATGACGAACACATTCCGACAACAACACCATCAACGTTTGCATGACATCACAAAAAAAACCATGACCACCACCATGCATACACAACAAGCACATAGAACACAAGTATAAGGACACATATGTAACCAACGTGTATGCATGACCAATACACCACCTATCCAGTCCAAGGGGTGAACCATGCTTTGATACCACTGTGTAAAAACCCCTTCGCACATTTACCCAAGTTAATGAGTTTGTTGGGGTAAAAATGTGACGAGAGGCTATTATGATGTGATTCAATTCCCCATGTATGGTTAAGGAAGTGGAACCGACATAATGAAACCAAACTCACCTTCCACACATGCCACAAAACCTTCATGAGCCAACCAACCCTTCGAGGTGGTTAACCCCTCAAACTACTTGAAAAATTACTAATATGGACTCTTAGTCATCCCCATGACAAGCCATGCATGTTACTGAGGCATTCTATTCACTCCCATAGCAAGGCATGCTAGGGACTATTGAGTTTTTCAGGTAGTTTTGTGCGAGTGACCCCTGATTCTGAGCCACTTTTTCTTAGCCATTGCACACAACTTCATGAAAATTTTAGAAATGATGAATAACATTGAAACAAGGTTACTAATGCAAACATTGGTATACTTACTTGATCTAACCCCTACTAGCCATGATAGGAATTTCATTGAGCACATCAAAAATATGTAATCTACAGGTCAAAACAACATATCTGAGCATAAAGGTCTCATACTTATCTACAATTCATAAGGAACCATTGATGCCTTATCAAAATAGCTGCATTATAATATATTGGGTCATATATTGATTATTAATTTATTTTCTAATCAAAACATGATGAGAGACATACATCAAGTTTCTCATAAAACATTGTGATAACCAACATATAACCAAAAAAAATAACCATGATCTAAGAACCACAAAAGCGACATATGAACAAGTATATTTAACCATCAAAGACAAGAGGAAATAAGGTCCTGCTAACATATGAAAAATTCCAGAAGGTCTGGGACTTCCATATACCACCTGACCATAGATTGGGCTGAATCAAATCTCTCTTTTAGCCAATCACCCTCGCGCCATATTCTGAGCATGAATGTGGGTTCTCATGGAACAAGCCAAACACAACAAAACTAGGGCTTCAAGAGGGTAAACCGTGTCAAACTTCAACTAGTGATTCTACCTCATGATCAAACATCACTATCTGTTAGCCCAAGCTGTCAAGGGCTCCCCAACATTTGTTCCAACCAGGGCTTCGAGGACTAGAAACTCAACTCGTAGCTATTGTCGAGCTTCAAGAGCGTTTGCCTAATAAGGGATTTCAGGACTAGTAACTCAACCCACCAAGGGATTCCTTTGCATTTTTACAACGAGGTCTTTTACGGAAAGTAAATCAAGCCAAATTGTAACAGGGCATCCAAAGCGTTTGTCCAACCAAAGCTTCGAGGAACTAATAACTCAATCCACAACCAAAGGAACATGAGAACCAACTAGAAAACAAAAATAAAACCCACAAAACCATGACTATCAAAGAAATGGGAAAGCTAGGGAAGCCAATGTCAATCGAGGCAATCCTCCAGGACAATGACAGATCATAACTAGAAACCACATGCATATGCTATGCATGCTAAAACTTGCAAGGCAATCATACATGCAACTTTGTACCTGTAAGAAAAACCCATTGTACTTGCTGATCGTGACATCCTATTGCGCTTCCCTGCTCTTCCTTTTCCTTCTTGCTCCAAATCCCAAGTATGCCATACTCCTCCAAGGGTGCTCCAAGAAAAAGGTAAGTTCCCAAGAGTATGAGAGAGAGAGAATAAAGAGAGAGAGCTCCAAAACTGAAGTGCCCAAAGTCTCAACTTATCATGAGAAGCCTTTTTATTAATGAGGTCTCAATTTCTTCAAATTTCTCTTATTTTTCCTCATTTTTCTCCTTGCTTGCAACCTGTGACATTTCACCTCCATTTTCTCCTATTTTCCATTAATTTCGTAATTTAAATGAAAATTAATGTATCATGTCTTACTATGTTTTTTTTCAACATTTAGCTTCGAATAGGGACGACTATGGTTATTACTTTACCTTTATTAACATTATTACATGATTTTTTACCCAAAATTGTTACAAATAATTAAATTAAAATTATAAAAATGACCATTCTAAAATAAACATGACTATAGTTATTAATAATACAACGATAATTTTGGAAGTATTTTGGCTTTTCATAATTTTCGTTATTCACTTGAGGCTTTTCACCGTCATAGTAAATGAGTAAACCAAATTTATGGAATGCCAGCAGATTATGTTTCCAAAATTTCAGGTCAAACAACAATATGTTAATCACTGACCTGTATATATATATATATTACAACCACGTTGTTAAATGATCACATATATGTTATTAATTTGCAAAACTATGCCATATCTCACAAAAAACAAATAAATAAAAATGTTGTTGCCAAACATTCTAGATGCACAAATGTGCACCACACACGTGTCGACCAGTCAATCGGAAGGTGAAAACTGCTCATCATCGTTACAAGTTCCCTGACGTCACAGTTCCATAAACGACATGTATGGCATTCATTTATTTTTATTTTGGTATTTTCTTCTATTTATTACAATAATTTATTTTTCCTAAATTATAAAATATTTTTCTTTTTCTTTAAATTTAAAGTTTAAAATTTTCCATTTATATTTTTTTAATTCACTATTTCTACTTTATTCTGTAATTTTAATTTTAATAATTTATTACAATATGATATATAATTACCGTTTTTTCTATTATTTATAATTACTTATTTGATTATTTAATTAAATTTTTACTTAATTATAAATAATTAATTTATTTGATTATATTTACAATATATTTGATTATTAATTTAAAATTTTGTTTATTTAGAATTATTATTTAATCTACATTAATTACACTTACTTCATTCCATTTAAAAAATTTATTTCAAAACAATGCCTATCTTGAAGTTATTATTTTATTTCAAATTTTTTATTTTAAATATTTTGTTTTAAATTATTATTTATTATTACTTTAAATTATGATGATGATGATAATGATGATGGTGGTTAACGTCCACTAAGACCAACTTTGGTCTATTGAACCTAAAGACACAAATTATTTAGTTTGATTTAAGATTCTATTCCTATGCTCAAAAAGCTTGGAGAGAAGCCTCCCAAGCTCACTATAATTTTGACATCGTAAAAGGCTAGGAAGGTCAGTATTGCAACAAAGATTATGAAACTGGGATCTAATGTGGTTGTACGGGGGCACTCTAAGAGGAAGTGGTTTTCATCTTCAATGTTCCTATTCTCACAGACATGGCAGATCCTTTTCATCCATAGTGTTTTAGGAACTGCCCAACTACCTGTTTCACTATGGAGCTCATGACAGTTCGTTGTAATCTTCGCTATATTAATTTTCTTCTTTGAGCTAGCTAGAACAGAGAGATACTTTTGATCTTCTAGGGTAGGGTTGATGACCTTCTTACAATAACTTAATTTTCTTTTAGCTGCTAAATCTTCCTCACACCACATTTTTACTTTGAACTTAGAAGTAACAATATTTTTAATGTTATTAATGTTTTGCAATGCATCATTCTCGTTGATCTCCCAATGGTTTAGCCAGCCCCTCGTGTCTTTATACCACCCCCATTTGAGCCTTAGGTGGTTTTGGCTGGAATTTAAAGCTAGCTTAGGAAGTCTATGATCTCCTATATTATTGAGTTTGTGCTTGTACAATAGAAGCCTAGTCATAACTAGGCTCTCAATAGGGAAAGACCTACATATTATTATTTTAAAAATATTATTTCCTATTAATTAAAAATATTATTTAACTAAATATTTATATTGAATTTTTATTTCGTTAAAAAAATCATTTAATTATATATTATTATTTACAAATATTTATTATAAATATTTATTTTAAAATCAATATATCAATTTTATCACTAATATATATTTGATCATTCTTATTGTTTAATTAGAGATTTCAGATGAAGTCAGAGAGCAGGTGAGTATTGCCTGTTGTCCAATCTCCTCTTCCTTACCCCTATCATATCGATTTTTTCCTTCTCAACATGTCTTGGTACCCCACGCTACATATTTCAATAATCAAGAAAGTTGCAAATGGATGAGTCCAAGTACTATTCGAGATCAAAACAGAGGATCATTTTGAATCCGCTGAACTGATTCTATTGTATTAGCCTGTTGTAAATGTTGCGGGAGAGGACATTCCATAGTGTGTCGGATATGCTAAAGGTTAGGAAGATATGAAGATCTGTAAGGTAACAAAAGAGAAAACATACATTTAGCCTATCAGGTGGAGATATCCTCTTTTTAACTAACCAGGTTTGTCATAGTTCTACCAAATGCCTTTCTAGACATCATCCAATCGCACTACATTCCTAACCTATTTTTAGAATCAGTTCTGGACTTTAATTTTAGATGTAAAAGTTTTCATTTGATGCTTCCTGTGTGGTTCATCTATCTACTTCATGCAGTACAATTCCCATATACGAGCCTTATGAACAGAAGGTATTATAAGCAACAGATATTTGTATGACTGACTTTTAAGAATGCCAGATTACCCATGTATACCCATTTATTGCCTTCTTTATATTTGTTTGAGACCAGATTGTTTCACAAGTAATTCTTTTGGCAAGATTCATCTTATTTTTATAGATAATGATAATATTCATATGCTTATTTTTTAATTGTTTGCCTGTCTTGGATAATTTTATGATATTATTTTTCATTTTTATGTAACTTCTCTCAAGACTCACCCCACCCTCTGGCCTGTAAGCAAGAGTGAGATACACTTCCATTGCTTATGGAAAGCCTCAATAAACAATTAGCTCATGAAGAGTGAACATGTCACATGTGTGGTTTGAAGCCGGGTGGAGATGATAACAAATACTCCTCTGATCCACTTTAGCCAGATCAAAACAAAATTCTATGATGCTATCTATTCAATGGGACAGACCTCTCCACTTATTTTCTCTGTTTATTCTTTGTTGAAGATATGCTGTTGTTCTTTTTTTCCAAATCTCTAGCTCTATCTGTTTATTTTGACCTACAGAAACCATAGCAGCTTTATTTATTCTTACTTGTGAATCTTTGTTTCATATTTATATTATTTAGTCTGCCAGCAAGGGGATTTTTTTTAGTGATGTTGGTTTTCCCTCTTTAGTTTGCATTCCATTCTGATGTTTGGTCTAAAAAATTTGGACGACATTGCGCTGAATATTCATAATGAAATTCTTTTATTTTTCCAATGGAAAACTTTGTAACTTTTATATTTATGAAAGAGAAAGTTACATTCTGAAGGAGTCGAGGAATTGTAAACGTGAGAAACCATTAAGTGAATTTTGCGTATTGGTTGGATCTGAAATTTCATTCCGCATCAGATGAGTACGTACACTTAAAATTTGAATAGACCTTCAAAGAAATAAATTGAAAATGCGACTAAAAAAGTAGCTTGCTTTCTTTCCCTCCAAAATATTGACAAGAAACACATTATTTCATGATTTCCAGTTTATCTCACTCTGGGTCTGTCCAAAGTATGCAGGGTGGTGCTCGTTGGATCCAGAATTTAAATCTGTTGGACACCTAATCTGCCAAGGGTTAAGGTGTGGGCGCTGAACGGTCTAATGGAGTCCAAGAGACCACTTGGAATGTGAAACCAAGGGTCACTCCTATGTATTATAAATGTGTATTATTGTGAATAATAATGCATTCAATGCTTATCCTTCATATTTGGTCTTCCCCATGGTTATGTTTAACATGGTATGAAAAGTGCAGGGGATTTCCTACCCTACTCAAATTTGAGCCACTGGTTTTGTGGCGTCTCTGTGCATGACAATTCTACTATTAGTCCCAAATGTAATGAATGTGCCATCAGATAAATTCTAGCTGCATTCTTTGCCAGTTCTGTCATAGTAACTCCTCTGTTCTTTGTCTACGCTTCAGGCTTTCAGGCACCAGCATGGGCTCCTCCGACGCCTGTCACCTGCGCTCTTCCTGTCACCTGAGTTTTATGCAATTCTCTATGTGTTGAATGCTATCTTTTGTGTAGGATTCTCCTTCGACTAGCACGCTGCCCATACCAAGTTACTACGCTGCTCTCCCCACTTGCGCAATGAAACTGTGCGTTATTTTCTGTTCTTTTGACAGTCTTCATACGTTGCGGCACCCACACCGCCTCTCCAATACATACATAGTTTCCACTCCTTAGCTCCGTGGACCTCCTCCCAATCCAAACGCCTTACACTCCAAACGATGTATTCTCCAAACGCTTTAACTGAAATACCATTCATGCTTTGTGTGTTATTGATATTGTTATCTGTTTTTGGAGGAGTCAAGTTTCTTATAGAGAAGCGTGATATGTGCACTAATATGATGCATCAATTGTCCTATTGGGAGCGAAAGAGAACGAGATCACAGGGATCAAAGGCTATTATATGTCTCTACAACGTATTGCCATCTGTAGCTCTCACTGACTTCGTAACTCAATATTCTTTTGGCCACACAGAATTCCAACCGAGAATCTTGTTACGCCGTAAGGCGTTCCCTCTGAGAGGAACTCCCCTCCATGCCGCGCTGTCTGGTTATGGGCCCTTAGATCGATTGTTAGACGATGGAATAAACTCTAGCCATTAGATCGTCTTCCATCCTTAAGAGAGTTGTCACTCAATGATGGGCCTTCTCCCACCACATCGCCAAGGGCCTCTTCACCTACGCCGATCTGCAAAAGCTTCCCAACGGAACAAACCTGGAAGCCATTGCCGCCCACTGCAGCCTTGTCGTCACAGGTAATTCTCACGGAGGTGGCCTCCAAGATTCCATCTCTCCCTCCACTCAGATGTCGGCCGAGTATCATCCAGTGTACATTAATGGAGTTCTTGTCTCGCATCCTGACATTCTCAATGACGGGTTGTTAGCGATCCATGGCATCGACAAGTTGCTTCTTGATCTTGATCTTGATCATAGTAATTATGACACAACTGCGGGAGCCCCTGTTCCTGCAATGATGTCACCATCACCATCATCATCAGCTAGTCTTGGTCCTGATTATCCCCTGAATGTCATAACGCCCTTCATGCTGCAAGATGCAGCGCTCAGTCTTAGAGATCGCGGTTACAGCATCCTCGCCTTGGCCATGCGCATCAAGTCCCCTGAGCTTCTGCGCCTGCAAAACCTCACCATCTTTACTCTCAGCGACGATTCCGTTTTCTCAAGCGAAGACCAAGAATTTTCGAACAATGTGAGGTACCATGTGGTTCCCAACATGAGGCTGCCTTCGACAGATATGGTGCAGCTTCCGGCAGGCACAAGACTGAAGACTCTCCTCCACGAGCAATCACTGGCTGTGAGCGACAGCAAACCCTTCTCTGTCAATTATGTGGGTATAAAGATTGCGGATGTTTTCAGCAACAGATGGATAGTCATGCATGAGATTCTTCGGCCACTCATAAGCTCTTTGGATCCGATGGAGTGGGCTTCCGGCGACAGCAGCGAGATTCTTCGGTCCCTCTTAATGAGCTCAGAGGATCAGATGGGGTTTTACAGAAATAGCAGCACTGGTGATCATCATGAGTAGTAGTAGGTCAATAAGGAGCTAAAGATTCTTTTATTTTAGTTGTTGTTTGTGTATTTGTGATGTATTTTGCCTTTGCAATTTGAGTACAGTGGTATCCATGAGAAATCATGTCCAGGAAGCAAGCAATTAAATGTCTATGAATGCAGCATGTTATGTTCCTCTATCAAGAAGCCACATTTTGCTTGAACTGTAATGGAACAATGGCAATTTATATAATGGTTCTGATTCCTTTAATTCTTTTCTTTCATGGTTTCTTAATTTTCTGTATGTCAAGTATGACTTCGCGCTTTCATTTCTTTTCTCTGTCATGAGAATCTCCTTAAGCCATGGATTTTCTTTATCGATGGGAAACAACCATAGAGTTGAGATGGTTCAAAGAGAAACTAAAATGGAATGCTAGTAAACGAGTAGAATTCACAGAAGAGGCCAGATCGCCATAGATACTGCATTGCCAGTAATAATAATAAACATGCCATTTCATCCAGATCCTTCAAAGAAATGTGAGGGTGCAATCTTCTGATCGAAACTAGCAAAGTCTGCTGAGCGTTGTTAAGAGCACACGTAATGAAATTCAAGATTGCAGAATATTAAGGAAATTTGATTACTAAAATGTTTTGGAATCTGCAAATCAAATTAAATTGCCTGAAAGTTATATCGTAATTCAATCACCTGAAATTTATCATAATTACAAGGATGTTGAACACCATTTAGCACTGATATTTGCCATGCATGAAGAAGTCTGCAATTTTTTGTGTCGAAGAATAGCATTCAAGTCTAATGGGCTCAGAGAAGTAAATCTAGGATTATGGCACGAATGCTTATGCAACTGCGTGAGTGAACTCTCTGAATTCTGGCATGGGGTTGTGGTTCATAAAGCCTTGCACCATCTGCAAAATAGTTTTAAGAGTGGATAGGTATACCCTTTCAGGAGTTCGGAAATATTTACGCCGTAAGGCGTTCCCTCTGAAAGGAACTCCCCTCCATGCCGTGCTGTCTCGTTATGGCCCTTTAGATCGATTGTTAGACGATGGAATAAACTCCAGCCATTAGATCGTCGGTGAAAAATGTTGTAGGCAGTTCAGATTATTGGAATGTCGTAGGCAGTTGAGAATATTGCGCTTTTTAGAAACCATTTTCGTGATGTTTTCCATCCTTAAGACAGTTTTCACTCAATGATGGGCCTTCCCCTCAATTTTGCCATCCCCTTCTTCATTTCCATTCCCCCTCTCCTTCCATTAATTCCCTCGCCGCTCTTTCCACTTCCTCTCTCTTCACCAATGCATCTGCGCCCTTCTACGCTTCAATGCCCACCTTCATCTCCTTCACTAGAAGGAAGGCATTCATTCTCTGTTCAACAAAGAGAGGCCGAGTGATCATCGGCACTCCATGTAAGATGCTTTCGATCATTGAATTCCAACCGCAATGAAAAAGGAAACCGTCTGTGGATGGATGAGAGAGGACAGCAATCTGAGGCACCCATGAATCCACCACAAATCCACGGTCCTGGATTCGAGTCTCGAAACCCTCAAGTAGAACCTCCCTCATATCTGCTTCGGTAGTCATCGTGGATTCAGTTGGAGGAGGAGGCTCCTTACGCAACACCCAAAGGAACCGCTGCACACTTGCTTCTAGCCCCAAAGCTAGTTCCTGAATCTGATTCTCCGACAGGGTGCCGCGGCTCCCAAAAGAAACGAACAGAACTGTCGAGGCGGGCTGGCGGTCCAGCCATTTGAGGCAGCCCTCCTTCTCAAACTTCTCTTCAGATTCTGAAAGAGACAAAGCTATTAGCAGCCCAACGGGATAAATACAAGGGGTCATTTCAACAGCGCTCAGAACCTTCCTTCCTTGAGAGCTTTTATTTGTGCTGGTTCCATTTCTTGGCATGTGTTTATCAGAATTCCATGAGCTTCCTGAAGCCGAAGGGAATGTTGAATGAACCAGTTGAATGAAATATCAGATCTGTATAGAAGAGGGTCTGGCAAATCTATTTTGAGAATCGGCGGAAGGCCCGTCAGAAAGAAATTATAATTAAAGTGGATGTAGTGTATATGTGATGTGGCAATGTCATGGCCTAGATTGTCAATCATAGCAACTCTCTGATTAGGACGTGGTTTAATATGGGGATATGTGTTCCAGCTTTTTGAATGCATGTGAAACTAAGCTACCATGTTGTAGTCTTCTAGACTTGTGTAACTGGTTCTGTTTTCTTGGTTAAGTGCAGGTTTCAGTTGATCAAATAAAAACTGCAAATAAGTACACTGATGACACCATCTATGCTGGAGAAAAACTTATAATTCCTTGAGAGGGATATGGGAGCTCAGATTATATTTGAAAGTTTGTAGTACAGGTTGTCATGGAATGTGTATGCAGTAATTTGCACAACAGCCTCAAGTCCCCAGTCTTGATTAGATATAAGAGGTCGTCCAATCCAGTTTGAGTTTTGGATTGTTTATGGTAGGTTATCTATCACAAATTTTAAGGAAATATGTGATAAGCCAGTTGGAAATGTATTTGTTTTGTTTATACAGGTTTCTTTTAGATTTGTTACTCAGGGGCATGATGTCATGTTCTAGAGATACCCTGTCCATGTATCTTTACTATCTCGTAAAATGCAAGTTGAATGCTAATCATGCCAGAGTCCAGTGATTCTTTGGAAACTCATGTAGCATATGGGTGATTGGTGTGCCCTGCATGACAATGCTACCCTGCGTTTATTAATAAGCTTTATCGTTGTATTGAACTCTTGTATTTTGGTGAGTGTTCTGACTCTATTTATCAAGTATCTTTATTCTTTTTTCCACCTTATTGTAGAGCATTTCTTAGCGTAGTTGTTGTTCAGCTTTTTGAATGCATGTGAAACTAAAGTTGCCAAATTGTTCCCTTCTATCCATTGTATAAGACTTGTGTAATTGGTTCTGTTTCCTTGGTTGAGTGCAGGTTTCAGTTGATCAAATAAAATCTGCAAATAAGTACACTGATGACACCATCTATGCTGGAGAAAAGCTTATAATTCCTTGAGAGGGATATGGGAGCTCAGATTATATTTGAAAGTTTGTAGTACAGGTTGTCATGGAATGTGTATGCAGTAATTTGCACAACAGCCTCAAGTCCCCAGTCTTGTTTAGATATAAGAGATCGTCCAGTCCAGTTTGAGTTTTGGATTGTTTATGGTAGGTTATCTATCACAAATTTTAAGGAAATATGTGATAAGCCAGTTGGAAATGTATTTGTTTTGTTTATACATATTTCTTTTAGATTTGTTACTCAGGGGCACGTTGTCATGTTCTAGAGATACCCTGTCCATGTATCTTTACTATCTCGTAAAATGCAAGTTGAATGCTAATCATGCCAGAGTCCAGTGATGCTTTGGAAACTCATGTAGCAAATGGGTGATTGGTGTGCCCTACATCACAATGCTACCCTGCGTTTATTAATAAGCTTTATCGTTGTATTGAACTCTTGTATTTGGTGCCTCCAGAATTATTAATTTCCAACCCATATTGCGATGTGAATGATTAGTATTTGTCATTTGGTATGCATAACAAGCTTTAACTTCTTTTGATAATAAAAAATGCAGGCTGCATACTGGCATTTGCCTCTCAATTGGACTATTTAATGGTTATTTTCCACAAGTAAATAAACAGTGTTCATTTCATGCATGTGAAACTAAGCTGCCATGTTGTTCCCTTCTATCCATTGTATAAGACTTGTGTAACTGGTTCTGTTTCCTTGGTTAAGTGCAGGTTTCAGTTGATCAAATAAAAGTTGCAAATAAGTACACTGATGACACCATCTATGCTGGAGAAAAACTTATAATTCCTTGAGAGGGATATGGGAGCTCAGATTATATTTGAAAGTTTGTACTATAGGTTGTCATGGAATGTGTATGTAGTAATTTGCACAACAGACTCAAGTCCCCAATCTTGATTAGATATAAGAGGTTGGCCAGTCTAGTTTGAGTTTTGGATTGTTTATGGTAGGTTATCTATCACAAATTTTAAGGAAATATGTGATAAGCCAGTTGGAAATGTATTTGTTTTGTTTATACAGGTTTCTTTTAGATTTGTTACTCAGGGGCATGATGTCATGTTCTAAAGATACCCTGTCCATGTATCTTTACTATCTCGTAAAATGCAAGTTGAATGCTAATCATGCCAGAGTCCAGTGATTCTTTGGAAACTCATGTAGCCAATGGGTGATTGGTGTGCCCTGCATGACAATGCTACCCTGCGTTTATTAATAAGCTTTATCGTTGTATTGAACTCTTGTATTTGGTGCCTCTAGAATTATTAATTTCCAACCCATATTGCGATGTGAATGATTAGTATTTGTCATTTGGTATGCATAACAAGCTTTAACTTCTTTTGATAATAAAAAATGCAGGCTGCATACTGGCATTTGCCTCTCAATTGGACTATTTAATGGTTATTTTCCACAAGTAAATAAACAGTGTTCATTTCATGCATGTGAAACTAAGCTACCATGTTGTTCCCTTCTATCCATTGTATAAGACTTGTGTAACTGGTTCTGTTTCCTTGGTTAAGTGCAGGTTTCAGTTGATCAAATAAAAGCTGCAAATAAGTACACTGATGACACCATCTATGCTGGAGAAAAACTTATAATTCCTTGAGAGGGATATGGGAGCTCAGATTATATTTGAAAGTTTGTAGTACAGGTTGTCATGGAATGTGTATGTAGTAATTTGCACAACAGACTCAAGTCCCCAGTCTTGATTAGATATAAGAGGTTGGCCAGTCCAGTTTGAGTTTTGGATTGTTTATGGTAGGTTATCTATCACTAATTTTAAGGAAATATGTGATAAGCTAGTTGGAAATGTATTTGTTTTGTTTATACAGGTTTCTTTTAGATTTGTTACTCAGGGGCATGATGTCAGGTTCTAAAGATACCTTGTCCATGTATCTTTACTATCTCGTAAAATGCAAGTTGAATGCTAATCATGCCAGAGTCTAGTGATTCTTTGGAAACTCATGTAGCAAATGGGTGATTGGTGTGCCCTGCATGACAATGCTACCCTGCGTTTATTAATAAGCTTTACCGTTGTATTAAACTCTTGTATTTTGGTGAGTGGTCTCACTCTATTTATCAAGTATCTTTATTCTTTGTTCCACCTTATTGTAGAGCATTTCTTAGCGTAGTTGCTATTCAGCTTTTTGAATGCATGTGAAACTAAAGTTGTCATCTTGTTCCCTTCTATCCATTGTATAAGTCTTGTGTAACTGGTTCTGTTTCCTTGGTTGAGTGCAGGTTTCAGTTGATCAAATAAAATCTGCAAATAAGTACACTGATGACACCATCTATGCTGGAGAAAAACTTATAACTCCTTGAGAGGGATATGGGAGCTCAGATTATATTTGAAAGTTTGTAGTACAAGTTGTCATGGAATGTGTATGCAGTAATTTGCACAACAGCCTCAAGTCCCCAGTCTTGTTTAGATATAAGAGATCGTCCAGTCCAGTTTGAGTTTTGGATTGTTTATGGTAGGTTATATATCACAAATTTTAAGGAAATATGTGATAAGCCAGTTGGAAATGTATTTGTTTTGTTTATACAGATTTCTTTTAGATTTGTTACTCAGGAGCATGATGTCATGTTCTAGAGATACCCTGTCCATGTATCTTTACTATCTCGTAAAATGCAAGTTGAATGCTAATCATGCCAGAGTCCAGTGATGAGTTTTACTATCTCGTAAAATGCAAGTTGAATGCTAATCATGCCAGAGTCCAGTGATGCTTTGGAAACTCATGTAGCAAATGGGTGATTGGTGTGCCCTGCATGACAATGCTACCCTGCGTTTATTAATAAGCTTTATCGTTGTATTGAACTCTTGTATTTGGTGCCTCCAGAATTATTAATTTCCAACCCTTATTGCGATGTGAATGATTAGTATTTGTCATTTGGTATGCATAACAAGCTTTAACTTCTTTTGATAATAAAAAATGCAGGCTGCATACTGGCATTTGCCTCTCAATTGGACTATTTAATGGTTATTTTCCACAAGTAAATAAACAGTGTTCATTTCAGATGGCATTTTCTCTTTGAAACTGTGCCTCTGGACAACAGCCTGCTAACTTAATTGAACATTCATAAAGCTCTGCCAAATCTTAGTAGTTCATGGCCTATTTTAAATTCTATCAAACTTATTCGAACTAACACAGTATTTACTTAAGCGGGGTCATTTCACACTGCTTAGTACAATAGAATGATCTTTCTTGAAATAGAATAAGTACTTCAAAAAAGTACCTATGAATTTTACTCATAGTTATTTGACTTTAACCTTAGCAAAATCCTCTGCGGAATCCCTATATGTCTTCTGGTACAATGTGTCTCTTGTTTTACCCAAAAAAAAAAAAAAAAAAAAGCAAAAAGGGCATCCTGGCCTTACAGAGCCCGACATTAGAAACTGCCAATGTCAAGTATAGTAGCTCTGCTATCCACCTAAGGAACCTTGAAGGTATATTTTCAGGGAGCAAACGCTCAGCTCCCGCGATAGCCTGCAAACAATGTTTTAATTTAGAATAGAATTATCATGGTAAATTGGTATAAGAATATTAGTATAAAAAATCACCGAGTTATAAGCCTAAATATTGGCAAAGGATAATTCTTCATGTGGCATAATCAATTAGCCATGTTATCTTGCTACATGATGCAAAAGAATGACCCATGGATCCTAATACTTTTTAGGGCTCTTTTTCAATTCAATAGGCTTTTCTTCTTCTTCTTCTTCTTCTTCCTGAGATGGTAAAGATAATGACTCAAGAATGACTCTAAGCTTACTAGATAACCAAATTCTCAACATACCTTGCAATGCATATTTGTTACACCTCTATTATAGACCAAGACAAATGTAACAAATCAATGTACACTAGTGCATCAATATGATTGTTTTCACATAAGGCTTGATCATTAAAAGGACATTAAGGTTTGTACCTTTTGGGACAATTGCTAGTATAGTCAACATCAGAGAAAATACAAACGACCCAGAATATGAGAGAAAATACAAATGACCTAGATCCATTAAAACCTTGAAAGTTTGTTCATGAACTCTCTGAATCTAGTATAAAATGTGTGCTGTATTTGAAACTTCAATTTTCCATTAAATTAATGGGACATGAATTCCCACAAAGCAGTTCAAAAATGTGCAATTAAGTTGAGCTTTCATCTTGTCATTCAATTGATGGACACTCAATATTAAATATAAGATAAATATATAGGAGTAGCATGTGAGTGTTAGATTTATAAAGAAGATTCTTTTTATTATTAATAAAAATATAGATAGTTAGTTTCATCTTAAAAGGTTATAAATATGAGTTATAAATACAAGACTTAATAGGTTGTAAATATTTGAAGTGTTGTAAATATGAGTTATTAATTGTTTTTACTCAAAATCTGATAAATAGCAATTTAGCAATTTCTTTTTAATTGAGTGACTTAAATTCATGTTTTTTTAGGTTGAAGGTAAAGCCACTAAAGTGCAAAAATTGTGATGCCAATAATTAGAGGGATTGTCATCATGGGGTGATAAGAAATTTAATATTCCAAGAAGAGGAGGTAGTAGTAGATTCTAAATAAATTAGCAATGCAACAACATAAATGTTTGCAACAAATTTAGAGAGATCCACCTTGTTGAATAATGCACACACTACATGGATAATGGATTTCCGCACTTTATGCCTTACAGCGTTTTTTTTGCAACATGTGGTGCAAATGCTAGTATATATTTGATCATTCTTATTGTTTAATTAAAAACTTTATCAATATATTATATTAATAAAACATTTTTTAATTCGCCCATTGCTTATAATAGTTCACAACAATTTTTTTTTTTAGTGCGATTAAATTATTCGGGCGATTGTGCGGTCTTTGTGGCATTGACTCTCGCTTGCGGCCGATTTTGCTATCTTTGTGGCATTGACTTTAACATGCCACACTCTGAAGGTCACCAATTTCACGTCCAATTAACTTAAAATGATTTCTAATTTAATATAATATATTATAATTTATTAATTTAAAATAAAACCAATTAACATAATTTAATATATTTAATTAAAATTAATATTAAAATTAATATGGATATTATTTATGTTAAAAATTTTAATATCATTAATAATATTAAAGCTATTAATATTACATTTTTTTTTATACTAATAAAAAAATATTATTAATTTTTTTTGTTAATTAGTTTTCTAATAATATTATTAAAAACTTTTGTTTTATTATTAATTGGTTGTTTTTAGAAAATATATTTGAACATGCCATATGAAGATGAATAATAAGAATAACACAAAGATTATGGAGTATTAAATGTCACACCAATTTTATAATGTGTGAATATAACTATTAGAATATGTGTAATTTAAATAGATTTTATAATGATATTGATCTCTTAACTCCACCATTTTTTTTGTAAGCTAGTGCGGTACTCTATTTGTATTACTATAAAAACATTGAAACTGTTACAACCAGGACAAGTCATCGCCTGCCCTTAAGGGAAACCAGGCTTACCATCTGAAATGTTTGAAAGCCATCCAAAAACAAAAAATAACCAGTCTCTCTATCCATGCGATATAAACAGCTAGATTAACTACCAAGTGACAGTTTTTGCCTTTTAGCATACAGATAAACAAAACATGAAAGAACCAACCAGATAAAAAAGCAACTTCGCTGCTACGCTGCTGCGGACATGGCTGCTGATACTGGGTCTATTTCGGTGGAGCCTCCTGCGCCTCCGTCTGCAACCCCTCCTTCTCCAACTTAACCTCCAAACCACCCGCCTGTAACAGCTGCACAATATCATCCATTTTCTTTTCTTGCATCATAAGAATAAGCTGGATATTTTTCAACTCCTTCTTCATGGTGGGAATGCCCTGAATCAGCTCTGCCATCTCAAGAGCCACCTGTTCCATGGCTTTAGCAAGTAGCCTCTTCATCCCCCAATATACATGCAACGATTGTTTATAAAGTGACATTCTGCCACGGGTATGACCAGGATCTGTTAAGTATGGTTCCCAGTCATCCATCTCCGGCTCAGAATAACCCTGCAAAGCGTCATCTTCCAGTTGCTCGATCATCTTGCGAATGTTGGGATGAGTATCGATAACATACGCGGCTTCGGCCTCCTGCAGCCGTTTCCTTATATCCTTCTTACCTCGCTTATGTCCTCGACCCTCAGGTGCAACCTCCTCCCCTGAATCCTCAAACTGGGTTGTATATCTACGTCCCCGACCACCACGGCCTGCTGGCCTGCCTCTCCCGCGTTGAGAACCTCTTCCACGCATTGCCCCACGACAACCTCGTTCAGCAGCACGCCAATCTTGACTATCATCCTCACTATTCTCCTCAGGCCACAGTGGTGGTTTTCCGAAACCGACCTTACCTTTCCCTCCTCCACGATGTGCACCCTCTGCAACACTCCTCGGCTCTGCCAATTCCTCATCCGAATCCCCCTGAATGTCAAAAAACGGTTTCTTCATGGTATCCCCTACAGGGCTCTTACCCTTCTCCATAAAGATCGCCGTTTGGCTGCGCGTAAGACTACCACTGCGCCTGTCTTGATACTCCATCAATCTACAGACTCTGTACTGATAGAATTGAACTACAAAATGGCTACCCGTAATATACTGCAGCTGGAGTATCAATAAGCTGCATGCAATAGTTGAGGGTTCAAGATCCTGCCACCTTGCATACCAAACACAGCACGATCTACCGGAATCATTAATTGTTCTGCCTATAACATCACCAGTAAACAAAGATAATGGGGGTACGTCGCCGTCATAATACTCATTTCGCCTTGGTAGCGTAACCCAACTTCCACTTGGGAATCGCAATTTCCCCCTGGATGGCATGCTCGCCTGATGACTATCATTAACTCTATGAAATCTAAAGGCTGGATTGTATGATCGTTTCATAAGTACTGTATCCTTCCACCTACAGCATATCCTATCCGTATGTGTGAGAGAACCTTTGGTAAACCGTTGTAACATCATATCCGAAGGAAAATAGAATTATAGCGCTGTGCGCCGCTGCCAATCAACCGCATCAGCATAGTCTTGATGTAGGATGGTGTTTAAGGCATGCCAACTGGAATCATGTTGTACCGAGGCCCAGCTGCAATCCATCCGTCTATTCTAATAAGACTATTCTATAGTTATTATTTTATGAATTTCAAATTTCTAAATACCTTATTTTAAAGACTTTAGAATATTTCTGATCCAAATAGATTTTGTAACAATATTGACCTCCTATGTCCTAGAAAAGTTATGGATAGATATTTTGTAGATAAAGTAAAATTAAATCTATTTTAAAAAAACATGAAAGGTTTATGATGATTTATTGAGTGATTTTAGAATTTAAAAAAATATGATTGATGGAGTGAGTTTAGGATTTAGGAAAAATATGATTTATGGATGATTTATGGAATGGTTTTAGGATTTATTAATTTTACTTATTGTAAGACTATGGAATGAGAACTAATGGTCAAATATATGTAGAACTAGGACAAGAGAGAGGAATGAGTGTTATTTAATAATTGTATTTACAAAATTTGTTGAATACATGTTGATCTTGTGGAGTAGTGAACTAGGGATTGTTTAATCTTCTATGAGGATTTGCTATAGTAGTGTGGCATAAATTATCCGTTCAACATAGAATACAATATCAAATGCATAGAAGTGGGTCCCTTGCCCCACAAACAAGGGAGTCTCATACACCAATTTGGTGTCTCGCTTAACGGTGAAGTTAACATTAGATAACGATAATAATAATAATATCAACACTAAAAATTATACTAATGAGTAAGCCTTGTGGAAAATGGCACATAGGGGAATGTGCGCTACATGAGGAGCCATAGCTTTGTTGCGAAACTGTCGATGGAGCTACCTAAGCTATAAAGGGAGTCAGTGCAGTCTCAAATATTGGGCAACGCCAATAGCACACACTGCCTACCCCTCGACGAAAGAGTGTGTGTCCCCAATTATGATCGTAGTGTCGAGGGCGAGTATGTGTTTTGTTTGATATCTGCGAGAACATTTCTGACAACATTTAAGTAAGGAATTTCGCTGGGGATTTGAACCTTTTCACAGGTCCCAATAAGGGTTCATACTTGGCACCCACCACAGATACTCGCAGTAGTAACATTAGAAGTATTATCATGGTATTTGTTTTATTTTTTCAAGGGAAAACAATAAAATAAGGTGTCTAGAGTGTCCATCAAACTTATAGGATCATTTGGAGTTGTCTATGGTATTGTGCTTACTAAGAATTTGGTGTGGTCACATAACTTTGATCCCGTGAGTGAAACTCCTTGGTGAATTTGTCTCATGGATCCAACTAGGATTCACAAATGTGCTTGACTGTCTTAGATTAATATTTTAATGAGCACTCATGCATGTCATTTGCACTGACTCCAATCTTATTTGTATGGGCATGTATCTTTGTTAGTTATTGATATAAATGTACTTCAGTGTCTTAGATTAGTATTTTAATGAGCACCCCTCCACGGGCTCTAATCTTATTTGTATGGGCATATATCTTTGTTAGTTATTAATATAAATAAGAGGCTTCATTTTGAGATCCCCTTTTGTTCATTGTTTGATTACAAATTAAAACATTGAAATTTGAGAGAATTATTAAGATCTTTTATGTTTGGGAACTTACATATAATATGCCAAGAAAATAAATAGATTTCTCAATATGAAATTCATCCTTTGAGGGACTTTACAATGTTATGGTTTCTCCATGGAAATAGATTACAAATTAAAACATTGAAATATGCAAGAACTATTAAGATTCACAACTATTAAAATTCTTATATGTTTGGGATCTTACATATAAATAAATAGATTTCTCAATATGAAAGTCATACTTTGAGGGGCTTTACAATGTTATGGTTGCTCCATGGAAATAGAAATGTCGACACCAAGATAAGAAGGGAAAAAAACATAAATTAAAAATAACTAGGAAAAACAAAACAAAAAATAAAATTAACTAAACTCAAAGCTAAGTTATATTCAACCTCTCTCTACCAGGTTTGGCCTCTTTGACTAAAGACCACTCAAATCAACTTGTCTACATCTCAAAGTCATTATAGCAAACATTTTATTTAGGATGAAACTTCAAGTATTGTAGTTATGGTTGAATAATTGTTATGTGCTTACATTGAGAGAGAGTGTATGTTTTCGGGGTGATAAGGATAGATAAGGGGAGATAGAGATATAGATGGGGGTGGGGGGTTTGGGAAGGGAAGAAGCAAGAGGCAAAGACAGGAGGGAGGAAGGGATATAGATATAGAAAGAGAAATGTTAGAGAGAGAGAAATGGAAGAGAGAGAGAGGGAGGGGAAAGGAAGGGAGAGAGGGAGAGATAGATAGATATGGAGAGAGAGTGTGTATGTTTAGGGGCTGAGATAGAGAGATAAAGAAGGCGAGACAATGGGAGATAGAGATATAGATGGAGGAGGTAGAGATGTGCTTACATTGAAATCAATGCACACTATTAATCTAATTAGTTTGAAATTAATGTACATCATACATCTTGTTGCATCAAATCAGAAATTAACATTTACACTAAATTCAATGCATATGGTGCAAACAATCAAATAGGATTATAAACCAACATCTATACTGAAATCAATGCATTTAGTGCAAGAAATCAAATAGGATTAGAAATTAATATGTACACTAAAACCAATGCATTCAATGCAACCAATCAAATATGAGTAGAAATCAACATCTACATTGAAATCAATGCATCTAGTGTAAGGTATTAAATATGATTATAAATTGACATCTTAAATGAAATCAATGCATCTAGTGCAAGCGATAAAATAGTATTAGAAATCAATATCTACAACAAAACCAATGCATCGTGTGCAAGAAATCAAATAGGAGTAGAAATCAACATCAACACTGAAATCAATGCATCTAGTGGAAGGTATTAAATAGAATTATAAATCGACATCTACACTAAAATCAATGCATATAGTGCATGTGATCAAATAGTATTAGAAATCAACAAACACATTGAAAATCTTAAATATTCGTGACGTTGTAGATCTAACTTCTATGTCTGTATTTGTTTCTGTGAGACTCTTTCTTCTTCCCTTAGTATCCACCTTGCATTATGTGTCTACCTCCCTCCCCCTCTCCTTCTCTCTCCTCCCCTCCCTCTCCCCCATCTCATTCTATCTGCCTCTCCTTAACTTTCTCTGTCTTTCTCTTCTTTCCTCTCTCCCCCTGATATCTATATTTGTACCTCCCTCCATCTCTCCTTATTTTTCTCTCTATCTCATACCCAAAATCATATGTCACACACACACTCTCTCTCCCCATATCTATATATCTATCTCTCCCTCTTCCTTTCCATCTCTATCTATTCCCCTTCTCTCTATCTCCGTCTCTGTCTCTGTCTCTCTCTCTCCACGCCCTCCATCTCCCATCTATCCCTCTTCCTCCCTCATATATCTTCTATAATTATTTTTTTTATTTGAAGGTAAAGTGACACATATCTTCAGCATATACAGTATATAGTAGCCGACACATATCTAGTAACATTACACATATCTTCCAGATATATAATATATATTAGCCGACACATATTTTTTTAATGTAACATTACGTTACGTGACAACATCTCCCTCATATTTTTTAAATATTTTTTTTAATTTAATGTTATGTTATGTGACAATATCTCCCTCATATTTTTTTAATATTTTTCAATGTAACGTTACGTTATGTGACAACATCTCCCTCATATACTGGGCTATAGAGCAAGCAAAGCAAACACCTCTCAGCGCAATAAAATAAATCATAAAAACTAATTAAATTATATTTTTTTATTAAATTATAACTATTTTGTTATTAACTATAAAAAATTAATGTAAGAATTTATATATTTAAAAAAAAATGCATTCATGACTAATTTTAAAAAACAATATATGTTTATAATAAGTATAATGATGTTAAAAAAAATAAATCATAAAATTTAATTAAATTATAACTTTATTTTAAATTATCATTATTTTATGTATTCATCCTTGTCATCCATAATGAATTAAGCAAAGTATTTTGGCTATATTAAATGACTAGTTTTTAATATATCCATTACTTAATAATATTTTTGTTTAATATATTAATAAATGAATATCATAGTTTAAATATTATTGTTCAAATATAGCCATTAGCTGCAATTATGTCTCTACATTTCTCTCTATTTAAGCCTTTGCCATGCTCTCCCTCTTCACCTTGTCCTCGTGATGAACCACACTTGTTGGTTCTAAATTATATCTGTACATTGCTCTCTATTTAAGTCTTTGCCATTGCTCTCCCTCTATTATTATTTTATTATTAACTATAAAGAATTAATATGTGTTACAAATTTATATATTTAACAAAACATATAGTATGATTTTTAATAGTGAAAATGTATGACTTAGACATTGTTAATATGTCATGACTTACTATACCGGGCCAAACAATAATGACCTTTTCTTAATTAATGAATTTAAATAAAACAATACAACTACCTTTAAAATACATATCATCCTTTGATTTACCATTACTAGTAAGAATATTTTAGAATATGTCATAGAGTTTAAATCCCTAATATCTACATAATAAAAGACATGTATGACATTCTTTTATTTTTTATTTTTTTATTTTCTTCTATTTATTACATTAATTTATTTTTCCTAAGTTATAAAATATATTTCTTTTTCTTTAGATTTAGTGTTTAAAATTCTGCATTTATATTTCTTTTATTCACTATTTCCACTTTATGCTGTAATTTTAATTTTAATAATTTATTACAATATGATATATAACTACCATTTTTTCTATTATTTACCATTACTTAATTGATTATTTAATTAATTTTTTACTTAATTATAGATAATTAATTTATTAGATTATATTTACAATATATTTCATTATTAATTTAAAATTTTGTTTATTTAAAATTATTATTTAATTTGCATTATTTTATTTAAATTAGATTATTTCATTAATTTATTTAATTTACATTAATTACAGTCAGTTCATTCCATTTAAAAAAATTATTTCAAAACAATCTTATTATTTATTTTAAAACTTTATCAATATATTATATTAATAAAACAATTTTTAATTTCCCATTGCTTGTAGTTCACAACAATTTTTTTGTTTAATGCTATTAAATTATTCGGCCGTTCTGCTGTCTTTGTGGCATTGACTTTCACATGCGGCCGATTCTGCTGTCTTGGTGGCATTGACTTTAACATGCCACACTCTAAGGTCACCAATTTCACTTTCAATTAACTTAAAATTATTTTTAATCCCAAAGTAGTCAATTAATAATTCTTAGGAAGAATATTCAAATCATTTTGCCTCCCAATTAATTACAACTTTTTATTTAAAAAAATAAAGCAACAAAACTTTATCCACACCTTAAATTTTACATGTAAAAATTTACCATACAATAAAACATTTAACTCTCTCATACATAAAGATAAGAGTAATTTATGATTACTCCTAGGTTTAGATTTTAGGTTGGGTGCGAAGGAATTGGATAATTTATTTTGAAATATACTTATGAATTTTAACGTGCATTAAAATAAATTTTTTTAAATAAGTATCTTGTGAAAAAAATTATTAATTTTAATTTGTGGTTAAACTTATTTTTTAATAAGGAATCTTTTTTATTATATATATATCTATATATATATATATATATATATATTATAGGTGTATTTATTATTAAGAATAATAAATAATATATATATATATATATATATAAAAAGTTATATTGGATTGATCATGAATATAATTATGTTACATGCAATTTAAGATATAAGTAATTATGACCTAGTGTTATATTATATATTAAGACAATTATATTAGTAAATGTGGTTGATATGCACATAAGATATGATTTTCCATCATTTACATATTAATGAGTCTTTATAAATAAAACCAATTGATATAATTTAATATAATGTATTACTATTAATATTAAAATTAATATTGATATTATTTATGTTAAAAATGTTAGCATCATTAATAATATTAAAATTATTAATATTACATTTTTTTAAACTAATAAAAAAGTAATATTATTAAACCTTTTTTTTATTAATTAGTTTGGTATAATATTATTAAAAACTTTTATTTTTATTATTCATTGGTTTTGTTTCTAGAAACTAGAACATACGAACATGCCATATGAAGATGAATAATAGGAATAACACAAAGATTATGGGGTATTAAATGTCACACCAATTTTATAGGGTGTGAATATAACTACTAGAATATGTGTAATCCAAATAGATTTTATAATGATATTGATCTCTTAACTCCACCATCTTTTTTTTTTTGTAAACTTGGTAGGTCTCTATGTATTAGCTATTTTCAATTTTTTTTTACATCCATTTGCTCTGGGTAGTCACCTACCCAAAGGAAACTAGGTGACTACCGGTCAGCTTTAAATCCAGTCCAAAATTTGAATAAGTTCATAACAATCCAACCACTGTTTCTATGTTGGCTGTCTCTACTACTATCTCTAAAGATCAAAATAAACATGCTTATTTTCTTCATCAAACTCAAAAGTCAAAACTTAAAACAATCTGGTTCACTTGATTAATCCTCATCTGAGGATACTACCGGAGTTGGTGCGTTTGCACTGGAACCTGGCATCTCGCATCTCTGTTCCAGTTTCCACTTTATCGCTGTCACGGTCTGTTCAATCCTTCCTAGAGCAATATTGTTCTAGTAAGTCTGTATCTGTATGGTCACTATTTCCTTGAGAAGTTCTGCTCGGACAAGGTCCTTCTCCTTTTTGTTTTCTTGTTTGTCAAATACTTCTCCTTCCATGTGCTCGCGGTGCAAAGTCATGGCCTGTGCCACAACATTTTTCATGATCTAATACTAGTGCAGGGTCCTTTTGAACAGGGATTGTCTTCCATTCGTTGTCCCGGGGTCTTGCACCATTCTCTCTCATTCCTCCATGGGTATGTCTCTGTATCTAAGGTTGTCTCTTAGATCTTGCTCCCAACTGTTAATCTGATCCCTGACTTCCTTCGGATTTCCTTCCATGTAGGAGTCAATGATCGTTTTTATGTTGTCTTCATCTAGCTTCCTGCCTCTTTTCTTTCCCTGGCTGCTTATTCCTTTGTCTTTCTTAACTGTCCTCTTGCTTCTCCTGGGAGCCATTCTGCTTTCAGCGTGGTGCTTGGAGCCTTTCAACTTTTTCTCTTTGACCTGTTTCACGTGCTTTCCCTATTCTGTTACTAGACCTGTCATAGAATCAAAACATATGTCAGCGATATCATATAGGTTTATATCATTTTCCTTGTGTTGTCCCCCCACCCTCCTTCTTGTGCTTCCGAGTGTCTGGTGTCCTACCCAACTGAATTTGGTTGTGATTTTTTTAATTCTCTAGGTCATGGGGTAACAATGGTTACATTTCTTTTCCTAGCGCATGCAAGAATCCCACTCCTGCTTGTTTTTCCTCTTCTCTCTCGGGGTCTCACCCTTGGTTAGATTTAGAAAGAAAAGGCCTCCCCTTAGCCGAGTTTTCTTAGGTTTGTCGGCAGGGTTTCTACGAGATTTATTCTCTACCCTCCCCCGAGGATGCGAAGCCATCTCTGAGGAGCTCTGGGATTTCCTTTCCCAACTTTCTTCTCTGAGGGATTTAGGCATTCTACCTTTCCCTTTGATGAGTCTTGCCGGGACCCGTATTCTAAGGTGGGAATTGTTGAAATTTTGTTCAGGCATGCCCTCGTTCTTATTAGGTTCTCCACCTCTCCTCACCTTATCTCTATCCAGAGTAGACGAGATCTCTTCGGGTCTATTTTCTTTCAATCCATTGAGATTGTTATTGCAATTGAAATAATGATACCAGGTTTTCTTATCATACCACAATCCTAACCTACTTCTCAAACAATTTAAGCTTTTAGGATTTACGGCTAGAGGTATTACATAACTGCTTACCAAGCTTCGCCTTTCTTCCACATTTTGCTTCTTCTCACTGCCTCCTCTTCCTTTCTCATCACCTCTTTTCTCTCGTCTGCATGGATAATGCCTCTTTCCACTTTTCCTTAAGCTTTATTTCTTTTTTATTCCTAGCTCTTGTCTTTACCGCTAGCTGTCCTATTTTTTCCTTGGCATGCATCCCTTCCCTCCTGCCTTGGGATGATGCCCTCATGTTCTATCCACCATCCTGCATTAGCTTCTTTCCTCTCCCGGCTTCTCTTGCTGTCAAATATCTGACTCTACTTTGCCACTTGTCTTTATTCCACTGACCGTCTTCGATTTTGTTGTCCTGCCCTCTCCTCTAACATTCCCTTCCAGCTCATCCCCTATACTTTTAGGGTTTGTCCTTCCTCTACCCTCCTCTATCATCCTACTGATCACCAAACTTCCCCTGTCTTGTTCCTCCCCTATCCTTTTCTACGTCAGTCCTTTTCCCTCTCCTCTTTGGTCTTTTCTCGTCGAATTCTCTAGATGATCGCTCATATTCCTGTCTTGTTCGACAAGTTGTATCAGTTACGCCATTTCCTCCTTTTGTTTTAGCTCTACCCCGCTTGCGTCCAGTTGCTGGTCTCCCTTCCTACAACCCTAGTTTGCTAGGCAATTGGCAGGTGCATTCCCTTTTCGTCTCACATGGGAAGGTAGTATGTAAGCTATCCTTCTCGAATGTTGGCTTATCTCTTTGATTATCCATGCGGTCTCCCAGCTACGACTCAACTTCTCTGTTGATGCTCTGTGCTGTAATTGTTTGAGTATGTCTATCACGAGCTTCAAATCCCCTTCTATTTGGAGTTTTTGATACCCCTCTTGGATGGATATTTCTATCCCCCTGTTCAGTGCATGGAATTCTACCTTGTTATTTCATGCATTTCCATAGTCCATCGCATATACCCATACCATTCTTCCTCTGTCATCCCTGAATATTTGTCCTATGCCTGCCTCCCCTGGGTTTCCTTTTGCCGCTCCGTCAAAATTCAATTTTGTGAATCCCTGTGGTGGATTCCTATTGTGCTCATTTTCTCCTGCTTCTTTGGCCTTATATCTCCTTGCAGCCATGTCTGTGCTACTTATTTTTAGTTGCAAACAGTTTACAATTTGCGTCTCTGTTTGGTCTGCTTTCTAGTCTTCGTCGTTCCACTTGTCTAGGATTATATTTTCTCTTATGTTTTGGACTGTTTGGTTCCATATATCCTTCATTTATTTTCTTTCATCCTTAAAAATCAACCTATTCCTTTCTTTCCATATGTTCCACAGGGTGAACCCTATGGAGAGATTCCAGGCTCTATTTAAGACTGCATTTTGGTATGGTTTACTCCTCTAGTTTTCTACAGTTAGTGTTATACTTCTTGTAACTCTGGCAATTATATTGAAAAGATATTGCTGATGTCGTCACAGGATATTGCTGACTCGATAGGAGTTAGTAAGGTGTTCCATCGTTTCTTCTTGTTCCTGGCAGAGAACGCAGTGCGATGAACCTTGCATCCCCTTCCTTCTTAGTTGGTCCCAGGTCAAAGCTCGCCTATGGGACATTATCCAGGTAAATAACACTATCTTTGGTGAAGTTTTCAGTTTCCAGATTCTATCCCATTTTTTGGTTTCAGGATTTCTAGTGCTACCAGCATTTATGTAGTATCCTTCTGCTGTCATAAACATCCCTTTGATTCATTTTCTGCATTTTATGATGTTTGACCCTTCTTTAATTGCTATTTTCCTTTTCTCCGTCTCCTTTTTGTAGTTTTCCCATTGTTCTATTTCTGGTGCTTCTTTCCAGTCCTCTTGTGTTTTCCATTTTCTTTAGTAACCTTGCCTTTTAGGGAGGTAGTAGTTTCAGACTGCGTCTTCCTCCATTTGGGTGGTAAACTAGTGAATTTCTTGGAGTTGAGGTTGTTGATGGAGGTTTCCTCTCCATTGCCATTCCTCATTCCAGAAGTTCGGTTTTTCGTCCTCCCTGATTTCCCAGAAACTATGTTCTCTTACCAGGTCCCTATTTGATCTCACCAGGTTCCAAATTGCGAAATCTTTCTTTTCCGATTGGCTTCTATTTTTTACTTCAGGGGATCTGACAATCTCATATTTCTTCTCCCACAACGTTTTCCACAAATCTTCTCCTCCTTGTATCCATCTCCACCAAAATTTTACCCCCATTACTTGGTTTAGGATATATGGATCTCGCAGCCCTAATCCTCCTTCTGTTAATGTTTTTCTCAGCCATTTCCATGATAGCAGCGCCCACTTTTTAGCTTTGTTTGTCCCTTGCCAAAGGAATTTTTTGCAGATTTCCACCATTTTTTGGCATATTGTTTTTGGTATAGCTTGGCTGGTTATTTGATAAATTGGCATTTCTTGGAGGACCAACTTAAGGAGAATGATGCGGCTCGGGGTGTTTAGAGCCCTGAAAGTCCAGTTATCCATTTGTCTTTGTATTTTTCATATCAAACCTCCCCAGTTAGCAATTTTGTTTTTCTTATCACTTAGCTGGATACCTAGATATTTAGTGGGGAACTTCCCTATTCAGAAACCCATGGTTCTAGCTAGGAATGATTGGGAAGTCATTGGAGTGTTGAAGAAGTAGATTTTTGTTTTGTCTTTATTTATCTCTGTACCTGATGCTTTTGTAAAATCCCCGAGAATTTCCATTAATTGCTTGGCTTCTTTGAGATGGGCTTGTCCATACATCATGATGTCGTCTACGAATTGTTGATCTGTTAGGGGTAGTTCTTCTCCCCACAGTCTGAGGCATTTTAGATTCCCACTATTCACTCTTGCTTTTATTAGTCTTCCCAGACCATCAACAACTATTATGAACAGGAATGGGGAGAGATGGTCCCCCTGTCTAAGTCGTTTGGATGGGTTAAAGGTTTCTATAGGTGACCGATTTAGCATTATAGACATAATTGGTGTCGTGATCATAGACATTACCCATTCTATCCATCTGTCATCGAACCCATAAGCTTTTATGATTTTCTAGAGATATTCCCAGCTTAGCCTGTCATATGCTTTAGCTAGGTTGAGTTTTATCATCATTCATTTGTGTCTCGAGTTCTTCAATGAAGGGATCGCTTCTTGAGCAACTATGATTCCGTCCACTATTTTTCTCCCTTTCACGAACCCTGTTTATTCCTTTGAAATCAGTTCTAGAAGGATAGATTTTAGTTTATTCACCATTATAGTGGCTAGGATTTTGTAAATTACATTAGATAATGCCATCAGTCTAAAACCTTGAGGTTGTTCAGCCTTTTCCTTCTTCGAAATCAGGGCGAGAAAGGTTGCATTCCAAGCTGGGTGCATTCTTTCGTGCATCTAGATTCTTCCACTGCATTTACAATGTCTTGCCTCATGAAGCTCTAGGTGGCTTGGAAGAATTATGCGGTGTAACCGTCTAGTCCCAGGCCTTTGTTCTTTGTCATTGTCTTCAATGTCTCTTCTACTTCTTTTTCAGTTATCACCCTTAGGAGTGCCATGTTCTGTTCTCGATTCACCGTTCTAGATATATATTGACTTATTTTTGCTATATCTTCCTCTCTATTGCTTTGCATCTCAGTCAGGATTTCTTTGAAGTGTTGTATCAACAGACTCTCCAGCTCCTCTTTCTGAGTTAACCTGTTGCCTTGATTATCTTTTAGAGAGAATATTCTATTCTGCTATCTATGTTGTTGCATGGCCTTGTGAAAGAATTTCATGTTTCTCTCCCCCTCTTTCAGCCATTGTATTCTTTACTTTTGTCTCCATAAAATTTCCTCCTGTTTTCCTCTTTCCTCTAGCTTGTTTAGTACCACTCCTTCTTCCTCTGCTAGTTCCTTTGTTCTCCCATCTTCTATGATTTTATGTTGCATTCTTTTCATTTCTGTATGAAGCTTTTCTTGGTATTTTTGAATATGTCCAAATTAATCTCTATTCCACTTCTTTATTTTGCCTTTCAGATCCTTTAATCTTAGCTAGAGGGTATGCATCTTGTTTCTTCCTTTTATCTCAATCTCATTGTTCTTCAACCATTGATCCATTTTTTCTATGAAGGTTGGATCTCGTAACCAGAAAGATTCAAACCTGAATGGTCTATTCTGATTTTGATGGTTCATGGTGATTTCTACTTTTATGGGCCAATGGTCTGATCCTTGACATGGTAGAATTATCACTTCATAGAAAATGTCTTTCCCTATGAAATGTTCTATTGCTAGAAACTTGTCGAGCCTGGAAGCTATTTGCTTGCTTCTTCCTCTGCGGTTATTCCAAGTGAATTTTCCATTAATGGTATGAATGTCTATCATTTTTAGTGTTGACTGTATGTTCTTGAGTATTTCCATGTCTGGCTCTTCCCTTTGCAATCCCCCTTTCTTTTCATCTTTTGTTGTTGTCATATTAAAGTCGTCGACTATCAGCCACAACTTTTCTATGTGCAGGTTTCCTAGTTGTTGCAGTTGGAGGAGGAAACTTCCCCTTTCCACTGTTATATGAGGTCTGTAAACTACTGAGACCAAGAACCACTCTCTGTGTCCTATAAGTTTGAATCTCCTAGAAAGAATCCTTTTCATTCCTATCCAGTAGTCAACTATGACTTCAATGGGGTTCCATAAAATTACGATTCTCCCCGCACTACCTTTTACATCAATTGTCATGCATTCATATGTAGGTTTGATTTTAGTTAAGATCTCCTCCATTTTCCCCCCTGTTATTTTTATTTCCTGTAACAACATAATTTGGGTTTTTTCTCTTTTGATCCTTTCTGCTAGGTATCTCTATTTACCTTTGTTGTTAAGTCCCCATATGTTCCAGGATGTAATTATCATTGGGTGGTTGGGGTTGTTTGGTGGAAAAGTGTTGAGAGCGGTACTACTCTTCTAATGTTTACTAGCATTTCTCCCATGATCTGTATTGATTCCTGAATATTCCTCCTGCCTCTTTTTTTTCCTCCTTTCGCTTTACTTTGTTGATATTGGTTGTTTTTAGGTTGGATGCCTAGTTGCTCAGTCATTCCTATCTTTCCTTGATCTTGTTTTTCTTTATATTTTTGGAAGGTTTCCCTGTATAATTTTTTATCCTCTTCCAGGATGAACCTTTCATCCAAGTGTTTCCATTCATCCAAAAGTTTCCTCAGGATTTCTTCTTCTAACGTTGGATCTTCCCCTCTACTCGTATTTATTTCCATTACTTCACTTTCTCGATTCTCCTCCTTTTCCTTTCCTACCTTTTCCATTGTTTCACTTTGGGTTTTTCTCTTTGTGTTGTTTGTGACTTGGCTTGGGCTACCCTCATGTTCTTTCTCCTCCTGATAGTCCATTATTCAAATTTCTTTGTCCTCTTCTTCTACCTATAGAATTTCAAATTTGTTTGCCTTATTTGTTTTTGCTGGTTGTTCCTTTCTTCCTTCCTTAGGGTTTTCCTTTGTGGGTCTTTTTTTATATTTTATCTCCTAAAACCCTTCATTATCTTCTTGATATTTCCTCTATTGCTTGCTTCTCCATTCTTCCTCTTTTGAATTAAGAGGAAATTCCTTGTAAAGATGCCCATATTCATGACACTTTCTACATCTGAAAGGGATGTGCTCGTAGTGTAGTGCCTGCTGCCACACCTCCTCATGGTATTCTAGCTCAACTGCCCCCGGAATCGGGTTGGCTATGTTCATATAGACACAGATTCTTGCATAAGAAGTGTATCTTCCCTTCTTTGTTGATTCAACTATTTTGACAAAGCTCCTATGGTATTTCCTATTCCTTCAAGAATCTCAGGGTCCCAGAAATACATTGGTAATCAAACAGTCTTACCCACACCGGAGTTGCTAGGAATTTCTCTTTATCATGGTTGTAACACTCCTCCCAGTACCTCCTGAATAAACCTGCATTATTATGAAAATATGGACCATTTTGAAACACTCTTTATTTATCTTGTAGGTTTGAGAAAATTACCGTAAAGAAGCCTCGTGCGCCCAACATCAGCTCTATGTGGCTTCGGGGTTGCCATTTCTGCTATATCCATCTGGTTAGGTCCTTTTCTGACAACCATATGCCAATGAACTTGCATATTAATGTGTGGTCCTTCATATAGCTTCTATAGTGCTCGAGTTTATTCATGGGAATAATGAATCTCGGTTTTTCCACTACACACGGTAAGCATTTGCCTCTACTTCCTCCCTACCATCTTGCTCTGAGGACAAGTCCTTGTGTCTTTGTTTCCTCGTCCAGTTTGCTATTGCTCGTTCCTTCTCATGTCGCTGCATCTCTATAGGAGGGGATCTCTACCCTCCTATGTTCCTCTGTCATTGTTGTGATCTCTTGGTTTTAGTGCCACTGTCTGACTCTATTCATGGTTTTCCATGCCGCCTACCTCATGGATGCATGACCGTTAGGGTTGCAGAGCTCCAAAAAAACCTATTTTAACTCCACTATCTTAATAATACTATTCTATAGTTATTATTTTATGAATATCGAATTTCCAAATACCTTATCTTAAAGGCTTTAGAATATTTCTGATCCAAATAGATTTTGTAACAATATTGACCTCTTATGTCCTAGAGCTTGGTTATAGTATTCTATTTATTTTTAAAAGAATTTTAACTCCTCAAATGCCTTATCTTAAACACTTTTTTAATGATCAATTCTCAAATTTGAGACATTTATTTCATTAAATGTATTTGTAAATTAAAATTCTAGAAGATTAAATTAATTAAATACAAAAACCTAACATCTTAACAAAAATAATAAAAAATAGAATATATCACAAGAAATATTTTCATGTGTTTAATATATCCATATTAATACTCCATGCAATGTTGTTTATCATTAACTTAACAATATTATAATATCCCCATGTAACTTACCATAATATCGTGTATATAACTTACTATAAAAACTCTTGTAAAATAAATGTTGTTGAATAATTAAATGTTATTATTTTAATATTCATATTAAAAGTAGAATATTTTTTAATTACAACAATTATTTTTTAATTTTTATATTGACAATAATTTATATTTGTCTATGTAAATAAACAATATTTTCGAAGTTAATATATTTTAAGATTTTTAGAACTAATGAATTTTACTCTTAGAAAAGTTATGGATAGATATTTTGTAGATAAAGTAAAAGTAAATCTATTTTGAGAAAACATGAAAGATTTATGATGTTTTATTGAGTGATTTTAGAATTTAGAAAAATATGATTGATGGAGTGAGTTTAGGATTTAGGAAAAATATGATTTATGCAGTGATTTATGGGTTATTTATGGAATGGTTTTAGGATTATTAATTTTACTTATTGTAAGACTATGGAATGAGAACTAATGGTCGAATACATGTAGAACTAGGACAAGAGAGAGGAATGAGAGTTATTTAATAATTATATTTACAAAATTTGTTGAATAAATGTTGATCTTGTGGAGTAGTGAACTAGGGATTGTTTAATCTTCTATGAGGATTTGCTATAGTAGTGTGGCATGGCATAAATTATCCATTTAACATAGAATATTATGAGGATTGGATATAGTAGCATGGAATAAATTATCCATTCAACATAGAATACTATATCAACTGCATAGAAGTGGGTCCCTTATCCCACAAACAAGGGAGTCTCATACACCAATTTGTTGTCTCTCTTAACGGTGAAGTTAACATTGGATAATAATAATAATAATAATAATATCGACACTAAAAATTATATGAATGAGTAAGTCTCATTGAAAATGGCACATAAGGGAACATACGCTATGTGAGGAGTCATAGCTTTGTTGCAAAATTGTTGATGGCACTATCAATGGAGCTACCTAGGCTATAAAGCGCTATCACAAATATTGGGCAGTGCCATTAGCACACACTCCCTACCCCTCGATGAAAGAGTGTGTGTCCCTAGTTATGATCGTAGTGTCGAGGGCGAGTACCTGTTTTGTTCGAGATCTGCAAGCAAGTTTCCAATATCATTGAAGTAAGGATTTTTGCTTGGGATTTAAACCTTTTCACAGGTCCCAATAAAGGTTCATACTCGGCACCCACCACAGATACTAGTAGTAGTAACATTAGAGTTATCAGTAGTAACAGCTTCCCAATAAGGGTCCATAATGGGCACCTACCACAGATACGAGGAGTAGTAAGAATAGAAGTAAACCAAACAATGCAAATGGACTCATCTCCATGGTTGCCTCAAATTAAATAATAGCAACTCTTATGAATAAATCATTCTAATGACGTCTAAAAGACCGATAAATTTATCAATTTGTTAAGGAATGTTATCAATTTGTTATCTAAGGGCATGGGTGAAGTGAATGATGATAGTGGATTTTTGCCACTCTCGGCCTCTCACACAAACAAAGAAAAAAAGGGCTTGGTTTGTATTCATTCCTTTTGACACATGAACCACCGCAATTCTCAAAATTACAATTAGCTTGACATTTTCTCCTAATCATTTTGCTACTGTGAAAAGAAGGTTTTACATTTAAAATATAAATAGTCTCAAGATTATTATTATTATATTAATGAAATTTTGGTAGTGACCAATTTAAATTCAAATTCATGAACATAGAAGACATGATTTAACACAAAATATAAAGTGTCAAGATCATTATTTTTATTATAATGAAATTTTTGGAGTGACCAATTTAAATTCAAATTTATGAGAAGTCTGTAGTTCATAATCTTTTGAAAATAATTAAAAGTACAAGGCTTTCTTCATACCTAATCATTTTATAATTCCAAATGATATGGGTTTCTAAAAACAATACTTATTACTACATGATACATGATTAAAAGAAAACCCTAAAAATTAACTAAATTAAAGCTTTAGTTTAAATTATTATTATTTTATGATTAATTATAAAGAATTAATATATATGTGTGATAAATTTGATTTTGTTAAAACCAGCCTAGATCCATCTTAACATTGGATCTATCAAAACACAGAGAGGGATCAAATCTCTCAAGGTGCAATACTATTTCTTGAGTGAAAAACTTGAGGAACAGTTTGCACCTCGAGATATTTGATCCCTCTTGACGCTTGGTAGATCCGGTGTTAAGATGGATCTAGGCTAGTTTTAGTTATGTGTGGTCACACAAAATTTGTTGAACATCTAATTATTTTGATCATTTTAAATATGCTAAATATGTCTAAGATTAATTTGGTCAATTTAATTTAAAATTTGCTTAGTTACCTCAGTTTGTTGAGATGTGAAAGACGGTTAGTAAATTCAATGATGAAAAATGATGAAATACAAATTTTGAGTGCAAAGAGTCAATGTAACAATTTTTATAGATAGAAAATGTGAATACCAAGAATATAGTCAATTGCAAACAATCTGAAACTATTTTCTTCTACTATTCCTATTGTCACACCTATTAGTTTTTCCATTTTCTCATATCTATCATATGAAAAGAGTAGTTGGAATCATAGATCATTCAAATATTTTACTCGAGCTACTATAGTAAACAACATACTTTGTATATCTTCCTCTCGAATATTAATATTAGTTTTCTCAAAATTCAATCATATCATTATGACTTATGGAGTGTTAAACCTCAAACAATTTTCAATGGTAGTTATTTTCTATTACCGTGTTTTAATGCAAAGTAATTGACAATGTTGAATGATGGAAAATGGGAATAATAAGAATGTACCAATTATAAATAGTTTATAGTTTCAAGAAGCAAACATTTGGGGTAAGAAAACATTTTATTTAGGATGAAACTTCAAGTATTGTATTTATGGTTGACTAATTTTTATGTGCTTACACTGAGAGAGTGTGTGTATGTTTTCAGGGTGATAAGGAGAGACAAGGGGAGATAGAGATATAGATGTGGGGGGGAGGGGGGGGGAATGGAGGGAGGGAAGAAGTGAGAGGCAAAGATAGGGAGGGATGAAGAGATATAGATATAGAGAGAGAAATTTTAGAGAGAGAGAGAGAAGGGGAAGAGAGAGAGAGGGAGGGGAAAGGAAGGGAGGGAGAGATAGATAGATATGTAGAGAGAGTGTGTATGTTTAGGGGCTAAGATAGAGAGATAAAGAAGGAGAGACAATGGGAGATAGAGATATAGATGGAGAAGGTAGAGATGTACTTACATTGAAATCAATGCACGATATTAATCTAATTACTTTGAAATTAGTGTACATCATACATCTTGTTGCATCGAATCAAAAATTAAAACAATGCATTTAGTGAAACAAATCAAATAGGATTAGAAATCAATATCTATACTAAAACCAATGCATCTAATGCAAGCAATCAAATATGAGTAGAAATCAACATCTATGGTGAAATCAATGCATCTAGTGCAAGCGGTAAAATAGGATTAGAAATCAATATCTACACTAAAACCAATGCATCGTGTGCAAGCAATCAAATAGGATTAGAAATCAACATCGACGCTGAAATCAATGCATCTATTGTAAGGTATTAAATAAAATTATAATTCTACATCTACCTGAAATCAATGCATATAGTGCATGTGATCAAATAGGATTAGAAATCAACAACCACATTGAAAATCTTAAATATTCATGGCATTGTAGATCTAACTTGTATGTCTGTATTTGTCTCTCTATCTCATACCCCTAAACATATGTCATGCTCTCTCTCTCCCCATATCTCTCTATCTATATATCTATCTCTCCCTCTTCCTTTCCCTCTCTATCTATTCCTCTTCTCTCTCTCACTCTCTCCACCCCCTCCATCTCCCATCTATCCCTCTTCCTCCCTCATATATATTTTATAATTAATTTTTTTATTTGAAGGTAATGTTACACATATCTTCAGCATATACAGTATATATTAGCCGACGCACATCTAATAACATTACACATATCTTCCACATATACAATATATATTAGCCGACACACATATAATAACATTACACATATCTTCAACATATACAATATATATTAGCCGACACATATTTTTTTTTAATGTAACATTATGAAACGTGACAACATCCCCATCATATTTTTTTAATATTTTCTTTTACATGACAACATCTCCCTCATAACTTTTAAATATATATTTTTAATGTAACATTAGTGAAAATATATACCTCATATTTTTTTTAATATTTTTTAATGTAACGTTACGTTACGTGACAACATCTCCCTCATATACTGGGCTATAGAGTGCCTCTCAGTGCAATACAATAAATCATAAAACATAATTAAATTATAATTTTTAATTAAATTATAACTATTTCGTTACTGACTATAAAATATTATTGTAAGAATTTATATATTTAAAAAAAATATTCTTATGACTAATTGTAAAAAAATAATTGTTGGAGAGGTAAATCCCCTCTACGGATAGAGGCGATCCCTACTAGCCCAGCAAGGGTCTAGCAACAATCACACAATGCTGCTATGCATGTTCCTAATTACAATTAAACAAGAGGTAAAGAGCACCTACTTGGATTCCTGCGCTGTCGTTTGACGAAGAGATGTTGCCTTCGCTCCTTCGCTTCGGCTGGTCACAATCCTCCGTGATCCCCGCGAATAGATACCTGCACACATGAAGAGGAAACAAACGCAAGCGTGAAATCTAGTAAAAGCAACCATACATTAGTCAGAAAAGACGTAATTCACATTTAACCATTGCATGTACAAATGAGAATGGAACAATAGTAGCAGTCATCTATTATTAATCAAGACAGAGAAGAGTACAACCAAATGTTCTGACGTCGGTATCCTTCTCAGGAGGGGCCAGTCAGCAAGCGTCTCAAGCATTCACCTTTGGAAATGATTCTCCCAAGATAAGGAACTCTCTCTCACACAAGCAACACAAAACAACCTTCCCTAAGCTATCAATCACTTCCACACCTAGCACACCAAATACCTATAGTAGCAGCAATCTGAGCACTATAAGCTCTATACAATCCAAGCTATTCCAAAACTAGCTGCTTATGGTAATGGTGGAAGTTTATATAGGAGAAGGAGCCTCCTAAAAGGGTGGAAGGATGAGCTTATCCTTGAGGGAAGTGGTTGCAAAGAGTCGAACAGACATGCCATAGAAGGGAGTCGATACTCACAAAGCTAACAACCAAACCTGGAGTGATCTGGAAGGCTGGCTGTTGGAACAAATTCGCCCAAACAGGATCAGCGCGGATTATAAGGAGACTGACGCGCTGACATCGCGCCTCAATAACTGGGAAAGTCATGTCAGCGCGACCCAATACAAAGGAGAGGTGCGCTGGCTCATAAAATGCGACCAGCGCAGAGAAGTGATGTGCTTCCGCGCTGGCAGCGCACTGAAAACATTAAGAGCCGCCGGTCAGCGCGGATATTTTAGAAACAGACGCGCTGATGAGGAAAACTTTGGAAAAGTGGGTTTTGGGCCAGTTCAGAAGGCATGAACTTGACTATTGTGAATTCTTGACACAGTAGGGTGACTGACAGGGAGACAGTGACAAATTACTGTGTAACAGATGCCCCCTAAAGCATGAAGACCGAGAGAGTGGGAGGGGTGAAATGCTTTACAACACTTTGCCGAACTGGAACACCGCCAGGAAGGACCGAATATCTCTGATAATCAAGTACATGCAGTCTAGGCATGGGCGCAGCCATCCAAAAGACATGCGAAAAGGTCTGTGGAATGGACGCAGCCACCCAGCTAAAGAGACCAGAATAATGATAAGGTATGGTCACAGCCATCCATGAAGACTCAGGTATGGGCGCAGCCATCCATCAATGAGTCATGTAATGATCATCCACAAAATCGCAACCTGGACCATAACAGACAGGGATCCAGGGTCTTGCGCTCCATCTCGTCCGAACAAAGTACAAGTCCAAGCATGTGAATACATGAGTTGAAGTCGAACATGCATGAACATCGTCTGATTACCAGCCAATGATGAAAACTGTTAACAGACGCGAGAGGTACCACCAATAATGACAATGGCCCTCAAGGTACTATAGGTACAATCCGTGGCGTGTGAATCAATGAGCTGGTGTCGAACACCCACGGAATCATTCGATCGGAGGCCAATGATGAAAACCTCGCGTCGAACACGAAGAACCTGCCATTGAGGCATGCAGGCTCCAAGGCACCTGAAGGGAGTCTCTAAGTCACCTTCCCGGATAATGAGCTGAAGTCGACAGGAAGTGACCTTGATCGAAGGTGGGCCATAATGTTTCCCACATCATCGACGCGAGACAGAGGAAGGATGATTTGTGTGAGATAGCAGATGAGGTTGTATTATTGCAGAGGTCAACTTCTCTTGAACATATCGGCGGCACTGTAGCGGGTTTGGCAGTATTTGACATCAAATGAGCAAAGGGTATAGTGATGATGGCAATGAGCAAATGAGAGGTCGAATAGGATAACCCAAACCCATGGAGGCCAGCGAAAAACAAGATGAGATGGTCCCACCCAGACACGAAGCAGAGGAGAGCCATGTTCAAGAGCGACATACTGCCGACACGACTATGATTACAGTTCCATTTCCCCACCATTTCTGGCAGGTACCCCAGTTATTTTTGGATGACAAGCTTGACGGGGATAGCATATGCTTGAAGAGTGTCATTTCGACAATGTCCGATGTCATCAAATGTTTAACGAGCCTGACAAAGGAAAAACTCGGCGTCTTTTCTTGTTTAGAGAGTCTGAAAAGACAGCAGAAAAGGAGACTCCAGGGGGGGTCCTTTTTCGTACAGTTGTGTCTCTCGAGCCCGAAAAAGTATAAAACGATGCTCGAAAGAACCGCCCGACCATTATGATCGAGGAGTACTTTTCGTAAATAGTGCTTTCGACCCGAAAAAGTAAAAAAGCGGTCGGAAACACGTCGTTTTAGAGCCAATAACGAGTGCGAAACGACAAACACCCGACAATCTTTTTTAAATTATACGGTCGAAAAAAGAGCTTAAAATGACCGCCTCTCGTTCCCTTTAACGAGCTGAAAGGAGGCTCGGCCATCTTTTGTTGTTTTGTGTCGGAAAAGAGCTCAAAGATGACATTGTTTGTGACCAAGTGATTTTAGGATCATTATGATTTCCATCGTTTCGAAAGACCTGCACAATGAAAATACCCGCATAAATCCGTTCGACATGTTAAAAACATATTAAAACATGTATAAAATATTGAAAAAAGCGCTAAATCCATGGTAAAAGTATGACCATAAACCCACATTCGTAAAAATTATAATTAATTAAGCCATTTTTACTATAAATAGAAAGGTAAATAGTCATTTTCACCATTGTTACCAAATTGAGCCATTGAGAACGTTGTGAAGCTGTGAAGTTGACGGAGCCAATTCTTCCTCGTGTGGACACCATTTGGCGAACGGCTTGCTCCAGGTAGGTTCCTCTTGCCACGCGCCCTTTTTTGAGTCTTTTTAGCAGTATTTTGACGGTGGGATTGGCCCAATTGGGCGAGTTTTTGAGCCATTGGTGCGCTCTCGGTCAGCGCGGGTTTCCCGCTCGGGACCGCGCTGACCGATGAAAATTACACGTGCCAGATTTCGGGTCAGCGCGGAAAACCCGTGTTCTTCCGCGCTGACCTGGAGAAAATACAAAGAGACCGCCATTTCCATCGCGGCTGTTTTAAAAACAGCCGCGCTGGCGCAGTCAAATTTCAATTTTTTACAATTTGGACGTGGAATTTTTATTAGTCAGCATTCTAATTGGGTTCAATGTTCATGCAGGACGCAATGGCCTTCCAGTGGCAAGAGAGGGCTCACGATGTTGAGGATATAGCCGCTTTTGCAAGAGCGGATTGTCGAGATGCCATGCGGGCGTGTGGATTCTTAAAATTCTTCCTTACTCCACGCTTGAGAGCTCATCATGACTTACTGGAGTTCCTGATCCGGTCATGGAACCCAATAGATGGCAAATTTACCATCCGCGGTAAAGACATCGAGTTTGACTTCATGGACATCTATTTCTTGACCGGTTTGTCGCGCCGGGGGGCGAGGCCCATTCTGGAGGGGCAGCGGCCCAGCGGCGAGACTCTCGACCAACTCATGGCTCGAGTATGTCCAGATGCAGAGAAAATGCGGAGTGGGAAGGTGTCAATTCCCACGGTGAGAGACATAGTTCTTTGCACCATCCTTTTTATGGTGACCCGGGCAACGGGAAGCTTGGCCAACCATGAGGCCTCGAAGACCCACCTGCTGCTAGCTCTTGATTGTCTACAGCCTACAGTGTTTGATTGGGCCACTGCAGTGACCAACAGTATGAAGAGGCAACTCAACAACTGTCGACGCGGAGAGTCGAAACAGTTTGGCTATGGGTCACTCTTACTCCCACTCATTCTGGAGCGGGTACCGGTCATGCGGTTGCAGACTATAGCCGTGGATCCTCCCAGGAGTCCGCGGGAGACGAGGGCCACTCGATGGGCTCGCATCATGCCACGCGGGGGTGGTGGCCGGCCAGCTAATTGGGGAGTGGTTTTTCGAGAGTGGTTGGAGCAGCAGATCGTTTTCGTTGAGGATTGGCCGTACGCGGGTATGGATTTCCGCAACGATCCCGACATGCCATTGCCGCCGGGAGACCACTGGGATGATGGAGGTATGACACTTGGATTTTTCTGAGTTTTTTAATGTTTTTTGATTTAAATGTATATGTCTTTAACAAATGTCGCCGTATGCAGATGTGGGACCTGTCAGACCTGTCGGCTTAGCCCCAGAGGCGCGGAGAGAGGGGCAGGGAGCTAATGTCCTTGCCTTGGTCCCTCCAGGAGTTGATACTTCAGAGACCATAGCTCGCAACCTTGAGGGGTTGCTGGAGGGTGTGCCGGACTATCAGGGAGTCGAGGAGGTTCCCATAGAGCACCAGATCCATACAGTGGGGGTGGTACCTAGGGTGCACCGCCTGTTGAGGCGGGTGGCACGAGCGGCTGTGTGCTACAGAGAGCACAACCCAGCACAGTAGTCGCCTAGGTTTCTTTTTGATGTTTTGAGAGACATATGTCTCGAATGTATGGAGAACAGTGACTCTCATTTTTGACACATACACTTATTTTTGAGCGCCTCAGTGCGCCACACGATATATATATATATATACATACCGATTTTTGGATGGATCTTGTTACATATGATGATGTTTTTGCTTATGTTATGCAAATGTTCAGTACAAATGTGATCTTATGTATGAATTGCACAACACATGACCCATGTATTTTAATGTTTTTAATGCAAGCTTAAAAGCACACACAGCACGCATGCAAACTATGCTTGAGAAAATATTTACATATGCTTTACTCTATTATGCTTCCTATGTCTTCTTGTATGATGTTATCTATTTCGCAAATGTCTGTCTAATACATGATTTGCCAATGCATCAGTCAACGTGTTTAATCGTCTCGGAATATGTTGATATGTAATATAGTCAAAATTCCTTTCTAACAATCTGACACGTAGATACAACCTTAGGATACGTTGGTCTCTGACGGAATATCACCCGTTGAGTTGGTGAACGACCAGTTGGGAGTCCAGGTTTACCATCATTGCTCGAATGCTGAGGTCAACTGCTTCGGCTAGTAGCTCGATTACGGCACTGTATTCAGCAACATTATTAGTGGTGCGACCGAGACAGACTCCTTGAAGATCTAGCAACTCTCCGTGAGGATCATAGATCGCCCATGCCGCAGAGGACAAATTACAGGTACTACGGCAGGCGCCATCAGCGAAACCAACATAAGGTGCACTAGACATCTGCACGAGAAGAAGAAAACACAATAAGAGGCAAACACGTCTTCACACCAAAGCAAAACATGAAATCATGCACACAAAACACACTAACACACGTATGTACAAAGTGAGTGCATGAAGTCATGCATAATATTTCTTCAGATACAGCCCGTTGCGGGGCTTGTCAAGAGGATTTCCTTCGTAATCAATCAACTCATATGCGCCCTTTTGTAAAACTCTTTTCATGATATAGGGACCTAGCCACATGGACTCGAGTTTTCCTGCCCCCAGCTTATCTTTAGCTTGATCGTAGAGCAGTACTAGATCTCCCTCAACGAAGGAACGAGGATGAATGTTCTGGTCAAAGTGAGCTTTGACTCTCTTCTTTTGCGCTTCGATAGCCAGAGAAGCTAAACGACGAGTCTCGTCTAACCGTTCTAGGTACAGAAGCCGTTCCTCCACCGAAGTGGTGTTGGGAAGCAACTCGACAGCTAATTTCAACGAAGGAATCTCGCATTCGACAGGAAGGGTAGCCTCCAGTCCATAAACCAACTGGAAAGGAGTGAAACCAGTGGCATCCTTCACAGAAGTCCGGTAGGCCCACAAGGCTGGGAAAAGCATAAGGTGCCAGTTAGACTTGTGCGTATTGACGGTGCGCTGAAGCATAGTGATCAAAACTTTGTTCACGGCTTCAACTTGACCGTTAGATTGTGGATAGTACGGTGACGAACTATCTTGGCGCAAGCCTAGTTGGGTCGTTAGCTCCGTCATCATATGATTACGGAAATGCTTTCCGTGATCTGTGACAATAGCCTGAGGGACTCCGAAACGAGTAATGACATGATTGAATAAAAACTGTGCCACTGTGTAACCGTCTTCGTTTAATGTAGGCATCGCTTCGGCCCACTTGGTGAAATAATCCACAGCAACGATAATGTACCCATGCCCCCCGGCCGAACGAGGGTTACAGGATGTATAATCGATGCACCATTTGGCAAATGGACCTACGGTTACAACAGGGTGCAGTGGTGCGACAGGTGCACGCATCTTCCGGTGGTAGACCTGGCACTCGTGACATGCACGCACAACAAGGATGCAATCCTTGAAGATGGAAGGCCAGAAATAACCAGCACGGAGGATCTTCTGGGCGGTAGCATATCCGGACATATGGCCGCCACAGGCGCCGGAGTGGCAGTCATTCAAAACCTGCTCAGCCTCCTCGAGAGTCAAGCAACGGCGGAGAACAGAATCAACGCCGAGGCGGTACAGGGTGTCGCCCAAAATGCAATAAGGTTGAGCTTGATGACGAATTCGCCGTCGAGCATCTTTCGATACATTTGGATGGAAGGAAGACGTCTGTAAATATACGATAATGTCCCCGTACCACGGGTCGAGGGTGCTGATGAGAAACAGTGTTTCATCCGGAATATGCTCCTCTGAGCGAGATGGTGCAGAGTGAGATGGTAAGGAACAGAGCAGTTCAGCAAAGACCAGAGATTTCTTAGACTTGGCTGCAGTGAATTCCAAGTCGAACTCTTGGAGGATTACAATCCACTTCGAGTATTTGCCCCCCAGCAGCTGACGTGACAAAATGTAGGTCATGGGGTTGCAATCAGAGATCACGGTCGTTGTGCGCAACAGGATATAGTGACGGAATCGTTGGACGGCACAGACAGCTGCCAATGCCAACTTCTCGACATATGCGTAGCGAGTTTCCGTATCCAGAAGGTTGCGGCTAAGATAATAGATAACGTGCTCGGTGCCGGCATCATCATCCTGCACTAGAACCATGCCGATGGTGGTGTCAGCGGCAGCTAGATAGAGAATGTAGTCACGGTGGTAATTCGGAGGTCTTAGGAGCGGAGCTGAGACAAGAAGTTCTTTAAGGCGCTCGAAAGATTCCTGGGCGATAGCATCCCAACGGAAGGGTGTGTCTCGCTTTAACAACCGTGTGAAACCCTTAGCCACTTCGGCATAATTCGGAATGAATCGTCTTAGAAAATTAGCTTTACCCTGCAAGCTCTGCAACTGCTGCAAAGAGGCAGGGGGAGGAAGATTCAAAATGGCCTCGACTTTTAGGGGATCCAGACGGATGCCTTCCCGGGAGACGATGAACCCGAGTAGTCGGCCAGATTTTACGCAGAAGACACACTTATGCGGATTGAGTCGAATACGGTAGTGTCGACAGTGGAGAAAGATTTCGCGTAGATGAGATGGGTGGTCTTGACGTTTAGCTGAATGAGCTGGAAGGTCATCCAGGTAAGGCTGTACGATGTGTCAGATATCATGAAAAGCATACGACATCGCACGCTGGAAAGTGGCACCGGCATTTTTAAGACCGAAAGGTAGCTTCTTATAAGCGAAGGTGCCCCAAGGACAAATAAAAGCTGTCTTATGCTGGTTGGCGGGGGCTATGTTGATCTAGTTGTAACCAGAGAAGCCGTCCATGAACGAATAAATCTCACTTCCTGCGCAGTCGTCAATGAGCTGATCAATAAAAGGCGTAGGAAAGTTATCTTTTGGACAGGCGCGGTTGATATCGCGGTAGTCAACACAGACCCGAATAGTACCCTGCTTTTTATTCACAGGGACTATATTGGATACCCATTCCGTGAGGGGAATGGCATAAATGAAACCAGCTCGAAGAAGCTTTTCAACCTCGGCCTTGATGGCCGCTGCCTTTCGAGGGTGCACAGGACGTAAACGCTGATGAACAGGCTTGGTGCCTGGATAAGTGGGTATCTCGTGCACCACTATACTAGGGTCGATGCCGGGCATTTCCTCGTAAGACCATGCGAAGACATCTCGGAATTCACGAAATAAGACGGTATAAAGCTGAACTTCCTCAGGAGTGCATGTGACTCCAATGAAAATATTCTCGACAATCCCTGGTTTAACAGAGATGTCGATGGCCTGGGTCTGCGTGATGTTACCCATATTGCCTTCCGAAGACACTTGATATAGCTGAACAGGCGTTTGGAGAGGCGGAGATGGGACACATGAAGCAAACCGCTCGAGACATGTGACCATTTCCGAATGTGGAGGGAGGAACGAAGAGCGATGGTGGTGATCTGACCAAGGGAGCTCCTCGAGAGACATAGTCTCAATGATAGCCTCATCGGAGGGGAATGATTCCTTCAAGGGATCCAAAGTGGCCTCATCTCCCAACCAAGGGAAGTGATCATATGAATCAGGAACGCTGCTTGGAAAAGCAGGTTCAGGGGGTGGAGCCGATGCAGCGACAATCTTGATGTAATTGAGCTCGGCGGGACTCAATGGCATCATATCGCCCCAAGAGTCTTCCTGATTCGGGGGAGGAAGAACCCATGGATCTGAACGTACAGAGATCATATTGACAGAGGCGAAATTGGGAGGTGGGAGGGGAAAACTTCCCATCAAAGCAGGATCTTTGAAAAGTCCGGCTCCCACACTTTCTAAGGACTTGGAGGTATGCTCCACAAATGGCACATTACCTTCGGAGGAAGAGGCGAAGAAAGAGAGCTGGTCCACCGTGACAATCTTTCCTTGGTGAGGGAAACGAATGACACGGAATAAGGAGGACGCTACGGCCTGCATGGCATATGTCCAGCTGCGGCTGAGGAGGAGGTTGTACGTGAGATTTGCGTCAACGACCTCTACCTCTACTTCGACTGTCTTGCCTTCTAAGGAAATGGGTAAACGTTGGAGAATACCGTAAGGGAGAGATTCTCTTCCATCGAACGCTTCTAGGGTCGTAGGAGACTGACTCAGAGCGGGGGAACCAATAGCCTTCCAGCAAGCAACTGACATGATACAGGTTGAGGCACCTTCATCAATAACGGTACGGTGAATCGTTTTGCTATTAATGATGATCTGGATAAGGAATGCTACTTGGTGAGGCAGTCTCTGGGAAAAACCTTCGAGATCAAAAGTAATCAAATCCGAATCTGCCGGGTTGATGCCACCAATGGCTGATAGTAGGGACTTCCTCTGTGAGGGGTAGCTCTGGAGGACTTCTAACGCGGACATAGCAGACGGAGCCTGAGCTAAGTCCTCGACAATGCTATAGTGCTGGGCGGCACGAGCATTGGGGTTATAGGATGACTTCCTGAGTACACCTTTAGGAGGGGGTCGGGGGATCGTCTCAGTGCTGGGCCGTTCGATGTGAAGGGGACCAGAACTAGACGGAGGAGCGCTGGAGGGAATCTCCGGCTCTTTCCCGGCTGAAGAAGGATAATCTTTTGCTCGAGTCGAAACATGGATGGGAATGGTGCCAGCCATGAACACTTGAGAACCGAACGAGGAAGAGGACTGAGAGGGGTCAGCCACCTGATGCGTCTGTTGGGAAGGGAAAGGTTCTTTCAACACGGCAGGAGGTCGAGGAGCGCCTTTCAATAACCGACTAACCTCGGACCGCCTAGGGCAGTCTTTGGTATAGTGATCTTCCTCACAGATGAGGCAAGGATACTTAGGTTTTCGCTTGGCTCCATCTTCAGATGAATTTTTAGAAGGTTCCTACTTGGGTTTTTTATTCTCATTTTTCGGTTTTCCTTTCCCCTTCCCTTTCCTTTTCGAGGATTTGTCCGTCGCGGTGGACTGAACGGCGTTAACCTCTGAGGTACTAACAGAATTCGATGGGCCTTGAGAAGCATTTTCATTGGAAGCATTTTGCTTTTGCTTTCCAGGGTTTGTGGAGGATTTCTTCGACGACGAATTGACAGAGCCAATGACTCCATCTACTGATGGTTTCGGCGGAGCCTTGGTCTGCCCAGGCCTCGGAGCATCTGACAAATACTCATATAGAGTACCTGACTAAGAATAGACTAAGTCTAGGTACTGAGCTCGCGCGATCACTTGCTCTTCAGTTACACAAGCTCCCATGGCAATATCTTTTGCAATTTTGGGCACAAAGGAGGTTGTAAACCAGTCGGTCAGGAGTTGATCGGGAATCCAGAATTTGATCAAACAATGACGCCTTCTCCATTCATGTATATGATCAGAGATGTGTGTAGCCGTGTCCTGTTTCAAAGACGTGAGGAGATTAGTCCCAGTCTCGTACCGAATGGGCAACTGAAAATGGGTTAAAAATGCCATAGCTAACGAGTTGAAGTCTTGAAACATACCGCGATTCAGCTCAATATACCATTTGGCAGCTGCACCGGTGAGAGTCCTCTGAAAGAGGCGAAGCTGGATAGAGTCATCAAGCCATGAGTTCGATGAACACCAAAGATGATAAGTCATAACATGTGCTTGAGGATCCTCTCCTGCCTTACCATCAAACTTTGGACAATCACCAGGTATTTTAGTTGGAACCGGCGGCCAATATGGATTATGCAAAATGGGATCATTTGTTAACTTGGACACATCCGGAAGTTCCAATGTCGCTAAAAATGGCAGCTGAGGATTAAAGGACATCCGAGGCTGAGGGTTCGAGGCAGTATTAGGGTTCCAACCAGATGGTGGTTGTCCCCAAGGATCTTGTCCAGATGGACCTGGCCTGAAAGGGCCTGGAGCATAAGAACTTTGTCCCGACGGACCTGGCCCGAAAGGGCCAGGTGCATAAGGACCTTGTCCCGACGGGCCTGGCCCAAAAGGGCCGGGCGCGTAGGAACCTTGTCCAGAGGGTTTCTGTCCATACGGATTTTGTCCATATGCGGACGATTGACCCTGATACTGCCCCCCAGCACCCCATGTATTAGCAGCTTGGCCCGCAGGTGCACCATATTGATAGTTTTGATAAGGGGTGACCTGTGGTTGTTGATAATTTTGATACGGGGGAAATTGATTTTGCCCCTGAGGTTGCTGGTAGCCATACGCCTGCTGGGCGCCATACTGAGCCTGATAAGGAGGCTGCGCTTGGTAGGGAGGTTGGGGCTGAGGCCCACCTTGCATTTGATAACCTGTTTGAGTTTGGGGCCCAGCATATTGTCCTTGAATTGGTTGAGCTGAGATGATCTGGCCAGAAGGTTGGCCTGGTTGAACTTGGGATGCACCTGGTTGCCCAGAAGGATGGACTTGCTGGGTGCCAGGTTGCCCCTGAACAACCGAGGATTGTCCTTGCGGAACAGAAGGTCGAACGGGCTGGGCAGCTGGTCGACCTTGCGGTTGACCAGCTTGGCCAGATGGACGATTAGGGCAGACAGCGGGTTGGCCTTGCTGCAAAGAAGGTTGGCCCGTTTGCCCCCCAGGGTGAAGAGATTGAGCGGAGGGTTGGGCTTGCTGTATAGCGGGCTGCCCTCCTTGGTGCATAGGCTGAGTAGTGGGTTGGCCTTGCTGCATAGCAGGCTGCCCCCCTTGCCCAGAAGGATGAGTGTATTGAGCAGTAGGTTGGCCCTGCTGAACATAGGGTTGCCCCCCCTGCCCAAGAGGATAGCCCTGCTGGACTGCTGGTTGATTTTGAGGATTATAAACTGACCCAGTTTGTCCAGATGGGTACCTTTGCTGGAAACCGGGTTGGCCTTGTTGAATGTAAGGTTGCCCAGATTGTCCAGTTGGATAACCCTGCTGGATACCAGGTTGTCCTGGATACCCAGTAGGTTGACCTTGATATGGATATGACGGACCTCCAACGGCCGAGGGTTTCCCCTGATAGGGCTGTCCCTGTGGGCCCCCAGATTGTCCTGGGTAAGGCGGGCCATAGAGTGGTTGCCCTTGAGGGGTTTGCACATAATACGGCTGGCCTTGATTGGGCGGTCCTTGGGACTGTCCGGGAGGGTCACGGCGTCCACGAAGGATATGAGTGACCGGATCATATGTAACGTTCAATGGTTCCTGGTTCTCCTCGTAAGGACGGTGAGGAAGGATTGAAACGTTCTCGAGGTACTGACCATTCGCATCATAATAAAAGAACGGACCTTCGTAATCTGGATCCGTAATAGGCTGCCCAAAGGCATCATACGGCCCCGATCCTGGAACACCGCCAGAAGAGGGTTGAGCACTTTGGGCAGGGTCGATGACTCTAGACAAAACCTTAGGTTGGCTACTATTCACTTGAGCATGAGAGGAGCCAGCTCCTAGGTTTGTAGATGAAGATGCTGTGACAGCACTAACGACTGGAGTAGAATAGGCCACACAAACAGTTGGAGTTGTGGGAACGGAGGTAACAGATGTAGTATGAGGTTGTGAAACAAAAGGCCCAGTGGTAGGAGTGACATTAGGATCCCACATAGTCGATGCAGGCATTTTAGCAGCCATCTTATCCCTCATTTGTCGATATCGAGGAGGGAGGGAGGCTGAGGCTAAGATGGGAGTAGAGACGCTCGAAACCACAGGTGTTTCACTGAAACTGGGAGATGTCTCCCCCGAGGTAGACATTGGAGACGACATACTGGGAGGGGTATGAAAAAGGTCTTCGTCGCCTTCCCAAGAAGGGCTCCAATCTTCTACGTAATCCGCGTCGCCTGGGGCACGTACGTTGATGGGCTGGATACTCGGAATGACAGGAAGAGTATCGCTTACAACTGGTACCTCAGGAGCAACCGAAGATGGAGAGCCTTGATCGCTTGGATCGGGGGTGGACAGGTCAGCCAGGATGACAAACCCCACACAAAAACCTAAGGGAAACTAACGATAGAAAACCCTACTCAAGCTAGCGCACACAAGATCTAACAGGAAATGTTATCGTGGCCGAATAAATTTTTTAACACATTGGAATTAGACTTGACCTTTTCATGTTTCAAGAGTCGAGAAAAGGATGAAAAGATGACTCCAGTCTCCTTCGAATGTTTAATGAGCACGAAGTGACAAGATGCTCACTTACACCTTTTCATTTAGGGAGTCCGAAAAGGATCAAAAGTGACTGCTCTGGAGATTCTAGGTAAAAGGTGTGCCAGACTTTTCGCAAAACCACAGAATACTTTTTAGGGTACGGGTGGTCAATCTTCGTGAATGCTGTGTTCACTGCATTGCGAATCATAAGGTGGCAGACTCGGCTTCCTATGGATCAAGGATACAAGCCTAGTGGGGTCTCCCTATATACGCGACGGTACGTGGGAGCACAGTCCGTGTTAGACCACTATCGAGTCACAGAAGGAGGAATCACCCAACCGTAATGTGAAACAACAGTGACTATGTTTAAAGACGCCGGAACACGTCTCTAACCTAGACCTCTAGATGTTTGCGTTTAGTTCCAATGCATTTTTAGATTCATTCGGTTCATTTTATAGTTGATCTTGAGATTAAGTTTCGATTTCAGGTCCTATCGTATGTTCTCTCACAATTACCTAGATGCAAACTACATGCCAAAGAGAATCATTTTGTTCGATGAATTCTAGCTATGGAAGGGTAAAGAGATTTCAATCAAACAAAACGAACACAATCAAACAAACAGCCTAATGCAACTAAAAGCGAGGAAAGGAAACTTTTTCTTTTGAAAATGCAAATCAATGAAACATTCTTTTCCTTTTCAATTTTTAAAAGCAAAGCCACTAGTTTGATTTTCTTTCAGTGACACAAAGCATCTAAAATAATTTGGAGGAACTAGAACACCAAGCAAAATGCAATTGCCTAATGAAAGCACACAAAGTTCCCAAAACACTCAACAAAGATTTCCAAATCGACGAGAAAATCAAGTTCCGCACGAGCTATGTGATCTAAGCTTGGCAAGACAAGCAAGGATTGAAACAAGGGGGGAAGCGAGAAACTGCACGGAAACACAACCAAAGACACTCCAACAATCACTGAACAAGTGCACTCAACAAATCTGAAGTTGGCTGGTCAAACGAGAAAACAAAATCCCTATGGAAGGCTTGACACACACACGGCCACTAGATGCCCTAGGGCTAGAGTGCGAAATCAATGGAGAAAAGCAAACACCCGAAGGGTGAGAGTTACAACCAGTCAATTAGAGACTCAACACAACCCAGCAACTGTAAAAGTAATGGTGGAAACACAAACCAAGCAGCGACAGCAAAGAGGAAGGTATTTGCAAAATCGAAAAATGAGCAAAACGAAACCCTGTGGAACAAGACTTCGCAAGCAAGCGGCTCAGAGTTCAGATGGTGAAAAACAAGCCACAAACCAAGTGGAGAGAAGAGGGGAAAGCTAAAGGAACAGGTTCAGTAGGCTGATCTGGACAAAATCAAGTTTTACAGGATCAGCGCGGGTGGCCTTCAGCAACTTGGCGCTGACAGGAGGGGTCCCGTAGCAACTTTGCGACGTCAGCGCGGAAATACACGGATAAAGCGCGCTGTCTCAGAAAAACGAGGTCAGCGTGACTATTAATCACACAGGCGCGATGACAGGGAGTACAAAGAAGCAGGTGTGCGACGTCAGCGCGGAAGCACACAGATAAAGCGCGCTGTCTCTAAAAACGAGGTCAGCGCGACTATGGATCGTACAGGCGCGATGACAAAGACAACACAAAAGAAGGGACGCGATGTCAGCGCGTCTGTTTTGAATTAAAGCGCGCTCAGGGCAAAAACCAGTAAAGCCAAAGCAAAAACTTCCCAAACCAAAGGTACAGACCTTTTATCAGTTAAAACACTTCTTAGATGCACCCAGAAAGTTTACAAGCAGAGAAACAATCCCAGAATCTCGACAAGAGAGAACAATCAAATTCAAACACAAAGATGGACTCAAGAGACAAAAAGGCTGATTCCCCAGCGGAGTCGCCAAATTGTTGGAGAGGTAAATCCCCTCTACGGATAGAGGCGATCCCTACTAGCCCAGCAAGGGTCTAGCAACAATCACACAATGCTGCTATGCATGTTCCTAATTACAATTAAACAAGAGGTAAAGAGCACCTACTTGGATTCCTGCGCTGTCGTTTGACAAAGAGATGTTGCCCTCGCTCCTTCGCTTCGGCTGGTCACAATCCTTCGCGATCCCCGCGAATAGATACCTGCACACATGAAGAGGAAACAAACGCAAGCGTGAAATCTAGTAAAAGCAACCATACATCAGTCAGAAAAGACGTAATTCACATTTAACCATTGCATGTACAAATGAGAATGGAACAATAGTAGCAGTCATCTATTATTAATCAAGACAGAGAAGAGTACAACCAAATGTTCTGACGTCGGTATCCTTCTCAGGAGGAGCCAGTCAGCAAGCGTCTCAAGCATTCACCTTTGGAAATGATTCTCCCAAGATAAGGAACTCTCTCTCACACAAGCAACACAAAACAACCTTCCCTAAGCTATCAATCACTTCCACACCTAGCACACCAAATACCTATAGTAGCAGCAATCTGAGCACTATAAGCTCTATACAATCCAAGCTATTCCAAAACTAGCTGCTTATGGTAATGGTGGAAGTTTATATAGGAGAAGGAGCCTCCTAAAAGGGTGGAAGGATGAGCTTATCCTTGAGGGAAGTGGTTGCAAAGAGTCGAACAGACATGCCATAGAAGGGAGTCGATACTCACAAAGCTAACAACCAAACCTGGAGTGATCTGGAAGGCTGGCTGTTGGAACAAATTCGCCCAAACAGGATCAGCGCGGATTATAAGGAGATTGACGCGCTGACATCGCGCCTCAATAACTGGGAAAGTCATGTCAGCGCGACCCAATACAAAGGAGAGGTGCGCTGGCTCATAAAATGCGACCAGCGCGGAGAAGTGATGTGCTTCCGCGCTGGCAGCGCACTGAAAACATTAAGAGCCGCTGGTCAGCGCGGATATTTTAGAAACAGACGCGCTGATGAGGAAAACTTTGGAAAAGTGGGTTTTGGGCCAGTTCAGAAGGCATGAACTTGACTATTGTGAATTCTTGACACAGTAGGGTGACTGAGAGGGAGACAGTGACAAATTACTGTGTAACAATAATATATGTTTATAATAAGTATAATGATGCTTAAAAAAATAAATCATAAAAATTAATTAAATTATAACTTTATTTTAAATTATTATTATTTTATGTATTCACCCTTATCATCCATAATCAATTAAGCAAAGTATTTTGGCTATATTAGACGGCTAGTTTTTAATATAGCCATTATTTAATAATATTTGTTTTTAATATATTAATAAATTGATATCATAGTTTAAATATTATTGTTCAAATATAGCCAATACTTGCAATTATGTCTCTACATTGCTCTCTATTTAAGCCTTTGCCATGCTCTCCCTCTTCACCTCGTCCTCATGATGAACCACACCTGTTGGTTCCAAATTATGTCTCTACATTGCTCTCTATTTAAGTCTTTGCCATTGCTCTCCCTCTATTATTATTTTATTATTAACTGTAAAGAATTAATATGTGTTACAGATTTATATATTTAACCAAACATATAATATGATTTTTAATAGTGAAAATGTATGACTTAGACATTGTTAATACGTCGTGGCTTATTAATACCACACCAAACAATAATGACTTTCTCTTAATTAATGAATTTAAACAAAACAATACAACTACCTTTAAGATAAATATCATACTTTGATTTGTGATTACTAGTAAGAATATTTTAGAATATATCATAGAGCTTAAATCCCTAATATCTACATAACTAACACATGTCACATTGCAAAAATTTAAAAAACAAATGAAATTATTATTATTTTATGATTAACTATAATTAATATATGTACATGATAAACTTGATAAAGTTGATGTTGTTAAAAGAAAATCCATAAAAACTAATTAAATTATAACTTTATTTTTAATATTATTATTTTATTATGAACTATAAATAATTAATATATATGTTAAAATTTTAAATATTTAAAAAAACATGTAATAAGGTTTTTAATCATAAGGATTCTTGATGTCATGGATTACTACTAAAACTCCGAAAAATCTATGACATTTTCTTAATTAATGAATTTAAATAAAACAACATAACTACCTTTAAAATAGAGTTTAAATCCATAACATCTACCTAACAACTAATGCATCCATATAAATTAAATGGTTAGTACACATAAATAGCCATTAAAAATATTACCTTATGATACATGTCACATTGCCAAAATGAAAATAAGAAAAGAAATTAATAAAATAAAATATTCATTATAATTAACTAAATGAGAACTTAATTTTAAACTATTATTATTATTATATTAATTATAAAAAGAGCTAATATATGAGGTAAACATATAAAAATTTACAAAAAAGATAACAATATTCTTAACCATAGAAATTCACTCCCACTTTACTTATTAATACCACATTTTCAAAAAACTATCACTCATGTTTATATAGAAATTTTTTAATTAATTATTTTTACTAAAAGTGCGAAAAGGGCATAACTAATTTTGAGATAAATATCATCCTTTAAAATATTTTAGAATAGTCTGTGGAGATTAAATTCCTACCATCCACCAAATAGTTGTTGATAATGTAACACTCCCTTCCCACGTTTACCCAAGTTAACGAGTTTTTTGGGGTAAAAATGTGACGAGAGGTTACTATGATGTGTTTAAACTCTGTAGGTATATTTAAGGAAGTGAAAATGAAATAATTAAACCAAACTAAGCTTCCACACATATTATAGAACTGCGAGGAACCAACCAACCCTTCCTGGTATTCAACCCCTGAAACCACTTGACAATATATTGATGAGGACCCTTAGTCTCTCTGATGACAAGTCATCAATGGAATTGAGGCTTTCAAGTTGCTCTGATAGCAAGGTATGCCAATGACTGTGGATTTTTTCAAGAATTTTTGTGCGAGTGACCATGGATTCTGAGCCACTTTTTCATGGGCAAGTCAAAGGCCACTTCTCAGAACTTCATGAAACTTTCAGGAATGATGAATAACATTGAAACAAGGTTACTAATGCAAATATTGGTATTAGTACTTAATCTAAATCCTACTAGCCATGATAGACATTTCGTCAAAGATGTCACAAATGTATAATATATAGCTCATAACAAGAGATCTGAGCATAGTGGTGTCATACTTATCTGAGGTTCATAAGGAAGCATTGATTCCTTAGCAAAATAGTTGCATTATCATATATTATGCCATATATTCATTTTTTATTAATTTTCTAATCAAAACATGATGATAACCATACATCAAGTTTGACATAAAACATTCTCATAACCTACAAAAATAACCAGGATATAGGCAGTCATAAAATCCACCATCTAAACTAGTATATTTACCCATCAAATACAAGAGGAATCAAGCTGTTATTAAGATTTGAAAAATGTAACGATGATTGGAACTTCCACGTACCACCTAATAATATATTGGGCTGAACCAAATCTCTCTTTGAATGAATCATCCATTCACCATATTCCAAGCATGAATGTGGGATGTCATGAAACAAACTAAACAAAACCAAATGATAGATTCTAGAGCCAAAACTACCTCAACCCTCAACCATTGATTTCAACTCACAGTCAAATATCACTAACCATCACCATATCGGTATCTATCGAAGCTTTTGAGTGATTGAGAGTGTTTTCTCCAACGAGGGCTTCTAGGACTAGTAACTCAAACCAAAACTGTTGTCTAACGTCCAGAGTTTTTGTTCAATGACGGCTTCGACGATTTGTAACTCAACCCACCAAGTGCTTGCACAACTTTCTTCCAACTAAGCTTCCACGATTAGTAACTCAATCCAAGCCATTATAGGGCTTCCATAACATTTGTCCAGCCAAGGCTTCTAGGAACTAATAACTCAACCCACGACCAAAGGAACATGAGAACCAACTAGAAAACAAAAGTAAAACCCACAACATCATGAGTATCCAAGAAATGGCAAGGCTAGGAAAACCACTATCAATCTAGGCAATCTTCCATGTCAATGACAGATCAAAACCATAAACCACATGCATATACCATGCATGAAAAAACTAGCAACAAAATCATACATTGAGCTAAGCAAACTCCATTGTAGTTGTTGATCCCGATGTCCTCTTGTACTTTCTTGGCCTTTCTTTTCCTTCTTTCTCCAAATGGCAAGCATGGCACAGTTCTCCAATAGTGCTCCAAGAAAAATCTAAGTTTACATGTTAGGCCCTATACTACTAGTGTAACCCCTTATTGTTATTAGTACAAGCCCCTTATTATATTTTTGTACCCATGTAGTCCCCATATTTTTATTATTGTGCCCCATAGAAGCCCACTATTGTTATTATTGTGCCCTTACATTATTATTGTTATGTCGGCTCTAATTCTATTATGACCCCTTATATTCCTATATATAGAATGGAGGTCTTGTCATTTGTATCATTGAAGAATTGTTCATTTGTGTCATGTAAAGGAGATTCCCCCCTTGAAGAGGCTTATTTCTAAGGCATTGATCTATATTTTCTATCTTTTTGTGAGCTGGTTTCATAACATTTGGTATCAGAGCTTTCGATTATAGGGTTTCAATGCTCCAAATGGGTCATCTTTGGGAACCTAATTCATTGGAGAAGGCATTCAGGTGGGCAAGAAAAATTGAAAGCAAAATTATGGAAACAAGGAATCCTACCACTCACGACTATAATTATGCAAGTGTTTCTTTGCCTAGCCTTCCACAACCTACAAGGTTTACACCACAATAATTGGAAGAAAAAAGAGAAAAAGGGCTTTGTTAAAACTAGCAAATCCACTAAAGGTCATAAGTGTGTTGAGAAGAAATTATTTTACATAGAGTATGAAGAGGAGGAAGGAAAGGATTAAGAAATATCAAAAAAAGAGAATATACGCCAGGACCCAACCCTAGAGAAAAAAGAAATGAATCCAACCATATCTTGTAAAGCATTGGCAAGAATTACCACTCCTCAAACTCTCAAGATAGAAGGACATATCAAGAAGGAAAGGGTTCAAGAAGTGAAAGATCACATCGAGAAGGAAGAAATGAATCCAACCATATCTTGTAATGCATTGGCTGGAATTACCACTCCTCAAACTATCAAGATAGAAGGACATGTCAAGAAGAAAAATGTTCAAGAAGTGAAAGATCACATCGAGCATCAAGAAATGAATCCGACCATATTTTGTAAAGCATTGGAAGAAATTACCACTCCTCAAACTCTTAAGATAGAAGGACATATCAAGAAGAAAAAGGTTCAAGCAGTGAAAGATCACATCGAGCATCAACAACAATTTCTCCAACATTTAAAGGATAACGCCACTTTGGTGCATAATCGAATGAAACAACAGGTAGATCAACATCGCAGTGAATTTTTTTTTATGTAGGTTATTTGGTATTTTTACGGCTACATCTCAAGCAAGATATTTATGATAAGGAAATGTTGGCAATACTACATGCGCTTAAGAGATGGTGACCTTACCCAATGGGAAGTCACTTCAAGGGAAAAATTGATCATGATAGTCTTAAATACATTTTAGAACAAATATTATCTTTAGAGGAACAGAAAAAATGGGTCACAAATGTGTTGGGTTATGACTTTGACATCATCTACAGAAAAGGGAAGAAAATTTTTGTTGCAGATGTACTCTCAAGAAAGAATGAGGATGTGAAAGCATTGTTTTGTGCTATTTCTATTATCCAACCAGATTGGATAAACGAAGCAAGGGATGAATGGAAGAAGGACAAAGAAGTGTGGTCACTCATTCAAAAGTTGCAGAATATCCCAATTCAAACAATATTTCTAGAACTTGAAGAGGAAGGAAAAATCATATTGGAACCTGGAGCAGTCACAGAAACAAGGACCCGACAGCTACGAAATCGATCAAATTCAAAGTATCTCATCAAGTGGAAGAACTTACTTGCTGAAGATTCCACATGGGAGGACAATAATTTTATACAAAAGCATCAAGAACTACTCAAGCGTTGAGGACAACACCTTTTGAAGGAGAGGGGCATGGTAGGCCCCTATACTACTAGTGTAACCCCTTATTGTTATTAGTACAACCCCCTTATTATATTTTTTTAGCCATGTAGTCCCCATATTGTTATTATTGTGCCCCATAGAATCCCACTATTGTTATTATTGTGTCGTTACATTATTATTTTTATGTCAGCTCTGATTATATTATAACCCCTTAAACTCCTATATATAGAAAGAAGGTCTTGTCATTTGTATCATTGAAGAATTGTTCATTTGTGTAACGTAAAGGAGGTTGCCCCCTCAAAGAGGCTTATTTCTAAGGCATTGATCTATCTTTTCTATACTTTTGTGAGCTGGAGTTGGTTTCATAACATTACAAGTGTATGAGAGAGAGTTATAATAGATATAGAGCTCCAAAACAGAATATACCAAAGTCTCTCAATTGATCCTCAGAAGCCTTTTTATTAATGAGGCCTCTATTTTCTTAAACTTTCAAGTATTTTACTTGATTTTCCTCCCCACATGTAACATGTGACCTTTCACCTCACTTTTCTACTATTTTCCATTATTTTCATGAATAAAATGCCAATTAATGCATCATCCCTTTCCAAATCCTTTGCCATTAATTAATCACATGTGATCCTTGTCACTATGTTTTGCGCAACATTCAATTTGGAATGTGTGTCCCATGACTATGGTTATTGTTTTTCCTTTATTAACTATATTACATGGATTTTTAACCATAGATGTTAGAGAGCCCCCCCTTTGTGGGAACACCATCCTCGATGTTCAATGACACCTACAGGTAGCAAGACTGCTAAAATAAAGACATATTTCCCATGGAGCTTTATAACTTAGCTCATTGCAGTATTTATAATGGTTGATATGTTTAAAGAAACCAACATGACAAACATACCCATACTGTTTATTGGAGCATCATAATAAAACTCATGGCAATATTTACATCCATATATATATACACACATACCAAGACATCACACCAAAACATATATCAAGAAAATTCACTCAACTAGTGAATAGAGAAGTATATATCAAGTGCATCTAATCTGCCATCTCCCATGTAGCTTCATCGAGTCCAAAGTTTTTCCATTTCACTTTAACCTGCTTGATTTTTCGGTTCTAGAGCATGAGCATCTTTCTTTGAAAACTACACTAAGGTTCTGACATTAACTCTCCATCTCGCTCCATCTGCAATACAAATTGTTCGATCACATCATGAGCATCTTGAAAATAATTCTTGGGCTTGATATTCTTGGACTTGATATTCAAGGAGATATTCTTGGGCTTGATGCGTAAGTATACTTATTCCACAACTTGAAACTCTGTAATGATCCTATTCTAATCTGCATAATGTTTTTTTTCCTATTCTCTGCTACTTCTAAATTCTTCTTTATAACCTTCATTTCCCGTTCCATCTCTACCAACATTTATGGTCCAATCAATACCTTGTTAACTAGACCACTCCAACTGATACGAATATTTTAACTCCACCCATATATTGCCTCAAATAGACTCATCCTCAGAGACTCCTAATACTCATTATTGTAAGCCAACTGAACCGGTGGAATATACTCTTAACAATTTCACTCTTGATGCATTATATACATCCTAACCATGTCCTCTAATATAGTGTTGAACCTATTTGTTTGTCCATCTGTTTACAGATGACATGTTGCGTTGAAGACCAAATTTATACCCAAAATTGCAAATAACTCTTTGGAGAACCTAGAAGTGGACTTAGCATGCGTGTATCACACATTTTTTTTGAAACACGATGTAACCTTACCACATCTCTCATGAATACATGTGATACATCATTAGCTGAATATGTATAGTTTACTCAAATGAAGTGCGTTGTATTTTTAAACCTATCAACCACAACCATGATAGAATCATGCTATCTAGATGTCCTTAGAAAACCTATGATGAAGTCCATGGTAACAACCTCCAAATTCCACTCTTGAATCATAGTGAGCTGTGGTGGACCACTTGGATGCTTACAATCTCCTTTTACCTGTTGACAATCCAAGCTTCTATCCACAAACTCCCCTAACTCTTTCTTCAAATTCTGTCAATAGTTGTGTTAGAGTCCTATGCTATAGTAATCAAAGTCATGTTCAACTTTTTTATCATTTTGGCCAATTTGTAAAAGTGTTGCTATGATCTCATAGAGATCAAGTCATCAGTTTTTGTGAAGCGTGTGAGATCAAGTATTTAGTGTCAATTTGGGTTAACATATATTAAAGTTTTTGAGTGATGAAATATATCAAATCATTGATTTCATGAAAAGTCTAGCTTTAGTAAGTCTATGGTTAATGTGTCATCGACGTCATGGATAAAGGTAATAGTGGGTTTGGCTTTTCATCGTTGGGCAAGCTAGTGGTGTCTTTTCAGTCAATTACACAGTCAAATAAAAGTTTACGTCATATCTTTGTCACCATTTGTAAGAACCAAATATGTAAGGTTGTTACTGTGCTTATCCCTTGCGTTGCGCTTAGACATTTCTAATTTTGAAAACTCATAATTGCACTCAACAAAAGTTCTAGACAACATGAAAGGTTACAAAGACATGTCTTTTTATTCAGAAAACTCATACAGCTCATTATCCATCCTCCTAAGGTGCTTTGGATGTTAGTGGGACACTTGTTGAGTTTATATTTCACAGGATTTTTTGTGTTCTTGGTGAAAAGGTGGTGGTTTAATGAAAATAAAGAAAATAAGGGGTATGAAGGAATTTAAGGGCTTGATGAAGCTCCATAAGTAATCTAAAATCTATTTGTATCAATTAAAGTTTAAGTTGATTCTCAATTTCACAAATGAAAAATTTGCTGTGTTTTTGCACTGTTTTTCTGAAGAAGTGTGTTCCTACGCTTTTTACTGTTTTAGCAGTAAAATTGAAGACTAGTTTGTGAAGAAATCAAGATGAAACTTGATAAAAACAGTTTTTGATGTGTCACTGGGTGTTACATCTCTCTCCCCTTATATTTCATTCTATCATTACCTGAATGCTTTCCCAGTTAATAATATGCCAAGGGTCATACACATATTTTTTAAATAAGGATACATGGAAGACATTATGGACTCGGATGTCATTCGGGAGTGCTAGCTTGTATGCCACGGGTCTGATTCGTTCTAGAATCTGAAAAGGCGCACAGTACCGTGGTGCCAATTTTGCACAACCCTTCCCTCGCAATGTGCTTTTCCAGGGCTTAACCTTCAAATATACGTGATCTCCTAACTATAATTCTTTATTGGTTCTTTTCTTATCTGCATACACCTTCTGCCTACCTTGAGCAGCCTTCAAATTTTAGTGAACCTTCTTGATGCTGGCCTCCATTTCCGCAAACATATCAGGACCCAATGCTAATTTGTTATTTGGACTATTCCAGTTCGTGGGTACCCGACACTTTCGTCCATATAGAACTTCAAAATGGCTCATACCTAATTATTCATGATGTCCATTATTGTAGGCAAACTCCACCAAGTGGAGGTAATCCTCCCATTTTTGGGGTTGTTGCATTACAAACATTCTTAGCACGTCTCTTCACTTGTTCTGTCTGGCCGCTTGTTTGTGGATGGTAGGCAGTGCTGAATTGAATCTGAGTGCCTAATCCCGCGAAAAGGGTTTTCCAAAATGCATATGTAAATTTTACATCTCTGTCAGAGATCACTACTCGGGGTATCCCGTGTAGTCGGAAGATTTCCCTCATAAATATGTCTGTAATATCCACCATTTTATAAGTGGATTTTATGGGAATGAAATGAGCAGTTTTGCTCAGCTTTTCCACCCCAACCATGATAGGGTCATGTTGATTTATTATATGAGGTAATCCAGTAATGAAGTCCAAAGTGATTGTCTCCGATTTCCATTCAAGAATGGGCAAGGGTTGTAACAAACTGGTAGGATGTTAATGTTTTTCCTTTACTAATTGGCACTCTAAACATTTGGAAAAGTATTCTAGCACATATTTTTGTAGACCGAGCTAGAAATAACTTTTCTTGATAGCAGAAAACAATTTTTGGTATCCTAGATGAGTTGTGTAAGGTTTTCTATGAAACTCATATAATAACAATTGCTTGACGAACTTTTGGTTGGGAATATAAATCCTATTTCTGAATGTTAATATTTTATCCGGGCTAATTCCATACTCTGACTCCTTCCCTTTTTCCTGAGCTTCCCAAGCTTGCTGCCATAAGAATGTATATTCCTGGTCTCTGAGGGAGGCCTCTTGGATAGCCTTTCGCAGGTTATATTATGCTTGGCTGAATTGTACTTGATAAATGCAAAGTATTTTTCGGCTTAAAGCGTCTGCTACCCAATTTTATTTTCCTTTGAGGTGTTTCATGTCAAAGTCAAACTCACTCAAGAATGTGGTCCATTTGGCCTATCAAGCATTTAAACTAGATTGGTTAAAGAAATTTGTAAGAGTATTGTGGTCAGTTAATAACAAAAATTTATTTCCTAAAAGGTAGTGTTGCCACAATTTTAATGCATACACTACTGCGGTCAACTCCAAATCATAAGCAGAGTAACATTGTTCATACTCCTACAGTTTGTGTGATTCGTAGGCTATGACTTTTACTTCCTGAGTTAATACTCCACCGACACCCTCCTTACTCACATCTGTACATATTACAAAATACTTTTCTAGATCTACTACTTTTAGCACTGGGGTGGTCGTGAGAAGTTGCTTTATTTGTTCAAAACATTATTGGCATTTCGCTGTCTAGCGGAAAGCACACCCATTTTTGTGCAGTGAAGTTATTGGAAAAGTTATTTTTGAGAAGCCTTTGATAAACTGATGATAATACCCTCCTAGGCCCAAAAAGGATCTTATGTCAGCAACATTTTTTTGGTGTGGTCCATTCCATGATAGTTCTGATATTTTCTGGATCCACCACTATACCTTTTGCTGATATTACATGGCCTAAGTACTAGATTTGATCCTTGTAGAAATCGCACTTAGTAAATTTTGCGTACAACTGGTTGTCTCGCCGAATCTGCAATATTGTTCTCAATCGTTGCTCATGTTCCTCACAATTTGAATAGATCAGGATATTATCTATAAAAATTAGTAAAACTTTATCCAAAAATGGTTGGAAAATGCAATGCATTAGGCTCATGAATGTGGGCCGAGCATTGGTAAGGCCAAAAGGCAGTACCATGAACTTGTATTGTCCATAATGAGTTCAAAATGCAGTTTTGTAGATGTCTTCGTGCTTTATTTTGATTTGATGGTAGCCAGATCTTAAGTCAATTTTGGAGAATACACTAGCTCCCTGTACTTGATCGAATAGATTGTCTATATGAGGTAAAGGATACTTGTTTTTGATGGTCACCTTGTTTAGCTGATGGTAATCGATGCATAATCTTAATATCCCATCCTTTTTCCGTACGAATAGTACAGGGGCTCCCCAAGGGGACACACTAGGGCGAATATAACCTTTATCTAATAGTTCCTGAAGCTGCATTTTCAATTCTGTTAATTCAAGAATGCTCATGCTGTAAGGGGCTTTAGAAATAGGAGCTACCATAGGCACTAACTCAAAGGTAAAATCAATGTCTCACTTTGATGGCAACCCAGGAATGGATTCAGGGAATACATCCACAAATTCTCGAATTACAGGTTTGCTCTCTAAGGAGGTCATCTTATTCCTATCATTGTTGTACCCTATTTGGAAAACATAAATTTGGCATCCCTTCCTTATGCATCTTCCGAGTTGGTTGGCTGTAATAGGGTGTAGTTTAACATTCTTCTTGATTCTTTGAATTTCGTTTTGTTGCCCTGACTCGGTAAGATAACTGACTGATTTTTCTTTGCAATCCAATAGAGACCAGCGACCCTCCAACTACTACATTCCTATCAATACATCATACGAATCTAAGGGAAGGATTTTCAAGTAAACATGAATCAAATGTCTTGAAACTGTTATAGGGCATTTTTATGTTTTTGCAAACACCTTCCTTTTTGTCCCGGTGGCTAGTTGAACTAGCTAAGGTTTCTTAAATTTACTTCTTTCCAGTTTACATTTTTCTACCACATTAGGACTAATATAGCTTAAGCTACCACTTGGATAAAATAAAACAGAAACTTGTTGATGAGAAATCATACCTTCACATTCGATCATAGTGGGTTGATATTTTGCTTGATGATCGTCCAAGGCAACATTGATTCTGGGCATGCTTCTTCTGATATCTCCCACTATAGATGCTTCTTGCATGTTTGAAATCTATTCAATTTGAGTCTTGTGTGGGCAATTCTTATAATAAAGTGCTTCCCCACATCCCCAACATTGAAGTGGCAGCTTTGGTGGTTGGTCTGTAATAGTTTTACTAACTCCTTCCAGCTATCTATTCCGAGTATAAGTCTGAGTTCTAGGCATATTTCTTGCAAATTTTCCAAAAGTCCTTTGTTAACTATTTCTGCCATTTATGACTTTTGGTTGTCTGTTTGATGATACGTTCCTTATTTTCTTACCAATGGCTCCCTTAGGTCCTTCATTTTTCTACCTCATCTGCTGATAGATGCACGCTTTATGTACCACATCATCCATTGTTTTAGGATAATCAAATTCTAATTTTTCCTTCATGAAATTTGGCAAGCTGCTAATGAAACAATGAATTTTAGCTTTTTCTTCTTGTATTTATGGAATGTACCACAATAGGGAAGTAAACCACATCACATACTCATCTATGGTTAAGGCTCCCAGTCTTAACTCATGGAACACCTTTTCTTTCTCATCATAGCAATGTTCAGTTAGGTATTTATATTTAAAATGTTTCTGAAATTACTACCACATTACTTGCTCCTTATCTATCTTCCTCAAGGTTCTAGTTTCTTCCCACCAAAGTGTTGCCTTCCCTTGTAATTGGCAAACTGCTAGTCGAGCTTTAAGTTTTACAATATACTCATAAATCGGAAAATATTTACCCATGTCGATCAACTAGGCTTCCACTTCTTCTTCGGATTCCCCTTCAAACAACGATGCTTTGATTTTTTTGAACTCACATTGTAATTTTGTCTTCTGCCTTTTTGTCCTCTTTTGATCGGACACATTATCTAAATTTCATTCTTCTTACTCCTTATGGCCTTTTACTAATTCTGCATTATCCTCCCCATTGTTGGCAGTTGGGGTCTTTTCTTTGTTTTTTGTACTCGCACTGGGAGCATGTTGATTTTGTCGATCAGATAGACTGTTAAGGATCTTGTCATGTTCTTGCCTTAGTCACTCATAGTCCGTCCTCAAGTTCATGATTTCTGCCTGTAGTTGTTGCATGGTTTCCAGCAGAACAACATTGGCCTATTGAGATTCCTCTCCCAATTGTACCCATAGTTCTGGGTTTGTCTCCACATAAGGTGTTTCTAGTTGGCTTGCTAGTCTGGGGCTTCTCTGCATTTTTTTGTCGTGGTACTGACTTCTATTCTTTCTTCTCTCTCTCTCTATGTTTATATACATCCAAACTTAGTTTATGTACTTTGTTTATTGCATTATTTTTTTATCGATAATACTACTCTAGGAAATTATATTATGTACATAGAGAAATTACATGCAGTGAAACAAGTTTTCCAGGCCAGCGATGGCACTATGACATTGCAGCCAACAGAGGCGTGCATTGAGCGCTGGATACCCCAAAACCTCAACAAAAAGCCCTTGTTTTAACATAGACAGTGCCCACGCAGGGGCTGAGACACTGAAACACTACCCACGCAGGGGCTGAGATCCAAAAACACTACCCACGCAGGGGCGACCCTGTAAGTTACCAGACTTCCATAATAAACTTGATGATGAAATTTAAAACAGAGCAGGATCAAAATTGAAAACAGAGCAGGACCATACATAATCAGCGTCCAGAACGAGACCAAGCTAACATGCGACCAAGACATAAGACCAAGTGACCAAGACAGAAGACCAAACATGATCAGACAACCAAGACCGGGTGCATCAAAAAAGGACCTGAAGGGCGGGCAGATGATAGAGTTATTCGTCTGGCTCCAAGTCGGCCAGGTCCATCTCCACGATCGGGTAGCCTTCAAAGGTGTCATCCTGGTCCTTGTTCGCGCCTGCTCTGGACGATGACACCTCCTGCGTCTGAGTCTGGATAGGCGCCTTCCCTCTTGCATCTTCTGCTTGAGCCACGCCTTGGTCCAGCGGATTCGCGGGAGGCAATTCCTGATTGCTTGCCCGCTCGAGGTCCGGCTCTGCCTCTCTGACAAAGAGGATGGAAACATGGGCATTGAAGTTGCCCAACTTGAATACCGCAGTGCTGATTGCTGGGATTTCAGGCTACCTTGGCGGTCTCTCATTCGGGTCGGAGGTATCCACGAATTGAGATACTTGCAGGTGGGGGATTCCAGCCCGATGTAAACTACAACAGCAACAGCACTGGTGATACCCTTCTGCCACTGCTTGAGGGCGAGAAGGTGCCCCACGACCAGGCCCTCTTCGACATGGCTGTCTTTCTCTAGTTCTTGCCATATGAACAGAGAAGCTGCCCAGAATGTCCGCTCTACAAAACAAATGCCAAATCTCCAGAAGCGTCCAAGTGCAGAGAATGTTCTCACTCGTCTGCAGAACCAGAACTCGCCAAGAATGTCGCTGCAACATTCTTGCTCCATCCTTAACCTCCGCGGCCTTCCCTCGGAACCAGAGCGCCATGAATGCGCTTCTCCCTCGCCGTCAGCCAGCATTAATGCGCATTAAGGTGTTTTGGAGCGGAGGCTTATGGTATTAAAGCCTTCGTCCTCTTCACGTGGCATCGTCCTCTTGGCATGTGGCACCATGCCATCTACCACCTCTTCACCCGCATCCGGGGACTGAGCCTCTGCAAAGATGAGGTTTTGATATTCCTGTAATTGCTGATTGTTAGTTAAGATGCTTATATCCCCTGAAAGGAGCGGTTTCCTCGTTTCAGTTCCTATGTTGGCCAGGAGATCCGCAACTTTGTTGCCCTCCCTTTTAGTATGAGTGAAGGAGATGGCTCTAAAATTGTTGATACGCTGCGCTACCTCATTCATTCTTGCCTCCAGCCTCCAGCTTGGCGCTACACTTCTCGCATTTGAGCCGTTCTGTAACCTGGTAGCTAAGTTGATCAGGATCTGGGAGTCCCCTTCGACGATCAAGGATTGAATATTGAGGGTCTCTGCTTGCATCAATCCTTGCAGTAGACCTTCCAGCTCTGCAGAATTGTTGGTGTCCCACCCTAGATTTCCATAATAGATCCTGATGGCTTGGCCTGAAGAATCTCGAATGAGACCACCATATCCTGCCTCCCCTGGGTTGCCTTTGGAGGCCCCATCGAAGTTAATTTTGAAGGTGTTTTTGGGGGGAGCTTTCCATTGGCAGTCGTTCCTTATGGATTGGGAGGGAGAGTTGCTGAGGACAGAGTTGGGGGAGAGTTGTAGCTGCCAGTTGCCTAATATGATACGCTCAACCTCAGTGGATGGGAAGTCTTCCTTGGACCAATTTTGAAGAGCCATAGTTTCCTGAATGTTCTTGTGAATTCTTCTCCAGGTTACTTCTAATGGTGAGTGTTTATCCCTGAAGATTCGCTGGTTGCGTTCCTTCCATATGTTCCAGAGAACTATGCCCGGTATAATGCACCAAAGGTGGTTGAGGATTTGGCATTCGAAGGGTTGCATTGGCCAGAGTCTTAAAGAGTTGACTATATCATTTTCTCCCATGCATCTTTTTTGGCATCGGAAGCTGGCCTTGTCCCATATACTTTTGGCGAAATGACAAGTATCCAGGAGGTGGTTGAGAGTTTCTTCATCCTGTGCACAATTCATACATATTGAAGGGCCACTGTAACGCCGTTTCCGGAGCTTATCCCAAGTGAGAATTTTTTTATGGCTTACCAACCACAGGAAGTATGCAATCTTTGGCCAAGGTCCCAATTTCCAGATTTTGCTCCACAACGGGTCAGGGGGAGAGGGGAAGTTATTCAGCAATCTGTAAGCTTCTGAGGTGGAGTAAGCCCCTTTTGGCAAGTAACCCCATCTAAGGATATCACTACCGTCATCATTTCTTATCCTTCTTTTATTAAGTTCATTGGTGAGCTCCTCTTGCCTTTGAGTGCCTATGTGTTGGAGGATCCGGTCACTTCCCTTCCATTTTCGAAAGTTGTGCTCCAATTCGGTTAACCAAAACTGATGAACCGTTTTGTGCAGTTGGTTTGGTTCATCAGGGATGATATCCGAGTGAAGATTGTCTTGAAGTTTGGGCTGCTGGTTCCAAGCATCGGTCCAAAAACGAGCTGTGCGACCATTTCTGATTTCCCAAAAGCTGTGCTTTTGAATGAGCTGATAATGCTGTTTAGCCGCGTTCCATATAGTAGAACCCTTTATAGTGGGGACAAAGCGAATGAGCTCCTCTTGAGGCCGGTCTTCTGCGTATTTGGTTGTCCACACTTTCCCCCAAGGCTTTTCTGGGCAAGTGATCCATTGCCACCATATCTTGGCGTTCATTATGGAATTGCTGTATTCAGGGTCCCTCAATCCTATTCCCCCCTTTTCCTTGGGCAGACATGCTGTTGACCATTTGACTAATGCCCATTTGCGATTAGTGGCTGCGCTGCTCCAGAGAAAATTACGTTGTAGATTTCTTATACTTTTTAGCACCCATTTAGGCGCTGCCAAAATGGAGAATAAGTACAGAGGCATGGCCTGCAAAACAGATTTAATAAGGACAATACGTCCAGCCAAGTTGAGGGATCTATACGTCCATTGAGAGAGCCGATTTTCCATCTTCTCTAGCAGGAATCGCCAAGCTGGAAGTTTGAGAGCAGAAACCGAGAGGGGGGCACCTAAATATTTGGTGGGCAGAGTAGCCCCGGGGAATCCTAAGATTCGGGATACAGCCGTTTTGACAGATGGAGGAGTGTGGAAGAAGAAAATTTGAGATTTGGCATTATTAATACACATTCCAGAGGCTTCCGAGAAGGTTTGAAGGAGGGATTTGAGGCGTCGGGCTTCTTGTACCGAGGGGTATCCAAAAAGCATTGTGTCGTCCACAAACTGATGATGTGAATTGGCTGGGGAATTATGAATTGAGATGCCTTTAATCTGATGCGAGTGGAGAGCATGCTTGATGAGCCTTCCTAATCCTTCCGCCATTAAAACGAAAAGGAAGGGGGATAGGGGATCGCCTTGGCGAATGCCTCGAGAAGGGTTGAAGGGGTGTGAGGGGAAGCCATTGACTAGAATGGAGAAGTGGGCTGAGGTGATCATATTCATAATCCATCGAATCCAGGGAGCACAGAAACCAAAGGCTTTTAGCATCTCCTGTATGTAATTCCAATCTAATTTGTCAAATGCCTTGGATAGATCGAGTTTGAGAAGCATACCTGATTGCTTTGAGTGCTTGAGGGAGTGAATAATTTCGTGAGAAAGAAGAATGCCATCCATAATATTCCGCCCTTCCACATATCCTGACTGTTCCGGGGAGATGAGCCCGGGGAGGAGAGGTTTCAGACGGTTAGCTATCACTTTTGAAATTACTTTGTAGATAACATTACAGAGCGCAATGGGCCTGAATTTGTCCGGTGTGAGGGAGTCCTCCTCCTTGGGAATGAGCGCTATGAAAGTGGCGTTGAGAGCGGGCAAGAGCCAGCGCATTGCTCTAGATTCTTCCACTATTTGCCAGACCTCCTCCCTTATCATGTCCCAGAAGGCGTGAAAGAAAGTAGTGGAGAAGCCGTCTGGTCCTGGGGCTTTGCCTTCCTTTAGCTGCCTCATGGCATCATCTACTTCTTGTGGTAGAATGGGTCGCATGAGTTGCTCGTTTTGTTCCTCTGAGATAATTTTTGGTATTTTGTCCGTGATTTTACGGATGGCTCTCCTCCTGTCTTCTATTCCCTCCTTGTGAATCTGCTTGAAGTGATTTAGGAGAACCTCTTCAATCTCTTCATGCGTTTCCACTTTTTCTCCTGGCGATTTTTGTAAAAACGGGATTTTGTTGTAGATTCTTCTTTGCACAGTGGTGTTGTGAAAGAATTTTGTGTTGCGCTCTCCCTCCTTTAACCATCTAATCCTTGACTTTTGTTTCCAATAAATCTCCTCTTGCTTTCTTCTGTTGTCCAGCTGACTGTGAAGATGGCGTTCCTGTTCCAAGCTTGCTTCAGTATGCCCTTCCTTGATGACCTGTTGATGAAGAGTCTCCAGGTCCTGAGTGAGCTTCTGCTGATCCTGGAAGATGTTGCCGAATACATCCTTATTCCAGCGTTTGAGGTGGTCTTTGAGAAAGCGAAGCTTTTGCTGAAATTGATACATTTTAGAGCCTTCGGGGGGAATGAAGGCGTTCCAGATGGATTTCACAAAATCTTTGAAGGAGGGATGTGTAAGCCAGAAGCCTTCAAAACGAAAAGGACGTTTGAGTGTGTTACCTGGCCGCTGCCATTGGAGGGCAATTGGCCAATGGTCCGAACCCGAGTGTGCGAGGATTGCTGCCGAGAAGTCTCCTCCTAGGTGTACTGCATTATCCGAGAGGAGGAAGCGGTCCAGCTTTGAGGCGATTTGATGTTTACCTGATCTCCGATTATTCCATGTGAAGTTGCCGTTGCAAAAAGGCATATCGATGAGAGAGGAGGATTGAATGAAGCTTCGGAAGTGGGAGTCTTCTGGCTCCAATCTACTCCTACCTCCTAACTTGTCATTCGTCTGCGTTATCATGTTGAAGTCCCCTGCTATCATCCAAAGCGGGTATTTTCTGTTATTGCTGAGGTCTTCTATTGTGTCAAGAAGCGCTATCTTGCTGCCTGGTTCTTGAGGGAAGTAAACATTTGACAGATTGCCGTAGACATTGGTACCCAAGATGTGAAACGTAGCCTGGATGAGGTGATGCGAGGCATGGAAATCTGAGAGGGAAACTGCCTGCGGGTTCCAAGCAATCGCCAAGCCTCCAGAGGCACCTGAGGCATCAACCGCAACCGACCTACATCCGTGCCAAGCTTTTGAGAGAATGCTTCCTAGCGTTTCACTGTTGCATTTTGTTTCTTGGAGAAAGCACATCTGTGGTTTTTCCATTCTAATCATATGTTTGATCATCCTAAGTTTTCCGGGGCTATTGAGCCCTCTTACATTCCATGAAACTAGCTTCATCATCATCAATTGATGGTGGGTTTGAAGTACTTTGTGAGCTGAGCACATCTCCCTGAATCTACCAGGATCTTACCAATCTCTATTGTTCTTTGCAGATCTGTTTTCCTGCCTCTTTTCTTAGGATTCTTCAAGTGCTGATTTCCATCCCATTGGCTGTCAGGTTGTATTCCCAGCTGACTTTGGTGGTATGCTCGAGAGATGACCATTTCGAGCTTGTTGAGTGTGAATTCTGGTATCTTGTCAAAAGCTTGTTTTTGACAAGCTATCTCCAGCTCTATGATATCGAGTCCATGTAAATCGAAACTTTCTGGTTCCTCATCCATTTTTTGCACCTGTTCTCCTTCTCCCTCAGGGTTTTCAGGGTTCTGAGGGCGCTCCCTCTCCTCTTCGTCTTCCATGACTTTACCGATGGCTGGGGATTCTGTTCTTCTCCGCTGATGCGAGGGTGGGGATGAGACATTCGAGGGGGGAATAGGGGGGGTAGATCCGGGAGGAGGAGACGAGGAGGACGGGATATTTGGCATGGCCGTGGAATCATGCAAAGGATTCTCTGGGTCATCACCCAAAATGTCAAAACTGTTCTTGGTCACTGGGCCATGGGTTTTGGAGACATGGGTTTGAGACCCATTGGGGGGTTTTTTGTGAGAGCGCCTTCTGCTGGTGACTTTTGTGAAGCCATCCTGAGCAGGGGAGTCTGAGGAGCTAGGTTTATTGGATTGGGCATTTTGGGGACAATCTCTGAATAAATGCCCGAGAGAGTGGCATTTACGACATCTGAAAGGTACATGTTCGTAATCAAGAGGCTGGATATACTCCTCATCCCAATGGGAGAGAGTAACAGAGTCAGGAAGGGCTTCGTTGAGTCGAATAAACACACAGATACGGGCATAAGAAACATACTTACTACTCTTGGTTTCATCGGAGGATCTGATGTATTCTCCCACTCCGTCGCCTATCCTTTTAAGAGAGTCCTCCTCCCAGTATTCAGCTGGGAGGGAGTATAACCTGATCCAGACAGGTGCCAGGGTTAGGTCTTCTTTGTCTGGGTTGAATCTAGGGATCCAGTCCCTCAGATAAAGCCCAGCTGCATTGAAGAAGTAAGGGCCTCCCACTAGTATACGGTGCTTGTCCTCCAGACAGTAGAAGATGGCCGTGAAGAAACCTTTTGGTCCCAGTTGAAGCGTAACATCCCCTTTCGGTTTCCATTTCGCCTTTATCCATCCGTATAGAGCTTTCTCCGTGGGCCAAAACCCGATGAACTTCCCTATGAGGGCATGGTCCTGCATAAACTGTATTCTTGCTTCTATTTTTTCTCCTGGTAACTCTATACGTGGTCTCTCCTTAGCCACTGGTCTGCAAGTGGACGATGTTACCTTTGGCCTTTTTTCAGGCTCGTCTGAACCATTCTGATCCTTGCTTTCCCCTTTTTCATCATTTTCGTTGCCCATGGTGTCCTTGCTGGGATGATGTCGTGTGTGCAGAATCTCATTGTCCACAGTTCCGAAGACAACCCCGTGCTCCGGATCGAGATGTGACGGGGAGGGCCCTGACGCCCCCCCCAACGGATGAGCCATGTTACAGGCCTGGTACAGCGCAGTTTCTCACTGCCGGTATGCGTCTGTTACTGTTCAATAGAGCTGTGCGGAAGCGTGGTCGGCGCCGTTGCAGGTGTTCTCAGAGCGCTCGCTAACCCTAGGAGCCCTTCATCCCTTCACAGAACATCGATTCTAAAAGGTAGTGGGCTTGGCCCGGTTTAGACTAACTACTCGCACGACGAGCTACGACCTTGCTCGGGATTGAACACAAGACCGGTCCGTCATGACGAGGCCGACTTTACCACTACGCCGCCTCCACGACCTTTTTGTTTATTGCATTATTACACATAGATAAATGACTTAATGAATTGTACTAAAATAACTTAGAAGTCTTATTTTATGAGCCTGGGCTCTAATACCATTTGTAACATCCATATATATAAAAAAAATTAACCATTATGAAAATAAAAGAGTTGAGCTATAGAAATTAATTGTCTATTGCCAACGGGCATTTGCACTACCCATAATCTTCATAAATTATAGGGCTATTTCATGTGGATAACGTGGCACCCAATTCCTATTTGACTCCACATAACTCTGATAGAGGATGGAAATTAATTTGCCTACCTGGTACTTGCCTCGGGGCAATACACCTCATTAAGGCGAGAGAACCCCGAGGTCCTCCGCTGTCGTCGTCGTCCCTTCAGTTGGCTTCATAACTCTGCGTTAACCTGGCTGCTCAGAGGAGTCTGGAGACTATGCATCTGGCGCGATCTTCATCGTTGGATCTCGTATGATCCACGGTCCTGATTGCTTGAGGTTGACAGATAGGGTTAAGATCCTTTGGTTGCAAGGTAACATTCATTTGTTCCTACTTCTGTTTCATGGTGCTTCTGCTCTGTGGCCCTGATGGTAGACTGTTAGTTCTGGTTCGGGGTTCGTCATTCCTATCATGCCATGGCTGCATGCTTCTCCACCAGGTAAGGTCAATTCATTACCAATGTTTGAGCGTTTTGTTGATCATCCTTTCCTTATTGTTTTAGCAGATGAGATGGGATTTCCTCACTGTCTCTCTTGTGGAGGGGTTACTGATACTAAATGGGTTTGCTTGTCAAATATGTGTGACCTCTAGATGGAGAAATATAGCTTCACTTGTAGGTGGAAGGTAGCAATCTCATCCATTCATGGTTAAGTTGATTTCCTTTTCTTGAATATTTGTTAAGGGTTTTAAGCTATTCTACAGAATTTGGTCGCAGCCCTGAGGAGTGCAGGTTTGCGCTCATGTAAGATCTCTTTTTGTCATTTGTTTTTAATTTTGGATTCCTTAAACTAGAAATGGTTCTCAGTTAATTGTTCTTTTGAATAAGTAATGTTTTGATGGTTTCGTTTTGACCTTGGGGCACGACCTTCTTAGGTTTCGATGTTCTAAGTACTGCTGTGTCATCTTTTCTCCTGGTGGGTTATGCCGAGAACTCCTTTTGCTTCGAGTTTTTAAGCTTCCTCCTGTGATCAGAGAGCTTGAAATTGTATTAAGATGGAATTGGGCCTTACGACCAAAATACCTCTGCTCGAGGGTTTTAGCTATCTGTTTTAGTTAAAGATAGGGTCAGCATGACTGATGTTTAGACTTGTATTTTGGTTTGACTTTGGTATTCGATGGGGACGAGATGGTGATTTGGTATTTATACATATACTGTAATTTATTGGTTGTTATGACCCAAACTATTACGAAGCTTTATTATATATACATATTGATTAAGTTTGCTTTAAAAGCCGAGAATATTTTAAGATTTGCATGAAAGGAATCGTTGTTTTTACATTCTGTGTATGCTTCTAAATGTGTTAGACTTGATACAATGTTGTCTTTGTTCTATGATTTAAAGGTTCGAAGCTTCTCGGAGGGTTCTTGCAGAACTCAACTGAGGCCAATAACCCTAACCCTTAAGCAATATACATATCTTCACACCGAATATGATTTGGGTCGTTATATCCATGATTTTCTTGTTATAAATGTACAATGATTGTTGTTGTGATTTTTGGAAGTCTACTAGTATATGTGGATACATAATTTTCATATGTAGCATAATTGTTTATAGTTGAGTTAGAGGCCTGTTAAGTATGAGAAGTCTAGACTCGAGTGATAGCTCTCTATATCAATACTTGACTATTAGATTCATGATTCCTTTGGGAGTAAATTAGAATTATTTCCGTAAAAAATATCATCATAAAAGCAGCAATATTTGTTTCCTCCTATATGTTCTTGCAATTGTGTGTTACATTTTTGCATAGAACTTATTAAAGATTTCATTTCTATTTATTTCTATAATAGAGAAATACTACAACATCATTCTATGTTACTAATATAAATTTCTTTCATGACAGTAAACATTAATTACTTCCCTAAGGTAATAAATAGATGTTAACACAATGATAAGTACTTATCTGACTATCTGAATAGATATGATTCCAGCCTACATTCCTTTGATTTGGAAGGTCTCGCCACCTAGGCTCGGATCTAGTAATTAGGTCCAAAATCCCCCTTCGAGATCTTCCACTTATGTCAAGAACATAAAGTTTTGGTACCTTGGGCATCAGGAAACTAATCTAGCCTCAAGTCGTGTACCTCAATTCCTTCCCACTGCCTAACTTGCTCAGCTCTCGGAATAAAATTTCTCATAGTACATTTTTTTCTCTCCCTTTCCAACCGCCATTAGTTACTTTCTTTTTCCCTTTCTAAGGAAGAAAGTGAGAGAACTGTGTGTTTTTTAGCAGTTCATAAAACTGATTTTCTAGTTCCATTCTCAACTAAATCAGAATCTTTTAATTAATATCTAACAACTTTTCTTTTGGCTTTTCACCCTAAATGCTTTTAACAATTCACAATAAACTAAAATAAAATAATAGTGGTAAATAAAACTTGATATCAACAATTATCCTTATGTCATTGGGTGTTACATTATTTGATTATAATTACAATATATTTCATTATTTCATTATTAATTAATTTATTTTTATTTAAAGTTTTTATTTAATTTAAATTGCTTTATTTAATTTAGATTATTTCATTAATTTATTTAATTTACAATAATTATAATTAGTTCATTGAATTTAAGCATTTTATTCAAAACAAGGCCTATCCTTAAGTTATTATTTTATTTTGAATATTTATTAGTTTAAATTATATATATTATTATTTTAAAATTATTATTTATTATTAATCAATTAAATATTTTTATTGTATTTTTAATTCGTTAAAAAAATTATTTATTTATATATTTTTATTTCAAATTATTATTTAAAAATATTTATTCTAAAATCAATATATCAACTTTATCACTAATATATATTTTATCATTCTTATTATTTAATTAAAATTTTTATCACTATATTATATTAATAAAACATTTTTTAATTTGCCCATCGCTTCACAACATTTTTTTTATTTAGTGTTATTAAATTATTCGGCCGATTCTGCTGTCTTTGTGGCATTGACGTTCACATGCCAGAGTCACCAATTTCACCTCCAATTAACTTAAAATTATTTTTAATTTTAAAGTTGTGTGTTAATAATTCATAAGAAGAATATTCAAAGCATATTTGCTTCCCAATTAATTACAACTGTTTATTTAAAAAAATAAATCAACAAAACTTTCAAAAAATTCTTTAGATTTTACATGTAAAAATTTACTAAACAAGAAAACATTCAACTCTCTCATACATAAAGGAGTAATTTATGATTACTCCAAGAGGTTTAGATTTTAGAATGGGTGTCTTTGATAATTTATTTTCAAATACATTTATGAATTCCAAGCTACAAATTGCATAATTTATTTTCAAATACATTTATGAATTTTAACAAAACATCAAAATTAATTTGTAGTTACACTTATTTTTATAATAAGGAATCATTTTTATTGGTGGTATATATATACATGTTTTGTTTTTTAAGGTTTATTTATAATCAAAGAATAATAAATTTAATATATATATATATATATATATATATATATATATATATATATATATATATATATATATCATAAATTTTGTTTTATCTAAAGTGACATTGCATTGAACATGAATATAACTATGTTATGTACAATTTATATGATTTTCTATCATTTATATACCAATAAACTTTTTACAAATAAAACCAACTAATATAATTTATTATTATTAATATTAAAATTAATATAGATATTATTTATGTTAAAAATGTGAATATTATTATTAATATTAAAATTAATATAGATATTATTTATGTTAAAAATGTGAATATTATTAATAATATTAAAATTAATAATATTATATTATTTTTAAGCTAATAAAAAAATAATATTATTAAAACCTTTGTCTTTTAATAATATTATTACAAGTAACAAATTAAAAAATTGATATTATTATATTACTTTGTTTATATATGAACAAAAACCTATATCTTAAACATAAAAACAATAAAAAAAAAGAAAAGAATAATAACGTTAGAGGTAAACCAAACGGTGCAAATGACCTCATCTCCGTGGCTCCCTCTAATAACAATAATCCCTTGTAATGGCGAGCTCAACAGTATAAAAGACGAAGAAACTAATGGTCATCAATTTGGAATGAAGCCCCTTTTTATGCCAGTCTGAAGTCATTATTATTTTATGATTAATTATAAAGAATTAATATATGTGATAAATTTGATTTTGTTAAAAAAAATTCATAAAAATTAATTAAATTGTAAATTTATATTAAATTATTATTGATGGTAAAAAATAATATGAAAATTTATATATTTAAAAAAAATATTTATTAGTAATTATAAAAAATTAATATAAGTTTATAATAAGTATAATGATATTAAAAAAAAAAAATCGTAAAAATTAATTAAACTATAACTTTATTTTAAATTATTATTATTTTATTATTAACTATAAAGAATTAATATGTGCTACAAATTTATATATTTAACAAAAACATATAATATGATTTCTAATAGCGAAAATGTATGAAGTAGACATTGTTATAATGTCATGGTTTACTAATATGAAAACAATAATGACTTTTCTTAATTAATGAATTTAAATAAAACAATACAACTATTTTTAAAATAAATATCATCCTTTGATTTGTGATTACTAGTAATAATATTTTAGAATATGTCATAGAGTTTAAACACCCAATATCTACCTAATAACTAATGCATCCCTATAAATTAAATCGCTAGTAGGTGTGGATAGCCACTTAAAAACTTACCTCATAATACATCTCACATTTGCCAAAATTTAAAAAAAAATGAGATTATTATTATTTTATGATTAATTATAATTAATATATGTACATGATGAACTTGATGTTGTTAAAAAAAAAATTGTCATAAAAACTAATTAAATAATCAATATATGTGTTAAAATTTAAATATTTTAAAAAACATGTAATAAGTTTTTTAATCATAAAGATATTTGATGTCATGGCTTACTATTACAACCCCAAAAAACCTATGACATTTTCTTAATTAATGAATTTAAATCAAACAACATAACTACATTTAAAATAAAATTTAAATCTGGTAACATCTACCTAACAACTAATGCATCCATATAAATTAAATCACTAGTAGTCATCAATAGCCATTAAAAAACTTACCTCATGATACATCTCACATTGCCAAAAAATAAATAAATTAATAAAATAAAATATTCATTAAAATTAAGTAAATTATAACTTAATTTTAAACTGATATTATTATATTAGTTATAAAAGGAGCTAATATATGAGGTAAACTTATAAACATTTAGAAAAACACATAACATTATTCTTAACCATAGAGGTTCACTCCCACTTTACTTAATAATACCACATTTTCAAAAAACTATAACTCATGTTTATATGACAATTTTTTAATTAATTAATTTCACTAAAAGTGAAAAAAGGGCATAACTACTTTTGAGATAAATATCAACATTTAAAATATTTTAGAATAGTCTTTGGAGATTAAATTCCTATCATCCACCAAATAATTATTGATAATGAAACACCCCCTTCCCACATTTACCCAAGTTAACGAGTTTGTTGGGGTAAACATGTGACGAGAGGTTACTACGATGTGGTTCAACCCCCCACGTATAGTTAACGAAGTGGAAACAAAATAATGAAACCAAAATGACCTTCCACACATGTTATAGAACCACGAGGAGCTAACCAACCCTTCACAGTGGTCAACCTGTGAAATATTGATGAGGACCCTCAGTCTCTTTGATTAGAAGACATGCATGCAATTGCGACTTTCAAGTTGATTTGATAGCATGGTACGCCAATAGCTGTGAATTTTTTCAAGCAGTTTTGTGCTAGCGATCCCAGATTCTGAGCCACTTTTTCAGGGCCACGTCAAAGGTCACTTCTCAAAACTTCATGAAAGTTTTAGAAATGATGAATAACATTGAAAAAAGGTTATGAATGCAAATATTGGTGTAAGTACTTAATCTGATCCTCACTAGCCATGACAAACATTTTGTCAAAGATGTCAAAAATGTGTAATATACTAGTCACAAGAAGATATATGATCATAGGGGTGTCGTACTTATCTTAGATTCATAACGAAGCATTGAATCCTTATCAAAATAGTTGCATTATCATATATTAAGCCATATATTCATTTTTTATTAATTTTCTGATCAAAACATGATGAGAACCATACTTCAAGTTTGTCATAAAACATCCTCATAACAAACAAATAACCAACAAAAATAACCAAGATATAGCAGTCATAAAAATCACACAAAAACCAATATATTTACCCATCAAATACAAGAGGAATAAATCTCTTGTTAACATATGCAAAATGCAACAAGGTGTTGAACTTCCACGTACCACCTCACCATAGATTTGGTTGAAACAAATCTCTCTTTGAATGAATCATCCATTCATCATATTCCAAGCATGAATGTGGGATCTCATGGAAAAAACTAAACAAAACCAAATGAGGGATTCTAGACGAAAAACTACCTCAACCATTGATTCCACCTCATAGTCATATACCACTAACCATCACCATATCGGTCTGTACACAAGTTGTCATATGATCGAGAGTGTTTGTTCCAACAAGAGATTCCATGACTAGTAACTCAGACCACAATTGTTGTGAGGCTTCGAGATCGTTTTTCCAATGACGACTTCCACAACTAGTAACTCAACCCACCAAGGGCTTCCACAACATTTTTCCAGCCAAGGCTTCCACCACTAGTAACTCAACCCAAGCTATTATAGGGCTTCCATAACATTTGTCCAACCAAGGCTTCTAGGAACTAATAACACAACCCATAACCAAAGGAGCATGAGAACCATCTAGAAAACAAAAGTAAAACCCACAACATCATGATTATCCAAGAAATGGAATGCATAGGAAAACCACTATCAATCTAGGCAATCCTCCATGTCAATGACAAATCAAAACCATGACCCCATGCATGCAAAAATTAACAATACAATCATACATTGACCTTGGTACCTGCAAGCAAAGCCCATTGTAGTTGTTGATATCGATGTCCTCTTGTACTTTATTGGTCTTTCATTTCCTTCTTTCTCCAAATGCAAACCATGCCACACTTCTTCAAGAGCCCTCCAAGAAAACTCTCAGTTTCCAAGTGTATGAGAGAGAGAGAGATAATAGAGAGAGAGCTCTAAGACTAAATAGATCAAAGTCTGTCAATTGATCCTCAAAAGGCTTTTTATAAATGAGCCCTCTATTTTATTAAATTTTCCAGTATTTTACTTCGTTTTCCTCCCCACATGTAACATGTGATCTTTCACCTCCCTTTTCTCATATTTTCCATTACTCTCATAAATAAAATTCTAATTAATGCCTCATATCTTTGAAAATCCTTTGCCATTTTTTTTCCAATTTCCATAGCCATCAACTAATCACAAGTGATCCTCGTCACTGTGGTTTTCCCAACATTCAACTTGGAATACGTGTCCCATGACCATGGTTATTGTTTTTCCTTTATGAACTCTATTACATGGGTTTTTAATGAGGGATGTTAGAGAACCTCCCCTTTAGGGGAACACCATCCTCGATGTTCAATGACACCTGTAACAAACAATATTGTTGAAAGCAAAACATACTGCCCATGGAGCTTTATAGCTTATCTCATTTCAATATTTACAATTATCAATATGTTGAAAGAAACCAACACGAGAGACATAACAACATGGAAAACATACCCATACCTCTTATTGGAGCTTTATAGTAAAACTTGTGGTAGTATTTACATCCATATACATATATACACATGCGAAAACATCACACCAAAACATATATCAAGAACATTCACTCAACGAGTGAATAGAGAAGCATATACACAGTGCATCTGATGTGCCATCTCCCATGTAGCTTCATTGGGCCCAAAGTTCTTCCATTTCACTTTAACCTGCTTGATTGCTCGATTCGAGAGCATGAGCATCTTTCTTTGCAAAATGAACTAAGGTTCCGATAAGAATTCTCGTTCTCGATCCACATGTAATAAAGATTGTTCGATCACATCAACAACCTATTTAAAATAAGTCTTAAGAAATGGCACACAGAAAACATAATGGAATTTCACTATAGAGGGAAGTGTTGGTCGATAGGCCACTAGTCCAATCATCTCAATAATATTGAAAGGTCCACAATATCGAGGTGCCAACTTGGCACATGATCCAATCCTTAAGGAGATATTCTTGGGCTTGATGTGTAAGTATACTTATTCCGAAACCTTAAACTCCTTAATCATCATATTCTAATCTACATAAATTTTCTGCCTATTCTATGCTACTTCCAAATTCTTCTTGATAACCTCCATTTCCTATTCCATCTCTGCCAACATGTCTTATCCAATCATTACCCCATTAACTAGACCACTCCAACTCATAGGAATATTATAACTCCACCCATATATTTCCTACAATAGACTCATCCTCATAGACTCCTCATATTCATTATTGTAAGCGAATTGAACTGGTGGAATATACTCTTCCCAATTTCACTCCCAATGCGTCATATACATCCTAAACATGTCCTCCAATATCTTGTTGAACCTATCTACTTGTCCACATGTTTATAGATGATATATTGTGTTGAGCTCCAATTTTATACCCAAACTTGCAAATAATACTTTCAAGAACCTAGAAGTGAAATTAGCATCCATGTATCACACATTTGTTTTTGTAACACCATGTAACCTTACCATATCTATCATAAATACATGTGATACATCAATAGCTGAATATTTATACTTTATTCGGATGAAGTGCGTTGCATTTTTCAACCTGTCAACCACAACCATGATAGAATCATTCTATCTAGATTTCCTCAGAAAACATGTGATGTAGTGCATGAAAATGACCTCCCACTTCCACTCTTGAATCATTATCAGTTGTGGCAAGCCGTCTAGATTCTTACAGTATTATTTTACCTATTGAAAATCCAAGCATCTATCCACAAACTCTTCTACCTCTTTCTTCAAATTCTGTCAATAGTTTTGTTAGAGTTCTATGCTATAGTAATCAAAGTCACATTTAGTCATTTTATCATTTTGGTCAATTTGTGAAAGTTTTGCTATGATCTCACAAAGATCAAGTCATCACTTTTTGTGAAGTGTGTGAGGTCAAGTATTTAGTGTCAATTTAGGTTAGGATATATAAAAACAATATAGTTATGAAAGACATAAAATCATTGATTTCATAAAAATTCTAGCTTTAGTAAGTCTATGGTTAATGTGTCATCCAGGTCATAGATAAAGGTAATAGTGGGTCTTTTTTTTCATATTTGGGACAAGTTAGTGGTGTATTTTTAGTTAATTACATAGTTAAATAGAATTTTATGTCATATCTTTGTCACCAATTGCAAGCACCAAAGGTGTAAGGTTGCTATTGTGCTTCTCCCTTGCATTTCCCTTGGACATTTCTAAATTTGAAAAGTCATAATTGCACTCAAACAAAGTTCTAGACCACAGGAAAGGTTATAAAGACATGTTTTTTATTCAAAAACTCGTAGAGTTCATCATCCATCCTCTTGAGGTGCTATGGATGTGAGTGGGACACTTGCTGCATTTATATTATAGGGGATTTGTTGTGTTCCTACTGCAAAGGTGGTTGTTTAATGAAAATAAAGAAAATAAGGTGTATGAAGGTATTGAAAAGATTGACAAGGCTCCATAAGTAATCTACAATATATTTGTATCAATTAAAGTTGAAGGAAATGCTCAATTTCACAAATCACAAATTTGTTGCGTTTTTGCTTTGGATTTTTTTGAAGAAGTGTGTTCCTGCTTTTTTTATTTCTTTTGAGACGAAATAGAGATTAATTTTGAAAAACAAAAAGATTTTTTTTTAAAGAACTATTCATATTAGAAAAAACCTCCATGTTCTTCACAGATGTTAGGTTCCTATACCAATAGGAGTCATAATTTTGAATGACTAAGGTTAAGCCTTGTAATATTGTACATACCTTTGCTTTTTGCAAATGTTTTCCATATTAAAAATAAAATTATGTAAAGAGTGTATGTCCTAAAAGAAAAATCAAAGGAAAAAAATAATAAGAGAAGGTAAAAAAATGAAAATATATGAACCCCCCCAAAAAAAAGAGACCATGAAAGTGTGCAAGTATAAATGCCACTACTATTTACTTTCATGCATAACAATGCTTGTGTGCAGCTTGTTATTCATAACACAATCCATGGTAATCAAACTGTTTAATATTGATTATATCATTCTTTGAACTTTATTTTTATATTTAGAGAATAAAATCTAACCAAACAGTTCAATCCTAGCAGATCATTAGATAGGTAGAGAAAATAAAAGGAGCTCATCAGTTTAATCTGAGCCCTTGGATGGTATAAGGTTAGAATTAGATAGTTTACTTTTTAAAAGAAAAGGATTGATAAGGATTTGCTAGCCTAAATGCACCCAAATAAAATGTAGAAAAAATGGTAGAGTAAGAAATGGGTAAGTAGAAGAAAGGTTGTTGAAGTATCAAGTTGATTGCACAAAATCACTTATGTCATGTTTAAATATATCTTTCAATGTCCATGAGAAGTAAAGAAAGAAAGAACAATGGTTTACAATTTGGTTTAATTAACATCCCCTTAGTCATTTCACCCCTTTATTTACTAATTTCCCGATTCATAACTAAGTTCTAGTACTTAAATCCTTCAAGTCATAAAGTCTCAGAGCATTTCTCTGACTTTTGGAGGTACTGGACCCTTGGCTTACTGACTTATGGACTTCAAGTGTTAGAATCCCCTTCATAAGTATTCATCTCCACTCATTTCCCCCAATAGCCTAATAAAACCCCTTTTCCTAAGGTTAAACTACATTTACCTATGAGAAAGTAAATAACCCCATGTGAAATTACCTTTCACTCAAAAAATCCACAAAAGAATCTCATCCTAAGTATTAAGTGTATGTGAGAGAAATGCATAAATATGACATTACACTTAATGCTATTTTTCATCCCTGCTCATTTCATTTCATATTAATTTCTAATTTAATTATATAGCTCCTAAATATCTTTTCCCCTATATTAATTAAATCCCCTATGTATTATCCCCGCCCATAGTTTAACTATAAAATATAGTTTTGTTCTTTCCCCTCACAAAACCCACTTAACCCATCAATTCTCCGCACAGACCATTTAAAACCTTCATTAACATCACCTGATCCCCTAATCCCATGATTAAACCCCGCATTAGTCACAAATCGCCATGATTAAAACCCCTGGGCCCCCCCTAACTCCTGTTCATTTTCTCCTCGCAAGTTTGCCACCCGACCTTCGTTTGATCAACTACCCCATCATCTAATGGTCCACAGCCATATCGGCCGAGCCCGATGATCAATCATTACCTGCCCAATAAAGCGGTTTTCCCTCGAACCCTAAATGCTACATGTCAGGTGTGGAGGTATATCGGTTGACCCCCCCTCAATACCGCCTTCACCACAAAAGTGGTGCGATGGGCTGGGAAACCACCTCCCCACTAAAATTGATGAACCGTCACTGTTCACTTAACTAATCCCACGCCAAATTTAAAAAAGTTGCCCATTAAGAACCTAAAAACCATCATTTTCATTCCTTTTGACCTATTTCACAGTAAAACCTATCAAACCCTTCCAGCACCTGTTGGCTTGTTAGGGCCTAACCCAGGTTCAGAAGTGTTTTATCCAAACAAATCCTGAAACTATTGGCCCTTTCAGAAATAATCCGCGGAGTGCAGAATGAGGTCTCACCCAAGGTAGTATGGGAGGGTGCTAGAACCAGTTTTCCACACCCTAGGAATGTCTTGATGAGATCTGGAAAGGTCGTGAACTGATCCTGCGCACTAGTGTAGCTCCCTGCAACTGTCTAACCTTCGCATAGCTTTGTACAGAGCGTGAAGGGGCGCTATCTAGATCCTCTAACCTTACCGTGTTATTATTACAGATCTGACTTAATTTTGTGGGCCTAGTAATCTTTATCAATCATTCAACATTTATAACCAATGGGTGCAACCATAAACTGTAAAGAGATGCAAAAACATATAATAGAAGCATAAGCATACAAATCTGTGAATAGATGCATAATATCTCAGAATCAACTTAGCTTTTATTAACTTCTGTCTTGTTACAATCCCAACTCCACCCTGCGCACATAGCTGTAGGGGTCCGCGCACATAGTAGTAGACTCTTCCATGCCTCTACGCATAGAGCTGCAGAACCTCTCTCTACTACTACTACCCAAGACTCGGACTTACAGACTCAGAGCGAATTTCGAATTCAAAAACCCATATCACTTCAGATCAAGACTTAACCAAAAACTTGCTTTCTACACTTAGAACCTAGCTCTATTTATATAATCCCATGGTCCATGGACCATGGGTAGGCCGACACAACTTTTATTAAATTACAATATTCTTAGGGCGGACTACCCTAGACTCTCGCGCTCCGTGTCCACATTTTGCAGGGTCTTTACATTACATTGACTCAAAAATTCAAGCTTTAAGCCCCAAAAATTCCCTATGGGGGCTCCGTTGCCCAATAGGCCCCCAACAAGATCAACGTGACTCTTCCCGAGTTACTCAGGTTGTGCGGTGATCTTTGTGTGAAGTTCATCCAACAACCTCTACGCTTCGCTTACATCCGCAACACATTCTTCCGATATTCGTTGTATCAATTGGGCACAACTCTCTGATACATCATCGTCAGGGGCACCTTGTTGCCTTAGCATAGATGCATTCTGCATCTGTGCTAGCTTTTCCTCTATTGTCGTACTGACCAAGAAGGCTTCCTCGAGCCAAGGCTGAATGCATTCTTTCACCATTGCTTCTTTCTGGCGCGCAACATCCACCTGTTTCTTAAGAGCCTAGGCCTCCTTCATTCTGGTAAGGCGCTTAGTAAGGGCAACTATTTGTGTGGTCCCTCTGACCTTGTCATATGCTTGTTGAAGTTGCCATGCTTCTGTCTCCAGCTGTTGTATGGTTGGATCTTCCTGCAATGAAGTGAGCGTGAGGAGGGACTGATCCAACAATCCTGTGCAGTCCTCTACTGCGTGCTCTATCACTTCCAACCTTGATTAAATGGCGCGGTGGCACTGCTCTCTGACTTCTGGGGGTGTAGAGGATTGCGCCTTTAGCCACAGCTCTGCGATTTGCAAGTTCAACTCCAACTGAACTTTTGTGGCCTCCTCTTGGGTCCTACAAAATCCTGCCATCATGTGATGAATCTATTCTGCTGTTGGGAGTTCATGTGGCGCAACCAGTTATGGAACGCTGCTATAGGCCTCCTGCATGGCCCATTCCAATCATTGGTTGTGTGCAACCAAGTTGTCACGTTGTAGACTGATCTACTCCAGATTTCCCTTTTGCTCCATTAAGACCTGGAGGGCACGACCTTCCCTGGTGCGGAGCTCAGCGGTTACCCCATCCTGCAGCTGGTATAGGGTCTCTCTGGGAAGGGTGGCCAAATTCAACCCATAACCCTTTATCGTGGCCCTGTCATCCTCAGTTGCTGCTAGAACTATGCCTGCTGGTAATCCGATGGTGTGGGTCGTGTGGGCACGCATCAGCTAAGTATCATCGGATGGCCCCACCGCACTGTGTGGTGAACTCACTCCCAAGAGTTGCACTTGTAATGCCTGCAATTTCTCTCTAAGCACCCCTAACATAGTCATCTGCTCCATGATTAATTCCTCCAAGGCATCTGTTGGCTTTGATGCCTTTATCCTTTTCCGCGGTGCTACTTTCTCCTGGGTGCGTGACCTATTGAGTTAAGTCGGGATAGGGTCCGTGCGTACCTCTGAATAATCTTCCCCCTATATGTTCGGCTCCATAGACACTTCCCTACCTTTCTTGATCTCTTCAGTGGTTGCGGTTGTGACTAATGTTATCTGTGAGGTCACTGTTGCCTCAACCACCTTCTGTTGCGCGACCGCTTCCTATTCCTGGCACTTTCGCTCTGCCAATTTCACGATGTGCAGCTTGGATTCCTTCTTATGCTACTATGCTGCAATCTTTTCTAGTTCTGCCAAGTCCAGAGCGCACCACTCCAGAGACCATGCTGCCATTACGCCGAATATTTCATCGTCTGTTGCAATGAAGGGAAGCTTCACCCATGTTTGGGCTAGGTCTTTTCGTGCCCAGATATAAAAATTATGCATATTCGCCTTCAATTCGACCGCACTTTGCAAATTTTTGTATACTGTTGAGGATAGGCGAGGCCTGTGGTTGATCCATGTTTGGATGCTCACCTCCATGAACACCCAAAACACCTTGATCTCATGAACCCTCGTCACGTCTTCCATTCCCCAAAGCGAGGTGTACCTCGCGGCTTTGGGTAGGTTCCTCTCAATGGTGGGAAACTGGTTGTCCTTTGGCAGCTCCCCTGCAACCAACAGGATGGATAAGAGCAACCACTCATAGTGGAAGGTCTTACCCCACTCTTGGGCTTCCCTACAATTCATCAAAAATTCATAGCAGAGAAACTGCGCCTAGTTGAACTGGACCCCCTCTGCGCACTACTCTGCTAAGGCAATTATAAATTCTAGCACCTCGTATGCACAACATTTCCTCATTAGCTTTCCAACCAGCAGCTAGGTCGATACATGCACCCCTTTGTCCTTGATGCTTGCTATTACATACCCTCGCTTCCTTATCTCCAAATTATATTCAACCTTCATCGCTTTCGTGAAGGACAAGTCGTTGATTTTCCCTGCTGTCGCTGCGAGATTGTTTCCTTCGACGGGCAGCTGAGAAATCTGATGAATTAAGTTAGCCATGATGGGAATCGACTCCTCCAGCCAGAGATATCCATCATGTAATAGACACAGTAGTTGCCAGATGACAAAAATTGTGATGGGTGCATGGTGGTAGTGGGGTATCCACCACAGATGTAGTAACCCAACCTTCTCCACACCGCGTAACCATTTCTCTTGCAATAATTGCTCCGCAGCTAGCTATGGGAACTTCTCGCTATCCACGAGGTCCCAGACTTTGAACTTTATATTAGGCACTCGTCTCAGCGGCGGACCATCAATTCTTATTTCATCAGGAAGAAGAGAGGTCTAGAGCGCACTCTTTGTGGCCTCCATGTTCTTTGGTATCTTGGCTGTCCCTTTCCATGGGGAGATGTAGAGGGGTAGCTTTATCGCTGAAGGTACTTGGGAAACGTTCTCTGCCTCATCGTCCTGTGCCTCAATTTGGGCGATCAGGGCTTGCAATTCTTCCTCCTCCTCCTCTATTTCAACGGTGACAACTTTGCCATTCTCCGTCATTGACAACTTACTAACTCATGGGTTCTGTGGTGATACCAAGAATGGCCCCATTGGCTACTTGTTCTTCTATGGTCATAGTGTGCGTGGGTACTTGGGAAACTCTGGTTCAATTTCTGCCTCTCCAGGATCCTCCCGGGTCACACAGGGCTCTATGGTTACTTCCAAGAATCTCTCTCTAGTTCTCACAGTCGTCATCGTTTCGAGACTAGAGTCGTTTGGTCGCATACTCAATAATATATACAATGCAATCCCAGTAACCTTAGACCCCCACCTAACTTAGAATTAATAAAGTTCCCAGATGGTTTTTACACATATATGGCCTACCAACTCAGGGAAAGAAACCTCCAGCATTAGAAGAAATGCAAAGTGTAGAAGTTAGTGTACAAGCTAATTTGTTAGCTAAAAGGGCTAGAGTTAGAAATGAAAGGAGAGGGATTGCAAAGGATGAAACTTCATCATTCGATATTAAAATAGATAGTTTAGCCAAAAGTATGGAAAACCTAATGGATAGAATAGAGAACATAGAAAGGAAACCTCAATGGGATAACCAACAAGCACCTCCAGTTAGAAACCCAAATTTTAGAAAAAACTAAAACATTAGGAAAAATGGACCAGGTCAGAAAATCAGGCCTCCTTTTCAAGAAAATTATGTAGACACATCCCATCCAAAAGATCCAGAACAAGATACACAAATTAAACTAATGGGAATAAATGATGAGGACAATGTTTTTCTAACCCAAGATGAGTAAGAATTGTATATGGTGTAGCAATTACAAGTACATTCTGGGGAATCATTTGATTATAAATAGGGATACGAATATACCATCTTTGAAGTGCATAAATAGTATAACCTAAGAAGCAAAAAGAATGTTGATGTCCCTAACCAAAGTAAGAAAACAATGGAAAATCAACCAAAGAAAATAAAAGAAGCCCCTATTTTAAAAATCCACCAAATTCTCCCTAGGGAGAACCTGAATCCTTCTGGCCCCAAAATTGTAGGCATAACCTCTGATCAACCTTTTGCTAATTAACCATCCACCTTGATTCCACCTAAGGGACCAATGGACAAAGCTCAAAACATCAGATTCGAAAATCCACGTAAGCAGGTCCCCAATAAAGGAAAAGAAGACAAGCCTACTCAAATCCCTGCTGCAAAAATTCAAAACCTTCAAACAAAAAAGGTCTCTTTGCCTTTCAATTTGAAAAAAGATATAACAAAGCTAAAGATTTCAGTTCCTTTAACAAAACTAATCAAGAACGAAACTTATAAATCACAGATAGCCCTGACCTTAAACATTGCTGAAAATGAGGATTCAGTCAACTTATTTGATGACCAACCAGAACTCATATTTGGTCCAGATGTTAATGGCAAACCATTAGAAGGAGGAGTTCCACATTTTTACATTAGCCTTAGTATCCATGACAAAATTCTACACAATGCAATGGTTGATTCTGGGGCCCCTCACAACTTAATGCCCAAATCAGTGATGGATAAATTAAACCTAGACATTACAAGGCCTTATAAAGACTTATTCTCATTTGACTCCAGTTAGGTACAATGTCTAGGATTGATTAAGGACCTGTGTGTTACTTTAGTTCAATATCCTGCCAAAAGCATCCTTATGGATATTATTGTTGCTGACATCCCACCAAAATATGGCATGTCGTTATCCAGATCATGGGGAGCCAAACTTCAGGGATCCTTACAACTAGATATGCCATATGTAATAATCTCTGTTTTTGGACATCCTAAGAAACTATAACGAGAAACCTTAATGAAATATATGGTAAGTAGCCAGGATTGGCCTCAAAACTTTCCCATCTACTCCATACACTCAGATATCGATTCTTTTATCCTGTATAATGTTGATCAAATGCAAGAAACGATTTTAGACAATACTAATATAGAACCAAAAGAAATTACAGTTTCTACACAACATGAAACACAACAAACTATGGAACTGTTCAGTGAATAAGACGGTCAAAATGTTATAAATGATGAAAAGTTTGTTGCACTAGATAGTGTAAATATAGATCATGAGATATTATGGAATTTAGAATTTGATGGATTAGTAAATAAGTTAGGAGTAGGAGCAAGAGTGTGGATATATAATTTGGAAAATGATTACTCAAAAGGCCATTCATATAGATTCAATTTCAAATGTACCAATTATATGGTTGAGTATGAAGCATTAATTTTATGTCTTAAGTTAGTTAGGAATTTAGGATCTAAAAGAGTTTCTGTCATGGGAGACTCTGAAATAATTGTAAAACAGATTGATGGTGTGTATATGACAAAGGACCCTAGATTAAGTTGTTATAGGGACAATACTGTAGAAATATTTAACACTTTCCTAGAATCAGGGCTTGTAGTAATTCCTAGAAAGCATAACATGCAAGCCCATAGTTTAGCAGTGTTTTCTAGTACCTACAAATTACCCTTCCAGCCCAACCATCAGTATACTACTGAAATTAGGCATAGAACTGCAATTCCAGATAATTTGAACAAGTGGCAAGTATTTTTTGATGATAAACAGGTAAACAACTTTTTAATTTCAAAAGAAGAGTTTAGCAATAACAACATAGATACTTACACATCAATAGATCCTAACACTAAGAATGAGATAGAAATAAATGAAATAGAAGGTGAAGTAATAGATAGATTTAACCCTACTAAATTTACCAAATTAGATATAGATAACTTATATAAAATTGAGATTGATGAAATAATCAGCGAGGAAACCGAAGTAATTAATCTTAAATATAATTTCTTACCTAAGGGATTAACCCATCTGGCAGATTTATTTGATTCAAATGATGTTCCTAGGAAGCGTAAGATGGAGCCTTTAAGGTCTAATATAGAAGAATGTAATATAGGCACCGATGAAAATCCTAAATTGATCAAACTTTCAAAATCATTACCCCCTACTGAAAAGATAAAATACATTGAGCAATTGAAAGAGTTTCAAGATGTCTTTGCTTGGAGTTATGAGGACCTCAAATCCTTTAACACCAACATCATCCAACACACAATTCCAATTAAAGAAAATCAAAAGCTTTTCAAACAAAAACTTAGAAAGATTAATCCTGTCTTATTACCTGCAATTGAAAAAGAAATTAAGAGAATGTACGATACTAAAATAATTGCACCAATCCGATTTTTTGATTGGGTCTCAAACTTGGTGCCAACTAGAAACAAAACTGGTGAGATCATACCTTGTGTGGATCTCATAAACCTCAATAAATTGTCACTAAAAGACAATTACCCTCTCCCCAAAATGGACCACATTTTACAAAGGGTAGTTGGAGCAACTAGAATCTGGTTGTTGGATGGGTTTTTTGGTTATAATTAAATCTTAGCTCATCCTGATGACCAACCCAAAACTTCCTTTACTACTCCTTGGGGCACATTTATGTATGTGAAAATGCCTTTTGGACTAATGAATGTAGGAGCCACTTTCCAAAGAGCTATGAACATAGCCTTTGCAAAAGAAATCCATGGTTTCCTTGTAATATACCTAGATGATATTACTTTATTTTCAAAATCTAACAATCAACATTTGGATCATCTAAGGAAAGTTTTTATTGAATGCAGGAAATTTGGAATCTCTTTGAACCCCCAAAAGTCCTTGTTTGGTTAAAAGAAGGAAAGTTGTTAGGTCACATAATTTGAAAAGATGGTATAAGAATAGACCCTACTAGAATAGAAGCCATCCTACAAATACAACATCTTAGGAACATTAAAGAGTTACAATATTTCTTAGGAAAAAATAATTTTCTTAGAAGATTTATATCTAATCTGGCAGAGTTAATTAGATCACTAAACAACATGCTGGAAAAGGAATCCACCATAAAATGGACTGTTGAGGCTAAAAAATCCTTTGAAGACATTAAACTAGCCTTGACTAGAACACCTGTGTTAATCAATCCTAAATTTGACAGAGATTTCATCTTGCTTTCCTTTGCTTCTGAGCACACAATTGTTGTAATTCTATTGCAGAGAAATGACCAGGGCTATGAACAACACATTGTTTTCTTCCACAAAGCCCTGAGAGATGCCATCTTGATATATAATATAATGGAAAAACAAGTCTTCACCTTAGTCAAAGCCATTAAGGACTTTAGGGTGTACATCTTATATTCTCATATAGTATCCTACATTCCTAATTCAGTAGTTAAAGACATCCTAACTCAAGATGGTCCGGATGGAAAGAGGGGAAAGTGGATTGCCACTAATTTAGGATATGATATAGAAATCAAACCTACTAAGTTAATCAAGGGCCAAGGTTTAGCCAAGCTCATGGCTAAATCAAACTATCAGGCCTTGGATATAAACTTTATTACAAAAATAGATAATGAAATTTTTGGAGTGACCAATTTAAATTCAAATTCATGAACATAGAAGACATGACTTAACACAAAATATAAATAGTGTCAAGATCATTATTATTATTGTAATGATTTTTTTGGTGTGACCAATTTAAATTCAAATTCAGGAGAAGTGAGTAGTTCATAATCATTTGAAAATAATTAAACAGATAATGCCTTCTTCATACCTAATCATTTTATAGTTCAAAATTATATGTGTTTCTCAAAACACTACTTATTACTACATATGATACACTATTAAAACAAAACCCTAATATTTAACTAAATTGAAACTTTATTTTAAATTATTATTATTTTATGATTAATTATAAAGAATTAATAGTTTGCATGGGGTAGCTCAAGTGGCAATGGCCGTGGAAATGAAGTCTCACCAAACTGGAGATCTTGGGTTCGATTGTTGTGCTACCCTCCCTGGAAATGGAGTGAATAACGAACATGTAAAAACTTGAAAATGAGAGGGTCCTACCTAAGCTTACAAACAAATAAAACTATAAAGAATTAATATATATGTGTGATAAATTTGATTTTGTTAAAATAAAAATAAAAAATCATAAAAACTAATTAAATTGTCAATTTATATTAAATTATCACTATTTTGGTTACGTGGTCAAGGAATGTGGCATTAAGAGGATAAAGGAGCAGGATGGATGGCGAGCGCATGGGGCCGAAAGAAGATCATGTGTTGATGCTAGGGTAGGGTAGGCGTGGCTGCCCTGGCCAAAGGCGTAGAACCTGGCAGGAGCTGGAAGGAATGATGTGGGAAGGTGTTAGTATGAACGAAGACAACGTGGAAGCCGTGGAACGATAGACAGAAGGAAGACAAGACTGTGACAGGCGGGGTTTTTTTTAATAGGGTTTCTAGGTGGGAAAAGGGTTTCCATCCAAAAGGTCTGATACCCATGTGTTGGCACCGGAACCGGAAGTCACGATCTATTTTGTTTAGTGAGGAACAATCCGCTGGCGGTTTCTAGGGTTTGCATGCAGTTTTTAACCATGGTTAAACATTGGGTGGCTCTCGACCTGGAACCATTGCCGGAGGACATACTATCTGTTTGGGGGAAGGAGCTTACAACTCAAAATGTGGATTGGTATTTCGGGGCAATAGGCAGCCACGGGTGTGTGAGGCCTTCTGTGGAAGGAACTGTTTACAATATAAGCCCTAGAGTTTCGCTGGAAGAAAGACTCGATCCGGAGGTTCAAGTCAAACCCAACACAAAGGGGCTTTGGGAGGAGAGGGTAAGGAATGAACACAGTCAATGCGCTATCCCTCGGCTGATTCAAGGAAGGAAAGGGAAGGGTTTGATCTCGAGCCCGATACTTTCAGGGGGACTTGAGGATATTGTAAACTTTGGGGCGGCCCGAGGGATCCGAACCAGTGCAGATAATGAACGAGGCCCGGCAGTTATCAGACCCGTTAATGCCGAGAATCTAGTAAACCCTAGCCGGATCCCAGCTGCGGCTATTACTGAACCTGGAGAGTATGTGGATCCGAGATCCAGTCTCATTAGATCCGGCAATGAGAGACTCGAAGAGGTGCATGAACCTATAGGTGGGTTAAAGAAAATTTCAGGAGGCGATGCAGATCCAGAAATTAGCACGCAGAGGACGTCCTCAGACCAGCAAGAAGGGGTACCCCAGAAGACCGTAAACACTCAGGTCAGGGAGGAGGGTTTGGTGGTAAATAAGTCAGGTGAGAAAAGGACAAAATCGAAACGCATTAAGAAGAAGGACATCGATGACAACTTAGTGTTGGGTATGGATGTTCAGGTGGAGGAGGCAATAGAAGTGGCCGAATGCACCTTAGTTGGAAGAGCGAGGGGGAAGAAGCATACAACTCACTTCATTAGAAAATGGGGAGAGCAGGTATGGAAGACGGACCTAGTCAAAGAATTCAAGGTCACGGCTTTGGCAAAAGGATGGTTCAGGGTGAGATTTGAAAATAAAGAAGTGGCGGACTGGGTGATGGCGAGAAACTGGGATTTTGGCAATTATCCGATATTATTCAAGAGATGGAGCCCAATGTTTGATGCTATGCATGAAAGGATAGATACATTTCTAGTTTGGGTGCGAGCCCCAGGATTGACCTCATTCCTCTGGGTAGAATCGGATTTTTGGTCTATTGGGAACAGGCTGGGCACCTTTCTGGAGGTGGACATGTCGTTTCTTCAAACCCAAAATATGGCGATGGCCCGGATACTGGTAAATCTAAACCCCAGGGGAGGACTAGCGGAAAAGATAAACATCTAGTACAGAGAATATGTTTTCGAGCAAATTCTTGACTATGAGCATCTCCCTTTCAGATGCCATAGATGTCATGTCTACAAACATCTAGCAAGAGACTGTCCCATGGGGAAATGCAGAAGAAGGAACCAAAAACCACCGGAGGATGAAGGCATGTATGCGGATCAGGAACATCATGTTCAGGAATTGGAAATAAAGAAGAACCCGGTGACAGAGTCGATGGAGGTGGACTATCAGCTGGGGGAGAAGGAATTAGAACAGATCCCAGTCAGCTCTCCAGGCAGGGATGGAAGGAACGGAACAGAACCCGATAAAGAAAGAATGCCTGGATCAGAGCCTGTCAATGAAAGCCCGATTCAGAAGCCTATCAATGAATTTCCAGCTTCCATGAGTACATCTCCAGCTGAAGACCTTTCGGGTATGAGACTAGACTCAAGTAACCCATCTTTAACTCTTTCTGAATCTAAAGATGATTGCTTGATTACTAGTTTTAATACTAAAAAACGCTCACTTGATGATCAATTACATATTGAAAATTTTGTTGAAACTATCACGGCTGCCATCCCCTCCATTGATCTGAACTGTGAGGATGAACCTCCTGAGGAAGCTAAACCGGTTTCGGCCTCCCTTACCTGCCATTATAACCTAAGATCCCTAGATAAAAAGCCTGAGCATCTAGGATCGTTTGGAGGAATAGGTCGAACCTCTCCTCAAATAAAGAAAGTGAGGGGTAGGAAATCGAGTTTATCTAATGCCAAGGTTAGAGCAAATCTTGATGTTGCAGATGGGAAATAAATGACAATTCATGGGGCGCTTGGAGCTGTGAACCCCCAAGAGACAGTAATTAAATGATCCTGTTATCCTGGAACTGTAGGGGGTTAGCCAGTAAGCCCAAAAAACTGGCCTTAAAGGAGCTAGTACTGAGTTTGAAATCGGACTATATCCTTCTGCAAGAAATTTTAGGCAACAAAGCTGAAGTAGAAAAAGCTCTTACAGCTCTTCTTCCGGGGTGGTGGTTCTGTGCTATGGAATCTATCGGCCACTTGGGAGGATTGGCTATAGGGTACAAAGAAGGAAGAGTGAGAATTTTAAATCAGTGGGGTTTCCAACATGCTATGGGAGCAGAGATTCAATCTACAGATCTTGATGTCCCTCTTACAATTGTAAATATATATGGGCCCTGTCAGGGAAGGATGGAGTTCTAGAATGACCTTCTGTCAAAAGATATAATGGGAAGAAGCAACATGGTTCTGGGTGGAGACATGACCTTCTCTTTAGGGAGGGCCGAAACCTGGGGTCCGACGGCTAGAGAAGACATGCTATCAAAATTCTTTCAAAGCTCCATAAACTCTCAAAATCTAATAGACATAAATCTCATTAAAATGAAACCCACATGGAGGAACCGAAGAGTAGGAGAGGCCAGAATTGCAAAGAGGCTGGATCGATTTGTTTTGAGCGAAGACTTGACTGCCAGTATTCCCATGTTTTGGCAGTGGTTGGGAGAGGGGGGAAACTCGGGCCATTTCCCGATCTTATTTCCCGATCTTCCTGGAGTTATCCAAATTACCTAGGAAACCAGCAGCGCCTTTCAAATTCAATGCAACATGGTTGCAAGAGGAATCCTATGAAAAGCTTTCCAAGGAAACTTGGATCCATCCAGATGGAAGATCCCAGGAGGGGAAAGGTTTTTTGTTCATGGAAAATTTAAAAAAGCTAAAAAAAGCAACTATTGAATGGGCAAAGTCAAGGAGGGAGAGATAGAAAGAGGATTTAGTACTCATTAATGAAGAGCTCTAAAGGATGGAATGTACAGAGACATACGGCTACAGATCACATGAGTCAAAAGAGAAAATTTTACTGCTAGAAAAATAGAGGGACCAAATTCTACTGGCAAAAGAAGTGGAATGGAGGCTAAAGAGCAGGGAAATATGGCTGAAGGCTGGGGATGAAAACACGAAGTTTTTTCACAACTATGCAAAAGGAAGAAAAAATGCAAATACAATATTGAAGCTAAAAAACGAGGACGGTGAAGAGGCTAACACTTTCGAGGAACTTTCTCTCCTGGGGAGGAATCACTTTCAGAGCTTGTTTGCAGATCAAGGGGAAATCACATTAGCAGAAATTATCAGGACTGCCCATTGCTTCCCCAGATATGTAGAGGACGAGGAGGCAGAGAGTCTAATGTATGAAGTCTCAAAGGAGGAAGTAGAAAGTGTTATAAAATCAATGGCAAAAGATAAGAGCCCAGGTCTGGATGGATGGACCATAGAGCTATTCCAACATTTTTTTGAACAAATTGGGACATAACTAACAGAGGTAGTGGAAGAGTCTAGGAGGAAATGAGAGGTATACAGCCCCTTCAACATAAATTTTATAGCACTTATCCCGAAGAAGGAGAATCCGAACTCATTTTAAGACTTCAGGCCTATATCTTTATGCAACTGTATTTACAAAATCATTGCCAAATTGATAGCAGTAAGGATAAAACCAATTCTTTCAAGATGCATTACAAATGAGCAGTTTGGTTTTTTGGATGGTCGGCAGATACATGAAGCTATAGGAGTGGCACAGGAAACTATCCACAGTGTCAAGCAAATGAAAAGAAAGGGAGCAGTGATAAAAATTGACTTATCAAAAGCATATGATAGAATAAATTGGGTTTATATAAGGATGCTACTCACCCATTTAGGATTTAAATATGAATTCATCAGATGGATAATGGGATGCATCTCCAATGTAAACTTTGCAGTTCTAATAAATGGTGCAGCCACTCCTTTCTTCAAAAGCTTCAGGGGGTTAAGACAAGTGTGCCCCTTATCGCCCCTGCTTTTCCTTTTGGTGGCAGAAGGCCTGAGTCACCTGATTCGATCAGCCAAAAGAGAGGGAGCAGTAAAAGGATTGGAAGTAGCAGTCAACATGTTTATCACACACCTCTTGTTTGTGGACGACATCTTACTGTTCACAAATGGAAGTCTAAATGAAATTAAGGAATTAAAAAATATTCTGGATCTGTTCATGAAAGCGACTGGAATGCAAATAAATTATAGAAAGTCCCAGCTTATCACTGAAGGTTTAAACAGAAATGAGAAAAACCAGATCTCCGCCCTTCTTCCCTTTGAAGTGCACAACATGGAGAATCCTTTCAAATACTTAGGATTTTTGCTGAAGCCTAACGCATATAGGAACCAATATTGGAACTGGGTGGTGGCAAAAAATGAATCCAGAATATCTCAATTGAGTTACAAATGGCTCTCCCAAGCAGGAAGGCTGACTTTAATCAAATCAGTGCTCCTAGCCATGCTAGTCTATTGGGCTGCACTAACATGGGTTCCAAAGGGGATTCTAAGGAAAATAAATAGGATTTGCAATAGGTTCCTCTGGGCAGGCTCAAAGGAGGAATCTGTTCTTCCATGGGTAGCCTGGGATAAAATAGCAAGACCAAAAGAATGGGGTGGATGGGGGATAAAAAACCTTACAGATTTTAGTACATATTTGACAGCAAAATCAGGATGGAGAATAATCAAAATGGATAATCTCTGGACAAAAGTGGTAAAAAAGAAATATATTGACCCCACACCACTAGAAGAATGGATAAGGAAGGAAAGTAAGAAGGAGAAAAATGGTTCGGTGGTGTGGAAAGCCACTATGGAGGCTTTCAACGTGATAGAACAAGGGCTGGCATGGCAGATGGGGAATGGGGAAAACCTGAAGGTAGGGAAAGATCCTTGGGTTGGATGTAATGAAAAATATGCTCTTTCTCCAGGTTTAATCAGAGATCTAGAATCCAAAGGTATCAGGCATCTAAGTCAAATTGAGAAAATTGGTTTCTCAATGATTTGGGGGCAAGCCTAGAAATCTGGTGAAGAGCTAGGTCTTCGCCCAGCCTGGTGGAAGGTATACACCGAGGAATTAACTCAGTCCAATGTAAGGTTAAGGGACAGACAGGATCAGCTGGTCTGGGCACACGCGGAAAATGGATCGTACTCCCCAAAATTCGGATATAAATATCTAATGAACAGAAAAGGATGGGGAGAACCAGAATGGTGGGACAAGCTAATCTGGAAACTAAAATGCCCAGCAAAAGCTAGACTATTCTTTTGGTGCATTTTAAAAAGAAAAATTCCTACTTGGGACTTGCTTCAAGCTAGGTACAAGCAAGGGCCGGGGAGATGCTCTCTATGCAAGTCGGATTCCGAGAATATAAGCCATATATTCCTCGCATGCCCTTTCGTCAAAACAGTCTGGGCAGAGGTCGGGAAACTCATAGGGAAAAGGATTGAATGGGAGGGGGGAAATGTTCAGGAGGTTTGGGATAAATGGTGGTGCAACTATCCTGGTTGGAAAATGAGGAATCTTCCTCCTATCATATGCTGGGGAATTTGGATTGCAAGAAATCGGAGTATTTTCATGGAGAAGGAAACCACAGCTGAATCAATTGCAATTCAAAGTACTGCTATCCTTGAAAGTATCCCAGATTCAGAGGAAGGAAGCAATACCAGGCAGATTAGGGAGGAGCAGATCCGAGAAGGGATTCCATGGGCATATTTCGACGGGGCCTCACAGAACAACACAACAGGAGCAGGAATGATCATACATTTAAGCAAAACCAAGTCTTTAAAAGCATCTGTAGGGCTAGGCACAGGGACAAATAATTATGCAGAACTTTCAGCCTTAAAACTCCTCCTATGCTGGCTTATTCACAGGAACATTCTTACAGTTCAGATCTTTGGAGACTCTTTATCTGTTGTTAATTGGGTCAACGGACAAAGTAGATGTCACAGTTATATGCTTAGACCTTTGCTTGAAGAAATTATGTCCTTAAAGATCTCTTTTAATGTATTTTCAATCTGTCATATCTACAGGGAGCGAAACGTTACAGCGGATACCCTTTCTAAAGAAGGTTTACAGCAAGCTATGGGCAGTTGGAAAGTAGTGGAAGAAGATCAGGGACAGATCCGTGTGTCGGATCAACCTCCATGCACTTAATGTCTATCATCCTTACAGTTAAATATTTTGTTTTTTTTCATATGTTTTAGCATAAACAATTGGAACCTATGGTATTATGTTCTGAACTACTTGTTTGTGAAACATTGTCACAGTTTTTGAAATATGTCGTTTGCTATTTTCGTTTTGGGTTGTTTTCCTCTTAAGAGGAAGCCCAGGAAATAGTAAATGGACATACACAGTTGGATCACTTTATTTTGGCTTGTACTGAGTGCATAATGGGCTGAAAACGAAACTGATAATTCGTCCTTTCAGCTGACCTTAAGCCAGATTTTGAGACACAGAAAGGTCTGTTTCTTTTTGTAGCAGCTCTATGACTTCGTCATATAGCAAACGGAATGCCTTTGGCATATACTTGTAACTTTTTATGTTTAATAAAAAGTTTGTCTTTTTCCTTGGAAAAAAAAAATTATCACTATTTTATTATTAACTATAAAAAAATAATATAAAAATTTATATATTTAAAAAAAATGTATTTATCACTAATTATAAAAAATCAATATATGTTTATAATAAGTGTAATGATGTTAAAAAAATAAAAATAATAAATCATAAAGATTAATTAAATTATAACTTTATTTTAAAACATTATTATTTTATTATTAACCATAAAGAATTAATATGTGTTACAAATTTATATATTTAACAAAACATATAATATGATTTTTAATAGTGAAAATGTATGAAGTAGACATTGTTACAATGTCATGGTTTATTAATACCAAAACAATAAGTACTTTTTCTTAATTAATGAATTTAAATAAAACAATACAACTACCTTTAAAATAAATATCATGCTTTGATTTGTGATTACTAGTAAGAATATTTTAGAATATGTCATAGAGTTTAAACACCCAATATCTACCTAATAACTAATGCATCCCTATAAATTAAATGTCTAGTAGGTGCGGATAGCCACTTAAAAACTTACCTCATAATGTATCTCACATTTGCCAATGTGTATATATATATATATATATATATATATATATATATTAGATTATTATTATTTTATGATTAATATGTGTAAATGATAAACTTCATGTTGTTAAAAAAAATTTGTCATAAAAACTAATAAAATAATCAATATATGTGTTAAAATTTAAATATTTAAAAAAACATGTAATAAGATTTTTAATGATAAAGATACTTGATGCCATGGCCTACTACTACAACCCCAAAAAACCTATGACATTTTCTTAATTAATGAATTTAAATCAAACAACATAACTACCTTTAAAATAGAATTTAAATCCCCTAACATCTACCTAACAACTAATGCATACATATAAATTAAATGGCTAATAGCCATCAATAGCCATTAAAAAACTTACCTCATGATACATCTCACATTGCCAAAAAATAAATAAATTAATAAAATAAAATATTCATTAAAATTAACTAAATTATAACTTAATTTTAAACTACTATTATTATATTAATTATAATATATGAGGTAAATATATAAACATTTAGAAGAACAAATAACATTATTCTTAACCATAGAGGTTCACTCCCACTTTACTTAATAATACCACGTTTTCAAAAAACCATAACTCATGTTTATATGACATTTTTTTAATTAATTAATTTTACTAAAAGTGAAAAAAGGGAAAAACTACTTTTGAGATAAATATCAACATTTAAAATATTTTAGAATAGCCTTTGGAGATTAAATTCCTACCATCCACCAAATAATTGTTGATAATGGAACACCCCCTTCCCACATTTACCCAAGTTAACGAGTTTGTTGGGGTAAACATGTGACGAGAGGCTACTATGATGTGGTTCAACCCCCCATGTATAGTTAAGGAAGTGGAAACGAAATAATGGAACAAAGTGACCTTCCACACATGTTATAGAACCGCGAGGAGCCAACCAACCCTTCGCGGTGGTTAACCGCGCAAAACCACTTCACAATATATTGATGAGGACCCTTAGTCTCTCTGATCACAAGACATGCATACAATGGCGACTTTCAAGTTCTTTGATAGCAAGGTATGCCAACGACTGTGAATTTTTTCAAGTAGTTTTGTGCTAGCGATCCTAAATTCTGAGCCACTTTTTTAGGGCCACGTCGAAGGTCACTTCTTAAAACTTCATGAAAGTTTCAGAAATGATGATTAACATTGAAACAACATTATGAATGCAAATATTGGTATAAGTACTTAATCTAATCCCTACTAGCCATGATGAACATCTCTTCAAAGATGTCACAAATGTGTAATATATCGGTTATAAGAAGAGATATGAGCATAGGGGTGTCATACTTATCTTAGATACATAAGGAAGCATTGACTCCATATCAAAATAGTTTCATTATCATATATTAGGCCATATATTCATTTTTTATTAATTTTCTAATCAAAACATGATGAGAACCATACATCAAGTTTGTCATAAAATATCCTCATAACCAATAGATAACCAACAGAAATAAGCAGGATATAGTAGTCATAAAAATCACAGAAAAACAAATATATTTACCCATCAAAGACAAGAGGAATCAAGCTCTTGTTAACATATGAAAAATGCAACGAGGTGTTGAACTTCTACATACCACCTCACTATAGATTGGGTTGAAACAAATCTCTCTTTGAATGAATCATTCATTCACCATATTCCAGGCATGAATGTGGGATCTCATGGAACAAAATAAACAAAACCAAATGAGGGATTCTAGAGGAAAAACTACCTCAACCATTAATTCCACGTCACATTCATACTTCACTAGCCATCACCATATTAGTCTCTACACAAGTTTTCGTGTGATTGAGAGTGTTTGTTCCAACCAGGGATTCCATGACTAGTAACTCAAACCACAACTGTTGTGAGGCTTTCATAGTGTTTTTCCAATGACGACTTCCACAACTAGTAGCTCAACCCACCAAGGGCTTCCACAACATTTTTCCAGCTAAGGCTTCCACCACTAGTAACTCAACCCAAGCTATTATAGGGCTTCCATAACATTTGTCCAACCAAGGCTTCTAGGAAGTAATAAGTCAACCCACAACCAAAGGAACATGAGAACCAACTAGAAAACAAAAGTAAAACTCACAATGTCATGATTATCCAAGAAATGGAATGTCTAGGAAAACCACTATCAATCTAGGCAATCCTCCATGTCAATGAAAAATTAAAATCATTAACCCCATGCATATGCCATGCATGAAAAACCTAGCAACGCAATCATACATTGACCTCAGTACCTGCAAGAAAAACCCATTGTAGTTGTTGATTTCGATGTCCTCTTATGCTTTCTTGGTCTTCCATTTCCTTCCTTCTCCAAATGCAAACCATGCCACACTTCTCCAAGAGTCCTCCAAGAAAATTCTAATTTTCCAAGCGTATGAGAGAGAGATAATAGAGAGAGAACTCGGAAACTAAATATACCAAATTTTGTCAATTAATCCTCAAAAGCCATTTTATAAATGAGGCCTCTATTTTATTAAACTTTCCAGTATTTTACTTCATTTTCCTCCCCACATGTAACCTATGACATTTCACCTCCCGTTTCTCATATTTCCCATTACTTTCATAAATAAAATGCTAATTAATGCCTCATGCCTTTCCAAATCCGTTTCCATTCATTAATTAATCACAAGTGATCCTCGTCACTATGGTTTTCCCAACATTCAACTTGGAATACGTGTCCCATGACCATGGTTATTTTTTTTCCTTTATTAACTCTATTACATGGATTTTTAACAAGGGATGTTAGAGAACCTCCCCTTTAGGGGAACACCATCCTCGATGTTCCTTGACACCTACAACCAACAAGACTGTTGAAAGAAAAACATACTACCCATGGAGCTTTATAACTTATCTCATTTCAGTGTTTACAATTATCAATATGTTGAAAGAAACTGACATGAAAAACATAACAACATGGCAAACATACCCATACTTCTTATTAGAGCTTTATAATAAAACTTGTGGTAGTATTTACATCCATATACATATATAAACATGTGAAAAAATCACACCAAAACATATATCAAGAACGTTCACTCAACGAGTGAATAGAGAAGTATATATAGAGCGCATTTGATGTGCCATCTCCCATGTAGCTTTGTTGGGCCCAAAGTTCTTCCATTGCAATTTAACCTGCTTGATTGCTCGATTCAAGAGCATGAGGATCTTTCTTTGCAAAATGAACTAAGGTTCCAACAAGATTTCTCCTTCTCGATACACCTGTAATAAAGATCATTCGATCACATCAGAAACATATTTAAAATAAGTCTTAAGAAATGGCACATGGAAAACATAATGGAGTTTCACTATCGAGGGAAGTGCAGGTCGATAGGCCACTAGTCCAATCATATCAGTAATATTGAAAGGTCCACAATATCGAGGTGCCAACTTGTCACATGATCCAATCATCAAGGAGATCTTCTTGGGCTTGATGTGTAACTATACTTATTCCACAACCTCAAACTCCTTAATCATCCTATTCTAATTTGCATAACTTTTCTGCCTATTCTGTGCTGGTTCCAAATTCTTCTTGATAGCCTCCATTTCCTGTTCCATCTCTGCCAACATGTCTTGTCCAATAAATACCCCATTAACTGGACCACTCCAACTCATGGGAATATTGTAACTCCACCCATATATTTCCTACAATAGACTCATCCTAACAGACTCCTCATACTCATTATTGTAAGCGAACTGAACCGGTGGAATATACTCTTCCCAATTTCACTCTCGATGCATCATATACATCCTAAACATGTCCTCCAATATCTTGTTGAACCTATCTATTTGTCCACCTGTTTGCCGATGATATATTGTGTTGAAGTCCAACTCTATAACCAAACTTGCAAATAACTCTTTCAAGAACCTGGAAGTGGAATTAGCATCCATGTATCACACATTTGTTTTTGGAACACCTTGTAACCTTACCATATCTATGATAAATACATGTGATGCATCATTAGCTGAATATGTATACTTTATTCGAATGAAGTGCGTTGTATTTTTCAACCCGTCAACCACAACCATGATAAAATTGTTCTATTTATATGTCCTCAAAAAACATGTGATGAAGTGCATGGAAATGACCTCCCAATACCACTCTTGGATCATAATCAGTTGTAGTAGACCACCTAAATTCTTACAGTCTGCTTTTACCTGTTGAAAATCCAAGCCTCTATCCACAAACTCTTCTACATCTTTCTTCAATTTCTGTCAATAGTTTTGTTAGAGTCCTATTCTATAGTAATCAAAGTCAGGTTTAGTCATTTTATCATTTTGGTCAATTTGTAAAAGTTTTGCTATGATCTCATAGAGATCAAGTCATCACTTTTTGTGAAGTGTGTGAGGTCAAGTATTTCAAAGATTTGAATTCATACAAAGATGGTTGGTGCTTAAACTTAAACGGAGCTGTACAACTGGAACACTATTTATACCAAATATATTGGATGATGTTTAAAGGTGTCATATTGATAGATTTATCTACATTTATTGATTAATGGAAATGATATGTGTATTTATTTGTTTCAATTAAAAATATTAAAACGAAATGATCTCTTTCTTTTTAATTTATCATTTTATTTATTTTTTACAAAATGAATTAGTTCTATATCTAAATATATATATTTGAATTAATAAAAGAAATAACATTTTTCCTGGGCATTTTTATGATGAATTTTGAGAGATTTAAAATTTTACACTTTTACTGATTTGATTTTTTTGGCATAATAGATCAAGAGTGAGATAGAGCTAATTTAATGAAATGCCTACCATCATCGCAACGAAGAAGTATAGTGGTTCTTAAAATCCAAAAGGAATCTTAGAAGGTGAAAAAAAGATATCAGCTATGTTAGTTATTAATATTTGATTTCACATTTCATACTGAGCTTAATTGACTTTTAATGAGTACTTTAATTAGGTTTCAAAAATTTTCTTTTAACACTAGGAAATGAAAGAGAAATTTACCTTATAATTAAAATGCATGAATAAGAAAAAAATACAAAGAATAGACTTGCAGAACAAAAATTAAAATGCATGGATAAAAAGAGATATACAAGGAATACACTTCCAAAAAAGAGAGCTTGAACCAATTCATCATTTCTGAAGAAAAAAAAAAAAAAAAAAACATACATTTAAGGAATCACACCAATGAATACTGTGAATCCTTTCGACATTTCCAGAGTAGCATTATAGATACAGAGGGGTGAAAGGAGAAGAAAAACACTATTATAATGCCCTTCTCTAAGTTGTCCATAGAAGTTGCAACCGTCATATAATCTAGAATAAGAGAAGATAGAACAATCAGCTCACACAAGAGTCAGACCCCACACCTACAACCAAGGTCGTAAGGCTCTTAAAACAAAAAGCAAAATTAATTACACATTCAGCAGGAAGAAAATTAATTACAGAGTGTCGACCTTGTCGTGTCAGTATACCCTTTTCCACTTTGCAAATTTACCACAGAGTCAATGAAATTCATTTGAAACAACCAATACAGACTCTCAACTAAACGGCCAACAATCCTGTGCAAACCCTGGAACTAGAGGAGGATTAATACCTGGCAAGAATGCGAGGAGCATAGTTGACTGAAGGGTTAGCGCAGTCCATTACAAAATCCCATGACCAAAGATCCCCACCTCGCACCTTGACGGGAAAACGGTGTTAGAACCCTCTCAGAACAAAACCAGTGCTGTAAATAAAGAAAAGAAATGAAAATAAACATATGTTTGGACTAGGAATTTAACTCTCAATACCTAAGAGGGATAATTAGGTCTCTGGTAGTTGTGTTCTGAAGGAATGGCACAGTATTTGAGCCACTGGAAGGGACCTTGATGCCACAACAAAGAGTCATTGTTGCAGAAGCCCTGAACTAGACAGGAGCCAAAACCCTCAAGCAAAACCATACCAAATGAGTTCCCTCAGCAGAGTTAAGAACATCAGACAATAGATGAGTCATCCAATCTGGCCAGCAATAGGGAATCGCCGATGGAAGGTCCAAACCTCGAGAAGCATGGTTGAGAACAGACAGATGGAGAGCTCTCTGGCTACCACCAGGCCCAAGATCGCAGAGTTTTATTGCTTATGCAAATGATTGAGGCACAAGATTGTACCAACAATGCCTAGGCTAGCCACGAACCCAGAGCAATCAATTCCATTGGTGAAACGGCTTGATACTAAAATAAATCATCTATATAATAATATATTTGTTTAATGATTACCGTAACTTGGATGTAATTCAAACAATATCAAGAATTTTGGCATTGCGATGTAGGGTCCCATCATTTGTTTAGTGATTAAGAAAAATCAAATTTGATAGGTTAGGTAATTAAAACTAAGCATGCGCACTTAAGCTTTGGTCAAATAAAACTTTGTGTATTATCATATAACGAAATAAACTTTGAGCATAAATATATATGAGGTTATATATATATCCATATTAATGTTTCATTTTCACTTTTTTTTTTTTGTTATGTAGGGGTTACATATGGTATCAGAGCTGACTCAGGTTTCCAAACTGAGACCTTCGGGTAATAAATAATTTTTTTGATAATGTGCACGTAGGAATTAGAAAGGTTCTGTATGAGGTGAATCGGAAACTAACCACATGGTTCCATAATTGGAGTAGGGCCAATAACATATTAGGAAGGCAATTCAAAAGTTTGGTTGTAGCTGGGCGACGATTCACAAAATCCCAATGTAGTCCTCTGAACCACTATCCAAGAACTGAAAGGTGAGACAGACATACTCTAAGAAGACAATGAAAGTCTCATGTAGGAACAAGAGAAAACCTTAAAGAGCTTGTCGGATAGATAAAATCACCATCCACTAGCCCCTAGCCCGAAGCACGACCACACAACCAGGGAATAGGAATTCTGAACTGAAAACATGGAAACAGAAAGAGGAGAAGAAAACCAGGAGGAAGAATAAGGAAATGTGTCAGATCACAAGACAAAGAAGAAATAGAAAATTGAACTCCAAGGAGAATTTCAAAAAATCAAGCCTCCTCTCTTTGATGGGGAACAAGAAGAGGCTGCGGAAGCATGGTTAATTAATATGAATAAATATTTCCAATTGTATGAATATGATTACAATTTGAAGGCCCGTCTGGCCATTTTCTAGCTTCAAGGGAAAGCTACATTATGGTGGGAAGAGGTAAAACTAGTCCATTGGGTCAATGAATAGAGTATAACCTAGGATAAGTTCCAAAAATTCTTCAAAGAAAAGTATTTAACCAAGAGATTTTATGATGAGAAAGCTAAGGAGTTTCATGACCTCCGCTTGGGCCAAATGACCATGGATGAATTTATAACAAAATTCACCTCACTGCTGAGATACATTCCCTGTATTCGTGAAGAAAAGGCCAAGGTACAATGGTTTTTTAGTAGTCTTCCATTATTTATGAAAGAACGGTTGGAGTTTGACAACCCAAAAACCATGGACAGGGTCATTCGAAAAGCATGACTCTATTATCAACAGAATAAACCAAAAGGAGATATGACTAAGAGGTGAGAAGACAAGAAGTGAAATAAATTCATTTCCAGCCATAAGGGAAATAAGAACAACAACAACAAGGAATTATTTAAAGGTCAAGGTAAATAGAATATGAATAAACCCAAATTTTAAGGCACCAAGTGAAGCTAGGACCAGTGAGCAAGCTAGCAAAAATGAAGCAGAATTAGTTAATAGACCCCCTTTACAATGCTTGGGACATGGAGGCACATATTATATTAAAAATTTCCCTCAACGCAAGGGAGTAGACAAAATTTCACAAATTCAGGAGGCCTTCACTGTGGGAGAAGTGGCTAGAAGCATACCGAAGAACAACACATCTCTTGAAGGTCATCACACGTAATTTCAGCCAACTATGGTTGAATTTGAAGGTAGTATTTTTTACCAGACTTTCTCTATTTTAATAGATCTTGGAGCTACGCATAGTTATGTCAATCCCAAGATAGTAGAAGGATGTAAATTACAAGTGATTAAATTTAAAAACCCATGGTTAATACAACTAGCCACAGGAGCGAAAGGAAGAGTTCTGTCTAAGGTAAATAGCTACCCCTTGGAATTAGATGGTAAATCTATTATAGTTGATTTAAATGTGCTACCTCTAGGGTCTTACGATGTTTTGATAGGTATGGAATGGTTAGAAAAGCACTAGTCCTTGATAAATTGTAAGACCAAAGCTATTAGCTACCGAGATGAAAACGGTGAAAGACAGGAAATTCTGGGTGTTTAGAAATCTCTGCAAATAAGGCTAATATTAGCTTCCCAACTAGCCAAATGCATCAAGAAAGGTTTCCAAATATATGCTATACAGGTAGGATATGTTGACTCTAAGGAGAAACCTGCATCACTAGAAGACATACTTGTAATACAAAATTTTCCGGATATATTTCCCGAGCAAATACCAGGTCTACCCCGAAAAAGGGACATAGATTTTACTATTGAACTGATTCTAGGAGGTGCCCTAGTGTCCCAGGCACCATATAGAATGATTATCCCCAAACTAACAGAATTAAATATGAAGCTCCAGGAGTTGCTTGATAAGAAATATATTCGTCCTATTGTGTCTCCTTAGGGAGATCCTGTTAGTGTCGGTATCTTCATCCCTCCGTCAGAGATCAAATCCTCTTGTTGCATTGCATATTAGGTGTCTCGCTCAGTCAGCTGCATTCCATTACATGCATGGATCATCTGACGGTAGTGGATTTCCTACAGTTTCCCTCATGTTATCTACCTATTGGCTCATGTTTGTTCATTTCAAAGCATATACAGTCATCTTTTGTCTTAAAGGTTGCAAAGGTTTTTCTTTAGGGTTTCATAGTTATTTAGGTCTAGGGTTTCATTAGGGTTTCATCAAAAGGAGTTTCAAAGTGTCCAATAACAACCAGTAGGCCATGAGGAGGTTCCAGCATCAATAAATTTCATCATCAAGTGCTCAGAGATGTGTCTTTCCTCAAAACTCTGTTTTGAGGAAAAACAAAGTATTTTTTCTTTTATGGTACAAATTTATGTAATTTGATTTTCTTCATATGTGAATCACTCCATCTGTAACCCTGGTCTCTTTCCCTAGCCCCAGTAGCTCCAACTACCTACAAAACAAACAAAGCACAGGTCATTCAGTCCATCACAAGTTTTAATAAAGTGAAAAAAGTCCAAAAACAGAGTAAAAAACAAAGTCATTTTCAAAACATTGTAAAATGGGTTTTATGAGCCAAAAATTTAAAAGCTCCTTGTTTATAATTCATTCCTTCAATTTCAAAAGTTCATTTGCACTCCAAGACAAAGTGGAAGAAAGGCAAAGTCGTGTTGGTGAGCATGTGAGAGGAATTGGTGAAAAATTGGCCAAAAACAGGGGCGCGGCGCACTGGGCAGGTGGCACGGCGCACATAGACGGCGCGGCGCATAGAACCGTGACCTCCAGTGCAAATTAACATGGGCGCGACGCACTCAGCAGGTGCGGCGCATACAGCCGGCAAGCCGAAAACTCCAAAAACTTGCTCCAAATCGCCCTAATCTCGTGGATCATCACTTGTACAAGTAAGTTGGGCTTCCATCATTGCTTTTCATCCAAGATTAGTGCTTTTTTGATGGTGGTTATCTTATGGTGTTGGATAGAAAAATCAAACCCTACCAAGGAAAACAGTGCTAGGGTTTTGTATTAACTGTTTGGCTGCCAAGTTATTCCTCCCACCTCACATTCCCTTGCTCCATTTTTCCCTTTATTTCCCTATTCCCTAAAGTCACACACCCTTATATTCACTAATTCCATATCCCAAATCCCCTTTCCCAAAGTCCCAAATACTCTCTAATTCCCAAACCCTAGTCCTATACAAAAACTCCCAAATCATTCCCTATTTCCCTAATTAAACCTGTCCCAACAGTCCCTAAATCCCTCATTGTTTCCCCTCCCTCATATCACTATTTCCCTTGGTGGCAAAAGCAAAACACAACTCACATATTTCCCATCAAGACAACTCCAAAATAGTCCTTCCACTAGCAAACATGGCATCTGATCCTTCATATGATTATTAAGAGGAGACCCACAGTGACTCACCTACAGAGGTACATGCACCCAGGAGGCCTCATAGAGGTGGCAAAGATATTAGAGAAGAACCAACCACTCTTGCTGAATTACAGGCCTGCCCTCTTGCCATCTCTTGTTTCCAACATCAGTCCTACTATGAATTTTGTGAGAAGGTTGCTAGCATTCAGTTTCATCATGAGTTGGTTCATTTATTTGTGCTGCATTTACATGATGGTCAAGCCACTCTAGCTGGTGTCACTTTCACATTAACACCATAATCCATTTCACTAGCAACTAGTATTCCCAACATTAGAGAGCAATGGAACAAGAGGCAGCAAATTTACCAGCAACATTATGAACCATACATCAAACCGGGCTATTTGACACAACTCAGCAGAGTATTTCCTTTCCGGTACCTCAAAGATGCTTATGCTCCTTTGATGAAATTAATCATGAGGTATTTCAGCTGTGAGGATCGGTTTTCACGTTTGTATGCTTATCATATTAGGTTGCTGATGCATTTTACCAGGGTAAGGATGATGAACATCCCTCAGTTCATGTGCTGAAACATAGAGAAGATGACCATTCTAGTGTAGCACAAGACTCCTCAGCAACAGTTCAACAGTGTTTACCATTTTGCTCTCATTAAAATTGTGGTCATTCATTAGCTTGGCTTACAGGGCATTACTTGGGAGGATTTCATCACTTGTGAGTTTTTCAGAGCTCCACAGGGACCTTAGGAGGCTTTGCATGAGACAGGTGGACCTTCTTATCAGCATGAGGGCCATGAGACACAGACCGCTAGCATGTCGGTGTTCATCACCTATCAGAAGGGCACTAGACGATTGTTTGCAGCAGCAAAGCGAGTGTTATCTCCACCCGGGGTGGAAGGGGCCTCGCTTCCATCATCATCACAACAGGTTCAGGACAAAGGCAAGAGGCCACTACAGGAGGAAGGACCATCAAGTGAGTGGGAGACTAATTTCATTCTCATTGAGGGTGATGATACTGATATGGGCTCGCAAAGCACAAATCTTAGAGAAATCATTCAGGAGCAGCAGGCAGACATTGATGCCTTGTCTATCAATTTGGATAGAACCCAATGGACAATACAGTACTTGGAGCAAAGGAATAAGCAGCTGGAGGACCAGCAAGTGATTATGGATTTGCAAAACATTCGGGAGAATCGCCAAGCTGCCCAAAGGAGGAGGGTGAAGTTCACTTCACTTGAGGAGGAGGTTAATGCCGATAGGGAGTCATGGATTAAAAGAGACAATATCCACTTGGAGAGGAAGCTAGAAAAGGCCATCATTGAGAAGAATAAGCTTAGAAACCTGTCATATCATTACTTGTCAACGCGCTTGGTGTGCCAAGTGAGAATCAAGAGTTTAAAGGCAGAATTGAAGAGAGCAGCAAGGAGGAAAAAGGAACATGAAGGACTTTAGATATTGGCTGAGGCTTCCTTGGCCCAACGCAATGTTTGATGGAGAAGACTTAGCCCAAATTTCAAAAAATTAGGAGCACTTTTTGTATTTTTGAAATTCTTGGCACAAAAAACAGAATTTTCTGCCCTATGCACTGCGCCATGTGGCGCTCGCTTTTTCTAGGAGCCTCCAAAGCACAAAAACTCAGCATTTTTGGATTTGGCATGATAAAATATGCCTGCCTACCAATGGCCAAGAAATTTGGACAGGTTTTGAGCCCTCAAAAAGGCCAAAAACCCTCAAAAAATGACCTCACTACCCCTATTTTGACACACAGGAAGCAGTTTTGGGAGAACTAATTTTTGGGGGGGTAAATGAAGGAAAAATTGAAAAATTCCACTTGGGTTGGAAAGTTGACAGGTAGACCTTTCCAACAAGAACACTTGGAGCTCATTTGGACATCGGGAAGGCCTCCAAAAGTGGGTCCAAACAGGCGCTATGCATAGAGAATCAGGTGCGACGCATAGAGGAAAAATTGCCAGTTTGACCAACTATTGTTCTGTTTTTCACCCAGCTTTGGCCAATTTGAATTTTTCACTTTCCTAATGGAAAATTTTTGATGTAATTTAATGTACATTGGTGGATCATGATGTAAATATGTCAAATGTTCACTTGTAGAGGTATATTCATCAGTTTAAAGGTTGTTTGAAACTGAACGAATCAGTTCCTTTGTTTCTAGAGGCATGCTATTCTGTTGCCTAGTTTCTAGTTCTCAGTTTAGAATTAGTTGAAACATCTCCTAAACATGTGTGCTCGACCCCTATAGGCAAGGATGAGCTATGGTTGTCTATATTATGTTGTTTTTCCGTCATTAGCATGGTTGGACTCTTGAGAAAGCCTTGAGCTTCATTGTACATTAATATCAGCATTTTGGCTAAGGAATTGAGATGACGGTTTGCAGCACTCTTTGGGATCCATGTGGCAATTTTTCTTGGTACAGTGATTTCCTTTGTAATTGTGAATTTCCTTGTGTTATGTATGTCATTCTCTATCTTGTTTCTTCTGAACTAAACAAACAAGAGTGTAAGTAGAATCCATTGAAATTACAATGCTCTACTTGAAGTTTGCTTTAGTTTCTTGATGTTTTCAGCTATTTGGAGAGGATCCATGACTTTCCTTACCCTCTTCAGCTCCTCACCTATCTAATCCTTTTATCTCATTCAAATTGAAGTGCCAGAACAATTGTGTACCTTGCCCCATTGAGATCTCTGTAGGACTGAGCCTCAATCCCCACACCCAAAATCTACCTTTCCATATGAGACAACAAAAACATCATTTTATTCAATCAAACTCTCTTGCACATATACCTAGCCTAAGATCGTTATATATTTCAGTCATCTCAAGCCCTCATTGATCATAATTTACTGAGATTGACCCGGAGAGAGCCCTCTCCTAACCTGGTAGGGCTAGCTACCAGGCTGAGCATGGTTTGATGTTGGCCCTGGATCCTACCTCTTCAGCCCAAGGTAAATCTAGGCACTAACAGCTCCAGTACTATTTGTTAAAAGGAAAGACGGAACCCTGTGAATGTTCATGGATTACCACAAGCTAAACAAGCTAACCATTAAAAAAATACCCACTTCCCCATATAGGTGAGTTGTTTGACCCAGTGATAGGCATAACCATCTTCTCAAAAATTTATCTTAGTTCTGGATATCATCAGATCAGAATCAAGGAGGAATATATTGCAAAAACGGCTTTCAGGACACGTTATGGTCATTATGAGTTTGTGGTTTTACCTTTTGGGCTAACTAATGCCCCACCTACCTTCATGTGTCTTATGAATAGCATTTTCCATCAGTACCTAGATAAATTTTTGTTAATATTCATCGATGACATTTTAATTTACTCCCAGAATATGGAGGAGCATAAGGAACATCTCTGCACGGTACTGTAAATCCTAAAAGAGTATCAACTGTATGCTAAGTACAGTAAATGTGACTTATTTAAGGAAGAGATCCAATACTTGGGACACATTATCACCATGGATGGAATTGCAGTTGATCTGGAAAAGATAAGAACCATTATGGAGTGGCCAAAGCCAAAGGAAATAGACGATATAAGATCATTTATGTGTATGGCTGCTTACCACCGAAGGTTTGTGGAAGGATTCTCAAGAGTGGCCTATCCTATTACCACCTTACAAAAGAAAGGGAGAACTTTCAAGTGGAGCCCTGATTGTGAAAGAAGCTTTGATTAGCTCAAACATCTGCTGACCGCTGCACCCATTTTGAGCATCGCTAATCCCAACAAGTAATATGTGCTTTGTACAGATGATAGTAAGGAGGGAGTGGGTGGATTAGTTATGCAAGAAGACATGGTAGTAGCTTATGAATCTATAAAACTAAAGGGCTATGAACAAAAATATTCTAGATATGATTTAGAATTGACTAGGGTCATCCACACCTTAAAAATGGGGCGCCATTATCTTTTAGGTAAGAGATTTTTATTAATGACTGACCACCAGAGTCTGATTAATTATTTCAAGCAGCCAACTTTAAATTCCAAGCAAGCTCATTGGGCAGACTTCCTAAGTGAATTCGATTTCAAAATCAAACACATAAAAGGGAAGGAAAATCAGGCGGTAGATGCTTTAAGTCGAAAGGGAAGTTGTTTATATGAAATTGCTTTTAGTGAATCATGAACAACGTTTTTTGGATAGATTTAGGAATATGCCTTAGAGGGCTCTACATATAGACAATTATGGTAGCAAACGAAAATTTCTAACAGCCATGAACAACAACTAGGTTATAAAATAAATGTAGAAAATTTACTGGTTTATAGGAAAAGAATTTATGTAGCCAACCAACAACATCTTAAAAATTTAATTTTGGATGAATACCATAAGATTCCTTATGCAGGTCATCTCGGATACCAAAATATGATCTCTGCCTTGCGGAAGTAATTCTTTTGGCCCGATATGAAGAAGGAAGTGGTAGAATATATAGCGAGATGTTTTGAATGCCATCAAGTAAAAGTTGACCATCAACACCCAACAGGGTTACTCCACCCTCTGCCTATTCCAAAATGGAAATGGGAAACCATATCTATAGATTTTATTATAGGGCTACCTAAATCAAGGAAGCAAAATGACTCCATCATGGTAGTGGTGGACAAACTGAGAAAATTTGTTCATTTCATAAATGTTCAATCAAATTATAGGGCAATCAAAATTGCTAATATTTTTATGCAAAACATATTTAAACTGCATAGAATCCCTAAAATTATTATTTCTGACCGAGATGTAAAATTTACATCAGCCTTCTGGAAAGCCCTCTTTGAGGGATTGGGCACACAACTGCACTTCATTACAGCCTATCATCTGCAAATGGACAAGCAGACTGAAAAAGTAAACCACGTGGTTGAGGACATGTTGCGAACGTATGTAATGCAACAACCCACAAAATGGGAGGATTATTCACACCCAGTATAATTCGCATATAATAATAGGTACCATGCTTCTCTTCTCATGAGCCCCTTTGAAGTTTTATATGGTTGTAAATGCAGGACACCCTTAAGCTAGAGAGGACCAGAGGATTGTCAGGCCAGGCAGTAACTCCACAAAACAAATAACTGATTCGTCTATTATTCCATAGGTATGTCATTGATATATACAATAGGAGTGATTGTTCAGTTCATCTCTCGATGACTGTTCACATTCCTAATTTATTTACACAAAATTCCCCCAATCATGAAGATTAGGTGTCAACATTCCCCCCCTTAATCTGAAGGGATTTTGGTGAGTCATTTTCTCATTTGTGGAACAATGATGGAGATGGATTGTTTTGGCCTCAACATGATGTCGAATTAGATGATATTTAGTATTGATATGCTTTGTTCGATCATGGAACTTTGGGTTCTTGTCCAACTTTATTGTAGAGGTGTTGTCAATCATGAGTGGAGTTGATTGTACTTGTTTTACCTGCAAATATTCAAGAATTTTCCCGAGCCACACAATTTCTTTTGTTGCTTCAGCTGCTGCCACGTATTCTACTTCTGTTGTGGAATCTGCTGGAACTGATTTTTTGCATGATCTCTAGGAGACAGCTCCTGATCCAAGACTCATAGCATATCCTGAAGTAGATACCCCAGTTTCTTTGTCTCCATCGAAGTCTGAATCAGAGTATCTAATCAAGCTGAAGTCGTCCACCTGTGTATACTTGATTCCAAGGTCTTGAGTTCCCTTCAAGTACCTTAGAACCCTTTTTGCAGTAGACCAATGTCCCTCACAAGGCTTTTGCATAAACCTGCAGAGGATTCCAACAGCAAATGAAATGTCTGGTCTGGTAGTAGTGAGGTAGATGAGACTTCCTACAAGCTGTCTATACTTTGTTACATCCTCAAATTCCTTTCCTTCAATAGATGTGAGCTTTAAGTTTTGTTCCACTGGAGTAGTAAGAGGATTGCACTCTGTCATGCCAAATCTGTTTAACAAATCTCCAATGTATTTCTTTTGAGAAAGAAATATGGACTTTGGATGTTGGGTTACTTTAATGCCAAGATAGTAATGAACACAGCCCAAATCAATCATTTCAAAACTTTTCCCCAATTCCTTCTTTATGGATGCAATGTAGCTTTCATTGTTCCCTGTCATTAAAAGATCATCTACATATACCACAAGATATACAACTGTTTTGCCAACTTTCTTGACAAATAAAGTTGCATCATCAAGATCAAAATGATTGAAGTTGAGTTTCAGAAGATGCTAATTAATTTTTCATACCAGGCTCGCGGTGCTTGTTTGAGGCCATACAAGGACTTCACAGGTTTTCATAATTTATGTTCATGTCCTTTCACAACAAATCCTTCAGGTTGGGACATAAAAACATTCTCTTTTAGATCTCCATTCAAGAAGGCAGTTTTTACATCCATTTGATGGACTTTCCAACCGTTCTGAGCTACTAGTGCAAAGAGTGTCTGGATGGTGGCCCATTTTGCTGTGGGGGCAAAAGTTTCCTCATAATCGACCCCTTCCTTCTATGCAAAACCTTTTTCAAAAAGCCTAGCTTTGTGCTTGTCAAGTGAGCCGTCAGCTTTGTACTTGTTCTTGTAGACCCACATGCAACCAATTGGTTTGGTTCCAAATGGAGGATCAACCAGCTTCCAAGTGTCGTTCTTTATGAGGGCATCATACTCCTTTTTCATCGCTTCTTTCCATTCATCATGAGAAGCAGCTTCTTTGAAGGAAGTTGGTTCAAAATCTATAGACAAGTTCAATTCACAATCATAAGAAACATCCATATCAACAGGTGAATTAGAGTCATCTACATCACCTCCATTTTGTCGGTTTGAATTTCTGGTTCCTGTTTTTCCAATTTCATCAGGATGAACACTTTCAAGTTTCTTTGTCAGCCACTTTGGGGGACCTTTCTGAGATGGTCCATGCTGCTCTATTGATTGAGTTGGGACTGAATCAAGATTGAGTCTCCACTATCAATTACATCACTTAAAGCATCATCCATTGTTGGAGTTTCATTCGGGGGAGAGTGTTCTTCAGAAGAAGATTCCACATGTTGATCTAGAATAGGAATCCCCCCTTCAAGATGTGGAATCTAATTATCAAATTCTTGAAATGATTTTTTTTTTTAGCGAATATATCCAAGCGATCAAGTTGCCGCTCAACAACATTGTCAGATTTGGATGATTTAAGAAAAATTACGTCTCTAGATACAACAAACTTTTTATTTACTTCATCATAGAGGCGGTATGCTTTGGAGGTGTTTGAATACCCCAGGAAGATACACTTCCGACTTCTAGCACCAAGTTTGTTTCTATGTACCTTTGGTATCAAAGCATAACAGGTGGAACCAAAGACCCTGAGATGTTTTACCGAAGGAACATGTCCATACCACAATTCATAAGGAGTCTTGTTTCTTATAGCATTAGATGGACATCTATTCTTTATATATGCAACACATAGAACAGCATCAGCCCAAAACATTATCTTTACATTTTTGAAGAAAAGCATGGATCGTACCATATTCAAGATTGTTCTATTCATTCTTTCAGCTACACCATTCTGTTGGGGATTATAAGGCACAGTTGTTTGACGTTTGATCCCATGTTGGCGAAGATAGTTTTCAAATTCATTTGATGTATATTATTTTCCATTATCAGTGTGAATAGACCCAATATGAGATTGTGCATCATTTTCAATCCATTTATGAAAATTCTTGAATGTTTGAAAAGCATCAGATTTGTTCTTCAATAAATAAACCCAACACATTCTGGTGTAATCATCAATAAATGTCATGATATATTTATTTCCATTTGTAGAAGAAATAGGCATTGGACCACATAAATCTGAATGAATGAGTTCAAGCTTCCTATGTGCTCTTGAATGTGAATCATGAAAAGACTGTTTGCTATGCTTTCCTAGAATGCAAGCATCACATTGCTTATGTTTCCTAGGAATTGTAGGCAAACCAGCAACACCATTTTTCTTCAATAAGCGGAGACTGTCATAGTTTAAATTTCCAAATCTAGCATGCCATAATAAACTTGATGGAATTATACCTTCTTCATGATGAGAAATATATGAGAAATGTTGTGCATGAGCAGAGGTTCCTTGCAATTTGAGAAGCCTTTCTTCTTCTATTCCCCTCATGACAAGTGAGTGGTCAAATGCTTTTCTTACCTCAAGCTTGCCATCAAACATATGAATGGAGTGACGTTGCTGGCGGATGTGGACCAAGGGCAGCAAGTTTCTCTTGAGTTGTGGGAGATATAGAACATGATCCAGAAGAAATTGTGGAAGACCAGACAATTTCAGCCTGATTGTGCCAAGCCCTGATGGATTGATTTTTGACTGATCTGCAAAGTATACTGCTCCATCAACATTGTCAGTGAAATCTTCAAAAAAAACTTTTTTATGAGCCATGTGACAGGTTGCTCCTGAATCAAGCAACCAATCATTTTTTGAAGAAGAAAGTGAAGCATTAAACAAATCTTCATTTACTCCAATGTTACATTGTGCCTCAATATAGTGAGCGGATTCAGGTGCTTTACTTTTGTCTGTATCATCAGTTTTACCTTTCTGTTGGTTTCTTTTATGCTCAATTTTGTCCCATGGTAGCTTGCATGTAGAGGCATCATGTGATCCATTTCTTTTACAGTGAATGCAGTGTAAGTATGCATTTTCTCCTTGAGAATGTCTGCCCCCCCTGCCTCTGAAATATCATCCACTTCCTCTTCGTCCACCTCTTCCTCTTGTAGAATCATGAGCATGATGCTTTTCTTTATGAGCAAGGCACATAGTTTCTTCAGAAGATTCAGGGGCTGTCTTCTTTCCAAAAGCTTTCTCTCTTTCAGCAAACTTTTTCACAAGAGAGTCAAAGGTTATATCTTTGAGATTTCCATTTGCTTGCAAAGACTCAAGATAATTGGAGTAAGTAGGATAGAGTGCCTTGAGAAAAGCAATAAGAGGGATATCCAGCTCAACCTTAGTGGAATTGATATCATGCATTATAGACTTTACTTCAGATGCAAGAGTAAGAGGATCATTATTTTTCAGTTCAAGAGCGAAGAGTTTAATCATGAGCTGAACAACTTCAAGTGCAGAATGTGAGTCATAGAGTTCTCTCAGCTTTTGTAAGGCTTCAAAGGCAGTTGAATATGACGAAATATGGTGACTCACCTCTTCATTTATAGATGCTACGATCAATGCATAGGCTTTGCTGTTCTTGTTTTCCCAAATGACGAGCTCTTTGTCTGGGGTAGGTTGTACTGGGTCTTTGTCTCCTTCTCCGACACACACTCCTTTCCACAACTCATTGAAGATGAGGGTGTGTTTTATCATCCGGGACCATTCAGGATAGTTCTCCTTGCCAATGAGGACTATTCCTACCATAGAGATGATTGAATGCATTCTGTAAAAAAAGTACTTCTGCTCATAAAAAAAATACTTCTGCTGATATACAGTGAAATTGTACTCAAAAGGGCATTCAAAAGATTTCAAATCTCTTCCTTACACTACAACTTTATGCACTATATTTTCTTCAAACTTATTTTCTTCAAATCCCTCCAATGTTTGATAAAAGCATCCAGCATTTCATTGATATATCACTTCAATGTTTTAAAATGTAATATATTTATATATTACATATCACTTCAAACACATATAAAATTTTGAACAACGCATATACCAAGTGAATGCAGGTGTTGTATACACCAAATTAGTTCAACGCATACACCACTTTTGTATTCACCAAAACTCTTCTCAGCCAAATCAAAAAAATACCAATGAGTGCCTGAAAACTGCCAAAGCTTACCATTCAAATGATTTTGGATGATTTTTAAAAAACCGCGGAGCGCTGTATAGTTCAACGCATATACAGATTTTGGACGGGTGCCATTGCTTCAACAACACAGGAATATGTATAAACCCACAGAAACAGATTAAAGACTGTCAGCGATTGTTATAGACATTTTTGTGCCTTACAGCTATAAGCATGAAATGTCCATAATTCAAGGGATCCAAAGTCCCTAAAGATGTTGTTACAGCTCCTAAAGGAACAAGGTCAATCAATGACAGCTTCTCCCAGAAGTTCTCCACCAAAAACCACTCAGAAATAGTCAATTCAGGATCAATTCAGAGGCTCCACTAGCTTCCTACGTTTAAATGCAGAGACTACACTGGCTAGGTGCACTGCAACGCAGGTGGAAGCACTACCAGGGTGCGCTGAGCGGGAAATGACAAATGGCAAGCTCATTCAACGAGGTGGAAAGACCCTGGAAGCTTCCAGAATCTTCTCCAATGACACTTGCCTCAATGAATTCGACTAGTGATGAGTAAGAGGTTCTCAACCTCCAAGTGGAAGCAAGAACTGACAGAGAGAAGCCACAAGTAAAAACATAAGCTGACTCTTCCTCTCTTCTTACATCTATATATGGATCTCTCACGCAGAGGTTATAGAGGGTGGGAATTTGGTACTTTGCAGAGAATTGCTGTTGGTTTGAGATTGAGATTAGTACATTGGGTGATTTATGCTTTGTTGGAGGAGAGGAAGGGATTCCTTTGCTGGGAGGTAGATGCTGGATCGGAACTCACTTGATTGTATCTCCTCTTGGACTTTATTATCATATTAATAAACTATTTGAGTTTCTCCTACATGCTGTGTACCAATGATGTTTTGTTATGCTTACATGTTTAGCTTAATCTGATCTTGAGCTTTTTATGAATGTATATCTGTATCTTCGTGTAGTTTCTCTCTCTTGTGATCTTGCAGGAATTCAGTGAAGCTGGGCCGGTGAAGGAGCAAGGAGCTGGGAGCTACTGAAGAGAGGAGTGATTTGGATTGACAAACTAGCGGAAGACACAGGTTAGTTACATCCTTCTTCCTCCTTTACATTTCATAAAGAAGAAAACTCAATTAGTTTACCTCGTTTGTTGCTAAGGCACTATCACACCTTAGAGTGGGATAGGGGCATTCCGAATTGGATACTTTTCCCAACAACAAATTGGCGACTCCGCTGGGGAGAGTATCTTGTTAGTTTATTTGTGTTTCTATTGTTGTTCTTCTCATAAACTCAGGAGTGCCGAATCGAAATGCATTTGCCATTTTCAAATGCAAAGTAGAGATCTGCCACTCTAGTCCACTCACTGGGCCTATTTTTATGATCTGAACAAACTGATCCACAAGTGCTCTAACAGCCCTTTGTGATAGATCTTAGTCCTCCTTTAAATCATCCTCCTAATTGATAGCTTTGATCCGGCCAAAAATTGTAGATTTAACTGCAAACCGTGACCCAGAACCCAGAAACAACTCTCGTTTCTGCTTCAGCGCAGACTCTGTGAAGAGGTTCTACATTTCAATGCAGGTCCCGTGAAGGATACCTGCGCTGAAGTTCAGTTTCTCTGTGCTGAGGGTGCGCTGATCAGCCTTTGCCTTGTGCAGCTGTGGTTCCCTGCTTCCTTTTGCTCAGTTTTATCTCTGTTCTTTTGCAGCCTGTTATCAGTCAGTGTACCTATCTGAAACCCCTTTTCTTTGCCTCAATTCCGCCTCAGTTGTATAAAGAAATTGTATTTGTTCTTTGTGTATTTGTTACATCATTTGCAGTTTCCCATTACAAAAGTAAACTGGTCATACTGTCGCCCTTAGATCTAGACCTACCGTAAGTGTCGTTTTGATCTTAGGAGTGAGTTTGTTTGCTGTTCACAGTTGATTACGCTTTTACTTTTGTCGTTTGGTTTGAATTTATGCATTTCTAGTGTCGAAACAAGTAAATCATAAAGTGTCGTATTTTCTTTTTGATTTCGAAAAAGGAACTTGTTTATGTTTTCACTTGAAATCGAATTCAAATTTGTACAACAGCTTTCTTTTTAGGCATCAATATTAAGAAAGAGAAAACAAATACATGCATTTGTGCATTTGCATTTTGATAGTTTGCATGCTTTGATTTAGGAAAAGTGCATTTATAGTGTGCTCTATGCTCTTCGAGAAAAGATTGTGTCTTTCTTTTCCCCTTGTAGCTAGGATTTTCATTGTTGAAAAGATATAAAAGCTTGCTTATCATCTTTAGACTGCATTTAGGAATTGTATCATACATCTCGTGGTGATCCAAAAAGGCAAAATTCTAAAAAAGATCAACCTAAAATAAATTGAATGAACTTAACAACGCTTTGTAACTTAACGCACAACATAGAGGTCTAGGCTAGAGACGTGTTCCGGCCTTGTAAAACCTGGTGGCTGTCGATCTCGCTGATGGTTGGGTGATTCCTCCTGAGAGACGATAGCGCCAGTATGGATTGTGCTCCCACGTACTGTCGAGTATATATTGGGAGACCCCTATAGGAATAAAACCTTTATCCTTAGGAAGCTGTGTCGGCCGCCCTACTGATCGCAATGCACTGAACACAGCATTCGGGAAGATTGACCGCCTGTACCTTAAAAAGTATTCTGCGGTTTTGCGAAAAGTTTGGCACACCCTCTACCTAGAACTCCAGAGCAGTTCCTTTTGGCCTTTTTCAGACTCTATAACGGAAAAAGTCCATCCGAGCATTTTTCACTTCGGGCTCGTTAAAACATCGAAGGCGACTAGAGTCATCTTTAGCTTTTTCTCGACTCTTTAAAACTGAAAAAGCAAGTTGTGTCTAAAGCGTCTAAAATTCATTTAATTCGGAAACACACTTTCCCCTTTTTTTGGTATTTTGGTTGATCGAGTAATCCGCAATCGTGGAAGAAAGTCAATTGAAACCCCATCGTTCGCGGAGGCTTATGAGTCAACCGTCTTTGTCTCCGGAATCGAAAACAGTACGGACAAAGCAAACTCATTTAACCGGTTTGAAATCTCCTATCAAAGTTAGAACAAGTGTTCCAACAATGTCTGAGATTCCGGTTACTCCAAACATTTCTGGAAACCCTGCTTCTATAGAAGAAGTTCAACAGCCACAGAGGGACAGTGATACTGATCCTAGTCTGAGAGCAAACACTTGTGTTACTGAACCAGCTCCATCTGTAACCGGTTCAGAGAGTCTTGTTCTTCAAACATCTGTCGCTGTTGATTCAACCCCTTCTTCGGCACCAGAAATATTTTACGGACCTGACGGTCTTCCCCTTCCACCTGGTTTGATTGCAATAGAGGAAATTGTAGAAGATCCGCAAGCAAGTACTCCAACACATTTTGGAGTCGGGGTCACTCTATTTCCTTCGACATCAGAAGTTAGTCTACCACCAGTGGAAGTTCCTGTAGAATCGCTAGGTAATCTTTTGGATAGACTCGAAATGTCTGAACAACCGTCAACATCTAGGACTGTGTCGAATGACACAGCGACAACAGAACTCCCTGCCGTCACTCCGACAATGTTTGCCGGCATACCATCTGTCCCGACTAGCTCACAACCGCTAGAAGGAGTCCACCCAGGGACTATTTCGACAGTATGGTCCGTTCCTGTTTGTTCCTCTGGAATAATATCCGGCAACTCTTATGTTGAGACTCGCCAAATTGATCCATTTGGAGGTCAATTTGGGCAATCCAGTCCCCAAGGACAGACAATCCCCTTGAGTTCCGAATTGCCACCGTATGGGGGGCAGTATGCCCTTTCATTACCCCCTCCGGGAGGATATCCATACAGGAGTTCACAACAGTATTCAGGTTATACTGGAGTTACATCAAGTGGTTGGCTACCTATACTACCCCAACAACCAAGGGTTGTGTATTCTATGCAACAATGTGTACCTATGTCGAACATCCCGACTACACCAGCTATTGTGACCGTGTCGCAAGTTCAAACGTTGCCTGTTGTATGTCAACCTCAGATTTCTCAGGTTGTAATGCAACAGCCCCTTGACCCTGTGACTCAACCACAATCGCCTACTGGTGGGGCGACGCAGGTCCAAACGGGTACAATTACCCCACACCTTGGTCCAACGGTTAGTATAGCGCAACAGAACATGGCTTTGCAACCGTGGCTGGTGCAATATCAACAACCACAATTCCAACAGGTATACCAAGGTTCTGAGCAGTAGATCTTTGCGAACAGTGGACAACCGTACATTCAAAATAGTCAAAATCAACCGCTTTACGGTGGTCATGTCCACCAACCGTATCAGTCATACCAGCATCAATTACATTATGCTGGTATGCAAAGGCCAACTGCTCAGGCAATTCCATCGTATCCTGGGTATGCTTCACCTAACCCGAATCAACAGTTACCATTCGTGGCAACTTTAGAGTTACCCGATTTACACCGGTTAACAAATGATTCAATTGCTTACGCCCCTTGGTGGCCAGCGATTCCTCACAAACTTCCTTCAGATATTCCTAAATTCAATGGAAATCCAGGAGAAGACCCATCGAATCATGTGATGACATTTCATCTATGGTGTTCATCAAACACCCTAAACGATGATTTGATAAGGCTTCGCCTTTTTCAGAGGACGTTAACGGGTCCAACGGCAAAATGATATATTGAATTACCTAGAGCCTCGTTCGACAATTTCAGCACCTTAGCCACGACTTTCTTAACCCATTTTCAATTACCGATAAGGTATGAAACGGGAACAGAAATCTTAACCAACTTTAAACAGACAACGGCCACTCACATATCTGATCATATACATGAGTGGCGACGTCGTCGTAGGATGGTAAAAACGTACATTCCCGATCAGCTATTAGCTGAATGGTTTATCAAGTCGTTACTTCCTACCATAACGGAAGATGTGGCGAAGGGGGGAGTCATAATGGAAGAGAAAGTTATCGCTCGTGCGTAATATCTAGACTTGGTCTATACTCAGTCTGGCACGCTCTACGACAAAATACCTGACGTCCCTAGACCGGAATTCTCAATTCCTCCTCCTCCTAAATCAAACAATGACTCTCATGCCGGTGATGACGTGATTGGCACGACAAACGCCAAATCGACAAAGGCCAACTCCAATAAGGCCCGTAAGATTTCAGATCAAAATGCAAAAGACGAAATTCTTGCTTCGGAAGTAAATGTCGTATCAGCAGATAAAGGTAAAGAAACCAAACAACCAGGAAGCAAGAAGAAACAAATCAAAGGGAAGAAGAAGAAACAAGGAGAGTCATCTCCTGAAAAAACTTCTTCAAACCCTCCTGGAGATAGGAAACCACCCCCCTTCAGGTGTCAGATATGTGATGAGAATCACTGGACGAAAGAATGTCCATACAAAGCTGAGCTTAAAAGATTCTTTAAGAGTTCGCAAACCTCAGCTGTGTTAACTGACCCGTTTCCAAATCCAGGCACAAATCTGGTTGATAGTGGAAATGCTTCCCCGTCGCAAGTGCTAATGTTGTCGATTTCGAAGCATCAAAATGATGCTTTGATTCCGACAAGGAACAAAGATTACGGGAATCCGCAGCTGTCGAACGACAAGGAAAAAGATCAACCAAGCAGTTCGACAACAACTTCGACAGAAGTTGTACCACCCATCATTCCTGAATTAACAATAAAACCACCGAAGGGAGTAGTACACAAGTCGACATTTAATCCTCGTGCCAGAGCAGCGCAGCATTATAACATAGTGGAAGATTTGGCCCAATCGCCATCCGCTATGTCGACTCTTGAAGTACTACAAAATTGCCCATCCCAAAGGCAGGCTTTGTTATCAGCCATTGGTGGGGTTGATCCTAAGGATTCCAATCTTGTATCCTTTGACCACAAAGGATATGATCCTCAGTTACCAGCTCAACTAGCTTTCCTTATCCAAGTGAAAGCCCTCAACAAAACTGTTCATCGAACAATTATTGATGAGGGGGCATCTACATGTATTATGTCGATGAGTTGCTGGAAAACTTTAGGATCTCCAACCTTGTCGCGATCCACGACAACATTAAAAGCATTCGACGGAAGGACATATACCCCATATGGTATCCTAAATAACTTGAAGGTTGAACTAGGGGGAAAAACAGTAGAAATAGATGTTGAAGTCATCGATGGGAATCTTGATTACAACATCCTACTAGGAAGACCGTGGATCTATGCCATGGCAGCTGTTGTGTCGACCTATTTTAGAAATATTGCATTCCCCTTTCAAGGGGGGATTATGATCGTCGACCAACAAAACTTCCTCCCTAATGGTTCGCAAGTTACAGGAAGCATTCCCATGATCCATGGAAGCCCCCATTCGCTTCAGGATATCAGAGTAGGCCTACTAAAAGATCCTATACTAATGGGAACTTTCGCTCTTCCACCTCCAAATCGACTTGGCGGAAGTAGTGTCGATAGGTACCTGCAATATGATATCTTCCACGAAGATCTCAGAAGACGATATCAACATGGATCATGCAATGGTTTTGCCCCCAAGCCCAATAGAAATATTGTAGCAATCAATGTTTCTGGCATGGGAGGCGAACCCAAATCAACGCTCATCAAGCGTTTGGGTAGATAGGTCTAGAGAATATGGTACCCCTTTAGATCCTTGGTCGCGAGTGCATGGAACCGACGAAGGAATTCTACAATCAATGTTGATTGAAGGTGCACCATGGAATGATTGCCACCATCGTTCCCTTCTTCCAGATTATGAAGAAGATACTCAATATGACCTTTATCACCCTACAGTTTTTGAATTCCTATCAAATACTGTAAATACGGTGGATTCCGAGCGAAACTTATCCAATATTGAAGAGACTATAGCCATAAATATGTTAGGGTCCCACCCTAACCCCCTTATTTATGTCATGGGATCACGTCATAGTCAAGAGTCAATAAAGCCCATATTAATATTTGTAAGTGGTTAACCCACAATTAATGACGGGACCACAGTTAGTTGCAAATGGGTGGTAGTATTAGATAGATGGTAAATGGGTGGTAGTATTAGATAGATGGTATTAATAAAACCCACGGTATTGGCTCGTGGTATTGCATGTATGAGTCATATATAAAGGATAGAGACTCCCTGCGAGGAGTATCATGTCTTGTTTTTGTAATCGAGCTCTGCTCTATTGGAGGTTGCCCCCTCGAAGAGGCCTGTGAACATTTCTCTCTGAATAATAAAATCATTGCTATTCTATGTTCTGGGTATCTTTTCTTCGCATATTCTGTGTTCTGGGTATCTTTTCTTCGCATGTTCTGTGTTTGGGTATTACTTTGCAGGTTAAGAGCATAACAAGTGGTATCAAAGCACTTTCCAGGGCTCGGTGGGATCTCCAAATTTTAGCAAAAATTTTTTTTGGCTAGAGACGTGTTCCGGCGTCTTTAAACCACGGGATCTATCGTTAAGCGCATAAACCTACGGATTTGGGGAGGCATGCACGCAGGAAATACAAGAGGTGGTCACGTCTGTTGGACTCCCTTGTAACCCCTGTGGGTACCCCTTCGAGCAGTAGCACATTAGACAGAACCGCGCACGGACTGTCTTCCACGTACCCTCTGGGTATATAGGAATCCCCCTAGCTCCCTTGAAACCTCGCCATAGATAAACCTTCGGTCGTCTTGTGGCTACAGTACACCGAGAACAGCACTCGGAGAGATTACTCGCCCGTACGATAGGGTAGTCGGGTTGTACGACTAAGGGTACGGTTGATCCTCCTTAGTTAGAGCCCTGCAACATTGGGTCGAGTACTACTGTCAGACCCTTATGTATATTGCGATCTGTAGCCCCTGACACTCCTCAAGGCCATAGTTCCCTTTCTATCAGGGGATCACACATCATCTATTCCAGATCAGCAAGTGCAGCAGCAGCAGACATCAGTCTCACAACTCCATCAGATCAGCAGCAGCAGACATCAGTCCCGCAGCTCCATCAGATCAGCAGCAGAAGTTGTTCCACCATTCAGATCTCTCAGATCCACCAGATCGGAGTAGTTGTGAAGGGTTCCTGTACCTGGATATAATTTTCGCAGGACTTTTGGCGGCATTGACATTTTGAGGATTTGGCGACTGTAGTATTGATCAGGAAGGAGTAAAACTCCGTTAGGAGTTTTCCAAAAAAAAAAAAGTCTGAGATCTTCCGGGGCGCTTATTGGTGACCTAGCCCATCAGAATCAGGACGACGAGCTGAGCAAGGTGGTACCATTCAATTTCTTAGTAAAAATTTTTTGGCGGTCCCAATTTTTCATCAGGTTGGTGTATGGTAGAAACTCGCGCTCAAGCAATGGCCAATGAAAGGATAGACAAAATTGAAGACAAGGTGAACTCCATCCAATTTTCGGTGAACGAAATACAACATGAGATTAAAGGAATAAGTATCCAGATACAGAACGCAATGAAGGGCAAGGAGCCAGCCCACGAGGAGGTGAATAATGGTCATGAATACCATGAGGGTGAGTCTAGCCACTCTACCCACGTCTGGCACACCCACCCACCACCCAGTCAGCGACCTCCCAAGTTGGATATGCATAAATTTGACGGTTCTCACACGTCCGCATGGCTAGCACAAATGGAGCAGTATTTCCAATTGAATCATATCATAGATGAGGGGACTAAGCTTATGGTGGGCACCATGTACTTGGACAATGAACGATGGCAATGGAAGGAATGGCATCAGCGTTGCAATGGACATTTTCAGAATTGGGCCCAATTTGCCAATGCTCTTCGAAATCGCTTTGAACAGGAAGACTCTTTTTTGGGGCGTCTCACTAAGCTCCGACAGACAGGTACAGTGGAGGAATATATTACTTCTTTTGAAGCCTTAGCCTTCCGCACTAAGGGTCTCACAAATGAGTTCTACATGGAGTGCTTTATCAGCGGTCTTAAAGAAGCCATCAAAGCTCAGGTTCTACTCCACCACCCTCCCACATGGACAGAGGCTTGCCAGGTAGCTCGTAAGGTGGAACGTGCATTAACAGCCCAATCCAGCCGCCCCAACTTCACCGCTAAGGGTCGTCCCTCACAGGCTCCTAACATGACTTAGACACTTAAGATTCAAAAGGTGTCACTTGCGGAAATGGCCGAAAGAAGGAAGCAAGGACTATGTTACTACTGTGATGAAAAATATTCCCCGGGTTAGAAATGCAAACAACCCAAGTTTTTTCAAATAGATGCCACTGACTACAGCTCCACCGAGGAACATCCACCACTTGAGGAACCAGAGGCGATCGAAGAAGATAACCAAAAGGATATTGTATCTGATGAACCAATTATTTCGCTAAATGCATTGGCAGGAATTTCTTCCCCTCAAACTCTCAAAATTAGGGGTTTCCTTAAACATCGCCCAGTAGTAGTCTTGATTGATAGTGGAAGTACCCATAATTTCATCCATCAAAAGATCGCTGAAGCAGCACATTGTTTTGTCCGGGCAGTTTCTAACTTCCAAGTCCAGATTGCAGATGGGGGCACAATGAAATGTGAAGGTCGCTGTGAAAATGTCAAACTTCAAATGGGGGATTATCAATTGAAAACCCACATGTTTGCAATACACATGGGGGGTTGCGACGTTGTCCTAGGCACGGAATGGCTCCGCACTCTTGGGCCAATCACAATGGATTTCCAGGAGTTATATATGAGTTTTAAGCAGAACAACTCCACACATACCCTCTGTGGACTACAGGTGGGAGCCCCCTCTATCATCAGCTCGCATAGGATGGAAAAATTGTTAAAAAAGGGCCATCATGGAGTCGTAGCTCAATTTAATGCCATCCAGGTAGTCGACACCATGTCTCTGCCAATTCATCCTGAGATGCAACAGATTTTAAATAAACATCGGACGGTCTTTGACAAGCCTCATGAGCTTCCACCCTCGCAAGGGGAACATGATCATAGCATCACATTGGTTCCAGGGGCCCAACCCCCAAATGTGCGGCCATACAGATATCCGTTCACCCAAAAGAATGAAATAGAAAAAATCATCAAGGAATTGTTGGAAGCAGGTGTCATTCGTCCCAGCATTAGTCCTTATTCATCCCCAGTGGTCATGGTCCTCAAGAAAGATGGGGAGTGGCGGATGTGTCCCGACTTCAGGGCCCTCAATAAGTTGACAGTCAAAGATAAATTTCCCATCCCGGTGGTTGACGATTTGCTGGACGAACTCAATGGGGCTCAATTCCTCACTAAGTTGGATCTTCGCTCAGGCTACCACCAAATTCGCATGAAGGAAGTCGACATTCCCAAGACGGCTTTCAGAACTCATGAAGGCCATTATGAGTTCCTGGTCATGCCATTTGGTCTCTGTAATGCCCCCTCTACTTTTCAGAGCCTTATGAATCACCTCCTCAAACCATATCTCAGAAAATTTGTCCTTGTCTTCTTCGATGACATCCTCATCTATAGTGGCACTTGGGCGGCACATCTTCAGCATGTAGATCTACTATTGCAACTGCTCCGACGCATAAATTATTTTTCAAGATGTCTAAGTGTTCGTTTGGCATGGAAGAAGTTGAGTATTTGGGCCAAATTGTGGGGCGTGAAGGTGTCAAGGTGGACCCCAAAAAGATCCAGGCAATGCAAGAATGGCCTCAACCTAAGACCTTGAAAAGCTTGAGAGGATTTTTGTGTCTCACAGGCTATTATCGTAAATTTGTCCGCAACTATTGCCGCATAGCGAAGCCCCTAACTCAACTCCTAAAGAAAAATTCCTTCTTCTGGAATGAGGAAGCACAACAGGCATTTACCGCTCTCAAAACCGCCATGTGTTCCACTCCCGTCTTAGCACTACCTGACTTCACCAAATCCTTTGTCATTGAATGTGATGCTTCGGGTACAGGTATTGGAGCGGTCTTAATGCAGGAAGGGTGACCATTGGCCTTCACCAGCCAATAACTAAGTGGGAGGAATCTGGGCCAATCTACCTACGAGAAGGAAATGATGGCCATCTTACATGCAGTCGATACGTGGCGACGTTACTTGTTGGGGCGACGTTTCCAAATCCGCATAGATCATCACAGTCTTAAATATTTTTTGGAGCAACGCCTATCTTCCCCACAACAAAATAAATGGTTAGCCAAAATGTTGGGATATGATTATGAGATCATTTACAAGAAAGGGAAAGACAACAGTGTAGCAGATGCATTGTCGCGCCAATTTGAGGAGGAAAGTACTCTGCTCGCAATTTCCCTCCCCATTCCAGACTGGATTGAAGAGGCTCGCAGAGAATGGTTTTCACATCCCGGGCTTTCCCAACTCATTTCTCAATTGTAGGTAGATCCTAATTCCAGCAAGGGCTACTCGTGGCAGAATGATATTCTTCGCTACAAGGACAGAGTCGTAATATCACCAACATCCACCCTCAAAAGTCGCATTTTGGCTGAATTGCACTCATCTCCCATTGCAGGACATTCGGGCTTTCAGAAGACGTATGCTCGCACCAGAAGATCATTTTTTTGGACCGGCATGAAACAGGACATCCTTAATTTCATAGCAGAATGTGACGTCTGTCAACGCCACAAAGGGGAAACCGTCAACACACCAGGCACATTACAACCATTGCCCATTCCAGCGTCAATTTGGACGGAGGTCTCCATGGATTTCATTACAGGTCTTCCAAAGTCTAGGAACAAGTCAGTCATCATGGTGGTTGTGGACCGACAATCGAAGTATGCTCATTTCTGCGCCCTACCCCAACCGTTTACACCAACTTTGGTTGCTCAAACTTTCATGGATCAGATCTTCAAATTGCATGGCATGCCCACTTCTATTGTGTCCGACCGCGACCCGATCTTCACCAGTAATTTTTTGCAGGAACTCTTCAGAATACAAGGCACTCAACTCAAACTCAGTACTTCATATCATCCGCAAACAGATGGTCAAACCGAAGCCGTCAACAAATGTCTAGAAACCTACCTTAGGTGTTTCACTTCAGAAAAGCAACACCTTTGGGTACAGTGGTTACCTCTGGCTGAATGGTGGTATAACACCAACTATCATGCCACCACCAAAATGACTCCCTATGAAGCAGTCTATGGTCAACTTCCGCCTTCCCCTACTTCTTATCTCACGAGGTGGTCCAAAGTACAAGCCGTGGATCAACTCCTACAACACCGCGCAACCATGCTCGCCCATCTGCGCGAGAATCTTCATCAAGCTCAGAACCGTATGAAGCAACAGGCTGACCAACATCGCTCAGAGCGCCAATTTCAAAAAGGGGATTAGGTCTTTTTGAGGCTGCAACCATATAAGCAAACATCACTCAAAGACAAGGGTTGTCAAAAGCTCTCTCCAAAATTCTACGGACAATACCAAGTACTTCAGCGCATTGGAGAACTGGCTTACAAGTTGGCTTTGCCACCTACAGCAAAAATCCACCCAGTTTTCCATGTATCGTGCCTCAAGAAAGTGATTGGGAACAATTGCCGAGTTCAAACCAGTCTACCTGAATTGGACGAAGAAGGGTCAATATGGCTTCAACCTGAATAGGTTCTAGACACACGAGACAAGCACCTGCGCGGCCGCATGATTAAGGAGGTCCTCGTCAAATGGAAAGACACCTCTCCGGAAGATGCAACTTGGGAACCAGCCACTATTCTTCAGCAGTTTCCGCAGCTTCAGCCTTGAGGACAAGGCTAGTCTTAAGGGGGAGGGCATGTTAGGGTCCCACCCTAACCCCCTTATTTATGTCATGGGATCACGTCATAGTCAAGAGTCAATAAAGCCCATATTAATATTTGTAAGTGGTTAACCCGCAATTAATGACAGGACCACAGTTAGTTGCAAATGGGCGGTAGTATTAGATAGATGGTATTAATAAAACCCACGGTATTGGCCCGTGGTATTTCATGTATGAGTCATATATAAAGGATAGAGACTCCCTGCTAGGAGTATCGTGTCTTGTTTTTGTAATCGAGCTCTGCTCTATTGGCGGTTGCCCCCTCGAAGAGGCCTATGAACATTTCTCTCTGAATAATAAAATCATTGCTATTCTGTGTTCTGGGTATCTTTTCTTCGCATATTCTGTGTTCTGGGTATCTTTTCTTTGCATATTCTGTGTTTGGGTATTACTTTGCAGGTTAAGAGCATAACAAAATATCTCGACTAAAACAAATGTTGTAGAGAATATTTATGTTGGCAAAGGTTGTTCTCCTTCAGAACTGGAAATATATAATGCTCTTTTTCGCGAGTTCAGAGATGTCTTTGCTTGGTCATATGATGAAATGCCAGGCATCGACTCGAGTATCGTTGAACACGAAATTAAGATGTATCCAGATGTCAAACCGGTAAGACAACAGCTCAGGCAGGTGCACCCCAAGAAAGCCGTTGCCATTAAGGCAGAAGTTGAAAAACTTCTCCATGCTGGTTTCATCTACCCGATTCCTCTAACCGATTGGGTATTGAATATTGTCCCTGTTATGAAGAAACAAGGGACAATTAGAGTGTGTGTCGATTATAGGGATGTAAATCAAGCTTGTCCGAAAGACAACTACCCTACACCCTTCATCGACCAGATAATTGATGAATGCGTCGGATGTGAAATCTTTTCATTCATGGATAGATTTTCCGGGTATAATCAAATAAATATCTGCCCACAGGACCAGTCAAAGACTGCATTCATTTGTCCGTGGGGCACATTCGCATATCGAAAATTACCCTTTGGTTTAAAGAATGCAGGGGCGATGTTTCAGAGGGCAATGAATCATGCCTTCCATGACATCAAAAACATCATTCAACCATACCTCGACGACCTTCCATCTCATGCGCGAAAGGGTACTGATCAACAGCAGCATTTAAGAGCGATATTTCTACGTTGCCGACACTACAAGATACGACTCAATCCGCACAAATGTGTATTTTGCGTCAGTTCTGGTCATTTACTTGGCTTTGTAGTCTCAAAGGATGGGATTCGTCTTGACCCTTGCAAGGTCCAAGCAATCATCAATTTGCCTCCACCTTCAAATTTTCTTCAGATTCAGAAACTCCAAGGGAAAGCAAACTTTCTGAGGAGGTTCATTCCAAATTACGCCGAACTCGCTAAAGGTTATACATGTCTTTTGAAAAAGGAGGTACCCTTCGTCTGGGCTCAGGTTGCGCAAGCTTCCTTTGATGCTTTAAAGGACTCCTTAATAAAAGCATCATTAATGTACGCACCCGATTATCAAAGAGACTTTAACCTGTATCTGGCTGCAGCAGATATGACCATCGCAATGGTTTTAGTTCAAGAAGTCGATGGAATCGAACACCCTATATATTATTTAAGTAGAAACTTAAATGATACAGAAAGTAAATATTCTTATGTTGAAAAACTAGCGCTTGCAGCTGTTCAAGTGATACAAAGGTTTCGACACTATGTCCTCTTTCGGAAAACTACCATTTTGTCTGATTGCAACCCCATGACTTATATATTGTTGCAACAGTTGCTGGGGGGCAAATATTCAAAATGGATAGCAATCCTTCAAGAGTTTGATCTGGAATTTGTAAAATCCAAATCAAAGAAAGCTCTAGTTTTCGCAGAATTATTGTGCGATCTCCCATCGTCGTCTAACGATGAAACATCCGAAGAATCAATCGTGGACGAGAATTTGTTTCTGATATCTACAAGCAATGAGTGGTATGGAGATATAATAATTTATCTCCAAACCCAAAAGTTCAGGCCTAACACCTCTCACTCAGAACAGAAACGTATACGATACCGAGCAAAAGACTACATATCGTCGGTAATACGCTTTACCGTCGTGGTATCGATACAGTCCTGAGAAGGTGCCCCACCCATGAGGAGGCCGAAAAAGCCCTGAATGAGTGTCATTCAGGCGCGTGTGGGGGGCATCAATCTGGATATGCTACAGCACAAAAAATCTTACGAGCAGGATACTTCTGGCCAACCATGTTCAAAGATTGCATAACCGCAGTCAGAAGTTGCCATGCTTGTCAATTTTTTGATGGCAAAACCAGAAGACCACCCGCACATTTACAGCCAATAGTTGCTGTTGGGCCTTTCGCCAAATGGGGCATAGATTTCATGACATGTAACCCCACCTCGACCAGGGGGCATGGGTATATTATAGTCGCCATTGACTATTTTACCAAATGGGCCGAGGCGATGCCTACATTAGATAACACTGGTGAAACAACTGCCCTTTTCTTTTTCAATCATGTAGTCGCCAGATTCGGCGTACCATAGGCTATAGTTACGGATCATGGATCGCATTTTCGCAATCACATGATGGTTGAATTAGCTGCCAAGCTAGGGCTATCTCACGACAGCTCTACCCCGTATTATCCGCAAGCCAACGGACAAGTTGAAGCGATCAACAAAGTACTGAAGCGTTGTTGCAAAGGATGATCGGAGTTCACAAAAGAAGGTGGCACCTAATCCTGTACTCAGCCTTGTGGGTTTACCGAACATCGGTAAGGAATGCGACTGGGTTCACGCATTTCCAACTGGTATACGGCCTGGAAGCAGTCTTACCAGTCTAGTGTGAAATCTCGTCTCTTAAACTCGCAATTGATCTCCTCCCCGGAACTTCAGAAGAAGAGGCCCGTTTCTTGGAATTAATCCAATTGGATGAAACCCGTCGTGATGCCGCTTTGGCTAACGAAGCCCATAAGAAACGAGTCAAGGCGTAGTTCGACAAAAACGTCAAACCCCGTGTCTTCTCAGAAGGTGACTTGGTCTTGCTTTACGACCAAGAATCCGATAAATTGGGAGCAGGTAAATTTAATTCTTTATGGATGGGCCCCTATATTGTTAAACGAGTGTTAGCGAAAGGAGCCTACGAGTTAATGGATTATGACGGAATTCCACTGGCGCAACCCTGTAATGGGTTGTACCTCAAGAGTTACTATGCTTAAATAGTAACCAGTATGCTTTTGTTGTATTTTGTTTTCACTAAAGTGTTTGTTTTGGTTGAGTAATCCACCTTTTTACATTTATTGCAGATGTCAAACCTTTTGGAGACATGTGTTGGATACGCCGACGGAGCGAGTCGTAGTTCGCGGAACCTGTCCTCCGCAACCTGGGCCATTTTTTATCCAAGCGACGAGTTAGTAAGTTTCAGAGGTGTATGTATTGGGCAATCAACGAATAACATCGCTGAGTATAGCGCGTTGATAGAACTGCTCTCTGATGCCATCCATCACCCATGGTATACGCCGACTAATCGTCAGGCTAGACTCACAACTCGTAATACTACAACTCAATGGTATATATTCCGTCTGAAATCCAGCCATTTATCGCATGTTCCTAAGGGTTAGGATTTTGGAAAGACAATTTGATTTAATTCAATACCAACATATTTCCAGAAACTTAAACACATTAACCGACTCATTAGCGAACTATGTGTTAGATAGACATTTGCGGCATTTATAAAAAGAAACACATCATCAATGTTGTACATGTGGATCACATAACCCAACCAGAATAAAACCCCGAAAATCAATATATATATATATATATATATATATATATATATATATATATATATATATATATATATATATATATATATATAAGCTGTTTATGGTTTACATATAATATTCTGTAACCAAGACAAAATCGGTCACATGACCCAAAAACTCAAAATGCTAGGGGGCACCCTAGTCTAGTGATGCTCATGATAGCACGTCACGGCCTGTGCGATCATGCGTAAGAGACGAGTCCATCGGCTAGGCACACCAGTAGTATGCCGCTACAACTGTAAAGGTAACTCGTCGATCCTCACATCTGGAATGCCGAGAGTAAGGCTCTCAACCTGCTCCTGCACAGCTGTGAGGATCTCGGCCACATCAAGGTCACGAAGAATAACCCTCCCGGCAGCCTCTCCTGCTGGGGCAGCAGCTGGCGCTCTCGGGCGAACTGCTGGACGAACAGGACCAACATCTGCATGCACACATGAGTTTGATTAAAGTCTTGATAGAATAAAGCACAAGTATATTATGAATAAAAACAGTAAACAGTGATATGGTCGAAGATTTTACCAATAGCGCCCCACTGCTCGCCGTCCGGCAGTACTAAATCCGGATCACCTCGTAAGTCCATGCCAACATATGGATACTCGGAATAGACCATCTCCTGACGCTCAAACCACCTGAAGAAGGTATCAGAAAAAGAAATCTGAGATTGACCAGCATGCCTAGACATGTGGTCAACCCATCTCTGCATGCATGGTTCAGTAGGAGAAGGCAAGTCGAGTGCAATGTGCTGTGGCTACATCAGTGGTATCTTCTCCAAAGCAAAGGCGGTCAAAATAGAACCGAACCCAAAGTTCTTCAGCCTCCCGTCCTTTACCTTGGTCAACTGAATTTTCATCTGAAGAAGTACTGCATCACACCAGTTGAATATTTTCGATTGGAGGCACTCCAAGGCATGCTGCATATAAGATCTGTTGGCCACATGAAGAGACGCACTACCAGCCATCCTACCAATAGTGTACAGGATAGACCTAAGGGACCTGTCAGCAACCTCAAGGATAACGATCTTGCCGTCTTTACTCGGCTGAGATCCTTCCCTGCAATACTGGTGGACATAATCTCTCACAGAGTCACTCCGTCGGGCCGAACCTGACAAAGAGATAGGGGCACCCCGCCTCGACAAGCCAGTTAAGAAGTAAATGTCTACTTCAGTTAACGGGATAGATTTGCCCCTAATCTGGAAAACTTGGTTGATAGGATCCCAAGCATCGAGCAAATACTGCAGTAGGTTGATCTGCTGTCTCATGCTAGAGATGCGGAAGAACTTCAGCAGACCACAGTTCCGCAGCGCGTTCACCGTAACCGGATCATGTAGGGAAATCATGTCCTCTTCTTCATGTTCTCGTTCTCGCCATGTAAGGGTCATTTTGCTCCAATATCTCTGAAAAACAAACATGAGATGAGTTAGATCCTGGTTTTGATGAGAAATAGACAAAAATTTTCATCAAAAAATGTGCAATAAAATCCTTTTCTGTGCCCAGCGCACCTACACAGTGTTCCACCTGCATTGAAGGTCAAACTGCCTTCGTGCTACTTGACATTCAGCGCAGGTTTCGAGTGCACAAGGTGCACTGATGGCAGAGCGACCCCATCAAACCCCAGGGGCTCAAAAAAACAGGAAATCAAGCACAGAATGCAGAAAGGAAACCATGAAATGAAAGAGCTCAGGTTTAGCTCCTACCTGGTCCAGACGGCACTGAGAATCGTCGACAGAATCTCTCGAAATCAGCTGATGAAAATCAAGGGGGAAGAGGCGCCTCCAAAGCTCTAACAAACCAAGTTCAAATGAAATGGTAAAATGAGAGGTAAAAACACTTTTTAATAGCTTTTTACATAGTTCAAAGTGAAATATTAGTGTTTTAATCTCATTTTCAAGCAAATGTTATTCATTTCTAACTAGTTTGATGCAGCAATTGAGGGTACAGTACTATCTTTGAAAAGGCAAAGCTATTTATGGTAAAAAATCAAAACTAGACCATGAATTATCGAGCAGTTTTAGCACATAGTTCATGCTCGTTAAAAACTAAACATAAGACCGAGCAGTGTTTTTCCGCATTTAAGCTCGTTAAAAAATGAACTACCCTCCAGTAAATAACCACCGTGAACGTAACATTATCAGCCATTAAATCCTTGGTCGTTTTTGCACCGTCACCTCCACTTTTCCATTGGCCGATCGTTCACCTCCATATGATTGTTTACCCATTTTGAGGAACAGCTGCGAAGAGTGATTTCACTAGCCATCCTTGTGACACTGCCGTGATTGGAAAATTCCAACCCTTACCTGGAATCAGCTGCTAACCCGTTTTATCACTCGTTCCTCAAAAGATGAGTCTTCTTTAAGCTCTTTTCATCTGACTCGTAAAATATGAAAAGATTGCCGAGTTTTGGCCTTCCAGCTCGTTAAAGCGACCGGAAGTGTTATCCCTCCTCTAGATTTTAATCTTTTTGGACCTGAGGGATTATTGCACAAAAAGATCGAGCGCTTGTTTTGTTCGGCTCGTAAAAACTATCGAAAATTCATCCCTTCTGTATTGTTTTATACTTTTTCGGACTTAAGGGATTAGATGACGAAAAAGGACTTTCGGAGTTGACTTTACGTACCTTTTCAGACTCTCTAAAAATGAAAAGGGCCGAGTTATCTTTGTCGTTAGACTCGTTAAAAACATTAAATAGCGACAAACTTGTCTTTAGACGAGAACAAGTTTCACTATCGCTAGGCTCGTTAAAACATAGCGATGGGTTTGCCCGAAGGGAAAATTATAGAACAAGCATATGTTATCCTCCTCAAGCTTGACAAAAATAAAGAGGTACTGGTCAGCAATGACTGGGGAAAAATTGGGAAGAAACTCAAAGAACTTTATTGGTAGCAAGTCGCTCTTGAACCTGACACTTCCACTCCGTGCCAGAGTCGGGTTGGGTTGTTTCATTCACCGGTCACATCGTCATGGTCTCGCCATACCATCCACCTTTTGGGTAAATGCTACCAATCCATCACACAAATGTCGCCGGTACGTTCAAGAGAAGTCATCCAGAGAAGTCAACCGTGTCCCATCCACTACCATACATTATCCTTCATTCTTTCATGACCGCCACCCTGAACCATATATCATCAGATCGTTTTCACCTCCATCACAATCATTTGCTCCGTTCCGTGTCACTGATGTGGGATACATTAAGGCCCTCCTTTGACGGATCGCTTCTTGTCGACATCAGCTCATTATCCAAGAAGTTGATCTAGGGACACCCCCTTCAGTACTTTGAAGCTTGCATGCCTCAATGGCAAGTTTCTCACTTCCGGCGAGAGGTATACATCAATGACCTTCGACCGAAAGATTTTGCGTGGTGTTTGACGCCAAGTCCTTTATTCACACCACGTGAATTGTACTGCAGTACCTTGAGGGTCATTATCATTATCGGTGATTCCTCTCGCGCTTGTTAACGGTTTACATCATTGACCGGTAATCAAGCGATGTCTTTCCATGTTCGACTTCAGAACATTTCTCACATGGATCGACTTGTACTTAGAGTGAAGATCGAACGAGTTTGAAGACCCCGGATCTAGTTTCATCCATCCAGGCTGCGATATATATTCAGGAAAAATAAAGACATTGACATGTACAACATTGCAGCACAGACAATCATCCTATAGAAGGATGATGATTTCAGCAGGATCATCAGTCTATCAGACAATTGTCTGTCCTATGTACATAAAAATGAATTTATAAAGCTGAGCATGGGAATGCCCGCCTCAGCTAGATCATGAAAACAGTATGAAAAATAATGTATTGTATTGTATCTTATTACAGGTCTCCTCCCAGCATTGAATGAACTTCAGATCCTCCTAATAAAGCATTTCACCCGATAAACGGCCTCATAATTTAGGGGGCAACTTTTATAGACATTTTTGTGCCTTACAGCTATAAGCATGAAATGTCCATAATTCAAGGGATCCAAAGTCCCTAAAGATGTTGTTACAGCTCCTAAAGGAACAAGGTCAACCAATGACAGCTTCTCCCAGAAGTTCTCCACCAAAAACCACTCAGAAATAGTCAATTCAGGATCAATTCAGAGGCTCCACTAGCTGCCTGCGTTGAAATGCAGAGACTACACTGGCTAGGTGCACTGCAACGCAGGTGGAAGCACTACCAGGGTGCGCTGAGCGGGAAATGACAAATGGCAAGCTCATTCAACGAGGTGGAAAGACCCTGGAAGCTTCCAAAATCTTCTCCAATGACACTTGCCTCAATGAATTCGACTAGTGATGAGTAAGAAGTTCTCAACCTCCAAGTGGAAGCAAGAACTGACAGAGAGAAGCCACAAGTCAAAACATAAGCTGACTCATCCTCTCTTCTTACATCTATATATGTATCTCTCACCCAGAGGTTCTGGAGGCTGGGAATTTGGTAATTTGCAGAGAATTGCTGTTGCTTTGAGATTGAGATTAGTACATTGGGTGATTTATGCTTTGTTGGAGGAGAGGAAGGGATTCCTTTGCTGGAAGGTAGATGCTAGATCGGAACTCACTTGGTTGTATCTCCTCTTGGACTTTATTATCATATCAATAAACTATTTGAGTTTCTCTTACATGCTGTGTACCAATGATGTTTTGTTATGCTTACATGTTTAGCTTAATCTGATCTTGAGCTTTTTATGAATGTATATCTGTATCTTCGTGTAGTTTCTCTCTCTTGTGATCTTGCAGGAATTCGGTGAAGTTGGGCCAGTGAAGGAGCAAGGAGCTGGGAGCTACTGAAGAGAGGAGTGATTTGGATTGACAAACTAGCGGAAGACATAGGTTAGTTACATCCTTCTTCCTCATTTACATTTCATAAAGAAGAAAACTCAATTAGTTTACCTCGTTTGTTGCTAAGGCACTATCACACCTTAGAGTGGGATAGGGGCATTCCGAATTGGATACTTTTCCCAACAACAGCGATAACAAACTCGATCTTTAAAGAAGTTACAAATATTACATGTCTAAAACAATAGTTATCATCAATCCGTTTAAAAAGACCTGTAACAGTAGCAAAGAAGGGCATATGTACAAACCCTCCATGGAACTTCAGAGTCAAGATTCCTACAAAATTTAAACCGTATAGTCTTACTCCATTGCTCGTATTCTTTCAAATTACGAGTTCGGCCAGAGAAGAGTCAAGAAAAAAGGTTAGACACAAAATACGCAGAAGTTAAGCCTACGCTTAAGCTGTCTCATACCACTGCGTTAATATATGAGCTGTCTCCCATGCAGAGATACCAGGACTTGAATGTTCTCATACGCACGTGATACCACTTTCAGCAAAAGGATGACTGATACAGCATTTTCGTGTTGCGCCCATGGCTCGGTATGCGATATGGTATTATACGAAGATATGGTGCTAGGCAGCAGATACCAGGTGGGCAGATCGTTCAAAGATACAAAAAAGAGCTCAAGCAGTGGCCAACTACAAAAAATAAATGGAGACAGATGCAACCAAGGTGAGAATAATCAAGTGAAGGAATTCATGCAGTGGAAGCGTAGGTACAATAACACCTTTTTTTGAAACGTTTATGACAGTCAGAGAACTGAACAGTCAGACAGAGGGGTAGCTAATTTTATGGAGAACCTACTCAGCTATATGGAGAGCAGACAGGGAGTTACAAGGGACACAAAGGCTAAAAAGGAGTTGGCTCTGATACCATGTCAGCCCAGGCAGTAACTCCACAAAACAAATAACTGATTCGTCTATTATTCCATAGGTAGGTCATTGTTATATACAATAGGAGTGATTGTTCAGTTCATCTCCCGATGACTGTTCACTTCAGTATGGCCTATCATCTGCAAATGGATGATCAGACCGAAAGGGTAAACCAAGTGGTTGAGGAAATGTTGCGAACGTATGTAATGCAACAACCCACAAAATGGGAGGATTATTTACACCCAGTATAATTCGCATATAATAATAGGTACCATAATTCTCTTCTCATGAGCCCCTTTGAAGTTTTATATGGTCGTAAATGCAGGACACCCTTAAGCTAGAGAGGACCAAAGGATAAACTACTACTAGGGCCACACATGTTGGAGAAGATGGAAGAAATGGTAAAAAAGGTTCAAAATAATTTAAAGGCTGCTCAGGATTGGCAAAAGAACTTTGTCGATTGAAAGAGGAGTTTCTGAGAACTCCAGGTAGGACATCACGTCTACATTCGAGTGCAAGCCAAGAAAAGCACCTTGCAATGGGCCAGGTGTGCAAAGCTGGCACCCCAATATTATAGACCATTTCAAATCTTGGATCAAATAGGACTGATGGCTTATCAGCTTGCCTTACCTAGTCATATTCATGTACACAATGTCTTTCATGTCTCTCTACTTAAGAAATATGTATATGATGTTAAACCCATAATTCAATGGAAAGATATCCATTGAGGTATATCTATGCGTGAAGTGTATGTTATAAATAAGTTAGATAACTAGTAACGACTTTTTTTTTTTTTTTGCAATGTTTAGGTCAAACCAGAAGGTGAATTCTTAGTCAAACCTCTGGTTATACTAGATCGAAGAGAAGTAATGTTGTGGAAAACAGTTATCACCCAGGTTAAGTTGCAGTGGCAGCACTTTGGGCTGGAAGAGGCTACTTGGGAAGATGAACAGGTCATGAAAGAGAAATTTCCAGGTTTCTTTGCGAGAGGTGAACATCGGGACAATGTTCCATTTTAGGGGGGAAGATGTAATATCCCCAATTAATATAAATATTTTAATTTTACTACAACCAAACAGATTATTACTATTTGTTTGAATTATGAACTATTTTTGAATTTATGTTATTAAAGGATAATATTTTACAGTTATGGATAAATACTATTCTTTTCTTACTAGGTAATTAGTTATGGAAACAGTTACCTATTTCAAAACTAAATCCTAGAGTATAATACAGTAAATGATCAAGAGGATGGGGATGAGATCAGGAACTGAGAAACAAGAAAACTGTGCTGAAGGGTCAGACATTTTGAAAAGGGCTATGTCTGGTAAGGATCAGATAGCCAGTAAATGATTGAATCTCTGAGGTCGAGAACTCCTGAAGCCAGGAGTATCACGGGGGGAGATTGACCAGATTTGGTATCTCAAGGAGGGGAGGAATTAAGTGAAAATTGTGATTATAAGTCAATCCGGAGTAGCGGAAAACAAATAAGTAAAGGGGAATTTTTGTTAAAGCTATTTATTTCAATCTAGCTTGTCTGTTAAGACTAAGTCGATAAATCATGTCTGTAGTAACTACCATAACTTGATTTACAGGATCTCTAACCTTTAATCATGATGAGAAAACCTAGAATATGTTCCATTATAGAACATTTTCTTTAAAATGTGACTATAGGATTCAGCTGTCAACTAAAAGGTAGGAAATATTGATATTTTAGTTATGAACGAGAATTTTATAAGTGTCATTCTAGAGCCATATCATTGATAATTAAAAGCAAGTAATTCTAGAAGTTCTGAAGGAAATACTCATTATATTTCAAGAGTTTGTGATTTTTACTGTTGAATTTAGTGAGAAAAGGTAATTTACAAACTTCCTAATTGCATGATAAAAACTAGAAGTGAAAGGAAAACCTGTACATCGAACATAGAGAAAAGTAGAAAGGAAGAACTCTATGGGTGAACGAGAACATCTAAAAAAAATTCTTGTTTCTCATGAATTCGCACAGATGCGAATAAATTAACATAATACTAAGAACAAGAAATAGCTAGAATAGTCTTTTTTTCAAAACAGAGGATTTCTCCTTTCTTCAAAACCTGAAATGAATTTGGTACAACATTATTCGACTCCCAATCAGGATAACATAAAATCAAACCTAGAACATAAGTTGAATCAGAATAAATATATCCTCTGCCTACTTACAGGCCTCATGGATTCTTCACAGGAAAGACCTTGTGATTATCATGATTTTCAACAAGAATTTCTGAGATGAAAATAATCTTATAAACATTAAGAAGATTATGAAGCTAAATAGAAAACCTAAGTGTATTCAAGGACTCGTCTAGAAAATCATTCGACATCCAAATAATCGTGAATCATTTCTGAAGAAAAATAAAAAAATATATACATTTAAGGAATCACACCAATGAATACTGTGAATCCTCTCGACATTTCCAGAGTAGCATTATAGATACAGAGGGATGAAATGAGAAGAAAAACATTGTTATAATGCCTTGCTCTAAGTTGTCCACAGAAGTTGCAACTATTCACACAAGAGCCAGAGCTTGCACCTACAGCCGAGGCTGTAAGGCTCTTAAAGCAAAAAAAATAATTAATTACGCATTCAACAGGAAGAAAATTAATTACAGAGTGCCGACCTGGAAGTCTTAGTATACTCTTTTCCACTTTACAAATTTACCACAGAATCAAAGAACTTCATTTGAAATAACCAATACAGACTCTCAACTATATAGGCAACAATCATGTGCAAACTGTGGAACTAGAGGAGGATTAATACCCGGCAAGAATGCAAGGAGCATAGTCGACTAAAGGGTTAGTCGCATTCCATTCCAAAATCTCGTAACAAAATATCCCCACCTCACACCTTGAAAGGAAAATTGTGTTAGAACCCTCTCAGAACAAAACCAGTGCTATAAATAAAGGAAACAAATGAAAATAAATGTAAGTTTGGAGTAGGAATTTAACTCTTAATAACTACGAGGCATAGTCAGGCCACTGGTGGTGATGTTCTGGAGGAATGGCGTAGTCTCTAAGCCACTAGAAGGGACCCCGATGCCATAAGAAAGAGCCATAGTCGCAGAAGACCTGAACTAGGCGGGAGCCAAAACCCTCAAGCAAAACCATACCAAATGAGTTCCCTCAGTAGAGTTAAAAACACTAGACAACAGATGAGCCATCCAATCTAGCCACCAACAAGGAATTGTTGATGGAAGGGCCAAACCCCAAGAAGCATGGTTGAGAACGGATAGACAAAGAGCTCTCTGGTTGCCAGCAGGCCCAAGGTCACAGAGTTTTATTGTGCATGCAGAGGATTGAGGCATGGGCTTGCACCAACGATGCCTGGGCCAACCACGAACTGAGAGCAATTAATTCCATTGGTGAAATGACTTGATACCAAAATAAATCATATGTATAATAATATATTTGTTTAATGATTACTGTAACCTGGATGTAATTCAAACAATATCAAGAATTTTGGCATTGCAGCATATGTTCCCATCATTTATTTAATGATTAAGAAACATAAAATTTGATAGGTTAGGTAATTAAAACTAGGCATGCACACTTAAGCCTTAGTCAAATAAAACTATGGACATGATCATATAACAAAATAAAATTTAAGCATAAATATATATGAGGTTATGTATATGCATATTAATGTTTCATTTTCATTTTTTCTTTGATGGAGGTGTTACACTAGACCTAGTCGAGATGATGTTGTGGCTACTTACTTGGAGATGGATTCCATATGTGATGTTCATTTGGGGTTGGCATGTTATGTTGACGGAGATGTTGCTGGTGTAGGAGGTTTGAGTGCTGCTACTGCAAGAGTTTTGAGTGTTGATACTATAGGAGGTTGGAGTGGTGTTATATGTGATGAGTTGTGGTTGATTGTGTTGGTGTTGATTCCAACCATGTTGGAGGAATTTAGGTGACATGATGTTGCTACTACAAAAGTTGGATATGTGTCTACAAGAGTCAGAGATGTTGATACAGGTCCTAGAGGTATGGGTATTGGTTCTAAGGTTGGTATAATAATTGTTTCAATTCATAGACTTACTCTTATGCTACTTCATTAATTGCAGACCTATTGGAGAGGCTTGGAGGAGTGTTCAAGAGCTGAAGAAGATAATCCATCAGTTGGAAGAGGTTATGGACTAAATAACTGGTGCTTTTACTAAGATTAAGCCCTAATCACATGCATGCTAAGTCAAGGGCATAGTTGAAAATCTATAATCACATGGAGATAGGGTCAAGGAATCAGTTATAGCCCTAGTCGCAATGATGACAATTTTAAGGGAGTGATTGAGGTGTTTTCATGATTTTTGCTCCATATTCCCTTTGTTTCTCAGCTAAATTTTGTGTTTTGATGACATCCTTGATCAAAACGTTTCAGTTTATGGTAAAAAAAGTTTGTGGGACCTCCAGAAGCTATTTAAAGTTGAAAATATCAAAAAGGCTAATGGAGTTAGTGGTTGATTGAGTCAATGAGCTAAATATAGATCAAATCAAGCATATGGACAGACTTGTGATGATCAATAGTTCTGTGAAATTATTGAGTTGAGCACTTGAGATCATCTACATACTGGCGAAAGCTCATTATGAGCATGGCTGGTTACACTAGTGCATGGAGTGAGTGTCAACTTGGAGAAGAGCATGCAAAATATGTGAGATTTATTATGCATAATTTCTGAAGCAGTTTCTAGTTGTAGCAATAGTGAGCTAAAGTATGTTTCAACCATAATATTATGTAGTGAGTGAGGTGTTCATGTGTGGATTAGAGTATAGCTTGAGGAGATTGTTTTGTATATGGTGTGAAGTTTTAGTGTGGAGTTTTGATTACATCTTGTGCTACAAATTTATCATTTCATTGAGCTTTGATGTTATGTTGCTGGAATGTTGATTTTGAGCAGTCTAGTTTGAAAATATATAAAACGAGACTCACATGGAGGAAGTGAAGGCATGGATTCTTTGAGTCTACAGTGACTTGGTAGATTCAGTAGAAGGAAGAGTTTTCTCCATCAAACGATAGTTGGATAATTTGGCAAAAACTAGGCGAGGCCCATTGGTCATGATAGTACTAGCAAATCAAATTCTGTAGAGTCGTTTTTTAGTTCAGGAGTAACCGGGAGAGGATCATTGATCATGGTGGCCTTCAATGGATGGAATGCTATATATCTAAGAGAGAAATCATTTCCTGTTTCAAAGAGGTAGCATACTTTGAAAGAAGACGAGTCTTCCGGCTCATAGGAGTTAGTGTATCCATGTATAATTTGTTAACACATAATAAAATATTGAGCAGCGCAATAGTAGTAGTGTGTTTTTTTTTCGGGGAAGGATTTTCCGCCATACATACTTGTGTCCTTGTGTTTATTATTTTTATGGTTTTTTGTGTATTTCTAATGCTCTAATATTTTCTTATGTGATTCAGTTTATGCATGATGAAAGATTAATTAATTGGAGAAAAAGTTTGAAAGTGCCACACTACTGATTCACCCCACTCTCTCAATAGTGAGCTAGTTTCCAACATCTCAATGATAGATGCCTAATGATATACCTAGCTATTATCGAATGTTGTATAAATATGAGGAATACTCTATCCAACTTCTGCCACTCTCTTTGCCTCTTGAGCACTATAAATATGTGGTATACCACCTTGATGTTGTAGAAAATATCTCCTACGATGAGCCTTGCCACAAGTCCAACATTGTAAAGGATTTCAACCCACACTCTTGTTCTTCTCCACAGACAGAAATGCATGCCCTATGTCAGATGCATTGAAATTATTATGTGGTGTTGAATTCTCTTTGTTATCTATGTCTCGAGGCCTTGTTCACTTCTTATCCCATTTTCCTTTATCCTTTTCACTTTCTAGTCTTTCTTAGTCTCACATATGTGCTTTCATTACTCTTAACAATGCTTTAGCTTATGGATGGTCTCCCCCAGTGATCTAGGCTCATTAAACTCAATCCTATCCTTGAATGCTACCAAAAACCCATTGATGAATCTCTCAATCTTGGCCTTCTCTTCCTTGAGGTAAGTCACACATCTCAATAAATCTAAAAATGTGTTGGTGTACTTGTCATCATTCATAGATCCCATATTTAGCTCATCAAATTCCTTCCCCTGTCATCATAGTATCCCTTTGATATGTACTTCTTCCTTAATAGTCTCACAAACTCACTCCAAGTCAACTCCTCTTCCCAGATGCCTCTGACGTTCTTTACATATGCCCACTAAATATTTTCTTTACCTTTAAGACTAAATTTAGCTACTCTTGCCTTCATGTTTTATGATTAATCATGAAATATGAAGAACTTGATCATCCCAAGGAACCACATTTCTACATCATGTGAATTATTCATTTCCCCACCAAATATATTTTTCTTTTCTTTCTTGACTTCATCCGCCAAGTATCCCCTGTCACTCCTCCTGTAAGTATGATAACGATGATAACCGTGATACCTATCTAAACCAAAACTAGAGTAAATTCCATGTCCACTGCCTTGTCTATTAGTTGTTTCAAAGAATCTTCCATCTTTGATCGTGTCATCTCTATCCAACCTGTGCCCACCATGAGATCTACTGCCATATGCCCCATTAGTCCTATCCTCTTGCCCGAGACTGATTCGAAGTCATCCCTTTCACTGTACTTCTAACAAAATATGAAGGATTAATGCATTAACTTATTTGTGTTTCTCCGGTGCTTAAATGGTCCTATCATTGTCTTTTCTTTAACTCATTATTTCTGCCTTAAAACTTCTCAATGTGTCTCGTATGTCAAAATAATTCCTAAAACCATGATGCTCATTTGATCCATAGGGAGAGTTTCGTGAACTGTAGTCTACCATTCTGCTAGTCATCTTTTCTCTTCTCTTCTTGCAAGCTATATCATGTGAACTAAACAAATCATAAATAAAAAAACATACCTCAGTATATTTCGGGGAGGATATCTCATCTACAAGACCAACCAGATTATCATAATATATGTGTAAACATAATCACAATAGTATATATACATCATCCCAATCACCATCAAGTTACATGCATGATTCCACAACTTCAACACCAACTAGACACAATTCATGCCTAACAACATAGGTACAATGCACATGCATACACAATACATACAAACACTCACATTCATTCATGACGAACACATTCTGACAACAACACCATCAACTTTTGCATGACATCACAACAACAACCATGACCACCACCATGCATACACAACAAGCACATAGAACACAAGCATAGGGACACATATGTAACCAACATGTATTTATGGCCAATATATTGCCTATCCAGTCCAAGGGGTGAACCATGCTTTGGTACCACTCTGTAACAACCCCTTCACACATTTACCCAACTTAACGAGTTCGTTGGGGTAAAAATTTGATGAGAGGCTACTATGATGTGATTCAACTCCCCAGGTATAGTTAAGGAAGTGGAACCAACATAATGAAACCAAACTCACCTTCCAAACATGCCATAGAACCTCCAGGATCCAACCAACCCTTTAAGGTGGTCAACCCCTCAAACTACTTGACAAATTACTAATATGGACTCTTAGTCATCCCCATGACAAGCCACGCATGTGAGTGAGGCATTACGTTCACTCCCACAACAAGGCATGCTAAGGACTGTGCACTTTTCCAAGTGGTTCTGTGCTTTCGACCCTTGACTCTGAGCCACTTTTTCTTAACCACTACACACAACTTCATGAAAATTTTAGAAATGATGAATAACATTGAAACAAGGGTACTAATGCAAACATCGGTATAATTACTTGATCTAACCCCCATTAGCCATGACAGGAATTTCATCGAACATGTCACAAATGTGTAATCTAGAGGTCAAAACAAAAGATCTAAGTATAGAGGTATCATACTTATCTATGATTCGTAAGGAACCATTGATGCCTTATCAAAATAGCCGCATTATAATATATTAGATCATATATTTATTGTTAATTCATTCGCTAATCTAAACATGATGAGAGACATACATAAAGTTTTTCATAAAACATCGTGACAACCAACATATAACCAACAAAAATAACCATGATGTAAGAACCATAGAAACGACATATGAACAAGTATATTTACCAATCAAATACAAGAGGAAATAAGCTCTTGTTAACGTATGAAAAATGCAACAAGGTCTCGGACTTCCATATAACACCTGACCATAGGTTGGGTTGAACCAAATCTCTCTTTCAGCCAATCACCCTCGCTGCATATTCCACACATGAATGTGGGATCTCATGGAACAAGCCAAATGCAACAAAACTAGGGCTTCAAGAGGGAAAACTGCGTCAACCCTCAACTAGTGATTCTACCTCATGGTCAAACATTGCTAACTGTTAGCCCAAGCTATCAAGGGCTCCCTTTCCAACTAGGGCTTCAAGGACTAGTAACTCAACCCATAGTTATTGTTGGGCTTCGAGAGTGTTTGCCTAATAAGGGATTTCAGTACTAGTAACTTAACCCACCAAGGGATTCCTGAGCATTTTTACAACTAAGGTTTCTAGGGAAGGTAAATCAAACCAAGTTGTTATAGGGCATGCATCCAAAGCGTTTGTCCAACCAAAGCATCGAGGAACTAATAACTCAATCCAAAACCACGCGAACATGAGAACCAACTAGAAAACAAAAATAAAACCCACAACACCATGAATATCAAAGAAATGGGAAAGGCTAGGGAAGCCAATGTCAATCGAGGCAATCCTCCATGTCAATGACATACCGTAACTAGAAACCACATGCATATGCCATGCATGCTAAAACTAGCAAGGAAATCATACATGCAACTCCGTACCTACAAGTGAAACCCATTATAGTTGTTGATCGTGACGTTCTATTGTGCTTTCCTGCTCTTCCTTTTACTTCTTGCTCCAAATCCCAAGTATGACATACTCCTCCAAGAGTGCTCCAAGAAAAATCTAAGTTCCCAAGAGTATGAGAGAGAGAGAATAAAGAGTGATAGCACCAAAACTGAAGTGCCCGAAGTCTTTCAACTTATCATGAGAATCCTTTTTATTAATGAGGTCTCAATTTTCTCTCATTTTTCCTCATTTTCCTCATTGCTTGCAACGTGTGACATTTAACCCCCATTTTCTCCTATTTTCCATTAATTTCATAATTTAAATTATAATTAATGTCTCATGTCTTACTATGCGTTTTTTCAACATTTAGCTTTGAATACCCACGACTATGGTTATTATTTTACCTTTATTAACTTTATTACATGAATTTTTACCCAAAATTATTACAAATAATTAAATTAAAATTATAATAATGACCATTCTAAAATAAACATGATTATAATTATTAATAATACAGCCATAATTTTGGAAGTGTTTCTGTCTTCTCATAATTTTTGTTATTCAATTGAAGCTTTTCAATGTCATGGTAAGTGAATAAACCAAAATTATGGAATCCCAAAAGATTATGTTTCCAAATTATTTTTATTTTAAATTTATATTTTAAATTGTAATATAATATAACACATATATTTTAAATTTCATGTCAAACAACAATATGTTAATCACTGACCCACATATATATATCTCACAAATAACCAATAGATAAAAATGTTGTTGCCGAACATTGTAGATGAGCAAAGGTGCCCCATCCACAAATATCTTCCCCGCAAAATGTTCACCACACACGTGTCGACCACTCCATCGTATGGTGGAAACTGCTCATCATCGGTACAAGTTCCAACCACCTTTGGCCTTCCCACAAATGCTCGTCATTTGCACAATGTATTTTAGGTATTTGTAAATTAAAATTCTAGGAGATTAAATTAATTAAATACAAAAACCTAACATCTTAACAAAAATAATAAAATATTGATAAACTAATAGACTAAGAAACTAGAAATTGTCCGAAAAGGTACAAAGAGAGGCCGATAAGATTCTTAAATTAGAATTGTTGAATTTCTCTAGAATAGATGTTGGTTCAAGCCTACAAGGAGCAAAGAGATTTGATGTTTAGAGTTCTATGCTTTTTGGACACCATATTCCTTTAAATACAACTTAATTTTTTAGAAAAGTTCAAGCCCAATGCAGTGCTGCCGTGAAGGAGTGCAAAAGCAATCTCCTATAAAAATGGACCTCTATATCTAAAAACAAGATCTTAGCCATGAGGAAAAAGAATAGAAAGATCTGAGGACCATAAAGCCACAGCCATGAGGATATCATAGCTTACTGGTGTTGTCTGATGAATGAACCGTGAAGGGGGAAAGCTCTGGTCTGTGACAACTGCTTTCTTTCACACAACTACCGAAGGGAGAAGAGAAGCAAACAGGACATCTAGAATAATGCTGGAAAGAAGAACTCAGATCAGCTCTGTGTATTAAGACAGCAGCAAAATCTTACTACCAAAACCTGGTAACAGAGCCTTTTGATATCTCAAATCCCGATAGCAGACTAAAAATGGGTCTTCGTCCAGGAAGAACTGAGATCAGTTGTGTACTCAAAGGAAATAGGGCCTGTTGGTTTCCCTATTGATTTCTACCAAAAACTGTGGCACATTATTAGTAGGGACCTTTTAGCAGCTGCTGAGGAATCTAGGGTGTCTGGAAAGATCCTGAAGGATATCAATTCACCTTTTTCTACACACTAAAAAGTAGAAAGTAGAAATGGGGAAAGATTTTATTTAGGTTCATCCAAAAATAAAATAACAAAGGGGATTCAAGCAAGAACCCTCCATACAAAACAATACCCAGAAGAACAAATGTGTCAGGAAAACAGTGAAGGTTTTGAATTCAGTTTCAAATTTTAGAATAGAGAAAACAAAATAACTTATGAGTTCACTTGACCTTCACTGCCAATTTTGGTTAAGAAGTAATTGAGCGCCCAAAGATCATCCAATTGTACACAGTCAGTATCCAGAAGAACAAATGTGTCAGGAAAACAGTGAAGGTTTTGAATTCAGTTTCAAATTTTAGAATAGAGAAAACAAAATAACTTATGAGTTCACTTGACCTTCACTGCCAATTTTGGTTAAGAAGTAATTGAGCGCCCAAAGATCATCCAATTGTACACAGTCTCTCGTATAATTGTCTACAACCTCTAAAGTTCTCCTAATTGGATAGTGGTACCAGTGTCTAAGAAGAGTGACACCCTTGCATTTCTCATGAAAATGATCAAGCTGTCCTAACATAGAGAAAAACTACAAAACAACCATCATGTGACTTGCTTAACAGACATGAAACTTACATCAGAGATTGATGGGTTTTCACATATTACTTTCACTGAAATAGAGAAGAGATGGTGAGAAAGACTTGATATTATGCATTATTCTGTTTTTCAATAACTATGGTCAGCCTTTTTTTCGTTAGTTAATGTCCATGTGGATAACAATACTAAACTTCACTGTGGCTATCCTATTATGTATCATTTTTTACTTCATTTCATGTTATCTTAGATTGAACTTTGGCATTTTCTAAGAGTTGTGTTTGCACTTTCTTACGGAGCATTTTCTTCTGACTTACTGTGGATTCTTGTACATCACTCCTCGAGTTCAAAGAATTTCCAACCACCAGCTAATTTAAATGGGATCATTTTTCATAGTTGTAGCTTTTTGCTTGATTAGCATGATCAGTGTCATGCCAGTTTCCTTGAAATTAGTTACAGCGTGAAGCTCAACATGAAAAAAATGAGATACGTCCCACTAAATAAACGGATACAACAGAACAAACATAGTAAATAGTAATACAATGAGACCTCATGCATGCAGAATTACAAGAGGACTGGAAGGCTCACTTGTAACTGCCAAGCCAAGTAGATGCCATTTAATTTTCATGTGAGTCATATATATGATGAAAAGAATAAATTAAAAAGATAGTTTACCCATAAAGATATGCATAAACCTAATTCCCAAATGGGTTAACCATCAGATACATCATCCAGCTGCGAACTCCGGCATGGAATATCACCAACAGAAACCCATATATGAATGAAATTTATCTTGTGTTGTTGAAAAAATGACAACTTGTACAAACTGCAAGTAACCATGAACTAGTCTGAAGGACAGCGCATAAATTTTCAGTAAATTATGGAATGATTTCAATTAAATGTTTTAGGTATTTCTTGTAATGCATTGGTCTCAGATACAATTGAGATTCTGAGACATTATCAGAACGTTACCTCCTACAGTTTTGCAGATTGTATTTGCGCCATAGAACAAGAAAGGTAGAGAATACAGCCGCTCATCATCAGGAGAGAACCGAGAACAGGAATCTTTGGTTATGTACCAAAACACCGTGCATTCCTTGATAGGGTCATCAAACTCCACCACTGTAACAGGGAAATGCTGGTACACCCTTTCATTCAATATTTTGTGGGGTGCATCTACCTTCAAAAGAAGTGCTTCTGACACTACATTTGATGCACACACATTATCCCAGTCATCGCAAGAAATAACATCTTTCAGTTTGGGAGTGGTCATGTTTGGAAAACGTATCAGTTTGCAAAGGTTACTGCCCAAGATTTCTCTCCTTTGTTCAGGACTTGGATAATGTTTTCTGGCCCAGCTTATGACAAAATCATACAGTGCATCTTCTGATTGAACTCCCAATTCATCACTTGACAGCACAACCTCGATGCTGGCCAAATGAAGATCCAAAAGCTCTTCAGAACGCCTGAAAATCATGATCAGGACATAACAGATTGATTAGTTTGAAGTACATCAGGGATGAATGAGAAATCTTCCACGAGAGAGTCATATCAGCAATGCAAATTTTGTTTCATATATATATATATTGTCTTCAGAATTTTCAGAATTCTGTAAAATTTGGATAAAGATAATTTTAGCCAAATTTGAAATTAATCTTATTTTATAGTATTTATTTTTTAAAAGTTATATAATAAATTCACTATTATTTGCACAGAATTTGTGCATAAAAGTTTTTTCTAGAAAACAAATACTTTCTTTTTAACAAAAGTTAAATTGATATTTTCTGAAAAAACTTAAATAACCAATTAAATCATCTATTCTATTCTATAAAACAATATTAATAAACTATATCAGAAAATTTATAAATAAACTATATCAAAAATTTTATAGCTTCTCTCTAATTCTATTAACAAATTGTGTTATGTAATAAGAAAAATAAAATAGTTAATTCTTCATATGATAGTAGGAATAAAATTACAAACAGAAAAGAGTCCCAGTTTTTAAAAATCATATAAAATAAAAAATGCAAAATCTAGAAGTCAGGAGAAATTAGAAAGTCAAAGGCAACTTACTTTTCATATAACCTAATCCTGATGATACTTCTTAGAAAAAAAAAATAAAAAACATTGTAATAAGAAACTTACTTTTCAATATAACCTAAATGTTCGACGAGAAACTTCTCTGCAAACTCTTTTAATGACTGCACTCTGTGATTTGTAAGCATATTTTGTGGGAGCTGTAAATAATGCAATGCAGAGTTTGTTGTCATTGATGACTGCAACTCCCTGAGGCAATAATCAACACATCTTGTGACATCCATCTTGAGCGCAAGAATCAACACATCCAACACCTCAGCAGTACAAGGCAGTTGAAGTGTTCCCTGATGCATAAACCTCAATACATTCATGAAAGCCTCTTCCTCTGCAATTTTAAATACAGCACCACAACAATTCTTCAGAGACTAAATTGAAACCTAATCTGAAGAACCAATTTAAAACCGTATTCCAAATTGTATAATAGTTTTGGCAAGTCCGATTGAACATACCTGAACAACGTATATGAAAAGTGAGATGTCGATTCTCTAGTTCCAGCTTGTCATCTGTGAAAAGCTTAAACTGGGACAGAAGTATGGTATTCAATCATTTCCAATCGCAATTCTAAGGCCTGCACCACTTCTGCTGCATGAAGCCCATGTAGATCTAACTTCCAAATGTCCTTATGTTTTTCATTTCTAAGTTGAAGAATTTCTGCAGCTGCCTTAGCATTTAGTTTATCTGCAGCCAAATGTTCCTCTTTTGATTTTAGAGAAATATTCCTAGCAGTGTTGTGATCGCCTCGCAAATAAGCTCTTTCAGCTTCCCTTGAATGTCGATTTGCAGCCCTGCTTGAAAACAAGCGATGATAATATATGTTCATGCCTTCCCAATTATCAGTAATGATCACCTTAAAAAAATTCAATGGACTTCATGGAAATAGGCTGGCAAAATATACCTGAGCATCCGCAATGCTTCCTTTCGATGTTTCAAATATACATCATCTTCCTCCCATTCTGGCTCAGGGTTTTTTCAATAGACTTCATGGAAATAGGCTGGAAAGATATACCTGAGCATCCGCAATGCTTCCTTTCGATGTTTCAAATATACATCATCTTCCTCCCATTCTGGCTCAGGGGTAGCAGTTGGCATGTGTCCTATTGAAACTGTCACATGTAAATTTTCAAAACCCAAGGACTTAGGCAATAGAGGGCCACCTCCTTCAGAACTCTGATCAGGTAGAGAATTCTCAACAGCTTCAGATGCATCAGAGGGATTTGAATTCTCCGGCAACGTCATCACAGCCATAGACTCCAGGGAAGCAGAGGCTTGTTCAAGCTCATAATTAACAGCCACTAAAACATCCTCTATCAGGGTCTCATCAGCCCAACCATACAAGGCCTTCAGTTTCTCTACTGCAACCTTTTTCTGATTTGCATCATCTGCCACGCCCTGCAGCATAGCAGTGCTAGCCAGGGTTGTATTAGGATAAGGATCAATCAATTTCTCTAGCCTAACAACAACTTTTTCTATTAATTGAGAAAATCCTTTCCAGGGTTTGCCTCTAGAATTTGGAGACATAAAGGAAATATTTTCGTGCCGCACCACAGCCGAGACATCATTCTATCTTTCAGATAATTCTTCTCCATAACAGAACCCTGACTTGGCTTTCTCTGGAGATGATTAGAAGAGGACGAGGTTGGAGGAAAAGGTGGGAAAGGGACCACGTCAGCCTTAGGAACCCCACCCCGCTGTTGGGCATCAAAGGAAGCCCATCCTGGAACCTTAACCCTTTGTCGCGGTGGTCGGATGGACCTCTTGGGAGCACCACTGGTGCCCATCATGGAGCACTTACCTACCGAGAAAAGTATTGTTGGGTCTGTATAAGGAGATCACGGGATCGAAACCCTTTGGGTTTCCATCCAAAGCAGGATTACAAAGGGGGTCTACTGTTTACTCCTTCAGCTAAAGATAAAGGGAAACAGATCATTCATTAATGAGGATCTTATGCACAGAATTTCAATGCCGTACCTAGCTAAAGAACTCTCAGAGCCACCCGTCTGTACTTCCAGAGCTCCCGAAACCACGCGCAGGATTTCAGAAAAACAGAGTCGCTGGATTGCTGTTGTCGATTTTGCGTTTGTCGGAAGGATTTGATGTACAAAGATGAAGAAGATGCGTTGAACTTGCATTGAGAATTGGACTGAGAATCCATTAACAAAGCGCGTGAGCTCTGAGAAATTTTGACCCCCCTCAAGAATTGCAGGCTGAGAATAGACCCAAATCGAATTGCTCTCGGCTCTTGCCGTGTTGCTATAGAAAAAGGAGCAGTTGGATTTCTGCGCGAATATATACACGGCGCTATACTAACCTACTAACCTCTAAACCCTATCGAATGTAGAGGGAGGAGCTGAGTTTGTTCAGACAGGTGCGTGCACCTGGACTTTGGGATTGTGCTGCACGCAAGTGCTGTCCTGGAACTCCGGCGTAAAATGGGTAACCACCGACTGTAAAATCGGCTGCAGAAACCACTCTTTAAATCAATGGTTGAAAGTGGGTCTAATTTGATCGAACGGAGCAGAGTACGGCATAAAATGGGTAACCACCTACTGTAAAATTGGCTGCAGAAACCACTCTTTAAATCAATGGTTGAAAGTGGGTCTAATTTGATCGAACGGAGCAGAGTAAATAAGACGACGAAAGTTTGTTTCAAAGGAAGGCCTATCGGCCTAAATATGCGTATACGATTCAATTTTTTTTTACGTGTTGAACGAATGCATTGTAGAATATAGATATCACAATAAATATTTTCATGTATTTGATATATCTATATTATAACTCAATGCAATGATGTTTATCATTAACTTAACAATATTTTAATATCTCCATGTAACTTACCATAATATTTAGGATGTAACTTACAATAAAAACATTTTAAAATAAATGTTGTTGAATAATTAAATGTTATTACTTTTTATATTAATATTAAAAATAGAATATTTTTTAATTACAACAATTATTTTTTAATTTTTATATTGACAATAATTTATATTTTTGTGTGTAAATAAGTAATATTTTCCAAATTAATATATTTTATGATTTTTAGAATTAATGAAATATAGTTTTAGAAAAGTTATGGATAGAAATTTTGCAGATAAAGTAAAAGTAAATCTATTTTGAAAAAACATGAAAGATTTATGATGATTTATTGAGTGATTTTAGATTTTAGAAAAATATGATTTATGTAGTGAGTTTAGGATTTAGAAAAATATGATTTATGGAGTGATTTATGGGTTATTTATGGAATGGTTTTAAGATTCATTAATTTTACTTATTGTAAGACTATGGAATGAGAACTAATGGTCAAATACATGTAGAACTAGGACAAGAGAGAGGAATGAGTGTTATTTAATAATTATATTTACAAAATTTGTTGAATAAATGTTGATCTTGTGAAGTAGTGAACTAGGGATTGTTTAATCTTCTATGAGGATTTGCTATAGTAGTGTGGTGTAAATTATCCATTTAACATAGAATATTATGAGGATTGGCTATAGTAGCGTGGCATAACTTATCCATTCAACATAGAATACTATATCAACTACATAGAAGTGGGTCCCTTGTCCCACAAACAAGGGAGTCTCATACACCAATTTGGTGTCTCGCTTAACGGTGAAGTTAACATTTGATAATAATAATAATAATAATGACACTAAAAATTATACTAATTAGTAAGCCTCGTGGAAAATGGCACATAGGGGAATGTACACTACGTGAGAAGTCATAGCTTTGTTGCAAAATTGTCTATGGAGCTACCTAGGTTATAAAGGGAGTCAGTGTAATCACAAATATTTGACAACGACATTAGCACACATTGCCTACCCCTTGACGAAAGAGTGTGTGTCCCCAATTATGATCGTAGTGTCGAGGGCGAGTACGTGTTTTGTTCGAGATCTGCAAGCACATTCTGACAACATCGAAGTAAGGACTTCCACTTGGGATTTGAATGTTTTCACAGGTCCCAATAAGGGTTCATACTCGGCACCCACCACAGATACTAGCAGTAGTAACATTAGAGGTATTATCATGGTATTTGTTTTATTTTTCACCGGACAACAATAAAATAGGGTGTCTAGAGAGTCCATCAAACTTATAGGATCATTTTGAGTTGTCTATGGTATTGTGTTTAATGAGAATTTGGTGTGGTCATGTAACTTTGATCCCATGAGTGAAACCCCTTGGTGAATTTGTCTCATGGATTCAACTAGGATTCACAAATGTGCTTGGGTGTCTTAAATTAGTCTTTGAATGAGCACTCGTGCATGTCATTTGCATTTCAACTAGGATTCACAAATGTGCTTGGGTGTCTTAAATTAGTCTTTGAATGAGCACTCGTGCATGTCATTTGCATTGACTCCAATCTTATTTGTATGGGCATGTATCTTTGTTAGTTATTGATGTAAATGTAATTCAGTGTCTTAGATTAGTCTTTTAATGAGCACCCCTCCATGGGCTCTAATCTTATTTATATGGAAATATATCTTTGTTAATTATTAATATAAATAAGAAGCTTCATTTTGAGATCCCCTTTTGTTGCAATACTGTCAGATGGACCCACCCAGGCTATAAAGACAGTCGTTGTAATCACTGAAAGATTGGGCCGAGCCATTAGTTCACTTTCCCTTTCCATGGACATAATAAGTTATGTCCTGCATTGTCAACATCTTGAGGTAACTGTAACCATCCTAGTTTTTGTTTGAGGGTGAGTACTTGTTTTGTTCGAGATCTACGAGTAAGCTTTCGATGACATCGAAGTAAGGACTTCTGCTTTCGATTTGACCGTTTTCATAGCTTCCCAATAAGGGTCTATACTTGGCGCCTACCACAGATACGAGGAGTAGTAAGAATAGAGGTAAGCCAAAGAATGCAAATGGCCTCATCTCCATGGCCGCCTCAAATCAAATAATAGCAACTCTTATGAATGAACCATTCTAATGATGTCTAAGAGACCAAGAAATTTATCAGTTTGTTAAGGAGGGCATGGGTGAAGTGAATGATGATAGTGGTTTCTTGCCACTCTTAGCCTTTCACACAAACAAACAAAAAGGCTTGCTTTTGTATTTGTTCCTTCGAACACATTTTCTCTTAATCAGAGCAGACTTGAAATGGATATATATCATTTTGCTACTATGAAAAGAAGGTTTTACATTTAAAATATAAATAAATAATATGACAAATCTTTTCTTGCAATCAAATTTTAAGAGTGATTTGTTTAAATTCAAACTGATCAAAGTTTAGAAATTGATAATTCTTTAAAATAATTAAAAAAATAATGTGTTTTTTACACTTAATAATTATTTATACTTAACAATTATTTTTTAAAGTGATTTATGTTCGAATTGTTCATATATATATATATATATATATATATATATATATATATATATATATATATATATATATATATATATATATATATATATATATATATATATTCTTTCTTTCTTTTTATATTTTAACAAACTAGAACAATTACATTTATTTTTTTAATAATAATAATTTTTTTTTTGTAGGTAAGCACCCACGGGGGATTTTAACCAGTGACCTATCGCAAGGAGTGCCTTAACAATGCACCCATTCACCATCGATCCAAAGCCCCATGGGCTATTTTTAATAATATTTATTATTATAATAATGAAAATTATAATTATAATATAAATATAATAGTTATAAAAATATAAAAAATAATAATTATTATAAAAATATTATAAGTTAAAAAACATAATAATTATAGAAGTGGCCTTTCCGTATAGGGTAGTAATTTGTGTATTCAAGCTTGTGTGATCCATATTGAATTAAACAAAGCCTTTCAGTAGAAATGAGATAAGAGAAATTTTTGGGAGATGGGTTTCCAACCAACAAGTGTGGTTCATCATGAGGATGAGATGATGAACCATACTTATTGGTTTGAAACTCATCTGCCAAAAATTTCTCTCATGTGATTTTTACCAAAGACTTTCCTTAATAATAATAATAATAATAATAATAATTATTATTATTATTATTATTATTATTATTATTATTATTATTAGTAATTATTATTATTATTATTATTATTATTATTACTACTACTACTACTACTACTACTATTATTATTTCTATGATTTATAATGATAGGAAAGCTTTTTGGGATTAATCACATATGATTTTTATAGTCTTAAAAAACATTTCAAACCCTTTATTGTGGTTCATCAAGAGTACATAGATAGAGAACGTGATTTAACAAAGAATATAAATAGTCTCAAGATTATTATTATTTTATTAATGAAATTTTGGTAGGGACCAATTTAAATTCAAATCCATGAACATAGAAGACATGATTTAACACAAAATATAAATAGTGTCAAGATCATTATTTTTATTATAACAAAATTTTTGGAGTGACCAATTTAAATTCAAATTTATGAGAAGCCTATAGTTCATAATCATTTGAAAATAATTAAATAAAAAATGCTTTCTTCATACCTAATCATTTTATAATTCCAAATGATATTGGTTTCTCAAAACATTGCTTATTACTACATGATACATAATTAAAAGAAAACCCTAAAAATTAACTAAATTAAAACTTTAGTTTAAATTATTATTATTTTATGGTTAATTATAAAGAATTAATATATATGTGTGATAAATTCAATTTTGTTAAAACCAGCCTAGATCCATCTTAACACTAGATCTATCAAGCACCGAGAGGGATCAAATCTCTCGAGATGCAAACCTATTTTTTGAGTGAAAAACTTGAGAAACGGTTTGCACCTCGAGATATTTGATCCCTCTCGACGCTTTGTAGATCTAGTGTTAAGATGGATCTATGCTAGTTTCAGTCATTTGCGGTCACACAAAATTTTCTGAACATCTAATTATTTTGATCATTTTAAATATGCTAAATATGTCTAATATTAATTTGGTCAATTTAATTTAAAATTTGCATAGTTACCTCAATTTTTTGAGATGTGAAAGACGATTAGTAAATTCAGTGATGAAAAATGATGAAATACAAATTTTGAGTGCAAAGAGTCAATGTAACAATTTTGATAGATAGAAAATGTGAATACCAAGAATATAGTCAATTGCAAACAATTTGAAACTATTTCCTTCTACTATTCTTATTGTCACACCTATTAGTTTTTCCATTTTCTCATATCTATCATATGAAAAGAGTAGTTGGAATCATAGGCCATTCAAATATTTAGCTCGAGCTACTGTAGTAAACAACATACTTTGTATATGTTCCTCTCCAATATTAATATTAGTTTTCTCAAAATTAAATCATATGATTATGACTTATGGAGTGTTAAACCTCAAATAATTTTCAATGGTAGTTATTTTCTATTACTATGTTTGAATGCAAAGTAATTAACAATGTTGAATGATGAAAAATGGAAATAATAAGAATCTACCAATTATAAATAGTTTATAGTTTCAAGAAGCAAACATTTGGGGTAAGCAAACATTTTATTTAGGATGAAACTTCAAGTATTGTAATTATGCTTGAATAAATTTTATGTGCTTACACTGAGAGAGAGTGTGTATGTTTTCACAGTGAGAAGGAGAGACAAGGGGAGATAGAGATATAGATGGGGGAGAGGGAAGAAGCGAGAGGGAAAGACAGGGAGGGAGGAAGAGATATAGATATAGAGAGAGAAATATTAAAGAGAGAGATAAGGGGAAGAAAGAGAGAGAGGGAGTGGAAAGGAAGGGAGGGAGGGAGAGATAGATAGATATGAAGAAAGAGTGTCTATGATTAGGGGTTGAGATAGAGAGATAAAGAAGGAGAGACAATGGGAGATAGAGATATAGATGGAGAAGGTAGTGATGTGCTTAGATTGAAATCAATGCACACTATTAATCTAATTACTTTGAAATTAATGTACATCATACATCTTATTGCATCAAATCAGAAATTAACATCTACATAAAGTCAATGCATCTAGTGCAAATAATCAAATAGGATTAAAAGCCAACACCTATACTGAAACCAATGCATATAGTGCAACAAATCAAATAGGATTATGAATCAATATCTACAGTAAAACCAATGCATCTAATGCAAGCAATCAAATATGAGTAGAAATCAACATGTACGTTGAAATCAATGCATCTAGTGTAATGTATTAAATATGATTAGAAATCAGCATCTAAAATGAAATCAATGCATCTAGTGCAAGAAATAAAATAGGAGTAGAAATCAACATCGACACTAAAATAAATGCATCTAGTGTAAGGTATTAAATAGAATTATAAATCAACACCTAGACTGAAATCAATGCATGTAGTGCATGTGATCAAATAGGATTAGAAATCAAAAACCACATTGAAAATCTTAAATATTCATGATGTTGTAGATCTAACTTCTATGCCTGTATTTGTCTCTATGAGACTCTTTCTTCTTCCCTCCCTCTCCACCTTCCATTAAGTGTCTGCCTCCCTCCCCCTTTCCTTCTCTCTCTTCCCCTCCCTCTCCCCCATCTCATTCTATCTGCCTCTCCCTAATTTTCTCTATATTTCTCTTCTTTCCTCTCTCCCCCTCATATCTATATTTATACCTCCCTCCATCTCTCCTTATTTGTCTCTCTATCTCAACCCCCTAAACATATGTCACGCTCTCTCTCTTTCTCCCCAAATCTCTCTCTCTCTCTCTCTCTCTCTCTCTCTCTCTCTCTCTCACACACACACACACACACACACACACACAGATATATATATATATATATATATATATATATATATATATATATAAGGTAACGTTACACGTATTTCAGCATATGCAATATATATTAGCTTACACATGGTTTTTTTTAATGTAACATTACGTTATGTGACAACATCTCCATCATATTGTTTTTAGTATTTTCTTTTACGTTACAACATCTCCCTCATATACTGGGATGTAGAGCACCTTTCGGTGCAATAAAATAAAAAATAGAAACTAATTAAACTATAATTTTTTATTAAATTGTAACTATTTTATTATTAACTATAAAAATTAACGTAAGAATTCATATAATTAAAAAATTGTATTTATGAATAATTATAAAAAAATAATATACGTTTATAATAAGTATAATGATGTTGAAAAAAATAAATCATAAAAATTAATTAAATTATAACTTTATTTTAATATATCACTATTTTATGCATTCACCCTTGTCATTCATAATGAATTAAGCAAAGTCTTTATGCTATATTAAATGGCTAGCTTTTAATAGAGCTATTACTTAATAATATTTGTTTTTAATATATTAATAAATTAATATCATAGTTTAAATATTATTGTTCAAATATAGCCATTACTTGCAATTATATCTCTACATTGCTCTCTATTTAAGCATTTGCCATTGATCTCCCTCTATTATTATTTTGTTATTAACTATAAAGAATTAATATGTGTTACAAATTTATATATTTAACAAAACATAAAATATGATTTTTAATAGTGAAAATGTATGACTTAGACATTGTTAATATGTCATGGCTTACTAATAAGATGCAAAAACAATAATGACTTTTTCTTAATTAATGAATTTAAATAAAATAATACAACTACCTTTAAAATAAATATCATCCTTTGATTTGTGATTACTAGTAAGAATATTTTAGAATATGTCATAGAGTTTAAATCCCTAATATCTACATAATAACTAATACATGTCACATTGCCAAAATTTAAAAACAAATGAAATTATTATTATTTTATGATTAATTATAATTAATATATGTACATGATAAACTTGATAAACTTGATGTGGTTAAAAAATCCATAAAAACTAATTAAATTATAACTTTATTTTAAATTATTATTATTTTATTATGAACTGTAAATAATTAATATATGTGTTAAAATTTTAAATATTTAAAAAAAAACATGTAATAAGGTCTTTAATCATAAAGATGCTTAATGTCATGTATTGCTGCTACAACCCCAAAAAAACTATGACATTTTCTTAATTAATGGATTTAAATAAAATAACATAACTACCTTTAAAATAGAGTGTAAATCCATAATATCTACCTAACAACTAATGCATCCATATAAATTAAATGGCTAGTACACATTAATAGCCATTAAAAAACTTACCTCATGATACATGTCACATTGCCAAAATGAAAATAAAAAAGAAATTAATAAAATAAAATATTCATTAAAATTAACTACACTAGAACTTAATTTTAAACTACTATTATTATATTAATTATAAAAAGAGCTAATATGTGAGGTAAACATATAAAAATTTAGAAAAATAGACAACATTATTCTTAACCATAGATGTTCACTCCCACTTTACTTAATAATACCACATTTTCAAAAAGCTATTACTCATTTTTATATGGCATTCTTTTAATTAATTAATTTTACTAAATGTGCAAAAAGGGCATAACTACTTTTGAGATAAATATCAACATTTAAAATATTTTAGAATAGTATGTGGAGATTAAATTCCTACCATCCAACAAATAATTGTTAATAATGTAACACCCCCTTCCCAAATTTACCCAATTTAACCAGTTTGTTGGGGGTAAACATGTGACAAGAGGTTACTATGATATGTTTCAACTCTCCAGGTATAGTTAAGGAAGCGAAAATGAAATATTGAAACCAAACTGAGCTTCCAGAAATGTTATAGAACTGCAAGGAGCCAACCAACCCTTCCCGGTAGTCAAGCCCTGAAACCACTTGACAATATATTGATGACAACCCTTAGTCTCTGTCATGACAAGTCATGCATGGAATTGAGGCTTTCAAGTTTCTCTCATAGAAAGGTATGCCAGCAACTGTGGATTTTTTCAAGAAGTTTTGTGCAAGTGACCGTGGATTCTGAGCCACTTTTTCACGGCCAGGTCAAAGGCTACTTCTCAAAACTTCATGAAACTTCCAGGAATGATGAATACCATTGAAAAAAGGTTACTAGTGAGAATATTGGTATCAATGCTTAATCTAAATCCTAGTAACCATGACAGACATTTCATCAAAGATGTCACAATTCTGTAATATATAGCTCATAACAAGAGATCTGAGCATAGTGATGTCATACTTATCTAAGGTTCATAAGGAAGCATTGATTCCTTATTAAAATAGTTGTATTATCATATATTACGCCATATATTCATTTTTTATTAATTTTATAATCAAAACATGATGAGAACCATACATCAAGTTTGACATAAAACATCCTCATAACCAATAGAAATAACCAGGAGATAGAAGTCATAAAAACCACATCTAAACAGTATATTTACCCATCAAATATAAGAGGAATCAAGTTGTTGTTAACATATGCAAAATGCAACCAGGACAAGAACTTCCACGTACCACATAACGTTAGATTAGGCTGAACCAAACCTCTCTTTGAACGAATCATCCATTCACCATATTCCAAGCATGAATGTGGGATCTCATGAAACAAACTAAACAAAACCAAATGACAGATTCCAGAGCCAAAACTACCTCAACCCTCAACCATTGATTCCATTTCACAGTCATACATCACTAACGCTCACCATATCGGTCTCTACCGAAGCTGTCGAGTGATTGAGAGTGTTTTTTCCAACCAGGGATTCTAGGACTAGTAACTCAAACCACAAGTGTTGTTAGATGTCCAGATTTTTTGTCCAATGATGGCTTCCACGACTAGTAACTCAACCCACTAAGGGCTTCGGGAGAATTTTTCCAACCAAGGCTTCTATGACTAGTAACTCAACCCAGGCTATTATAGGGCTTCCATAAAATTTGTCCAACCAATGTTTCTAGGAACTAATAACTCAACCCATGACCAAAGGAACATGAGAACCAACTAGAAAACAAAAGTAAAACCCATAACATCGTGAGTATCCAAGAAATGGAAAGGCTAGGAAAACCACTATCAATCTAGGCAATCATCTATGTCATTGACAAATCAAAACCATAAACCACATGCATATTCCATGCATGCAATAACTAGCAACGAAATCATACATTGACTTTGATACCTGCAAGGAAAACCCATTGTAGTTGTTGATCCCTATGTCCTCTTATGCTTTCTTGGTCTTCCTTTTCCTTCTTGCTCCAAACGCCAAGCATGGCACACTTCTCCAAGAGTGCTCCAAGAAAAATCTAAGTTTACAAGTGTATGAGAGAGAGATATAATAGAGATAGAGCTCCAAAACTGAATACACCAAAGTCTCTCAATTGATCCCAAGAAGCCTTTTATTAATGAGGCCTCTATTTTCTTAAATTTTCCAGTATTTTACTTGATTTTCCTCCCCACATGTAAAATGTGACCTTTCACCTCACTTTTCTCCTATTTTCCATTATTTTCATGAACAAAATGCCAATTAATGCCTCATGCCTTTCAAAATCCTTTGCCATTAATTAATCACAAGTGATCCTTGTCACTATGTTTTGCCCAACATTCAACTTGGAATATGTGTCCCATGACTATGGTTCTTGTTTTTACTTTATTAACTCTATTACATGGATTTTTGACCACGGATGTTAGAGAGCCTCCCCTTTGTGGGAACACCATCCTTGATGTCCAATGACACCTACAAGCAGCAAGACTGTTGAAAGAAAAACATACTGTCCATGGAGCTTTATAACTTAGCTCATTGCAGTATTTATAATGGTCGATATGTTGAAAGAATCCAACATGACAAACATAACAACATGATAAACATACCCATATCACTTATTGGAGATTCATAATAAAACTCATGGCAATATTTACATCCATATACATATATACACATGCCAAAACATCACACCAAAACATATATGAAGAAAATTAACTCAACTAGTGAATAGAGAAGTATCTATCGAGTGAATTTGATCTTCCATCTCCAATGTAGCTTCATGAGGCCCAAATTTCTTCAATTTCACTTTAACTTGCTTGATTTCTCGGGTCCGGAGCATGAGCATATTTCTTTGCAAAATGCACTAAGGTTCCGACATGAATTCTACATCTCGCTCCACCTGAAATACAAACTATTCAATCATATCATGAGCATATTTAAAATAATTCTTAAGAAATGACACATGGAAAACATCATGGACTTTCACTGTCGAAGGCAATGTAGGTTGATAGCCTACTAGTCCAATCTTCTCAACAATATTGAAAGGTACACAATACCAAGGTGCCATCTTGGCACAAGATCCAATCCTCAAGGAGATATTCTTAGGCTTGATGCGTAAGTATACTTATTCCACATCTTGAAACTCCTTAATGATCCTTTCTAATCTGCATAACTTTTTTTCCTATTCTCTGTTGCTTCTAAATTCTTCTTGATAACCTCCATTTCTCGTTCAATCTCTGCCAACATGTCTGGTCCAATCAATACCTCCTTAACTAGACCATTCCAACTGATAGGAATATATTAACTCCACTTGCAGATTGCCTCAAACGAACTCATCCTCAAATACTCCTAATAGTCATTATTATAAGCGAGCTGAACAGGTGGAATATACTCTTACCAATTTCATTCTTGATGCATCATATACATCATAAGCATGTCCTCCAATATATTGTTGAACCTATTTTTTTTTCCATTTATTTACAGATGATATGTTGTGTTGAAGACCAACTTTATACCCAAAATTGCAAATAACTATTTTCGAGAACCTAGAAGTGAACTTAACATCCATGTATCACACATTTTTTTTGGAACACCATGTAACCTTACTACATCTCTCATGAATACATGTGATAACATCATTAGTTGAATATGTATACTTTACTGGAATCAAGTGCGTTGTATTTTTCAACCTATCAGCCACAACCATGATAGAATCATGCTACCTAGATGTCCTCAGAAAACTTGTGATGAAGTCCATGGAAATGACTTCCAACCTCCACTCTTGAATCATAATGAGTTGTAGTGGACCACCTGGATGCTTATAGTCTCCTTTTCCCTATTGAGAATCCAAGCATCTATCCACAAACTCTGCTGACTCTTTCTTCAAATTTTGTCAATAGTTGTGTTAGAGTCCTATGCTATAGTAATAAAAGTCATGTTTAGATTTTTTATCATTTTGGTCAATTTGTAAAGGTGTTGCTATGATCTCAAAGAGATCAAGTCATCAATTTTTGTGAAGTGTGTGAGATCAAGTATTTAGTGTCAATTTAGGTTAGGATATATTAAAGTTTTTGAGTGATGAAATATATCAATCCATTTATTTCATAAAAAGTCTTGATTTAGTAAGTTTATGGTTAATGTGTCATCCAAGTCATGGATAAAGGTAATAGTGGGTTTTGCTTTTCATATTTGGGATAATTTAGTGGTGTCTTTTCAGTTGATCACATAGTCAAATAAAATTGTACGTCATATCTTTGTCACCATCTGCAAGCACCAAAGATGTAAGGTTGTTACCGTGCTTCTCCCTTGCATTGTGCTTAGACATTTCTAAATTTGGAAAGTCATAATTTCACTCAAACAAACTTCTAGACTGCATGAAAGGTTGTAAAGACATGTTATTTTATTTAAAAAACTCATACAGATCATTATCCATCCTCCTGAGGTGCTTTGGATGTTAGTGGGACACTTGTTGCATTTATATTTCACGGGATTTATTGTGTTCCTGGTGAAAATGTGGTGGTTTAATGAAAATAAAGAAAATAAGGGGTACTAAGGTCTTTAAGATATTGATGAAGCTCCATAAGTAATCTACAATCTATTTGTATCAATTAAAGTTTAATTTAATGCTCAATTTCACAAATGACAAATTTGTTGCATTTTTGCTCCATTTTTCTGAAGAAGTGTGTTCCTGCATTTTTTACTATTTAGCAGTAAAATTGAAGACTAGTTTGCGAAGAAATGGAGATAAAACTTGATAGAAAAAATTGTCAATGTGTCACTAGGTGTTACAACTCCCTCCCCTTGAGAGGAACATCATCCCTGGTGTTCTTTCTTTAAGTGAACAGTGTAGGATAGACTTTCTGCATGGATTCCTCTTCTTCCCAAGTCTCCTCATCCGAGCCAAAGTGCTTCCACTACACTTTGACTTGGATCATGGCTCGCTTCCACTGGGTGGTTTCTCTCCAATCTAGGATATAAAGAGGCTTTGCTAGAAGTTCTCCCTTGAGTTTTGCCTGCACATTCATAACTTTCTGTTAGAAGTTTTTTTATAAACCATAATTACTATTAGTTATATTTCATTCTCTCATTACTTAAATGCTTTCCTAGTTAATAATATGTCGAGGGTCGTATACATATCTTTTTAATAAGGATACTTGGAAGAAATTATGGACTCAGATGTCACCTGGGAGTGCTAGCTTGTACGCCATGGGTCTGATTCTTTCAAGAATCTGAAAAGGCCCACAGCATTATGGTGCCAATTTTGCACAACCCTTCCATTGCATTGTGCTTTTTCACGACTTAACCTTCAAATATATGTGATATCCTAACTAGAATTATTTATGGGTTCTTTTCTTATCTGCATACACCTTCTACCTATCTTGATTAGCCTTCAAATTTTGGCAAACCTTCTTGGCGGTGGCCTCCATTTCCACTAACACATTAGGACCCAATGCTAATTTGTTATCTAGACTATTCTAGTCCGTGGGTACCTGAAACTTTCGTCCCTATAGCACTTCAAAAGGGCTCATACCTAATGATTCATGATGTCCATTATTGTAGGCAAACTCCACGAAGTGGAGGTAATCCTCCAATTTCTGGGGTTGTTGCATTACAAACACTCTCAGAATGTCTTCCAATATTTGGTTCACTTGTTCTCTCTGGTCGTCTGTTTGTGGATGGTAGGCAGTGTTGAATTGAATTTGAGTGCTTAATCCCGCAAAGAGGGTTTTCCAAAATGCTGATGTAAATTTTAGATCTCTATAGGAGATCATTACTCAGGGTATCTCGTGTAGTCAGAAGATTTCCCTCATAAATATGTCTCCAATCTCCATTGTTTTATAAGTGGATCTTACAGGAACGAAATGAGAAGTTTTTCTCAACTTGTACGCCACAACCATGCTTGAATCATGTTGTTTTATTGTACGAGGTAATCCAATAATGAAGTCCAAAGTGATTGTCTCCAATTTCCGTTCAGGAATGGTCAAGGGTTGTAACAAACCAACAGGATGTTGGTGTTCTGCCTTTACTAATTGTCACTCTAAACATTTGGACAAGTATTTTGCCACATATTTTCTTAGACCGGGCCATAAATAACTTTTCTTGATAGCAGAAAACAATTTTTGGTATCTTAGATGAGCTGCGTAAGGTTTTCTATGAAACTCTTCTAATAACAATTACTTGACGGACTTTTGGTTGGGAATATAAATCCTATTTCTGAATGTTAATATTTTATCGGGGCTAATTCCATACTCTAACTACCTCCCTTTTTCCTGAGTTTCCAAAGCTTGCTGCCATAAGAATGTATATTCCGATCTCCCAAGGAGGCCTCTTGGATAACCTTTGGCAGGTTATATTGTGCTTGGTTGAATTGTACTTCATAAATGCAATGTACTTTTCGGCTTAAAGTGTTTGCTACCTGGTTTTATTTTCCTTTGTGGTGTTTCATGTCAAAGTCAAACTCGCTCAAGAATGCGATCCATCTAGCCTGTCGAGAATTTAAACTGGATTGGTTAAATAAATTCATAAGACTACTGTGGTGAGTTAATAAAAAAAATTTCTTCCCTAGAAGGTAGTGTCACCACACTTTTAATGCATGCACTACTGCAGTCAGCTCCAGATCATAATCAAAGTAATGTTGTTCATACTCCTTCAGTTTGTGTGATTAATAGGCTATGACTTTTCCTTCCTGATTTGAGTCTCCACCGACACCCTCCTTACTCGCATCTATACATACTACAAAATACTTTTCTGGATCTGCTACTTTTAGCAGCCAGGCGATCGTGAGAAGTTTCTTTAGTCATTCAAAACTTTGTTGGAATTCCGCTATCTAGTGGAAATCACATCCCTTTTTGTACAATGAAGTCATTGGAAAAGCTATTTTTGAGAAGCCTTTGATAAACTAACGATAATACCCTCCTAGGCCCAAAAAGGATCTTACGTCAGCAACGTTTTTCGTTGTGGTCCATTAGTTCTAATCTTTTCTAGGTCCACCGCTATACCTTTTTCCGATATTACATGGCCTAAGTACTGGATTTGATCCTTGTAGAAATTGCACTTACTAAATTTTCCGTACAAATGGTTATCTTGCAGAATCTACAATACTATTCTCAAATGTTGTTCATGTTCCTCCTTATTTTTTGGATAGATCAGGATATTATCAATAACAATTAGTACAAATTTATTAAGAAATGGTTGGAAAATGCCATGCATCAGGCTCATGAAAGTGGCTGGAGCATTGATAAGGCAAAAAGGTAGTACCACAAACTCGTAGTGTCCATAATGCGTTTTGTAGATCATCTATACGAGGTAGAGGATACTTGTTTTTTATGGTCAGATTGTTTAGCTGACGGTAATCAATGCATAATCTTAATGTCCCATCCTTTTTCTGTGGGAATAATATAGGGGCCCCCCAAGGGGACACACTAGGGCAAATATAACCTTTATCTAACAGTTCTTGAAGCTGCATTTTCAATTCTGTTAATTCATGAATGATCATGCAGTAATGGGCTTTAGAAACAGGAACTACCCGAGGCACTAACTCAATGGTAAAATCGATGTCCCGCTTTGATGGCAACCCAGGAATGGATTCATGGAATACATCCACAAATTCTTGAATTACAGGAATTCTCTCTAAGGAGGTCATATTATTCCTATCATTGTTGTACCCTACTTGGACAACATAAATCTGGAAGCTCTTCCTTATGCATCTTCCAAGCTGGTTGGCTGTAATAGGGCGTAGTTTAACATTCTTCTTGATTCCTTGAATTTCGTTTCACTGCCCTGACTCGGTAAGATAACTAACTCATTTTTCCTTGCAATCCATTAGAGACCAACGACTCTCCAACCAGTCCATTCCTATCAATACATCATACGAACCCAAGGGAAGGATGTTCAAGTCAACATGAATCGGCTGTCCTTAAACTGTTATAGGGCAGTTTTCTATTTTTGCAGACACCTTCCTTTTTGTCTCGGTGGCTAGTTGAACTAGCTAAGGTTTCTTAAATTTACTGCTTTGTAGCTTACATTTTTCTACCACATTAGGACTAATGTAGCTTAAGCTAGCGCCTAGATCAAATAAAATAGAAACATGTTGATTAGCAATCATACCTTCACATTCGATCATAGTGGGCTGATATTCCGCTTGATGATCGTCCAAGGCAGCATTGATTCTAGGCATGCTTCTTGCGATATCTCCCACTATAGATGCTTCTTGCATGTTTGACAGTTGTTCAGTTCGAGCATTTTGTGGGCAATTCTTGTAATAATGTGCTTCCCCACATCCCCAACATTGCAGTGGTGACTTTTGTGGCTGGTCTGTAATAGTTTTGCTAACTCCTTCTAGCTCTCTATTCTCAATATAAGTCTGAGTTCTAGACATATTTCTTGCAAATTTTCCAAAAGTCCTTTGTTGATTATTTCTGCCATTTATGACTTTTGGTTGTCTGTTTGGTGGTATGTTCCTTATTTTCTTGCCAATGGCTCCCTTAGGTCCTTCATTTTTCTGCCTCATCTGCTGATAATAGATGCGAGCTTTACGTACGACATCATCCATTGTTTTAGGATAATCAAATTCTAATTTTTCCTTCATGAAATTTGGCAAGTTGTTAATGAACTGATGAATTTTAGCTTTTTCTTCTTGCATATATGGAACGTACCATAACAGGGAAGTAAACCGCTTCACATACTCGTCCATGGTTAAGGCTCCCAGTCTTAACTCATGGAACTCCTTTGCTTTTTCATCATAGTAATGTTTAGTTAGGTATTTATCTTTAAAATGTTTCTGAAATTCCTACCATGTTTTTTGCTCCTCATCTATCTTCCTCACGGTTTCAATTTCTTCCCACCAAAGGGTGGCCTTCCTTCGTAATTGGTACACTACTAGTCAAGCTTTAAGTTTTACATTATACTCTTAAATCTGAAAATATTTACCCATGTCGATTAGCCAGGCTTCCGCTTCTTCTTCAAATTCCCCTTCAAATAGCGATGGTTTGATTTTTTTGAACTCACCATTTTGTCTTCTACCCTTTTGCCCTCTTTTGATCAGACACATTATTTGAATGCCCTTCTTCTTCCTCTTTATGGCCTTCTGCTGATTCCGCATTATCCTCTCCATTGTTGGTAGTTGGGGTCTTTTCTCTATTTTCTGTTATGGGGTCGGAAGCATGCTGATTTTGTCGATTGGATAGACTTTTAAGGATCTTCTCATGTTCTTGCCTTAGTCGCTCATTTTCCTTCCTCAAGTTCATGATTTCTGCTCGTAGTTGTTGCACAGTTTCCAGCAATGCAGCATTGGCTTGTCGCGATTCCTCTCCCAATTGTACCCATAGTTCTGGGTTTGTCTCCACATAAGGTGTTTATGGTTGGCTTACTGGTGTGGGGCTTCTCCGTATTTTTTTGTCTTGGTGCTGACTTATATTTTTTCTTCTCTCTCTTTGTGTTCATATACATCCAAACTCAGTTTATGTAATTTTTTTATTGCATGATTACACATAGATAAAAGACTTAATGAATTGTACTAAAATAACCCAGAAGTCTTAGTTTATGAGCCTAGGCTCTGATACCATTTATAACATCCATATATAATAAAAAAATTAACCATTACGTAAATAAAAGAGTTGGGCTATAGAAATTAATTGACTATTACCAATGGGCGTTTACAGTACCCATAACCTTCACAAATTACAGGGCTATTTCATGTGGATAACGTGGCACCCAATCCTTGTTGGACTCCACGTAACTCTGATAAAGAATGGAAATTAATTTTCCTGCCTGGTCCTTGCCTCAAGGAAATCCACCTCATTAAAGCAGGAGAACCCCGAGGTCCTCCGTTGTCCTCGCCATCCCTTCCATAGTTGGCTTCATAACTCTGCATTAACTTGGCCACTCAGAGGAGTCTGGAGACTATGCATTTGACGTGATCTTTGTCGTTGGATCTCGGATGATCCACGGTCCTGGTTGCTTGAGGTTGATGGATAGGGTTAAGATCCTATGGCTGCGAGGGAATGTTCATTTGTTCCTACTTTTGTTTCATGGTGCTTCTGCTCTGCAGCCCTGATGGTAGACTGTTAGTTCTGGTTCGAGGTTCGTCGTTCCTATCTTGCCATGGCTACATGCTTCTCCACCAGGTAAGGGCAAGTCATTACCAATGTTTGAGCATTTTGTTGATCGTCCTTTCCTTACTATTTTAGCGGATGAGATGGGGTTTCCTCACTGTCTCTCTTGTGGAGGGGTTATTGATACTAAATGGGTTTTCTTGTCAAATATGTGTGACCTCCACATGGAGCAATACGGCTTCACCTATAGGTGGAAGGTAGCAATCTCATCCATTAATGGTTATGTTGATTTCCTTTTCCTGAATATGTTTTAAGTGTTTTAAGTTATTCTATTGAATTTGGTCGCAACCCCTAGTAGTGCAGGTATCCTCTCATGCATGATCTCTTTTTGTCATTTGTTTTTAATTATGGATTCCTTAAACTAGAAATGGTTCTCATTTAATTGTTCTTTTTAAAAAGTAGTGCTTCGATGGTTTCATTTTGACCTTGCGGCATGACCTTCTCCGACTTAGACATTCTAAGTACTACTGTGTCATCTTTTCTCCCATGGATTGGGCCGAGAACTCCTTTTGCTTCGAGTTTTAAGCTTCATCCTGTGATCAGAGAGCTTGAAATTTTATTAAGATGGAATCGGGCCTTACGGCCAAAATACCTTTGCTTGATGGTTTTAGCTATCTATTTTAGTTAAAGATAGGGTCAGCATGACCGATGTTTAGACTTGTATTTTGGTTTGACTCTAATATTCAGTGGGGACCGAATGGTGATTTGGTATTTGAACATATACTATAATTTATTGCCTATTATGACCCGAACCATTACGAAGCTTTATTGTATATACATATTGATTAAGATTGTTTTAAAAGCTGAGAATATTTTAAGATTTGCATGAAAGGAATTGTTGTTTTTATTTTCCGTATATGATTCTAAATGTGCCAGACTTGATACACTGCTATCTTTGTTCTATGATTTAAGGGTTTGAATCTTTTATGAGCCTGGGTATTCGGCTCTTGGAGGGTTCTTGCAGAACTCGACTGAGGCCAATAACCCTAACCCTTCAACAATATACATATCTTCACACCGAATATGATTTGGGTCGTTACATACATGATTTGCTTGTTATAAATGTACAACGATCGCTGTTGTGATTTCTGGAATTCTATTAGTATATGTGGGTACATAGTTTTAATATGTAGCATAATTGTTTACGGTTGAGTTAGAGGCTGTTAAGTATGAGAAGTCTAGACTCGAGTGATAGCTCTCTGTATCAATACTTGACTGTTAGATTCATGATTCCTCTAGGAGTAAATTAGAATTCTTTCTGTAAACAATATCATCATAAAAGCAACAATATTTGTTTCCTCCTATATGTTCTTGCAACTGTGTGTTACATTTTTGCATAGAACTTATTAAAGATTTCATTTCTATACTACAACAACATTCTAAGTTACTAATCTAAATTTCTTTCATGACAGTAAACATTAATTACTTCCCTAAAGTAATAAATAGATGTTAACACAATGATAAGTACCTATCTGGCTATCTGAATGAATATGATTCAAGCTTACATTCCTTTGATTTAGAAGGTCTCGCCACCCAACCTCGGATCTTGTAATTATGTCTAGAATCCCCCTCCGAGCTCTTCCACTTCTGTCAAGGACAGACAATTTTGGTACCTTGGGCATTAGGAAACTAATCCAGCCTCAAGTCATGTACCTCAATTCCTTCCCACTAGCTAACTTGCTCAGCTCTCGGAATAAAATTTCTCACAGTACAGTTTTTTTCTCCCCCTTTCCAACCCCCACTGGTTCCTCTCTTTTTCCCCTTTTAAGAGAGAAGTGAGAGAACTATCTGTAATTGTTTTTCAGCAAAACTGATTTTCTAGTTCCATTCTCAACTCAATCGGAATCTTTTAATTAATATTTAACAAATTTTCTTATGAATTTTCACCGTAAATGTTTTTAACAATTCAAGATAAACTAAAGTAAAATAAGAATGATACATAAAACTTTATAACAACAATTGTCAGTGTGGCAGTGAGTGTTACACTATTTGATTATAATTACAATATATTTGATTATTTTATTATTATTTTATTTATTTAAAATTATTATTTAATTCACATTACTTTATTTAATTTACATTAATTATAATTATAATTAGTTCATTCAGTTTAAAAAATTTATTCAAAACAATGCCGAGTTATTATTTATTTTGAATATTTTGTTTGAAATTATTATTTATTATTAGTTTAAATTATATATATTATTATTTTATAATTATTATTTATTATTAATTAAAAATACCAATCAATTAAATATTTTTTTTTATTTTTAATTTGTTAAAAAAATTATTTAATTATATATTGTTATTTTAAATTATTATTTAAAAATAAATATTTTAAAATCAATATATCAACTTTATCACTTATATATATTTTTCATTCTTATTATTTAATTAAAAAAATTATCAATATATTATATTAATAAAACATTTTTTAAATTGCCCAATGCTTAAAATAGTTGACAACATTTTTTTGTTTAGTGCTATTAAATTATTCGGCCGATTCTCCGGTCTTTGTGGCATTGACTTTCGCATGCGGCCGATTCTTCCGTCTTTGTGGCATTGACGTTCACATGCCACACTCTGAAGGTCACCAATTTCACTTTCAATTCACTTAAAATTATTTTTAATTAGAAAGGTGTCTCTTAAGGCATATTTGCTTCACAATTAATTACAACTCTTTATTTAAAAAAATAAATGAACAAAACTTTATCCACGCCTTAGATTTTACATGTAAAAATTTACCATACAATAAAACATTTAACTCTCTCATACATAAAGATAATACAGTTTTGAAGGAATTCCAAGCTACAAATTGGATAATTTATTTTCAAATACAGTTTTGAATTTTAACCTACATTAATTTTTTCTTTCTTTAAATAAGTATATTTTGAAAGAAATCATCCATTTTAATTTGTGGTTAAACTTATTTTTATAATAAGAAATCATTTATATATATAATATAAATTGTATTTTATTTAAAGTTACATTGGATTGATAATGAATATAATTATGTTATATATAATTTAGGATATAAATAATTATAATTTAAAGTTATATTATATATTAACACAATTACATACTAATAAGTTTTTACAAATAAAACCAATTAATATAATTTATTACCCGGATGCGGGTGCATTTACGTTACATTAATGAAGGGTCTACGCCGCGCCGGCATCTGGTCCTGCAGGTGGCAGGATAGCACATCCTCCCAAGCTCTCCCGCGGATGAAGATGGATTATAATGAGTACCTGCAGATCAATTGGCATTCGGAATTGAATGCGCAGTTTGTTCGAGACACTTCGCCTGAAGTTCCATTTATGGCTGCCTCAGCTCTCTCTGCTATTATTTACCTCTGGCCTCCCTACATTAGCCTGCCTCAGATTTTGCATCCTTGCAATGCTTCGAAGGTGGCGTTGAATGTCTGGTTCATAACTCGTCACTGGCTCCCTTACACCGGCACCTGCTTTGTTTCGCCCTGCTCTTCATCTCCTTCAAGCTGCCCTGTTACTTTGACAATGGTGCGTCGTCGCGGTAGTTGTCGCCGAGGTGGCAGTCGTGGAGGCCGTGGGCGCTCTCAGCCTGCTCCCCCGCCTGTTATTCCTCTGGCTTCGGCTTCCCCTCCCTCTGACAATCGCAAGCCTTTTCCGCACAACTCTTTTCAAACCACCCATTTCAAGTTTCAAAGTCGCCTCAATCAACCTGTTCTCTCGGCCAGCATCACTGTAATTTTTGCGGAGGAAGAAGCTCGGCCCACTGTTTCGGTGAATACCTCGACAACGCAGTCTCAGGAGGAAAGCGCGCAGCAGGGGGAAGACGTTGGCATTGTGTTCAATTGTGGTGATTTGCAGGCTGGAGGAAATTACCCTGATGTCTCCAAGCCTCCAGACGGCAACCTACAGGAAGTCCCAGCCTCTGTTCACCCGGCGAGTGGTTCTGGTGGCATTCGGCGTTTGGAAGCTCTTCCAGGTGGCAGTGGTTTAGCTAATGAGGACACTGTTGATGACTCGTGGATGGGCAATCCATGTCCGGTGGAGAAGGAAGCTCCAGAACATGAAACTGATGCTTGAAGACTCCTGGGCCATGTCTAATTCCCTGTTCCTCTCTTTGGGTCTTTGTTTCTGCAATTTTTCTCATGGTTATCTGGGCAGTTTAGATAGTATGGTCACAGCTTTTCTTCTGTCCTTTTCTGTGGTTTACCAACATGGCCAGTTCTCTCTGTATGGCCTTGGGCTTTTGTATCTGGTTAATCCCAACCCTGGGACAGTTTGTATGTACTGTTGGACAGTCTCGGATCTCCTCTGAGGTCTCGACCACATTGTAACTGTATTTTTACTTTTTATTAATAGAATTAGCCTTTACTTAGAAAAAAAAAATATAATTTATTATTATTAATATTAAAATTAATATTTATATTATTTATGTTAAAAACATTAATATCATTAATAATATTAAAACTATTAATATTAAATTTTTTTAAGCGAATAAAAATAATAATAATATTACTAAAATTTTTATTTTTTTTATTAATTAATTTTATAATAATATTATTAAAAAAATTATTTTATTATTAATTGATTTTGTGTCTAGAAAATAGAACATTTGAACATGCCATATGAAGATGAATAATAGGAATAACACAAAGATTACACGGTACTAAATGTCACACCAGTTTTATAATGTGTAAATATACCTATTAGAGTATGTGTAATCCAAATGGATTTTATAATGATATTGATCTCTTAGCTCCACCATCTTAATAATAAAAAGTTGATAAATTAATAGAGTAAGAAAATATAAGTATAATTAATGATTCAATTTTTTTACATGTTAGACGAATGCATTGTAGAATGTAGATATCAAAACTAATCTTTTCATTTATTTGATATATCCATATTATGACTCCATGCAATGACGTCTATCATTAACTTAACTTAACGATATATAATATCCCCACGTAATATCTCTGATGTAACTTCCCATAAAAACTCTTGTAAAATAAATGCTTTTGAATAATTAATAACAACAGCAATTTGAGCATAACGACTCAACCTTACTTTGGAAAACTACACTAAGTACACATTGTAGTACGAAAAAGAAATAGATGAGAGAGATGAGAGAGTCTTATTTAGGTATATAGAGATATTACATATCGATGCTAAAAGCTGCAGTCGTCACTCGGCCTGGTTACAACTGTAGGAAATAGAACATAGGCCAGCGTACGTTACCTGAGCATGCATAGAATTGTTGCAATAGTCCCAGATGGACCCACCCAGGCTAGAAAGGCAGTCGCTGCAGTCACTGGAAGATTGGGCCGCGCCATTAGTGCACTCTCCCTGCCCAGTGACGTAATAAACTGTGTCCGTCGTTCTCATTGTCTCGTAGTAGCTGTAACCGTTCTCACTGTCTGTGTATTGTTCGAGATCTACGAGCAGGTTTCCGATGGCATCGAAATAAATACTTCCGCTTGGGAGCTGAACGTTGTCACAGCTTCCCGATATGGGTCCATACTGCGCGCCTACCACAGATACGAGGAGCAGTAACATCAGAGGTAAACCAAACGGTGCAAATGACCTCATCTCCATGGCCCCCTCTAATAACAATAATCCCTTGTAATGGCGAGCTGAACAGTATAAAAGACCAGGAAACTAATGGTTATCAATTTGGAATGAAGCCTTTTTTTTTTTTTTTTCAAAAGGTGGAAAAACCTATCAAACTCAGTTTGTCAAACCAACAGTGAGGACAGCCATCTCTGGCTGCTATCCGCGAATGTCAGTTGACACATCACTGTTATCAAGGAAAACCACGCCACCTGAAATAACCCGCTGGTGGTCCGTAAGGGAGCAGGCTTTCACTCCTGCCAGATGCCTCTGGGTCTTGGGCCGTTAACCTGTTTCCTTACGTCCGAGGAAGACGAGCTCTTAGCCAAGCAGAAGCAGTTTCTGGACTCATTATTATTATTTGATGATTAATTATAAAGAATTAATATATGTGATAAATTTGATTTTGTTAAAATAAAAAAAAAATTAATAAATTGTAAATTTATATTAAATTATCATTAGCTATAAAAAAAAAATATAAAAATTTATATATTTAAAAAAATGTATTTTTTATTAATTATAAAAAATTAATATACGTTTATAATAAGTATAATGATATTAAAAAAATAAATCATAAAAATTAATTAAATTATAACTTTATTTAAAATTATTATTATTTTATTATTAATTATAAAGAATTAATAGGTGTTACAAATTTATATATTTAACAAAACATATAATATGATTTTTAATAGTGAAGATGTATGAAGTAGACATTGTTACAATGTCATGGTTTACTAATACCAAAGCAATTATGACTTTTTCTTAATTAATGAATTTAAATAAAACAATACAACTACCTTTAAAATAAATATCATCCTTTGATTTGTGATTACTAGTAAGAATATTTTAGAATATGTCATAGAGTTTAAATACCCAATATCTACCTAATAACTAATCCATCCCTACAAATTAAATGGCTAGTAAGTGTGGATAGCCACTTAAAAACTTACCTCATAATACATCTCACATTTGCCAAAAAAAAAAAATGAGATTATTATTATTTTATGATTAATTATAATTAGTATATGTACATGATAAACTTGATGTTTGTGAAAAAAAAATTGTCATAAAAACTAATTAAATAATCAATATATGTGTTAAAATTTAAATATTTAAAAAAACATGTAATAAGTTATTTAATCATAAAGATATTTGATGTCATGGCTTACTACTACAACCCCAGAAAACCTATGAAATTTTCTTAATTAATGAATTTAAATCAAACAACAAAACTACCTTTAAAATAAAATTTAAATCCCCTAACATCTACCTAACAACTAATGCATCCATATAAATTAAATGACTAGTAGCCATCAATAGCCATTAAAAAACTTACCTCATGATACATCTCACATTGCCAAAAAACAAATAAATTAACAAAATAAAATATTCATTAGAATTATCAAAATTATAACTTAATTTTAAACTACTATTATTATATTAATAATAAAATGATCTAATATATGAGGTAAACCTATAAACATTTAGAAAAACACATAACATTATTCTTAACCATAGAGGTTCACTCCCACTTTACTTAATAATACCACATTTTCAAAAAACTATAACTCATGTTTATATGATATTTTTTTAATTAATTAATTTTACTAAAAGTGAAAAAAAGGAATAACTATCGCTTGCTGCCATTGGAAACAAATTAGGACGTTTTTTCAAAGCTTCAGAAGCCACAAGAAGAGGAAAATAGACTTCCTATGCAAGGATCTGTGTAGAAATGGATCTATCAGGAGCTTTTTCGGATGAAGTCATCCTGGAAGTTTTTGATGAGGAATGGATTCAAACCATAGACTATGAACATAACCCGTTCAGATGTCGTAAATGCCATGAACATGGACACTTGTTCAGAGATTTCCCTCTTAGTCAAGCAGACAACAAGGGCAAACCTAAGGAAATGGACACAGATAACTTTCATAAATTTACAAGTAGAGGAAAAGGCGACAAAAAAGGACCAAGGCAACTTCGTAATGAGGGTCAAAAGGTCAGTGAAAACAAGTATCAAGCACTGGAGGAGAATGTAGAAATGGCAAATGAAGACCAATATATGGAGGACGACCCTAATGAAAAGGAAACGGAAACGAAAGAAAACTACTACCCAAAACAAGAGATTGATAATAAGGAAGAAACTATAATGAGTGAAACAGAACTAGAGATGGATCAGGAAATGACCCAGAGTGAAACAGACCTGGAGGATCATGAACTCCAGGAAATTCTTGATAAGGAACATCTAGATCTAGAAGGGTTCTTGATGTAGGGATCCACGGGAGGGATAGACTCACTACCCCAAGAAGACTGCAACAAAATTCAGCAGCTGTTCTTATGGAAAACTTAGGAAAGAGGATTAGATAAAGGAAAAACCATTGAAAAGCAGGAATACAGAGGCGTGAAAATAATGAAATCAACTCCAGGATTAGCTACTAGAAATGCAGGAAAGAAGAGGGGCAAGAAAAAGCAGAAGGACCTCTTGATGGGGTGTGGAAAGTTAATGATAGACTGAGCTAAGATGAAAGACCTAACCAGTTACTCATTTACAAATCTTTAAATATGAAGTTCACATTATGGAATATAAGAGGTCTAGGTAGTAAAAGAAAAAAAAGAATGCTTGGTCATAGAATGAAACAGGAAATGCCAGATATTATCTTCATCCAAGAAACGAAATGTTCCATTTAGATAATAAAGCAAATTCACAGCATATGGCTCAACAGATTTGAGTTCCTAGAGGTAAAAGCTGAAAACACAGCAGGGGTCATTCTAACTCTTTTGAATGCCCAGAAAATCAGTATAACAGATGTAAAAGCATCTAGAAACTACTTATCAGTGGTCATTCAACCAATGGGGAATCCAAAAACCTTCCTGGTCACAAATGTTTATGGTCCTCAAAGAATAGATGACAAACTCAAATTGTTAGACTCCATAATTGATCCCAGGAATAGATAGGCTGGGATTCCTTGGATCATGGGAGGGGACTTTAATATGGTCAAATCTCTTTCGGAAAAAAAGGAGGCACCTGAGCGTTGAACAAAGACTCCTTAGCATTCCAGACTTTCACAGATGATGTGAAATTGGTTGATTCAGACTTGAGCAATGGCCTTTTTACCTGGAACAACAAAAGAGGAGGTGAGGCACAGGTAGCCTCTAAATTGGACAGGTTCATGATATCAGAGGAGCTTTTGCTTATAGATAAAGAAATAACAACAAAAGTCCTTCCCTTTGGAGGTTTCGATCACGGGCCGATTCAATTGGAAATCAAGGGTTTGATTTCTCCCAGGAACAAGCCCTTCAGATTCGAGAATATTTGGCTCTCGCACCTGGATTTCATCAGTAACATTGAAAAGTGGTGGGCGGAAGACTTGTAATTCTAGGGTAAAAAATGTACCTCCTTCATAAAAGACTAAAGCATGTCAAGTTCAGGCTAAAAGAATGGAACAAAAAGGATTTTGGTAACATTTTTGTGAACAAAAGATCATTGGAAATCAAAATACAAGAACTCAACTAGGCTCTGATCAAAGATGGCTTTGATAAAGTCAAAAGTGATTAGGCTGATAAGCATCACCAAGAATGGGATAATTTATGTAAACAAGAGGAAACATTCTAGAGGGAGAAGTCTAGGGTTTAATGGCTCAAGGAAGGAGAGCGGAATACAAGATTCTTCCACAGATCCACTATGGCTAACAGAGCATACAATAGAATCTCTACGATAAAGGATGAGAATGGAAAGCTCCAGAACACCCATAAGAATATTAAAGCAGTGCTTGTTCAGTATTTCTGAAACATCACCCGAGAAAACAATCCAGACAAGGATCATTCCATGAAGAAAATTACAAGGCATATCCCTAAGTTGGTGTCTAGAGAAGACACTTTTAACCTCAACAGACCTATTACTGAAGAGGAAGTCAGCGAAGTTCTCAAAGGCATGAAGAACTGCAAAGCACCAGGTTCGGATGGTTTCAATGTGGATTTTTTTAAAGCTTGTTGGCATATTGTCAAACAGGATATTCTGCAGGTGGTGGAGGATTCCAGGTGCAGCAAAACGATCCTGAAAGCCCTCAACACCTCCTTCATCTCCCTGATTCCCAAACACAAACTGCAGATAAATACAGACCCATAGCTTTATACAATGTGGTTTACAAGATAATTTCCAAAGTAGTGGCTAATAAACTTAAACCTCTCCTTCTTTCTTTAGTTTCAGAGGAACAATCAGGTTATGTGGAGGGCAGATAAATCTTAAATAACATTATTCAAGCCCATGAGGTGGTCCACACGCTTACCAGTAAAAAGCATGCAAGGAAGATCATGCAATTGGATATAACCAAAGCCTATGACAAACTTAATTGGATCTACATCAAAAATGTTCTCACTGCTTTTGTGTTCAACCACAACTGGATCCGATGGGTCATGGCTCTGGTGACCCCTTCCAGCTTTTCAATTTTGGTGAATGGCTCTCCCTCAGAGATCTTTATTCCTTCTAGAGGCCTCAGGTAGGGAGACCCGCTCTCTCCCTTCCTTTTCATTCTTATGATGGACTTGGAAGATCCATTAAGCATGCCAAGGCAATGGGAAAAATCAAAGGCCTTCAATTATTTGAGAATGGTCAAGCTCTGACTCACCAACAATTTGTAGATGATACAATGCTGTAAGGGCTCCCCACAGTCAAAGAAGCTTCAGCCTACAATCAAATCCTGAAGGAATTTGCCTTGGCTACAGGTATGGAAGTCAATCTCTCTAAGTCAAAAATCTTCTTCTTAAACACTAACATTGCTATTCAGAGAAACATTTCAAGAATTCTGGGCTTCCAAAGGGATTCCCTCCCCACAAAGTATTTGGGAATTCCTCTCACAGCCAGACCAATGCACAAGAGTATCTGGGAACCGGTGCTTAATATATTGTAAGACAAAGTCAAAAATTACACCTTCCGAGTCTTGAACCTAGCAGGCAGGTTGGTTCTGACAAAGGCGGTCCTACAATCTATCCCGGTTTTCATGTTATCTACCCTCCCAGCTCCCAAAGGTGTTTTAGAGCAATTCAGGAGCATACAAAGAGATTTCCTCTGGGGTAAGGAAGAAACTAAGAAGAAATGGGCCCTAGTCTCTTGGGACAAAATCTGTAAACCCAAAAGACAAGGGGGACTAGGCTTGGATGATCAGGAGATTCTTAATAAAGTTCTAGGTGCCAAGCTTTGGTGGCGCTGGGTTCAAGAGCCAAAAGCACAGTGGGAAAGAATCTAGAAAGAGAAATATGCCAGCTCTTGGCACACTAAGGATCTCATAAGAATGTCTGGTAATGTAAAAGGTTGTCACATCTAGAATAGAGCCTGGGAAAACAGAAGCCTAGTTCAAAATAACAGCTTGTGTGAAATTAGAGTAGGAGATCTTGCACTCTTTTGGGAAGACAAGTGGCAGCAAGAACCAACGCTGTTAACAAAGGATTTTGTTAGCTTCAAGCAGGAAATAGACCACCAAGGGTTAAACAAAGTCAAGGATTTCTGGGATCTTGCTCAGACCTCCGGAAAGTGGAGAAGCTGGAGAAAAATTGACTGCAGAGATGATAACCCTGTTAAAAGTAAAGCAGAGGCTCTTGGGAGCTTCCTTAAACAAAGGATGATTTTAGTTACAGAGCGGCAGAATCAATTGAGATGGGGCAATAACAATAAAGGCACTTTTAATCTTAAGGAAGCTAAAATTATTCTCCTTGGGCTTGATTCCAGTGTTCTAGAAAAGACATGGCAGCATCTCTGGAAGCACCAAGGATGGATGGAAATCAAGATTTTCATGTGGTTGGTTCATCATAAGAAAATTTTAACTTGGGACAACATTAGGAAAAGGGGTGTTATGGGGCCTTCCAGATGCCAGCTTTGTGAAGAGTAGGAGGAGAATATGGAGCACATTCTTAACAACTGCTCTTATACCACCTGGTTATGGGATTCCTTCTCTTCCATTTTCCATCAGTTAGACAGGGACAGAAGTAGTATCATTAATACCCTAAACAAATGGAGAGTAAACTATTCGGAGAATGATTTCATTAATCCGGCCTGGGCCTTCACGCAAAGCTTCATTATCTGGAATGTTTGGAAATAAAGGAATAAAAGAATTCTAAAAAATGAAAAGTCCACCCCTCACTATCTATTTGATCTAATCCTGAAACAACTTCGGGAGACAGTTAGTACCACAGTGCACAATCTCCCCAAAAATCCTCCCTCTTTGTCTGAGCTGAGAATTCTTAGACAATTGGGAGTGAAAGAGATTATTTCCCAAGGCCTAATCAGAAAGGATACAACTATGGGTATAGAGAAGGAGTTCTGGAAACCTCCACCGAAAGGCTATCTGAAATACAACATTGATGGGGCTTCAAAAGGAAACCCGGGAACAACTGGTTTTTGAGGAGTTTTAAGAGATGAAGAGGGCAGAATTACTTTTATCTTCCACTATCATCTAGGCAAAGCCATAAATAATGTGGCAGAATTAGTGGCTCTCGAACAATGTCTAGAGTTTCTGATCCAGAACCATTTCTCAAATGTCATTGTTGAAGCGGACTCGGAGATTACCATTAACTCTGTGAAAAGAATTAATTGTGGTACTTGGCCAGAGAAAGTTTCTAATCATTGGAAACTAATCCTGGTTTACCAAAAAATCCAAGTTCACCTCCAGGGGCTTCGAACGGTGAGTTTCAACCATGTTCGACGTTCCGCCAATAAACTAGCGGACCTTCTGGCCAACCAAGGGGTGAACAATGCTGATTGTGGGATGGCGAACAAGTGGCAGGAGATTCCTCAAAATCGTTTAAAGGTTCTCTGTGATGAACAAGCTGCAGAAGACAAAGAAGTGTTTTGTTATCGGACCCTGATAACAAGCATGAATTGATTTATCCGGCAAGTTTTTTCTCAACTTTTTTTAATGCATATGGTAGAAAGGCAAGCCAGGTTATGTCTCACTCTCTACCGGAGTCAGTTGAATGGGGTCCCCAGGTTCTCAGAAGACAATTTACTGGGTCTTTTCTCAAACAAGCTCAGTATTAGGGATAGGCTCCATAGAAAGAATAGATAGAAAGTGAGAATGGTTTTTCTGGCAGCTGGTATTCTCCCCCTTCCAGCTTTCAGGTCTGAAAACCACACCCGGGTCGGCTCTTCGGTGATCGCACGACTCATGAGCAGTTTGTGGTTTTTTAGTTTCAAGAGCGATCCCATTGGGATTGCTACATGTGGCAGAGGGATTGACTTGAAAACCGCCCTTGATCACACATTATCTTTCAGACATGTTCGGATGCGCGATATGATTCCTGGCCATTGGATCCAACAGCTAGGATCAACGACAGGGATAGATAATTTGGTTTTATGAGGCCAGGTGGGCTTTATACATCACGCTTATTTGGCGTGTCTTTTCCCTCTCTTGCGGGGTGTGGGTTTCAAGCGGTTGGGGATGTTTGTGGTTGTTGGTCAGCTTCGGGTAATGTATTTGTACGGAACTTCCCTGGTGGGTGGGGGTTTTTGTAGCCTTTCCACGTCTGCTTCTCTTAAGATGGGTGAACACCGTAGTAGGGTGGGGGGTCTTTGACATTGGCAATGATTCCTTTTTCCCGTGTTCTTGTAAAGAATCAGGTTCTTGTACAATATGTAATTTTTCTTTTGATTTAATGAAATAGAAGGATCGACACTTGCTTCAGCAAAAAAGAAGAAAAAGGGCATAACTACTTTTGAGATAAATATCAACATTTAAAATATTTTAGAATAGTCTTTGGAGATTAAATTCCTACCATCCACCAAACAACCAAACAACTTCTTTGTTGCAAAGATGAGAGAGTCTTTGGAATTTTATTTATATAGAAATATTACATATTGATGCTAAAAATTGTACTCGTCACTCGCTCTGTAAACAACTGTAGGAAATGGAACATAGACCAACTTACGCTACCTCAGCAGTCATACCATTGTTTCAATACTGCCACATGAACTCATCTTTTAAAATAATTTAAAAAATAATGGGTTCTTCATACTTAATAATTATTTCCTTAAAATGATCTCCCTTGGAATTCCCATTTTTTTTATATTTTAATAAACTAACACAATTACATTAATTTTTTAATAATAATAATAATAATAGTTATAATAATGAAAATTATTAGAATATTAAAATTATTATTATTATATAAATTGAAAAATATAAAAAATAATAATTATAAAAATATAATTAGTTTAAAAAAAATAATTATAACTATTATTATTTTTGTTATTTATAATGATAGACAAGTTTTTTCTCATTAATCACATATGATGATGATGATGATGATGATGATGATGATGATGATGATGATGATGATGATGATGATGATGATGATGATGATGATGATGATGATGATGATGATGATGATGATGATGATGATGGAATTTTGGGAGTGATCAATTTAAAATCAAATTCATGAATGTAGAAGACATGACTTAACACAAAATATAAATAGTGTCAAGATCATTATTATTATTATTATTATAATGAAATTTTTGGAGTGACAAATTTAAATTCAAATTCATGAGAAGTGAGTAGTTCATAATCATTTGAAAATAATTAAATAGATAATGCCTTCTTCATACCTAATCATTTTATAATTCAAAATGATATGTGTTTTTCAAAAGAGTACTTATTACTACATGATACACCATTAAAACAAAACCCTAAAAATTAACTAAATTAAAACTTTATTTTAAATTATTATTATTTTATGATTAATTATATAGAATTAATATATATGTGTGATAAATTTGATTTGGTTAAAAAAAAAAAACACATAAAAATCATAAAAACTAATTAAATTATAAATTTATATTAAATTATCACTATTTTATTATTAACTATAAAAAATAAATGTAAAAATTTATATATTTAAAAAAATGTATTTATGTCTAATTATAAAAAAATTAATATATGTTTGTAATAAGTATAATGATGTTATAAAACTAAAAAAAATAAGTCATAAAAATTAATTAAATTATAATTTTATTTTAAATTATTATTATTTTATTATCAACTATAAAGAATTAATATGTTACAAATTTATATATTTAACAAAACGTATAATATGATTTTTAATAGTGAAAATGTATGAAGTAGACATTGTTACAATGTCATTGCTTACTAATACTAAAACAATAATGACTTTTTCTTAATTAATGAATTTAAATAAAACAATACAACTACTTTTAAAATAAATATCATCCTTTGATTTGTGATTACTAGTAAGAATATTTTAGAATATGTCACAGAGTTTAAACACCCAATATTTACCTAATAACTAATGCATCTCTATAGATTAAATAGCTAGTAGGTGTGGATAGCCACTTAAAAACTTACCTCATAATACATCTCACATTTGCCAAAATTTAAAAAAAAATGAGATTATTATTATTTTATGATTAATTATAATTAATATATGTACATGATAAACTTGATGTTGTTAAAAAAAAATTGTCATAAAAACTAATTAAATAATTAATATATGTATTAAAATTTAAATATTTAAAAAAACATGTAATAAGTTTTTTAATCATAAAGATATTTGATGTCATGGCTTACTACTACAACCCCAAAAAACCTATGACATTTTCTTAATTAATGAATTTAAATCAAACAACAAAACTACCTTCGAAATAGAATTTAAATCCCCTAAAATCTACCTAACAACTAATGCATACATATAGATTAAATGGCTAGTAGCCATCAATAGCCATTAAAAAACTTACCCCATGATACATCTCACATTGCCAAAAAATAAATAAACTAATAAAATAAAATATTCATTAAAATTAAGTAAATTATAACTTAATTTTAAACTACTATTATTATATTAGTTATAAAAAGAGCTAATATATCAAGTAAACTTATAAACATTTAGAGAAACACATAACATTATTCTTAACCATAGAGGTTCACTCCCACTTTACTTAATAATACCACATTTTCAAAAAACTATAACTCATGTTTATATGTCATTTTTTTAATTAATTAATTTCACTAAAAGTGAAAAATGGCATAACTACTTTTGAGATAAATATCAACATTTAAAATATTTTAGAATAGTCTTTGGAGATTAAATTCCTACCATCCACCAAATAATTGTTGATAATGTAACACCCCCTTCCCACGTTTACCCAATTTAACGAGTTTGTTGGGGTAAACATGTGACGAGAGGCTACTGTGATGTGCTTCAACCCCCCACCTATAGTTAAGGAAGTGGAAATGAAATAATGAAACCAAGGTGACCTTCGACACATGTTATAGAACTGCAAGGAGCTAACCAACCCTTCGCGGTGGTCAACCCCTGAAACCACTTCACAATATATTGATGAGGACCCTCAGTCTCTTTGATTAGAAGATATGCATGCAATTGTGACTTTCAAGTTGAATTGATAGCAAGGTATGCCAGCGACTGTGAATTTTTTCCAGCAGTTTTTTGCTAGCGATCCCGGATTCTGAGCCACTTTTTTAGGGCCACGTCAACGGTCACTTCTCAAAACTTCATGAAAGTTTCAAAAATGATGAATAACATTGAAACAAGGTTACGAATGCAAATATTGGTATAAGTACTTAATGTAATCCTCACTAGCGATGACAAACATCTCGTCAAAGATGTCACAAATGTGTAATATACCGATCATAAGAAGATATATAAGCATAGGGGTGTCGTACTTATCTTAGATTCATAAGGAAGCATTGACTCCTTATCAAAATAGTTGCATTATCATATATTAGGCCATATATTCATTTTTTATTAATTTTATAATCAAAACATGATGAAAATGATACATCAAGTTTGTCATATAACATCCTCATAACCAACAAATAACCAATAGAAATAACCAGGATATAACAGTCATAAAAAATCACAGAAAAACCAATATATTTACCCATCAAATACAAGAGGAATCATGCTCTTGTTAACATATGAAAAATATAACGAAGTGTTGAACTTCCACGTACCACCTCACCATAGATTGGGTTGAACCAAATTTCTCTTTGAACGAATCATACATTCATCATATTCCAAGCATGAATGTGGGATCTCATGGAACAAACTAAACAAAACCAAACGGCGGATTTTGGAGGAAATACTACCTCAACCTTTGATTCCACCTCATAGTCATACGTCACTAACCATCACCATATCAGTCTCTACACAAGTTTTTGTGTGATCGAGAGTGTTTGTTCCAACCAAGGATTCCATGACTAGTAACTCAAACCACAATTGTTGTGAGGCTTCCAGAGTGTTTTTCCAGTGACGACTTCCACAACTAGTAACTCAACCCACCAAGGGCTTCCACATCATTTTTCCATCCAAGGCTTCCACCACTAGTAACTCAACCCAAGCTATTATAGGGCTTCCATAAGATTTGTCCAACCAAGTCTTCTAGGAACTAATAACTGAACCCACAACCAAAAGGACATGAGAACCAACTAGAGAACAAAAGTAAAACCCACAACATCATGATTATCCCAGAAATGGAATGGATAGGAAAACCACTATCAATCTAGGCAATCCTCCATGTCAATGAAAAATCAAAACCATGAACCCCATGCATATGCCATGCATGCAAAAATTAGCAACGCAATCATACATTGACCTCGTACCTGCAAGAAAAGCCCATTATAATTGTTGATCTTCATGTCCTCTTGTGCTTTCTTGGTCTTCCATTTCCTTCTTTCTCCAAATACAAACCATGCCACACTTCTCCAAGAGTCCTCCAAGAAAACTCTAAGTTTCCAAGTGTATGAGAGAGAGAGATAATAGAGAGAAAGCTCCAAAACTGAATAGATCAAAGTCTGTTAATTGATCCTCAAAAGCCTTTTTATAAATGAGGCCTCTATTTTATTAAATTTTCTAGTATTTTACTTCGTTTTCCTCCCCACATGTAACCTGTGACCTTTCACCTCCCTTTTCTCATATTTTCCATTACTTTCATAAATAAAATGCTAATTAATGCCTCATGCCTTTCCAAATCCTTTGCCATTTTGTTTGCCAATTTCCATAGCCATTAACTAATCACAAGTGATCCTCATCATTGTGGTTTTTCCAACATTCAACTTGGAATATGTGTCCCATGACAATGGTTATTGTTTTTCCTCTATTACTCTATTACATGGATTTTTAACGAGGGATGTTAGAGAACCTCTCCTTTAGGGGAACACCATCCTCGATGTTCATTGACACCTACAACCAACAGGATTATTGAAAGCAAAACATATTGCCCATGGAGCTTTATAACTTAGCTCATTTTAGTATTTACAATTATTAATATGTTGAAAGAAACCAACATGAGAAACATAACAACATGGCAAACATTCCCATACTACTTATTGGAGCTTTATAATAAAACTCGTGGTAGTATTTGCATCCATATACATATATACACATGCAAAAACATCATACCCAAACATATATCAAGAACATTCACTCAACGAGTGAATAGAGAAGTATATACAGATTGCATATGATGTGGCATCAACCATGTAGCTTCATTAGGCCCAAAGTTATTCCATTGCACTTTAACCTGCTTGATTGCTCGATTCAAAAGCATGAGCATCTTTCTCTGAAAAATGAACTAAGGTTCCGACAAGAATTTTCCTTTTCGATCCACCTGTAATAAAGATCATTTGATCACATCAACAACATATTTAAAATAATTCTTAAGAAATGGCACATGGAAAACATAATGTACTTTCACTATAGAGGGAAGTACAAGTCGATAGGCCACTAGTCCAATCATCTCAGTAATATTGAAAGGTTCACAATACTGAGGTGCCAACTTGGCACATGATCCAATCCTCAAGGAGATCTTCTTGGGCTTGATGTATAAGTATACCTATTCCACAACCTCAAACTCCTTAATCATCCTATTCTAATCTGCATAATTTTTCTGCCTATTCTGTGCTGCTTCCAAATTCTTCTTGATAACCTCCATTTCCTGTTCCATCTCTGCCATCATGTCTTGTTCAGTGAATACCCCATTAACTGGACCACTCAAACTCATAGGAATATTGTAACTCCACCCATATATTTCCTACAATAGATTCATCCTTACAGACTCCTCATATTCATTATTGTAAGCGAACTGAACCGGTGGAATATAATCTTCCCAATTTCACTCCTGATGCGTCATATACATCCTAAACATGTCCTCAAATATCTTGTTGAACCTATCTATTTGTCCACTATTTGCAAATGATATATTGTGTTGAAGTCAAACTCTATACCCAAACTTACAAATAACTCTTCCAAGAACCTAGAGGTGAACTTAGCATCCATTCACACATTTGTTTTTGGAACACCATGTAACCTTACCATATCTATGATAAATACATGTGACACATCAATAGCTAAATATGTATACTTTATTCGAATGAATTACATTGTATTTTTCAACGTGTCAACCACAACCATGATAGAATCATTCTATCTAGATGTCCTTAGAAAACATGTGATGAAGTGCATCAAAATGACCTCCCACTTCCACTCTTGAATCATAATCAGTTGTACCAGACCGCCTAGATTCTTATAGTCTTATTTTACCTATTGAAAATCCAAACATCTATCCACAAACTCTTTTACCTCATTCTTCATATTTTGTCAATAGTTTTGCTAGAGTTCTATGCTATAGTAATCAAAGTCAGGTTTAGTCATTTTATCATTTTGGTCAATTTGTAAAAGTTTTGCTAGGATCTCATAGAGATCAAGTCATCACTTTTTATGAAGTGTGTGATGTCAAGTATTTAGCGTCAATTTAGGTTAGGATATATAAAAAAAAAATCAGTGATGAAAGACATCAAATCATTGATTTCATAAAAATTCTAGCTTTAGTAAGTCTATGGTTAATGTGTCATCCAAGTCATAGATAAAGGTAATAGTGGGTTTTGTTTTTCAACTTTGGGACAAGTTAGTAGTGTATTTTCAGTCAATTACATAGTAAAATAGAATTGTATGTCATATCTTTGTCACCATTTGCAAGCACCAAAGGTGTAAGGTTGCTACTGTGCTTCTCCCTTGCATTGCACTTGGACATTTCTAAATTTGAAGTCATAATTGCACTCAAACAAAGTTCTAGACTGCATGAAATGTTATAAAGACATGTTTTTTATTCAAAAACCTCATAGTGTTCATCATCCATCCTTCAGAGGTGCTCTGGATGTGAGTGGGACACTTGCTACATTTATATTGTAGGGGATTTGCTATGTTCTTGCTGCAAAGGTGGTGGTTTAATTAAAAATAAAGAAAGTAAGGTGTATGAAGGTATTGAAAAGATTGACGAGGCTCCATAAGTAATCTACAATCTATTTGTATCAATTAAATTTGAGGGAAATGCTCAATTTCACAAATCACAAATTTGTTGCATTTTTGCTCTGGTTTTTTTTGAAGAAGAGTGTTCCTACATTTTTTACTATTTTTGTGACCAAATAGAGATTAATTGTGAAAAACAAAAAAGATTTTTTTTAAAGAGCTATTCATATAAAAAAAACCTCCTTCATTTTCTTCACAGGTGTTAGGTTCCTATACCAATAAGAGTCATAATTTTGAATGACTAAGGTTAAACCTTGTAATATTGTATATACCTTTGCTTTCTGCAAATGTTTTCCATTTTAAAAATAAAAAAATGTAAAGAGGGTATGTCCTAAAAGAAAAATCAAAGGATAAAAAGAATAAGAGAAGGTAAAAAAATGAAAATATATGAACTCCAAAAACAAAAAGAGACCATGAAAGTGTGCAAGTATAAATGCCACTACTATTTACTTTCATGCATAATAATGATTATGTGTAACTTGTTATTCATGCCACAATCCATGGTAATCAAACTGTTTAATCTTGATTATATCATGCTTTCAACTTTATTTTTATAGTTAGAGAATAAAATCTGACCAAACAGTGTAATCTTGGTAGATCATTAGATAGGTAGAGAAAATAAAGGGAGCTCATTAGTTTAATCTGAGCCCTTGGATGGTATAAGGTTAGAATTAGATAGTTTAATTTTTAAAAGAAAAGGATTGATGAGGGTTTTCTAGCCTAAACATACCCAAATAAAATGTAGAAAAAATAGTACAGTAAGAAATGGGTCAGCAGAAGAAAGGTTTCTGAAGTATCAAGTTGATTGCACAAAAGAACTTATGTCATGTTTAAATACATCTTTCAATGTGCATGAGCAGTAAAGAAGGCAAGAACAATGGTTTGCAAGTTAGTTTAATTAACATCCCATTAGTCATTTCACCCCTTTATGTACTAATTTCCCCATTCATAACTAAGTTCTAGTACTTAAATCCTTCAAGTCATAAAGTCTCAGAGCATTTCTCTGACTTTTGGAGGGACAGGACCCTCGGATTAATGACTTATGGACATCAAGCGTTAGAATCCCCTTCATAACTATTCATCTCCACTCATTTCCCCAAGTAGCTTAATAAAACCCCTTTTCCTAAGGTTAAACTGCATTTACCTAGGAGAAAGTAAATAACCCCATGTGAAATTACCTTTCACTCAAAAAATCCACAAAAACATCTTATCCTAAGTATTAAGTGTATGTGAGAGAAATGCATAAATATGACATTACACTTAATCCTATTTTTCATCCCTTCTCATTTCATTTCATATTAATTTCTAATTTTATTATATAGCTCCTAAATACCTTTTCCCCTATATTAATTGAATCCCCTATGTATTATCCCCCCCCATAGTTTAACTATAAACTATAGTTTTGTTCTTTCCTCGACAAAACCCACTTAACCCATCAATTCTCCGCATAGACCATTTAAAACCTTCATTAACTTCACCTGATCCCCTAATCCGGCGATTAAACCCTGCATTAGTCACAAACTGCCATGATTAAAACCCTTGGGCCCCCCTCAACTCCTGTTCATTTTCTCCGTGGAAGTTTGTCACCTGATCATTGTTCGATCAGCTGCCCCATCATCTAATGGTCCACAACCATATCGGCCAAGCCTGATGACCGATCGTTACTCGCCCAATAAAGCGCTTTTCCCTCGAACCCCAAATGCTATGTGTCAGGCGCGGAGGTAGATCGGGTGACCCATCTTCAATACCGCCTTCACCACAAAAGTGGTGCGATGGGCTGGGAAGCCACCTCCCCCCTCAAACTGATGAACCATCACTATTCACTTAACTAATCCCAAACCAAATTTAAAAAATTTCCCGTTAAAACCCTAAAAACCCTTGTTTTCATTCCTTTTGCCCCATTTCACAGTAAAACCTATCAAACCCTTCCAGCGCCACCTTGAACCTCTGCAACACAATTTGACCTCTGATTACTTTCAAAACATTGCCATGACTCCTTCCCCAGACATCCTTGTGCAATAAAGCCATCAATTGCCTTTCCTTCCAACCTATGTTTTCTTAATGATTGTTGTATTTTGCAGGTAATTAGCAGAAGACCAGAGCTTGGATAAATAGTTTTGATACTAGTCACAAAACTTGTTTACTCCAAGACTCGAAAAGAAATTTATTCAAAAGCCTATATTAAGAAGAAGAAGACAATTATACACAGAACAGAGAAGAAATGATTCACATAGAGACATTAACTGTCAAAACTAGGGAACCAAACAGGGTGCACAGTTAGAAGATAAACAGGTAAAACATACAGAAAGTTGACCAATATCCAACTAACAGATTCTGATACATACAAAATAAATTACTATTGAAATACACAATTAAAATGTATAGTGAAAGTAAAAACACAGTAAAAGTAAAAAGATAAATCAACCAAATGAAAGTATATGAGTGTCAAAGTGTATTAGATGAAAGCCAAAAGTGAATGAAGCTTCCAGCATGAAAGGTCAAACAACAAGACAACATAAAGGGCTAAAGATCAAACCATAAAGGCTAGCAATACCAAAGTAAAAGGGACAACATGAAGCAGTTCAATAGTTGTCTCTATCTTTTGCAAGAAGATATTTTTATTTCCTAGATTAAATCTCAAGTTAGTTTGAGATATTTTGTAAATTTGTTTGTATAAATACTTCACAATTTGAAGTATGTAGGGTGTATTCTTAGACATTTCTATACAATTTTGATCAAAAGACTGTAAAGTTATTGTATCATTGACTAAGCCAACAAGTTGGATTGATGAATAAAGACAAGATATTTCACAAGATTCATGTGTTGACAGAAGTGCGGACAAGTATTCTCTTATGTTATCGTTATCTTTCTTAAGATGTTTCCACAATATTTAATGTATTCTTGAATCCAAATGCTATAACTGGAATAATATTTCAGAATTTGTTTAGTTACACTCTATTTTAACAGTTACGCATATAAATGTTTTCAAGTGATATCTAAGTTAAGTGATTCTTAATTTCTCCTTAGTTTAGGTTGTCTCTTGTATGTACATATTAAAGGATTCTTAATTGCCCTTTGATTTTTATTACCCATATATTCCTCATTCACATCCCAGTTTGGTAACCCTTAATTGATCTCACCCTAATTGAAGCCATTTCACCCTTCTCTTCCAAAGAGATGAACTTCACTCAACTAGCTTTCCCTTTGAACATTCCCTTTAGTGATTTGATCCAGTTCTGTTGCCCTTCTGTTGACTCCATATCCCAATGGTCTAAAGGCATCATTCTATCCATATGTTTTAAGGATGTCACCATCCAATCTTCAATACAAATCAAAAACCCCCAAAACATTCATAACTAGTTTGAAATCAAAGCAAACAAAGCTAAATCATATAGAGAGAGCCCTCTCTGAGCCTAGGCTGGCTAGAGCCTATGCTCCAAAGTTGGTTTGTGGTTACCTCGGTCCTTTCCTTATTCTGATAACTTCTAGGGAAAAGTTCTGAGCGATAACATAGTGGCGACCATACTGGGGACTTGAACTCTTAGTCCTAATAAAGCTTTAAGAAAATTCTAAATCTATATTCTGAGCCTCTTAAAGTCATCTCTTAGAAGTTATTTTGAAAAAATCTCCTAAAAGCAATTAAAAATTTTGAAATTCTAGCTTCTAGGAAGACTCATTTTACTAGGGCTAATCCAGATCCAAACCCTGCCCTAGTAGTTGATAATCCCAACCTAATTTCAAGAAAATCCAAAAAAGAATAAAGTCACGTTAGCAATATACCTTTAATTAAAGCAGATTCATGCCCCGATGATTGGTTAGTTGAAGAAGAACTTCCCTTTGATGTGTCATTTGATTTATCATTATTTAGAACAAAATTTGAAAGTGCACTTGACGAAATTGTTCTAGATCCTAAGTTTATTGTAGACATTGAAGTTCAACATGCCAACAAATTAATTGATGAATACATTTTGAAATCCCCTCAATCATCCATTAATACTGCCACCATCCCCGAGCTTTCTAAACAATTGTCCATTACTTTGAGTTCACCATTGATCCCTTCAACTTCAACACTGCATTCTTCACCTCCATTTATACCTACACTCCCTCATCAACCTATCATTACTTATTCACCATCTACTAGTCCTGGTTCTTCATCCACTATTCCATCATCTCCAAGTACCCCAACCCCACATCTCAGCATCTCCCAATTGATATCCATGCTCCTCTTGTTTTACCTACCCAACTTGGTGCTATGCCAGCAGACTACCAAAGTAAGATTGTTCAATTTGATGGCACGAGACATTACTCTACACAAAAACATGTCAAAAATATAACAAATTACTTTGAGTTACATGAAATTGACACAAATAATAATCAAATGAGACTCTTTGCCCAAACTTTGGCTGGTGATGTTAGGAAATGGTTTAGAGCATTGCCTGCTAATAGTATTGATAGTTTAGATATGTTTTACTAACAATTTTTGAACAGATGGGAAAAGAAAAAGAATCCCCTACAAATCCTTTCAGAATATGAGAATATTAGAAGGGGGCCTAATGAAACTGTTCAAGATTACTGCACTAGATTCAATAATATATACAATGCAATTCCAGTAACCTTAGACCCCCACTTAACTTAGTATTAATAAAGTTCCCTGATGGTTTTTACACAGATATGGCCTACCAACCCAGGGAAAGAAGCCCCCAACATTAGAATAAATGCAAAGTCTAGAAGTTAGTGTATAAGCTAATTTGTTAGCTAAAAGGGCTAGAGTTAGAAATGAAAGGAGAGGGACTACAAAGGATGAAACTTCATCATCTGATATTAAAATATATAGTTTAGAAAAAAGTATGGAAAAACTAATGGATAGAATAGAGAACATAGAAAGGAAACCCCAATGGGATAACCAACAAGCACATCCAGTTAGAAACCCAAATTTTAGAAGAAACCAAAACATTGGGAAAAATGGACTAGATTAGAACATCAGGCCTCCTTTTCAAGAAAATTATGCAGACACATCCAATCCAGAATATCCATAACAAGATACACAAATTAACCTAATGGGAATAAATTATGAGGACAATGTTTTTCTAACCAAAGATGAGCAGGAATTGTATATGCTGCAACAATTACAAGTACAGTCCGGGCAATCATTTGATTACAAACAGGGATACAAATCTGCCATCTTTGAATTGCATAAACAATATAACCTAAGAAGCAAAAAGAATTTTGATATCCCTAACAAAACTAATAAAACAATGCAAAATCAATCCAAGAAAATAAAAGAAGCGCCTATTTCAAAAATCCTCCAAATTTTCCCTAGGCAGAACCTGAATCCTTCTGACCCCACAATTGTAGACATAACCTCTGATCAACCTTCTGCTGATCAACCATTCACTTTCATTCCACCTAAGGGACCAATGGAAAAAGCTCAAAAAATCAGATTCGAAAATCCACATAAGCAAGTCCCCAATAAAGGAAAAGAAGACAAGCCTACTCAAATCCCTGCTGCAAAAATTGAGAACCTTCAAATAGAAAATGTCTATTTGCCATTCAATTTGGGAATAGAGATAGCAAAGATAAAGATTTCAGTTCCTTTAAAAGAACTAATCAAGAATGAAACTTATAAATCACAAATAACCCAGACCTTAAACGTCGGTGAAAATAAGGATTCAGTGAACTTATTTGATGACCAACTAGAACTCATATTTGGTCCAGATGTTAATGAAAAACCATTAGAAGGAGGAGTTCCACCTTTTTATATTAGCCTTAGTATCCATGGAAAAATTCTACACAATGCAATATTGGATTCTGGGGCCTCTCACAACTTAATGCCCAAATCAGTGATGGAGAAATTAAACCTAGACATCACAAGGCCTTATAAAGACTTATTCTCATTTGACTCTAGTCAAGTACAGTGTCTAGGATTGAATAAAGACGTGTGTGTTACTTTAGTTCAATATCCTACCAAAAGCATCCTTATGGATATTGTAGTTGCTGACATCCCACCAAAGTATGGCATGTTGTTATCCAGATCATGGGGAGCCAAACTTCAGGGATCCTTACAACTAGATATGTCATATGCAACAATCTTTGTTTTTGGACAACCTAAGAAACTATACCGAGAAACCTTAATGAAATATATGGTAAGTAGCCAGGATTGGCCTCAAAACTTTCCCATCTACTCCATACACTCAGATATCAATTCTTTTATCATGTATAATGCTGATCAAATGCAAGAAATGATTTTAGACAATACTAATGCAGAACTAAAAGAAATTCCAATTTCTACACAACATGAATTAGACAAAACTACAGAACTGTTCAATGAACAAGACAGTTAAAATGTTATAAATGATGAAAAATTTGTTGCACGAGATAGTGTAAATATAGATCATGAGATGTTATGGCATTTAGAATTTGATGGATGAGTAAATAAGTTAGGAGCAGGAGCAGGAGTGTGGATATATAATTTGGAAAATGATTACTCAGAGGGCCATGCATATAGATTGAATTTTCAAATGTACCAATAATATGGTTGAGTATGAAGCATTAATTTTAGCTCTTAAGTTAGTTATGAATTTAGGATCTAAACGGGTTTTTATCATGGGATACTCCGAAATAATTATAAAAGAGATTGATGGTGTATAAATGACAAAAGACCCTAGATTCAGTTGTTATAGGGACACTATTTTAGAAATATTTAACACTTTCATAGAATCAAGGCTTGCAATAATTCCTAGAAAACATAACATGAAAACCCATAGTTTAGTAGTGTTTTTCAGTACCTGCAAATTACCCTTCCATCCCAACCATCAGTATACTACTGATTCTAGATAATTTGAACAATTGGCAAGTATTTTTTGATGATAAACAGATAAACAACTTTTTAATTTTCAAAAGAAGAGTTTAGTAATAACAACATAGATACTGACACATCAATAGATCCTGACAGTAAGAATGAGATAGAAATAAATGAAATAGAAGGTGAAGAAATAGATAGATTTAACCCTACTAAGTTTACCAAATTAGATATAGATAACTTAGAGCAAACTGAGATTGATGAAATAATCAGTGAGGAAACTGAAGTAATTAATCTCAAAGATAATTTCCTACCTAAGGGATTAACCCCTCTCACATATTTATTTGATTTAAATGATGTTCCTAGGAAGCCTAAGATGGAGCCTTTAAGGTCTGATATATAAGAATGTAATATAGGCACCGATGAAAATCCTAAATTGATCAAAATTTCAAAATCATTACCCCCTACTGAAAAGATAAAATACATTGAGATATTGAAATAGTTTCAAGATGTCTTTGCTTGGAGTTATGAGGACATCAAGTCTTATGACACCAACATCATCCAACACAGACTCCCATTAAAGAAAATAAAAAGCCTTCAAACAAAAACTTAGAAGGATTAATCCTGTGTTAATAGTTGCAACTGAAAAAGAAATTTAGATAATGCATGATACTAAAATAACTGCACCAATCTGATTTTCTGATTGGGTCTCAAACTTGGTGCCAACTAGAAAGAAAACTGGTGATATCACACTCCATGTGGATCTCAGAAACCTCAATGAAGTGTCACTAAAAGACAATTACCATCTCCCTGAAATGGACCACATTTTACATAGGGTAGTTGGAGCAACCAGAATCTCATTGTTGGATGGGTTTTCTAGTTATAATTAAATATTAGTTCATCCTGATGACCAACCCAAAACTGTGTTTACTACTCCTTGGGTCACATTTATGTATGTGAAAATGCCTTTTGTGCCAATGAATGTAGGAGCCACTTTCCAGAGAGCTATGGACATAGCCTTCGCAAAAGAAATCCACGATTTCCTTGTAATATACCTAGATGCTATTAGTTTATTTTCAAAATCTGACAATCAACATTTGGATCATTTAAGGCAAGTTTTTATTGAATGCAAGAAATTTGGAATCTCTTTGAACCACAAAAAGTCCTTGTTTGGGTTAGAAGAAAGAAAGTTGTTAGGTCACATAATTTCAAAAGATGGTATACGAATAGACCATGCTAGAATAGAAGCCATCTTGCAAATACAACATCCTAGGAACATTAAAGAGTTACAATCTTTATTAGGAAAAATTAATTTTCATAGAAGATTTATATCTAATATGGCAGAGTTAAGTAGATGACTAAACAACATGCCGGAAAATGAATCCACCATAAAATGGAGTGTTGAGGCTAAAAAATCCTTTGAAGACATTAAACTAGCCTTGACTAGAATACCTGCGTTGATCAGTCCTAAATTTGACAAAAATTTCATCTTGTTTTCCTTTGCTTCTGAGCACACGATTGTTGCAGTTCTATTACACATAAATGACCAGGGCTATGAAAAACCCATTGCTTTCTTCAGTGAAGCCTTGAGAGATGCCACCTTGATATATAATATAATGGAAAAACAAGTTTTCGCCTTATTGAAAGCCATTAAGGAATTTATGGTGTGCATCTTATATTCTCATATAGTAGCCTACGTTGCTCATTCAGTAGTTAAATACATCATAACTTAGGATGGTCCTGATGGAAAGAGGGGAAAGTGGATTGCCACTATTTTAGGATATGATATAGAAATCAAACCTACTAAGTTAATCAAGGGCCAACGTTTAGCCAAGCTCATGGCTTAATCAAACTGTCAGGCCTTGGATATAAAATTTATTGCAGAAATAGATAATGAAATTTTTGGAGAAGCCAATTTAAATTCAAATTCATGAACATATAAGACATGACTTAACACAAAATCTAAATAGTGTCAAGATCATTATTATTATTATAATGATTTTTTTGGTATGAACAATTTAAATTCAAATTCAGGAGAAGTGAGTAGTTCATAGTCATTTGAAAATAATCAAACAGATAATGCCTTCTTCATACCTAATCATTTTATATTTCAAAATCATATGTGTTTCTCAAAACACTACTTATTACTACATATGTTACACTATTAAAACAAAACCCTAAAAATGAACTAAATTGAAACTTTATTCTACATTATTATTATTTTATGATTAATTATAAAGAATTAATATATATGTGTGATAAATTTGATTTTGTTAAAAAATATGTGTGTTTTTTGTTAATATTTTGTTATGGCCATACTTAAATTTTATTTCTTTAGTATTTAGTTAAAAGAGTTTATTTTAGAATTCACTTCCAGGTTCTATGTTCTAAGCAACGACACATTTCACTATTTTTTCCTTCCACCATAATATCTAAAATTCGTCCTCACCTAGATGTTTTAGATATTATCAATTTCATTATTCCTCTACTCCCCTCTCTAAAATGAAATTTGACAAAGACACCATAAAGGATCTCCTACCTTACCCCTGTGTAAGGATTATTCATTTTCCCATCATAACATTGAAAGAATTTAGCTTAATTTTACTCCATTCCCAATGGATTTTCCCTCTTCCCTGCCATCAAACTATTAAAATTATTCTATATTGATATATATACCTAGCCTAAGATCCAAAAGATTTCATGAGAGAGACCCCTCTCTGAGTTTGGAAGTGCTACCTTCAATCCCTAAATATTGGTTTGTGGTTACCAATGGGTTCCTCTCCTTAACTTGTAGGATTTATCAAGTGTTAACAAGAATAACTACTTCATCACTGTCAATTTATTATGATATCCTAGATGACATTAATATGGCTTAGCATGAAATTACCTCAAGATAATATTCTTGATCTCATTATCATCTCACACAAATATCTTGTCCCTATACCTAACGAATTTGTTCGTTGTGAGACGATAATTGATATCCTGATCACCTATACCATGTTGTAGCCTCTTCCTAAGCTCTCTATAACTATCATCCGGTTGACCTACCTATAGGATCTGATCCTGTAAATCTGTTCCATAAGAACTCATAGTTGTAATGTGATTTCTCTGTATCCTCATACTGAGAGCATCTGCAACCCTGTTCTATTTACCTTTAATGTACTTGATCTCAAATTTGAATTCACTCATCATGGACAACCATCTAGATTTCCTAGAATTCAGATTCGGTTGGTTAAATAAATACATAATCCATTGTGATCACTCATCAGTACAAACATCCTACCAAGGAGATAGTGCCTCCACATCTTCAATGCATGTATGATCGTTTATAGCTCAAGATCATGTGCCAAATAACTCTGCTCATGCTCATTCAGTTTCCTTGATTCATAACACTCTGTCTATCCTTCCTACCTTAAGACTCCACCAAGCCCTCTCTTGAAAGCATCTATACATACCACAATATTTTTATCTGTATCTGCAATCTTTAGAACCAGATCATTCATAAAAAAATGTTTCAATTTCTTGAAACTTGTTGCACATTCCTCTGTCCATTCACATTTCTTACCTTTCTTTTGCAATGAACTGATAGGATAAGTTATCTACGAAAAGTCCTCATAAACCCCCTATAAAAATATGTTAATCCCATAAATCACCTTACCTCATTTGCATTCCTAGGATCTTCCCATTCCATGAGCACCCTTATATTTTATGGATCCACTGATATCCCTTCCTTGGAAGCTACATGCCCCAGGTAATGTACTTTTTCTAAAAGAAGCTACATTTACTAAACTTGGTATACAACTGATGTCCTCCTAGAAATCTCAATACTGCTACTAAATGTTTGGCATGATATTCCTCATTCTTATAATATACAAATATGTCATCAATGAATATAGTAACAAAATTATCCAGATAAGAATGCAATACACTATTTTCCAAACACATAAAAGTCATTGGAGCATTAGTCAAATTGAGAGGAACTATGACAAACTCATAATCTGCACACTTGGCCCTGAAATTTGTCTTGCAAATATCCTCTTCCTTGAGGCATACCTAATGGTATCCTGATATTAAGTCAATCTTCGAGAAAATTCTTTCTCCCTTCAACTAATCAAACAAGTCATCAATCCTCAACAACAGATACCTATTTTTGATGTTCACCTTGTTCAACTGCCTATAATCAATGATAGCCTCAGAGTACCATCCCTCTTCTTCACAAAAAATACTGGTGCACTCCAAGGCAACACAGTTGGTGTAATGTATCCTTTGTCAAGAAATTCCTTCAACTACATTTTCAACTCTACTAACTATGGAGTGTTCATCCTGTACAGTGCCTTTCATGTTGGTGTTGCCTCTAGTACCAACTCAATGGAAAGGTACACTTCTCTATGAGGTAAAAACTCTAAAATATTTGTCGAGAACACATCCTCAAATGGTTGTAAAACTAGGTGCCTGCTCAAAACATCTACATCCGCAACTTCCTTACCTTTATCATTGAAAATATGCATTGCAAATAACACACACCCATTCCTATGACTACACTTGGCCTGCATAATTGTCACCATTCTAACTAATGTTTCCATCTTCTTACCCTACAAGACTCTTTGTTACCGATTGTCATCCAAATACTTAATGGGCTTGTCATAACAACCCACATTAGTCCTATGAAGATATAACCAATCCATACCCAAAATCATATTTTATTATTCCAATAGAAGTACAATAAAATGCATGGATGTAGACCTACTATTCAATTAGAATGCACAAGCTCTTACCCTTTGATGAACTATGTTCTTAGTACCTGTAGCCAACTACACTAAGTAAGACTCTACATGCCCTTCCTTACTCAAACTGCTTATCTACCAAGTTAGGATTAACATAATTATAATTAGATCCAGGGCCAATGAAAATATAAATAACTTGATCACAAATATTGCCATCCATCTCATGTTGGAATTGATGTCAACATTGCAATGATGGTGCTGGTCATATACATGTGTGATGAGTTCTTGGTGATGGATGTTTGACTTGGTGGTCTTGTCAGTTGGCATTGATGTCAACATTCTTATCACGAACTAGACCTAGTGGAGATGATGTTGTGGCTTCTGACTTGGATATGGATTCCACATGTGATGTTGGTATGAGTTTTGCCTGTTATGTTGATGGTGATGTTTCTACTGCAACACATTGGAGTGTTTTTACTACAGGAGGTTGGAGTGATTCTATATGTGATCAGTTGTGGTTTCTTGTGTTGGAGGTTCTTCCACCCATGTTGGAGGTAGTTGTATGACATGATGTTTCTGCTACAAAAGTTGGATATGCTTTTGTAGGAATCAGAGATGTTGATACAGGTCCTATAGGTGTTTCCACAAGTTATGGTTGCCCCTTGAGGAGCTTGTATTGGTACAAAGGTTGGCATAATAGGTCTTGTATGTCATAGACCTATTATAAGCCTATTTATTCAGTTGTATACCTATTTCGGAGGCTTGGAGGAGTGTCCAAGAGCTGAAGAAGATGGTCCATCAGTTGGTAGAGATTTTGGTCTAAAGAAATTATGTTTTTACTAAGCTTAATCCCCAGTGGCATGCACACTCAGTCAACGGAGTCGCTGAAAATTTATAGTTGCACGGAGACAGGACCAAGGGAGAATTTATAGCATCAGTTGCATGGATGGTAGTGATAAGGGAGAAAATGAGGTGTTTTCATGGGTTTTTCTCTACATTCCTCACTCTTCTCAACTAATTTTTGTGTTTTGGTGAAATCCTTGATCGTAACTTTTTGTTTATGGTCATAAAAGTTTGTGGGACCTACAAAATATGATTAATGTTGAAAATGTCAAAAAGGCTAATGGAGTTGATGGTTGATTTATTTAATGAGCTGAATCTGGATCAAATCAAGCATATGAACAAAGTTGTGATACCCAATAATTCTGTGTAATTATTCATTTGAGCACTTCAGTTCATGTACATATTGGAGGAAGCCCATTGTGAGTATGGTTGAGTACACTAGTGTGTGGTGTGAGTGTGAGCTTGGAGAAGACCCTGCGAATTGTGTGAGATTTGTTGTGCAAAATTTCCTAACAAATTTTTCAGTTGTAGCAGTAGTGAGCTGAATTATGTTTCAATCATAGTATTATGTAATGAGTGAGGTGTTGATGTGTTGATTGGATTAGATTTTGAAGAGATTGTTTTGCAGATGGTGTGGAATTTTATTGTGGAGTTTTGATTGCAACTTGTATTGTAAATTTATCATTCGATTAAGCTTTGCTGCTATGTTATTATAGTGCTTAGGTTGAGAAAGTTCTAGGAGTCCAGTGTCAAAATATATGAAATGAGGCTCACATGGATCAAGTGAAAGCATGGAGGCTTTGAGTATATAGTTACTTGGTAAATTCAGTAGTAGGAAGAGTTTTTTCCATCCAATGGTGGTTGGATAGTTCCAAAAAAACTAAGTGAGGCTCATTGGTCATGATAGTACCAGCAGATTAGAGTCATTAGAATCATTTATTAGTTCATGAGTAACTGGGAGAGGATCATTGATCATGGTGGCCTTCAGCGGATGGTAGTCTCTAGATCCGAGAGAGAAATAATTTCCTGTCTAAAAGATTCAATATGTTGTGAAAGAAGATGAGTCTTTAGCCTCATAGTAGTGATCTTATCCATGTATATTTTTTCATCATGTAATAAAATATTGAGTAGCACAACAACAATAAGGTGGTTGTTTTCTCGAGGAAAGGTTTTCCACCAGACATACTTGTGTCCTTATGTTGATTGTTTTTATGGTTGCATGTGTATTTTGATGCACCAATATTTTCTTATGTGATTTATTTTATCCATGATAAAATATTAATTAATTGGAGAAAAAATTTGAAAGTACCACACTACTGATTCACCACCCCGACCTTTCAGTAGTGACCTAGTTCCCATCAGTCGGTATCAGAGCGGGGCTTTCAGGTGCAGCTTAATCATTGGAGAGGTGGTCTTGGATATTTTGGAAGGTTTTTTCAAATTTTGTGAAATGGATTAGAAAGGTATTCCAATGATTCATAAAGGTAAATTTGCAAGTTGGACAAAAAAATTGGATTCATATTTCTATTCATTGATGAAGATATATTGTTATTAGTTGAACATGGAGTTAAAGATAAATCTAATGATTTGGCTAAAAATATCCTTTTGAATGGTAATACAAAATATGATCGCATGCATGTCAAGCATTGTGAGATTTCCAAGGAGATGTTGGCCAAGTTAAAGAATTTGTATCTTGGAGGAAAATTGTATTTTTTAGAAATGGAAAAAAATGCACAGGATGATACTTTTATTGCAGTAACAAATATTCCTCCTCAAATGATGAAGATGAAAGAATGAGTGATAGCAGTGAGATATTGAGCATAACAAATGAAGAGAAATTAAAGATAATTGCACTTGAAGAAAAAATTCAAAGATTGAAGGCTGAATTAATTTCTGCAAGAGAAGAAGTAGAGATGCTCAAAACTAGTGCTCAAGCATCTATAAGAAAATTAAAAATTGTTGGAGAACCTAGTTGAAACAAAGATAATGAGATCCATAAGGCATTGATGAAGTAGCATAACAAGAAAAGAAGGCCCAAGAAGAAATATAGAATTGGAAAGTGTTATAATTCTGGAGTTCATGGGCACATAGAAACAAGTTGCAGTAATGGAGAGATCAAACTCTCTCATCAAAAGGATCAGAAAAAGAAGAATCCACATCAAGTGTGCAGGAAAAGGAGGTCTCCATCCAACATGTATAATAGTCTATTGTATTGTTATTTCTCCTCATCTAATGACTTTGGCCATAGGGCTATTGACTACATGGCACATGCGAGGAGAAGGATTACAATCTTCCCATGTGTTACAGGAGATAAATTCAGAAAGATGAGAATATGCAAGGCCAATCACATAAGAAGAAGAAGGCTTAACAGATGAAATTTTGGAGTGGAAAAGAGAAACAAGCATTTTCCTCCAAAAATCTAGGCCTACATGGTCTCAACGAGAGCATATGGTTACATGAAAATTCTTATTTGTGTAGCCATATGGACAAGTGTATGAGAAGAAAAATATTCATTTTTAGAGATGCATGTGTTGAGGGGAGTACATGATTTTTGAAGTATACATTTTATGTCTGATCTATTTTATTGTAGTTTATTTATCAGTTGGATCAACTATATCATTACTAATGGTTTTTGGAGAAGCTATATGTTTTTGGAGATTGATGGAGGAGTAGACATTCAGGGGGAGAATTGTTTCTTCCTAATATATCAATAGTGTTTTCGGATTGGGTTCCTATGTAGTGAATACACTGGACATTGATTTGATGTAGGGAATAATTTTGTTTGTGTTGTCATATAGTAGCAGAGACATATGATTGCATGGCATAGATGGTATATTGATAAATATCATATTGTTAGATGATATTTTTTCATATGTTGCCATGCATGTGTTTTTCTTAATCGTTCAAAATAGTTTCATTAGATTTTCAATAAAAGAACTACATACAAAAGATGTCTCGATGACCCCTCTTCTATCATTCCTAATAGACATGTTGGAATTGGGGGGTTGGAGGATGCCTCAGATAAGACTGTACATACTTTATTTCCACACAGATTTGAATCCATACAATGCTGAAGGGAGACAAAAGGATCACCATAACTGATAACAACATATCAAGGAGAGGGATGGGGAGGGAGTATAGGGGGAGCTGCAAGATATCCGACACAATCATGCATATGAAAATCAATATGTTCTAGCCGAGATTCCAGGATGTGGAGTTCGTCATTCATTCATCGTCGGATGTGGTGAAGGTTATCCAATTGTTCCAATATCTCATTTTGACAAAATTGTATATCATTTATATAAGAAACTCACTTGTTGTGGTAGTCATACCTATTTTCATGAAGAATATTCATATTAACATGGATGTTTCAAAGCTTCTCTACTATGGAATCCATGGTTACTGGAGCCATGATACAACCTAGAGAATGAGCAAGAGAGAGCACCACTTTTCCCTCACGTTCGAGGATTGTCAATTTCCTCGAAGATGAGATATGACTAGAAGTTGGTCAATCCGCATTGATGTGATGTCACCCCCTTGCCCATGACGAGGCCTCCCTTGTTGGCACAACATTGTTTTCACTGCAAAAGGGTTGGAAAGTGGGGTCATGGAATACTCTTCAATGATCCTGGTAGATAAAAAATGAGGACAAACACCAAAACCAAGATACAAATGGTTTATCCTAAAGTAGACAAGAACCCAATCACAGAGGGTTTGGGGATAGACTATGAGGGACTTGCTCAAAACACAACAAACTCCTAGAAAAGACTCTGGCCAATAACTCACTAACCCTCTGATATATATAACAACCAACCGAACGAGCTGAGACCAATTCGAGAGAGTGCGTACCCGGTAGTAACACAAATTCAAAGAACAAAGAGAACGATAGGGAGAAACATAACTACCCATGGGCAAGAAGCAACGATAGGAGGCCTTTGAAGGCAAAACAGAAACAATCCACCTGCAAAAGCCAAACTTATGGAACCGACAATTGAAGCTAATGACAAAGACATAGAAGGACACTTTGGAAGCTTGCAGAAATGAAAACCATAAATCATAATAGTCCCCATCCCAAGATCCCTAGATATGGCTTGGAAGGCATAAGGTAGCCCACTTATCTAGGAAAAGACAATAGGACATAGTTACCTAACCAAGATCAGCGAAGAAGACAACTAGGAGAAAGCTCATCCAAATTTAGTGTGGGTGTTGAAGCTTCCAGCTAGAGGCTATGCCAAGACCTAAATATCTGCCGAGCGGTGTTCCCAAAACCTGGATACTTGATTCAGAGCTAAATTCATACCAGACTAAGGCGTGTTAGGCTTCCACTTCATTTATCATCTAGAGTGAAGACCTCAATGAGCTTCCATGGTCCCTGTAACATGATCTGTAATGCTCCTTCCTTCCCAAATTCATCATTCGAAATTCCAACTGGGAGCGTAATGCTTTCTTACCTCTTAACACAATCAATGCACCATGTGGAGAGTTCTTTACACGAGTTTACTATTGATTGAACTGCTCATTAATATGAGCATTACTTCCGCATGGTGTAGGGGGAGCATCCCAAGGGCCTCCGTTGTAACATTTGGTCACCCCCATTGGGCGGTTATCATGCATGTGTTGCAACGATGGATATTTGTTGTTCTTGTATTATCTAGATTATGCACTTTATGACTCATGTTTTTTTATTTTAGATGCATTATGTTTTTGGCCATGTGTTGTTGGATGGATGAGATATGAGAAGAATGATTTTTGTTTCTCATGATATTTTTATGCATGTTGTTGTTATATATTTGGATGGATGAGTTATGATTACTGTTGCTCATATACGAAGTGTACATGTTTTCTTCCAGTGATACTTTTATGCTCATTGATTTGTTTCTAATGCGTCACTAATGATATGTTTCTCACCTATGATGAGGATAAGTAGTTGCTTCTACTTATGATGCCTTGGTATAATGGATTGTGCTCATTGGTTTTTCTCTCATGGGGAGAGAGAATGTGATGATGAGGATTTATTTGGTGTTGCTTCTATGATATATTGTCTTGTTGTGTTATTAGATGATATTAGTGTTTCATCTATGTGGAGCTTGGTGATGTTGCTGCAATAAATTCTTTGATGGGATGGTGATGGCGAAGGTGTTGAGTGGCCATGCACTAGCATATGGTTTGGGTAGTGCTCCTACTATTGTTTCTACACATGAAGTGTTTATGCCATTGCTCATGGAGGCTTTATGTTTTGATGTATGTGCCATGTATCACATGTTATTGTTGCTTCCCTATGGATCATATATCATTGCTCATTATTTCCATTTACTCATGATATTTCATGTTTTGGGAATGTATTGATGACAACACCATTGTGTGTAGATGTAAAAGCCATATATTATTGTTGTTTCATATTTTGGGCACATTTATCACGGAGAGACCCATGGTGTCTTGCATGTTTTGTCATTAACTATATATGGGTCAGTGGAAGTCCAAGTTACATTCTATGTTGTATATCTTTGATGTAGCCCCACTACATTAGCATGCATGATGTAAACTTGATTCCATAAAAGTCTTGGCTAATGATAAGTATAGTGGAGTCTTTTGTCAATCCTATGTACTTGTCATTTCCTTGTACTTTCTCCTTGACGTATTGTATGTAATGTACTTCATTGTATATCATGTCCAAAATCAGTTAGGATCATGGTCAATGAGTAGTCTCTTTTAGCTGGAAGGGAGGCTCATTCTAGCAAGAATAATGTATGATTTCAACCCATTACAGGCTTGGGGGAGAATGCTTAGTTTATATTTGGGATGGAATTGGCTAGAGACGTGATTGGCAGCTAAGGTTCTTGTTTTGGTCTACTTCGGTCTTCTATCAGAATGATGTTAATTATGACAAGGTGAGTGCTTCTGTCATCCTGCACATTATTGGGATTGTACTTTACTGTTTGTATGGACCTTTGCCATTGATGTTAAAGGGGGAGAGATGTTGGATTTTTGAGTCATCCTTACATATTGTATTCAGGTTGCCATCAATGCCAAAGGGGTAGTTTGTTGGCATTGTAGTGTTGGAGTTGATGTTAACATGGTCATGATGTTGTTAGTCATATGCATGTGTGATGATTGCTTGGTGATGGATGTTTGGCTTGATGGTCTTGCTTGTTTGCATTGAAGTCAACATTCTTATAGCTAGACCTAGTCGAGATGATGTTGTGGCTACTTACTTGGAGATGGATTCCACATGTGATGTTGGTTTGCAGTTGGCATGTTATGTTGACAAAGATGTTGCTGGTGTAGGAGGTTTGAGTGGTGCTATTGCAGGAGTTTGGATTGTTGCTACTGTAGGAGGTTGGAGTGGTGCTATATGTGATTAGTTGTGGTTTCTTGTGTTGGTTTTGATTCCACCCATGTTGCAGGAATTTATGTGACATGATGTTGCTACTACAAAAGTTGGATATGTGTCTAGAGGAGTCAGCGATGTTGATACAGGTCTTGGAGTTATTGGTATTGGTTCTAAGGTTGGCATAACAATTGTTTCATTTCATATACTTATTCTTATGCTACTTCATCAATTGCAGACCTATTGGAGAGGCTTGGAGGAGTGTTCAAGAGCTGAAGAAGATAGTCCACCAGTTGGAAGAGGTTATGGACTAAATAATGGATTCTTTTACTAAGAATAAGCCCCAATCACATTCATGCTAAGTCAAGGCTGTAGTCGAAAATCTATAATCACATAGAGATAGGATAAAGAAATAAGTTATAGCCCTAGTCACATTGATGACAATTTTAAGGGAATAACTGAGGTGTTTTCATGATTTTTGCTCCATATTCCCCCCGTTGCTCAGCTAGATTTTGTGTTCTGGCGACATCCGTGATTGAAACTTTTCGGTTTATGGTCAAAAAAGTTGGTGGGACCTCCAAAAGCTATTTAAAGTTTAAAATATCAAAAAGGCTAATGGATTTAGTGGTTTATTGAGTCAATGAACTAAATATGGATCAAATCAAGCATATGGATAGACTTGTGATGATCAATAGTTCTATGTAATTATTGAGTTGAGCACTTGATATCATCTACATATTGGAGGAAGCTCATTGCAAGCATGGTTGGTTACACTAGTGCATGGAGTGAGTGTCAACTTGGAGAAGAGCATGCAAACTATGTGAGATTTGTTATGCATAATTTCTGAAGCAAGTTGCAGTTATAACAGTACTAAGATGAAGTATGTTTCAACCATAATATTATGTAGTGAGTGAGGTGTTGATGTGGAGATTGTTTTGTATATGGTGTGAATTTTTAGTGTGGAGTTTTGATTGCAGCTTGTGCTACAAATTTATCATTTCGTTGAGCTTTGATGTTATGTTGTTGCAATGTTGATTTTGAGCAAGTTAAGGAGTCTAGTTTGAAACTATATGAAACGAGACTCACATGGAGGAAGTGAAGGCATGGATTGTTTGAGTGTATAGTGACTTGGTAGATTTAGTAGAAGGAAGAGTTTTCTCCATCAAATGGTGGTTGGATAATTTGGTAGAAATCGGGTGAGGCTCATTGGTCGTGATAGTACTAGCAAATCAGAGTTTGTAGAGTCATTTTTTAGTTCAGGAGTAACCATGAGAGGATCATTGATCATAGTGGCCTTCAATGGATGGAAGTCCATATATCTAAGAGAGAAATCACTTCATGTTTTAAAGAGGTAGCACACTTTGAAAGAAGAGGAGTCTTCCGGCTCATAGGAGTGAGTGTATCCATGTATAATTTGTTTAACACATAATAAAATATTGAGAAACGCAACAATAGCAGTGTGTTTTTTCTCCCGGGGAAGGGTTTTCCACCATACATACTTGTATCCTCGTGTTTATTATTTTTATTGTTTCCTGTGTATTTCTGATGCTCTAATGTTTTGTTATGTGATTCAATTTATGCATGATAAAAGATTAATTAATTGGACAAAAAGTTTGAAAGTGTGACAGTACTGATTCGCCCCCCCCTCTCTCAATAGTGATATAGTTTCCGACATCTCAATGATAGATGCTTAATGATCTACATATATGTTATCGAATTCTGCATAAATATGAGGAATACTCTGTCCAACTTCTACCACTGTCTTTGACTCCAGAGCAATATAAATATGTGGTATACCACCTTGATGTTGTAGACAATCTCTCCTATGATGAGCCTTGCCGCAAGTCCAACACTGTAAAGGATCTTAACCCACACCCTTTTTCTTCTCCATAGACATAAATTCATGCCCTATGTCAGATGCATTGAAATTATTATGTGCTATTGAATTCTCTTTGTTATCTATGTCCTAAGGCCTTGTTCACTTCTTATCCCATTTTCCTTTATCCTTTGCATTACCTTTCCAGTCTTTCTTAGTCTCACATATGCGCTTTCATTACTCATAACAATGCTTTAGCTTCTGGATGGTCTCCTCCAATGATCTAGGCTTATTAAACTCAATCTTATCCTTGAATGCTACCAAAAACCCACTAATGAATCTCTCAATATTGGCCTTCTCCTCCTTGAGGTAAGTCACATATCTCAATAAATCTAAAAATATTTTAGTGTACTTCTCATCATTCATAGATCCCATATTTACCTCATCAAATTCCTTCCCCTGTCATCATAGTATCCCTCTGATAACTACTTCATCCTTAATAGTCTCTCTTAGTCACTCCAAGTCAATTCCTCTTCCCAAATGCCTCTAACGTTGTTTACATATGCCCACCAAATATTTTCTTTACCTTTAAGACTAAATTTAGCTACTCTTGCCTTCATGTTTGATGATTAATCATGAAATATGAAGAACTTGCTCATCCCAAGGAACCACATTTCTACATCATGTGAATTATTCATTTCCCCACCAAATATATGTTTCTTTTCTTTCTTGACTTCATGCATCAAGTATCCCCTGTCACTCCTCATGTAAGTATGATAACGATGGTAACCATGATACCTATCTAAACCAAAAGTAGAGTAAATGCAATGTCCATTGCCTTATCTATTAGTTGTTTCCAAGAATCTTCCATCCTTGATCGTGTCACCTCTATCCAACCTGTGCCCACCATGAGATCTACTGCCATATGCCCCATTAGTCCTATCCTCTTTCCCATGTCCGATTTGAAGTCATCCTTGTCTCTGCAATTCTAACAAAATATGAAGGATTAATGCATTAAATTATTTGTGTTTCTCAAGTGCCTAAATGATCCTATCATTGTCTATTTTGTAAGTCATTATTTATGTCTTAAAACTTCTCAATGTGTCTTGTATGTCAAAATAATTCCTAAAACCATGCTGCTCATTTGATCCATAGGGAGAGTGTCGTGAACTGTAGTCTACCATTCTGCTAGTCATCTTTTCTCTTCTCTTCCTGCAAGCTATATCATGTGAGCTAAATGAAATCATAAGCAAGAAAACTTACGTTAGTATAGTTCGGGGAGGATATCTCATCTGAAAGACCAACAAGATTAGCATAATATATGTGTAAACATAATCACAACAATATATAGACATCATCTCAATCACCATCATGTTACTGCATGATTCCGCAACTTCAACACCAACTAGGCACAATTCATGCCTAACAACATAAGTATAATGCACATGCATACACGATACATACAAACACTCACATGCATTCATGACGAACACATTCCGACAACAACACCATCAACTTTTACATGACATCACAAAAAAAACCATGACCACCACCATGCATACACAACAAGCACATAGAACACAAGTATAAGGACACTTATGTAACCAACATGTATGCATGACCAATACACCACCTATCTAGTCCAAGGGCTGGACCATGCTTTGATAGCACTCTGTAACAACCCCTTCGCACATTTACCCAAGGTAATGAGTTCATTGGGGTAAAAATGTGGTGAGAGGCTATTATGATGTGATTCAACTCCCCAAATATAGTTAAGGAAGTGGAAATAACATAATGAAACCAAACTCACCTTCCACACATGCCACAAAACCTTCAGGAGCCAACCAACTCTTCGAGGTGGTCAGCCCCTCAAACTACTTGAAAAATTACTAATATGGGCTCTTAGTCATCCTCATGACAATCCATGCATGTGACTGAGGCATTCCATTCACTCCCACAACAAGGCATGCTAGGGACTGTTGACTTTTTCAGGTGGTTTTGTGCAAGCAACCCCTGATTCTTAGCCACTGCACACAACATCATGAAAATTTAAGGATGAAATTAAAACAAGGTTACTAATGAAAACATTGGTATACTTACTTGATCTAACCCCTACTAGCCATGACATGAATTTCATCGAACACGTCAGAAATGTGTAATTTATATGTCAAAACAACATATCTGAGCATAGAGGTCTCATACTTATCTATGATTCGTAAGGAACCATTGATGCCTTATCAAAATAGCTACATTATAATATATTAAGTCATATATTCATTATTAATTCATTTTCTAATCAAAACATGATGAGAGACATACATCAAGTTTCTCATAAAACATCGTGATAACCAACATATAACCAACAAAAATAACCATGATCTAAGAATCATGGAAGCGACATATGAACAAATATATTTAACCATCAAATACAAGAGGAAATAAAGTCTTGCTGACATATGAAAAGTGCAACAAGGTCTGGGACTTCCGTATACCACCTGACCATAGATTGGGCTGAACCAAATCTCTCTTTCAACCAATTACCCTTGCACCATATTCCAAGCATGAATGTTGGATCTCATGGAACAAGCCAAACACAACAAAACTAGGGCTTCAAGAGGGTAAACCGCGTCAACCCTCAACTAGTGATTCTACCTGATGGTCAAATATCACTATCCGTTAGCCCAAGCTATCTAGGGCTCCCTAGCATTTGTTCCAACCAGGGCTTCGAGGACTAGCAACTCAACCCATAGCTATTGTCGAGCTTCAAGAGTGTTTGCCTAATAAGGGATTTCAGGAATAGCAACTCAACCCACCAAGGGATTCCTGAGCGTCTTTACAACCAAGTCTTTTAGGGAAACTAAATCAAGCCAAATTGTTACAGGGCATCCAAAGCATTTGTCCAACCAAAGCTTTGAGGAACTAATAACTCAATCCACAACCAAAGGAACATGAGAACCAACTAGAAAACAAAAATAAAACCCACAAAACCATGAATATCAAAGAAATGGAAAAGCTAGGGAAGCCAATGTCAATCGAGGCAATCCTCCATGCCAATGACAAATCATAACTAGAAACCACATGCATATTCTATGCATGCTAAAACTTGCAAGGCAATCATACATGCAACTTCGTACCTGCAAGCAAAACCTATTGTACTTGTTGATGGTGATGTCCTATTGCACTTTCTTGCTCTTCCTTTTCCTTCTTGCTCCAAATCCCAAGTATGCCATACTCCTCCAAGGGTGCTCCAAGAAAAAGGTAAGTTCCCAAGAGTATGAGAGAGAGAGAGAATAAAGAGAGAGAGCTCCAAAACTGAAGTGCCCAAAGTCTCTCAACTTATCATGAGAAGCCTTTTTATTAATGAGGTCTCAATTTCTTCAAATTTCTCTTATTTTTCCTCATTTTTCTCCTTGCTTGCAAAGTGTGACAGTTCACCTCCATTTTCTCCTATTTTCCATTAATTTCATAATTTAAATGACAATTAATATATCATGTCTTACTGCGTTTTTTTTCAACATTTAACTTTGAATACCCATGACTATGGTTATTATTTTACCTTTATTAACATTATTACATGAATTTTTACCCAAAATTGTTACAAATAATTAAATTAAAATTATAAAAATGACTATTTTAAAATAAACATGACTATATTTACTAATACTACAACGATAATTTTGAAAGTACTTTTGTCTTCTCATAATTTTCGTTATTCACTTGAGGCTTTTCATCGTCATAGTAAGTGAATAAACCAAATTTATGAAATCCCAAAAGATTATGTTTCCAAAATAATCTTCTTATTTTTAAATTGTAATATATTATAGCACATATTTTAAATTTCATGTCAAACAACAATATTTATTTATTTTGCAACCATGTTGTTAAATTTGCAAAGCTATGCCATATCTCACAAAAAAACAAATAGATAAAAATGTTGTTGCACATTCTAGATGCACAAATGGAGTTGTCTTTAGTGCGACTTTTTGGAGATTCCGGTGCTGGAATCCGGCGGAAAAATTTGAGGTGAAATCTTGTTTTGTGTTATTCAAACTGGTTTTTTAACTGCATATTTGGATTCAGCACCCTCAAAAACCCCCAAGACACTTTGATTGTGAAGGGATTACCCATCAAGCTTGTGATTTCAATAAATTGTTGCCGGATTTTAGAGAAATTTGACCGGAAAAACCCATCGGAAAAGCCTCCAAAAAGTCGCACTAAAGACAACTCCTGCACAAATGTGCCCCATCTAGATATATCTCCCCGCAAAATGTGCACCACACACGTGTTCCCTGACGTCACAGTTTGCGTTTGTTCTCCCTTCGGTTTTGGTGTGTTTTGTTAACATGCATTGAGTTTAGTTAAAAACATGTATGGCATTCATTTTTTTTGGTTTTATATTTTCTTCTATTTATTACAATAATTTATTTTTCTTAAATTATAAAATATATATATATTTTGTTCATTAAATTTAGTATTTAAAATTTTCCATTTATATTTCTTTTATTCACTATTTCTAATTTTAATTTTAATAATTTATTACAATATGATATATAATTACCGTTTTTTCTATTATTTATAATTACTCAATTGATTATTTATTCTATAATTTTAATTTTATAATTACTTAATTGATTATTTATTCTATAATTTTAATTTTAATAATTTATTACAATATGATATATAGTTACCGTTTTTTTCTATTTATTACAATAATTTATTTTTCTTAAATTATATATATATATATATTTCATTAAATTTAGTATTTAAAATTTTCCATTTATATTTTTTTTATTCACTATTTCTAATTTTAATTTTAATAATTTATTACAATATGATATATAATTACCGTTTTTTCTATTATTTATAATTACTCAATTGATTATTTATTCTATAATTTTAATTTTATAATTACTTAATTGATTATTTATTCTATAATTTTAATTTTAATAATTTATTACAATATGATATATAGTTACCGTTTTTCCTATTATTTATAATTACTTAATTGATTATTTAATTAAATTTTTATTTAGTTATAGATAATTAATTTATTTGATTATATTTACCATATATTTGACTATTAATTTAAAATTTTGTTTATTTAGAATTATTATTTAATTTACATTATTTAATTTAATTTAGATTATTTCATTAATTTATTTAATTTACATTAATTACACTTAGTTCATTCCATTTAAAAAATTTATTTCAAAACAATGCCTATCCTAAAGTTACTATTTTATTTCAATTTTTTCTGGTTAAATATTTTGTTTTAAATTATTATTTATTATTAAAGAGTTTAGACTCCTGTGATCCATACTTGATTGTTAGAGATTTCAGCGAAATCACATAGAGAGTCATTTATCGACGCGCTTCGAACCAACTAGTGTGGTTCATCGTCAGGACATGTTGAGGAACAAATCTGAGCGATCCGTTAAATAGAGTTTGCAGGTCTTTCAACGGTTATATAAACGGCTATAAGAACAGGCAAGAACTATTAAGATTCAGAACTATTAAAATTCTTTTATGTTTGGGATCTTACATATAATATGCTAAGAAAATAAATAGGTTTCTCAATATGAAAGTCATACTTTGAGGGGCTTTACAATGTTATGGTTTCTCCATGGAAATAGAAATGTTGACACCAAGATAAGAAGGAAAAAAGATAGAAATTAAAAATAACCAGGAAAAGAAAAACAAAAATTAAAATTAACGATACTCAAAACTATGTTATATTCAACCCCTCTCTACCAGGTTTGACCTCATTGACTAAAGATCACTCAAATCAACTTGTCTACATCTCAAAGTCATTATAGCTTTGATGAGATCTATTATGATAGGATAAAGATCACTCAAATCAACTTGTCTACATCTCAAAGTCACTATAGCAAACATTTGGGGTAAGCAAACATTTTATTTAGGATGAAACTTCAAGTATTGTATTTATGGTTGAATAATTTTTATGTGCTTTCATTGAGAGAGTGCGTGTATGTTTTCAGGGTTAGAAGGAGAGACAAGGGGAGATAGAGATATAGATGGTGGGATGGGAAGGGAAGAAGCGAGAGGAAAAGACAGGGAGGGAGGAAGAGATATAGATATAGATAGAGAAATGTTAGAGAGAGAGAGAAGGGGAAGAGAGAGAGAGGGAGGGGAAAGGAAGGGAGGGAGGGAGAGATAGATAGATATGGAGAGAGAGTGTGTGTGTTTAGGGGCTGAGATAGAGAGATAAAGAAAGAGAGACAATGGAAGATAGAGATATAGATGGAGGAGGTAGAGATGTGCTTACATTGAAATCAATGCACACTATTAATATAATTACTTTGAACTTAATGTACATCATACATCTTATTGCATCAAATCAGAAATTAACATCTACACTAAATTCAATGCATCTGGTGCAAACAATCAAATAGGATTATAAAACAACATCTATACTGAAATCAGTGCATCTAGTGAAAGAAATCAAATAGGATTAGAGATCAATATCTACACTAAAACCAATGCATCTAATGCAAGCAATCAAATATGAGTAGAAATCAACATGTATGGTGAAGTCAACGCATCTAGTGTAAGGTATTAAATATGATTAGAAATTGACAACTAAAACGAAATCAATGCATCTAGTGCAAGCGATAAAATAGTATTAGAAATCAATATCTATAATAAAACCAATGCATAGTGTGCAAGAAATCAAATAGGAGTAGAAATCAACATCGACACTAAAATCAATGCATCTAGTGTAAGGTATTAAATAGAATTGTAAATCAACATCTACACTGAAATTAATGCATATAGTGCATGTGATCAAATAGTATTAGAAATCAACAACCACATTGAAAATATTAAATATTCATGACGTGTAGATCTAACTTCGATGTATGTATTTGTCTCTGTGAGACTCTTTCTTCTTCCCTCTCTCTTAACCTTCCATTATGTGTTTACCTCCCTCCCCCTCTCCTTCTCTCTCTTCCCATCCCTCTCCCCCGTCTCATTCTATTTGCCTCTCCCTAACTTTCTCTATATTTCTCTTCTTTCCTCTCTCCCCCTGATATCTGTATTTATAACTCCCTCCATCTCTCCTTATTTGTCTCTCTATCTCATACCCCTAATCATATGTCACGCTCTCTCTCTCTCCCCATATCTATATATCTATCTCTACCTCTTCCTTTCCCTCTCTATCTATTCCCCTTCTCTCTCTCTCTCTCTCTCTCTCTCTCTCTCTCTCTCTCTCTCTCTCTCTCTCCACCCCCTCCATCTCCCATCTATCCCTCTTCCTCCCTCATATATCTTCTATAATTAATTTTTTTTATTTGAAGGTAATCTTACACATATCTTAAGCATATACAGTATATATTAGCCGACATATATCTAGTAACATTACACATATCTTCCACATATACAATATATATTAGCCGACACATATTTTTTTTAATGTAACATTATGTTATGTGACAACATCTTCGTCATTTTTTTTTTATATTTTCTTTTACATGACAACATCTCCCTCATATTTTTTAAATATTTTTTTATTGTAACGTTATGTTACATGAGAATATCTCCCTTATATTTTTAAAATATTTTTTAATGTAACGTTATGTTACGTGACAACATCTCCCTCATATACTGGGCTATGGAGCGCCTCTCAGCGCAGTAAAATAAATCATAAAAACTAATTAAATTATAAATTTTTATTAAATTATAACTATTTTTTTATTAACTACAAAACATTAATGTAAGAATTTATATATTTAAAAAAAATGTATTTATGATTAATTATAAAAAAACAATATATGTTTATAATAAGTATAATGATGTTAAAAAAAATAAATCATAAAAATTAATTAAATTATAACTTTATTTTAAATTATCATTATTTTATGTATTCACCCTCGTCATCCATAATGAATTAAGCAAAGTAGTTCGATGATACTAAATGATTAGTTTTTAATATATCCATTACTTAATAATATTTTTGTTTAATATATTAATAAATTAATATCATAGTTTAAATATTATTGTTCAAATATAGCCATTACCTGCAATTATGTCTCTACAATTCTCTCTATTTAAGCCATTTCCATGCTCTCCCTCTTCACCTCGTCCTCATGATGAACCACACTTGTTGGTTCTAAATTATGTCTCGACATTGTTCTCTATTTAAGCCTTTGCCATTGCTCTCCCTCTATTATTATTTTATTATTAACTATAAAGAATTAATATGAGTTACAAATTTATATATTTAACAAAACATATAATATGATTTTTAATAGTGAAAATGTATGACTTAGATATTGTTAATATGTCATTGCTTACTAATACCACGCCAAACAATAATGACTTTTTCTTAATTAATGAATTTAAATAAAACAATACAACTACCTTTAAAATACATATCAACCTTTGATTTGCGATTACTAGTAAGAATATTTTAGAATATGTCATAGATTTTAAATCCCTAATATCTACATAATAACTAATGGATTAGTATAAATTAAATGGCTAGTAGGTATGGATAGCAAGTTAAAAACTTATCTCAAAATACATGTCACATTGTCAAAATTTAAAAAACAAATGAAATTAGTATTATTTTATGATTAATTATAATAAATATATGTACATGATAAGCTTGATAAACTTGACATTGTTAAAAAAAAATTGCAAAAAAACTAAATAAATTATAAATTTATTTTAAATTATTATTATTTTATTATGAACTATAAATAATTAATATGTGTTAAAATTTTAAATATTTAAAAAAGCATGTAATAAGGTTTTTAATCATAAAGATGCTTGATGTCATGGATTACTACTACAACCCCAAAAAAGCTATGACATTTTCTTAATTAATGAATTTAAATCAAACAAGATAAATACCTTTAAAATAGAATTTAAATCCATAACATATACCTACCAACTAATGCATCAATATAAATTAAATGGCTAGTACACATCAATATCCATTAAAAAAATTACATCATGATACATGTCACATTGCCAAAATGAATATAAAAAAGAAATTAATAAAATAAAATATTCATTAAAATTAACTAAATTAGAACTTAATTTTAAACTACTATTATTATATTAATTATAAAAAGAGCTAATATATGAGGTAAACATATAAACATTTAGAAAAATAGATAAAATTATTCTTAACCATAGAGGTTCACTCCCACTTTACCTATTAATACCACATTTTCAAAAAACTATCACTTATGTTTATATGAATTTCTTTAATTAATTAATTTTAATAAAAGTGTGAAAAGGGCATAACTACATTTGATATAAATATCAACATTTAGAATATTTTGTGGAGATTAAATTATTATGATGTGTTTCAACTCTCCAGGTATAGTTAAGGAAGTGAAAACGAAATAATGAAACCAAATTGAGCTTCCACACATGTTATAGAACTGCAAGGATCCAACCAACCCTTCCTGGTAGTCAACCCCTGAAACCACTTGACAATATATTGATGAGGACCCTTAGTCTCTCTGATGATAAGCCATGCATGGAATTGAGGTTTTCAAGTTTCTCTGATAGAAAGGTATGTCAGGGATTGTGAATCTTTTCAAGAAGTTTTGTGTGAGTGACCGTGGATTCTAAGCCACTTTTCATGGCTAGGTTGAAGGCCATTTCTCAAAACTTCATGAAAGTTTCAGGAATGATGAATAACATTGAAACAAGATTACTAATGCAAGTATTGGTATAAGTACTTAATCTAAATCCTACTAGCCATGATAGACATTTCGTCAAAGATGTCACAAACATGTAATATATAGATCGTAACAAGAGATCTGAGCATAGTGGTGTCATACTTATCTAAGGTTCATAAGGAAGCATTGATTCCTTATCAAAATACTTGCATTATCATATATTAGGCCATATATTCATTTTTTATTAATTTTATAATCAAAACATAATGAGAACCATACATCAAGATTGACATAAAACATCCTCATAACCAACAGAAATAACGAGGATATAGGAGTCATAAGAACCACATCTAAACTAGTATATTTACCCATCAAATACAAGAGGAATCAAGTTGTTGTTAACATATGCAAAATTCAACCATGACTGGAACTTCCACGTACCACCTAACCATATATTTGGCTGAACCAAATCTATCTTTGAACGAATCATCCATTCACCATATTCCAAGCATGAATGGGGGATCTCATGGAACAATCTAAACAAAACAAAATGACAGATTCTAGAGCCAAAACTACCACAACCCTAAACCACTGATTCCGCCTCACAGTCACACATCACTAACAATCTCCATATCGGTCTCTACTGAAGCTATCGAGTGATCGAGAATGCTTGTTCCAACTAGGGATTCTATGACTAGTAACTCAAACCGCAACTATTGTCATACGTCTAGAGTTTTTGTCCAATGATGGCTTCCACAACTAGTAACTCAACCCAAGATATTATAGGGCTTCCATAAAATTTGTCCAACCAAGGCTTCTAGGAAATAATAACTCACCCCACGACCAAAGGAACGTGAGACTAACTAGAAAACAAAAGTAAAACCCACAACATCATGAGTATCCAAGAAATGGCAAGGCTAGGAAAAGCACTATCAATCTAGGAAATCCTCCATGTCAATGACAAATCAAAACCATAAACCACATGCATATGCCATACATGCAAAAAGTAGCAACAGAGTCATACATTGAGCTTGATACCTACAAGAAAAACCCATTTTAGTTGTTGATCCCAATGTCCTCTTATTCTTTCTTGGCCTTCCTTTTCCTTATTGCTCCAAATGGAAAGCATGGCACACTTCTCCAAAAGTTCTCCAAGAAAAGTATATGTTTACAAGTGTATGAGACAGATATAGTAGAAATATAGCTCCATAATTGAATATACCAAAGTCTCTCAATTGATCATTAGAAGCCTTTTTATTAATGAGGTCTCCATTTTTTAAAAATTTTCAGTATTTTACTTGATTTTCCTCTCCACATGTAACATGTGACCTTTCACCTCACTTTTGTCTTATTTTCCATTATTTTCATGACTAAAATGCCAATTAACGCATCATGCCTTTCCAAATCCTTTGCCATTAATTAATCACAAGTGATCCTCGTCACTATGTTTTGCCCAACATTCAACTTGGAATGTGTGTCCCATGACTATGGTTATTGTTTTTCCTTTATTAACTCTATTACATGGATTTTTAACCATGGATGTTAGAGAGCCTCCCCTTTGTGGGAACACCATCCTCGATGTTCAATGACACCTACAAGCAGAAAAACTAATGAAAGAAAAAAATATTGCCCATGTAGCTTTATAACTTAGCTCATTGCATTATTTATAATGGTCAATATGTTGAAAGAAACCAACATGAAAAACATAACAACATGAAAAACATACCCATACTGCTTATTGGAGCTTCATAATAAAACTCATGGAAATATTTACATCCATATACATATATACACATGCCCAATCATCACACCAAAACATATATCAAGAAAATTCACTCAACGAGTGAATAGAGAAGTATATATTGATTGCATCTGATCTGCCATCTCCCATATAGCTTCTTCAGGTCCAAAGTTCTTCCATTTCAGTTTAACCTGCTTGATTTCTCAGTTCTAGAGCATGATCATCTTTCTTTGCAAATTGCACTAAGGTTCCGACATGAATTCTCCATCTCGCTCCACCTCCAATGCAAACTGTTCGATCACATCATGAGCATCTTGAAAATAATTCTTAGGAAATGACACATGGAAAACATCATGGACTTTCACTTTCGAAGCCAGTGTAGGTCGATAGGCTACTAGTCCAATCATCTCAACAATATTGAAAGTTCCACAATACCAAGGTGCCAACTAGACACATGATCCAATCCTCAAGGATATATTCTTGGGCTTGATGTGTAAGTATATTTATTCCACAACCTAAAATTCCTTAATGATCCTATTCTAATTTGCATAACTTTTTTTCCTATTCTTTGTTGCTTCTAAATTCTTCTTGATAACCTCCATTTCTTGTTCCATCTTTGCCAACATGTCTGGTCCAATCAATACCCCGTTAACTAGACCACTCCAACTGATAGGAATATTTTAACTCCACCCATAGATTGCCTCAAACAGACTCATCCTCAGAGACTCCTAATACTCATTATTGTAAGCGAACTGAACCAGTAGAATATACTCTTACCAATTTCACTCCTGATGCATCAGATAAATCCTAAACATCTCCTCCAATATATTGTTGAACCTATTTTTTTGTCCATCTGTTTGCAGATGATATGTTGTGTTGAAGACCAACTTTATACCCAAAATTACAAATAACTCTTTCGAGAACCTAGAAGTGAACTTAACATCTACGTATCACACATTTTTTTTCGGAACACCATGTAACCTTACCACATCTCTCATGTATACATGTGATACATCATTCGTTGAATATGTATACTTTACTCGAATGAAGTGTGCTATATTTTTCAACCTATCAACCACAACGATGATAGAATCGTGCTATCTAGATGTCCTCAGAAAACTTGTGATGAAGTCCATGGTAATGACATCCAACTTCCACTCTTGAAACGTAATGAGTTGTAGTGGACCAATTGGATGCTTGCAGTATCCTTTTACCTGTTTACAATCGAAGCATCTATCCGCAAACTCTGCTAACTCTTTCTTCAAATTCGGTCAATCATTGTGTTAGAGTCCTATGTTATAGTAGTCAGAGTCATGTTTAGGTTTTTTATCATTTTGGCCAATTTGCAAAAGTGTTGCTATGATCTCATAGAGATCAAGTCATCAGTTTTTGTGAAGTTTGTAAGATCAAGTATTTAGTGTCAATTTAGGTTAGGATATATTAATTTTTTTGAGTGATGAAATATATCAAATCATTGATTTCATAAAAAGTATAGCTTTAGTAAGTTTATGGTTAATGTGTCATCCAAGTCATGGATAAAGGTAATAGTGTGTTTTCTTTTTCATCTTTGGGACAAGTTAGTGGTGTCTTTTCAATCGATTACATAGTCAAATAAAATTTTACATCATATATTTGTCACCATTTGCAAGCATCAAAGATGTAAGGTTGTTACTGTGCTTCTCCCTTGCGTTGCACTTAGACATTTCTATATTTGAAAAGTCATAATTGCACTCAAACAAATTTCTAGACAGCATGAATGCTTATAAAGACTTTTTTTTTTATTCAAAAAGATCATACAGTTCATTATCCATCCTCTTGAGGTGCTTTGGATGTTAGTGGGACACTTGTTGCGTTTATATTTCATGGGATTTGCTGTGTTCCTGGTGAAAAGGTGGTGGTTTAATGAAAATAAAGAAAATAAGGGGTATGAAGGATTTTAAGAGCTTGATGAAGCTCCATAAGTAATCTACAATCTATTTGTCTTAATTAAAGTTTAAGTTAATGCTCAATTTCAAAAATCACAAATTTAGTGTGTTTTTGCATACTTTTTTCTGAAGAAGTCTGTTCCTGCATTTTTTATTGTTTTAGTAGTAAAATTGAAGACTAGTTTGCGAAGAAATGGAGATAAAAATTGATAAAAACAGTTGTCGGTGTGTGACTGGGTGTTACATCTCCCTCCCCTTGAGAGTAATGTCCTCACTGGTGTTCTTTATTTAAGTAAATAGTGTAGGATAGACTTTCTGCATGGCTTCCTCTTCTTCCCAAGTCACGTCATCTAGGCCAAAGTGCTTCCACTGCACTTTAAATTGGGTGATGGATCACCTTCGTAGGGTGGTTTCTCTTTGACCTAGGATATGAAGAGTCTACCAGAAATTCTCCCTGGGTTCTACCTACACATTCATAACCTTCTATAAGAATTTTTTTATAAACCATAATTACTAATAGTTATATTTCATTCTATCATTACCTCAATGCTTTCCCAGTTAATAATATGATGAGGTTCGTACACATATTTTTTTAATAAGGATACATGGAAGACATTGTAGACTCGGATGTCATATGGGAGTGCTAGCTTGTATGCCACGGGTCCAATTCATTCTAGAATCTGAAAAGGCCCACAATACTATGGTGCCAATTTTGCACAACCCTTCCATCGCAATGTGCTTTTCCGGGGCTTAACCTTCAAATATACATGATCTCCTAACTAGAATTATTTATGGGTTCTTTTCTTATCTCCATACACCTTTTGCCTATCTTGAGCAACCTTCAAATTTTGGCGAACCTTCTTGACGGTGGCCTCCATTTCCTGTAACATATCATGACCCAATGCTAATTTGTTATCTGGACTATTCCAGTCTGTGGGTATTCGACACTTTCATCCATATAGAACTTCAAAAGGGCTCATGCCTAATGATTCATCATCTCCATTATTGTAGGAAAACTCCACCAAGAGGATGTAATCCTCCCATTTCTCGAGTTGTTGCATTACAAACATTCTCAACATGTCTTCCAATACTTGGTTCCCTTGTTCTGTCTAGTTGTTTGTTTGTGGATGGTAGGATGTGCTGAATTGAATTTGAGTGCCTAATCCCATGAAGAGGCTATGAATTTTCCTTCCTAAGTAAATAATCGACTGACACCCTCCTTACTCGCATCTATACATACTACCAAATACTTTTCCCGCTCTGCTACTTTTAGCACTGGGCAGTCGTGATAAGTTGCTTTAGTTGTTCAAAACATTGCTGGACTTCGATTGTCCAGTGGAAAGCACGCCCCTTTTTCTACAGTGAAGTCATTGGAAAAGCTATTTTTGAGAAGCCTTTGATAAACTGGTGATAATACCCTCCGATTCCTGAAAAGGATTTTATGTCAGCAATATTTTTTGGTGTGGTCCATTCCATGATAGTTCTGATCTTTTTTGGATCCACGGTTATACCTTCTGCCAATATTACATGGCCTAAGTACTAGATTTGACCCTTGTAGAAATCGCACATACTGAATTTTACGTACAGTTGGTTATCTCGCAGAATCTGCAATATTGTTCTCAAATGTTGCTCATGTTCCTCCTGAATTTTTGAATAGATCAGGATATCATCCATAAAAATTAGTACAAATTTATCCAGAAAGGGCTAGAAAATGCCACACATCAGGCTCATGAATGTGGTCGGAGCATTGGTAAGGCCAAAAGGCAGTACCACAAACTCGTGTTGTCCATAACGAGTTCTAAATGAAGTTTTGTAGATGTCTTCATCCGTTATTCTGATTTGATGGTAGCCAGACCTTATGTCAATTTTGGAGAATACGCTAGCTCCCTGTACTTGATTGAATAGATCGTCTATACGAGGTAAAGGATACTTGTTTTTGATGGTCAGCTTGTTTAGCTAATGGTAATCGATGCATAATCCTAATGTCCCATCCTTTTTCCATACGAATAGTATAGGGGCTCCCCAAGGGGACACACTAGGGCAAATATAACCTTTATCTAACAGTTCCTGAAGCTGCATTTTCAATTCTGTTAATTTAGGAAAGATCATGCAGTAAGGAGCTTTAGAAATAGGAGCTACCCCAGGCACTAACTCAAAGGTAAAATCGTTGTTCCGCTTTGATGGCAACTCAGGAATGGATTTAGGGAATACATCCACAAATTCTTGAATTACAAGATTTCTCTCTAAGGAGGTCATCTTATTCATATCATTGTTGTACCCTACTTGGACAACATAAATTTGGCAACCCTTCCTTATGCATCTTCCAAGTTGGTTGGCTGTAATACAACGTAGTTTAACATTCTTCTTGACTCCTTAAATTTCGTTTTGCTGCCCTGACTCGGTAAGATAATTGACTGATTTTTCTCTGCAATCCACTAGAGGCCAGTGACCCTCCAACTAGTCCATTCCTATCAATACATCATATGAATCCAAGGGAAGGATGTTCAAGTCAACATGAATCGGCTGTCCTGAAACTGTTATAGGGCAGTTTTTTGTTATTGCAGACACCTTACTTTTTGTCCTGGTGGCTAGTTGAACTAGCCAAGGTTTCTTAAATTTACTGCTTTGCAGTTTACATTTTTCTACCACATTAGGACTAATAAAACAGAAACATGTTGATGAGAAATCATACCTTCACATTCGATCATAGTGGACTGACATTCCGCTTGATGATTGTCCAAGGCAGCATTGATTCTGGGCATGCTTCTTGCAATATCTCCCACTATAGATGCTTCTTGCATGTTTGACATCTATTCAGTTTGAGTCTTATGCGGGAAATTCTTGTAATAATGTGCTTCCCCATGTTCCCAACATTGCAGTGGCGACTTTGATGGCTAGTCTATAATAGTTTTGCTAACTACTTTCAGCTGTCTATTCTCAATATAAGTATGAGTTCTCGGCATATCTCTTGCAAATTTTCCAGAAGTCCTTTTTGACTATTTCTACCATTTATGACTTTTGGTTGTTTGTTTGATGGTATGTTCCTTATTTTCTTGCTAATGGCTCCCTTAGGTCCGTCATTTTTCCACCTCATCTGCTGATAACAAATGCATGTTTTACGTACGGCATCATCCATTCTTTTAGGATATTCGAATTCTAATTTTCCCTTCATGAAATTTGGCAAGCTGCTAATGAATCACTGAATTTTATCTTTTTCTTCTTGCATTTATGGAACATACCGTAACAGGGAAATAAACCGCTTCACATACTCGTCCATGGTTAAGGCTCTCAGTGTTAACTCATAGAAATCCTTTGCTTTTTCATCGTAGTTATGTTCAGTTAGGTATTTATCTTTAAAATGTTTCTAAAATTCCTACCATGTTACTTGCTCCTCATCTATCTTCCGCGCAGTTTTAATTTCTTCCCACCAAAGGGTGGCCTTCCCCCATAATTAGTAAAGTGCTATTCGAGCTTTAAGTTTTACAGTATACTCATAAATCTGAAAATATTTGCCCATGTCAATCAGCCAAGCTTCTGCTTCTTCTTCGGATTCCCCTTCAAACAACAATGCTTTGATTTTTTTGAACTCACCTTGTAATTTTGTCTTCTCCCTTTTTTTCCTCTTTTAATCAGACACATTATCTAAACGTCGTTCTTCTTCCTCATGGCCTTCTATTGATTCTGCATTATCCTCCCCATTGTTAGTAGTCGGGATCTTTTCTTTGTTTTCTATACTAGGGTTGGCAGCGGGCTAATTTTGTCAACCGGACAAACTTTTAATGATCTTCTCATGTTATTTCCTTAGTCACTCATTGTTTGTCCTCAAGTTCATGATTTCTACTCATTGTTGTTGCATGGTTTCCAGCAGAGCAGCATTGGCTTGTCAAGATTCCTCTCCCAATTGTACCCATATTTCTGGGTTTGTCTCCACATAAGGTGTTTCTGGTTGGCTTGCTGGTTTGGGGCTTCTCTGCATTTTTTTGTCTTGGTGCTGACTTCTAATCTTTCTTCTCTATCTCTCTGTGTTCATATACATCCAAACTCAATTTATGTAATTTGTTTATTGCATGATTACACATAGATAAAAGACTTAATGAACTGTAGTAAAATAACCCAGAAGTCTTACTTTATGAGCCTAGGCTCTGATACCATTTGTAACATCCATATATATATAAAATTTAACCATTACGTAATAAAAGAGCTGGGCTATAGAAAATAATTGACTATTGCCAATGGGAATTTAAACTACCCATAACCTTCACAAATTATAGGGCTATTCCATGTGGATAACGTGGCACCCAATCCCTCTCAGACTCTGTTTCCGGGAAAACTAGTGTCTTTTCGATCTGCTAGTCCCATTAAGATTGGTAGCTATCCTAGAAACAAACAACCAAAGCAATTTACAATTTCCTTTATCTATGATAGATAAGAGAGAAGCAAAGGGACCAACCTGGATCTTCCGCTTGACTCCTCTCTCCCTTGATAGAGCTTGCGCCTCTTCTCCTACTTATCCTGCTCAGTGAATACCTGTAGAGACAAAGTAACAAAACACCATCAAAGCATCTCGATCTATTATATCATAAACAATGCAGAATCAGAAATACATTGAACATACAATAGCATTCACAAATAACAACATTCACAAATACACGATTGTATGGAGGAAAACTCAAAGAACTTTATTAATAATAGAAGGGAGAATTACAACCCAGCTGTCTGATCCAGCATCATCCTCCCAACATCAAAGCCCTCTTCACCTCATGAAAAGCAAGATCACCCAACAATACAATGCCTTTTCTCAAAGACAAACTATTAGCACTTCCTTACAAATTACCAAATTCCAGCCTCTAGATCTCTCAGATGAGGGATCAATTTATAGATGTCTACAAGGGTGTGAGTCATCTCTGGGTTTTTGATTAGTTTCATTCCACTTTTTGTTCTTGGTTCCACTTGGAGATTTTTTGGATCTCTTACTCATCCCTAGGCGAATTCAGAGAGGCAAGTGTCATAGGAGAAGTTTCTGGAAGATTCCATGAGCATCCACTTAGCAAACTATCCCGGACATTTGTCCATCCTGGATCAATGCACCCAACAGAAGGCCTCTTCAGTATGCATCGCACCTGGATAGTGTAGAAGTTAGTATGCATCACATCCTGACAATGGAGTAGTCAGTATGGTCCGGTTTTGGCCAGTTCTGAGTGGTTTTTTAGGTGGAACTTTTGGGGAATGATGTAATCAGTTGACCACGATCCTTTAGGGTATGAAACAACACTTTTAGGGGTTAAATATCCATTGGTTTATCGACATATAATATTGGGGTTGCAGTGCCCAACTATGTCTATAACAGTTGCCCCCTAAAGCATGAAGTCGTAAATCTTTTGATGTCGGGTGAAATGCTTTATCATGAGGATTCGAGGTATTCGAACTGGAAGGTGACCTATATAAGATACAATATAATACATCATCATCATATTACTTTCATGATCTAGCTAAGGCGAGCATTCTCATGCTCAAATTTATAAGTTATTTTTCATGTACATAAGACAGATAATCGTCTGCAGTTGCAGACTAGTGATTCTTCATATCAAGAGTCATCTTCCCTGGCTTAGATGACTATCTATGCAACTTTTGTGTACATTTGATGTCTTTATATCCCTGAATATATTGCAGCCCGGATGGTTGAAACTAGATTTGGGGTCTTCAAACTCATTCAATCTTCGCTCGATGTACAAGTTGATCCATGTGAAAAGATGTCCTGAAGTCAAACATGGAAAGACATCACATAATTACCAGCCAATAATGTAAGTTGTTAATAGGCACGAGAGGAATAACTGATAATGATAATGACCCTCAAGGTACTACAGTACAATTCACGTGGTGCGAATATATGATCCGATGTCAAACACCACGCAAAATATTTCGGTCGAAGGCCATTGATGTAAACCTGTCACTGAAAGTGAGAAACTTGCCATTGAGGCATGCAAGCTTCAAAGTACTAAAAGGGTTGTTTCTAAGTCAACTCCTTGGAAAATGAGTTGATGTCGACAAGTGACCTGTCGTAGGAGGGCCTTAATGTATCCCACATCTACGACATGAAATGAAGCAAATGAATTTCTGGAGGTGAAAACGATATGATGATATAAGGTTCAGGAATGGCAGTCATGAAAAATGGAGGGTGAAGGTATTGCAGTGGATGAGGCATTAACTGGATGGTGAATTCTTTGAATGACTTCTCTTGAACATATTGGCGACACTGAGATGGATTGGTAGCATTAAGCCCAAAAGATGGATGCTATTGAGGACCAATGGTGATATGACCAGTGAACGGAAAAGCCCAACCCGACTCAATCATGGTGATGGATTGAAAGTGTCATGTTCAGGACCAACCTACTGCCATAAAATTCTTCAAGTTTTTTTCCCTTTTTCCCCAGTCATTGCTGACCAATACCTCTTTATTTTTGTCAAGCTTGAGGAGGATAACATATGCTTGTTCTATAATTTGCCCTTCAGGAAAACCTGTCGCTATGTTTTAGCGAGTCTAACGGCAGTGAAACTCGTTCTTGTCTGGGTGGACAAGTTTGTCACTATTGTTTTATCAATTTTAACGACAAAGATAACTTGGTTCTTTTCATGTTAAGAGAGTTTAAAAATGGATGAAAAGAAAACTCCAGTAGTTCTTTTTCGTAGCGTAATCCCTTATGTCTGAAAAGGATTAAAATAATACAAAAGGGATGACTTTTCCGATCACTTTAACAAGCTGAAAGACAAGCACTCAAACTGTTCACGAGATAATCCCTCAGGTGTGAAAATTTTAAAATATACAGGAGGGATGGTGCTTCCAATCACTTTAGTGAGCTGGAGAGGCCAATTGCTCGACAGTATTTTCATATTTAATGAGTCTGAAAAGGGTTTAAAGTGGACTCGTTTTTTGAGGAACGAGTGGCTTTTAGGGTAGTGACTGGTTCCAGGTAATCTTGGAACTTCTCAAAACATGGTGATGTGAAGAGGGTGGCTAACAGGACCACTCATTGCAGCTATTCCTCAAAAAGGTAAACAATCAAGTGGAAGCATATGATCGGAAAAAAGAATGGAGGTGATGGTAAGATCACAACCAAGGCTCAAAAGGCTGATATAATGGCAATCACAAAGGTTATTTACCAAAGGTGGGTTCATCTTTTAACAAGCTTGAACTCTAGGAGAACATATGCTCAGTGGTAGGTTTATTTTTTAATGATATTGAACCGTACGATAACATTGCTCATGTCCTTTTTTATGTATGCTAGAAATGACCAAACTAAAAAGCTAAAAAATCTTGAAAAACTATAACTACTGAGGTTAGGTAGGATAGTTTTGTCAGCAGTTTAGACAAGACACTTCCTTTGCTTCGTCCACAGCATAGACGAAGGTGAATGGTGGATCAGACCAATCACCTAACCTAAGAATTTGAAATACTAGAAAACTAAAAAGCTAAAAATATAAAAAGCTAAAAAATGAAATTGGTCACTTTTAACCTGTATAAAAAGGTTTGCATGCCCCCAGCATGATGAAAAGGAGAGTCTCCAGTAGCCATATGGAAATTTACTGTGGTTAAGCAGGATGGTTTTTTGTCAGTGGTTAGACAAAACACTTCCTGCAATTTGTATGCAGAATAGACGAAGGTGAAAGGTGTCAGAGACCAATCACATAACTCATACGGAAACTTATTTTTTTTCGGCTAGGTTTGTCTGCCAAATAGACAAGGGTGCATGCCGCCTAAGCTTCGTTACATTCACCAGACTACTCGTTGTAATTAGGTGGATGGAATGAAGGTTGAAGAGACACTCTTGATGCAAAGAGACCATTTAGGGATGATGTTTGACTTGGAACTATGTTTGAACCGGGAAATGAAAGCTGGTCAATAACGACAATTTTGCCTTCATGTAGGAAACACATCACTCGAAAGAGTGTTGAAACAATAGCTTCCATGTTGTAAACATAGTCACGTCCGAGGAGTAGATTGTAATCTAACAGTCCTTGGACTACCATCACGTTCAAGTGAAAAATTTTCCTTCTCAAAGTTATCGACAACTTGGGGAGGATCCCTAACGGTCGATTGGTTCCTTTATTAAAGCCCGACAAATTCTGTGTAACAAACATAAGCGATGATGAACCAAGCGCTTTCCAAGTAGTTGAGGAAAGGATACTCACTAAAGCCCCTTCATCTATGATAGTGACAGACACGATCATTTTGTAGACTTGTACTATGATCTAGAATAGTACATTAGAAGGAAGGCGAGATCTTTCTAGTCGATTCCAATTAAAGGAAGTAACCAGACTGCTTGGAAGGGGTACTGAATAAATGGGTGAAATAACCCCTTGAGTAGCGGGAACTAGGGGATTCTCTTCCTGTTGTGAAGGAACGGGCGAATTGCCCCCAAGTTCATCGGACTCTAAAGTGATAAAAAGAATTTGAATAGTATCATTCTCACTCTCGTTGGGAATGATATCATCTGAAGGTGGACTTGCTGAAGACAAGACTGGGTCGACTGCCATTTCGACCTGTTGACTTTGGTTCGATATAGACTCAGAAGATTCACGTTCAATGATAAGTGTTTCGACTGAAGATTCAATTAAGTCAGTTTTATTTTCAACTAGTAAAGGACTAGGGGAGAGTTTCTTGTATCCAGGTGGAAGTTGTTGCGGTGAAGCAGGACGGTTATGCAAGACTCTTTTGGCCTCACCCAAAAAAGGACAATGGGGAAGTATATGGTTCCCTTCACATAACGCACATGGAATTTTGACTTTTCCTTTATGTCCATGGACTTCACTATCACTAGTTGATGGTGTATTATCAACATGATCATCAGAGGTTGATGACATTGGTTGGTGCAAACGGGGGGACCATTCTCTCAAGATCTGAGGAATGCACGAACAATCTCGATGAAAATGGTTTCCTTTGAAAATTACACAAGGATATTTAGGAGATTTAACATGCAGATTTTCACCAGATGATTCATGGTTGCCCCCTTGCTTAACTGACTTCTTCTTCTTCTCGGTCACTCAGTTGCTAGAATCACTATTTTCACCAAGTGAAGAGGAAGAAGGGGGGGATAAAAAAATGAAGTAGAAGGTGAAGGTTCAACTTCAGTATCAACTGGTTGCTGATTCGATTGCTGAGGAATCACATTATTTTGAACCACAGAGGTTGAGAATAGCCATACTGGTAGGCCAATAGTAAGTCCCGGAAGGGACAAAGTGGCAATATGAGGTGCACCAATATTTCCCCAAGATGTAAAATGACTAGGAATCCCCTCCAAAGGGATTCCTTGATTGGTGGACTCCATTATCTCAACCTAAGGCCAACGAAGGATCAGGGATGTTATTCCGTAATCAAATAAATTTTAATGATGCTTTGACACAACTTTGCTTTTTCAATTTTTAAGAGTCGAGAAAAAGCTAAAGATGACTCTAGTCCCCTTCGAATTTTAATGAGCCTGAAGTGACAAGTGCTCAGATGGACCTTTTCTTTTAAGGAGTTAAAAAGGAATGAAAGTGACTACTCTGGAGATCTAGACAGAGGGATTACCAAACCAATCGCAAAACTGCAAAATACACCTTGGTGATAAATTAAAAAGAAATTACCAAGGACTTATGTACGACAGTCAATCTTCCCGAATGCTATGTTTAGTGCATTGCGATTGATAGGGCGGCAGACACGGCTTCCTATGGATAAAGGATATAGCCTATTGTGGTCTCCCAACATATACTCGATGGTACGGGGAGCACAAGTCCGTGCTAGCACTTGTCGTATCAAAGAGGAGTAATCACCCAACCTTTGATGAAAATGATAGTTATTAGATTTTACGATGTCAGAACACGTCTCTAGCCTAGACCTCTAGATGTGTTGCGTTAGGTTCCAAAGCATTGTTAAGTTCATTGAAATTTATTTTAGAGTTGATCTTGTTTAGGAGTTTGTCTTTCAAGGTTCACCGTGTGATGTAGATGTAAAATTCCTAAATATCCAATCTAAAATGATAAGCAATCATTGTTTATTTTTAGCAATGAAAATCCTAGCTACTAAGGAAAGAAGATTACTATTCTTTCAAACAAAGAGCAAAGAGCACACACTACAATTACGATTTTTCCTAAATCATTTTTCGTGCATAGTCTAAATGAAAATGCAAATGCATATATTTGTTTTTCGTTCCCTTTAATGTGAAAAATGCCAAAAAAGAAAACTAAGTATAGATCTGAAATATTTTCTTCAAAGTGACACTTCAACAATTTCTCTTCAAAATGAAAGGAAGACTAAATGACACTTTTCGATTTCGAATAGAGAATGCTTTCAACACTTCAAAATATCAACAAATCAAATCAAATACATGACGAAAAGTTCAATCGACTATCCAAGGAAGGAAGACTCAATGACACTTCTCTTTTTGATACAAAACGACAGTTCGATTTAAACAACTTTTCAACAGGATTGCAAATGATGGAAAATACATAAAACCGTTTGCTAATCCTGATCAATAGAGGCTAAACTATGTAAAGCAAGGAGGCTTCAGCAATGAGATACTATTCATAAGCAGCAAAACAATTGAACAGAGCTGAAAACAAGGACAAAAAACCCAAATTTCAATGAGAGAAATAGGACTACTCAATCATCGCACCTGTGCTTCACAGAAACAGGGATGCATCTCACCTGCTACACTCGGGAAGTGTGATGCATACTGGCTTCTAGTGATAGATAGTGCGATGGGCCAGGGAGTGCAACTAAGGTGGGTTTTGGCTCAAATTTGCAGCTGAATTCAGTGATTTAAGCTGATCTATTATGGATAGTAACGAACAAAGTACAGGGGTATGATCTTGGAAGGTTATTGAGCTACCAACAGGGCATCTAGAATGCTTGTAAGTCATATGTTCAAATCATAAACTAAACTGGAAATTGACTGAAGCAGCATTCATCTACATTCCAATTACAGAGAAAAAGCAGTTCGAAGGCTATTTGGCTAACTTCAGCCTCCGTCTATAGTTTATAAAACAAACAATCAACAACAAACAAACAAAGTATTTGATCCCTAGTGGAGTGGAAATTTTTTTCTAGGAAAACTAGTGTCTTTTCGATCTACTAGTCCCACTAGAATTGGTAGCTATCCTAGAACAAACAATCAAAGCAATTTGCGATTCCATTTATGTATGATAGATAAGAGAGAAGCAAAGGGACCAACCTGGATCTTCCGCTTGACTCCTTGCTTGATTCCGCTCTCCCTTGATAGAGCTTGCGCCTCTTCTCCTACTTATCCCACTTAGTGAATACCTATAGAGACAAAGTAACAAAACACCATCAAAGCATCTCGATCTATTATATCATAAACAATGAAAAATCAGAAATACATTGAACATACAATAGTATTCACAAATGACAACATTCACAAATACAGGATTGTATGGAGGAAAAATCAAAGAACTTTATTAATAATAGAAGGGAGATTTACAACCCAATTTTCTAATCCATCATCATCCTCCCAGCATGAAAGCCCTCTTCACCTCATGAAAAGCAAGATCACCCAACAATACAATGCCTTTTCTCAAAGACAAACTATCAGCACTTCCTTACAATTTACCAAATTCCAGCCTCAAGATCTCTCAGATGAGGGATCCATTTATAGATGTCTGCAAGGGTGTGAGTCATCTCTGGGTTTTTTATTAGAGTCATTCCACTTGTTTTTCTTGGTTCCACTTGGAGATTTTTTGGATCTCTTACTCATCCCTGGGCGAATTCAGAGAGGCAAGTTTCATAGGAGAAGTTTCTGGAAGATTCCATGAGTATCCACTTAGAAAACTGTCTTGGACATTTGTCCATCCTTGCTCATCGCACCCCACAGAAGGCCTCTTCAGTATGCAACACACCTAGCTAGTGTAGAAGTTAGTATGCATCGCACCCTGAAAGTGGAGCAGTCAGTATGGTCCAGTTTTGGCCAGTTTTGAGTGGTTTTTCAGGTGGAACTTTTGGGGAATGATGTAATCAATTGACCACGATCCTTTAGGGTATGAAACAACACTTTTGAGGGTTAAAGAGCCCTTGGTTTATTGACATATACGATTTGGGTTGCAGTGCCCAAATATGTCTATAACAGACTCCACGTAACTCTCATAAAGATTGGCAATTAATTTTCTTGCCTAGTAGTTGCCACAGGGCAATCCAGCTCATTAAGGTGGGAGAACCCTAAGGTCATCCACTGTGCTCGCTATCCCTTCCATAGTTGGCTTCATAAACCTACATTAACTTGGCCACTCAGAGGAGTTGGGAGACTATGCATCTAGCGCAATCTTTGTCGTTGGAACCCAAATGATCCACGATCCTAGTTGCTTGAGGTTGATGGATAGGGTTAAGATCCTCTGCTTGCAAGGGAACATTCATTTGTTCCTACTTCTGCTCTGTAGCCCTGATGGTCGACTTTTAGTTCTGGTTCGGGGTCTATCATTCCTAAAATTCCACGGCTACATGCTTCTCCACCAGGTAAGGGCATGTCATTACTGATGTTTGAGCATTTTTTTGATCATCCTTTCCTTACTGTTTTAGTGGATGAAATGTGGTTTCCTAACTATCTCTCTTACGCAATGGTTACTGATACCAAAGGGGTTTTCTTGTCAAATATATGAAACCTCCAGATGGAGCAATATAGCTTCACTTGTAGGTGGAAGGTAGTAATCTCATCCATTCACGGTTAAGTTGATTTCCTTTTCCTGAATATTTGTTAAGGGTTTTAAGCTATTCTATAGAATTTGGTCGCAACCCCAGGGAGTGTAGGTCTTTGCTTATGTAAGATCTCTTTTTTTCATTTGTTTTTAATTCTGGATTCCTTAAACTAGAAATGGTTCTCATTTAATTGTTCTTTTGAACAAGTAATGTTTCGATGGTTTCATTTCGACCTTGTGGTACAACCTTCTCAGGCTTCGACGTTCTAAGTATTGTTGTGTCATCTTTTCTCCAGGTGGGTTGGGCCGAGAACTCCTTTTGCTTCGAGTTTTTAAGCTTCCTCCTGTGATCAGAGAGCTTGAAATTGTATTAAGCTAGAATTGGGCCTTGCGGCCAGAATACCTCTGCTCGAGGGTTTTAGCTATCTATTTTAGTTAAAGATAGGGTCGACATGACTGATGTTTAGACTTGTATTTTGGTTTGACTCTGGTATTCGATGGGGACTGGATGATGATTTGGTATTTATACATATATTGTAATTTATTGGCTGTTATGACCCAAACTATTACGAAGCTTTATTGTATACACATATTAATTAAGTTTGTTTTAGAAGCCGAGAATATTTTAAGATTTGCATGAAAGGAATCATTGTCTTTATTTTCCTTATATGATTCTAAGTGTGCCAAACTTGATACATTGTTGTCTTTGTTCTATGATTTAAGTGTTTGAAGCTTTTATGAGTCTGGGTATTCGGCTCTTGGAGGGTTCTTGCAAAACTCGACCGAGGCCGATAACCCTAACCCTTCAGAAATATACATATCTTCACACCGAATATGATTTGGGTTGTTATATACATGATTTTCTTGTTATAAATGTACAATGATTGTTGTTGTGATTTCTGGAAGTCTATTAGTATATCTGGGTACATAATTTTAATATGCTGCATAATTGTTTTCGTTGTGTTAGAGACCTATTAAGTATGAGAAGTCTAGACTCGAGTGATAACTCTCTATATCAATACTTGACTGTTAGATTCATGATTCCTCCAAGAGTAAATTAGAATTCTTTCTGTAAACAATATCATCATAAAAGCAACAATATTTGTTTTCTCCTATATGTTCTGGCAACTTTGTGTTTCCTTTTTGCATAGAACTTATTAAATATTTCATTTCTATTTATTTCTATAATAAAGCAATACTACAACAACATTCTAAGTTACTAATCCAAATTTCTTTGATGACAGTAAACATTAAGTACTTCCCTAAAGTAATAAATAGATGTTAACACAATAATAAGTACTTATCTGGCTACATTTTTCGTACGCAAAAAGCCGGAGTGATGGAGGCGGTGAGCGAAGCTAGGGTTTCAGAGGTTCTGATATGCGTCGCCGCGGATACAGTAGATCTGCATTGCTTTGGAACGGATGGATGCTGGATCGAGGAAGATCCAAAACTCGAAGCCTCTCCTTGGTACTGGGCCGAACTGCTGCGTCCAAAGCTAATCGAGTTAGGCGATCTGAATATTTTCTCTGCCCTAGATTCAAGTACTGGTTATTGTTTCTGCAGAGCCCTGCTAGCAGCTGCAGTTGGCTCGAAGATTCTTGCATGGGCCGAAGGAAAACAAGGGTACGGAGTCTCAGTAAGAGAAGACCCTTACGATGCCGGAAAGGCTTATCCCGTGAAACGACGCAGCAAATCGATCCAAAACTTTCCAGGACAATGTGGCAGCGCATTTGTGGAGTTTACAAGCTCAAGGATCTACGTTTTCTGTAAAAAAGACACACTGCTCTTAGAGATCAGGACGAACAAGGCTCAGATCGCATGGAGCAAAGGTAGGAGGGGCCTGCAGGATGCAGATCAGCGCCCTCTCCCAGATCTGCGATTTCTCGTTGCAGATCACATTGAAAATGTGTGCTGCCACACAGATCGAGTTTTATCCTCTCTGATCCATGGCAAAAAACTGAGATTCAGACATGGGATCTTAACCCTGAAGCTTGAGATCCCCTCTGCGCAGGAAGGATTTGGGGAACTTCAGAAGAGAGGGCAGAAGCAAAAGGAAGCTTCACAAAATGATATTTCTTCAGATCCAGAGTACAAATCCGAAAATCGGGATTTGAGCAAGGCAGACACAGTAGATCTGAAACAAATCTTCATCAGATCTACAGAAGGAAAACACATTTGCCTGCAGATCTGGGAGCGGATGAGTATTTGGGAGCTAAAAAAAGAGATACAGGTCAGATTGGGCATTCCAGTGGCACTCCAAATCCTAATATTTTCTGGGGTATGCATGCAGGATCAACACACCCTCCAGCATTACAGGGTTGTAAAAGATTCAACTGTTATCCTCAATCTTCGGCTGCGAGGTGGATCTAAGGGATCCACATCAAAACCTACAGGATCCTACAAAGACGCAGCAAAAGGGACAGAAATCCCAAAGGGGAAAGAACATGCAACTGTTAATATCCCTCCAGGGCAGTATATCGTGGATGAAGTACCAGAGAGCCCCTATCTTCAGTTGGATACCCCAGAGGTAAAGGGCATATTCACAGATCTACAAAAAAACGCCGTTATTTGTAGATTTAACGGCTTCTGGCCTAGATCGGATGCTTTGTATCAATGGATACACACGGCATGGACAAAAAACTGCCGGATCCACCTTTGCTCGAAAGGATTCTTCATAGTAGTCTTTCGCGTTGAAGAAGAGAAGGAGAAAGCTCTTACTGAAGGACCATGGTTTTGGGGCAGTGCGGGACTATTTGTTACGCCCTGGTTCCCGGAGTTTGATCCAAACACCATGGTGGTGTCAAAAATGCCGGTATGGGTAAGGTTACATAATCTTCCGATGCATTTTTGGCACTTTTTCTCTTTAGCAGCAATAGGGAATACCCTCGGAAGAATGTTAAAGATTGATACAGAGAGACATTTAAAAGGAATCTTTACCTTTGCTAGAATTTGCGTCGAGGTAGATCTCAGTCAGGGGTTACCAGAAAGCATCATCCTAAATTTCAACAATACTCAATGGAAACAACCTCTGGATTATGAGAACACAGCATTCAGATGCAGGGGATGTCAACAAACAGGCCATTTGTTCAATGCATGCAAAAGCCTTAACAAGAACAAGCCACAACAAAGGAAGCACAAAGGATGGCAGAATATAGACAATGTCATAAAGAAGAAACCCGCGGAAAAGAAAGCCCCCACAGTATCAGAAGACGCAGAAACAGAAGCAGAGGAGGATGATACCACCATAGAGGAGGTTGATCTAGAGACCCAGAAGGAAAATACAGCAGTCAACAAGGAGCTACAGCCTCATCCATCTCAGGCAGAGACCCAGCAAATCCAGACAGAGATGAGAAGCGTGGATCACAGCATGGGAGGCATCAAACGGCAGCATCACTCAGATAGTTCAGATTCAGAGAAAGAAACAGGACAACAGAATGATACAACCCAGTTAGTCATTGCCTCGACCGAGCCCACTGTGGGAGAGTGGCGCAAGGTTGAAAAGAAAAAGGGGCGGAAAACCTGAGAAGTCAGGTTTTTTTCCCTTTTTTCGTTCTCTTTTCTTTTCTCCTTCTTATTCTTTGTGCACGTTAGTTTACTAACGCTACGAGCCCATGTAGCATCATACTGAATGCTTCATTGCATGTGCTAGTGTAACTTTTCATTAAATTTTTAATAAAAGGTTACCGTTTTTTTCCTTGGAAAAAAAAAAGTACTTATCTGGCTATCTGAAAGAATATGATTCAAGCCTACATTCCTTTGATTTAGAAGGTCTCGCCACCCAGCCTTGGATCTCGCAATTATGTCCAAAATCCCCCTTCGAGCTCTTCCACTTCTGTCAAGGACAGACAATTTTGGTACCTTGGGCATCAGGAAACTAATCCAACCTCAAGTCGCGTACCTCAATTCCTTCCCACTGGCTAACTTGCTCAGCTCTGGGAATAAAATTTCTCACAGTACAATTTTTTTCTCCCCCTTTCCAACCCCACTGGTTACTCTCTTTTTCCCTTTTTAAGGGAGAGAGTGAGAGAATTGTCTGTAACTTTTTTTCAGCAGTTCATAAAACTGATTTTCTAGTTCCATTCTCAACTGAATCATAATCTTTTAATTAATGTTTAACAACTTTTCTTATGGCTTTTCACCCTAAATGTTTTTAACAATTCAGAATAAACTAAAATAAAATAACAATAGTAAATAAAACTTGATAACAACAATTGTCGGTGTGTCACTAGGTGTTACATTATTTGATTATAATTACAATATATTTCATTATTTCATTATTAATTGTTTTTTTCATTTAAAATTATTATTTTATTTTAAATTATTATTCATTATTAGTTTAAATTATACATATTATTATTTAATTAAATATTTTTATTATATTTTTAATGTGTTAAAAAATTATTTAATTATATATTATTATTTTAAATTATAATTTACAAATATCTATTATAAATATTTATTTTAAAATCAATATATCAACTTTATCACTAATATATATTTTATCATTCTTATTACTTAATTGAAAACTTTATCATTCTTATTATTTAGCCGATTCTGTTGTCTTTGTGGCATTGACGTTCACATGTCACACTCTCTCATAAATAAAGATAGGAGTAATTTATGATTACTCCAGAGGTTTAGATTTTAGAGTGGGTGTGAAGGAATTCCAAGTTACAAATTGCATAATTTATTTTCAAATATAGCTATGAACTTTAACATGCATTAATTTTATTTTTTTTAAATAAATATATTTCGAAAGAAACCATTAATTTTAATTTGTGGTTAAACTTATTATTATAATAAACAATTATTTTTATTGGTAATATATATATGTGTTTTTTTTAGGTGTATCTATAATCAAAAAATAATAAATTAATAAAAAAATTATAAATAACATAAATTTTATTTTATTTAAAGTTTTATTGGATTGATTATAAATATAATTATGTTACATACAATTTAAGATATAAGTGATTATGATCTAGAGTTATATTATATATTAACATAATCATATTAGTAAATGTGGTTGATAGGCACTTAAAACATGATTTTCCATCATTTACTTTTTGTTCAAGTAAGAATGGAGCCTTCTATTAACCGTATAAGTACATTACATATGTTACACATCTTTGCAAGTGCAAAGACCAAAACAAGAACCAACCTGTTGTGGGAATGCCATCAACAAGAAAAACAAAAACCATGATCAAACCAATTCTCATGGATTTCCAAAAAAATTTTAAACATGAAGGAGTGTTAAACTCCCAAGGGCTCTCCGTCATTCACTAACAACTTTAGAGCTTCCGCTAAGCTAACAAACCCCTCCAAAAGTCGCAGAGTTCTGCTAAACTTCAACTAATCTAGACCCGATGGTAACACAAACCACAATTTAAAAAGTTTGAAATCCACCCCTCTAAAGAAACGTCGACACTTCTTCACCATTGATCTATCCAAGATCCAATGGTCACAACACTTCCCGACTTCGAAACATGCCTCTCATCTATCAATCGTTGATCTCGCTCCACCAGATCAAACGGCTCACACGTATTTCGACCGGTTAATTTGTTCATTTCAAATCCGCTTGAAAAGTGGTTTCCCTTTCTCACCTAGTTGATACATGTCACTAAGTGAGTGGAATTAGAGTCAACTGGGAAATACCATTTACAGCTTTTCCTCCGCTTGAAATCCACTTATGGGTTTCCCAACCCGTTTCTACTAATCTGGACCCGAAGGTAACTCAAACGAAAGTTTTAAAAAGTTTGAAATCTACCCTTCTAAAGAAGTGTTAGCACTTCTACACCGTTGATCTATTCAAGATCCAATGGTTACAACACTTCCCGACTTCGAAACTTGCTCCTCGTCTGTCAACCGTCGATCTCGCTCCACTAGATCTAACGACTCACACCTATTTCAGCTAGTTAACTTGCGCACTCTAAATCCACCCAGAAATAAGTTTCCCTCTCTCATCTTGTTGTTGCGTGTCACTGTGTGTATGGAATCAGAGCCAATGGGGAATTGACGCTTACGACCTTTCCTCCGCCCGAAATCCACTTGTGGGTTTCTCTAACCCACTTCTTCTCATTAACTGTCGGGTAACTCCCTTGCCCAAACACCATAGATCTAACTCAACTGAGATCTATCGGTCCAAAATCAATCTCCACGCCATTGCATCCTTGGTCTTCCTCCATTAATCTCAACCATCCGCTCAAATCCATTGGAATACTGATGCCAACATAATCTGCGGACTACTGCCAATCAACAAGAAAACAGCTTAAGCATCCATGTACTCTCGCTTGTCTCCTGGGCCTCATCAATCCAGCCTTTCGATCCATCGATCCTTATCTTTGGCAGCCTAACAGAGATAATCTTCTAATAGTTTGCCTGGCGGTATCAACTCCCAAACATGCCGAGTGTCTCTTTCCTTACTAATCACTCCTTCATTCGCCAGACGATTAGTTAACATATTATCTTTTCTTTTCACATGGACAAATTTTATAGTTTTCAAGGTTTGCAGGTGGTTGTAAATATGGAGAAAGACCTACGATAGGCTCCAATGTTTCGACACTTTATTCGGTGCCATACCATTGCATATTTTATTTACCACTCTAATAATCAATTCTGAATCTGCTTCAATGATGACATTGTGTGAATTTGAGTCCACCAAGGTTTCGAGGCATTGCTCTAAGGTCATGAGTTTTGCCATGTTATTAGTGGCCTTCCCCAAGTGGCCATGAAAGATCTCCTTTATTCATCCCTGTTCATCTCTTATAACACCCCCAAAACTAGCTAACCCTCGGTTGCCCTTAGACGCTCCATCTATATTGACTTTTAAGAAACCATGTGCAGGAGGATTCCAAATATTTATATGTGCATTTATTTGGCTCACACCCTTAATTATGCCCTGTGGGCCTATAGACTGGAGACCCAAATGCAGTATTATACACACATCTTGGGCCAGAGGATGGTCCTTGGGAAGTTTCCACAACAAGCTTCTGACTGTGTCTTTGAGCTGCCTTTAAATTTGATCAATTATGTGCTGGGGCTTTCTTGCTTTGTTCTTGAAGATCCTACTATTACGTTCTTTCCAAACATCCCAGATAACAAAGCCTGGAACCAAAGTCCATGATTTATTGATGATTTCATTCCCTAAGAACTTTTTCCTCCAATTCTTCAAGGTGTTAGAGATGCTGAGTCTATCCCTATCAGTGTGCCTAAAGATTGAAGCCACCCATTCCCACACGATAGAGGTCAAAGGGTAGAGGTTGAGAAGGTGATCCATCGTCTCCTCTTGTAAGCCACATAGGTAACATTTGGATGGGCCAGTGAAGCCTTTTTTCAAGAGATTATCCCAAGTTAAAATTTTCCTTTCATGAACTAGCCAAATGAATAACCTTATTTTCATCCAATGGGGGCTCTACCAAAGATTCTTCCATACTTGATCAGGGTTTTGGTAGTTAAACCCTGTTACTACCTGTTTAGCTTCTTTGAGGTTAAAGTTTCCTTCGGTGTTCCTTCCCCATCTTAGTTGGTCAGGCAAGGAGGATACCAAAATCCTCCTATGTTCTAGATCCTGAACAAGAGAGTCTGCCTAGGCCTTCAGAGGGCTCTCTTCACTATGGCATAGATCCTTCCAAATTCTCCATTTTCCATTGTTCCTTACCTTGTCCCAAAAGTCATTTACCATGAGCAGACCTTTGTTATTGTTATCATGCTTGAGAGCTGCTAATTCATCCTTATACATGTTGGGTTCCTGTTGCCAGTTATCCTCCCAAAACTAAGCCAGGTTCCCATCTCGGATCTCCTAGAAACTATGCTACTGAATAATACCTTTATTTTCCCAGGTAAGGTTCCAAATGTCGGAACCCTTAATATGCCCTAACATTCGAATTTGATCCTTCTCCTGCTAGTTTCTGGCATATTTTTGTTTCCAAAGCTTGGCCTAGTGGGTTGCTGATTCCTTGATCCACCTCCACCAGAGTTTAGCTCCCGAAGCTTTTTTGAGGGTTTCAGGTTCATGAAGCCCCAAACCACCATGGCTCTTGGGTTTGTAGATCTTATCCCAGGACACTAGAGCCCATTTCTTTTTCTCTTCTGATCTGTTGTTTAACTCCTTTAGGAGCAGGAAGAGCTGAGAACATGAAAATGGGAATTTCCTGTAAGATAGCTTGTGTGAGCACAAGGCGCCCCGCCAAATTTAAAGACCTGCATATCCATTTTCTGATATTTTCCTGAAGTTTATTTATTATTGGCTCCCATACTCCCTTTCTTAGAGGCTTATTTGTAAGAGGTATGCCCAGATACTTGGAAGGTAACCAGTCCCTTTGAAACCCAAGAATCATGTTGATGTTTCTCTAAATAGCAATGTTAGTGTTAAAGAAAAAACCTTTTGATTTGTTGAGGCTTACCTCTGTGCCAGCTACCATATCAAAGTCATTTAAGATTTGTTTGATCGCTTTGGCTTCCCTGACTGTGGGTATGCCCTGCAACATTGTGTCATCCACAAATTGTTGATGAGTATTTATTGCTCCATCCAAGGTGAGTTCGATACCCTGGATTATTCCTTCAACATTTTCCATTTTAATTGCTCTGCCTAGCCCTTCCATCATGAGAACAAAGAGTAAGGGTGAGAGCAGATCCCCTTGCCTGAGCCTCTGGAGGGTGTGAAGGTTCTTGAAGGAGCGCCATTGAGCAGGATAGAAAAACTGGTCGTGGTAACTAGTGCCATAACCCACCTTATCCAATTTTGGTTGAAGCCATATGCTCTTAGTACTACCCTTATATAAGACCAACTTAGCTTGTCGTAAGATTTTGCTAGGTCCTGATGAATGATCATACCAAATTGTTTGTTGCTTTTGAGAGAATGTACCACTTCGCGAGCTTGGATGATGTTATTGAGGATTTGTCTTCCTTCCACATAGCCTATTTGCCCCTCTGAGATGAGAGCTAGTAAAAGGGGCTTGAGTCTATTGGTGATCACCTTGGAAATAATTTTGTACACCACATTACACAAAGCTATGGGTCTGAAGCCATCCGGATTCATGGCTTTTTCCTGTTTCGGGATCAAAGCTATGAAGGAAGATTAAGATCCTTCAGAACCTTTTTGGATCTTCTTGAGTCTTCCACCACCTCAAGGATATCCTTTTTTACTATTTTCTAGCAGGCTTTGAACAAGTCTACATTGAACCCATCTGGGCTTGGAGATTTTCCATTTTGTATTTCATTAATCACTTCATTGACCTCCTCTTCTGACACTGGCCTATTAAGATTATGGTTGTCCTCTCTGGTAACCAGCTAAGGGATGTACTGAGTGAAATTGTTGATGAACCTGGATCTATCCACCAGAGGCTCCTCTGCTATACTGAGGAAGTGTTGAACAAGGACAAATTCCATATCTTTGTGAGAGATGAGTTCTATCCCTTGAGAATCTTTGAGCTTTGTGATTCTGTTGTGTGCCTTGTGATCCATGGTGGATTTATAAAATAACTTTGTGTTTCTTTCTCCCTCTCTAATCAACAGTACCCTCGATTTCTGTCTGCAGAGAATTTCCTCTTGCATGCACCGATCTTCCCATTCTTCTAGTAGAGAGTCAGCTAGCTTTTTCTGCTCCTTGGTAAAGCCATCTGTGATGCTGATCAGATTTATCTCCTGGAATTTTTGTTCAACTTCTCTTTTGGCTTTGAAGATATTGCCAAATTCCTTTTTGTTCCAATCTTTAAGCCTGGATTTGATATGTTTAAGTTTATGTTGGATCAGGAACATTCTAGTGCCTTGAATGTTCAGATCCTCTCTCCACCATTTGTCAATATTGCTGGTGAATTTAGGGTGAGAAAGCCAAGCATTTTCAAATCTGAAGGGTCTGTTTCTTGGTGTACCCATAAAAGTGGCTTCTAGTTGTATAAGCCAATGGTCCGAACCTCCAAAGGGAAGAATAGAAGTTGACATGGTAGGGCCTGAAATAAATCGGTCCTCTAAAATAATAAATCTATCGAGTTTAGAGGCGACTTGTGAAGCCCCTCCCCTCTTCTTGCTCCAGGTGAAGGTCCCATTGATTGTTTCAGTGTCCACTAACCCCATGTTACTTATGAAGTTGTGGAAGGCCATGGAGCCTCTGCCTAGTTGTCTGATACCGAATTTTTTCTCTGTAAAAGATCTTATCGTATTGAAATCTCCTGCAGCAATCCAGGGCATATTATGGTGTCTTGCTCTTAGTTCCTCAAGGGAGGTGAGAAGCCTAAGTTTATCTTCTTTATTTTGAGGTCCATAGACATTTGTGATCATCTATATCTTATAATCACCTAAAGGTTGACATACCAAATAAAGATAGTTCCTGGACGCTTCAGCATCCAGGATTCCAAATTTCTGGGGATCCCAAAGTGTAAGAATCCCCCCGCCGAGTTATTTGATTTAACCTCTAGATACTCATACTTGATTAGCCAGTTATTATGAATTTCTCTACTCTTATGCATCGAACATTTTGTCTCCTGAATAAAAACCATATTTCATTTTTCTCCTTTTATTCTATTACTGAGATTTCTTTTTTTCCTTCTATTTCCTATGCCTCTAATATTCCAGGTTGTGATCTTCATTAAGAAAGGTTTGTAAAGGAATAACTGGTGAGATATTTTATCTTACCTGAACTGATCAAGAGTTTCCCACATTCGTTCAGCAACTCATTCTGTCTTTTTCTTCCTCTTTTCCTAGCTGGGTTCTTTTGATATTGTGCCTGTATCTCCTCCATCATTTTGACCCCTCTATGCTCCTAGCTTTCATGATTTGTTTTGACTCTAGATCCCTTCGGTTGTGATCTCCATAGGAAGAGCTGTTGAACCCTACCATATTCCCCTTTTGGTAGGGATTCCACTCCTTTGGTCGTCCCTTGTTCCAGAAATTTCTGTAGATCTAGATTTTCCCTTTCTAGAATCTACTGTAGTTCATGGTCCTCCGTTCCCGCCTCACTTGGAGTCATCTCATGGTCCCTACTTATCTCCACAATGCTTGGCAAATCCTCCTTATGCTGGTTGTTTTCTATGATATCTTCCAAGCTAGCATCCCTTTTCTTCTCAGTGATAGTGTTCTTTATTTCCTTGTTTGTTTCTTTATTTCCATCTTCTTCTTCTAGGATCTTAAAGCTATTGTGGCTCGGTCGTCCTTCCTCATTGATCTTTTTTTGTGGCTGCTTCCCACCTTTCCCTTTGCCCCCAACCTTGGTGAAACCCTCAGGATTTTTATCCGCAGTGGTTTTCACATTTCTCTCCATATTGTTTGTTGGGCAGTCTTTGTATAGATGCCCATGTTCATGGAATTTGCGGCACCTAAATGGGATGTGCTCATAGTCCACAGGCTGCACCCATTCTTCATCATATACTTCTAAAATTATCGCGTTCGGAAGTGCTCTAGATAAGTCCATTTCCACACATCCACGTGAAGGAGGTGTATTTTCCTTTTAGAGTCGCATCTGAGATCTTTAGAAAATACCCCAGTTTGTTGCCTATTGCTTTAAGAGATTCCGATAGCCAATAATTCAGAGGAATGGAGTATAGACTAATCCATACCGGTATCAATGTGAATGTTTCATGTTCTAGGACAAAGTTCATCATCCATGGCCTCCTGTAGAGGCCTGCAGCCGTGTAGAAATATGGTCCTCCTTCAAACACTCTATCTTTATCCTCTAGGTTTGTGAACACTACTGTGAAGAAGCCCTTAGATCCCAGATGAAGGTTTATTTCCACCTTTGGTTTCCAGTGGCTCCTTATCTATACGAGTAGTGCCCTCTCCGTCGGCCATATCCCCATGAATTTTCATATAATGGAATATTCTGCCATATGATCCCTATGCACTTGTAGCACTGGGTCGCTTAAGATGACCCAGGGAATGATGTTCGACTTGGGTTTGCATACCCCAGTTGCCCTTATAGAAGTATTTTTTTTACTGCTACCCCCTTTCTCCTTCTCCTTACTAGCTTCCTGTTGATCCCTTTCCTGTTCATGAGGTCTGATTCTTCCCAATATTTCTGTGTTACTTGTGTCTGTTGTCTTCTCCAGAGGTTTCTTGAAACGCTCCTTTCCAGCGTCCATGCTTCTATCTGTGACTACTTGACTGTAGGAGTGAGCAACACTCCCCCCATGCCTCCCACCATGGTACCCGACGTCAAACCTTAATGCCCACCCTAGATCAAGTTGCAGAGCCTCTCTTCCAGGTCAACCCCTTCACCAATAATATCAACCCAATTTTCCAACATTTACATACCAATAAATTTTTACAAATAAAACCAATTAATATAGTTTAATATAATTTATTATTATTAATATTAAAATTAATATTGATATTACTTATGTTAAAAATGTTAATATAATTAATAATATTAAAACTATTAATATTACATTTTTTAAGCTAATAAAAAAAAATATATTACTAAAACCTTTATTTTTTTTATTAATTAGTTTTATAATAATATTATTAAAAATATATGTATTTTATTATTAATTGGTTTTGTTTCTAGAAAATAGAACATTTGAACATGCCATATGAAGATGAATAATAAAAATAACACAAAGATTACAAGGTACTAAATGTCACACTAGTTTTATAATCTGTGAATATCCCTATTAGAGTATGTGTAATCTAAATGGATTTTATAATGATATTTTTATTTGCTTTCTTGAATTCATTCACCAAGTATCCCCTGTCACTCCTCCTGTAGGTATGATAATGATGATAACCGTGATACCTGTCTAAACCAAAACTAGAGTAAATTCCATGTCCATTGCCTTGTCTATTAGTTGTTTCCAAGAATCTTCCATCTTTGATCATGTCATCTCTATCCAACCTGTGCCCACCATGAGATCTACTGCCATATTGTTGGCATTATGACATAGGTTTGGCAATATGGTACAAGTGTTGTCCTTGATGGCAACTCACTCAGATGGAAGATATCAGTTCAGGCTATCAAAATGAAAGGAAAAGAGATATACGCAGGTTCCTCTTATCCATATCGCTTATACACGCGGGATTTCCAATCAAAAGGTGCGTATACATATGCACGCACTTTCATGCAAGGAAAAGCACGTACATGTGGGAAAACTTATTTTGGTCCATGGTACTTAGTCCTTTGTATTTGAACCTATGGTTTTAGACCTTGGTATCTCTTCCAAAGTATTAAACCCAGGTTTGCACCCGAAATGTTGGTTCTCAGTGGTTTTGGACCATGGTATTGAGTAAGGTCTAAGACTATAAAAGGGGAAGGAGATCATTAGGCAAACACATCCACTCAAGTATTGAATATCCTATGAAGAGCAAGATATAGAATTGGGTTATGGTGCATTGCTAGATCTAAACCAAGGAGGAACCTGAGTGCTAAAATATGGATAAATTCTATTGATGGGTCAAGAGCTTAAGGCCTGAATAGTGGTATCTTTGTGTGATTTTGATCGGTTATATTTGGCGCATGATTTGATCTATAAATCTGATAATCTGGGTATAACTGATGTCTGAATAAGTGAAAAGGGTAAATTATATTTTATAGATCTGTACATAGGTTCAGCATATCAGAGGCACGTATACACGAAGGTTCAGTAAGTGAAGACAACGTATATGCTGGTTGGCCTTAATACAATAGTGTATGTACGCAGGTTTCTACATTTTGAAGTAGTGTACATCTCATGAAATATGTTTTAGCTACTTCTATTTATTACTGCAGTATTCTGGGTTTAGGATTGGTTTCTGGTTATTGTTACTGTATTCTGGTTATAGCTTTCTGAGAAGGGATTGATTGATTCAGTATTGGTTTGTACAAAGGAGATTGGTTGATATAGATATACTTGATGTTTGATTGATGTTATTCATGGATCCAGTCTGAAAAGTTATGAAACATGGTTCCTGGAAGAAAAGAGAAGGTTGTATCCTTCTCCACGTAGCAGCCTGCGTACTGGTATAAGACTGCACTAGTACAGATACATTGTAAAAAGAAGTTTCTAATTAAAAAATAGATAGAGATGAATTGCAGTAGGTGGTTTTCAGCCACATTGGGTTTCCACCTTATATCTTGTGTTCTTATGTGTGACTGTCTGTTCTGTTTTATTGTTCCTGGTTATTGTTTATATGGTTTGATGCACAGATTAATGATCAGCATCTGAAGAATAATTTAAATTACGAAGAATAATTTAAATTACAAGTCTGCTGGTTATACGCTAGTTTCCTTAACTACAGTTGTGTACATACGCGGTTTTTAGTAACTGAAGTAGCGTATACAAATCTGATTGTGAAATGAAAAATAATTGACCTGATAATACTGATTCACCCCCCCTCTTAGTATTATTTCCAACAATTGGTATCAGATCAGGTCCTTTAGAAGAAGCTTTATCGCTTGGAGGAAGATCTATCATCATGAGCAACTACGAAAAAGAGGCATCTATCAGGCCACCAATTTTTTATGGGAGCAACTTCGTCTATTGGAAGGTAAGAATCACATCCTATCTTCAATGTCTTGGTACAGAAATTTGGGATATCATGGAAGCAAGATACACATTTCCATCACCAAATCCTACAGATACGGCTGGTAAGAAGCAGTATGAAACAAATGCAAAGGTTTTCAATACTCTATTAGCAAGTTTATCTCAATCAGAATTCATCAAGGTTATGCAGCTCAAAACCGCAAAAGAAATATGGGACAAGATCGTTCTGAGCTATGAAGGAGACGATCAGGTAAAACATGCAAAACTACAAACTCTTAGAATTCAATATGAAAATCTCAGAATGCACAATGATGAAAGTGTGGCTAATTATTTATTACATATAGATGAGATTGTTAATCGTATGAAAAACATGGGTGAAGAAATAAAAGAAGTTACCTTGGTTGAAAAGGTTCTAAAATCTTTTTCTTCTAAGTTTGAATCAAAAGTTTCTACCATAGAAGAAAAGGAGAATCTACAGAGCATTACCATGTCACAGCTGCATGGAATCCTAACTACTTTCAAAATGAGAAAAGCGGGACCATCAGACAAGAGAGAAGCTGCATTCAAAGCTTCAAGAAAGGGAGATTACAATGAGTCAGGACATATGTCAAAAGAAGAGGAAGAATCAAACTTTGTCAAGAACCTTCAATGAGGTTCTGGAAGATTAAGAGGTAAGCTACCTTTCAAATGTTTTTATTGTGGAAGAGTCGGTCATTATGCAGCCAAGTGTCCTCATAAAGATAAGCTTGACAAAGGTAAGGAACCAGCTAGATGGAACAGAAAACAGAATGTAAGTAAGAAGAGCTATTATACACATGAAGACAGTGATGGATTTTCAATTATTGATGAAGATGAACAATGTAATGATTATAGACTTTTGATGGCATTTGAAGATGATGATTTCTTGGATGCTATAGATGAAGAAGGTCTTTATGAAGAAATTTCTAAACTTAAAGTTTGTTTAGAATAAAAGAATATGATTATAGACACTCTGACATTCCAACTTGCTGAAAGGGAAAAACACAATGAAAAGTTAGAATGTGAAATTGTGGGACTTAGATAAGATATTGAGAAAACAAAAGCTCTTAATCTTATATTTGCTAAAGGATCTGAAACTTTAGATGAGATTATCAAAGTGTAGCGTTCTCCTCTAAACGAGACAGGTCTTGGATATACTGAAGAAGCATCTCAAACACAGAAGCCATCCACCTCCAAAAGTTATCTTGATGCAGCAAGGAGAAGTGAACAGTTGACAATCGATAGCGAAGGCACAATGCAGATCACCAGGTAAATCATGGACAATTTACTTCAAGAATGAACAGAGATCTCCAAGTAAATCAGGGGCAATATACTTCAAGGATGAACAGAAGCTACAACCAACCGCAGGTAAATCATTCTCTAGTTGCCTCAAGAATAGATGTCAATGGAAACTACAATCATTTGGTTGTAGGTTTGATAATCGCAGGAATTTATCCAATGGCCAATGTTTCTCTTGTCATAACTTTGGACACAAAGCTACTCAATGTGCTGCCTACAAGACCATCATGACTAGAGAATCTCAAAAACAAAGGAGTATGACTGGGATCATGAAAATGACCTACAATAACTTTTCTTCTCTTGAAAATGAAATTATGCCCGATTCTCTAGCTGCTGGCTATCCCGTACCTTCCTTAGTGCTTAATGAAGTAAGATTAATAGGGTTTACAGGTCTAGGTCTTAAGGTGGATTGGAAACCATAGAACATGCGTAAAGTAACAACTTCAGTCATGAAGAGTGTGAATGCAGGAGTAGGTTTTGGCAAACAACTCAGAAGGAGCAAGCTTCATTGAGTCCCAAAACATGGAGAAAGAAAGAACCGCAACCAAAAAGGTGTGTATAGTCTTATATGGGGAAGGACAAGAAAATCAGTGGTACATCGACAGTGGATGCTCGAAACATATGACAGGTGATAAAGAAAAACTCCAGTCATATAGTGCCTAAGAAAAGGAAAGGAAGGTCTCATTTGGAAATGACACCCCTGCACTCATAAAAGGTAAAGGTTCTGTTCTTTTGAAAGAAAAGGTCATGAAAGCTGGAAATGTTATGTATGTTGATGGCTTAAAGCATAATCTATTGAGTGTCAGTCAAATGTGTGATCAAGGAAATGAGGTAATATTTCGATCAAATGGATGTATCACTCGTGAGCTTGATATAGGAGAAACAATGATCAAAGGCCATGAATGAAGAACTTGAGCAGATTGAAAAGAATAATACTTGGGAGTTGGTTCCTAGACCAAATGATAAGAATGTCGTAGGGAAAAAATGGATATTCAAAAACAAGCTGAATGAAAATGGAGATGTTATTAGAAACAAGGCTAGAATTTTTTGTAAAGGGTATGCTCAACAAGAAGGTATAGACTTTGAAGAAACTTTTGCACCGGTTGCAAGACTTGAAGCCATAAGAATGTTCCTTGCTCTTTCTAGCTTTGAGAAGTTCAAAGTATTTCAAATGGATGTGAAATCTGCCTTTTTAAATGGAGACTTAGAAGAAGAATTGTATATTGAGCAACCAGATGGATTCATCCCTGGAAATGATCCAAAACTTGTATGCAGACTTAAGAAGGCACTTTATGGTCTTAAACAGGCTCCCAGGGCTTGGTATTTTCAGTTGGACAAATATCTCCATCAACAAGGCTTTTCAAAAGGATCAACCGATAGCAATATATATATAAAAATTGATAATGATAAATTGCTAATACATGTTTTGTATGTTGATGATATCATCTTTGGTAGCAATGAAGAAGCCATGAGTCAAAACTTTGCTTTGGTAATGCAGAAAGAATTTGAAATGTCCCTGCTTGGTAAGCTGACATATTTTTTTGGTTTACAAGTCCAACAAAATAAAGATGGTATCTTTCTATCACAAACCAAGTACCTCAAGCAGATCTTGAAGAAATATGGCATGGAAGATTCAAAACCAATATGTACCCCTTAGGTAACATGATGTAGCCTCAGCGCAAATGAAAATTTAGTAGCAGTACATTAACCAACCTATGGATCCATGATTGGTAGTCTTCTCTATCTGACAGGTACCCGACTAGACATCATGCATGCAGTGGGGATAGTTGGAAGATTCCAGGCAAATCCAAAAGAAGCACATCTTCAGGCGGTTAAAAGGATTTTCAAATATCTTCAAGGAACACAAAACTATGGCTTATGGTATCCTAGAGATACATATATCACACTTCATGCATATATAGATGCAGACTGGGCAGGAAGCATGGATGACAGAAAAAGCACTAGTGGTGGTGCATTCTTTATGGGTTCTAGATTAGTATCTTGGTTCAGCAAGAAACAAAGTTCAATTACTTTATCTACAGCTGAAGCGGAATATGTGGTTGTTGTACCTTGCTGCACACAACCCTTTTGGATGATGCAAACTTTGCAAGATTTTCAAATCACTTGTACTCCAACTATCACCATTTTATGTGATAATACAAGTGCAATCAGTATTTCAAAGAATCATGTCATGCATTCAAAGACCAAGCACATACGTATCAAATATCATTTTCTCCGAGAACAAGTGCTTGAACAAAAGGTCAAATTGGAGTATGTTCCCTCCAAGGAATAGGTTGCTGATATACTCACTAAACCACTACCTAGGGAGACATTTGAATACCTCAGATAGAAGTTGGGAGTAGTTGATGCATCATCTTGCTGCTGAAACTTGTCTGCCTTAGAGAAAAGTGGTTGTACGCGAGTTTCATGAGGAGGATCCGTGTACATACATCGGTTTATGTGGATACAGTTGCGTATATGTTGGTTTGAAGACAACAGTGGGCCAGGCTCAGGATGAAAAGAGTCTGATATGGGTCTGACAGAGACCATCTAGCATAGGTTCAAGGGGAGCATATATTCTTCTAATAATGCATTGTTGGCATTATCTTAGAAGATCTTGGTTCAATTTCATAGTTGTTTTGGTTTTAGGTGGAACAGGTGTAGAGGGAGAACATGGTTGTTGGTCTGAATGATGATTGACAGATGTTGCTGATGATAGTTGTTGATAACTATCATAGTCTTGTTGTAGATATTTCGTCTCTATGTCATGTATTTCTTTTCTTATCAAGGTCATGTAACAGCCTATTTTGGTTTCCCCACTATGGCTGGGATGGATGATGTAATGTTCTTGTTTTATCATGTGTAAATTCTTTTTGTATCCCCACTTGGTTGGGTAGATGAGTCAATATTGGTGTATCCCTACTTAGTTGGGAGATGGATGTATATATGAGTCCTTGGTGATAGGAAGGTCATTTATGATAGAACATCTTCTTGCAAACCTTGCCTATAGTCAGGGGAAGCATGGACAACACAACAGAACAGAGATTTCAACATGTACTCAGGGGGATCATAACCCTTTGCCCTCGATGACAAAGGGGGAGAATGACTTTGAGTGACTTGGGGTTGCCATCAAGTCCAAATGGGGAGATTGTTGGCATTATGACACAGGTTTGGCACTATGGCACAGGTGTTGTCCTTGATGGCAACTCACTCAGATGGAAGATCTCAGTTCAGGCTATCAGAATGAAAGGAAAAGAGATATACACAAGTTCCTCTTATCCATATCGCGTATACACATAGGATTTCGGATCAAAAGGTGTGTATACGTATTCACACACTTTCATGAAAGGAAAAGCCCGTACATCTGGGAAAACTTATTTTGGTCCATGGTACTTAGTCCTTGGTATTTGAACCTATGATTTTGGACCTTGGTATCTCGTCCAAAGTATTAAACCCAGGTATTGCACCCCAAGTATTGGTTCTCAATGGTTTTGGACCATGGTATTGAGTAAGGCCTAAGGCTATAAAAGGGGAAGGAGATCATTAGGAAAATGCATTCACTCAAGTATTGAATATCCTATGAAGAGTAAGATCTAGAATTGGGTTATGGTGCATTGCTGGATCTGAACCAAGGAGGAAACTGAGTGCTAAAAGATGGATAAGTGTTATTGGTGGGTCAATATCTTAAGGCTTGAATAGTAGTATCTTTGTGTGATTTTGATTTGTTATATTTGGAGCATGATTTGATCTATAAATCTGATAATCTGGGTATAACTGATGTCTGAATAAGTGAAAAAGGTAAATTATCTATTATAGATCTGTACGTAGGTTCGGCACATCAGAGGCACATATGCAGGTTTAGTAAGTGAAGACATCATATACACTAGTTGGCCTTAATACAACAATGTATGTACGCAGGCTTCTACATTTTGAAGTAGCGTACATCTCATGAAATATGTTCTAGCTGCTTCTGTTTATTACTGTAGTATTCTGGGTTCAGGATTGGTTTCTGGTTATTGTTACTGTATTCTGGTTACAACTTTCTGAGAAGTGATTTATTGATTCAGTATTGGTTTGTACAAAGGAGATTGGTTGATACAAATATATTTGATGTTTGATTGATGTTATTCATGGATCCAGTCTGAAAATTTATGAAACGTGGTCCCTGGAAGAAAAGAGAAGGTTGTAGCCTTCTACAGGTAGCAGCCTGCGTACTGGTATAAGACTGCACCAGTACAGATACATTGTAAAAAGAAGTTTCTAATTAAAAAGAAGATAGAGACGAATTGCAGCATGTGGTTTTCACCCACATTGGGTTTCCACCTTATATCTTGTGTTCTTATGTGTGACTACCTGTTCTGTTTTATTGTTCCTGGTTACTGTTTATATAGTTTGATGCATAGATTAATGATCAACATCTGAAGAATAATTTAAATTACAAGTCTGCTAGTTATACGCTAGTTTCCTTAACTACAATTGCATACATACGCGGTTTTTACTAACTGAAGTAGTGTATACAATCTAATTGTGAAATGAAAAATAATTGACCTGATAATATTGATTCACCCCCCCTCTCAATATTATTTCCAACACATATGCCTCATTAGTCCTATCCTCTTGCCCAGGACTGATCTGAAGTCATCCTTTTCTCTGCAATTTTAACAAAATATGAAGGATTAATGCATTAACTTATTCGTGTTTCTCCGATGCCTAAATGGTCCTATCATTGTCTATTTTGAAACCCATTATTTATGCCTTAAAACTCCTCAATGTGTTTCATATGTCAAAATAATTCCTAAAACCATGATGCTCATTTGATCCATAGGGAGAGTGTCGTGAACTGTAGTCTGCCATTCTGCTAGTCATCTTTTCTCTTCTCTTCCTGCAAGCTATATCATGTGAGCTAAACGAAATCATAAACAAACAAACATACCTCAGTATAGTTCAGGGAGGATATCTCATCTGCAAGACCAACCAGATTAGCATAATATACGTGTAAACATAATCACAACAATATATAGACATCATCTCAATCACCATCATGTTACATGCATGATTCCAAAACTTCAACACCAACTAGACACAATTAATGCCTAACAACATAGGTACAATGCACATGCATACACAATACATACAAACACTCACATGAATTCATGAAGAACACATTCCAACAACAACACCATCAACTTTTGCATGACATCACAACAATAACCATGACCACCACCATCCATGCACAGCAAGCACATAGAACACAAGCATAAGGACACATATGTAACTAACATGTATGCATGGCCAATACATTGCCTATCCATTCCAAGGGGTGAACCATGCTTTGATACCACTCTGTAACAACCCCTTCGCACATTTACCCAAGTTAACGAGTTCGTTGGGGTAAAAATGTGACGAGAGGCTACTATGATGTGATTCAACTCCTCGGGTATAGTTAAGGAAGTGGAACCAACATAATGAAACCAAAATCACCTTCCACACATGCCACAGAACCATCAGGAGCCAACCAACCCTTCAAGGTGGTCAACCCCTCAAACTACTTGACAAATTACTAATATGGACTCTTAGTCATCCCCATGACAAGCCATGCATGTGAGTGAGGCATTACATTCACTCCCACAGCAAGGCATGCTAGGGACTATGGATTCTTTCAGGTGGTTCTATGCGAGCAACACTTGATTCTAAGCCACTTTTTCTTAGCCACTGCACACAACTTCATGAAAATTTTAGAAATGATGAATAACATTGAAACAAGGTTACTGATGCAAACATTGGTATAATTACTTGATCTAACCCCTACTAGCCATGACAGGAATTTCATCGAACACGTCACAAATGTGTAATCTACAGGTCAAAACAACAGATCTGAGCATAGAGGTCTCATACTTATCTATGATTCGTAAGGAACCATTGATGTCTTATCAAAATAGCCGCATTATAATATATTAGGTCCTATATTCATTATTAAGTCATTTGCTAATCAAAACATGATGAGAGACATACATCAAGTTTTTCATAAAACATCATGATAACCAACATATAACCAACAAAAATAACCAGGATGTAAGAACCATAGAAACGATATATGAACAAGTATATTTACCCATCAAATACAAGAGGAAATAAGTTGTTGTTAACATATTAAAAATGGAACAAGGTCTCGAACTTCCATATAACACCCGACCATAGGTTGGGCTAAACCAAATCTCTCTTTCAGCCAATAACCCTCACGCCATATTCCAAGCATGAATGTGGGATCTCATGGAACAAGCCAAACACAACAAAACTAGGGCTTCAAGAGGGCAAACCGCGTCAACCCTCAACTAGTGATTCTACCTCATGGTCAAACATCACTAACTGTTAGCCCAAGCTGTCAAGGGCTCCTTAGCATTTGTTCCAACCAGGGCTTCAAGGACTAGCAACTCAACCCATAGCTGTTGTGGGGCTTCAAGAGTGTTTGCCTAATAAGGGATTTCAGTACTAGTAACTTAACCCACCAAGGGATTCCTGAGCGTTTTTACAAACAAGGCTTCTAGGGAAAGTAAATCAAACCACGTTGTTACAGGGCATCCAAAGCGTTTGTCCAACCAAAGCTTCGAGGAACTAATAACTCAATCCACAACCAAAGGAACATGAGAACCAACTAGAAAACAAAAGTAAAACCCACAACACCGTGACTATCAAAGAAATGAGAAGGCTAGGGAAGCCAATGTCAATCGAGGCAATCGTCCATGCCAATGATAGATCATAATTAGAAACCACATGCATATGCCATGCATGCTAAAACTAGCAAGGAAATCATACATGCAACTCTGTACCTGCAAGTAGAACCCATTGTAGTTGTTGATCATGACGTTCTATTATGTTTTCCTGCTCTTCCTTTTCCTTCTTGCTCCAAATGCCAAGTATGCCATACTCCTCCAAGAGTGCTCCAAGAAAAAGCTAAGTTCCCAAGACTATGAGAGAGAGAGAGAATAAAGAGAGAGAGCTCCAAAACTGAAGTGCCCAAAGTATCTCAACTTATCATGAGAAGCCTTCTTATTAATGAGGTCTCAATTTTCTTCAATTTTCTCTTATTTTTCCTTATTTTCCTCCTTGCTTGCAACATGTGACATTTCACCTCCATTTTCTCCTATTTTCTATTAATTTCATAATTTAAATGACAAGTAATGTCTCAAGTGTTACTATGTTTTTTTTCAACATTTAGCTTCGAATACCCATGACCATGGTTATTGTTTTACCTTTATTAACTTTATTACAAGAATTTTTACCCAAAATTGTTACAAATAAATTAAAATTATAGAAATGACCATTCTAAAATAAACATGACTATAGTTATTAATAATACAACTATAATTTAGGAAGTATTTTTGTACTTGAGGCTTTTCACTGTCCAAAAGATTATGTTTGTAAAATATTCTTTTTATTTTAAATTGTAATATAATATAACACATATATTTTAAATTTCATGTCAAACAACCATACGTTAATCAGTGACCCATATATATATTACAACCACATTGTTAAATGATCACATATATGTTATTAATTTGCAAAACTATGCCATATCTCACAAATAACCAATAAAAAAAAATGTTGTTGCCGAACATTCTCGATTCACAAATGTGCCCCATCCACATATATCTCCCCCGCAAAATGTGCACCACACACGTGTCGACCACTCCATCGGACGGTGAAAACTGCTCATCATCGGTACAAGTTCCAACAACCTTCAGCCTTCCCACGTCCTGACGTCATAGTTTGCGTTTTTTCTCCGCTTCGTTTTTGGTGTGTTTTGTTAAGATGCGTTTAGTTTAATAAATGACATATATGGCATTCATTTATTTTTTATTTTGGTATTTTCTTCTATTTATTAAAATAATTTATTTTTGCGGAATTATAAAATATTTTTCTTTTTCTTTAAAATTTACAGTTTAAAATTATCCATTTATATTTCTTTTATTCAAAATTCTCCATTTATATTTCTTTTATTCACTATTTCCACTTTATTCTGTAATTTTAATTTTAATAATTTATTACAATATAAGATATAACTACCAATTTTTCTATTATTTATAATTACTTAATTGATTATTTAATTAAATTTTTACTTAATTATAGATAATTAATTTATTTGATTATATTTACAATATATTTCATTATTAATTTAAAAATTTGTTTATTTAAAATTATTATTTAATTTAGATTATTTCATCAATTTATTTAATTTACATTACTTACAGTTAGTTCATTCCATTTGAAAAAATTATTTCAAACCAATGCCTATCCTAAAGTTATTATTTTATTTCACATTTTTTATTTTAAATATTTTGTTTCAAATTATTATTTATTATTTTTTTTTCTCGGTAAAGACTAATTCTATTAACTAAAAATCAAAATAAGTTACAAGGGGGTTGAGGCCTCGGGCAAGAGCGTTCAACGCTACAAAACTATCCCGGGTAAGGGAGAAGCAGTTACAGTGAGCTAGGAACCAGACAGAGGAACCAAAATTTAACAAAAAGATCATGAGGAAGAGATGGTATAACCACCTAATAAAAAGACAAGACCAGAAAACAGAGATAGATATGCTGGCCAAAACCATAAAAGAGCTTTATATTACCGCCCACTAGGGAGAAGAACGAAACCGCTAGGCTATAGAGGCAGAACCAGAGCCGCATCCAAAACCACATGAACTTGATCATTCGAACCATCTGAAGAAAACTGGGAAGGTCTAGAAGGTCCAAGGTGGCATCAAATCGCCACGTTCTCGTTCAGAGGCTCCTCCACCACTAGGCATGCGTTGCCATACCACACTTCATCATCTTCTACCATGTTACCCGCATCAACACCACCAGGATGAACCGACGAGGGATGAGTGTCAATGGAATTGCCTTCCCTGACCATCGAGACAAAGGCTCCCTGAGAGCAGCGACCTGATGGCTGATTGTCGCTGGGAGCACCGCCCTTGTCATGCAGCTTACCCTTCCTTTTCTCCTGACTGCCATCAGCCACAATCTGCTCACTGCTCTGGCTGCCCGCCTCTTTGAGACCACCCTGAGAAGGCTCAGACGTCAAGCGGACCATAGTTTGAGGTGGAACCTCTTCTTCAGAGAAGATAATTATAATATTGGCCGAGATAACAGCCCTGTTAAGATTGCTCTGAAACTTGAAGTGGGTAGTCTGAAAAGCATTGTGCGAAATCGGCCTGCGGGAAGGGCTGAGAGGACGCGAATTCACTGGAGAAGAGGGTTGAGTAGTAGGAGGCGAGGTAATATCTACAGAACAAACAGACTGTGAATTCCCATGGCCACCACTGCTTCCCCCAAAGCGACTTTTCATGCGATGGAAGGGAAGCACAACAATACTGGACGCAATGGCGTGGAAACAATACAACACTGCGGGTAACCACTTCAAGCGCAGAGAACAGGCCTGAGAGTGAAAGGAGGATAGCACAATTCTAACGACAAGAGCAACTGAGAGCTTACCTCTGTTAACAGAAATAGTCCAACCACAGAGACACTCAACCAAAGAAGGCCTGAGACAAGAAGGCGGAATGCAAACAGTGGGAAGGAAAGCCGAGAGCGCCATGGTAATATTAGCAAGAGCCTCACCTTGGACGAAGTGAGTAGTTAATACTGGATTCAGCCAAAATCTCCCTCGCTTACAGTTAACCTGCTTGAGTCAGATACTCTCATGAATAACTGCGCTGGTCTGCAGCTGGCAATACCACGCTCTACCACGCGTCATTAAAAACATCAAATGTCATTTAGTTCACCCGCATTCGGGTAAATTATTATTTAAAATTAGTTTAAATTATACATATTATTATTTTAAAATTATTATTTATTATTAATTAAAAATATTATTTAATTAAATATTTATATTGTATTTTTAATTTGTTAAAAAAATTATTTAATTATATATTATTATTTTAAATTATTATTTACAAACATTCATTATAAATATTTATTTTAAAATCAATATAGGGTGATGTATTTACCATCTCTCTATGGTAATAATTTAGGGTGATGTATTTACCATCTTTGTGGTAATAATTTAGGGTGATGTATTTACAATCTCTGCAGTCATTGTTAGCCTCCTATACCAATAGGTTTTCATTTCTCATGATTGACAGTGGAAGTGCCAAAAATGTTCACCTTCCATGCTACTAAGGTTCCATTTTTGTGAAAGAAGCAGATAGTTAAAAAATGTAAAGAGGGTATGCCTTAAAAGAAAAATCAAAGGGCAAGAAAATGAATTGGTCAAAGAAAAAATAAAAGAAATGAACCCCAAATAAAGACCATGAAAGTGGCTAGTCCAAATTGCCACTACTACTTTGATGGGTGGTCCAACAGCTCAAGCTGGGCCTCACCATGTTTTAAATTGTATGTTGTAGACTAGAGAGGAAGTACCTGTTCAAACAGTTCAAGCTTGAAAGATGACTAGGTGGATAGAGAAAGAAAGGAGCCCAACTGCTTAATCTGGGCCCTTGGAAGTCATAAGGGTAGACTTAGATAGAAGGGCAGCAAAAATAAAAGAGAATTATCAGGGTTTGCAAGGCTAAGTGCACCCATCCAAAGGAAGAAAAAATGTTAGGCATATTAGGCAGGGTAGGCAGTTGAAGGTTGCAGAAAGCAAGATCTAAGCATATGACATGGGAAAAATCACAATGATGTCACCAGCAGGAGAAAGGCAAGAGCAATGGCCTATTTGGCAAACTACTAAACCATCACTAACTTCCCTCATCCCCTCCAAAAGTTTCTTACTAACCTCCCCATGAGCACTGCAGGATCTGCCTGATCAGTCCTCCTTACACTCCTCATTTGTAAAAATTTCATGTCAGAAGTGACTTCTCTTTTTGAAAAGCAGCCACATTTCCTGTGTAAAAATTCTTTTCATTTTGATCTACTCCCTAACTAAGTTTGTTTCCCAAAAACTTAGTATCTATCACTTCCCATTCACATTCCCCCCCAATACTAACTACTAACTCTATCTACACTAAATCCCCTATGTTCCCCTTTCCCTATTACTATAACACCTTGGGGTATAAAACCCCATAAAATGTTTAAATATCCCCCCCCTTTAGCATTATAGCTAAATAAAACTTCTAAGGGAGACATTAGTCCACCAGGGACTATAGTCAACCCTTGCTTTGGGATTACTCTAACCTCCAGTTAGAATAATAACCTACACTAAACCCTCATTTACCCTTTTTCTGAAAAAATTCATGAAAAACCCCTTCCCCCCTCTCAAACCTAGCATTCAAAGGTTTTTTAAACCCGACAGATTAACCCACATACGTTAAAACCCATTTAGAAACCCCTTAACCCAAAGTTCTAAACCCGAAATATTTTAACGAATATTTTATTCGGTGGCGGGCCACCACCCAAGCTTGCACGATGGGTCGGGGCGCCCGCCAGCCCTCGATCTCCCGCCGCCCTCAATCCAACGGTGGGCGGGCGATTTCGGATTTAAAACTACCGCGCTTTAGCGTCCGGGGAGCAGGTGGTTTTGCTCCCGTACGCTGGACACGTGGCAGCCGGCGGAGGTGTTCGGAGCCCCCCTCCCCTATACCGCCTTCTGCCAAAAGTGGTGCGGGGAGACCGCTTACCGCCTTCCCTCTTACCGCCTCCCCTGTCACGTCACCCCCGCATCATCGTGACGTCATACCACCGGCCCCTGCCACCGCGCCTCGTGACCCTCCACATCATCTCGCAGCCCCCACATCCCGCCACCGTGTCCTGCCATGCTGGCCTCCAGCTCAGCATCCACGTCACCATCCGTACCCGGGCCCGCCATGACGTCATGCTGACATCATCGGCAGAAAAGCGCCAATAACCCACATTTTCCAAAATTGTCATTAAAAACGCGCAAAAGAGCCGTTTTATGTCATTTTCATGCGAAAAGGACAGAGTCGCTGTTTTTCGTTCGCTCCAAAAATTGCCTCTACGCTGCAAATTCAAAGCTCCGGATGCCATCATTCACCAATTCAACTGTGTTCTGCACCCACTATTCAACCCGGAGGCTCTCGGCATCATTTATCCAGGTATTCACCGTAATTCACCTATTTTGCCCATCTTCATGCCATTTCTCTGCAATATTGTCCACTAAATACCTGGTAAATCCAACATTAAAGACTGTCATTTATTCAATTCTGGACCAAAACAACCTACATTGCCCCCTGCCCCAAAATTCACTATTGAGAAATCATTTGCGGCCTTAATTCACAATTTATCCTCCAGAGTCCAAACTGCCCGGCATTGTTCCCTTTTGCCAAGTACACGGTTGAAAAGCTGAATTTTACCAATTTTTAGTCCTGCCCTCCCTCTGCAATTCATCCTTAATATCCACAATCCCTGTGAGTTCACCAGAGCTGGGAAAAAACAAGCCTGCTCAATCCACCTACTCCTCTTTGAAGAACATATCTATCATCTGCATTCAATCTGCCACTTGACTTCTAGAAAAGTTTGCAAGCTATTGCACTTACCTTGTTGCATTCAGAAACTGCATTTTAAAAATAGCACCCAAAAGCTACACAATGGCTGCTCCAGCACCCACAGCTCTCAGTGTTGCCCCCATGAATCCACCAAATAAAGAGCTTGAGTCCCTGCCGCTTGCTGACAGGGATTACCTCATCCAAGACTTTGTGGGTGACAGGAACCATTTGCAGACCTTCCGGGAATTAAGGGATAACTATTTGAACAACAATGATACATATGGGATATGGGAATCTAATCTGCCTTATTACTTCCTCCCATCTGTCAACATTTTTCCAGAGATTATCCGCCTATGTGCTCAGAATTATGATCCAAATCACAGAGCTATCAAGTCTCCATCTGGGAGCGTCCTCTTCCACATTAATGCTGAGTCCATCAACCAGATGCTTAATTTCAAACAAACTCAGCTGCTGCATCCTTTCTCCATGAATTATCTGCTGGATACAGGTGCCAAGCTTTCCACTGCTGACATTCAGAAGATCACCCAGACATTTATGAGAGCTGACCGCCAGCCCACAGGGCCACCTCCCTTCTTGTATGTCCATTTTACTGATGTAGGCAAACTTCTGCTGGACATGATTGCATATGTGTTGGGCTATAAAACCAGTGAGTATGTTGATGAGACTGTGCTGGTGTTTTTAGCTGCTTATAGCCCAGGCCAACCCCCTGCCTACAAATATAATTTTGCTAAATTCATAGCCAGCAAGATACATGACCAGCTGTTCAAAGTAGAAAGGGAGGGGATATTCAAATATTCATCTTACATCTACCACTTGTTCATGTATTGCCAGTCCGAGGCCTTTCAATGCCATATTAAGAAGCTGGATTCTAGAGGAGAAAGAAGATATGTTATCTTCTGGACATCTGTTTTTCACCAAGTCCAAGATTCACCATATTCATACTGTGAATTTATTGATCAATTTGTATACCCAGTCTCTTGCTTATTGATGAGGTCCCCTCCTCCTAGAGTCTCATTTGAAATCCAGAAAACTTTGCAGCTGTCCAAAAATTATAAAATAGGTGATTGGTACCTATACCAAGATCATACAGTCATCAGAATTTATGGCTGTGAGCTTTGTCCATACAAGCTCCCAAAATATGTACCAATGAGATTGTTTTCCTTGGAGTACTATAGGCAGCTCATTCACTCTGACCTCACCCACTTTCATAGTGCTAAAAAGAAAGCCCATCTCAAGTTTAAGCACCACCTGGGCCCCTTCATCATGAACAAAAAAGAGGGATGGCAAGATGCTGAGCAAATCCTCAAAGACAACTACAAGCTATCAAAAAGCTTCCGGTGGGTACCTTATGACCCTGAAGGCTTCATCTGTGCTAGGAGGGTCAAGTACAGGCTGCTAGGCTATGAGCATTGTAAATATCCACATATTGAGCAGTATGCCAATCAGCAAGAATGGTTGCAAGATACATTAATTGAGAAACTAACTGAAGAAGAAATAATGCAAAAGAATGTCAAGGATTTGGAAAAAACTCTTGACATGGATTTTGTGCAGCAGGTAATATTCAAGCAACCACATCCAGTGGGAGAAGGGACTTCAGCTACAACAACTGCACCAGCCATCCAGGCGCCATCTTCAGCAGCATCAGGTACAGATAAGGGTAAACGAATAATGGGTGCTGAAGAAGAAACAGTAAAAGAACAGCCTGCCTCCTCAATTGGGCAGCAACAAGAGCAGACCCCTCCACCGCAAACAGAACCACCAACAACACCTATATTGCAGACTCTTGCACATGAGGAAAGGGGCAAGAAGAGAGACAGAGAAGAGTCCACTCCTGCTAGTGGATCCTCCCAACAACCTAAGGCCAAGAGGCAAAAGGTTGACTCCCCGATCATTGAAGAAATAAGTGAAGAAGTCCTTGAGAGCCCAAGGAAAGAAGGGGAAGACAGTCAGCAAACGGGCACAAGCTCTTTCCAACAAGAGCAAGGATTGCAGCTTGGCATGGAGGTGTCCTCCTCCTCTCAACAGAGCAAGAAGCCTTCAAGCACCAAGGCTTCCTTCAAAGAAATAAAAGCACAAAATGAGCTGTTAAGAATAGAGGTGTATAAGCAATTCCTCAAAGCAACACCAGCCAAGCAAGAGAGGTTGATGTCAGTGTATGACATACAAGAGGAGAAGATGATCCTCAGTCACTTCAAACCCAAGGTACCGCAGCCTAAATCAGCTGCAGATTTTGTAAGAACAAGGGTGGAGGTCATGGCAAAGGACATTCACCCCATGGACCAAATAGAGCTGCACAAACAAACGGGGGAAATGGTCTATGCTACCTTGGTAGAGAGGGCCACAATGGCCCATGAACTGAAAGAATCACTGAAGAATACCAACATTCAGTTGGATTTTGAGAGAATGTCCTCCATGGCCAAGGACAACAGGATTAAATCACTAGAGGACATCATCATAGACCTAGGACATGATCCTAAGGACCCAAAGGGCGTGAGGGCCCTCATGAAAAAGAAGGATGATGATCTTACTGCATTGAAGAAAAGGCTGAAACTGCTTCCCACTGAGCACCCCCAAACAGCAGACTTGCAGAAGGAAAAGGAAGCCGATGAGAAACTTGATCTAATCATGCAGCTCAATCAAAAGGTCATTGATCTGGAGAAGGAGCTAGAAGGGGCACTACAGAATAAACAGGGAGAATCCACATCCCAACCTCCTCCAACTACCTCAACCACTGCCACCACTACAGAGGCAGCAGTAGCCCCTGCAGCAGTAGCCCCTGCAACTACAACAACAACAACAGAAGCAGCAACAGCAACAACAACAGCTCCTGAGTCCAGCTTGAACATGGAAGATTTGACAAAGGCTATTGAAGAGCTGGAACTTCAGGCAACTGAGATCAAGGAGGCCAAGGAAAAATTAGCAGAACTAGAGGCCAAATATGACAAGTCAAAGATGACTGTAGTAGAGCAGTCTAGAGAAATTAAGGCCCTCAAAGAAAAAATCAAGGCCTTAGAAAAAGAGCTCAAGCTTGAAAATGCTCTGGCAGAAATAAAGAGGATTTTTTGGGCCCAGATTGACCAATCCATTATTAGACAATGGAAGTCAATCAAGACTGTGCATGAACAAATGGAATTGATTGGCCAAGCACACATTGATATCCAAAAGGCGAGGACAGTACTAGGGAACAGGCCTGAGCAGGCCAATAGAATGATAAATTTTCTGAACAATCAGACTAAGGAAGAGCTGGCAGCCCTCAACATTGTTAACAGAACAGAGGCTGTCCTTACAGCTAAAAAGGTGCTAACTCTCTGGAATTTTTTACAAAATGTAGAGAGAAAATGCCATGAAATACAGGCTGAGGTAGATGAGTACAAGCTCAAAATAGGAACACTGCAAGGAAAGGGATTACCCAGCCTACTAACTAGCACAGGAAGACTGCTCCCTCGTGAGCAATATGCTACCAGGTTGACAAATTTTGTTGAAAATCAAATTACTGCATCTGCCAGCACTTCTGAGGAAACAGGGCCTCCAACAGGATAGGGCCTCTATGATAAGCTTGAAAATCTATTTTTCATTGAACATGAAGTCAATCACCTATTTGAGGTTCCTCCTAATTTTTATAGATATACAGAGGCAGATGAAACCTTGGTGAAAATTCGAAGACACCAGCTGCCCAAAGAGGATTGGTGGCAGGCAATGCTGCAAATTTTTCCTCAGTGATCTCAGTTGATCAATCCTAGTCAGCTTCCACTCAGCCAAAAGCAAAAAGTAGAATCTGGGCAGCATACAAGGCAGCAGAAAAGGTGACTCAGCATAAAGACAACGATAGCAAGCCAAATATAGGAAAATGCGCAAATTTTTGGCAGCACATCTTCAGCCGACTCCAACGGTCACAAAGTCAACATTCTCTGACCATTTTGGACAGTTAATACACTTAGGAGTTACTACAACATTTACTTTCCCAGCTACAATGCTCCAGGAGTTGGCACGATATTAATGAGCCATTAACTCATTAGCTAGATATTTTCTAATGTAAATCTTGTATATATACCTCCCCTGGCAACGTATTAGGGGTTGGTGACTTTCACTCTAAGTCAAATGTATTGTATACTTTCAGATAATCTAATGCAAGAGGCTGGAAAAGTTCAGTGATTTCTTGGATGTTTGATGTCTTGATGATGCTCTGCGTGCTGTTGCAGAATTCCTGTGCTGTCTAATGGAACAATAAGTTTTCTCAATCTATGTTTTATCTTCTTATGTTTGTTTGAATCATACACATGCTTTCACTAATCTGACAATGGAGAAAAGGAATAGTACAGGAAATGTTTAATTACACCTTGTGCTCAATCTCTGTTGCTGAAAATGTTTTCTTTAGAATTAATAATGAACATGAATTCTTAATTGCTCATGTTTACATTAATTCTACAAATATGAATGTTATATAGGAATTCTTGAGTGCTCCTAAATAATATTCCCACTGTTCTCCATATCAGATTACTGAAAGATACTTAATTGCCTTTCATGCCCTGATTACATCACACCCAATCATAGATTTAAAGAATTGTTTCTTAGACACTTATCTAGCTCTGCAGCATCACTGTTGTATCAACACAGACATATCAAACAAATTAAGCATCACTGACTCTGTGCCCAATGGCCTAGAGCACCCTGATAAAATATATCTATCTTGACTGAAGTCATCATCCAACAAAATTCCAAACAAAACCTTGAGCATCATAACTAGCCTAAAATATTATACAAACAAAGTTAAATCATAAAGAGAGAGCCCTCTCTGGTCATAGGTAGGCTAGAACCTGTGACCCAAAGATTGGTTAGTGGTTACCTCGGCCGTATTCCCTTGGGAGTCAAAGGGAACAACCTGAGTGATAACATAATTGGCGACTCCACTGGGGACAAAGCGTATTTTTCAGCTGCTGTCTGTTTTTAGACAGTGGTTCCAAAAGCCTGAGCAGTCCCTTAAAATAGTTCTAAAAATATCCTTAAAAATACCAAAAACAAGTTCAGAAGCTGGCTCCGAAAAAGAGAACTAGGCACACCAGGTCAAACCCTGACCCAAATCCCCCACCTGTTTTCGAAAATCCAAATTTGATCCATAAAACTCTTAGGAACCAGAAGGAACCCGAACAATCTCCTGAATCTAGCCCTGAGGCAGTTCAACAAAGTTTTATTCCAACCCCTTCTAAGCCATCAGTTCACCTTCATACAATTCATTCTTCCCCCTCTTCATCATCCACTTCACAAAACATATTGTCTACACCCAACACACAAACTGTTGTTGCTGTCCCAGTTGTTCCCTTTCTACCAGTTGTCCCACTTATCCCCCCAAATATGGCTAATCGTTATGCACCCCTTCAGTTACCTGGAAATCCTGGGGCCATGCCTCAGGACTACCAAAGCAAGATTACTTATTTTGATGGAACCAGTACATACACTGCCTTACAACATACTAAGAAAATGCAAGACTACTTTGAGAACTATGAGATAGATGATGATGATGTAAGGATGAAAATCTTTGTCCAAAGTTTAACAGGTGAAGTAAGAACCTGGTTCAGGGCACTGGCTGCACATTCTATAGCTGATTCGGGTGCCCTTTATCAGTCCTTCCTCAACAGATGGGAAAAGAAAAAGGACCCTCTGCACATTTTATCTGAATATGATACCATAAAAAGAGGCCCACAAGAAGCTGTCTTGGACTATTGCACTAGATTCAACACTATTTATAATGCCATTCCTCAAAATCTTAGACCTCCACCTGATTTAGCATTGATTAAGTTCCCTGATGGATTTGATGCTGATATGGCATATCAACTAAGAGAAAGAGCCCCTGCAACTCTAGCAGACATGCAAAACATAGCTGTGAGTGTAGAGGCAAATCTAATTGCCAAGAGAAACCGGGCGAGAACTGAAAGAAGAACTACTTTCAAAGAAGAACCCTCATCATTTGAGCAAAATCTAGATGCAATCATCAAAGGGATGGATAGACTTGGAGACAGGGTGGAAACCATAGAAAGAAAATCATCATGGGAAGGTCAAACAAGCAATATTAGAAACCCAAACTTCAGAAAGAATCAAAATCCCAATGTTGGAAGGACTGATCCTGACCAGCATGTCAGACCTCCTTTTCAGGAAAACTATGTTGAGGCTTCAACATCTAGTGAACCTAGTGAGGACCCTCACATCAACCTAATGGGTTTGGACAGTGAAAATCAAGTCTTTCTAACACAAGAAGACCAAGAGGTCTACAACGACAACCAATTCCACACTAAGTCAGGAGAATCATTTGATTTTAAAGAAGGTTATGACGCAGCTGTGTATGAGGTACACAAACAATACAAACTAAGGAGTAGAACAATAGATGTACCTACACCCCTCAAACCAAAGGACAATAAGCAGCCAAAAAAGATCAATGAAAATACTACCCTTCCCCAATCAGCTGGCAGCTCAAACCCACCTGCCACAGAAGTGACTGTGGAGGACATTTCAGAGCAACAGTCCTCTCAAAATCAGCCAGGTCCACCCCATCCATTAAAGACAAAGGCAGATAATCCCCCAGGAAACAAACATGGCACCAGTTTTACTCAAAATGGACCCAACTATGAGCAAAAGACACTTGATAACTCAGCTGAAAAGGAAAAATCTGTTGCACTAAATGCCAAAATTCAAGTGGAAAAACCTTTCAACTTGGAAACAGAAATAAGTAAGCTAAAGATATCAGTTCCTCTTTCGGAATTGGCCAAACATGACATATACAGACAGCAGATCAATAAGTCACTCCAAGTATCAGACAACAAAGATGCGGTTAATGTCCTAGATGACCAACCAGAGTTGTTGTTCGGACCTGAGGTTAATGGAAAAACAGAAAATGGAGGGGTACCACCCTTTTATGTCAGTCTAAACATTCATGATAAGGTCCTACATAATGCAATGTTCGATTCTGGGGCCTCACACAACTTAATGCCCAAATCTGTAATGGAAAAACTTGACTTGGACATCACAAGACCTTACAAAGATCTGTTCTCATTTGATTCAAGCCAAGTCAGGTGTTTGGGCCTGATCAAAGATTTATGTGTTTCTCTGGTTCAATACCCAACCAAAACTATCTTGATGGATGTAGTAGTAGCTGACATACCCCCTAAGTATGGCATGCTCTTGTCCAGATCCTGGGGGGCCAAACTCCAAGGATCGTTGCAATTGGATATGTCCTATGCAACTATCTCAGTCTTTGGGCAGCCAAAGAGGTTATATCGTGAAACTTTGATGAAATATGTGGTAAGCAGTCAAGAGAAGCCCCAAAACTTTCCAATCTATTCAATACACTCTGACATGGATTCATTTATTCTCTACAATGCCGACATCTCTCACAAAGCTTATTCTGAACTATTAATGACAGTAGAGACCGAGGAGTTAGATGAGCAATGTGCTTTCAAAGACCAAGGGACTGTGGGTATACCTGATAAGAAGACAAAAGAACATGATGCATCAAGTCACTTGCAAGAAACCAACCTACCCATGATCCAAATTTCTAGTGATCCCAATCCAAATCTTGATCATGAAACTTTATGGTATTTAGAATTTGATGGCTCTGTAAACAAGCTAGGAGCTGGGGCAGGAGTCTGGATCCACAATATGCAAAATGACCAAGCTGAGGGCCATGCATACAGATTAAACTTTCGGTGCACAAACAACATGGCTGAATATGAAGCCCTCCTGTTAGGTCTGAAACTCATAAAAAATCTAGGTGCAACCAAAGTCTCAATCTTAGGAGACTCAGATCTGATCATACAACAGATGAAAGGAAACTTTACCACAAATGATCTAAGGTTGAGAGCATATAAGGGAGCAGCTATCCAAGTCCTTGAGAGCTTCTCACAATCACAGTTGACTAAAATTTCCAGAGAACTCAATCTACATGCTCACAGCTTGGCAACCTTTGCCAACACTTGTAAATTACCTTTCAAAACCAATCATACATTTACTGCTGAAATCAAACACAGACCTTCAGTTCCGGATAACATCAAGAATTGGAAAGTCTTCGAGAGTAATACACAGATAAATAACTTTCTCACTTTAAAAGAAGAATTTTCTGGCATGAACATTGACACTAACACTAAAGATGATCAACCACAGGTATGCACAATTACACAGAAAATATCAGCTGAAACAGCTGATCTAGTTTTGCATCCTACCACCTTTGACAAAGAAACTATAAGGGAGTTGAAACAATCAGATGAAGAGGAAATGGCTGAAACAGAAGAGGAGGTAATTGAGCTAAAGGATAATTTTCTGCCCATAGGTCTAACCCCTTTGGAGGATCTGTTTGATTCAAATGACATCTCAAGAAAACCAAAAATGCAACCATTGAATGCTGAAATAGAAGATTGTAACATTGGGACCCCTGAAAATCCCAAAATGGTTAAGCTATCCAAAGCATTACCACCTGAGCAGAAACTAAAATACATTGAGTTATTCAAAGAGTTTCAAGATGTCTTTGCCTGGAGCTATGAGGACCTTAAATCTTATGACACATCAGTTATCCAGCACACTATACCTCTAAAATAAAATCAAAAGCCTTTCAAACAGAAGCTCAGGAGAGTCAATCCAGTCCTCCTCCCCCTTATTGAAAAAGAGGTCAAACGTATGTATGAAGCTGGGATCATTGCCCCAATTAGATTCTCAGAGTGGATCTCAAACCTTGTGCCTACTAGGAAAAAGACAGGGGAAATCAGACTGTGTGTTGACCTTAGGAATCTGAACAAAGTATCTCTCAAAGACCATTATCCCTTACCTAAAATGGACCACATCTTGCAAAGAGTAGTGGGAGCTGCTAGGATCTCTTTACTAGATGGTTTCTCAGGATTCAATCAGATTCTAGTACACCCGGATGATCAAGACAAAACAGCCTTCACAACACCTTGGGGAACATTCAAATATGTCAAAATGCCTTTTGGACTTAAAAATGCAGGGGCCACATTCCAAAGAGAAATGGGTATTGCCTTTGCCAAGGAAATTCATGACTTCCTAGTTGTCTATCTTGATGATATAACTTCCTTTTCAAAATCAGATCAAGAACACTTAGAACACTTGAGGCAGGTTTTCACAATTTGTAGAAAGTACGGCATATCTTTGAACCCAAAGAAGTCACTGTTTGGGCTAGAAGAAGGTAAACTTCTGGGGCATATAATCTCAAAAGATGGAATTAGGATTGATCCAGATAGAATTCAAGCTATCCTACAAGTACCACATCCAAGAAACATCAAAGAACTACAAAGCTTTCTAGGAAAGATCAACTTCTTGAGGAGATTCATTCCCAATCTGGCTGAACTCATTAGACTGTTAAATAATATGCTGAAAAAGGATTCCAAGGTCAAATGGACCATGGAAACTAGACAAACCTTTGAGGATATCAAAAGAGCATTGACAAACACACCAATCCTAACAAGCCCTAGATTTGATCAAGATTTCATTATTTTTTCTTTTGCTTCTGAGCATACAATTGCTGTTGTTCTGCTACAAAAAGATGACCAAGGCTGTGAAAAACCCATTGCATTTTTTAGCAGAGCCCTTAGAGATGCTCCTTTGAAATATCAGATCATGGAAAAACAAGCCTATGCATTGGTAAAAGCCATCAAGGAATTCAGAATATATATCCTTTACTCTCATATAATTGCCTATGTTCCTAATGCAGTGGTCAAAGACATTCTAACCCAAGAAGGAATTGAAGGCAAGAGGGGCAAATGGATTGCCAATATCTTAGAATATGACATTGAGATTAAACCTACCAAACTGATAAAAGGGCAAGGCCTAGCCAAACTAATGACTGAAACCAATTATCAAGCCCTTGACATTAATGAACTGGATGACGAACAGGAGATGACGACTCCACAGATCAACCAAGCCTTTATGCAATCTCCCTGGTATACTGATATATGTTTTGTATTATTAAACCTGCAAGCTCCTCCAGGGTTGTCCAGAACCAAGAAAAGATTCTTGAAAATGAAAGCATCAAAGTTTTGTATTATTGACAATGTTTTATTTTGGAGAAATCATGAAGGGATCTTACTCAATTTCTTAACAATAGAAGAAACTGACAATGTCCTCAAAGAATTTCATGCAGGTGACTGTGGAGGACACTTATACTGGAAGTCCACAGCTGATAAAATCCTAAGGGCTGGATTTTATTGGCCCTCCTTGTTTGCTGATGTAAAGAAATTTGTGATGTCTTGTCACAAATGCCAAATTTTTGAGGGCAAGAGGAAACTGTTACCTTTACCACTCAAACCAGTTTCAACTGAGAGACCATTCCAGCAATGGGGTTTAGACTTCATTGGTGAAATTCACCCTCCATCCTCTGGCCAACATAGGTGGATTCTCACTGCCACAGACTATTTTACCAAATGTATAGAAGCCATCCCTTGTAGGCAGGCCAATGACTCCATTATTATACAATTCCTAGAAACCAACATCCTGTCCAGGTTTGGCTGTCCAGACAAAATTATTACAGACAATGCTACTGCTTTCAAGTCCAAAAAGATGATCAACTTTTGTCACAAGTATCACATGACCCTAGGTCATTCCACTGCCTATTATCCTCAAGGTAATGGCCTAGCTGAGTCTTCCAATAAAAGTCTCATCAATATCATTAAGAAAGTTTTGGAAGAAAACAAAAAGAATTGGCATAAGAAGTTGGTAAATGCACTGTAGACGGATAGACTGACCACCAAGAGATCAATTGGCATGAGTCCATATGAACTGGTCTATGGGCTAGAAGCAAAGTTTCCAACATCTCTAGGAATTCCTGTGATCAAGTTTCTGCAAGAAATACAAGCTGAGCCAAATGACATTCAAAGAAGAATTAATCAAACAATTCATTTACAACAAATAAGAGAGGAAGTCTATCAAAGAACCCAAGTTCTACAAGAAAAGCTCGAAAGAATATTTGACAAAAGAACCAAAGCTGAATACTTCTTCATAGGAAACAAAGTGTTAAGATGGGATTCCAGGAGGGAGGACAAAGGAAAACATGGTAAGTTTGATTTTTTATGGAAGGGACCCTATGTCATCTATGCTATACAAGGAAACAACACCTATTTTATAAGAAGTTTGGATGACTAAACACGAAGGAAGGCCCAGTTAATGGGAGAATGCTCAAGCATTATTTTGACTCCCTTTGATCAAACACTGAACAGGCATATATTGTACATAAATATTTGTATTTCCAGTATTTTCAGTTACAGCAGATAAATAAAGCGCCAAGTGGAACATATTTTGAGAAGACCAGGGTGCTGCATTTTTCCCCTTTTTTGAATATGTTTGATCCTGGCATTAGAAAGCAAAGAAAAACACAGGGTAACTGTCAAGTGATGAGGAGAAATTCTGAGAAACAGGTAAAAACAGATCTGCAAATTCACAGCAAATCAGCTCACTGGGTGCTGCCAGCAACTATCTAGGATCCTAACCAATGGTCTCCAACAATAGAGAAATTCAGCCTGCAGCAAGAAAGCAGAACTCAGGCAATCTGACCTGCTGTTCTTGGCTTTTCACCTGGAAAAGCCATCCCCAAGTGGAGCCACTGTTAGCCTCCTATACCAATAGGTTTTCATTTCTCATGATTGACAGTGGAAGTGCCAAAAATGTTCACCTTCCATGCTACTAAGGTTCCATTTTTGTGAAAGAAGCAGACAGTTAAAAAATGTAAAGAGGGTATGCCTTAAAAGAAAAATCAAAGGGCAAGAAAATGAATTGGTCAAAGAGAAAATAAAAAAAATGAACCCCAAATAAAGACCATGAAAGTGGCTAGTCCAAATTGCCACCACTACTTTGATGGGTGGTCCAACAGCTCAAGCTGGGCCTCACCATGTTTTAAAATGTATGTTGTAGACTAGAGAGGAAGTACCTATTCAAACAGTTCAAGCTTGACAGATGACTAGGTGGATAGAGAAAGAAAGGAGCCAAACTGCTTAATCTGGGCCATTGGAAGTCATAAGGGTAGGCTTAGATAGGAGGGCAGCAAAAAGAAAAGAGAATTATCAGGGTTTGCAAGGCTAAGTGCACCCATCCAAAGGAAGAAAAAATGTTAGGCATATTAGGCAGGGTAGGCAGTTGAAGGTTGCAGAAAGCAAGATCTAAGCATATGACATGGGAAAAATCACAGTGATGTCACCAGCTGGAGAAAGGCAAGAGAAATGGCCTATTTTGCAAACTACTAAACCATCACTAACTTCCCTCATCCCCTCCAAAAGTTTCTTACTAACCTCCCCATGAGCACTGCAGGATCTGCCTGATCAGTCCTCCTTACACTCCTCATTTGTAAAAATTTCATGTCAGAAGTGACTTCTCTTTTTGAAAAGCAGCCACATTTCCTGTGTAAAAATTCTTTTCATTTTGATCTACTCCCTAACTAAGTTTGTTTCCCAAAAACTTAGTATCTATCACTTCCCATTCACATTCCCCTCCAATACTAACTACTAACTCTATCTACACTAAATCCCCTATGTTCCCCTTTCCCTATTACTATAACACCATGGTGTATAAAACCCCATAAAATGTATAAATATCCCCCCCTTTTAGCATTATAGCTAAATAACACTTCTAAGGGAGACATTAGTCCACCAGGGACTATAGTCAACCCTTGCTTTGGGATTACTCTAACCTCCAGTTAGAGTAATAACCTACACTAAACCCTCATTTACCCTTTTTCCGAAAAAATTCATGAAAAACCCCTTCCCCCCTCTCAAACCTAGCATTCAAAGGTTTTTTAAACCCGACAGATTAACCCACATACGTTAAAACCCATTTAGAAACCCCCTAACCCAAAGTTCTAAACCCGAAATATTTTAACGAATATTTTATTCGCTGGCGGGCCACCACCCAAACTTGCATGATGGGTCGGGGCGCCCGCCAGCCCTCGATCTCCCGCCGCCCTCAATCCAACGGTGGGCGGGCGATTTCGGATTTAAAACTGCCGCGCTTTAGCGTCCGGGGAGCGGGTGGTTTTGCTCCCGTACACTAGACGTGTGGCAGCCGGCGGAGGTGTTCGGAGCCCCCCTCCCCTATACCGCCTTCTGCCAAAAGCGGTGCGGGGAGACCGCTTACCGCCTTCCCTCTTACCGCCTCCCCTGTCACATCACCCCCGCATCATCGTGACATCATACCACCGGCCCCCGCCACCGTGCCTCGTGACCCTCCACATCATCTCGCGGCCCCCACATCCCGCCACCGTGTCCCGCCATGCTGGCCTCCAGCTCAGCATCCACGTCACCATCCGTACCCGGGCCCGCCATGACGTCATGCTGACGTCATCGGCGGAAAAGCGCCAATAACCCATATTTTCCAAAATTGTCGTTAAAAACGCGCAAAAGAGCCGTTTTATGTCATTTTCATACGAAAAGGACAGAGTCGTTGTTTTTCATTCGCTCCAAAAATTGCGTCTACGCTGCAAATTCAAAGCTCTGGACGCCATCATTCACCAATTCAACTATGTTCTGCACCCACTGTTCAACCCGGAGGCTCTCGGCATCATTTATCCAGGTATTCACCGTAATTCACCTATTTTGCCCATGTTCATGCCATTTCTCTGCAATATTGTCCACTAAATACCTGGTAAATCCAACATTAAAGACTGTCATTTATTTAATTCTGGACCAAAACAACCTACATTGCCCCCTGCCCCAAAATTCACTATTGAGAAATCATTTGCGGCCTTAATTCACAATTTATCCTCCAAACTGCCTGGCATTGTTCCCTTTTGCCGAGTACATGCTTGAAAAGCTGCATTTTACCAATTTTTAGTCCTGCCCTCCCTCTGCAATTCATCCTTATTATCCACAATCCCTGTGAGTTCACCAGAGCTGGGCAGAAACAAGCCTGCTCAATCCACCTACTCCTCTTTGAAGAACATATCTATCATCTGCATTCAATCTGCCACTTGACTTCTAGAAAAGTTTGCAAGCTATTGCACTTACCTTGTTGCATTCAGAAACTGCATTTTAAAAACAGCACCCAAAAGCTACACAATGGCTGCTCCAGCACCCACAGCTCTTAGTGTTGCCCCCATGAATCCACCAAATAAAGAGCTTGAGTCTCTGCCGCTTGGTGACAGGGATTACCTCATCCAAGACTTTGTGGGTGACAGGAACCATTTGCAGACCTTCCGGGAATTAAGGGATAACTATTTGAACAACAATGATACATATGGGATATGGGAATCTAATCTGCCTTATTACTTCCTCCCATCTGTCAACATTTTTCTAGAGATTATCCGCCTATGTGCTGAGAATTATGATCCAAATCACAGAGCTATCAAGTCTGCATCTGGGAGCATCCTCTTCCACATTAATGCTGAGTCCATCAACCAGATGCTTAATTTCAAACAAGCTCAGCTGTTGCATCCTTTCTCCATGAATTATCTACTGGATACAGGTGCCAAGCTTTCCACTGCTGACATTCAGAAGATCACCCAGACATTTATGAGAGCTGACCTCCAGCCCACAGGGCCACCTCCCTTCTTGTATGTCCATTTTACTGATGTAGGCAAACTTCTGCTGGACATGATTGCATATGTGTTGGGCTATAAAACCAGTGAGTATGTTGATGAGACTGTGCTGGTGTTTTTAGCTGCTTATAGCCCAGGCCAACCCCCTGCCTACAAATATAATTTTGCTAAATTCATAGCCAACAAGATACATGACCAGCTGTTCAAAGTAGACAGGGAGGGCATATTCAAATATTCATCTTACATCTACCACTTGTTCATGTATTACCAGTCTGAGGCCTTTCAATGCCATATTAAGAAGCTGGATTCTAGAGGAGAAAGAAGATCTGTTATCTTCTGGACATCTGTTTTTCACCAAGTCCAAGATTCACCATATTCATACTATGAATTTATTGATCAATTTGTATACCCAGTCTCTTGCTTATTAAAGAGGTCCCCTCCTCCTAGAGCCTCATTTGAAATCCAGAAAACTCTGCAGCTGTCCAAAAATTATAAAATAGGTGATTGGTACCTATACCAAGATCATACAGTCATCAGAATTTATGGCTGTGAGCTCTGTCCATACAGGCTCCCAAAATATGTACCAATGAGACTGTTTGCCTTGGAGTACTATAGGCAGCTCATTCACTCTGACCTCACCCACTTTCATAGTGCTAAAAAGAAAGCCCATCTCAAGTTTAAGCACCACCTGGGCCCCTTCATCATGAACAAAAAAGAGGGATGGCAAGATGCTGAGCAAATCCTCAAAGACAAGTACAAGCTATCAAAAAGCTTCCGGTGGGTCCCTTATGACCCTGAAGGCTTCATCTGTGCTAGGAGGGTCAAGTACAGGCTGCTAGGCTATGAGCATTGTAAATATCCACATATTGAGCAATATGCCAATCAGAAAGAATGGTTGCAAGATACATTAATTGAGAAACTAACTGAAGAAGAAATAATGCAAAATAATGTCAAGGATTTGGAAAAAACTCTTGACTTGGATTCTGTGCAGCAGGTAATCTTCAAGCAACCACATCCAGTGGGAGAAGGGACTTCAGCTACAACAACTGCACCAGCCACCCAGGCGCCATCTACAGCAGCATCAGGTACAGATAAGGGTAAAGGAATAATGGGTGCTGAAGAAGAAACAGTAAAAGAACAGCCTGCCTCCTCAATTGGGCAACAACAAGAGCAGACCCCTCCACCGCAAACAGAACCACCAACAACACCTATATTGCAAACTCCTGCACATGAGGAAAGGGGCAAGAAGAGAGACAGAGAAGAGTCCAATCCTGCTAGTGGATCCTCCCAGCAACTCGAGGCCAAGAGGCAAAAGGTTGACTCCCCGATCATAGAAGAAATAAGTGAAGAAGTCCTTGAGAGCCCAAGGAAAGAAGGGGAAGACAGTAAGCAAACGGGCACAAGCTCTTTCCAACAAGAGCAAGGATTGCAGCTTGGCATGGAGGTGTCCTCCTCCTCTCAACAAAGCAAGAAGCCTTCAAGCACCAAGGCTTCCTTCAAAGAAATAAAAGCACAAAATGAGCTGTTGAGAATAGAGGTGTATAAGCAATTCCTCAAAGCAACACCAGCCAAGCAAGAGAGGTTGATGTCAGTGTATGACATACAAGAGGAGAAGATGATCCTCAGTCACTTCAAAACCAAGGTACCGAAGCCTAAATCAGCTGCAGATTTTGTAAGAACAAGGGTGGAGGTCATGGAAAAGGAGATTCACCCCATGGACCAAATAGAGCTGCACAAACAAACGGGGGAAATGGTCTATGCTACCTTGGTAGAGAGGGCCACATTGGCCCATGAACTGAAAGAATCACTGAAGAATACCAACATTCAGTTGGATTTTGAGAGAATGTCCTCCATGGCCAAGGACAACAGGATTAAATCACTAGAGGACATCATCATAGACCTAGGACATGATCCTAAGGACCCAAAGGGCGTGAGGGCCCTAATGAAAAAGAAGGATGATGATCTTACTACATTGAAGAAAAGGCCGAAACTACTTCCCACTGAGCACCCCCAAACAGTAGACTTGCAGAAGGAAAAGGAAGCCGATGAGCAACTTGATCTAATCATGCAGCTCAATCAAAAGGTCATTGATCTGGAGAAGGAGCTAGAAGGGGCACTACAGAATAAACAGGGAGAATCCACATCCCAACCTCCTCCAACTACCTCAACCACTGCCACCACTACAGAGGCAGCAGTAGCCCCTGCAACTACAACAGCAACAACAGAAGCAGCAGCAACAACAACAACAGCTCCTGAGTCTAGCTTGAACATGGAAGATTAGACAAAGGCTATCAACGAGCTGGAACTTCAGGCAACTGAGTTCAAGGAGGCCAAGGAAAAATTAGCATAACTAGAGGCCAAATATGACAAGTCAAAGATGACTGTAGCAGAGCAGTCTAGAGAAATTAAGGCCCTCAAAGACAAAATCAAGGCCTTAGAAAAAGAGCTCAAGCTTGAAAATGCTCTGGCAGAAATAAAGAGGATTTTGTGGGCCCGGATTGACCAATCCATTACTAGACAATGGAAGTCAATCAAGACTATGCATGAACAAATGGAATTGATTGGCCAAGCACACATTGAGATCCAAAAGGCCAGGACAGTACTAGGGAACAGGCCTGAGCAGGCCAATAGAATGATAAATTTTCTGAACAATCAGACTAAGGAAGAGCTGGCAGCCCTCAACATTGTTAACAGAACAGAGGCTGTCCTTACAGCTAAAAAGGTGCTAACTCTCAGGAATTTTGTACAGACTGTAGAGAGAAAATGCCATGAAATACAGGCTGAGGTAGATGAGTACAAGCTCAAAATAGGAACACTGCAAGGAAAGGGATTACCCAGCCTACTAACTAGCACAGGAAGACTGCTCCCTCGTGAGCAATATGCTACCAGGTTGACAAATTTTGTTGAAAATCAAATTACTGCATCTGCCAACACTTCTGAGGAAACAGGGCCTCCAACAGGACAAGGCCTCTATGATAAGCTTGAAAATCTATTTTTCATTGAACATGAAGTCAATCAGCTATTTGAGGTTCCTCCTAATTTTTATAGATATATAGAGGCAGATGAAACCTTGGTGAAAATTCGAAGACACCAGCTGCCCAAAGAGGATTGGTGGCAGGCAATGCTGCAAATTTTGCCTCAGTGATCTCAGTTGATCAATCCTAGTCAGCTTCCACTCAGCCAAAAGCAAAAAGCAGAATCTGGGCAGCATACAAGGTAGCCGAAAAGGTGACTCAGCATAAAGACAGCGACAGCAAGCCAAATATAGGAAAATGCGCAAATTTTGGGCAGCACATCTTCAGCCGACTCCAACGGTCACAAAGTCAACATTCTCTGACCATTTTGGACAGCTAATACACTTAGGAGTTACTACAACATTTACTTTCCCAGCTACAATGCTCCAGGAGTTGGCACGATATTAATGAGCCATTAACTCATTAGCTAGATATTTTCTGATGTAAATTTTGTATATATACCTCCCCTGGCAACGTATTAGGGGTTGGTGATTTTCACTCTAAGGCAAATGTATTGTATACTTTCAACTAATCTAATGCAGAGGCTGGAAAAGTTCAGTGATTTCTTGGATGTTTGATGTCTTGATGATGCTCTGCGTGCTGTTGCAGAATTCCTGTGCTGTCTAATGGAACAATAAGTTTTCTCAATCTATGTTTTATCTTCTTATGTTTGTTTGAATCATACACATGCTTTCACTAATCTAACAATGGAGAAAAGGAATAGTACAGGAAATGTTTAATTACACCTTGTGCTCAATCTCTGTTGCTGAAAATGTTTTCTTCAGAATTAATAATGAACATGAATTCTTAATTGCTCATGTTTACATTAATTCTACAAATATGAATGTTATATAGGAATTCTTCAGTGCTCCTAAATAATATTCCCACTGTTCTCCATATCAGATTACTGAAAGATCCTTAATTGCCTTTCATGCCCTGATTACATCACACCCAATCACAGATTTAAAGAATTGTTTCTTAGACACTTATCTGGCTCTGCAGCATCACTGTTGTATCAACACAGACATATCAAACAAATTAAGCATCACTGACTCCATGCCCAATGGCCTAGAGCACCCTGATAAACATATATCTATCTTGACTGAAGTCATCATCCAGCAAAATTCAAAACAAAACCTTGAGCATGATAACTAGCCTAAAATATTATACAAACAAAGTTAAATCATAAAGAGAGAGCCCTCTCTAGTCATAGGTAGGCTAGAACCTATGACCCAAAGATTGGTTAGTGGTTACCTCGGCCGTATTCCCTTGGGAGTCAAAGGGAACAACCTGAGTGATAACAGTCATAATTTACGATCTCTCTGCGGTAATAATTCATGATCTATCTACAGTAATAGAAAAACAATCTGTGGCACGTGCATCTGCGGTCTGGCTTGTTGATATCAGGTACACACATTCTTGTAATACATATATGATCATATATTTTCAAGTATGGATAATTCACCACAATTACCAAAGATTACGAAAGATATACCTAGCACAGTTACTTTACAGAGCCTTTATGAGTATATAGGGTCCTTAGAAAAATGTAGAGAAGAAAAAGAAGTCAAGCTACAAACAGAGTTAGCAGCAATGCTGGAAAATAAATTCACATCTCTTGATGACAAGATCCAAAAGGAATAGAAAATAAAATAGAACTATTGGAGAATGAGATGGAGGCAATGGAGACTAGGTTGCAGGTTATAGAAAAATGAAACCAAGATATGAACCAAACATCCTGGCAACTAGATGTTGATACTTTAGAGAGTCTTAAAATGAAGGACATGATTAAAGACCTAGAAGAAAAAGTTAATAGCCACCTCACCCTAAATAGTGTGGTAGGTAAATTAGATATCAAACCAATTAAAGATGAAATGAAAAAAATGATAGAATTAGACCATGAGCGTAACAAAAGGGCCTTGAACCTTATAATCTTCAGTTTGAAGGAGGATGTAGATGAGGATACTTTATTCATAGCCCAGACATAATTACATAACAGATTACAAATTGAAACAACGTGTCTCGCAGAAGCAACAAGGTTGGGGAAACTAACTAAGAATAAAGGAAGTCTGATCCGAATAAAGGTGAGCTCTACTGACCATAAGTATGACATACTTATTAAAACCTCAAGTCTAAAATGAACGAGAATATTTATAAATGAAGATCTCATTCCATAAGATCAAGCAAAATTGAGAAAGGAGGTTCAAAAGGTAAAGGAAGCTAGGAAGGAAGGAAAGTGGGCAATAATCAGAAATAGAAAAGCCGTTATTCGAACAAAGGCCCAAGCTAAGTTGGATCTCGAATGATGTTGATATTATTTTTCTTGTTGAAACTTAGGAGCACGAAGAATCTAAGGTCCTTAACATAGATAGCTTTACATTATGGTCTACTTGGAATAAGCGATCCTCCCGTAGAGGCATTGGTGGTATAGCTTGTTACATTAAGAAGAGCATCTCTCCCATGCTAGGATTTATAAAAACGACCCTTACAACCAATATAGTTGGATAGAAATTACTGAAATTTATGATAAAAAGACCTACATAGAAATCTGTTATTTCCCCCCATCAATTCTAACTTCTATAAGAAAAAGAATCTAGATAAAAGTAGTCCTTACATTGGTTTAGAGAATGATATTTCTAGCCTAAGGAATGAAGACAATATCCTTTTAATGGGTGACTTTAATGCTCGAACTTCAAGCAACCAAGCTATTCTTCTAAGCAATCATTCCAACCCTAATCCTCTTTGGTTAGACAAAGACTTTCCTCTGGCTAACCAGTACAAAAGGAGCTTTGAAGACCTCAGGGAGAATTTGTTTGGATCGGAGTTAGTCAAGCTCTGTAGTGCTCAGGATCTCATAATTTGCAACGGTCTAAAGAAGTGGCCCAATTCTAGCCAGATGACCTGCATCCATGGGCTTGGTAGCAATGTGGTAGACTATGTTATCTCCGATCTCCCTCTATACAACGAAATAACAAATTTTGACATCTTAAATGACCACGAGCCTGACTCTGATCATAGGCCTTTACTTATAACTCTCAATTTTGTCATGCATAGAGATCCCATAGAAGATAATCCTTATAGCCAAAAGAAGTTAATCTTTGATAGAAATAAAAAAGATATCTTTCTAAATGAATTAAAAACTAATTTAATTCCTTTATCTAGTATAGACAACATAGAAGATATCTATCATAATTTTACTACAAACATCTCATATTCTATTAACAAGCTCTCAATTGAAGTATCAAGTAATCAAAGAAATAACAAAACCAACCCATGGTATGACAAAGATTGTAAAAGTGCGAGGAGAGTAATTAAGGAAGTTGTTGATGAATCTCTTAAAATTGGTAAGGTAAAAATATACAAAGCCCTAACTAAAAGGAAAAAAGGCAGTATATTCGTAAAAGACAACAGAATCTCTTACACCTCTCTAAGGTAGCTCCTAAGAAATTATGGAGGCATATTCTAACTAGGAAAACTAAAGATAATAATAAAATTTCTTTACACGACTCGAATTCCTATCTTAAAAAGCTTTATGAACTTCCAAATGCCATGGATAACTTTGAAACCCTGCTCACAACGAAAGAAGTCTTATCATTAGAAGACATTTATTTTGGGGTTAATCGCTTGGCTAATGGGAAAGCTAAGGACATTGAAGGTTACCAGGTGGGAATCTTAAAAATTGGAGGTCTTGTCCTCATCCCCCACATTCACAAGCTTTTCGATCAAGCGATCAAGCAAGGGTTCCCTAAACCATGGACTCAAAGCATTATTATCCTTATTTTTAAAAGTGGGGATACAAATAACCACTCTAATTATCGGACAACTATGATCAGCCCTCTCCTAGCCAAGTTATATGATATTATTTTGGAAAGGAAGTTGAGCATATGGCTTGAAAGTTAAGGTAAGTGGGATAAAGGCCAAGTGGGTTTTAGAAAGCAACACTTAACAACAGGCCACCTCATTACGCTTAGGATCATTGTGGAGGAATGTTGCAATGATAAATCCAATCCCTTTTGTTTCTTTGTGGACTTTAGAAAGGCTTTCGATACGGTTCCTAGAAGCAACCTTTGGAACAGATTAGAAGAGCTAAAATTTCCTTTTGAGTTGAGAGCTACCGATATAAGGTTATATGAGAATGTAATTGCCAAGTTAAAGAGAAATGAGGGGGTGGTCAAAGGATATTAAGTGTAATATTGGAGGTAAGCAAGGTTGCCCCCTCTCCCCTACCTTATTTCGCATTTACATTGACAAGCTAGAAGGTTGTTTAGAGGAAGCAGGATGTGTTGGCATGATGTTAGCTGGGGTAGTCATCATCCTTCTTCTCTACACTGACGATATTGTTCTTCTCGCAAGGTGCTCATCTGATCTTGATAAGCAAGTTATACTTCTTAAGGATTTTTTCTCTACCATGGGTATGATTTTTAAAATTGACAAAACAAAAGTTATGATTATCAAATCCAAGAAGGACACTTACGCTAATTTTATGTATGACAATAATAACTTGGAGGAAGTGTCTTCCTACAAGTACCTAGGAATTGATATTCATCACAAGCTCAACTGGAACTAAAGCATTGAGAAAAGGATTAATGGGAGATGGAAAGCTTGTTTTGGTCTTTAAAATAATTGTAAAACGACAAACCTCGTAATGTGGGATAGAAATAAGTTCCTCTTTGAAACTTTAGTCACTCTGGTTGTCTTATATGGATGTGAGGTTTTCGGTTGTATCATCTCTAGAGAATCCTGGAGAAAGATTGAGCAAATCTAGAACCGTTTTATAACGTATAACCTCAAAATTAAAAGCAACACACCCTATTCTATTCTCCTTATAGAAGTGGGTCTTTCCCCTATCGAGAGCCTAGCTATGACTAGGATTTTGTTGTACAAGCACAAACTAAATAACATAGGAGACCATAGACTTCCTAAGCTAGCTTTAAATTCCAGCCAAAACCACCTAAGGCTCAAATGAGGTTGGTATAAAGACACCAAGACCTTGTTAAACCATTAGGAGATCGACGAGAATGTTGCATTGCAAAACATTAATAACATTAAAAATATTGTTACTTCTAAGTTCAAAGAAAAAATGTGGTGTGAGAAAGATTTAGCAGCTAAAAGAAAATTAAGATATTATAAGAAGGTCATCAACCCCACCCTAGAAGATCAAAAGTATCTCTCTGTTTTAACTAGTTCAAACAAGAAAACTAATATATCCAAGATTAGAACGAACTCTCATGAGCTCCATAGTGAAACGGGTCGTTGGGCAGTTCCTAAAACTCCATGGATGGAAAGGTTTTGCCATCTCTGTGAGAATACATACATCGAGGATGAAAATCACTTCCTCTTAGAGTGCCCCGCATACAACCACATTAGATCTCAGTTTCAAAATCTTTGTTGCAATACTGAACTTCCTAACCTTTTACGTCGTCAACATTACAGTGAGCTCGGGAGGCTTCTCTCCAAGCTTTTTGATCATAGGAATAAAATCTTAAACCAAACTAAATAATTCATTTCTTTAGGTATGATAGACCAATGTTTGGTCTCAGTGGATGTTAACCATCATCATCATCATCAATTTTATCACTAATATATATTTTATCATTCTTATTATTTAATTAAAAACTTTATCAATATATTATATTAATAAAACATTTTTTAATTTTCCCATTGCTTATAATAGTTCACATCAATCTTTTTGTTTAGTGCTATTAAATTGTTCGGCTGAGTCTGCAGTCCTTGAGGCATTGACTTTCGGATGCAGTGGATTCTGTTGTCTTTGTGGCTGTCATAGAGCTTGGTTATAGTATTCTATTTATTTTTAAAAGAATTCTAAATATTCAAATGCCTTATCTTAAACACTTTTATTAATGGTAAATTCTCAAATTTGGGACATTTATTTCATTAAATGCATTTTAGGTATTTGTAAATTAAAATTCTAGGAGATTAAATTAATTAAATAAAAAACCTAACATCCTAAAAAAACAATAAAAAAATGATAAACTAATAGACTAAGAAAATATCCCTATAATTAATGATTCAATTTATATCCGTATAATTAACGATTCAATTTTTTTTACATGTTGAATGAATGCATTGTAGAATATAGATATCACAAGAAATATTTTCATGTATTTGATATATCCATATTATGACTCAATGCAATGATGTTTATCATTAACTTAAAAATATTATTTAATATCTCCACATAACTTACCATAATATCCCGGACGTAACTTACTATAAAAACTCTTGTAAAATAAATGTTGTTGAATAACCAAATGTTATTAATTTTTATATTAATATCAAAAGTAGAATATTTTTTAATTACAACAATTATTTTTTAATTTTTATATTCACAATAATTTATATTTTCTATGTAAATAAACAATATTTTCCAAGTTAATATATCTTATGATTTTTAGAACTAATGAATTATAGTTTTAGAAAAGTTATGGATAGATATTTTGTAGATAAAGTAAAATTAAATCTATTTTGAAAAAACATGAAAGATTTATGATGATTTATTGAGTGATTTTAGAATTTAGAAAAATATGATTTATGGAGTGAGTTTAGGATTTAGGAAAAATATGATTTATGGAGTGATTTATGGGTTATTTATCGAATGGTTTTAGGATTTATTAATTTTACTTATTGTAAGACTATGGAATGAAAACTAATGGTCAAATACATGTAGAACTAGGACAAGAGAGAGGAATGAGTGTTATTTAATAATTATATTTGCAAAATTTGTTGAATAAATGTTGATCTTGTGGAGTAGTGAACTAGGGATTGTTTAATCTTCTATGAGGATTTGCTATAGTAGTGTGGCATAAATTATCAATTTAACATAGAATATTATGAGGATTGGCTATAGTAGTGTGGCATAAATTATCCATTCAACATAGAATACTATATCAACTGCATAGAATTGGGTTCCCTATCCAACAAACAAGGGAGTCTCATACACCAATTTGGTATCTCGCTTAATGGTGAAGTTAGGATTGGATAATAATAATAATAATATCGACACTAAAAATTATACTAATGAGTAAGCCTCGTGGAAAATGGAACATAGGGGAACGTACGCTATGTGAGGAGTCATAACTTTGTTGCAAAACTGTCGATGGAGCTACCAAGGCTATAAAGGGAGTCAGCTCAATCACAAATATTGGGCAACGCCATTAGCACACACTGACGACCACTCGACAAAAGAGTGTATGTCCCTGTTGTGCTGTACAAAACGCCCCCATTTCTAAATTTTTAAAAAAAAAACTTTAATTAGAAATGGGTCCCTTTTTAAGAAACTTAGTAGAATTCAATGATTCAATAATAATCGCATGCCTTGAATTAATCATATAACACATGAAAACCCTTATCAAAAGGTCCGATGCAATAGAACTATTATCCAAAACCTTTTGTTAAAATAAGATATGAAATATCCTTTTGAAAAGCCCTCATAAGCATATCCCCGATGCGATAATGTGATTGGAGATCGCATATCGCAAAGTTAAAAGGATGCATCCTAAAAGGTCTACACTAAACCTCCAATCTGATAACGTAATCGCAATCGGAAATCGGAGATATCACATGACACATAGCGAAAGCAATTTCGAATTCCCCGATTGCGATATCATAAATTAAGGTGCGCATTTCAAGAAAATACCATCAAAAGGTATTATTTGTAAACATAAATCTTAAAAGCAATAAATCAAACTATCCGCTGAATATACCTCCACCTTATTATATTCTTTACCTTTATCGCAATCAGAGCTATCAGTCCAAAATGTTAAGCCTGACCCATTGAATCTCCCGATTGCGATTCGCGATTTATCGCTGATCGCTGATCGGGAAAATCCAAAGATACGTTTTAAAGGACCATCAAGCATATGTGTGATGTGACGAGTAATTATTGCATTTATTTACTACGATTGGCGGTTATGGTGGTCATTAATTTTGTAGTTAAGGGTGAATCCTTCGAGGATTTCACCCGTGGTGATACTTAATTACATTTGGTTTATCATGTGTAAATTACCTTAACTGTTTTTATTTCGTATTAGCTTTCAGCAGATATATTTCTTTATTACGTTTTCCATTGTTTGTGTAGATCTACTCTGAGCTGATGAATCCAGAAAAAATGGGAAAGAAGGTGAAGAAAGCCAAGGCCCCTGTCGTAATCAAAGAACCAGAACCAAATAAGAAAGGATTGATATCGGATACAACTTGCGTCAGTTTAGGAAAACCAAGCTGGTAGATTATCTATAATTTGCTAGAAGCAGAAGAGCCTGAAGAACTCGAAGAATTGGCCTACTCATACCTACACATAATAGCAACGTGTGCCAAGGTTTTTCCATATAATGATGTGGTCAAGTGGATTGTTGAAAGCATTGCGACCACATACACGACATTCTCTATAGCCGAAGGAAAAGTGTCCGGGTCATTTAGAGCAGATGATCTTAGACAAATGTACCATTTACCTCAGCTAGAGAAGCAGTATAATAAAGCACTCTTAGAAGCTTTTGCCAAGGAGAACGATATTGAATCAGACCCTATTAGGCAATGGAGACATTTCCCGACCAAACACAAGCACAAGACATAGGGTATGTACTCTGTAGAATCATTGGCTTCTCCTTATTGTTATGTTGGTGCAATGATATTCAGACTCTTTGGAGTTCATGATTCTGCCAAATTTTCTATAAATATGGTCCCATTAATGGAGGCTGCAATTAATGGTTATGTCATGGACTTGGCTAACATTTTGTCTGATAAAATGGCCACTGAGATACTTGAATATAGAAAAAATAGGTATGTGTCTACTCAAGTGATACCACCCTTTTACATGAGCTCCTATATCATGGAAATTATCTGTTTTAATAATGAATACCCCATTCTTGGATGGAAATGGACTCCTCAGGGTCCCAATCCCATTCACATCTAACATAAGGAGTTATGGAAAGCCCATTATAAGAACCACCTGTATAGAATTTGCCATGGTTTTATTCTTCCTGCACATTATGCCATATTCAATAAGCCTGCTCCTAGGTTATCCGAGGAGGCAACAGACAAATGCAATTGGCAGTTGGTTTGGAGAAGAAAGATTCACCTATATAAGGCTTTTTGGTAGCCTTGCCAACCCTCATGTTCTTCCTTTATACATCCCCGATAAACTATTGGCCAGGGAATTGGCATATCAAATAACCATTGAAGGAATGTCAAGGACCCTTAGGGATTCTAAGAAACACATGTGGACTACATTTCCCCTTCGGTGTGGAGCTTTTACCCTGCATGATTTTAAACATGTGGAGAAAGAGGCCGAGAAAATAAAATTGTTAAAACTCGCAACTATTTCTAAAAGGCAGTATGACCGTAGAAAAGTTTCCCACAATGTTACCTCTTAGACTAAAATCGCCAGATTTGATCATGAAGAGGATAGCTTCGACGACTTGTTTGTTTCAGCAGAAATATTTTCTCGAGTCAAAGAAATGGCCAAGACCAAATTGGGAACAGAAGGATTAGAGAAATTCCATAGGCTCATGGCCTAGAAATTGGAAACCCTACCTCTAGATTTATTAAAAATGACATCTATGGTACAACCTCAAAGCTACATTAAGGAAAAAATTACTGAGAATGATCCCGAAATTGAAAAGATTCCTGAGAAGGAGAAGACAATAGAACAGGAACAGAAGCAGGTAACAACTAGTGGACCCCTTGATACAGATATTAATATTGACCCTAAGTTAATCAAGGAATGGGAACAATTTGATTCTATCATCAGTAATCCCAAGAACACCCAAGGATTCACTACACCAGAGTTGTCTACAGCGCAGAAATCAGTAGTCAACACAGTTCTTATTGTAGGAACAAGCAAACCACCCAAGCTTCATAAAGACATAGAGATTATTCCAGAAAATCCCACTGAAGAGATTGTATTGCATATAGAAGAAATACCACCACTTGGTGTCTTCTACAACCCTAAGAATAAGGATGTAGTCGAAAGACAGAGGAAGAAGAGGAAAATTGATCACACTCCTCTTTTGACTCCTCAGATGGAAATGATGAACGTGGTATGGAGAGAAGAGATAAATCCCTTTGAAGAGTTAACAAAACTTTCTCAGTATGCCAGAGCATGTACAACAACAACAATAGATAAGGCTTTAGAGGTTAGTCATTTGTTGAAGGAAAAAGACCAAGCAATCATTTAGCTAGAGGTACAATCGGTAGAATGACAACAAAAAATAGAGTAGTTTGAACAGCAGTTGGTGGAAGAGAGACAACTTAATGAACAATTGAATGAGAAATTAATTAATGAAAATTAGAGAATTGATGAATAGGCCATCCAAAAGCAGCAAGAGTTGTCTCAAGCATTGAGAAAACTACAGCTATTGAATGAGTAGGTGAAGAAATCAAAAGAAGAGCAAATCACCCAAATGAAAGATCAAATAGAGCGATTCAAAGGATATCCCGAGGTAAATGAATTTAGAATTGAAGCCCTAGAGATGACCAAGTTTTTGTCCCAGCAATTGGACCTTATGTGTCATAATATATCATTGGCCATCCCTTTATGTCATATCTCAGCATTTATGATTGAAAAATCAGTGGATGCAAGGCTTGAGTTAGAGAAGGTAGATGAAATATTAACTAATTTTCTATCATGGAAAGATTCGAAAGAGGGAAAAGCTGCCAATCTGCCAAAGATACAGGAGTCACATAAAGAAAATTTGTTTTCTGAATGGGAGTCTCAGTTAATGAAAGCTGAGAGAGCTACATCCAGATGCAGAAAAACAACAAATAATCTGATTGAATTAATCAACAACAGTATGTATTTATCTAATCTAATAACAGAATGCTCTCCAAGAAAACTCGTAGAAGTAAAATCATTGGAACAACAATGGAAACAAGAGTTGATGCAAAGAGAAAAACTGATAAGAGGCATTCAAAGCCTAACATGGGAAACGTTTTGGTTTTTCCTTGTAAAACCACACAGTCAACAAATGATGATGAAGTGTCTCATGGATGCGATCAACCACATGATCCCTGAACTTGCAGATGCTACATTTACAACTCAGTTACATTCTCGGATGAGTCAACCACCAGAGGTCTAGCCAATGCTTGCCATCTGCCAACTGTGATCACAAGAAGATAAGCCGATACAGTGAATCCTTTCAACCGACTACAACACTACTATTTCAAGATAAATCCCATATTTTTGTTTTTTTGGTTATACCAGCTCATAGTGACTTTCTTTTTTAGTTTGTTATTATTTGTAGTATTTATAGACCCTTTCATATTTTTAGAAAGGGTTTGCAATTTTGCATTAAGACTTAAATCGGAGGTTGCACTACTATACTTCCAATATATATTTTTTATAAAAGACTGGACCAGAATTCTGAATTTTGACAAAGAAGGCTTTTATGAGATTTTCACTTATGTATCCTGTGAAAGTATTCCCAAATTAGAAGGCAGAATTTGAATGTGATTTACTTCAGAGGAGATCCGAATGCATACGATACTATTATCTATGTTTTTCACTTTATTTCTCTATGTGAATTAACATCTATCCACTTTGTTATTATTGATATGTACATGTTTATATAGCAACTCTCTAACTTCTCACTTTGAATGTTCTAGAGTTGTCATATTTTAAATATACATGTCAGTGATATACTATGATCAATCCGATATTGTTTTAATTATTACTTTGCTTAATTAATTAAACAAGGTAATCATCATATGAATGCAATATTTCTATGTTATGAATAAGTCATCTTTATGTTTACTTGTTCATAGAAACAATCAAGAATCGCATCGTTAGAAGAATTCCAGGGATAGATTAGTTATCTTTGTATATTTTTGCACTTTAGAATAGAACACTTATCACTCTCATTATATATTACCAACAAATCACCCATCAACTCATATATCACTGGGAAATTGGTCCCATTCGATGCAGTCGGAGCCACCACACCAAATGGAAAAGGAGCTGCACTAAGTTCCGGACCGGTGGTTTTCCCTGAGGTTGATGCAGCGGTTTTAGAGGCATCAACATTTTTTGCACTAGAAGGAGGGCTTGAACTGTGAATGGCGAGTAAGTCCAAATCCACATCCCATTCTGAGAGTGAATCTCCCTCAGCATCTCCTCCAACTTCTCCCTTTCATTCTCAATCTCCAATTTCTAAGGGGGAAGTTGAGAAAACAACAACCAATTTTGAACACCAAAACATCTTAGATAAATCCACTCTTGAACCTCTTGAATTTCAATCTCTAATTCATAAACTTCAAGGATTTTCAATATCACCACAGAAATCTGAGTTATCTTAAGGCAGTGTGACTTCACAATACATTCCTTCCCATCCTCTTACCAGATTACAAAGTGAAAAGCTTGGTATTGAACCAACATAATTCCCTCTGCCTAAAAGAAAAAGAGCAAGAAATACACCTGAAGAGTCTGATAGTGAGACTCTTTCATCATCTTCATCAATTTCATCCAATCCATTGCAAAGTCAACCATCCACTCCCCAACTCCATATTTTCGTTCAAGAGGGTACTGGAACTTCAACATCGTCTTCCCAACCACTAGTAACTTCATTTGTGCTTTCCTCTTTTAGTAGCTCAACAATGGCTCAGAGACCATGGAACAATCCAGGGGCAGTCACAATGCCTGCACCCTTGAGTCAATTGCCGACTCATCCCGAAAAATGGCTGCCAAAGTTTAACCCAGACACAGGCATACTGGTAGAAGAAAAAATAAAAAACTTTATGTTGTTAGTAAACTTAAATGCAGTAATTGAAGAAGATGATGTTGTTAGGTTTTTCCTAGATACCTTACAAGGAGAAGCTGGGTCTTGGTATTTTTCATTACCATCAGGATCAATTACTAGTTGGAATATTTTCCAAGAGTAGTTCTTGACTAAATTTGGTGATGATAGGTCTACAGTGACATTAATCAATGACCTGTCAAATATTAAAACTGAATCAAGAGAACCTATCAAAGATTTCAACTCATAATTTAATAAGCTCTTAAATAAGATTCCTACCACATCTAAACCTAATGAAGAGGTTCTAAGTGAATGGTATATATTTCCCTTACCTTCGAATGCAGCAATTTTCATAGATAGAGCTGCAAAGCCCACTTTGGCCGGGAATATGAAGGAAGCAATCATTGTGGAAAAACGTATCATTCCCTTGTAAAAGAAAACCGCTCTCGAAGAGCGAAAATCCAAAAAATTTACTTTTAAAGATTTTCTTCACCAAAAACTTATCCTTGTTCTTGTATACAAAGGAAAACATCCTCTCCTTGATACTCAACAAATACAAGTCCTATCTTGCATAGAAAAGCACTTAAACTATGATCCAACCTCTTTTGAAACAAAGGCCAATTCACCTTCTTCCTTCTGAACACCCAACCACATATCTAGTCTTCTTCCCTTTCCTGTATCAGATTTAGTATTCTTTTTACCATTTCCTTTAGTTTGACTATTTCTTGGTCAAATTCAACTTGGCTCATCTTTCCCTTCAAACCATTGGCGCTAGCATCATTCCCTCCTATACTATGGCTAGAACTTGAACCTTTATAATGACTAACAATAGTAAAAAAAAATTGTTTATGCATGAACTTCTCCATTCTCATTGTGAGATACAACCTACACCTGTAACAAGCCGCACCTCACTTGTTACCTAAACACCTCACTTGAGTCTCTCATATTAAATTTCATTAGGTGATTTCTTCCTCTTTTCCAAAATCAAATAAAATGAAACTTAGGATAGTGTCAACGCTTTGCAAGATTAAAAATTGATCTTGAAACAACAGGTTTATTCAATGTCTATTCAAGCATGAATTAGTCTTCATATGTAACCGAACATAAAGAAAATAACACACATAATCCATGAAGGCATAAAGAAAAGCAAGACAAAGGTTTGTTGACGGAGTTCACCCCTTCTTGACTACATCTTTGTGCTGGTCAATATGAATAGAGAACTCATATATTCAATATCAATGAAGTACATAAACATTTGTTTTAGGTAAATAAGTGGCTATTACCCCTACAAGGTAATGTTATCCTACAAAGAGCTGTCACAACAACAACAACTCAAAAAATCTACTGCAAATATGAAATACTTCAAATGAAATGAGTTAAAAACATCATGTGCATGCTTAATTTCCACATTGAAACATATAATAAAAACTTCATGACAAGATACGTTGACCCTCGCATGCACCGAGCTGGTTACGACTTCCGTATTAACCTTATGGAAGTGATAATACCCCTTTAAGGTCTTCTCCATGCCAAAAAACTTCCGACAACTTCTTCCAAACCCTGAATCATCCATACACCTTTAGTCTCAAACCTAAAAAAGCACCCTATAGATGTGTTCAAACAAATGAATAGAGGTTCCCAATGGATTCAGAACATCAAGAAATCCCTAAGAATCCTCTTTATAAGATCAATTTGGATAAAAAATCCAAACTTTATGAGCTTCCAAGCTCTCTCATGAACTTGTTATGTTAACCATCCTATGATTCGACGCAAGCCTCAATTGAGTGACCCAAATCTGGAATGAGCATGTAAACCTTGCCTACATTCCCCCTCGACACGCAAAATTTTTAGACAATTAAATTGTCCATTAACACCCACTTTCCAAAAAAATTGGGTCATGTGGCAAGGGGCTCGGGCTAAATACCCACCTCCATTGGTCAGACCCCCAACTTTCTTGCCACCTGGGTGCATTGGTGGACATATACTATGATTTGTGTTGAAAACTATGTGCGTTCCAACTGTCAGATGTGTTAGTCATGTGGGGTTCTATGTGACCCGTGGCTAGCCCGTAATGCTGAGTTGTTGGGGTTGGCACCCTCTGCTCCCCGCTTGTGGTTATATGGGCCGCATATGGCCCAAGGCTTACCCCCTTTCCAACTCTGCCAAGGTTGTATTTTGCATCATATGGCTATGTCCCAATGCTAAGTGTTAGCCTCCTCCTAAAATGCTCCCACCGATGGTTATACGGAGTGTCATGTGACTCGGGGCTAGGTCCTATACTTTGGCCATGCTCCATTCACATCGGTCATAGTCCGATTGTGTTCAAGTGTCTAGGTAATGACCCTGGCTAGGGGTTAGGGATAAGACCTAGCACATGGTCCTACTCCTTGGTTTTGAGGGCTCGGGTATGACGGCTAGGGCTTATCCCCGCTCCTTAACTCCAATTTGAAATGCGCTCCTTTGAAATAAAAGTCGAGACAATAATTTATTAAGTCTCATGTGCATGGCGTAGTGGTAGAGACTGTTTCCACTTGGTTCTTAGTCCTGTGTTCAATTCCTGTGGGGTGCTTTATCTCTCAACAAATTTTTAAATGACACGTGGATGCCACATGGTAGCCTCCCATTGGCTCACGTGGCCTCTTATGATTCGACCTCTTCAACAAGACATAAACCAATATAATTGAACCATCAATGAACCAATAAATAAAAGACACTTATCAACAAACAATTAGCTAATAAAAATACAACCACCCTATCAATTCTGCAATTTTTAACCTGTTTGAGAATTCGATTAGAACGTGATATTAGGAGCCTACGATATCGGTTTTGAATTATTCAAGTTTTGTTGGATTCATATCATCAAGATATACACACTTATATAGGTTTCAAGAAATTTTGAACACTTTTCATTTTGAGCGCTAAACTTGGTCACCTGATCACACCTCCCCACAAGGAACTTTTGGGCTTAAAAAGTTTACTTCCCTAGTCAATCTAAAGAGGTTGTAGGTCAAAGATACCAAAAAAATCAATCCAAATTATAAAATTTTCAACTGGTGCCATTCAAGCCCTAATCAAAACACTTCACTTAGTACCCTCATGAAAAACTACTATCCTGTTAAGAATTGAGTCAAAATTCTTACCATTGTTGCAAGAACAAAATAATGATGAGTGGAATCTGAACATTCTCTTTAAGCTCATATTTGCATAGCTCCAAAAAATATTCATCTTAAAGTTGAAACAGTTGAAGACAAGCTTGACTCCATCTTGGCTAGAAAGAAAATAAATTTTCTTTAACATTTTCAAGCTAAGATTGTATAAGAAAAGTACATTGCTGCAAATATTTCCATGATATGATTGAGCTTGCCTACAATACATAGTTATCTTATAAAATGTTGGAAATAAATAATTGATTCACACAAGTTTCAAATAAAATAATTGTATGGCTTAGCATATGACAATTTGTAGACAACTTTGAATGACAATCTTGCACATTCACAAAATTCCTTAGACATGTGGATTTATAAGAAGTCATTACATACATCAATGAAAAAATCTACTTGTTGAACACAATGACAATAGTGCTCAATTTACAAAAGTACCTAAACAGGTAATGACAAGAAGTATTTACAAAAAAATTCAAAATAGCTTTACAATAAGTGTACCCAAACTTTGCCTTTCCTAGGCTTATGGGTTCTCTTCTTGCATCTTCTTGTCTTGAAGGTCGCTTTGGATTGTGGATATTCCTATTTGCCACCTTTTTTTTCCTTGCATTATGCAACATAATCTCTTTACCTTTCTTTGAATGAAGTTGTAGATGTAACTTCTAACATCATTCAATGTCATGTCCATGCACTGTGCAATGAGCACATAAAAACTTCTTCTTGTTTGTGGACGTAGAAGTTCGTGCATGTAAAATAAAGTAATTATGATTGGTGCGCAATATTCGGTTCATTCCTTTAACCATTATCATACATTTCTCACACACAATGACACAATGGTCAAAAGCATCACAAAATCCACAATGGTATTGATTCCACAAGTATTCAAAATTTCCATGCATTGGAAAACACTCTTGAGAGTTGTACCTATCTCTAGAGTTGCAAATTTGACGATTGTCACTAGATGGTTGGTGAGGACCAGTATTGCAACAATAATGTTGCAACTCCTGGAACTCTCTTCTTTAATTTTATCAACCCGGTAGTTCGTAACAAACTTGGAAGTGACGGTGCTGTATGCACAAGTATTCGCTCTTGCCGCAGCTGTCACTTGGCCAGCTGGCACAAGTCCGCTAGGAGCTTAAGCCAACTACTATGAGCTCTTAGAAGAAGCTTTTTAATTGATGGATGAAAGCTAACTTGAAGGAAGCTAATTTATTTGCGAAAAGAGATTGCAAACCTGAAGGAAAACGCAAACCTTAGCAAACCTTAATTCTACTAGCTAGTCCTACTGATGCAAAGGAGAGAACGAAAACTACTAAAAGAGATGCCATTAATTCTATGAAGGTAAAATACATGTGTCTAGACTACCTCTATCTGAAGAAAACATCTTTTTGTATTTTTTATTAAGTCGTCAATTTCATCATGCATATGCTTTCACTGTTCTTTGACTATGCAGGGGTGGATCAAGGAGGAGAAATGCTTGGAAGAGGTCGGGAAGGTTCAGAGAGGGTCTAAGGAGTCCCTAACGCCCTTTCGGAGAGTTTCACAAAGTTTGGCTATTAGGAAACCTCATTTGTGAGCTTCTACAGGAAGTTTACAGGGGTTCTATAGGATGTTCAGGAATTTCTACAGGATGTTCAGAAATTTCTACAGGAAGTTTAAAAATTGGATTTTGGAGGATGGGTGAGTGAGGGAAGATGCATGAATGGATATGGAGGTAGGATAGGGGTCTGAAGTGGCCCAGGGACTGGTGGATGGAGTGATGAGAAGGTGTATATGGCTAAATTGGCTCAAAGAAGGCTGAAACAATGATTGCACAAAAAGGTAGGGTTACGTGGACAAGAGGACAGATGTGAGACAAGGAACCTAGCTAGGAGATGGAGCAGATGGCTTTGATGAAGCTTAGGTGGATGAGAGAGTGGTAGAGACGCTTTGCACTATATACATTCAATTGAATCAACAAAGTCTTGCAAGTAATCAAAGTCCTAGCTAATCTAATCTAACTAACAATAAAGTGAATGAACAATAGCTTTATCCGAAAGAGAGCCATTTATATCAACTATGAAATGAAACATTTCAGAGATCTGAACACAAAACCAACTTCTGCAAATGAAAACAGTACACTAAGGATTGCATGGTAAAGAAAACTAGTGTTTTTGTTTGGGACAGCACGGTTACTTCAATTCCAGCCCCTGATCCAATAAGGAATTGGTGAAACCAAAAGTGTTTGTTGACCATTTTTTGAAGATCTTCCCTGTTATTAACCTATCAACTAAATCTGAACATGAAAAGCATTTTTAAGCATCAAAAGCAATCTAAATAACAAAGCAAGATTTAAATCTAAATAGCAGATTTTATTCTAAGAATGCAGCAAAAACACATAAGATAAACAAAGGAGGTACTGGGCACTTGAGATGGGCCCAACCCCAAGAGCTACAACCTCTTAAGAGAGATTTAGAGCTGGTGCAAAGTTGGATTCATCTTTATTGAGCAAGAAAAGAAGAGTTACATCAAAACTGTCCACAAGGGAAAGCTTGAAAATGTGCTGAAATGCAAAGCTAATCTACTGACTGAAATCGAACTACAAACTAGCTAAATTCTGCCTATAAAGTGACTAACCAAAATGAGGCCCTAAGCCCTCTTATTTATACAAATTGAAGACCCCAACAGCCCTCCTAAACTTTAGGAACTCGGCTGCCAAAATTTGTAGTTAATAGCACTTTTACTAGCACTTGCTCAGCTGCCCTTGTGATAATTGATTTGGTGGCCCTTGAACTCCAAGTTGATGGTGGAGAATTCGAGGTAAGGACCCATAAATTAAGGGGACACCTTCCTACAAATCCTCTCCCTTGTTCTCGCATGAATTTGGCTGCCAAGTGCTCATTAAAACCTTTGATTTTGTCTCCAAATTGACCAAAAAGACTACACAAAGCACACATTAGACTTGTTGGCATAATGACTAACCCAATTCACTCTATTAGCATAAATATAATCAAAACAATGCAATAAACTAATGAGAATGGTGGATTAAGTCGAATTAGGAGGTTGAATGAGCCCATATAATTATCCATTTTTGGGGTCATCATCACCCCCCTACTGAAAGTGTTGCTCATCATGTGAGCAACTAATCTATCTCCTCATCTTTGATGGCCCTGGTGGCCTCCCTGTCATGCCAAGCTTCTAAAGTGATGTCCTCTTCTTGGTCATGAAGCCATGCTTTTCTCTCTGCTTCTTCCCACTGCCTTGCTCCTTTTCCTAGAGAATTCTTAGCTTCCTGTAGAACTGTTTCAGCATCCTGTAGAGACCCCTTTGTGTCCAACATTTTCATTCTTTCTCTCCAGGTGGATGTCTTATTGCTTCCCCATTCATAGGTGATGGATGCCTTGGAGGGAGACCTCTCCTTTTGTGTAGCTGGGGTGTCCACAACCGTGATTGGTTCTTTTGACGATGGCTGGGGTCTGCCAGTCTTTATCCTCACTCTCCTTCTTGCCTTAAAATACATGGAAGGCTCCCTCTTTCACTTCCCTTTTTGCTTTGGAGCTGTGCTTAGGGTGGACAGCATAGTTGCTGCTTCCTTGGCCAAAATCTCAGGTGATTTCTCCTTTTGTTGCGCTTCTTCCAGACTTCCTGTAGAAAGTCCTGTAGTGACCATTTTCTGGCTTCCTGTAGAAATAGTCTGCCGGCTTCCTGTAGAACCGGTTTTTACTAATTTGGCTTGTTTGGCTGGGGGAGTCTTCTCCTTCAATTTTGCTGTGGTTTCCTTGGATGTGCCCTCACTTGCTTGGACCTGTTCAGTTCTTTCTGCCCTAATTTGCAACCGTTTCTCCCTTGGCATTTGTGCTTTTATTGCACCCACAACTTTAGCCTCAGTAGCTTGACCTTTTTCTTGTTTCTCTTTTTTCTTTCCCTGTGGTGGCCTGGCCTGGGTTTTCTTACCCTTAATTTCCTTACCCTTAGTTAGCTTCTCTGCTTCAATATGCTCCTTTTCCTCACTGCTGGATGAAGTGATTTCTTCGGCCAGAATCCGGATATCATCATCCTTGGTCATATTGCGAAAAATCTCCCAGGAGAGAGGGAAAGTATAAGTATGGAGGGCATCTTCTACTAGAAGCTTAATAAGCCCATGATGGGCCAGCTGGTCTGGTGTCCCTTCCTTCAGTTTTGTGCCACACTCAATCAATGACTGTAGGAGGAAATATGGGATGCTTAATTTCTGTTCTGTTGGTAAATCCATCTTATGTCTGAGTTCAGTTAACAACCGGGAGTGATAACCATATACAATACTGAACCGCCCCTCACAGGTAATGTATTTCATAATCTGAAGGCTGACCTCGCTCCAAAATGGATGTAGGCTAGCTCTCCGGACCCCATTTTTATCCCCTGAAAACTGTTCTTCTGGTAGGAAGAATTCCTTTTTGGCCTACTGGCCCAATTTCCTTTCCTCTTTATCCCAGGGTATCCCTAATGGCAAGTCAGTGACCCGGCTAATGAGTTGTGGGGTGAGTTTCAAGGTCAATCCCCTGAAATTTATAGTTCCCAATGTTTTTTATTTGGGCTGCAGGGACCTTAGGAACTCCTCTGTTATTTCATCATCGTGACCTTGGATTTTATCATAGAAGGTCATCCACTTTGCAAGGGTAAATAGGTCTACCACCTCAGGAGTTTCTCTCAATTTCTTGGAATCCAAGGGTTCCTTTCTGATAAACCCTCCAGGCATGGTGAAGATACCCTGTTTTCGGCTTGAGCTCTGGTTAGATTGGAAATTCGGATGTGGTTTTCCCCCTTGGTTCTCAGGTCACAGTTTCTCTGTTGTTTGTATCTCCCCCTTTCACCAATTCTCTGGTTAAAATACTGCTGCCACCCAAGACTTTGACTTGTCAAAGGGAATGAAGTTCTCACAGACAGAGTGCAGAGCAGATTTTGACACCAATCATATAACAGTCACACAAAAAATTGATATGTGCACAAGTGAGCCTTACAGCGGTTTGTCATAATAGTGGGGAGAGTTTGTTAACAATAATCATGGAGGTGAGTACAATGCAACACCATTTAAAAGAAATTTTGTGTATCGTATAAGCAAACCACCATTCTTGACCCACAAGCAAACTGGTTTTAATTTTCCCAACTTCAAACAAGCTAGTTCACCACCTTTCGAAATATCATGCATGGGAATGGTGTTTTTGAGCCTACCTATCTTTGAGCTCCAAATTTGATGAAGAAAAACTCGGGCTTTTCTGCTCTGGAAGGCTTTGCTGTACTTTCCTGTAGAACGCCCCTGCACCTCTGAGTGAGCCCGATACGCTGGAGAATTGTGAACCAGGCCGCAAAGCTTAATGGAGGACGACGGGTTAATCATTTTATGGAAGTGAAGGATGCATACTTCAGTTGAAAATGTTGCAAGTGCAAGTTAACAACAATTTGTGAGTTTCAGTCGAGCGTTCGTTAATTTCTGCGTGATTTGTGGTGAGGTGGAAAAAATGTGCGCTGGATTTATTTGGACTGCAGTGATGATATGAACTGCATGTTCTCTTCTATCTGTTAATCATTTGATGTCCTGTGCGCTGGAGTTCAACACGTCTACCACTACCTGTGTTTTTCAAATTTCACATGAACGATTATACACGTATGCTGCGTGATTTTTTCCTGGATGAGTGCAATCGAATCTAGCTAGCTTCCTAGCTGAATCCCACCATCTCATTCATTCATGCAGTGCTTGGATTAGATTCATGCAATAGAGGAATGAGTTTTAGTCACATACCTGGAAGTCGAATGTGGCTGCCATGAGGTGCTGTGGCCTTTCATTTGCTACATGCATTGGTTTCTATGGTTGCATGAGGGCTGGGTGGCTGATTCATGGCTATTTTTTCTTGTGCAGGCATCCTCTGGCCGGATCCATGCTGTAGGAGCTGGCTTCACGTTCAGATCCGCACCCTCAAGCTGCTACTGCTTGAATTTTCACAGGAACGAAACATGTTTTTGCCATTGCTCCCGAATGATAGATCGGATTGATCTGAAACTTCCTGAGCATGTTCCTATCATCATGATGCACCTCCCATAGCAAAATTGCGATCAATGGATGCATAGATTTCGAGAAAAATGGAAAATGGATGAAGGTTACAAAGATCAATTTCTCAGAAACCGTGCATCGGAATCAGATGAAACTGCTTGGGTAGGCTACTATCACCCATATGCATCTACCATGAAACAGGTTTTGAAATGGATGCACAGATATGGAGAAAATGCAAAAATGGATGACGATGATGGACGCGGATTTCTTGGAAACCATGCACCGGAATTGGATGAAATTTCTCGGGCATGTTGCCATCGTCCCTATACAACTCCTCATGTAATAGTTTTACAAATGGATGCACGGTTTTCAAGCTAGGGAAAAACAAATTCTGTTCTATGTATTTTTTCTTCAAAGAAATTTACAAGTTTTTGCATGGAAAGAAAAACTGAGCTTGAGTTGTGATGCAGGCATGGAGATGATGGAGGAGGAGTTTGAAGATTGCAGGAGGACTTCTGAACCTTTGAGGAAGCTATCATGTTTGCCAAAATACCTTTTTCAAATCCATTTCTAGCTTCCTATAGAAATCCTGTAATTTCTACAGGAACTTCCTGTAGAACACACAGTTTTGAGGAAAGAAGCACAATGAGATGGAAAAAATGATGGAGAAGGGTGAGGGATGGAAACATGGATGCTTGCAGGCCTCATGGACAGATTCTTGGCCTTCAGGTCCTCTTCAGAGATCAATTTTGGGATTGTTTGTAGGCTTCCTGTAGAAGACACAGAACTTCCTATAGAAAACACAAAACTTCCTGTAGAAGGCACAAAACTTCCTCTGTCTTTGTTTTGAGCGATCCTTCTGACCTGCAATGTCCTTGCTGCAACCTGCAATTATTCAATGGAAATTATGTTTATTTCTCTTTTTCTTTGACTCTTTTTTTTGAAAAACAACTAGGGCGCCTCATGGAGGTTTTCACCCTAATTGCCTGCCCTGGGTACCTCCAAGGAAGGTTTTCACCTAGGGATCATATTCCCTTTTTATTTCCTCTTCTTTCCAACCCATTGACTACCTCATGGAGGTTTTCAATCAATGAGCCAATCTAAGGTGCCTCCGAGGAGGTTTTCACCTTAGATTTTTATTTTCTTCTTATTTTCATTTTTATTTTCTTTTTTCCCTACCCTACCCTACTTGAAAAACAAAATCATTTTCCAATGGAGCCATGTGCACATCGAGATTAGAGACAAAATGATGTGGAGGCATGAAATGCATGCTTTGACAGCTATCCGGATCTCAGAGACCAAATGATTTGACTTTGAAGGGATCAAACATAGCTGAGGAAGAGAGTACTGCTGCAACTTAGTGACCGTCTGAAACCATATTTCAATATAGCTCTGATATCCTTGGTCCTTTTGCTGAACTGGACCATGTTTCATGTCACCTTCTATCATGACCTTCACATATTCCTCTTTGTGCTGATTTTTATCTTGACTACATGGAGGGTTTGATGGTAACCATGAGGGAGCTTTCTTGATTTCTGCTCCTGATGTGTTCTCTTCATCAAGTGCAGCCCATGGTGCTTTGATCTCCTCTTTGGAATCTTATTTTGCCTTTGGTCCTTCAATGTTGTCAATATAATCTCTTTTTTGCAACACTCTTCCTGAGCTATGGTGAAGATCATTGAGCTCAAGAGGAGTCATTTGGACATGTTGTGCCTCAGCTTTGCAATTGGGTTGAGCTATTCCAATGTGCAGGTTTGGAGATGGTGGTACGGGTAGTTGAGTGGGGGTGTATCTTTGAGATGGACGTGGATGGGGTTGTGGTTGGGCAGGCATTTGGGGTTGCCTTGGTGGAGTAGGAGGCGATGGTGGTGGATGAGCAGGTGGTGGACGAAAAGAAGCGGGACGAGTGTTTTATTGGGGCCTCCACACCTGATGAGGTGCATTCCACTGAGGCTGTGGCTGAGCATAAGAGTGAAATGAATGAGCAGCTGGTTGGGCATAATATGGATCTGTGAAGGAACAAGGAGGAGGTGTGAACCAGGAAGGGTGAGCAGGGGGACCCCAAGAAGGTATGGAAGTGGTTTGATAGGGGTCATAATAGGTCTGGGATGTACCTTGCATTCCCTGCTGGTAGGGTATGGGTCCATGTGGCCTCCTTTGGTTCATATAATAGAGTGATTCAGTGGCTCCTTTGGCTCTCTGGTATGCAGCTTTAAGTCCAGGCAAGGAAGGGCACTGATTTGTAGGATGGTATTCTTCACAGACGAAACACACTTCTAGAGAGTGCATTGGACATTCGTTCCTAGGATGCTTTCTAGTGCACCTAGGACAAAAAATGTCCAAAGTCCTCTTGGCTTCCTCTTGCTTCCTTTGGATCTGCAAGGTATCCAGTTGCATGGCAAGAAACTGCCTCATCTCCCTCTTGAAATCTTCCATCTGATTTGCAAATTCGTTTTTGGACAAGGTACTGCTCCCAACATTTCTGCTTGTAGCCATTTGCTCCAAAGGAATTTTTTCTTCTTCTTCTTCCCTTGAGGTTCTTCAAATATGTCTTGTTGTCCACCTAAGGGTTATTTAATCACAACCATTGAAGAAGAGAGAAGGTTGGCTGTGTGAAGCAATGGGGGTGTTGTGCAAACATTTTTCTGAATTATCTCTACTCCTACAAGGCATGAAATGAAATCTTTTTGGTTGATTTTTGTTTTTTTCTACTTGTACTTGCAAAAACTAAAATAGATCGAACTAAAACTAACTATCTTGCTGAAATGAAAATGCGGAATTGAGATGAAAGCAGGAAAGGACTAATCTATTTTGCTGAAATGAAATTGCAGGAATGAAATGCTAGGCTACGCTTGCAGAACTAAAATTGCGGAATTGAAATGCTATTCTACGCTTGCAGAATTGAAATTGCGGAATTGAAATGCTAATCTATGAAAGCAGGAAATGCAAATCTACTTTTGCGGAAATGAAATTGCAGAATGGAAATGAAATAAACTACTTAGCGGAAGGTTGTAGTAGAAAATAGAAGAAAAGCAGCAATCACCAATACTCTGACGCTTCCCCGACAACGGCGCCAGAAAGAGTCGTGAGCTCCATTATTGCAGCAATAATGCTGCAACTCCTGGAACTCCCTTCTTTAATTTTATCAACCCGGTAGTTCGTAACAAACTTGGAAGCGACGGTGCTGTATGCACAAGTACTAGCTCTTGCCGCAGCTGTGACTTGGTCAGCTAGCACAAGTCTGCTAGGAACTTAAGCCAACTTCTATGAGCTCTTAGAAGAAGATTTTTAATTGATGGATGAAATCTAACTCGAAGGAAGCTAATCTATTTGCGAAAATAGATTGAAAAACTGAAGGAAAATGCAAACCCTAGCAAACCCTAATTCTACCAGCTAGTCCTACTGATGCAAAGGAGAGAATGAAAACTACTGAAAGAGATGCCATTACCTCTATTAAGGTAAAATACATGTGTCTAGACTACGTCTATCTGAAGAAAACATCTTTTTGTATTTTTGATTAAGTCGTCAGTTTCATCATGCATATGCTTTCACTGTTCTTTGACTGTGCAGGGGTGGATCAAGGAGGAGAAATGCTTGGAAGAGGTCGGGAAGGTTCAAAGAGGGTCTAAGGAGTCCCTAACACCCTTCCAGAGAGTTCCATAAAGTTTGGCTATCAAGAAACCTCATTTGTGAGCTTCTACAGGAAGTCTGCGGGGGTTCTACAGGATGTTCAAGAATTTCTAGAGGATGTTCAGAAATTTCTACAGGATGTTTAAAAATTGGATTTTGGAGGATGGGTGAGTGAGGGAAGATGCATGAATGGATATGGAGGTAGGATAGGGGTCTGAAGTGGCCTAGGGACTGGTGGATGGAGTGGTGAGAAGGTGTAGATGGCTAAATTGGCTCAAAGAAGGCTGAAACAATGATTGCACAAAAAGGTAGGGTTACGTGGGCAAGAGGACAGATGTGAGACGAGGAACCTAGCTAGGAGACGGAGCAGATGGATCTGATGAAGCTTAGGTGGATGAAATAGTGGTAGAGATGCTCTGCACCGTATACATTCAACTGAATCAACAAAGTCTTGCAAGTAATCAAAGTCCTAGCTAATCTAATCTAACTAACAATAAAGTGAATGAACAGCAACATTATTTGAAAGAGAGCCATGTATATCAACTATGAAATGAAACATTTCAGACATCTGAACACATAACTAACTTCTGCCAATGAAAACAGTACACTGAGGATTGCATGGTAAAGCAAACTAGTGTTTTTGTTTGGGATAGCACAGTTACTTCAATTCCAGCCCCTGATCCAATAAGGAAGAGGTGAAACCAAAAGTGTTTGTTGACCCTTTTTTGAAGATCTTCCTTGTTATTAACCTATTGACTAAATCTGAACATGAAAAGCCTTTTTAACCATCAAAAGCAATCTAAATAACAAAGCAAGATTTAAATCTAAATAGCAGATTTTATTCTAAGAATGCAGCAAAAACACATAAAGATAAACAAAGGAGGTACTGGGCACTTGAGATGGGCCCAACCCCAAGAGCTACAACCTCCTAAGATAGATTTAGAGCTGGTGCAAAGCTGGATTCATCTTTATTGAGCAAGAAAAGAAGAGTTACATCAAAACTGTCCACAAGGGAAAGATTGAAAATGTGTTGAAATGCAAAGCTAATCTACTGACTAAAATCGAACTACAAACTAGCTAACTTCTGCCTACAAAGTGACTAACTGAAATGAGGCCCTAAGCCCTCTTATTTATACAAATTTAGGACCCCAACAACCCTCCTAAACTTTAGGAACTCGGCTGCCAAAATTGGTAGTTAACAACACTTTTACTAGCTCTTGCTCGGCTGCCCTTGTGATAATTGATTTGGTGGCCCTTGAACTCCGAGCTGATGGTGGAGAATTCAAGGTAAGGGCCCATAAATGAAGGGGGCACCTTCCTACAAATCCTCTCCCTTTTTCTCCCACGAATTTGGCTGCCAAGTGCTCATTAAAACCTTTGATTTTGTCTCCAAATTGACCAAAAAGACTACACAAAGCACACATTAGACTTATTGGCATAATGACTAACCCAATTCACTCTATTAGCATAAATATAATCAAAAACATGCAATAAACTAATGAGAATGGTGGATTAAGTTGAATTAGGAGGTTGAATAAGCACATATAATTATCCATTTTTGGGGCTCATCAATGGTGACATGTCATGTTCATATGTTTCATGTACCTCAAGCTATTTGGAGAATTATCAAAAATGGTTTCCACTATATCCCAATCTCGGGTACTTCGGTCTTTCGTCAAACATAATGAGATTGGTAATACCCTGACCATTTTATCCAAGAACCCCACCTTCATATCCCAAATTGGAAAGCAACTTCATACCTATTCCATTAGTATGTTACTCGAATGATTCGAAAGATTTGGTATACATGAAAATGGAAGGAACGGAATTTGAGATACTAATTACCTCTTTAAATTTTTCATTCATCCTGTCAGCTTTTGATGATGACAATGATGGCCAACTTGTAGATGACTCTAGCCACCCACTCTTTTCCACTGTCATATGGTGTGCTTCTTGAATATGTTTTCAAAAATTAAATGTAAGATCTTCCACATATGGTCCAAAGCCACTATTTGAACCATGACCACACATTGATCTCATTTTCGAGGTTTCCCTTACTGGTGTAGAAGTAGAGCTTTCTGCAAATTTATCATTAAGAAATTCCAGCAATAAAAAACACGTGTCTCTTCTCCTCTTCATCTATCTCCAACATCCTTCTCAATTCTATGTTCTCCATCCGAAGAAAAAAAATTATGCTCCTATGTCTCTTGGAGATTCTTTTTGTTTCCCATCAAATTGCTCTACATGGTTCTCTAATACCAAATTGATTTGAAATTCGATTAGGTGATTTCTTCCTCTTTTCTGAAATCAAATAAAACAAAACTTAGGGCCGTGTCGACTCTTTGCAAGATTAAATATGGGTCTTGAAACAACAAGTTTATTCAATGTCTCTTCAAACATGAATTAGCCTTCATATGTAACTGAAAACAAAGAACACAACACACATAATCCATGAAGGCATAAAGAAGAGCATGACAAAGGTTGGTTGATTGAGTTCGCCCCTCGTGGGCTACATCTCCAGGCCTATCAACATTAATAGACTACTCATATATCCAGTATCAGTAAAGTACATAAAACTTTGCTACAAGTAAAGAAGTGGCTATTACCCCTACAAGGTAATGTTTTCATACAAAGAACTATCACAACAAAAACAACTCAAAACATCTCCTTCAAAGATGACATACTTCAACTGAAATGAGTTAAAAACATCATGTGCATGCTTCAATTCTTCATTGAAACATATATTGAAAACGTCATGATAAGAGAAGTGGAACCTACACTATACCCTGCAAGAATACCCCTACAAGGTCTTCTCCATGCCCAAAAAATTCTCAGAACAGCTTCCAAATGCTGACTGATCCACACACCTTTATTCTCAAACATATAAAAAAAACTTTGTAGATATGCTCAAATCAGAGAATAGAGGTTAAAAATGGATTCAGAACATCCAAAAACCCCTAAGAAACTTCTTTCTGAGATCAATTTGGTTAAAAATAAAAATGTTATGAGCTTCCAAACCCTCTCATGCACTTTTTATGTTAACCATCCTACAATTCGACCTAAACTTGCCTCGAGCACCCAAAACTGGAACTAACATGCAAGCCTGGCCTACAATCTCAACCGATGGGTGAAATATTTAAACAGTTAAACTATACATTAACCCTGCAAAATTTAAAACTGGGTCAATTGGGGTCCACATGCCTAGGGCATAGGGCTAACGCCCACCCTTGTCAGTCACGCCCACAACTGTCTTGGAACTTGGGCACATTGGTGGTGCATATGATCGGGCTTGGTGCTAAATACCCCGTGCGCACCAACTGTTAGAGGTGCTGGTCATGTGAGGGTTTATGTGACCTAAGGTTGTCCCCCTCTGCTCTGAGCTTGTGGTTATATCAGTCACATATGGACTAGGGCTAGCCCACTTTCCAACTTGAACATGGTCCTGGAAGTACACCATTGTGTGAAGATTTGTAACCTTTGGGGTCTTACTACCAAGAATATGTGTCAATTGGGCTCCCATGCATAAACCGTTTTCTAATGTTTATTGTGAAAAATCACCATTATGCCTGATTTTCCTAGTACCATACCTTTGTACAAAGCTTTGTAGCTTTTGGGGTCTATCCACTGAGGTTATGTGTGAAGTGTTAATTTCCTTCCACCTATTAGTTCTTGTTCGACTTTCCAACATTTTCTACCACATCCTCTAATAACCTTGTCACCCTAGAACTTTACCTTGCGCCAACCTTTATAACTTCTAGTGTATAGCCTCTCAGGTTATGTTTTCTGGGTAGGACACCCTTGCACATTCATGGCATGATCTTATTGGCCCATTCCACCACTTTACCATTTTTTTTCCTAGGGGTTTTACACTAACACCATTAACCCCATCTCCCATGTGGTTTTTCGGTATAAGGAGGAGTGGCCCTTCTTCTAATGTCGACAACTGATGAGATGATTGGTGGTTTGGGAAAACCACCCAATACAGGACCTCCCTTGATGTTAACCGATAGGAAGGTATGGGCCCCCACATTTTCTCCAATGGGATGGTTGGGAGGCAGGAAATTTTGGCCAAGAACTTGACTACTATTTAACCTCATCCTCCTCTAGTAGCCTCACCAAGAGCTCTACAATATTTTGAAAAGCACCAACCCTATTCTCAACTAAAACCATCAACAAATTGGGCTCTAGAACTTTTGACCTCTTTTAATGAAATAACTTTGATGAGTCATAAATTTTGATCATATGGCCATTTTTGAGCTCATTATATTGTTGGAAAACTCCTTCTGAACACTATCCAAATATTTCACTTCCAAATGCATCTAACCCATTCTTCTAGGGATGAAATATTATCAAATCCTAGGCCATCCAACCATCATCGTTATAGTATTTTAGCTTCCTCAATCACCCCACTAATATGATGGTTCTTTTCCAAGGACTGCAATAACCATGAGACTCCCCTAAACTTGATAGGCCATTCATTTTCCGTCCATGCCCATTTGACATCAATTCCAACCTTATGCTCAATAGAAGGAATTAAAGTCACACTCAAGTATGTCATCCAAATACTCGTAGTATCAAAGACTTGTGGAAATGTGTCGCTTCTAGAGGAAATATTAGTGACCTTGAATACATTAGTTATCCCATAATAATAAGTTTTCCCCTTTCATCAAAATTTTGATATGAAATTTACAACCATTTTACAACATAGTCTTGCAATTTTTCAATGGAAATATGTAAAACACATAAAAAGAAGCATTGCCAATTAATAAACATATTTATATAGATAGGAATGGATTTGGAAAGACAAGAAAAAAAAGCATACATATATTCACATTAATAATTTATAAAATATTGTAGGGTAAAAATATATGCTTGTTTGTTTATCTTTCAAACCATTGACTAAATCAATTTACCCTTATGTAATATTGGTATCTCCTTTATGATGAGCTTATATAACCAATGACAACACCCCTTCCCATGGTAACCTTCCATCACATTGTATACATATTCCAATTCATACCTTCATCCAATCAAGATTATTTGAAATATATATATGTAGTGCATCCCACTATCAACCAAAATTAAATCATAATTCAAAAATAAATATGAGTTACCATAGTTAATATTAATGATATAAAAAAATTTAAAAGTTGTGTATAAAAAATAATCTCCACATTAAATATTTAGTTGCTTCTCACTTTTATTATTATAACTTTCCCCAATAGTTGTTTTGCTTCAATTTTTTTTATGGAGTTCACCTCCCATATGTAATCCACATGCATATTTTCTTCTAATTTAGGATGCTACTGACTAATGTACACCATGGATTGATATACCATATATCCTTCCATTGTAGAACCCTCAAGACATGGTATTTGTGTAACCAAAGCCTCAAATGATTTCAATTGCCTCTCCACCGTCCATGGTGACCTTTTGTATATAGGAACACATATCTCAGTATCATGAGCTTGGTGTATGTGATAGTGATATTGTGTGTTGAAAAATGTCGGAGGTAGATGTTTTTTCGTTTCACACATTAGCCAAGGAGTTTCTCTCTTCTAATACTTTATATATTCTTTATGAATTTCTTTAAATGAAAACCATCTATAGATGATGCAAGAAAATAACAAGTTTAAAAAAAATAGTGTATTACATTCCAAGTAAAACAAATGTCACTAAGTTGAGCAAGAAATTGAGAAAAGACTTTGCATATAAATTTCTACTTACCTCATGTATTTTCCAAGATGATATATAATTTGTTTCAAGTTATTGTCAAATTTTTCTGGGAGAGATAGAGGTAGAAGATACTATAATAATACAAATGAATCATTATTTGTCTAATCCAAAGTATAAAAGAAAATATGAACATGTATACCAATATAGAAATACATCTAACAAAATAATTAGCTTAATAAAGGTATTCCAATCATGTGTTTTTACCCAGCCAAATTCACCTTTCTTTGTTAAGATATTTTTCATTTTTGAAGAAAAACCTATGGGAAATTTAATTTCTTGAAGAACCTCTTTTACATCATTTCTTTTATACTCTATTAATAACAACAAAAGGTTATTTTAGTCTCCATCTCTATTTGATCAGATTGCACTTTGCATTGTATGATTGCTTTCCTGAATGTCACTGCAAATTTTGACATTTTTTCTTTGTCCCTCCTACCATCTATGATTTGCCATAAAGTTTCTATCGCATTCTTCCATATATGTATTGTATCAAATAAAATAACTATTCTTAGGTCTTCATAGTAGGGAAACCTCAAGAATTGAAACGGAAAAATTTTCATTCCTTGTGGAAGCATACTATTAATACCTTTACAACATTGATCATGATCAAGCATTAAATAAATCATAGAAATAATTATCAATTATAGTAATAAATTTCATAAAACTAAAAATTCAAAACATTACATATATGATACATAAACGAATTGCATACATTGATGACTTGTATTATATTCCAACTTCCATAGTTGAGGTGTCATTCTTTGTGGTTTTAATACAGTCTCTTCTTTCCTATTGAAAATATTTTTTTAGTATTGTGATACATGTGGTTCCTAGAGAGGAAGTGACTATACTCACCAAACACCTCCTTTCCTAAAATTTTTGAATGACGATATTTCAACTAAAGACCACAAACTAGACATGGAAATTTACCCTTTATATGAAAACCAGTAAGAAATGGATTAATGTCAATTATATGAAGGGATTGTTTAAAAATATGCATGATGTATTCAAATATTTATATACTTTTAAATTTCAATATTGGAACATTACATACCAAAAAAATGTGTTAGTCTTGGGGCATGATGAACTTTTCATACAAGTATTCCATGGAGTTTAAATTTCCTCTCCATTATTGGTATATAGCTTTCATACATAGTGTTGTCAACCCATAACTTTAGTAACTTGTTTATATGAGTCTTGATATATATTCTCACATATTTAGCTTGATATTTACTTATTAATTGTTTGAAATTACACTTAATTACCACCACGATATGTATATATATGTATCTATATATGTATCTATATATATATATATATATATATATATATATATATATATATATATATATATATATATATATATATATAGATATATAAGTATATAAGTATATAAAAAAATATAAGGTATTATGAAACAAACAAGACAAATGAAGATGCTAAATTCCAAAAAATAATGTAAAGGAATACTTATAACAATCATTGTCGACATTATATGCTCCTTTTCATTGAAATCCAAGGAGGAAGGTTATTGTTGATAATAAAAATTGGCCATTATGAGTAAATAGGTTTGAGATATCTGAATGGGTTAACATCGTCAACTACCAATGAAAGCCTAACATTATGAGGTTCATCTTTAAAATGTGTCTCTTTTTTCTCACTTTCCCTAAATGCATAACCATTTTTAGGCACTCAAATAACACCATATACACTTCTATTCTATGTATGCTAATCCATAAATTGTTCCATGCTTTCGCACTTAAAAAATCATTTGAAATGTGAAATTATGGGAATATGACAAAGAACCTTTTCAAACAGCTTTTTTTTTATTTGATTGGTTTGATATCTACTACTCTGACACTACAAGAAATTTGTTTATGATGCATGTTTTCCAATATATATAATATGATCATCAAGACATGCATATACGACTTTATACTCCTTTCCAATTTCTTTCATAATGGCATATAAATCTTGGTATGTCCGACATAAAATATTTGATGATTGTAACAAAATTTCACCTAAAAATATACAACATAAATAATAACTACCTAATGTAAAGTATATTAATCATAAATTTTTAATTCTTATTTTACACTTTTATTATTGAAAAGAAAAGGTAAAAAAAACCTTTATGTAAAATATGTGATGAAACATATTAGATACTATAGGATATGTTCCATTTGAGTGTTTGAAAAACCATTCAAAACCTCTATGTTCACCTACAATAATGTGGCAAGGAGAATATTTTGTCTTCATCCTGCATAAATTGGTGTCATTTCCTTTGCCATAAATGTTGATCAAGAATATTATCATCATTATCCTCATCTTGGTTATTGGTTGGTCAAGTGAACAAGTCCTGGATCAATTCCTTCATCCCATCATCTTGAACTATGTTATTATTGTCATCTTCTTCCATAGAATCAATAACTTGATCTTAAATATTTGTTCCATGTTCCTTAGCTTGTACAACAACATTTCTACTACTGCCTCGAGCATTTAGGTACCAGTTAGGGGGTCAACTTGACTTTATAATTACAAACAATTATGCAAAATTAGTTTGCATAACAAATATTATAACAATAATATTTTTTACAAATACAATTAATATAAACATATTAAATAATGAATATATAACTTACCAAGGGATGATATTCCTTCAACCCCCCTTCAATGTGGTCATGTCTGCTACAATTTCTTTTATCTTTCTCTTTTAAAACTCTTACGTGATATAAGCTCTCACATTCAACACAAGAGAAATAACATCAACCATCATCCCCTTGTGTAACAACCCAAAATGCATGAAATTACTGAGGTTATTAAGTGGATATGTACCATTTGTTACTTAAAAGTTTTATTACAGTATGGTGTTAAATATTAAGTAATTGAGGCTGGAAGGCCAAGAAAAATATTTTTTATGGTTACCTAAATTTTTGGTAATGATACTTTAACAAAATAGAAACTGTTACATTATTTAAAAGAAATAGTTATGGAAAAACAGTTACCCATCTACCCAGTAGGGAGAATTAGAGGGGAAAAAGATTATTCCAGGAGAAATCCTAGAGTTGGGTGAAACAAGCGAGTGGGAGAATTCTAAGGAATGGTCAGAAGGAGTACAAGACTTGAGGCTGAACAAGAGTCCTGCAGCCCAAGGTACTTGACTGTAGCTGGAAAGATTAATTGTTAACCAACGAAGGTGCTTGGGAGAGAGTTTGGACGTCATTGCCAAACTCGTGGCTAGGAGGAGAGACTTTCTAGAATTATTGGGAAATTGTAGGTGGAATAGATAAGTATTATAAACTGTATCTTCCTAGATTAATACTAGAGAGTGAAGATTAAATTTAATGAGAGAGTAAAATTTGTTATTCCTGAACTAACACTAGAATAATTTCTTAAATAGAAAACTATATTTAGAAGGTCAATATCTTGAAAAAAAGCATGATTACAAGATATAGAAGTACCTTTTCTCTTATATAAAATTTTAGACCATTTATGCTAATAATTGTGGATTTACCAAATGACATAGAAAAAATTGAATGAAAGTGTTCTTTCAATCATTATGGCTCCCTTTTCATGAATATCAAAGGAAAACTTTTAAGATATAGAATTAAGTCAAGCGAAATGCAATTTTATTAGAGAATCTCTACAATGATGTGTGTACCCTTACAGTCTCTGGTAAGAATGGTAAGAATGTAAAGACAATATTTATATATTATTTTCACGCCGGTTTAGGACACCATAATTCGACTACAGCAACCATGAAAACATAACAGAGTGACTATTCAGCTAGTATAACTAGCTTAAACTAAATTCTAATCGAATTCCTTCAGAAATGGTCAATAAAACCCAGAAAATGCTTGCAAAATAAAAGAAGGGCCTTCTCGTCCTAAAATGCAACCAAGAAGTAAAATAAGACAATTTCATTTCCTTCTTAATGTGCATAAGAGGTGGAATAAGTTTAGTAGGTTCTAACACGATAAATTAAACATTGAGGGCTGAGTATCACTTGTCATGAACCGATCCACCTAAGTGGCCACATAGAAAAATTATGACCCTTCAGTAGAAAGAAAAAACCCATAAAACCCTACGTCAACTTTAGAATGAGAGTTTTCCCACAAACTACAAAATTTCCTTACACAGTATTCCATCAAACATCTATGCTTAAATAACTAATTACAAATTCAAAACAGAGCAATAAGCTCAAATTGTTTTGTTAGCTATAAGTTCAACAAGAGACTGAGTCTCTGTGCTTGACCATATGAGTAGTGTTTCTCACAATTTAATTCATGCCGAGAGGTAAAGAATCCAACCTGGAAGAGTCAATAGCATCACCGTAAGCGCTTAAGCTCTGAAGCATAGTGGCCATTACCAAATAAAATAACTGAAAGGCACTATGTATATACCTGATATGAAAATCCGAGATATTAAGTCAGTAAACCCTTTTGGAGAATATCGTAAAGCCATAGAACAAACAAAACAAACGGGGAGTTCTTACCTAAGAGTAGAAGGTTTCCACGTGGGGCAACACTTCTATTTTCCAGCCAGCAAACAACCATGAGTGATATAAATCGGTGAACCTTAAACAAGGAATAAACCCTTCAAGCTATGAAACAAAAAACGCTTAGAATCTTACCTTCCACAGCTAAGTCGTGGAATCGGTTATCTCGTGCAATGTTGAAGGTGCCATGAGTCATCCCTATGTAGCTAAGGCAAAGCGTTAAACACTGTGCCAGACCGAAACCTAGTTCTATAGAAATCTTACGGTACAGGTCAACAAGACAATAGATCACCAACACTGTGGGTTTACCTGACTCCATTTTTAGTGATTCCATCATCATCATATCTCTCAGAAGATATAGGAGACATAATGAAACCCTTAACAATTCAAATCCTCACAGAGCAGCAAGAAATCCAATAGAAGTGGTAGCAACGAGCCACATAGATGCCAAGCACAGGGAGTTAGTTAGGGAATGAAACCCTAAGTCTCCTCTATCATCATATCGCGAGAACCAAATCAACGGTTGTAATACCAAACAGATGTCTTGAGCAACTTGAACGTGTTAGGCCCCTATACTACTAGTGTAACCCCTTATTGTTATTAGTACAACCCACTTATTATATTGATGTACCCATGTAGTGCCCATATTGTTACTATTGTGCCACGTAGAAGCCCACTATTGTTATTATTGTGCCCTTACATTATTATTGTTATGACGACTCTGATTATGTTATGACCCCTTAGACTCCTATATATAGAAAGGAGGTATTTTCATTTGTATCATCCAAGAATTGTCCATTTATGTAATGTAAAGAAGGTTTCCCCCTCGAAGAGGCTGAATTCTAAGGCGTTGATCTATCTTTTCTATCTTTTCTTGAGCTGGTTTCATAACATTTGGTATCAGAGCTTTGGATTCTAGGGTTTCGTTGCTCCAAATCGGTCGTCGTGGCATTTTCGCTATAACTTTTTTTGTGCAATGTTTCAGAAGCTAAAAAAAAAAACCATTTGAGAAGCAATCGCACTAAATATCAAGTCCAAATTTCAGATCTTTTCGTGCTATATGTGCGGAGATATGATCTGAGGAAGTTGGTCTTTTTGTAGACTCCTGAATTACATTCCAAAGAGGTAACCTAGGGAAAATCGTAATAACTCTGTCTAAGAGCATCGGATTGAAATTTCATAAGAAGTTACAGAAAGAGGACGGACTGTAGTTTCTTGTGTATCTTTTTCAGAGCCAAAGGTCGAAACAGGGACACGTGGCACGTCGTACAAGTTTGCTTTACTGAACTAGTCTATAATCAGGTCACTGTGGGAGATTTGACATAACTCTTCCTTGGAGAATCAAATTGGGATCAGACTCGTGGCATTGGAACATAGAGGGCTACTATAGGTTGCAATTTCAGAACTTAAACATCCAAAAGTACATAGTTACAGTCATTTCAAGATCGAGCTCCTAAAATCAAGAAAAAGCAAGATGAGGAAGTTTGATGGAAAGGATCTGGTAAATTGGATACTTCAGATGGAGCAATATTTTGATCTACATGGTGTACCATTGTTACAAAAGGTATGTATTGCATATTAATATTTAGAACCGAATCAATTTTTATGGTATGAAGGGCTTTGTTCTCGTAAAAAACTTGTTACATGGTCAATTTTCCCGGAGGAAATGATAGCACATTATGAGGATACAAAGAGCAACACTTTCTTTAGAGCAACACCACAACAATTGGAAAGAGTAAAAGGGCTTTGTGACATAGTGGAAAGAAAAATTATGGAAACCAAGAAGCATACCCCTCACGACTATAAATATGGAAGTGTTGTTTCTCCTAGCCTTCCACAACCTACAAGGGTTACACCACAACAATTGGAAGAAAAGAGAGAAAAAGGGCTTTGTTACAATTGTGATAGCAAATGCACTAAAGGTCATAAGTGTGCTGAGAAGAAATTATTTTACATAGAATATGAAGAGGAGGAAGAAAAGGATCAAGAAACATCAAAAGAAAAAGATATACACTAGGACCCCACCCCAAAGAAAGAAGAAATGAATCAGACCATATCTTGTAAAGCATTGGCAAGAATTACCAATCCTCAAACTCTCAAGATAGAAGGACATGTCAAGAAGAAAAAGGTGCAAGAAGTGAAAGATCACATTGAGAAAGAAGAAATGAACCCAACCATATCTTGTAATTCATTGGTCAAATTTACCACTCCTCAAACTATCAAGATAGAAGGACATATCAAGAAGAAAAAGGTGAAAGAAGTGAAAGATAACATCGAGAAAGAAGAAATGAATCCAAACATATCTTGTAATTCATTGGTTGAAATTACCACTCCTCAAACTATCAAGATAGAAGGACATATCAAGAAGAAAAATGCTCAATAAGTGAAAGATCACATTGAGCATCAAGAAATGAATCTGACCATATCTTGTAAAGGATTGGAAGAAATTACCACTCCTCAAAATCTAGAGATAGAAGGATATATCAAGAAGAAAAAGGTTCAAGCAGAGAAAGATCACATCGAGCATCAACAAAAAGTTCTCCAACTTTTAAAGGATAACGCCACTTCAGTGCAAAATCAAATGAAACAACAGGTAGATCAACATCGTAGTGAAAAATGTTTTGATGTAGGTGATTGGATATTTTTACTACTACATCTCAAGCAAGCTATTTATGAGAAGGAAATGTTGGCAATACTACATGCACTTAAAAAATGGCGACCTTACCAAATGGGAAGACTCTTCAAGGATGAGGATGTGGAAGCATTGTTTTGTGCTATTTCTATTATCCAACTAGATTGGATAAACGAAGCAAGGGACGAATGGAAGAAGGACGAAGAAGTATGGCCATTTATTCAAAAGTTGCAAAAGATCCCAATTCAAACAATATTGCCAAAAATTGAAGAAGAAGGAAAAATCATATTGGTACTTGGAGTAGTCATAGAAACAAGAACCCGACAGCTACAAAATCGATCAATTTCAGAGTATCTCATCAAGTGGAAGAACTTACCCGTTGAAGATTCCACATGGGAGGACAAGAATTTTATACAGAAGCATCAAGAACTAGTCAAGCATTGAGGAAAACGCTTTTTGAAGGAGGGGGGCATGTTAGGCCCCTATACTACTAGTGTAACCCCTTATTGTTATTAGTACAACCCACTTATTATATTGATGTACCCATGTAGTGCCCATATTGTTACTATTGTGCCACATAGAAGCCCACTATTGTTATTATTGTGCCCTTACATTATTATTGTTATGTCGGCTCTGATTATGTTATGACCCCTTAGACTCCTATATATAGAAAGGAGGTCTTTTCATTTGTATCATCCAAGAATTGTTCATTTATGTAATGTAAAGGAGGTTGCCCCCTCGAAGAGGCTGAATTCTAAGGTGTTGATCTATCTTTTCTATCTTTTCTTGAGTTGGTTTCATAACAGAACGATCTTGCGAGGGTGTACAGTATCCTGCCACAATTCTCTTCGACGTGTCTATAGGTACAAGAGACAATAAACCAACCATGGGAAAGGATGGAGGGATCATCTCGTGTATCATATGTATTAAAAACCAATCCATTCACCTTTGTTATAATCTGTGTGAATTATATCGCCATTATAAACTTAAGATGATGTCAAGTCTATGGACTTAATAATAAATACAATCAATAACTTCGTATGGTATAATAAGCACAAAGCCAAATTCCGAGATGCGCATAATTACAACATAATTTTTTTTTTAATATATAATTTGTAGCTTAGAGTTTAGTTGTTACAAGTGGTATGAGAGCTCAGGCTCATACATTGAGACTCTGTCAGAATAGTTATGTACTGACGTTTACATAATTTTTAATTTTTACTTTTTGGTTTCAACTAAACAAAGGTATGTGTGAACATAGAGAGATTGCATCAATAAAAGAAAAAGGCCAGAATGCAAGGGAATCCAGAACCACCCAATCCACCCGGAACAACATATGTGAATGCTAATCCTAATATTTGGATACAGCTAGGCTAGGAATCATGTTAAAATAATGCAGTGTACTTGAAACAGTTTAGTAGCGGTAGGCTAAAATGACAGTTCTAAGAACAGACAATGAAAGATTGTGCTTAGGACAGGAGAAAATCCTCAGAAGTCTATCCAATCAACAAAATCAACGACATGTTGACCCCAGTAGTGAGGATGGGGAAAAGTCCCCAACGGCTCAGCATGGGGAATAAAATGTTGAGTCAGTAGAAAGACATGGGGAAGACGAAGAAGGGTGCTTAGACAATGTCTCCGACCAGTGCAAAACCAAAAGGCAGAAAACTGAATTGCAAGGTGAATTTAAAAAGATTAATCCATCACTGTTTGAAGGGGAATCAGAAGAGGTAGCAAAAGCTTAGCTAATTGACATGGGTAAATATTATCAGATTTATGAATACACCGATAAACTAAAGGCACAATTGGTAGTTTATCAGTTAAGGGGTAAGGCCACCTTATGGTGGGAAGAAATCAAAACAGTGAGGAAAATCAATGAAGAGCAGGTTACATGGCAATAATTCCAAAAACATTTTCGAGACAAATACTTAACTGAACGTTATTACGATGAAAAGGAAAAAGAGTTTCACGAGTTAAGATTGGGGACCTTGACTTTGGATGAGTACGTTACACGATTCACCTCCTTGTTGCATTATGTGCCTTACATGCAAGAAGAAAAGGCTAAAATTCAGTGTTTCATCAGTATCTTGCCCAACTTTATGAAGGAAAAGGTAGTGTTTGACTACCCCAAGACAATGGATGATGCTATGAGGAAAGCCCATATCTGTTACCAGCATATGAAACAAAATAAAGAAAGACCAAAGGGGGGGTTGAATCGAAAGAGTAGGAGCCGGATCCCAAACAAATATTGAAAATTTGCTAATAATAGAAATATACTGCAAACCCTCTTAGAAAATTTCCAGCGAGGAATCTGTGCAGAACTACGTATTTTGAAAATGGACAGTCAGAAGGAATTACTAAATTTGTTAATGACTAGCAATAAAAACCATCGTTGCAATGCTGGTGTTGCGGACAACCCCTGTATTACAAAAATTTTCCGCATAGGGGACAGAATGAACAACTATCAAATATGCAAGAAGCATCCATAACTGTTGGGGAAGTGGAAAGGAGTATGCCTAGAACTAACACTCCTATGGATGATCATCACGCAAAATTCCAGCCCACCATGATCAAATGGGAAGGTATGATTGCTAAGCAACCTATCTCTGTTTTATTTTACCTAGGTGCTAGCTTAAGTTATGCTAGTCCTAAGGTGGTAGAAAAGTGTCAATTGCAGAGCAGTAAGTTTTCAAAACCATGGCTAGTTCAATTAGCCACTGGGACAAAAAGGAGGGTAATCACAAAAACAGAACGTTGTCCCATAATGATTTCAGGGAAGCCTATTTACGTTGACCTTAACATACTTCCTTTGGGTTCTTACGACATTCTAATCGGAATGGACTGGTTGGAAAAGTGTTGGTCCCTTGTGGATTGCAAACAGAAAACTGTCAGTTTTATTGCTGAATCAGGTCAAAGGAAGGAACTCCAAGGAATTAAAACCAATACCAAGTTACGTCCTATTACTACTAACGAGTTAGGAAAATGTATCAGAAAGGGCTGCCAAATATATGTTGTCCAGGTGGGGTTTACAAACACCAAGAATAAAATGACCTCTTTGGAAAATATTCCTGTCATTCAGGAATTTGTTGATGTATTTCCAGAATCCATTCCAGGCTTACCACCAAAGCGGGACATTGACTTCACCATCGAGCTAATTCCTGGTGTAGCCCCTATATCCAGGGCCCCTTATCGCATGAGCATACCTGAGTTAACAGAACTCAAGATGCAGCTGCAAGAACTTCTAGAGAAGAAGTATATCCGCCCCAGTGTGTCCCCTTGGGGAGCTCCCATATTATTTGTACGAAAAAAGGATGGGACTCTGAGATTATGCATAGATTATCGTCAATTAAACAAATTGACCATTAAGAATAAATACCCTTTACCACGTATCGATGATCTATTTGATCAGGTGCAAGGAGCTAAAGTATTTTCGAAAATTGATCTAAGATCCGGCTACCATCAAATAAGAATAAAGGAAGAGGACATTTTCAAGATGAAATTTCGTACATGTTATGGGCATTACGAGTTTGTGGTGCTGCCTTTCAGCCTCACAAATTCCCCAGCCACATTTATGAGTGTGATGCATGGTATTTTCAAGCCTTACCTTGATAAATTTGTGCTGATTTTCATTGATGACATTGTGATATATTCTAAGAATCAAGAGGAACATAAAGAACATCTTGGAATAGTATTGCAAACGCTACGGGAAAAGTCATTTGTGGTTTGCACCTATGTTAAAGGTGGCAGATCCAGAAAATCCATTCATGGTTTTCACATATGCTAGTAAAGAAGGTGTGGGTGGATCGCTGACCCAAGAAGAAAAAGTTATTTCTTATGAGTCATGGAAGTTAAATTCATATGAGCAGCGATATTCGACTTACGCCCTGGAACTAACAGCAGTAACGCATGCACTTAAAATGTGGTGACACTACTTATTGGGGAAGAAATTTTTTCTATTAACAGATCATTGCATCCTTATGAATTTCTTCAACCAATCTAGCTTAAATGCATGACAGGCCAAATGGACCACATTTTTAAGTGAATTTGATTTTGACATGAAACATCTTAAAGGAAAGGAAAATCGAGTAGTCGACGCTTTAAGAAGAAAAGTACATTGTATTTATGAGGTCCAAATCAGTCAAGTACATTCAAACATTCTGGAGATCACAAGGGAAGCATCTGTTAAGGATCTAGAATACACTTTCCTTTGGTAGCAAAAAAAGGAAGCATTATTAAAAAGGGAACAATCAGATTTCAATATAAATTCTGACAACATCCTCACTTTCAAAGACAAAATTTATGTTCCTAACCAAAACTCTGTTAAACAATTGATTTTGGATGAATTTCATCGGAAACCATGTGTTGGCCACCCAGGTTATCAGAAATTGTTTTCAACCATCAAAAAAGGGTATTTTTGGCTAGGGTTAAGAAAGGATGTTACAGAATACTTGTCCAAATGTTTGGAGTGTCAACTAGTGAAGGCAGAACACCAGCACCCCGCAGGTTTGTTGCAACCATTACCCATTCTGGAATGGAAATGGGAGACAATATCACTGGACTTCATCACCGGTCTACCTCGCACCAGAAAGTAGCACGATTCAATTATGGTGGTAGTAGACAAATTAAGTAAAACTGCTCACTTCATACCTGTGAAGTCCACTTACAAGATTGTGGAAATCATAGATATATTTATGAAGGAAGTCTTTCGTCTACACAGGATGCCCAAGGTAGTAATTTCCAATAGGGATGTGAAATTTACATCCACATTTTGGAAAACCATCTTTTTAGGATTGGGCACTCAAATTCAATTCAGTACCTCTTACCACCCCCAAATAGACGGACAGATCGAATGGATAAATTAGGTGTTAGAAGACATGCTACACATGTTTGTGATGCAGTAGCCATAGAAGTGGGATGATTATCTCCACTTAGTGGAATTTTCATATAATAATGGACATCATGAATCATTGGGCATGAGTCCCTTTGAGGTGTTGTATGGAAGAAAGTGCAGAGTGCCCATAGACTGGAATAATCTAGTTAATAAGCTTGCATTAGGTCCTGACATGCTAGCAGAGATGGAGGAAATTGTCAAAAAGGTTCAACAAAATCTAAGAGCTGCCCAAGATAGACAGAAAGTATATGCAGACAAAAAATGTAGATAATTTCAACTGAGAGACCACATTTATCTAATAGTAAAGCCTTGGAAAGGTTCCTTACAGTGGTGAGGTTGTGCTAAGTTAGCACCCCGATACTGTGGACCCTTCCAAGTCTTGGAATGAATTGGGCCAGTGGCCTATAAGCTTGCACTACCAAGCCACATTCGGGTCCACAATGTGTTCCACGTATCTTTACTAAAAAAATATGTGTATAATCCTCAACACATCATTAATTGGGAAAATATTCAGGTAAATGGTTGGGTGAGATACATGACTTGGATAGATTTTTTTTTCCTTAAAATTAAAAAGGGGTTGTAACTATGAATTGTTTCTTGTGTGTAGGTTGAACCGGAAGGAGAGTTCCTAGTAGAACCTCTTTGTATTCTCGATCAGAGAGAAACCACCTTGCAGAAGCGAGCCATCATCTAGGTTAAAGTGCAATGGAAGCACTTCAGCCCAGAAGAGGCCACCTGGGAGGAAGAGGAATTTATGCAGAAAGCTTATCCAACATTGTTTTCTGAAGGTGGAAAGAACACCAGGGACGGTGTTCGTCTTATTGGGGGGGGAGATGTAACACCCCAAAATGCATGAAATTACTGAGGTTATTAAGTGGATATTTACCATTTGTTACTTAAAAGTTCTATTATATTATGGTGTTAAACATTAAGTAATTGAGGCTGAAAGGCTAAGAAACATATTTTTTATGGTTACCTAAATGGTTGGTAATGATACTGTAACAGAATAGAAATTGTTACATTATTTAAAAGAAACAATTATGGAAAAGTAGTTACCCATATTCCCTATAGGGAGAATTAGAGGGGAAAAAGAAGAATCTAGGAGAGATCCTAGAGTTGGGTGAAACAAACGAGTGGGAGAATTCTCAGCAATAGTCAGAAGGAGTACAGGATGTGAGGTCGGATATGAGTCCAACAACCCAAGGTACTTGACTGTAGCTAGAAAGATTAACTGTTAACCAATGTAAGCGCTCGAGATAGATTTTGGATGTCATTGCTAGACTTGTGGCTAGGAGGAGAGACTTTCTCGAATTATTGGAAAATTGTAGGTGGAACAGATAAGTATTATAGACCGTATCTGCCTAGATTAATACTAGATGGTGAAAATTAAACTTAATGAAAGAGTAAAATTTGTTATTCCTGAACTAACATTAGAATAATTTCTTAAATAGAAAACTATATTTAGAAGGTCAATATCTTGAAACAAAGCATGATTACACAATATAGAAGTACCTTTTGTCTTATATAAAATTTTAAACAGTTTATTCTAATAACTATGGAATTACCAAATGACATAGAAAAAATTGAAAGAAAGTGTTCATTCAATCATTATGGTTCCCTGTTCATGATTATCAAAGGCAAACTTTTAAGATATAGAAGTAAGTCAAGCGAAATGCAGTTTTATTAGAGAATCTATAGAATGACCTATGTACCCTTACAGACTCTATTAAGAATGGTAACAATGTAAAGACAGTATTTATATGTTATTTTGATGTAGGTTTAGGATAGCATAATTCGACTACAACAACCATGAAAATATAGCAGAGTAACTGTTCAAGCAAGTATAATTATCTTAAACTAAATTCTAATCGAATTCCTTTGGAAATGGTCAATCAAACACAACAAATACTTGCATAAATAAAAGAAGGGCCTTCTCAGCCCATAATGCAACCAAGAAGTAAAATAAGATAATTTCATTGCCTTCCCAACATGCATAAGAGGTGAAATAAGTTCAGTAGGTTCGAATACAATAGATTAAACATTCAGGGCTCAGTATAAGTTGACATTACCGGTTCACCTAAGTGGTCCCATAGAAAAATTATGACCTTTACGTAGAAAGAAAAACCCATAAAACCCTCCGTCGACTTCAAAATGAGACTTTTCCCCAAAACTACAAAATTGCCTTACATAATATTCCTTCAAACATCTACACTTAACTAATTAATTACAAATTCAAAACAAAGAAATAAACTCAAGCCTTTTTGTCAGCTAGAAGTTCAACAAGAGACTAAGTCTCTAATCTCAGCCATATGAGTAGTGTTTCTCATAATTTAATTCATTTCGAGAAGGAAAGAATCCAACCTGGAAGAGTCAATAACATCACCATAAGCACTTAAGCTCTGAAGGGTAGTGGCCATTACCAAATCAAATAATCGAAAGGCATTATGTATATACCTGGCATGAAAATATGAGATATTAAATCAGTAAACCTTTTTGGAGAATATTGTAAATCCTTAGAACAAAAAAAACAAATGGGGAGCTCTTATGTGAGAGTGGAAGGTTTTCGTGTCGGGCAACCCTCCTATTTGCCATCCAGCAAACAACATGAGTGATATAAATCTGTGAACTCTAAATGTGGAACAAAACCCTTCAAGCTGTGAAACAGAAAATGATTAGTCTTACGTTCCGTAGCTAAGTCCTAAAATCGGTCATCTCCTACAGCATTGAAGGTGCCATGAGTCATCCCTGTGTAGCTAAGGAAAAGCGTTAAACATTGTGCTAGACCAAAACCTAGTTTTATAGAAATCTTACATTACACGTCAACAAGATAACAGATCACCAACCCTATGGGTTTACCTGACTCCATTTTACTGATGTCGTTTCCATCATATCTCTTACAAGATACAACAGACAAAATGAAACCCTGAATAGTGCAAACCCTCGTAGAGCAGTAAGAACACCAATAGAAGCTGTAACAATGAGCCACACTGATGTCAAGCGCGGGGAGTTAGTTAGGGAATGAAAACCCAAGTCTCCTCTCCCGTTAGTTCGTGAGAACCAGATCAATGGTTGTAATACCAAACAGATGGCTCGAGCAACTTGAACCACTTGGCCAGGGTGTACAGTCTCCTGCCATAGTTCTCTACCATGTGTCTCTGGGTACAAGAGACAAAAAATCAACACATGGGAAAGGACAGAGGGATCACCTCGTGTATCATATGTATTAAAAACCAATCCATTCACCTTTGTTGTAATCTGTGTGAATTATATCGCCATTATAAACTCTTGTAATTTCAAGTCTATGGACTTAATGATAAAAACAATCAATAACTCTGTATGATATAATGAGCCCAAGCCAAATTCCGAGATGGGCATAATTACAACATAATTTTTATTTTATTTTATACAATTTGTAAGTTGGAGTTTAGCTATTACACCTTGATTTCCCATTATTAATTTTTGTTGAAATTTTTCTCCACACAACTTATGAGATGATTATGTTATATAATTGAGTGTCATAATAGATCTATTATATTTTGTAATGCAATTCATATATATATATATATATATATATATATATATATATATATAGATAGATAGATAGATAGCTAGATAAATTTATTTTTCACTTGACAAAAAGATTTTATAACCCTTTAGAAACATTGTAGTTATAGAAAAAATGTCACAACATCTCTTAAAAGAAAACTATTTATAAACTTACTTACCGTTATAATTCCAACGATAGTTGACGAATTTAAAGTTGACTAGTAAAACGGTGATCTTCCATTCCATCAATAGCTCAATGGATAAGAAAAAAGGGCTTTTGTTCGTATTCAAATCTCGTTAAAATAAATGTTCCCTTACAAATATATGGAGAATATAGTTGTAATTACGATGATGTGCAGATATGTCATCAAATAATGATGAATTAGAGCTGATTAAAAAAAAAATTGCCACTAATTCTTATATTTTTTATGGCACAACTTATTTTATCTATACCATCATGCCATTATATATATATATATATCTATATATATATATATATATATATATATATATATAGATATATATATATATATATATATATATATATATATATATATATATATATATATATATATATATATATATATATATATATATATATATATATATATATCTCTTGAGCTTACATAATGTTTGCGATTAGATGATTAAGGCACTCTCAGTGCCCCACCATACAGGCCTATCCCTCTTATGTTTCCAATATATATGTGTGTGTGTGTGTGTGTTACTTATCTCAAGTGTTCTTTCCTTTCTCGCCTGAATTTTTATGGGGTTTAAACCATCCTATCCATTATGTCCATTACACGCATATAACCATACAAAATAAGATAACTATAAATAAGCGAAAGCATGCTTCCATTGAGAAATTTACACAACACAAGGCCAATTAATACCATTTGATTTTAATGAAATGGATTAAGCAAAACATAAAGCTTCACTTGGCTCAAATACTCATGATTTTGGAAAGAAGTTGAGCTCAAAGATAAACACAAAATTTATCAATGTCCCATAAAACCCATAGGAGTTAACCCACTCCTCAAAATCAACAAGGAAATAAAATTTCTTAGCATCAATTCATGCATGAAACACACAGTGAACATTTATACCACAAATTACAGGCACACAAGGCTAGATAAGCAATTATCTTATAAATAATGTTTGGAAACTAAGATTAGGACTTCAAATCTCCACCCAACCTTAGATTGTCTTGCACTACAGGCTATCTTGCAGCCAATCATTCTTGAGCCAATTTCCATAGCTCGAGACATAGTTCTTAAAGGAATAAAATCAATGCTACTAGTTGAAACACATGGAGTCTAGATGATAAACCACCTATAGCCACTAACCCTTCATTCGAGAAAGTTCGATGTAGGCGTTATTGCAAGCATAGAGAGTCTCAGTTTGGTTCAAAAAGAGGCGTTTCATTTATAACATGGAAATTTTCTTAAGTTGGATAAAATAATGTAAAAGAATAGAGAACAATTTTGTATGTAGTTTAATAGTGAGTACATGAATCATTGTTATTAGCCCCAGGACTACAAATGGTGATTCATCAACCCCACAAGTATTTTTATATCTATCTCTTGGAAAGTAGTTTCATCAATCCACAAGCTTCCCAATGAGTTCATGTTGGGTTGTGTTATATTCATTCCATGACTATCCCACGTAGTTAACCGGGGGATTAGAGGGGCAGCGAAGCCCCCTTCATTGCATCGATTATGTAGCGGGGGGGGGGGTGTCACAGGGGGTTTGAGGTGTACTCGTAGCCCCACTTTATGGGGTCTAAGGCAGCGCCCTGGAAAATTTTGGTTTGGACCCTACGTTAGGATAGGCAGACCCACCTATGGTTTTGTGTATGATTTCCGCACATGTTTTTGGATGCGATGGTTTTCGGTCCATGGTATTGGACACGATGGTTTTTTAGTCCATGGTATTGGATGCTTCGACATGTATAAATATGTATTATAACATTGAAAGGAATATAATGAAAAATCAACCTGGTAGTCCCGATTTTTGGATCTAGGGGAAAATCTTCATGTATATGTGTTTTATGTGTTATGCTCTCACATTCTTTATTTTCTATGTTTTAGAATTCGTATGCAGGTAATTTCTATACGAGGTTAAAATCTACATTTGGTATCAGAGAAGTTTTGGCTTCAAGGGGACGCCTTTGTTGTTGAGGGGTTTCGCTCGGGCCTATGGTAGACCCTATTCAGTGGGAGATCTACGAGATCAATTCTGGCGGTGAAAGAAGATGGCTAGTAGTGTAAAGATAGAGATCGAGAAATTTAATGGTTAGAGTTTTGAGATGTGGAAACTCAAGATGGAGGATCTGTTGGTGGATAAAGATCAGTGGATTGCGGTAGATCTACGTACTAAACCAACGGGAGTGTCCAATGAAGAATGGAAGAAGTTGGATCGGAAGGCAAAGATCACAATACAATTGTGTGTCTCAGATTTAGTATTGCTGAATGTATCAGGGGAAGCTACGATGAAGGCTATGTGGGACGAGTTAGGGACTTTGTACCAATCTAAGTCTCTGGTGAATAAACTGTTCCTGCGGAAAAAGTTGTATAACCTGAGGATGAAAGATGGAGACTCAGTGATAGAGCATATGAACGCATTTAATACTGTGGTAAGCTAGTTAGCATTTGTTGATATTAAAATTTCAGATGAAGATAAGTGCTTCAGTTTGTTGTGTTCTCTACTATATTCGTGGGATAGTCTAGTTATTGCAATAGGTAGCAATGCAACTGCCTTGCAGTTTGATGAAATAGTCTCAGCCTTGCTGACGGAGGAGATGAGATGGAAAAATATGGAGAGCCAGAATGGTGATTCCTTGTCTGTATGAGGACGGTCCCAGAATAGAAACAAAAATAAGTCATCGAGTGGGAGATCTAAATCTAGAGGGAGATCTAAATCTCCAGGAAAACCTGTAAAGGTGGTGTGCTAGAAATGCGGAAAGGACGGGCACTACAAAAGGGACCATAAATCTAAAGCTCTTGATAAAGGAAAGGGATCTGATGATACTCCTTCTGCAGAGGCAAAAGCCACCTCAGATGAAGGTGGGGATGTGTACTTGGCTTCTTCAAGTACACATGTAGATCATGAGGCATGGTTGATTGACTCAGGTGCATCCTTTCACTTCACTCCTCATAGAGAGTGGTTCTGCGAGTATGAGAAATATGATGGTGGTGATGTCTTCTTGGGGGATGACAGCAAGGCTAGAATCATTGGTCGTGGAAAGTAAAGTTGAAGCTTCAAGGTGGAAGGATTAGAACACTTCTGGGTGTTCTGCATATTCATGCATTAGCTATAAATTTGATTTCTGTTAGCAAGCTGGATGATGCAGGTGTAAAAACAGTGTTCGAGAAGGATACCTACAAGATGGTTCGGGGAGCATTGGTATTGATGCGGGGATTTTGGATTGGAACTCTGTACAAGCTACAAGGTAGCACTGTTATTGATGGACGCAACAGTTCTGTGGTTCCTGAAAGTGGAGCAAAAAATCTAGTGGTCTCTGGAGAGAAGACCATGTTGTGGCATCAAAGGCTTGGACATATTGGAGAGAAGGGCCTTCGAATACTTCATGGTAAAGGTATGGTAGAAGGTATGAGTAATAGCTCTGTGGATTTTGATTTCTGTGAAAATTGTGAATATGGGAAGTAGAATCGGGTGAGTTATCCCTCTGGTAGTAAGAAGGCGAAACAGATATTAGAACTTGTGCATAGTGATGTGTTTGGACCTGTGAAGGTTCCATCACTGGGTAAGTCTGTGTACTATGTATCATTTATAGATAAGTTCTCAAGGAATACACGGATATATTTCCCTAAGAAGAAATCAGAAGCCTTTGACAGGTTTAAAGAATTTAAGGCTCTCGTGGAAAATCAGATAGAGAAGAAGATAAACGTGTTGAGGACAGATAATGGTGGAGAGTTTTGCAGGAAGGAATTTGAAGAATTCTGTAAGAAGTGTGGTATAGCACGATAGAAGACTACCCCATATACACCTTAGCAAAATGGAGTTGCAAAAAGAATGAATAGGACGTTAATGGAAAGGGCAAGAAGCATGCTCAGTGGTGCCGGGTTAGGATAGGAATTCTGGGCAGAGGCAGTGGATACTACATGTTACCTGGTCAACAAGTGACCTTCATTAGCGTTGGAGGATAAGACTACACAAGAGGTATGGACTAGTAATAAACCCTCTCTTTCACATCTGAGGGTATTTGGATGTGATGCATATGTACATGTTCCAAAGGAGAAATGAACCAAGTTGGATAGTAAATTTGAAAAGTGCATTTTTATTAGGTATAAGGATGGTTTAAAGGGTTATAAGCTTTGGAACCCAGTGACACGGAAGGTTGTGTACAGTCGAGATGTGGTGTTCAAAGGGGTAAAAGATGTTATTAAACATGAATTCCAACCAAAGGATCTTGAGAAGATAGAGTTTGAGCTTAAGGAGGAAGATTCAGACTCTAGAGCAGAGGAGGAATCAGAAGATGAAGAGCCACAAACTCCGGGTGTGAGAAGATCAGTTCGAGAAAGAAGGCAGCCAGAAAGGTATAGTCCATCTGCTTTTTGTTCAAATTTTTCTTTGTCTGTTACTGATGATGATCCCAGAACTATGAAGGAAGCAGTAGATTCAGAGGATGGAAAACTCTGGAAAGAGGCCATGGTTGATGAAATGGCATATTTGCACAAAAATGAGGCTTGGCATCTGGTGGAGTTGCCAGCTGGAAGGAAACCCATTGGCAGCAAATGGGTGTTCAAGAAGAAGATAAATGCAGAAGGAAAGGTGGAGAAATACAAAGCTCGATTGGTAGCAAAAGATTATTCCCAGGCACCAAGAATTGATTTTGGTGATCTTTTTTCTCCTGTTGCCAAGGTAACTTCTATTAGATTACTTTTATTTGTTGTTGTTGCTTTTGATTTTGAGGTAGAACTAATGGATGTGAAGACAAAATTTCTTCACGGGGATATGGAAGAGGAGATCTACATGAAGAAACCTGAAGGCTTTGTGGTGAAGGGTAAGAATGAACTGGTATGTAAGTTAAAGAAGTCACTGTATGGGTTAAAATAGTCAGCAAGGATGTTATATTAGAAATTTGATACATTTATACGGGGAATTGGCTTCACCAGAAGCAAAGTAGATCATTGTGTGTATTTTAAATTAATTGGTGAGCGTGTTATTTATTTGGTTTTGTATGTGGATGATATTTTGCTAGTTGGAAATGACAAAGAAATTATCTAGGATTTGAAGACCCAATTGTCCTCCAAATTTGACATGAAAGATATTGTTGCTGCAAAGTATATTTTGGGCATGGAAATTAAAAGAGATCAAGCAAAGAGGAAGCTCTATTCAAACCAGAGGAAGTATGTCGAGACAATATTGCAAAGGTTTAATATGCAGGATAGTAAACCGGTGAAGGGTCCTATTCTTGTAGGTGTGAGGTTATCTGTTGAACAGTGTCCCAAGACACAGGAAGAGTAAGAGGACATGTCCCATGTTCCATATGCAAGTGCAGTCGGTAGCCTGATGTATGCAATGGTATGTACTAGACCAGACATTGCACATGCAGTGGGACTATTGAGCAGGTTTATGTCAAAACCGGGGAAGGAGCATTGGACAGCAGTGAAGCGGGTTTTCAGGTATTTGTGTGGCACTAGTGATGATGGTTTTTCCTACCAAGGAAGACCAGGATTGGACAGAATGTTAGATATTCTTGGCTTTGTTCATGCAGACTGGGCTGCAGATCTGGATCAGAGAAGATCTACAAGTGGGTATGTGTTTAGCCTATTTGGAGGTGCAGTTAGTTGAATGAGTAAGAAACAATTTGTAGTGGAACTATCAACTACAGAGGCAAAATACATGGCAGCCACTCATGCAAGCAAGGAAGCAGTTTGGTTGCAGAGATTGTGTTCAAGTATGGGGTTAGTACAGGGAGCTATAAGGATAGACTGTGATAGCCAAAGTGCAATTTTCTTGGCAAAGAACCCGACATATCATTCAAAGACAAAGCACATTAATGTTCAGTATCACTTTGTGAGGGATATGATAGAAGACAAAAAGGTGTTGCTCGTAAAGGTGGACACTTTGAAGAATATTTTAGATGCATTGACAAAATCTGTGAGCTCTAAGAAGTTCTCTTGGTGTAGAGAGACAATGGGCATTTCAGGGCTGGAAAAATGACTAAGCTCTCTTGTGGCCCCCTGTGGAAAGAAAAGAACAAGTGGGAGAATGTTGGGTTATGTTATTCGTTCCATGACTAGCCCACGTAGTTAACTAGGGGGTAGAGGGGGGGCGGAGCCCCCCTTCGTTGCACCGATTGTGTAGCGGGGGGGCAGGGGGGGTCACAGAGGGTTTGAGGCGTACCCGTTACCCCACTTTATGTGGTCCGGGGCAGAACTCCAGAAAATTTTGGTTTTGGGCCCTATGTTAGGATGGACAAACCCATCTATGGTTTTGTGCATGATTTTCACACATGTTTTTGGACACGATGGTTTTCAGTCCATGGTATTGGACACTATGGTTTTTCGGTCCATGGTATTGGATGCTTCAGCATGTATAAATATGTATTATAACATTGAAAGGAATATAATGAAAAATCAAGCTGGTAGTCCCAGTTTTGGGATCGAGGGGAAAATCTCTGTGTATATGTGTTTTATGTGTTATTCTCTTGCATTTTTTATTTTCAGTGTTTTAGAATTCATATGCAGGTAATTTCTATATGAGGTTAATACCTACAGTTCATAAGCCTTATGGAAATCCACTGGTCTATTATTATTAGCTAGAAATTCCTCTTTCAATTTCTTTAGCTCACCTACCATTATAGGCATCTTCTCCTTTCAAACTCTATTTTTGTTATTTAGCTTTTATTTTCCTCTTCTACTCATGAATTTTTCTCCCTAGATGACTGACTCCATTATGATGATCCAACTCTCTTTTTCCTTGTGAATCCTCTTTTTTCTTATCCATCCTTCCCTTTGATGGCCCGCTCCTATTTTTCCACATATAGCACACCTACCCTCACTATTGCTACAACATAATTGGTTTCTATTTCCCCACACATTCTTCCTAGGCGAGATTTTATTAGTTAGATCAACCCATTCTACCATTTAATTTTTGTCCTCTTTTTCTTGTGGAATTACCGAAGACGAGGATGGGCTTATCCTTTCTTCCCAAAATAAATTTAAAACACATTCAACCCTATTAAATCATGGTGGTCAACCTCTCATGGTTATCACTAAAGTGACTACGATTCCTCCATTTTTCCAAGAATCCTCCCTCCCCATGCTCTAGAATCTATGTCCAATATCTCAAACATTTTAATTTTAACGAAATGGTTAGATTATTTACAATAGGGTATTAGCCAAAAGGGGTTTCTAAAAACCCCACCCTCTTGGAGGATCATTATCCTTGGTGTTCTATACCTAAAAACAATTACACAACATTCTTAACCCTGAGCATAAATCACTATGAGCTTCATAAGTAAACCTAAGTTATACTAAGATTCACAAAGAGAGTTCACTGGCTAGTAACTCAGTCGATAATATCAAATTTTATAAGATTTGCCACTTTTCAGTGGCTCTTTATCCCTATTTACCATCCTTATTATCTTGATTTTTTTCCTTCTAGAGTGCTTCATGCCTTCGTGTTCGACACTGTTGTCCTTTGCCCTCATTTTCTGGGACGCATCGAATGTGCTTCTGATCGTAATCAAAGATTCTCAAGACCATGTTAAAACCACATTCTTATCTTCGCAACCCCTTCTCCCAGTCCCATTCCTTGAAGTGAGGTAGTTCCTCTTTTGTGCATTCACCCATCTTCCACGTTCAGGATCCCCCTCCCTTCACAAGGTTTCCTTGCATCAAAAGATGTGGATAATTGAGGTCAGTTCCTACCTCAACACCTTCATGCATGTCATGGAAATATGTGGACACTACTACGTCAAATATCACGGCAATGGTCCTATAACTAAAATATTTGACTCTAGCATATTATTGCATCCTTTAATACCTTTATTGTTATTGTTGTTTAACTTTCCAACTAGCACCATTCACCCAAATTGGGAAATTACCAAGCTTTCCTACATCATGAAATGCAATCTCTCATAATATTCATCATAACAAAAGTGAAATGAACATTAGCCATACCTCATTAGCAATTTTTCCCATGAGTTGAACTGTACACTTTTATTTTACATCCTATCACAACAAAACCAACTTAATTCATAACCACACCGTTGTAAATTAGACTATTAAATCATGTTAATAAATTAGAAATTCATTAAATCAAATCAAATATTGATACTTATCTTTGGTTTTTTTATCCCCTCATAATAAGTGATTTTTCATGTCTAGCTAACACTCAACAATTCTCACACAACTCCGTGTATTATTCCACTCACACACACTCAAATGGTTACCTAACCAATCAACATCCAGTAGTGGATGCATTCCATGAAATATTTCATTTTCTCATCTTCTACTCAACACATGCACTACATAGATTGTAAGTCTTGCAAGTATCCAGTGGGGGAGGTGCTCCATGCAATATTCATTCTTTGACTCCCACCCACTGGGTCGACCTCCAAACCCACCATGCACCCAATGAAACATAAACACACAAACACAAATATATATATATATATATATATATATATATATATATATATATATATAATAAAACTCATACTCTTCATGACGAGTATGGGAACTACCAATCCTAATAGTCTTTTGTCAATATGAATATTATCACAGGGCCAAGTATACCCTAATCCCTCATGACATACCTATCCCAAAATGATCACAAGACCAATGGTCCCATACCTTCCTGTCCCAAACACATTGGATAACATAAAACCCTAGATAGTTCCATGCCTTCCTAACCCAAACACATTGTAAAACACCTACAGATATAAAATGGCACAACATAATCACATATGCACATCATACAATGTATACACATTACACAACATCATGGAGAATCGAGATCCTACAACTTATTTGGCTGCATAACCCAGGAAATACCACCTCTAGTGTCTTTCCCACTTTTTGTCTCATGCGCTCATAACCCAAAGCTCACATCTATGGTTCCTTCACCATTCCCATGCTTGTCCCAACATGCATAATATTACACCATTGTATAATATACTAACATAACCTTCAATAATCCTTGTTTACAACCATGATATAAGCATGAGTGCTAAGATCTAATGATAGTAAAATTATAATCGATTAGGGCTTTCTCTTACCTGATTTATTCTTCACACAATCAAGAAAATCATTGGAAAACTTCATCATGTTAGCCCAACAATTTATATATGTATGCATCATATAAATTTAAACAATCATTCTTCCACAAGAGTGATCCTTGACAAGAACTTCTTAGTTACAATGGCTTTACATACATTCAATAAATCTTCAACATATTCATAATTATAACATATATCCACACATTTCAAGTAATATTGGGTTTAGGAAAACCTCCTTTTTCTACCATTTTCATGATTTCCATATCATTTTTCATTACTCCCATGGACCCAACCAACCCACTTGGATGCCATACCATCGTCCACTTATTCCATAGACCCAAACAACCCCTTTGGCTAGCATATTCTTCCTTCCCAACCTTTAGCTACCCTTTATTTCACACCATAGGCTTCACATTAGTCTTATGCCTCTTCTTGTGTTCCTTTCAACTCCTTCCCAGAGATCCGTTTATTTTCCTTCCACACCCAACAAATTCTAAGACTCAAAAAAAAATATAAAAATGAAGGAATAAAAAGAAATGAAAAAGCAACAAAATCCATGATTGTGACACAAAAATTTCACGAAAATAGCATGTAAATGCTCGAATCAATAATAAAAGCAATAAAAATAAATCATGAGGTCAACATTTAAAAGAATTACATGTAAGCATTGAAAAAAATCATACAACAACTCACCTCCGTGAGTGTAGTGTTTACTATGTCCTTCATCATCATATACAAATGTATATATAAAATTTAATCTCATACATTTCCCAAGGTTTTATGGAAATCATGAAGTCTCAATGTCCCTCAAAATAATTCATTGGGGTATCTTTTCAATATATATAGATATATTAAGGAGGTTGAAGGAATTCCCCCTCTTCCTTCCTAGTATTTTACACTACGGATTCATGTCCTTGTGGCTCACAAGGATAGTTTTCTTTATTTTTATGCCTATGGTGACAACTCCTTTCTATGTATTCCTCTTCATAATTACAACAAGAAATCACTTCCCCTTCCCTTTCAACCTTACGATGCCTATTTTTAGCCTTGTAAGTATGACATATTTCCACATTTCATAGGATGAAATTGTGTTGAAGCAATCCTTATATGCTAGATTTTTTTTACATCAGCATGGTGTTCAATTTTTCCTATTCCCTTTACTTCTTCATGAACCTTCTATTCTCTACCTTAAAGCTCTTGAGCACAACCTTCATGTTCCTTAAGGTTTATGTTATTTTAAGAGGTTTCCCCTTTTCTTGTTCTTGATGGACTTTGTCCATACTATGTTGTACCATGCTTTATTTGTGTTGCCATTGAGTCTTTCTATCTGTTGTCACACACACTCAACTCTTAGCACATCGATAATTTATAAATAAATATACTAACTTCCACCTTTCCATTCTAATCCATGAACATTACCCTACATTTGTTCACACACCTTAGAAATCCTTATCAGTCACATGTCTCTAGGCCACAAATTAAACATATACATCAACATCATTTCAAAAACAAAAAATACATACATGTATATATCAACATGTTTACCATCATGTTATCACAAGTTGAAAAATTTAGTCCTTTACTAATACCATCCTCATTAGTTAAATCAAAACAATGTAAACTTTGAAACGAGAACTGATACTATTACCCGTTTCGTAGAGATACCGAAAAATTGACCCGATTTCGAAAAGGGGAGATGCAGAACACACATATGTTTTTTAGAGCATAGTTTTTGGCACTTTAAATAACTGATACGATTACCCGTTTCGTAGGGTTAGTAAAAACATGTTCCGATTTTGAAAAGTGGTGATGCAAAATACACCTCTTTTTTTTGGGAGCATATTTTTGACACTTTAAATCTTCTTATGTATCAAATATAGATATTTGTTTTTAAATATCAGTGATTTTCACGCTAATTTTGAAATGTGTTGATGCAACTTGTTGATACAACATACCTTTTTTTAGACGACCTATTTTTCACACTTTAAAATTTATTATGTCTATTTTTTTTTTAATTATGATTACTTAATGAATTTTCAAGTTGTTTTATTTTTCTTTTTTTAAATGATAATTACTTAAAAATATATATAAAAAAGAAAAAGAAAAAAAGAATAAAAAATGTTAAAAAAAACAATTATCTCATAAACCATAAAAGAATTTGGAAAAGAAAAAAAAAAAAAAAAAAAAAAAACATAAAATTAAGTAAGTAAAAATGAAAAAACTAAAAAAAAAACATTAACAAAAACTAGAAAAAAAAAATAAAAAATAAAAACCAACTAAATTAAAAAAAATAGAAAATTAACCAAAAAAAAAATGAAAAAGCTATTAAAATTAATATTAAAAACATTTAAAAAAAACTAAACAAACAAAAATAAACTCAAATCATCAATGAAAAAACCCAGAAAAATATGAAAATTTTACAAATATATGTCTTTTCAAATTTAAAAATAAAAATAAAAAATTGAACAAATTCTTTTTTATATTTAAAAGAAAAAATTATTGAGAAAAATTATTTTATTTTTTTCAAACAATTATATATATATATATATATATATATATATATATATATATATATATTTAAACAATTTTTTTTTTATTTAAAAAGATATTATTAAAACATTTTAAATTTTTCTTTAAATAATTTCTTTTTTTTATTATTTGAAAAAAAAAATTACCTCTGTCACCTGTGGTAGCGCGGCCCTGGGTGGGGCCGTGCCAGCATGGGCGGTTGGGCGGTGGAGGGGCGATTCAGGGAATGGCCCCTTTGCCCGCCCGGTTGCCCATGGTGGCGCAACCTTGGGCGGAGTGTCTGCATGCAGACCCCTCCACCCAGGGTTGTGCCACCATAAGAGGCTAGAGGTAAATTTATTTATTTTTTTTAAATAAAAAGAATTGTTTAAAAAAATTAAAAAAAAATTAATATTTTTTTTAAATAAAAAAAAAAAAAAAATTGTTTAATTTTTTTTTTTAAATTTTCTTAATAATAATTTTTTTCAAATAAAAAAAAAAAAGTTGTTTAAAAAAAATTAATTTTTTTTTTTAAATAAAAAATGTAAGTTTAATAAGATTTCTTTTTTTAATCAAAAATACTTATTTCTTTATAAACTTTTAATGTTTTATAATTTTTAATTTGAAAAGACATATATTTTTAAAATTTTCATATTTTATTGTTTTTTTTTTTTTTTATAATTTGAGTTTATTTTTGTTTTTTTAGGTTTTTTTAAATGTTTTTAATAGTAATTTTACTAGTTTTTTAAATTTTTTTGGTTAATTTTCTACATTTTTTTAATCTAGTTAGTACGTTCTTTGGTTTTCTTTTTTCATAGTTTTTGTTAATGTTTTTTTATTCTTTTATTTTTACTTAATTTTATATATATAGATTTTATTTTTATTTTTTTTTATTTTCCAAATTCTTTTATTGTTTATAAGATAATTTTTTATTTTTTTAACATTTCATTTTTCTTTGTCTTTTATATATATATATATATATATAGATATATATATATATATATATATATTTAAGTATTCAACATTTTAATCTTAATTTTAGTAGTTTTTAATTATTATTTATATATATTTAAGTATTCAACATTTTAATCTTAATTTTAGTAGTTTTTAATTATTATTTTTTTGTTAATTATATCTATCTATCTATCTATATATATATATATATATTTCTTTTTTTAAATCTATTTTGTTTTTAATTTTCTTTTTTTTTTTAATGTTTTCTTGTTAATGTTTTTTAAAATTTTCTATTTTTACCTACTTAATTTTATAATTTCTTTTAATTTTTTATTTTTTCTTTTCCATATATATGTATATTTTTTTTCTTTTGCCAAAATTTTTTACGGTGTACAACACATATTTTTTTTCCATATTTTTTTAAATATGTTTTTTTACTATTTATTTGTTTATAATTTTTAAGCTTTTTTTTAAAGTTTTTTAACTCTTATCTTTTATAAGTTAATTTTGTTTTTTTTTTTTTTTTAACATTTTTATGATTGATTTTTTTTTTGTGGTGTTTGTTTTTTTTTCTTTTTTTATATATTTGATTTTTTTTTTGTTTTTTATTTTTATTTTATGTTTTGTTTTTAGTGTATATTTTAATTTATGTTTTGTTATTTTTTTAAGCCCTTTCTATTTTGTGTTTTTTCATTGTTTGAATTTTTTAATTTTTAATTTTATTTTATGTTTTCATTATTTTTTTTGAAATTTTAATGGTTTTTCGGTCATGATAAAATATTTTATGCCATTATTTCCAAATGTTGAAATTTTAGCCTTGAAAAAAAAAAGTGTTATCCCAACATCGACACTTTTCATTTTGAGGGTGTTTTTTGCACAAAATTTACCATTGAAAAGAAAAAGTGTTATTTGAACATCAACAATTTTAATTTTGAGGATGTTTTTTTGGACAATTTTTGCACAAAAAATTGGTTTTCACCGCCATTTTTAAAAAGTGTTGAAAATTTACCCTAGAAAAGAAGGTGTTATTCCAACCTCAACACTTCTCATTTTTAGCATTGTTTTTTATTTTTTTACAGGGTTTTTTGGCCAGAGTTCACTTTTTGAGTTTATAGTTCCAGTTTCAAAGTTTACATTGTTTCAACCTCTTTATCAAAAAAACATTATCACTTTTTTTTTTTAAGTTAGCCTTTTAAAATTTAGAAATTAGCCTTCTTGAGAAGACTAATAAAAACAAAAGTCAACCTTTTTCCAAGGGTAACATCAACAAATTAAATCTATCCTCCTACCAATGTTAGAATCCACAATTAAATTTAGCCTCTTCACCAAGGCCATCATTATAAAGTTAGAATGAGCCTTGTACTAAGGCCAACATCATTTATTAAATTCAACCTCTTCGCGAAGGACATCATTACAAAATATTAAATTTACTCTTTTATCAAGGCAAAGAACTACAAAATCTACAACCTTAAAAATTAGTTAGAACGAAACTAACACATAATCATCTATCATCTTTGTAATTCATAATTATCACATTTATAATATTCTGGATCGGTATGCATGCAATGTACAATCCACAATCCACACATAACTACCCAACAATCATAGTAATATAACTAGCACCCACTTACACAAGCAGGAAATCAACATATAACAAACAATCACAGTGCTACAACTAGCACCTACTTGCACGAGTAAGCAATCATAAAAAATACATCACTCTATAATATAGTGACAAAACAAAATATCATGCCCCAAAAGTTCAACACAAAGCCTTTTCCATTAAGCCTTTTCCTTTTATCCCATCTAGTCCAAACTGAACTTGGAGTATTTACCATTACATTATAACTCACACTTAATATGCTATTATATCACCTTATAATACAAATTTTATCTCGAAAGGTTGAGTATTGAATTTTTGTCTCCAACATTATTCCGTAACAAGGCTCCAATATTTATTCCCAAAGGCCTAGTGTTGAAAGCTTTTCTCTAATACCACTCTATAACATAGCCCCTTCCACCAAACAACTCATACTAAGGGTGTAACATTTTATTGTTGTCATTTTCCAGAGCTCCATTATCATGTCACGGAAATGGGGTCTTCAAATTTCACCACTTTTCAAACTTGGTAAGACATAGAATAAACATTGCCATTGTGTGTATCTTATCAAGAGATTTCCACCAATATAATTTTTTCCTTGATTTGTCTCTCAAATAAAATATATGGCCATTTAAAGATTTGGCCAATAATTTCTTACCACACCACCAAGATCTACCATTGTCCACTTATGATCCCCATCTAGTGCCCACATTGCTCACCATCTCACTTCCATGCCATCACATTGGTGACCCATGTGATACGTTGTTCTAGTTATGCCATTGTGGTGCAAGCCACCCATTGACCCCCTTCCTGGCCCATAATACTTTGTTGTCACTTATGATATGGCTCAAGGTGACACTACACACTGTCACCCTATGAAATGAAAGTTTCTATTATGAACTGCAAAACTCTTTGTCTACTGATGTCTATCAAAACTGGCCCCTCGACTCCCTTGCACATATAATGTTCCCTCTTAGGTCTAGTTTCCCAATTCCCTGAGACAACAAAATTTGGGATTTCCTACAAGTTATATTTTACTATCCAAGCCTTTGTATAATACCCCATGTTTATGTACACCTCTAAGGGTATTTCCCAATGGCTTGTGACCCCGACACAAGAATTTCGTTGTTTCCTACTAGAGATACTTTCCTATATTAACCTCTATTTATCACTCCATACCTTTGTACACCTCCAAGGAGATCTCAAGACTAATATGATCTCATGATTACATCATCCTATCCACATGTCCTTCTCAAGGAGCGTCACATGTTACCCAATTGTTTAGGCCACTTTGCCATACCGAACGTGATTGGCACATGCCATGTGGTAGCCCTCCATGGTGCCACATGAGCCTAATTCCAGATCAACTACCATTATGGCCTCACCCCACCAACTCTCTAAACCCTCCTTAATTTAAAGCAAATGAATAGTTTTGTCATATGCTTGTTTGATTGATCAGTGGTCCATAACTCACAGACAAATTGATGTGGTAAATAAAACAAGAGAACTCCCCCCTCTCTCGATGATTTCACAAGGGGGAGGGGGAAACTTTGAGTTGTGGTTCCATTCATGGTTCACAGTTAATATTTGACGACAAACATCTCCCCACTTCAAATTGATAGAATGAGGGGGGCTAAACCTGGGTCTATCTCTTGATATATATATATATATGTTTTTCTGTATATTTATAATGGAAAGCGTCTTCTAACCATGATCCCTCTTGAACTTATATTTGAAAAAAAAAACACTATTTCTCCTGATCTTAATGGGCATTAGGCCTATCCCATACATGGTTCATACACACATACACACAAATCATCATCTCTCCTATGATTATATAATTAAATGGGTGGGGTGCTCTTGGTTCCCTTCAATATGGGCTTGTCCCTCTTGATATATATATATATATATATATATATGATTTCAGGCTTTCTTGGCTTGTCCATTACTACCTACCTCTACTAAGCTTATATGGGATTTAAACAATCTAAGCCATTGCTTTCATTACAAGCACACAACCATACATAGGTATATAAATATAAATAAGAAAAAACATGCTTTGCTCCCAAAATTCGCGAAATACAAGGCCTACTAATAAATTTCACTTTTAATGCAATAGATTGACAAACCACAAAGATCCATCACGAGGGAATACTCAATGATTTTGGATAGTATTTGATCTAAAAAATAAACACAAAATTTAGCAATATCCCATCAAACACGTGAGAGTTAACCCACTCGTCAAAATCAAGAAGAAAATTACACTTTTTAGCATCAATTCATGCATCAAACACACAACAAGAATTTATAGCACAAATAACAAAGTCACTGACCAATCAAGAATTATGACCTCAAAACTAGAAATTTAGCCAAAAAACATCCAAAAAACATGAAAAAAAACCCCAAAAACAAAAAGTGTTGATGTTGGAACTACATATTTGGGTTCGTGGTAAATTTTCAACATTTTTTAAAAATGACTGTAAAAACATTTTTTTTGCCCAAAAAAAGTTAAAAAACACCTTGAAATGAAAAGTGTTTATGCAACTTGACAGTGCATCAACACTTTCATTTTTGTTAAAATTTCATTTTTTTCAAACAACTAAATTTAAAGCTAAATCATTATTCAAAAAACATGAAAAAATACCCCAAAATAAAAATTGTTGACACTACATTAATGGCTTTTTGCTTCTTTATCTCTCCTAAGTACATCTCCCCTGCTCTGATTATCTATGGCTGCTTGAATTTTCAGGGTTGTTGCTAAATTGAAGACACTGGAAAGGCTCGAGGGTTCCTATTTTGTATTTGAGATAAAAAAAATTATATTCTGACAACCAACCCACGAACATTGATAGCCTTTTTATTTACTATGACATCTTTCTTTCTTTGATGCCTCTACATTGTGCAAACGATTTTGGGATTTTGGATAGTGTCTCAGGTTTATGGGTTTTATTTCAGATAGTCTCCTTAATGAATTTCCATTGGTTTGGGCTATTATGGGGAAACCGTAGGAAGAAATTCAATGATTGGAAAGTAGCCCTAGTTTCCCAAGGATGTTGGATTTTGACAACAAAAGGATATACACCATTGTGACGGGGTTGGGTAAGCTCCATGAAACATACCTGATTGAAGCATACCTAATTATTTGAGTCTCTTGCTTAATGTCAAGTTGTATCATGTATTTTCATATTTATAGGGTTAAAACACTTTTGGTATCGTAAGGCCCCCGCCTCAGGCTATCTCTCTATGTGCTAGTGGTCAGTTTGGTTGGATTCCTAGTCGACAATTCATGTGACTCTCATATTTTGGTTTGTTGGTATTACATGTGGTCTACAAAAAAATCTCATGGAAAGATCCTCGCGCGTAGAGGGAACTCACGTAAGGGTGGCCAATATCATAGTTTTAGCAGTGAGTGGGGTTGAGGCATTGGGAAGTCCGAACCTTGATGGGCCATAAATCGAGGGTGTGACAACATCACTGGGAATTTGAGGGTAGCGTGTACGAATTATCATCTTAGCACACCTCCCTCTATCCATTAGTTAATTTCTAAATGCAAATCAGAGTTAAAACAACAGGATGAGAATACCTACCTAGACTTAGAGGAGTGGCATACTTTGGTCAACGACCCAAGCCATTCACCAGGCAGGTTTACTCAATTCCAGCAAACAGTTTATTTATATAAGATTATGAATAATATTATGGAAAAATCAATGGTGTCCATCTTTGTTGGAGCACCCAATCCACATATAGAAATGTAGGAAATTCATAGAGAATTTCAACTTATCTAGCATCAGATTCAGCTTCAAAATTCCCACCTCTCCTGAATTGAGAAGCACATCTCGTGCCTCCCTTAGACAAAACTACCATGATCCCAGTGTTAGACACTTGGCACTGATGGACTCCTCGGATGAGTAAATGGACACTCAACACAATCAAGTTTTGCTAAAAATTTTTGATGTTCACATGAAAGCTTTACAAACGTTTAGTTATAGCAGTAGGTCCATAGCTATTGGGTGTATTAAAGATGTTCAGACTTATAATACATTGCTAGAAAATTTAAGACTTCCAATTTTGGATGGCTTATAATGCAGTTAGATGGGAAACAAAATTGGTTTCATAATGGGCACCTTGAGGCCATCTAATCATGTTGGATATTGCTGTAACTTGAATCTTTTTTTGAAAGGAAATAGAAAGGAATTTCCAATCTTACAAAAAAAATACATTATAGAAAAACATTGGGAGATAAACATAAAACACAAACCTTAAAAACACTTAAAAGAAGCATCTCATGAGGAAAACAAAGAAGATGAATAATACAAATAGAATTTTTTTTCAAAATCTCCATGAAAAGCATCAATATTTTCAAAAAATATCTATATTTAATATATCAGAAAATTGAAAGTGTCAAAAATAAACCCAAAAGAAAATATTTATGAGGCACTAACATTTTTCAAAATTGGCATAAAAATCACTCACGTTTAAAAAATATATATACATACTTAATACATAAGAAAATTTAAAGTGTCAAACATATTCTCCAAAAAAATATGTATTCTATATATCGACTTTTCAAAATCATTTCTTTAACAACCCCTTAAAAAGTGTTGATCAGTACAATTCATGGCTGATTAGAAATTATGTTAGATTACAAGCATAAAAGGCTAGATAATCACCTATATTATAAAGGAATTGTGGAAACTAATAATGACACTTAAACTCTCCATCCAAGCTTAGATTGGCCTACACTGTAGCCTTTATTAGAGTCAATCATCCTTGAGCTACATTTTAGAGTTTGAGGAAGAGTGCTCAAAGGAATAAAACTAATGTTGTTAGTTGAAAACAGAGAGTCCAAAGGCTATACCACCTCTGCCCACCAACGACTCAATAAGGAAAATTGAAAAATGGGGGAATTCAAAGACTCCTTAGAAACTCTTGATTCATTACTTATATGTAGTGATCAAGGCCTTTTCGCTTAGGCTCTAAAATATCCTCGGTTGTTACACCATAGGGCCTTCAATTCAATCAACCCTGATGCACTGGTTCTTGCAAGCACAAAGATTGTCAACTTTGTTCCCATAGAGGAGTTTCATTGTTAACATGGAAAGGTTCATCATTTCAATAAGCTATTATAGGAGCATAGAGACCACCTCTCTATGTAGTTCAACACAGGGTGCAAGTACCGCTATTATTAGCCCTATGGTGACACCTAGTGGTTGATCAACCCCATAAGTACATGTGTATATCTCTCTTCGAGAATAGGTCCATCAGTCTGCAAGCATCGCAGTGGGTTAATCATCCTTATGGCAAGCCACTACTCTATTATTCTCATCCAGAAACACATCTTCTAGTTTCATTACCTCGCTACAATGAGATCCATCTTCTCCTTCCAAACTCTCTCTGCAATATTTTATTTTAGCGTTCCCCCCGTACTCATCAAATCCTCCCATTCATTGATTTACAACATTCCAATAACCCACCCTCTTGATATTCATGACTCCTCTTCTAATTAGTTTGTCCTTACCTTTGTTGATCCACTACTGCATTTACACATGTAGCACACCTTCCCTCACTATTATTGCAACCAAATTGGTTTCTTATCCTCCGTGCATTGGCTAGCACAACCCATTTGACCATTTCATTTTTTTCCGCTTTTACTTGGGGAATTTATCAAGAGGATCATGGGAACATCATTTTTTTCCCATTTAAACTTGAATGTATTTATCCCCATTAAATAATGTTGGCAACCTCTCATATTTGTCATTAAAGTAACTAGGCTTCCTCCATTTCCCTAAGAACCATCCCTCTCGAAGCTCTAATATTTGTGTCCCATATCTCAATCATTTTATTTATAACAAAATGACTATATTATTTACAATCGCGGATTATCCCAAAGGGTCTGTCAAAAATCCAGTTCAGTTAGATAAGAATGATATTAAATAAAACGGCTGTACAAAATTAAATGCATCCATTTCATAGTACAACTAAAATGTAATTTAATACTTGATATTCTTTTTTAATTAAATATTAAAATATTCCTAAAATTTAGGATGCCGTGTAAAGGAATCAATCACATCTTATATCCCAAATGAAGTTTTCATTTGTTTCCTTGATTAAGAAAGTGTGGCACTAAACCACCGTCACTGTTCACATCATGGAGGTTATCCTACCCACATAACCATGTTCCGTCGAGGCTATAAAATAGGGCATCCTCACTAATGATAACAATAAAATTTCACATTAGAATGGATTACAATTTTTAGAGGTCATATTATTTCATATGAGGCAGCCATGATGATCAGGGCATTTTCCTTTGGTTTATTTGAAATGTTACCGGTCCTCCTGGTGGGTTTAGAGATTACACCCTTGAAGGTGATAAGGGTGATATTAGAAAACGAATTTCACATAAAATGAAATGCATATTTTTCATAATACAATTCAAATGTATTTAATTAATTGACCTTAAATCAAATATTGAAAAAATCTTAAAATTTCATATTTTATTATGTTTAACAAATTTTGAAATACAGAAATATTATACAAATCATATTAAAAATAAAATTGTTTTCCAGAAGAAAATTTTTTCCCAAACAAAATGAAATTTACATCTATTTCATAATAGAAACCAAATGAATACATCCATTTCATAATATTAAAATTAATTGACTTTATTTTTTAAATCAAAGCCTAAAATATTGAAGATTCTACTATATTTAACAAATTTTAAAATACTTAAATCTAGTACAAATCATATTAAAAAGAAAATGGTTGCACAAAAAAATGAAATGTGTCGACATACTTCATGATAAAAATGAAATGAAATACATCCATTTCATAATATTAAAATCTCATCCAGTTGGATTAGAATGTGATTAAAGCAGAGAATGTAGTGGTAAGAGTAATTTTCAAAATGTAATGGTTCATGAATGAATCTAAAATGAAGCTTTTTCTTGTTTTTTGTGTGACTAGAAAATAATGTCACATAGGTTATCGTACTGAGAAAACCATACGCCACAAGGGCTATCCAAAGGGGGGCATCCTCACCATATTAATAACCCTTGGAATTTGTATCCAACACTTGTCTAATAAGCTCCATATTGACCCCTCAAACCCCTTGCACATATTTCATCCACTCTTACGCCTTGTGATCTGATGTCCTAGGACAACAAATTCTAACATAGTCTGTCGAGTATCTTTTCATATCTCTACCTCTGTCTATCGCCCTGTGCCTGTGTACGTCTAGTGGCTTGGAACCCTGGGACAATAGCTTTTTTGTTTCCTATCGAATGTATTTGCTATCCCAACCTTTTTTATTGTCCCATTCTTGTCTACACCTCCACTTTGCCATTGACACTAATATGATGTCACACTCACATCATCCTATCCACATGTCTTTCTCTAGGAGTGCGACATGCCACCCATTTTTTTAGGCCACCTAGCCCAACCAAAATCCACTAGCACATGCCATGTGTCACCCCTCCATGGTGCCACATCACCCTAATTCCACATAAAATATCCCTGTGCCTTAGCCCCACCATGTCTCCAACCCCTTCTTAGTTTAAAAGAAATGAATATTTATCTCATCGACTTTTTCTATCGATAAACAATCTAGAATAGACAAACAAATTGACGTTGTTAATTAAAAAGATAGACCCTCTCCCTCCCTCGCTATTATTAAGGGGGAAAAGCGAGGAGGGGTATATTAGTTATGGTTCTTTCCATGGTTCCACACTTCAGATTAGAGGATGGGCCCCTCCCCATCTCAAGTTGAAAGAAGGAGGGGGTGGATGCGGGGGAACCCCATGAAGTATGGATGGAAACAAGGTGTCTCTCGTCGAGAGTCCACCCATCAAGGTTTTATATGAACCCTTGGTGCATATGTATATATGTATGTACATATTTATTTATGTATGTATCTATGCATTTATGTATATGTATGTAAGTAAATTTATAGTAAAAATTGCCTTCCAACATTGCCTATTATGTTTCCCCTATTGAACTTATATTTCATAGAAAACATTATCGCTCCTGAACTCAATTGGAATTGAGCCTAGCCCATACATGGTTCATATATATATATATATATATATATATATATATATATATATATATATATATATATATATTCTGAAAGATTTGGATGGATATGTCTGTATGGAAGGTCACTCATTGCACCCCATTCATTTAATATGTGCGTGTGTGTGTGTGTACATACATACATACATACATACACACACACACACACACACACACACACACACACACACACACACACACACACACATATATATATATATATATATATATATATATATATATATATATATATATATGAGTTGACGCTTAGTTGACTCGACCGTTGGAACCTATCTCTCCTAAGCTTATATGGGGTTTAAACCTTCTCAGCCAATGTTTCCATTATAGGCACACAGACATACATATATATAAATATAAATAAGGAAAATAATGATCCCCTTAAGCAATCCACATAGCACCAGGCCTACTAGTATCATTCATTTTTAATACAATAGATTGACCAAACCACATCGATTCACCGATATTGAACACTTAAGAATTTTAGATAGAAGTTGAAATTCAAAATAAACAAATAATTTAGAAATTCCCCATCAAACACACATGATTTAACCCACTCCTCATAATCAAGAAGGATATAACACTTCTCAACATAAATTTATGCATCAAGCACACAATGAGCATTTATATTAAAGGTTACAAAGGATCAAGGCTAGATAAGCAATTATGTTATAGAGGAAGTTTGGAAATTGAGATTGGGGTTTCAACTCTCCACCCAACCTTAGATTTTCCTACACTTCATCCTTTCTTGGTGCCAAGCCTAAGGAAGAGTTTCATAAGGAACAAAACCAATGTTGTTAGTTGGAAACGGGGAGTCCAAAGGCTATACCACCTATACCCACCAGCAATTCAAGGAGTCAAACAAGAAGTATGGAAATTCAAAGAGTCAATAGGAAATTTCAATTCACCACTTACATGTAGTGATCAAGGAATTTTCTCCAAAATTTTTAAAATATTCCTCATCTATTACACCGCACGATATTTAATTCAGTCAACCTCGATGTAGGGGTTCTTGCAAGCATAGAGAGTATCAACTCGGTTCCCATAAAGGATTTTCATTTTTAACATGGAAAGGTTCACCAAGTCAATAAGCTACTATAGAAGCATAGATACCACTTCTCCATATAGGTCAATAGTGAGATCAAGCACCATCATTATCCACCCCATGGCTACACCTAGTTGTTCATCAACCCTAGAAGCACGTGTGTATATCTCTCTTGGTAGTAGGTTCATTAATCCATAATATTCCTAGTGGGTTCATTAGCCTTATGGAAAACCACTTCTCTATTATTCTTGGCCAAAGATCCCTCTTTTGATTTATTTAGCTAGGCTACTACAAGAGCCATCTTCTCCTTCAAAACTCTCTTTGCATTATTTTGTTTTCATTTTCCTCCTTTACTCATGAATGCTACCCCCTCAATGATTGGATCAATGAAAATGCATTATGGAAATATTTACATCTAAAATGGGCCTCCTAAGGAATATTATAAAACAAAAATGGAAATAATAAAATAATATTAGATTACATCATCATCTTTTGGAGGGAAAAAATAAAAAACTACTTTTTCAGCTCATATTTTCAACTTATCTCCCTATGTTTCTACTCAAATTTTGAGTGGAAGCAATCAATGGAAACATAATTTAATTCATCATCGAAGGAGTACCCATGTTGCATACTTTCGATGGACCCTCCTACACGAAAACTGAGAAATACATGAAAAAACATTATTGCAGTCACATGCTTTGATGTATTTCTCATTTTTATTGTAGAATGGTCTATCGTAAGTATTCAACATGGGTACTGCACAGATGAGGAATTAATTTTTGCATCCAACGGGTGTTCCCACTAGAAATTTGACTAAAACTGTAGGAAGATAAGTTGAAAATACGAGATGAAAAAGTAGTTTTCTAATCTTTTAAATTTATAATATTTTTACTTTTTAGCTCAAAAAATGGTGAATCATATGCCATGGTCGAAATCATCATATTTAATGCTATTGGTTCTTATAAAGTGTATTTTGGTTGTACATTTTTGTTCTCAGGCCCATTTTAGACGTCAAAATTTCTTTAATGGAACCCCCTCTTGCTATTTCTAACTCCTTTTTTGCTCAATTTGATCTTCCCTTTTCTTATCCACTCCTATGTTTCATGTTGTACCACACCTCCCCTCACGGTTGTTACAACCAAAATGGTTTCTTGTCCCCATTGCATTTTTTCTAGACGAGTTTTCCTTAACTAGCACAACACATTTCACCATTTAATTTTGATCCTCTTTTACTTGCGGACATTCCCAATAATTGCATGGGCTCATCCTTTGTTCTCCGCTTGAATTCAAAACGTAGTTAGTTGCATTAAATCACATTGGTAAGCCTCTAAAGAGTATCATTAAAGTAATGAGGTTTCCTCCATTTCTCCAAAAATCCTCCCTCCTGAAGCTCAAAAATATATGTCCATTATCTCATTCATTTTAATTATAACAAAATTACTATATTATTTACAATTGGGGATCATCCCAAAGGGTTTATCACAAATATAGCCAGTTTAAATACCAATGATACTAAATGGAATTGTTTCTTACAAAATTAAATACATCCATTTCATGATTCAATTGAAATATACTTTAAGAATAGACTTTATTTTTTAAATTAAATATTAAAATATTCATAAAATTTAGGATGTGTTGTGAAGGAATAAATGCAAACAAGGTTTTGTTTCTTTCTCTAACTTACAAATTGTGGTTGTAAACCACCATCGTCGTAGAAGTCATGGAGGTTATCCTACCCACACAACCATCTATACCCAGGGCTATAAAATGGGGCATCCTCACCAAATTGCTAAGGATTGCAATACAATTTGGCTTTTGGAGGGATTATTATTATTGTTAGAGGTCATATTATTTCGTTTGAGGTATCCATATTGACCACGACATTTGGCTTCACTTTAGTTGGAATGTTACTACTCCTCCTTGTTGGTGCATATATTACAGATTACAACTAGAATACAATTGAAATATATTTTAATAATTGACTTTAATTTTTTAAATCAAATACTAAAATATACTTAAAATTTTATATTCTATTATATTTAACAAATGTTGAAATACTAAAATCCAATACAAATCATATTAAAAAGAAAATACATCTACTTAGTAATAGAAAGAAAATGAAATACATCCACTTATAAATATTTAAGTTAATTAACTTTACCTTTTAAGTCAAATCATGAAAGATTATTTTATATTTAACAAGTTTTTGAATACTGTACCAATCATGTTAAAAAGAAAATTGTTTCCCAACAAAATGAAATAAATCTACTTCATGATAAAAACAAAATGAAATACACCCATTTCATCATATTAAAATATCATTGAGTTGGATAGGAATGTGAGTAAAGGAGAGCATGTAAATATAAACAATAATTTTGAGAATGTGGTTGTCTTACAAGATAGTTCTCTGGTAAATCACATGTAAATTTTTAGAGTAAACAAGTTTGGAACTCACTCTGGTTCATCATCACAACATAGATTGTTCATGAATGAATCCAAACTTAAGCTCTCTTTGTTTGTTTATCTGACTCGAAAAGGGTGGCAGGAAACCACCATCTTCATTGATGCCACGAATGTTATGATACGTGCATAGCCATGTGTCGCCAAGGATATAAAACAAGGGTGTGTGATGACAATAGAGTTTTATATTTGAAGAGATTATTATTATTAATAGAAGAGTTGATATTATTTCATTTGAGGGAGGCATGAGGAAAAGGGAATTTGCAACTTTTTCTTCACCTCTAATGTTACTAATCCTCATATTTGTGGTGGGTGCCTAGTATGGACCCACATGGACACGTGTAACGTAGGGCCAATCCAACCTAGAAGTCTAGTTTTTGATGTTGTCGGAGACGTGTTAGTGATGCTCAAAGAAAACACGCCCATGTGTGGATAAAATTACAACACAATGCTCGGAGTCGAATCCACATATGTCTATGGGCAAGAAGAGGGTGATTCTGAATCTTAACCTTTTAGTGTCTACATATAGTGCCTCTGTAGCCTGGGTAGATCTATCTTCCAGTTTTGCAACACTTCTCTCTCTGCCAAGGTTGAATGTTCCCTCACCTATAGTTATCTTCTAAAATATTGACCAATACAACTTTCAATATCAATACTGAATAATGCATCTAACATCTCTATTTAAGTAAAACCCTAAGGAACCTCTCATCTATGCATGCATATTTCTTGCTTCTTTTGTGATGTGTTGGTATCTACTTATTTTTCATCAATATAATGAATTGTTATAGTTTCCAAATCATCATCTACAATTGTGTGCTTAGTGTAGTTTTCAAAATAAAGGTTGAGTTATAGTTGAATAGGAGTCATTGCTATTGCTATTATTGATAGAATTTTGTCTAACAAAAATCTGAATTAATAAAATATTATTTCCTTGTTTTTTATTTTTTCCATGTTTAAGGTATTTTCTTTTTGTTCATAAATATACAAACTAATATGATAATATTATTCTCTATTTTTTTCTATGTTTAAGGTAGAAAGTACTTCGTCATAAATAAACAAATTGTTGTGCAGTCATCTATTTCATTTGCATGACTTGACTACTTTTGCTTTCATTGTATTCAATTAGGTTTCATCAAAGATGGAATGATTTTGAGATGTTGAAAAGTTGATTTGAGTGAAATTTAGTCAACCAGATCAACCCTTATAAACAGGGGTTGAATATAATTTAGTCTTGAGTATGATTATTTTAAATTTTTGTTTTGTTTCTCGTAGTTATTTTTAATTTCTGTTATTTTTTACTCCTTGACTTGCTACCAATAGTTATTTTTCTATGGAGCAGCCGTAACATTTTAAATTCCTGTAAAGTATTACTTTAGTACTAACCAATCTATTTATTTTCTTGACATACTATAATGGTGTTATGTTTATATACAAATCCAATATCATGGATCATATCATATGTTTTTGTTAATTTAAAACGAATAATGGATTTTTTTTCGGAGACAAGAATATTATCCACCTCATTATACATGTTGCAAATTCATTTGATTTTGTTTTATGTTTATATACAAATCTCATATAATGCTTCATATTAGATGATTTGTTAATTTAAAATAAATAATGAATTTTATTTTTTATTTATTTTTACAAGGGATACCATTACCTCATTCTATTGCTTAACATGAATAATGACCTTTATTTTGGAGACGAAACATACTATCACCTCATTCTTGATGTTCCACAATCAACCAACCAGTTAATTAATTGATGATGGGTCTTTTGCTAATTCATCGGGTTTGATGGTGTCAAAACCATAGGGTATTTAGTGGTTTCTACACAGGTTGAAACGAGATAAATAGATAGAGGAGGAATGGTCTGTTATAGAGTTTTATGAACCCAACGGTTCGGACTACCAAGTGAGTCCATCATCAGGGGATGCGTGAATAGATATTCTAAAGATATTAATGATGTATCCATGAGCTATATTTTAGGGTATATATATATATATAGGTTATGAAAGAAATAATCTAAGAAATTTGGTCAGCCATTATCCGATTAGTTTGTTAATATTCAAATTTTTATTTTCATTTATTTATTTATTTTATTTTATATTTTTTAATTAATTAATTAATTAATTAATTAATTAATTATTAATTAATTAATTAATTTAAATAATTAATTAATTTGTTTAATGAATTAATTAAATTGTTAAATTAATTCTGTATAATTTTATATCTAATTCCTAGTGTTAATTTCCAATTGTTTTAATTTGAGTTATTACGACTATATGCTTAGTTTAAATTCATATGTTACTATAATATTATAATTAATAAATTTTGATATTAGTTTATTTTAATATTATCAAATGATTAGTTATGAAATAATCAATTATTTATTTATTTGTTTATATTTGTTTTTGTTTTATTGTTTAAGGAGGATGTTAGATAATGTTTCCATGTTGTTTTGATTTTGATTTTATTAATTTTTTAATGAGAGAGGAGGGATTAAATTATTAAAAGGGATATGAGTTAATTATTGATTCTTTAAGGTTTCAAGTAAAGGTTTCCAGGTGTTGCTTAGTTTTAATCCATCGTAAGCAACACCTGGAAACCTTTACTTGAAACCTTAAAGAATCAATAATTAACTCATATCCCTTTTAATAATTTAATCCCTCCTCTCTCATTAAAAAATTAATAAAATCAAAATCAAAACAGCATGGAAACATTATCTAACATCCTCCTTAAACAATAAAACAAAAACAAATATAAGCAAATAAATAAATAATTGATTATTTCATAACTAATCATTTGATAATATTAAAATAAACTAATATCATAATTTATTAATTATAATATTATAGTAACATATGAATTTAAATTAAGCATATAGTCGTAATAACTGAAATTAAAACAATCGGAAATTAACACTAGGAATTATATACAAAATTATAGGGAATTAATTAAACAAATTAATTAAATAATTAATTAATTAATTAATTAAAAATAAATAAATAAATGAAAATAAAAATCTGAATATTAACAAACTAATCGGATAATGGCTGGCCAAATTTATTAGATTATTTCTTTCATAACCTATATATATATATATATATATATATATATATATATATATATTATATATATATATATATATATATATATATATATATATATATATATATATATATATATATACCCTAAAATATAGCTCATGGATACATCATTAATATCTTTAGAATATCTATTGACGCATCACGTGATGATGGACTCACATGGTAGTCCGAAAGGTTGGGTTCATAAAACTCTATAATAGGTCATTCCTCCTCTATCTAAAACTATCCTCACTTATATGGATTCATTATTTAACGAGATAAATAGATTTGAGAAGAGCCCTTTCTCATTCAAGGACTTGTTATTTACTCCCTTATCAACCAGGAGAAACTTATTTGATTATGCCAAGTGAATTTCTAGAGAATTTTTGGGTTAAAAATAAGTGTACATTCGTCTTAGCCCTGTAATCTATCGCAGTGTCAAAAAAATGAAATATCTCTAAGTATAATACCCTTTTACATCGTAAAACATGAAAAATGGTTGTAGAACCATATAAGGTTTAGAATTCAAAGGATTTTATCCCTCTTCATGGTCATAGATAGAGGGTTATAATGGATATATGTTGGTTATTTTTATATATGAGTCCATATACACCATGTATATGGACATAACTACACACCAAACTAGATCCATCTTAACTTTGGATCTACCAAGAGTCAAGATATCAATTCTATTTTCATTATAAAAGAGGTTTTTATATCAAGACATTCTCTCTGCACTTGGAGATATAATCCATCTTGGCACTTGTAACATCCAAAGTAACATAGATATAGAATGGTTTAATTTGGTCCTTTAAATTGACTATATTCCACATGAATACCATGGGTTAATACCATGGGTTATCATAAAACTAGAGCTCAAATTATTTGTTTATATTTATATTTTATTTCGACTAAATGTTTATAGGACAATACATTACAGTATGTTACGTATTTCTATTATATTAGAGCACCCCTCCTATGTTGCAATGTTTAAATTATGAATTAAAAAAACTATTCATTTTACATCACTATATATATATATATATATATATATATATATATATATATATATATATATATATATATATATATATATATATAGATATAATGTGACTATTAGGTATAAGGCGTGGTTTATATTGGAATTGGACTTGAGGAATTTTAAATTTTGAAATTATTAATGGCATAAATTTTGATAATATGAAAATATTCTTCATCTAATACTTGATCCATACATGGTCGAAGGGATAATATAGAAGGTATGTCTTTTTTTCAGTTCCTTTGTTCGACTCCTATCTTTAGTTTATCAAAAATAATTAACATAAGATGAAACTCATTATAATTTATTAAAAAACATTTATTAAATATTTTATAAGTGTTAATAATTTTTCAATTTTAAACCCATGAATAAAGGTTTGAGAACTGTTTTGTTTTTCTAGGTAGCAGTTGTTTTAGATAAGGCCAACTGCTGCATTATTTCGAACCAATCAACACACCTTGATCACCATGAAGCAATCACCAATGTTTCAATAAGTGTTTTCAATTATTTCATTCACTCTTCTTGATTTTAGATTTCCACTCTGATTTATGATGGATCTTGATGCTCTTGGAGTACACTGTTGGGTCCCTATAATACTAGTGATTACCCCATTACTATTGTAGTTATACCCCTTATTTATATTTTTGTGCCCCTATTACCCCCATATTGTTATTTCTGTGCCCCTTAGAATCCCTCTATTGTTATTTTTGTGGCTTTATATTATTATTGTTAGGTCGGCTGGATTATATTGTGACTCCTTAGACTCCTATATATAGAAAGAAGGTTTTGCCATTTGTATCATCCAAGAATTGTTCATTTATGTAATGTAAAGGAGGTTGCCCCCTCGAAGAGGCTGAATTCTAAGGCGTTGATCTTTCTTTTATATCTTTTCTTGAGCTGGTTTCATAACATTTGGTATCAGAGCTTTGGATTCTAGGGTTTCGCTGCTCCAAACAGGTCATCGTGGAATTTTCGCTATAACGTTTTTTCTGTGACGTTTCAGAAGTTGCAAAAAAAACCCATTTGAGAAGACATCGCGCTGAACCTTGGGTCTGAATTTCAGAGCATTTCGTGCGATATGTTCGGAGATATGATCTGAGGAAGTTGGTCTTTTTGCAGACTCCTGAATTACATTCAAAACAGGTGACCTGGGGAAAATCGTCATAACTTTCTTTCTGAGCATCGGATTGAAATTTCGTAAGAAGGTACAGAAAGAGGACGGACTGTAGTTTTCTTGTATATATGTTTCAGAGTCAAAGGTTGAAACAGTGACACGTGGCACTTCGTACAAGTTGCTCTACTGAACTAGTCTATAATCAAGTCACTGTGGGAGATTGTGCATAACTCTTTCTTGGAGAATCCAATTTGGATCAGACTAGTGGCATTGGAAAGAGGACATAGAAGGCTACTACAAGTCACAATTTTAGAACTGGATGATTCGAAATTACAGAGATACATCAGATTCAATATCAGGCTTCTACAAAGTGAAAAAAGGTGTGTAGTTTTTTTTTAATTTTTGCATAAGCTTGGTTTGAAGGAATTCAAAGGGCATAGTAAAGCATTATTATCGGTAACTGATGCCCCGAGGAAAGAAAATGCAAACACCTAGTAAGGAACCTGAAAGCTCTAGCATGACTCATGAAGAAGAGGAAGAAATGCTACATGATATATCAAAATTACAAGAACAAGTGCAACAAATGTCACGCTCACAAAAGCTAACAGATGCTAAGATAAATGGCGTGGAATCTAAGATAAATGGCATGGAATCTAAGATAAAGGGCATGGAAGCTAAGATGGATGATTTGAAGACAGATTTGAGGACAGATTTGAAGACAGACATGGCAGATTTGAAGACAGATTTGACAAATTTTCTACAAGAAATACTTACTAATGGTGAAAAGGTAGTAAAGGAAACTCATGATGAGAACAAAAGAAATGTTAATCATGATTCCATAGACTCTAATGTTGGATCGAAGACCCACCATGTTCCAAAAATCGATATGAGGAAGTTTGATGGCAAGGATCCCGCCACATGGATATTACAGATGGAGCAATTCTTCGATCTCAATAATGTGCAAAACACACAAAAGGTACGTATGGCAACTTTATATTTGGAACCAAATCAGTTTGTATGGTATCAATGGCTTTGCTCTCGTAAACAATTTATCACTTGGGCAATTTTTACGAAAGAATTGATAGCACATTATGAGGATACAAAAAGCAACACTTTTTTTAGCCAATTGATAAGTCTCAAACAAAAGGGTTCAATAATGGAGCACATTGAGGAGTTCCAAAAATTGAACATAAGGGTAAAAGATATTCCAGAGGAGCATAGGATTGATGTGTTCATAGGGTCTTTAAAGGATAATATCCAACATGATGTGCGCCTTTGGGAACCTGATTCATTAGAGAAGGCATTCAGGTTAGCAAGAAAAATGGAAAGCAAAATTATGGCAACTAGGAAGCATACCATTCACAACTATAAAGACGGAAGTGTTGTTGCCCATAGTCTTCCACAACCTACAAGGTTGACACCACAACAATTGGAAGAAAAAAGAGCAAAAGGGCTTTGTTACAATTGTGATAGCAAATACACAAAAGGTCATAAGTGTGCTGAGAAGAAATTATTCTACATAGATTGTGAAGAGGAAGAAGAAAAGGAGCAAGAAAGGTCAAAAGAAGAGGATATATTCCAGGAACAAAGCCTAGATGAAGAACAAATAAATCCGACCATATCTTGTAATGCATTGGCGGGAATTACCACTCCTCAAACCATCAAGATAGAAGGACAAATCAAGAAGAAAAAGGTAATAGTGTTGATTGATTCAGGAAGCACCCACAATTTTATTCATTGTAGGGTAGCAAAAGAATTGAATTGCTTCCTATATCCAGCACCAGAGTGTCAAGTGATGATTGCAAATGGAGGAACAATAAATTGTTCTGGAAAGTGCCATAATATCAAGCTATCCATGGGAGAATATGTATTGACTAGCCCAATGCTTTCCATTCCAATGGGAGGTGCTGATGTTGTACTAGGAGTCCAATGGCTACAATCCTTGGGTACAATAGCTTTTAATTTTCAAGAACTTTTCATGAAATTTTCTGTGGAAGGAAAGGAAGTTGAATTAAGGGGTATTGCAGGGAAACCAGGAAAGATAATCAGCTCTAATGGCATGACAAAGCTTCTAAAAAAGGAGCAAAGAGGTGTAATTGCACAATTATGTTCGCTAGATGTTTCCACATTGGAATCATCTATTTCTCCAGATCTCCAAAAAGTCCTGGACAATCATTCCAAGGTATTTGAGACTCCCAAAGGTCTCCCACCTATGCGTGATCATGATCATGCTATTCATCTGATTCCAGGAAGTGTTCCTCCAAACATCAGGCCGTACAGATATCCCTATGTCCAAAAAAGTGAAATTGAACGTATGGTTGCAGAAATGCTAGAGGCTGGTATAATTCAACCGAGTCAAAGTTCTTTCTCAGCTCCAGTAGTATTGGTGCACAAGAAGGATGGATCATGGCGCATGTGTCCAGATTATAGGGAGCTCAACAAGCTCACTATTAAAGATAAGTTCCCCATTCCTGTCATTGATGAATTACTGGATGAATTGCATGGATCAATTTACTTCACCAAGTTGGATCTTCGTTCGGGATATCATCAAATCAGAATGAAGATTGAAGACATTCCGAAAACGACATTTAGAACTCATGAGGGTCATTATGAATTTTTGGTCATGCCTTTTGGCCTTACCAATGCACCTTCAACATTTCAAGGTTTGATGAATTCAATTTTCAAACCATTCCTTAGAAAATTTGTGTTAGTATTTTTTGATGATATACTAATCTACAGCAAGTCTTGGAAGGATCATGTTGAACATGTTGACAAGGTGCTACAACTATTGGAGGAGAAACAATTATATGCAAAAAGATCCAAATGTTTCTTTGGAGTCCAGGAGGTGGAATATTTGGGTCATATTGTATCTCATGAAGGAGTTAAGGTAGACCCTAGCAAAATTAAAGCCATTAAGGAATGGAAAATCCCCACATCCATAAAGCATCTGCGAGGATTTCTTGGGTTGACAGGGTATTATCGCAAGTTTGTTAAGAATTATGGGAGAATAGCAGCACCTCTAACAACATTATTGAAGAAAGATTCATTTTCATGGACTCCGGAAGCAACAAAGGCCTTTGAACATCTTAAAGAGGCAATGTGCCAAGCACCGGTCTTAGCTACACCGGACTTCACAAAAACCTTTATTGTGGAATGTGATGCTTCAGGAAATGGAATTGGTGCTGTTCTAATGCAAGATGAAAGACCCATTGCTTTTGAAAGTCGTCCAATCAAGGGAAAGTTTTTAAGCAAAGCTATTTATGAGAAGGAAATGTTGGCAATACTCCATGCACTTAAGAAATGGCGACCCTACCTAATGGGAAGACACTTCAAGGTAAAAACGGATCATGATAGCCTTAAATACTTTTTAGAACAAAGATTATCCTCTGAAGAGCAACAAAAGTGGGTCACAAAGATGTTGGGTTATGACTTTGAAATCATCTACAAAAAAGGGAAGCAAAATGTGGTGGCAGATGCACTCTCAAGAAAGGATGAGGATGTGGAAGCATTGTTGTGTGCCATTTCTATTATCCAACCAGATTGGATAAACGAAGCAAAGGAGGAATGGAAGAATGACGAAGAAGTGTGGGCACTTATTCGAAAGCTACAACAAGATTCCAGTACTTCTGATACATTTAGCTGGAAAAATGATTCGTTATGGTACAAAGATCGCTTATACCTCTGTAAGAATTCCCAGCTAAAACAAAAGATTCTTATGGAATTGCACACTTCTCCCTTAGGAGGGCACTCAGGATTTTTAAAAACTTACCACAGGGTTAAGAAGGAATTTTTTTGGGATGGCCTTAAATCAGATATTCAAAAGTTTGTGGCGGAATGTTTGGTTTGCCAACAAAATAAAGTTGAAACAATTAAGACACCGGGTCTATTACAACCTTTATCCATTCCAAGCCAACGTTGGGAGGAGGTTTCAATGGATTTTATCACAGGTTTACCCAAGTCTGAGGGAAAGAGTGTCATCATGGTGGTAGTTGACAGACTTACCAAGTATGCACACTTTTGTGCATTATCACATCCATTTAAAGCCAGTACAGTTTCTACTGCATTTATGGAAACAGTTCAAAAGCTACATGGAAACCCAAAGATTATTGTAAGTGACAGAGATCCCATTTTCACTGGAAATTTTTGGACAGAATTATTTTCTTGTCTTGGTACTCAGTTAGCTCATAGCTCATCTTATCATCCTCAATCTGATGGGCAAACTGAGATAGTAAACAAATGTTTGGAAGGATATCTTCGTTGCTTTGTATCTGATAAACAGACACAATGGGTCAAATGGTTGCCTCTGGCTGAATGGTGGTATAACACTTCCTTCCATACAGCAACAAAAATGACCCCATTTATGGCACTTTATGGGTATCAACCACCATCCATCACATCATATTTAAGAGAAAATTCTAAGGTTCAGGCAGTGGAACATCACATCGAACATCAACAACAAGTCCTCCAACTCTTAAAGGATAACCTCGTGTTGGCACAAAATAGAATGAAACAACAGGCAGATCAACATCGCAGTGAAAGAAGTTTTGATGTAGGTGATTGGGTATTCCTACGGCTACAACCATATAAGCAAATGTCCCTAAAGCAAGCTAAGAAGGATAATAAATTATCACCAAAGTATTATGGTCCGTACAAGGTGTTGGAAAAGATTGGTACTATGGCATACAAATTGGAGCTTCCTGCAGCTTCTCGATTGCACCCAGTTTTCCATGTTTCATGTTTAAAGAAGGTTATAGGCGACAAGCTCCCAGTTCAAACAATATTGCCAGAACTTGACGAGGAAGGAAAAATTATATTGGAACCGGAAGCAGTCACAGAAACAAGAACTCGACAGCTACGAAATCGATCAATTTCAGAGTATCTTATCAAGTGGAAGAACTTATCCGCTGAAGATTCCACATGGGAGGATGAGAATTTTATGCAGAAGTATCCAGAACTACTCAAGCGTTGAGGACAACACTTTTTTGAAGGAGAGGGGCATGTTGGGTCCCTATAATACTAGTGATTACCCCATTACTATTGTAGTTATACCCCTTATTTATATTGTTGTGCCCCTATTACCCCCATATTGTTATTTCTGTGCCCCATAGAATCCCTCTATTGTTATTTTTGTGGCTTTATATTATTATTGTTAGGTCGGCTGGATTATATTGTGACTCCTTAGACTCCTATATATAGAAAGGAGGTTTTGTCATTTGTATCATCCAAGAATTGTTCATTTATGTAATGTAAAGGAGGTTGCCCCCTCGAAGAGGTTGAATTCTAAGGCGTTGATCTTTCTTTTCTATCTTTTCTTGAGCTGGTTTCATAACATAGACTGTCAGCACCAGTGTGCTATAATATGCTTGAAACCAAAATATTTTTTTGTTAAAACGTAATGTAGAATCGATTAAACAATTTCAGAATATCCATTGCATAGGTCAATTGATATTAGTTAATAAAATTTGCACTGAGAAACAATTTCTTGCAATACAGTGGCGATCTCTTTGAAATGTGTATTTACTTTTCCAATTTGTAAAGTGAATGACCCAAATAGAGTATATAGAATGAAATTGATTAGATTTTTCCTGCATGTGTATATGAAATAATATAATTTCCAATATGATTTTCCAAAATCTGACATTCAAATCAGAAAAGAAAGGTACGTGTTTATTTCCCCTCCCTTATGGAGGGGGATTGGAAGGTTCCTATCTATTTATGTCTAATGCCAAAGAGAGAAACAAACCCTGAAATAACATTAAACAAGGTCAAGAATTTGATGTTGCAGATTAAATTTAGGATTCATGCATAAATAATTGTCCTAATTAATCGAGATTGGCAGCTTACTTAAAAAAGTGATGATCTAGTGAATGCAGAAGGTGCCATATCTGTAACATTCCCGGGTAACATCGCAAAAAAAATGCATGGAGTTGGGATTTTTTTTTCCACATTTTCCAATATGTAACTTTCTAAATTACTTTCCATATTCCTTCAATGACCATTAGATAAACCATGATCATTACATAGAGTAATCTTTAGTAAAATAATAGCGAGTTACAAAAATATTAACTACCATTGTTGTAACATATTAACCTAAACTATGATGATGTATCCTTGCATCAAAATAATTATTATTTTAACTTGGATAGTTTGTCACATTCTTAATAATATAGCTGTAAAATCATATATGTAATCAACATCATAAAAATGACACAATAAGAAATCACATCATTAGACAGTGATATACCTAGGAAACCTCGTAGGGTGAATGCCATCAAAATTTTAATTTTATTATTAAATTCTCATGAGGGTGTTCAACCCTCACTAAATGGTTATAAGAAATTTCATCCCTTGGCCATAGTAATAGAATCTTACATGATAGAAAAATCATCTTAAATGCAACATAACTAGCTATAATCTATTACAATCATCATGATATTATTTACCCATGGATCCTCAATCTCTATTTTTGGTGGTATGACTGCTCCTATAAATGGATCATCCTACATTTGAAATTCCTCAATCTGTATGGACCAACAAATCTTTATCTTCCACAATGTTAAACATGAACTATCCTTTGCACAAGTCACCATCATTTCCTACCATTGTTGTCTTCCTTACACTTTATATCATTATTATATAAAATATTAATGAACTAATAATCAATCATTATTAGTGGTACTAAAACATCTATTTGTATGCATGCATAAAACATAAAGAAAATTTCATGAAATGTCTTCTTTAACATGATTGAACATGCATTAGTAAAAACCATATCACTATTAAGCATCATCTTTCTAGACTAACATACTAGATATTATTCTTGTGCATGCAAATGCATAACAATCTTTCAAGGGAACTAGCCCAACACACAATTTTCTTTGTTGCTACTATTATGTTTTATTTTGCAAATGGATTAATGCAATAGATTTTATACTTATAAATGTGAATGTGTGTTCTTTTCCAAAAGCATATTTTCCATAGGAGAATTATTCACAATGGCTATTATATATAAAAATTTAAGCTCTATTTCAACCAAAGTTAGTATAATAGTTATAATTTCTTGCATGAAAATACTTGTCCTCTCCAACAGAAAATAACATGATAGTATGTTCTTCTTGCCTGTGAAACATATATTTCCTTCCAAAGGAAACTAACTAAATCTTTTATGGAAAAATACATTTCTCTTCCAAGGGTAAAAATGCATAACATCAATTATTTTTGCATGTCAATAGGCATTTTCATCTTGCCAAAATATCTATCCCAATAACTATACACAATATTCTCCCAAAAGAAAGTTATTACCATAGCCAATCCATTTTTGTGTGCAAATGCATATTATTTTTCACAACAAAAGGGTAACACAATTAATGTTATGTGATTTCACGTTTCTTTTCTCCAAAAATCTAATACCAAAACTATATTTTTCCATGCAAGAAACAACATATGTTTCTCTAAATAATATTAAAAAAGAAATGTTAACGTAATAAATCATGCGATTAGTAGTTTTCCTCCCCAAGAATCTAATTCAATAATGCATATAAGGACATGTTTTTCTGTTCTCTTCTTTTTTAAGAGTTCTAAAATAACAAATACTTTCATACACATATATATATTTATTTTCCAAGGAATCTAACAAACTAATTATTATTTCTCCGAAAGTTAGCTTACTCACTAGCTATTATGCATTCAATACAAAATATTTTTCTATAATTTCACATATAGGACAAATTTTCCATATTTCCTCGAGAAATAGCATGAATAAAAAATTATTATAAAATAACCCAACCAAATTCCTTATATGCCAAGGTTTTAGGTGAACTCCTTCATAAAAAATTTATTAATCTCTTTCTGCACAACTCAAGCTTCCCATGCATGTAAAATCACATATTCATTTCCAGTACATCAAATATACTAGATATTATTCCTATGCACATAAGCACATATTCTCTTTACGAGTCCAATGTTTCTCTTTAAAATTTTAATTCATATGCATCATGAAAATATCCCTCATAATCTTTTAAATGAAATAACTTAATTTTTTTTCAAGAAATATAAAACTTAATGGTATTTTTTTCTGCATGCAACTAATATATTTCATTTCAAGAAAAATAACATAATAATTATCTCTATATCCACATAAACAACTATTCTTATTGCACTGACAAATCAAATGGAAACACTAGATTTTGACGTCTTTTTCATGTTTTAGTCAGCATCTTTGGGTGTGGTTTGCAAATATTTGGAAACGAATTTTTTAAAACAAAAAGGGGATTTCGATGGGAACGGGCTCATTTAGTTTTTACACAAGTGTCATGGTTTGGAATATTTGAATGAATATTTGAATCCCATTTTTCCATATTTAAATATTAAATAATTTCCTATTTTAGTCATCAAATATGGGTGCGCTTTCTCAGAAGTTGAAAATTAATTTTCCGAATAGTAAAGAGGCTTTTATCAAGAATAGTTTCATTTAAAAAAAATATCTTTTCTTCTTACACAGCTATCACAGTTTGGGAGATAAGAAGGAACATTTTTACACTTTTTTCAATAACTCATGCAAACATTTTCCAAGATTAGTCTCATTAAATTATCTTTGTTTTTCAATATTTAATGCAATATTTTCAATAAATTGAACATTTTGATGTGTGGTACCTATTTTTGCATGCCAAAATATGCTTATTTACATGGTACCTTTTTTGCTTAAATGCAACCATATACTTCTTTGCACAATAGTTCTTTTCCTTCATGCCAACATTTATTTCTTTTCTAAAAGAAATATAGTATAATATATATTAATCACATGCATGCGAAATTCCTTTTCTAAGAGAGATATAATATAGTAGATATTGATCTCACACATATGCAAGTCGTTTTAACAAGTTGATGCATAGATAAATTATCTTTTAAATGCTGGGAATTTTCTCAGTCCAATGAAACTCCTCGCGTAGCATTCTATGTTGAATGGGTAATTCCTATGACACTACTATAGCCAACAGTAGTCTCGTAAGAATTGAAACAATCTTGCATTGAGTAATCCACAATATCGACTTGCATTCAACAGATTTTGTAAATATAATTATTCATAAACACTCATTCCTCTCTCTTATCCTTCTTTTACATGTATTTGACTATTAATTGTCATTTCATAGGCTTACAATAAGTACAATTAATAGATGAAGTATCTTTTATTAATCTTAATTCCATAAATCATTCCAGAAATAATATTTTTTTTCTGAAGTCCTAAAATCACACCATTAGTCACTCGATAAATCATATTTTTCTAAATTCTAAAATCACTCAATAAATCATCTATAAATCTCTCGTGATTTTTCAAAGTAATTTTTCCTTTTCTTTATGTACAAAATATTACCTATCCATAGTTTTTCGAAACCTATGACTCATTAATTCTAAAAGTCATAAAATATACCAACATGGAAAATACAATCTATTTACATAGAAGAATATAAATTATTCTTAATATAAGAATTAAGAATTCATCCTTGTAATATTCTTGTAATTCATAATTATGAGAGTATTCTTCTTGTAATATCAATATAAGAATTAATAATATTAATTATTCAACAACGCTCACCTTATGTGAGTTTTTATGGTAGTTTACGTTGGAGATATTACATACTCCCCCCTTTAAAGAGAACATCGTCCTTGGTGTTCTTCTCTCATTGGAACTTTAACTTTTACTCATAATATAACAATCAAAATAACTAAAAAGAGAATCAGTTTCCTGAAAACAAATCATTTTTATGTTCAATAAGTAAAATAAATAATCATAATCATGTATAGCTACAAAAATAATAAATTTCTACTTTCCTTCACTTAGCCATTATTCAATTTTTTGAGATGAAAACAAAATATCTATACCAACTTACCATTACTTACCAGTTACTCTTAGAATTCATGGTCACTTTATGGAAATATTTTAGTTATAGGTCGTTCCACATCCCTCATGAAAAGCACCCTATAATGACTAATCAACAAATTCAATCATATTAAGCACAACATTTTGAGTCAAATGAAATAATTTTAGCTATCAATCACTTATGCAATTTTAAGTGATATTTTAATCAAAATACTTCTATAAGTACTTAGAGATCACCTCTGATCATAAAAGTGATAAATAAATACACTAAGTGCACAGTGTTTGGTCCCCCACAAAAGACATCCACACATTACTTATACAAATACTCTGAGAACATCTAGCTCTCTAATAATCAAGATGATCAATAACTGCATCAAGTGCATATTTTCTTAGCCCCTAGTAAACACATTCATAATATTTGTATTACAATAGATGAACTTACAATTCTAGTAATTAATTTATGATCATTAGGCTCTTTTCTTGTCAAGATGCACATAAAATGCTTACACAAATATATAGAAAATTAATCCCTAACCACAACTAGAAAAATAATGAGGAAACGAGCATGGTCCTCCTGACCCTGAACTACCTCTGCAGGTTCCCCTCAAGTTAAGATTTATTTTCCACTAGAATAACCAACCTCAGTGATTCCTTGATGGTTTCTTTTAAAAGTTTTCTTCCCATCAGATCTTATTAGCGTCATACTTTTGGGTCTGGAAACTGTTATGCCTAGGCCTTTTGTTTTTCTTTTCTCTTTTTTTGAAAAATGTTTCTTTAAAGCCTGCCTTTTTCTCTTGCAACACTTTATTTCACATGAAATTAATATCTTTCTCCAACTAAGTGATATAATATGATGTTTCTCTCCCATCATATTCAATTTATTCGTTTCTATTTATTTTCTCCTAGGGATTTTTAGGGTATTTTTAGGGAGGGCCCATCTTCGACTTAAACACCAACAATTGTTTCCAAACTGGCATGAAATATTCTAATTCTAGTGCTCTTTTCTTGAGTATTTTCCAAAAATTATATTTATTAATAATAATTAATAAATGACATCACAATAATTAAATCAATTACATCCTCCCAAAATTTTAAGCATGGATTCCATAGCCATCCATTCCAAAAATAGTCCATGTATAAAAATATTCAATGTTTAAAAATCCATTATAATTTACATAACTAACAATTTTCATATTATGAGTGAAGAAAAGGAACATTTATGTTCATCATGCATCCATACTTTACCCTCAACATGGGTCACACAATCTATAAACGTAATTTGTAAGAAATCATCACATGTTATAAAGGTGGTATTCATTCCAAATTTCCACATAATAACAATCATGCAACTCAGAAAAAGAAAATCATTAACATATCTTGCATACCATAACATTATACTTTCACACGTGCAGTTGCAACTCATATTGCAACATTTTACCTTTCATAGGTTATTATGCTTCCATTATGCCACCCCTACTTAATCACATCAACAATATTAGTCAGAATAGTTTTTAATAAAACCATACCTTGTACGATAACACTATTATGCATAAGACATTTTTCAAATACACTCATGATGAATTTCATTTTCACATGAATCTATGCCTTCAATATTTCAACACGTAGAAGGGTATGGGTATTGTTACTTTCCATAAACAATATTCTGTAATAGCACTTTGTAACAACTTTTTGTAACATTCTAGTATTCATTGATTGTAATATAACAAGGATACATCCTCTGGATGTTAAAACAAATTTTCCATAAGTTGTTTTTCCAAAACAACATTTCAGATAACAATACTTTAATTATTGTTGTTCCCATAGTTTCTAACTCATGCAGCATGTCATTTCATTTATGCATATGAATCTAACCAACAATCATCAAGAAGTACCAGTAGATTCAAGTCATTCACATGGACTTCTCTAGGTTAATCAAACTATTAATGCCAATAGATTAAAACACAATCCAAATTTTATTTTTGCAATGAGAACTAAAAACACCATGTTTCCACAACATGATGCACTTTTCTCATTATATTTATATGTTTTGTCACTCCAATATTCACATGCACTCGATGGATGTCTAAAATATGTATTTAACATATTCATTAAATATAATATGTAACCCAACTAACATCATCATATAAACATCAATTCGTAAAGTTGTGAGTTTTAAACAAACCGGGTAAGAAACATCATTTGATTACTATTAATTCTACCATTAAGCTAGTCGAACTACCAAATTAGTCACATTAACAATACTATTCAATCACGATTTGATTTCTTTGTCACCTTCAAGAACTTATAATCATAAGTAGGCATGGTTAAACCAATATTCACTTGTGCAATCATTGTATTTTTCATGCATGTGCATAAAATCTTAAACAAAACTTTAATCATTCAAAGACACTGATTTATCATCAATGTGTAAGTGTCAATAGCAACTATGGTAACAATCTAAACATTCCCAATCCAACATTGTATTGTTACCAATAAAACAACAATATGATATAACTACCACAATCATTTGTTTACAACTTGCAACAAGCATTAATCAAAATGTATTTATGCATATAAGTTTTGGTAATGAGTCATCCAATACTAACTAATGAATGCTACAATCATCTTAAACTCAATCATGACACGACTCAATCATCAATTAGCCATTACAATCAAGTTTTACCACTGGACTCATTGTTCATTTTTAACATCTAAAGGGGTCCTTTCAATTCCCTTTATCATTATGTGGTTCTCTTCAAGGATAAACACCACCTTTATCATTTCATTTGTTTCACACATAATCACTATATGTGTTCATCCTTTATAAGCAAGGCATTGTAACTTAATCATTTTCATTTAAAGGCACCATTAACATCCTTATAAGAGTATGCATAAAAGGGTTTGTAGTTACTCTTCACTATCACAAGTGAGTGTTTGGTTTTTTCACAAATGCAATAGATATTTTTCTATCTTTTATCTACATCAATATTCAAATGTGAGGTGCACAATTTTAAGGTAGAAATGATCACTTACTATTTTTTCATGTGGTCATCAGTCATGCATGATGCATTTAAGATCATATGTAGTCTACTGCAAATTCAGTTAGAATGGATTGTGTCCACTAGAATCATACCTCTACGTCCTTTCTTCTTAACGATTCCCAAAAGGCATCAGTGTCGCAACCTTTTTCTTAGATACTGATTAAACATCCCTCAGTAACCTCATAGGAAAATATATGGAGTTAGGAATTTATTTTCAACATTACCAATGTTGGGTTGTGCTATATTATTTCCATGCCTAGCCCACGTAGTTAACCGGGGGGTTAGAAGGGGGGGCAGAGCCCCCCGTTTGTTACACCGATTGCTTAGTGAGGGGAGTCACATGGGGTTTGAGGGGTGTAGGTAACCCCACTCTATGGGGTCCAGGGCAGCTCCCCGAAAAATTTTGTTTTCGGACCCTATATTAGGTTGGGTAGACCTACCTATGGTTTTGTGCATGATTTCGCACATGGTTTTGGATGCAATGGTTTTTGGTCCATGGTTTTGGATGCAATGGTTTTCAGTCTGTGGTATTGGATGCTTTGGCATGCATAAATATGTATGTAACATTAAAAGGATCATAATGAAAAATCAATCTGGTAGTTCCAGTTTTGGGATCGAGGGGAAGATCTCTATGTATATGTGTTTTATTTGTTATGCTCTCACATTGTTTATTTTATGTGTTTTAGAATTCGTATGAAGGTAATTTCTGTATGGGGTTAAAACCTACATTTCGAATCAGAGTTGTTTAGGCTTCAAGGGGACCCCTTTGTTGCTGAGGGGTTTCACTCGAGCTTGTTGTAGACCTTGTTCAGTGGGAGATATGCAAGATCGATTTCGGTGGTGAAAGAAGATGGCGAACAGTGGAAAGATAGAGATCGAGAAATTTAATGGTCAGAGTTTTGAGTTGTGGAAACTCAATATGGAGGATTTGTTAGTTGATAAAGATCAATCTATCGTGGTAGATCTAGGTACTAAACCAACGAGAGTGTCTGATGAAGAATGGAAGAAGTTGTATCGAAAGGCAAAGAGCACAATACAATTGTGTGTCTCAAATTGAGTATTGCCGAATGTATCAAGGGAAGCTACGGTGAACGCTTTGTGGGACAAGTTAGGGACTTTGTACCAATCTAAGTCTCTGTTGAATAAATTGTTCCTATGGAAAAAAGTTGTATAACTTGAGGATGAAAGATGGAGACTCGGTGACTGAGCATCTAAACACATTTAATACTGTGGTAAGTCAGTTATTATCTGTTGATATTAAAATTTCAGATGAAGATAAGTGCATCAGTTTGTTGTGTTCTCTACCAGATTCGTGGGATAGTCTAGTTATTGTAATAGGTAGCAATACAACTGCCTTGTAGTTTGACGAAATAATCTAATCCTTGCTGATGAAGGAGATGAGATGGAAAAATATGGAGAGTTAGAATGGTGATTCCTTGTCTGTACGAGGATGGTCACAGAATAGAAATAAAAATAATTCATTGAGTGGTAGATCTAAATCTATAGGGATATCTAAATCTCTAGGAAAAACCTGTAAAGGTGTTGTGCTAGAAATGCGGAAAGGAAGGGCACTAAAAAAGGGATTGTAAATCTAAAGCTCATGATAAAGGAAAGGGATCTGATGATGCTCCTTCTGTAGAGGTGAAAACCACCTCAAATGAAGGTGGGGATGTGTACTTGGCTTCTTGAAGTACACATGTAGATCATGTGGCATGGTTGATTGACTCGGGTGCATCCTTTCACTTCACTCCCCATAGAGCATGGTTTTGTGAGTATGAGAAATATGATGGTGGTGATGTCTTCTTGGGGGATGACAGGAAGGCTAGAATCGTTGGTCGCAGAAAAGTAAAGTTGAAGTTACAAGGTGGAAGGCTTAGAACACTTCTGGGTGTTCTGCATATTCTTGCATTAGCGAGAAATCTAATTTCTGTAAGCAAGCTGGATGATGCAGGTGTAAAAATAGTGTTCAAGAAGGATACCTGCAAGATGATTCGGGGGGCACTGGTATTGATGTGGGGAGTTCGAATTGCAACTCTGTACAAGCTGCAAGGTAGCATTGTTGTTGATGGGTGCAACAGTTCCATGGTTCCTAAAAGTGGAGCAGAAAATCTAGTGGTCTCTAGAGAGAAGACCATGCTGTGGCATTAAAGGCTTGGACATATTGGAGAGAAAGGCCTTCAAATACTTCATGGTAAAGGTATGGTAGAAGGTATAAGTAATAGCTCTCTGGATTTTGATTTGTGTAAAAATTGCGTATATGGGAAGCAGAATCAGGTGAGTTTCCCCTTTGGTGGTAAGAGGGCAAAACAGATATTAGAGCTTGTGCACAGTGATGTGTTTGGACTTGTGAAGGTTCCATCACTCGGTAAGTCTGTGTACTATGTATCATTTATAGATGACTTCTCAAGGAATACATGGATATATTTCCTTAAGAAGAAATATGGAGTCTTTGACAGGTCTAAATAATTTAAGGCTCTGGTGGAAAACTAGACAGAGAAGAAGATAAAGGTGCCAAGGACAGATAATGGTGGAGAGTTTTGCAGTAAGTAATTTGAAGAATTATGTAAGAAGTGTGGTATAGCACAGCAGAAGACTACTCCATATACACCTCAGCAAAATGGAGTTGCAGAAAGAATGAACAAGACGTTGATGGAAATGGCAAGAAGCATGCTCAGTGGTGTCGGGTTAGGACAAGTATTCTGGGCAGAGGCAGTGGAGGCTACATGCTACATGGTCAATAGATCACCTTCATCAGCATCAAAAGATAAGACTCCACAAGAGGTATGTACTGGTAAGAAACCTTCTCTTTCACATCTGAGGGTATTTGGATGTGATTTATATGTACATGTTCCGAAGAAGAAAAGAACCAAGTTGGATAGTAAATCTGAAAGTTCATCTTTATTGGGCATAAAGATGATTTAAAGGGTTATAAGCTTTGGAACACAGTAACAAGGAAGGTTGTGTACAACCGAGATGTGGTGTTCAGAGAGGTGAAAGATGTTATTAAACATGAATTCCAACCAAAGGAACTTAAGAAGATAGAGTTTGAGCTAAAGGAGGAAGAATCAGACTCTACAGAAAAGGAGGAATTAGAAGATGAAGAGCCACAAACTCTGGGTGTGAGAAGATTAGTTCTAGAAAGAAGGCAACCAGAAATGTATAGTCCATCTGCTTTCTGTTCAATTTTTTCTTTATCTATTATTAATGATGATCCCAGAACTGTGAAGGAAGTTGTAGATTCAGAGGATGGAAAACTCTGGAAAGAGGCTATGGTTGATGAAATGACATCTTTGCACAAAAATGAGGCTTGGGGTCTAGTGGAGTTGTCGGTTGGAAGGAAACCCATTGGCAGCAAATGGGTGTTCAAGAAGAAGACAAATGCAGAAGGAAAGGTGGAGAGATACAAAGCTCGTTTGGTAGCAAAAGGTTATTCCCAGGTGCTAGGAATTGTATTTGGTGAAATTTTTTCTCTTGTTGCCAATGTAACTTCTATTAGATTACTTTTATCTATTCCTACTGCTTTTGATGTTTAGGTAGAACAGATGGATGTGAAGACAACATTTCTTCACAGGGATCTAGAAGAGGAGATCTACATGAAGCAACCTGAAGGTTTTGTGGTGAAGGGTAAGAAAGAACTAGTATTCAAGTTAAAGAAGTCTCTGTATGGGTTAAAACAGTCACCAAGGATGTGGTATCAGAAATTTGATACATTTATACGGGGACTTGGCTTCACTAGAAGAAAATAAGATCATTGTGTGTATTTTAAATTAATTGGTGACCGTGTTATTTATCTGGTCTTGTATGTGGATGATATGTTGCTGGTTGGAAATGACAAAGAAATTATCCATGATTTGAAGACCCATTTGTCCTCCAAATTCGACATGAAAGATCTTGGTGCTGCAAACTATATTTTGGGCATGGAAATTAAAAGAGATCGGAAAAAGTGGAATCTCAAGATAGTAAACTAGTGAAGGTTCTTATTCCTGTAGGTGTAAAGTTATTTGTTGAACAGTGTCCCAAGACATAAGAAAAGGAAGGGGACATGTCCCGTGTTCCATATGCAAGTGCAGTTAGTAGCTTGATGTATGCGATGGTCTGTACTAGACCAAACATTGCACATGCAGTGGGAGTATTGAGCAGGTTTATGCCAAAACCAGGGAAGGAGCACTGGATAGCAGTGAAGCGGGATTTCAGGTATTTGCATGGCACTAGTGATTATGGTTTGTGCTACCAAGGAAGACTAGGATTAGACAGAGTGTTGGATATTCATGGCTTTGTTGATGCAGACTAGGTTGGAGATCTGGATTAGAGAAGCTCTACAAGTGGGTATGTGTTTAACCTATTTGGAGGTGCAGTCAGTTGGATGAGTAAGAAACAATTTGTAGTGGCGCTATCAACTAGAAAGGTAGAATACATGGTAGCCACTCATGCAAGCAAGGAAGCAGTTCGGTTTCAAAGATTGTGTTCAAGTATGGGGATAGTACAGGGAGCTATAAGGATATACTGTGACAGCCAAAGTGCAATTTTCTTGGCAAATATGATGCAGGAGCATCTAGACTTGGGCCAGCAATGTGTCGGAGTGGTCACATGTTGTGGCTAATGCAAGACTTGAGGAAGACTTAGTTGTTAAATTTGTGTTAATTTCAATAAGGGAAAGCAGTTAAAAGAGGTCTAGTTTAGTTAAATGAAGATAAAGATTGGATTATAACTGTATAACTAATTCTTTCATGTGCGGAATGAAGTAGTTAGCTATGATTTATGTATAACTTCTTTCTGGAAAAAAAAGGGAAGCAGCAGGGGAGAGATAGATGGAGCAAGGGAAGGTCTGACAAAGTGAGAGGGCCAGGGCAGAGCACACCCATCCTTGTATGGTCAGGCCGTGGAGGTGATGGTAATATGCTAATAAAGATTCTGCATGTGAAAACTGTAATAGTTCTTTGATTTTTGTGACTCGATCTCCCCATGTTTAATTGGACAAGTGTGTAGTTGTAACCGAGTTGCAAATAATAAAAACATTTTTTGTGAATTTATACGGGAATGCTTCATTGTGAATTTTTGTCTGCGTATGTGTAATTATCTTGTGTGAAGGACCCAAACCTTTGCCTCAGTCAAATATATATATTGCAGGTAATCTCTAAGATGAAACCTCTGTTCCAACGTGGGAAGTAACAGGGAGTTGTTTGTCAAATCTGTTTATGATCTCAAATTTTATAATGAATATTTGAAAGCACAGGTTCAGGGCTTCCATGTTTAGAATACTAAATCTAGCAACCCAGAAGAGTGGAACGCTACACTGGAGAGTCTCTGTTTTAGAATAGGGCACATCAGCCACAGGAAGAAGGGAAAGTTGGAGTAATCCGAAAGGCTCCGGAAATTGTGCTAAGAATGCGCTTGGGCCAGAGTTGTAGAGGATTGTGCGAAATAATTTGAAGTAGATGTCGAATAGGGGTAGAGCAGTGAAGATGTTGAGAAACGACGGAAAATATGGGGTTGGAATGAGCTGGAAAAGCATTTGGGGCCATCAGTTTGGAAGCTCATCATTGACCAATTTAATGACACTCTGGTAAGAATTTTACTCGTGGCTACTGTTGTTTCGTTTGTTCTTGCATGGATTGATGGCAATGAAGGCAGTGAAATGGATATCATTGCCTTCGTCGAGCCACTGGTTATTCTTTTCATTTTGATTGCCAATGCTACCGTCGGCGTCTGGCAAGAAAGCAATGCGGAGAAAGCCCTAGAGGCGTTGAAGGAAATGCAATCGAAACATGCCAAGGTGAGAAGGAAGAGGCATTTCCCAAGATCGGGCCCGTAAATATATTGAAAATGAAGAGACTCATGGTTTCGTTTTCATCAAGTGGTATTAGAGCGGGAAAAGATTTCCTGCGGAAAGGAGTTTTTGTGTGCTGAGAAAGAAGAGTGTGAGTAGGCAAGGTGACAGAGCTGGTCATCAGAAAGACTGGCAGGATAAAAAGACTAAATAAGCGTGTTTTGTGTGAAATGGTTCCAAGGTTGCATAGGAAGAAATCAGGTCTTGGAAGAGGACAAAAACTGGCAGTAGTAAGGAGGTAAGATAGCAAAGGAAAAGTTGCAGAGGGCAAATGGCCAAGGACAAAAAAGGTCAAAGATAACCGAATGAAAGATAGCAGAGAGAGATGAGAATTTCATTCTGAAGGGAGATTTTAAATCTGAACACCTAGTAGAACAGAGAGGAGAAGAGTTTTACTCTCAAAGAAAGAATTTGCGGAAAGCAAATAACTTGAGACAGTGCATGCAGAATGCAGATGGACATGATCCTACAGGGATCATAAATATATATATATATATATATATATATATATATATATATATATATATATAATGATATTTGTTTTCACTGAGTTGATAAACTGTGATTGTAGGTTTTCAGTAGTAGGAAAAGGGAAAAACAGAACAAAGAAAGCACTCTGAGGTGTTCCCAAGGGAGAATGAGAGAGGACGACTGAAGTGTTCTCAAGGGAGAGTGAGAGCTTGCAGAAGCCTAGGAGGAGTAAAGATGGTGCTCAAGAGGAGGTTCCAGATGGAGAACCATGCTTACCAAAAGACTGAGCGTGGAGAGCTTAGTGAGGTAAGATTGCAGTGAGGAGGACTTGCTATTGCGGAGGCTTGCTGCAGTAGAGAGAGGAGCTCAAGAAGAGAGGATGAAGACAAAGATGATGGAAGATTGTTGTAGAGGTTCTGAAGAAAGCCAATATAGAGGAAAGAATGCCAAGACAAAGGGCATGAATAGGATGATCCAAGAGGAGCTTGACAAGCAACTTGCTGACATGAAAGCAAGATTGGCGATGTTGACAGAGCTGCTACAAGAACTAGAAGACCAGAAAAGAGGATTGACCTTTCCATTAAAGGGGAAGAAGGTGATTTGGCACTCATTATAGATGAGGTGGAAGAAAAAGGAGATTGCCTTATGGACAAAGAAACTCAAATTCTTTGAGTCAAGGATAAGAAAGGAAGATGCCGCAGACAAATTTGTTCAGAGGAAAATGCTTGAGGAAGCAGGAGAAGTAGATGAAGTAGATGAAGTTATCTGCAAGCCAGAGGAAGGAATATCTCTGGATGATGATGAGGAAGAGGTGAGATCGTATGAGGGTCTCAAAAGTTTAGAAGAGAACTTGCATCAGCACCCTGAAATGTTGACAGGAAGACTAGAAGGAAATTCAGAGAAACAGGTTGAACTAGTGACAGAAGGTAAAACTGATGGAACCGTGGAAACACAACCTTACGAGAAAGACGCAAATAAAATAATTAATGTTCCACATAAGCTTCCAACATTGCATACACCGTTGCCAGAAATCTTGGCTACGATGTTACCGCTCGAAGGAAGTTCAGGTATGCAAGAGGGCCAGATGAGCATCAGGAAGAGTGTTTTATCAGTAGAAAAGAATTTGTTAGTTCAAGATGTAACATCTAAAAAATATTCTGTAGAGGATGCAACTTTCCAGGAGTAGCCCGAGAGAGATAGAAGAGGTCAAAGAGGGTTTAATTGACGTGGAAGTATCAGTTCGACAGGCAGGGGAAGACAAATCATCATTTAATTTTCTATTTATTGGTCAACGGAAACCTGGCGGAAATGCCATCAAATGTAGTGATCAACCCTGTTCTGTTCCCATGGTTTGGGACGCGTATCAAGCCGGTTCCCTTGAAAAATTGGCAGGCGGGGACATGAAATCAATTGAAGGAAGGGTTAAGTTGCTGACATCTTGTCTTCACGGCGATAGAGGTAATCTTACAGCATTAAAAGAAATTCGAAATTTGGAAAATTTAACTGTGGGAAACAACAATCACCCTGTCCACTCAGGACATTCTGATTCCACTGAGTTGGTTAATGTATCAATAACAGGGTTTCCCATAGTTGGTAGAGACATTACTAGGCAGGAAGCATGTGGTCTTAGCTATTGCTCCTCTCTGCCCAATGGCTCCTCAACATTGTTTTCAAGCGATTCAGTGTCACCCACACGGAATATAGCTGACAGTCCCAGAAGAGAAAACTGTATAGAAGGCGAGAGCTGAAAAATGTTAGTGGAAGCAACATATAAAGGCGAAAAGGGACAACCAATGAAGATTGTTGAAGAAGTTCATGAAGAAGAGACCATGATTTCTGAAAACATAGTAGAAGATCATCACGCTGTCATGATAATAGGCATGGTTGAGCCAACCATGGGAGATGTTGAGTTGATCAACCTGGAACACATACCTCAAGGAAGATGACATGAAACATAAATTCACCTAGAAAAAGGTGAAGAAAATGAAGAAGAGCTAACAATGACAAAAAGTCAACAACAAGATCAAGGAGAAAAAGAAAGCAGCACTCATAAAAAATCTAATGTATGGGAGAAGGAGCTAGAGTCACTGGGGAAATGGCTAAAAGCACCAGTACCTGATGAAGACTACAAGAGGTTTGCAATAAAAGAAGCAGAAGCAGGGGAGGAAGTTCACAATTGTGAACCAGGGCAAGGAAGCCTTATTATAATAGATGATGCAGAGGAAAAACTTGAAAACTCTTTGGAGTTAAATCAACACACTGAAGTGTTGATGAAAGAAGAAAGTCCAGAACAACAAGTTGGAATACTGTTGAAAGGAGACACACAGTCTGAATGTGTGAAACAGAGGAAGATGCAGCTGGACAACAGCAACCAGCTAAAGCAGGAAGGGAGAATTAATGAAGAAGACCAGCAAGAAGATCGACTGGAAACAGAGATTGAGAACATAAAGAAACTGATGTTGAAGTAGACCAGAAGGCAAAGGCTGGCAACATCAGGAAAGGTGATCAGTGAAGTACTAAAATATTTTCAGCAGGGTAAGAGAATTTGTCCAAATGATCCTGATGCCACCAAAAAGCTTGAAGAGACCAAAACAGCAGTAAAAAAAATTAGATTTATTGAGGCCATCTCAGTGAATGATCTTGTGAATCATTCTGTTGTTGATTCCATTGATTTTCATTCAATAAAGGTAGAGCGACAACATAGAATAGAAGGAGAAAATGTAACATTGGAATTTATAAAGAAAGTGATGGAAGACTTCAAGAATCTGGAAAACATACGCAGAAGGTGTGCATTTCAAATATTACTGCAAGTAAAGGATTTGCTGGAGGCGATGCCATCGCTGGTTGACATCGATATTCCGATTGGAAAGCAATTCACTGTTTGTGATGACATCCATGGTCAGTATTATGACCTTTTTAACATCTTTGAGGTTAGTAGGCTTCCTTCGGAGGACAATTCTTATCTTTTTAATGGTGATTTTGTTGATCGAGGATCATTTTCAGTTGAAGTTATACTTGTGCTATTCGTATTCAAGTGTATGTGTCCAACTGAACTCTATCTTGCAAGAGGAAACCGTGAAAGCAGGAGTATGAACCAGATTTATAGTTTTGAGGGCAAAGTCAAGTCCAAGTACAGTGAAAACATGGTTGAGCATTTTGCTGAAGCATTTTGCTACTTGCCTTTGGCTCATGTCCTCAATGACAAGATTTTTGTTGTCCGTGATAGTTTTTTTAGTGTTGATGGTATAAACCTGGATGTTATCAAAGACATTGTTCGGTTCCGAGAGCCACCTAAAGAGGGTCTGATGTGTGAAATACTTTGGCGTGATCCACAGCTCCATAAAGGGCATGGACCCAGCAAACGAGATGTTGGTTTGTCTTTTGGAGAAGATGTGACCAAAAGGTCTTTCCAAGAAAACAATCTTGAGCTGGTGGTCAGGTCTCGTGAAGTTAAAGAGGAAGATTATGAAAGTGAACACGATGGCAAACTTATCACAATTTTCGCAGCTCCAAACTATTGTGACCAGAGATGAAAGATGAAGCAAGAAGCAGCTGACATGCAGCCTAAATGGAGGAACAGAGCATATGGACAACTCCAGGACAAAGTCTAGGATCCAGGAGGAATTTTTTTTATTTTTTATTTTTCTTGAAAGCACATGATCAGGAGATCATGAATGTTTTCAAGTGTGAGAGTCTGATGCAAGAGCATCTAGACTTGGGCCAGCAATGTGATGGAGTGGTCACATGTTGTGGCTAATGCAAGACTTGAGGAAGACTTAGTTGTTAAATTTGTGTTAATTTCAATAAGGGCAAGCAGTTAAAAGAGGTCTAGTTTAGTTAAATGAAGATAAGGATTGGGTTATGATTGTATAACTAATTCTTTCATGTGCGGAAAGAAGTAGTTAGCTATGATTTATGTATAACTTCTTTCTGGAAAAAAAAAAGGGAAGCAGCAGGGGAGAGATAGATGGAGCAAGGGAAGGTCTAACAAAGTGAGAGGGCCAAGGCAGAGCACACCCATCCTTGTATGGTCAGGCCGTGGAGGTGACAGTAATAGGCTAATAAAGATTCTGCATGTGAAAATTGTAATAGTTCTCTAATTTTTGTGGCTCGATCTCCCCATGTTTAATTGGACAAGTGTGTAGTTGTAACCGAGTTGCAAATAATAAAAATCTGTTTTTGTGAATTTATACCAGAATGCTTCATTGTGAATGTTTGTCTGTGTATGTGTAATTATCTTGTGTGAAGAACCCAAACCTCTGCGTCAGTGAAATATATATATATATATATTGCAAGTAATATCTGAGATGAAACCTCTGTTCCTGCGTGAGAAGTAACAGGGAGTAGTTTGTCAAATATGTTTATGATCTAAAATTTTATAATGAATATTTGAAAGCACAGGTTCAGGGCTTCCATGTCCAGAATACTAAATCTGGCAACCCAGAAGGGTGGAACGCTACGCTGGAGAGTCTCTGCTGAAGAATAGGGCACATCAGCCACAGGAAGAAGGGAAAGTTGGAGCAATCCGAAAGGCTGTGGAAATTGTGCTAAGAATGCGCTTGGGCCAGAGATGTAGAGGATTGTGCGAAAGAATTTGAAGTAGATGTCGAACAGGGGCTGAGCAGCGAAGATGTTGAGAAACGACGGAAAATATGGGGTTGGAATGAGCTGGAAAAGCATTTGGGGCCATCAGTTTGGAAGCTCATCATTGATCAATTTAATGACACTCTGGTAAGAATTTTACTCGTGGTTGTTGTTGTTTCGTTTGTTCTTGCATGGATTGATGGCGATGAAGGCGGTGAAACGGATATCATTGCCTTCGTCGAGCCGCTGGTTATTTTCTTGATTTTGATTGCCAATGCTACTGTCAGCGTCTGGCAAGAAAGCGATGTGGAGAAAGCCCTAGAGGCGTTGAAGGAAATGCAGTCGGAACACGCCAAGGTGAGAAGGGAGAGGCATTTCCCAAGATCGGGCCCGTAAATATATTGAAAACGAAGAGACTCCTGGTTTTGTTTTCATCAAAATAACCCTGCATATCATTCAAAGACAAAGCACATTGATGCTCAGTATCACTTTGTGAGGGATATGATGGAAGACAAAAATGCGTTGCTGGTAAAGGTGGACACTTTGAAGAATACTGCAGATGCGTTGACAAAATTTGTGAGCTCTGAGAAGTTCTCTTGGTGTAGAGAAACAATGAGCATTTTAGGGTTGGATAAATGACTAAGCTCTCTTGTGGCCTCTTGTGGAAAGAAAACAACAAGTGGGAGAATGTTGGGTTGTGTTATATTCTTTCCATGACTATCCCACGTAGTTAATCGAGGGGTTAGAAGGGGGTGGAGCCCCCCCTTCGTTGCGCCGATTGCGTAGCGAGGGGTCACATAGGGTTTGAGGAGTGTAGGTAACCCTATATTAGGTTGGGCAGACCTACCTATGGTTTTCTGCATGAATTTGCACATGGTTTTGGACGCAATGGTTTTCGCTCCATCATATTGGATGCTTCGGCATGTATAAATATGTATTGTAACATTGAAAGGATCATAATGAAAAATCAAGCTGGTAGTCCCAGTTTTGGGATCCAAGGGAAAATCTCTATGTATATGTGTTTTATGTGTTATGCTCTTGCATTGTTTATTTTCTGTGTTTTAGAATTCGTATGCAGGTAATTTCTCTACAGGGTTAAAACCTACAACCAATGTGTAACATTCTAATTTAATTTCCATATTCCTTTAATGAGAATTAGGTAAGCCGTCATCATTACATAAAGTAATATTGAGTAAGAGAATAGTGAGTTACACAACCATTAACTGTGATTATTGTATCATATTAACTTAAATTTTAGTGATGTAACCTTGCATCAAATCCATGATTATTTAACTCAGTTAGTTAATCACATAATTGATAACATAACCGCCAAATCATGTAAGGAATCAAAATCATAAAAATGGCACAATAAGCAATCATATCATTAGACATCGATATATCTTGAAACCCTATAGGGTGAAAACCAACAAAGATTTAATTTTATTATTAAATTCTCATTAGGGTGTTCACCCCTTTCTCAATGGTTATAAGGACAATCATCCATTGACAGTTGTTGAAAAATATTATATAGAAAAATCATATTAAATGTGGCATAACTAGCTATAAGCTATTACAAAATCATCATCGTATTATTTACCCATGCATCATAAATCTTTATGTCTTTGTGCTCTGACTCTTCCAATTAGTGGATCATATTGCAATTGGATTTCCTCAGTCTTCATGGACCAACAAATCTTTATCTGCCACAATTTTAAACATGAACTATGGTTTTCACAAGTCACCATTATTTCCTACCATTGATGTCGTCAACACACTTCATATCATGATTAGATAAAATATTAATCAAGCAATAATCAATATTTATTAGTGACACTTCAACATATATTTATACGCCTACACAAAACATAAACATAATGTCATAAAATGTCTTCTTTAACATCATTAGACATGCATTAGTAAAATTCATATCACTATCAAGCATCATCTTTTTATACAAATGCTAACATAATCTCGCATGCACTTCCATATTATTTCCAAAGGAAAACTAACATACTAGATATTATTCTTGTGCATGGAAATACATAACAATATTTCAAGAAAACTAGCCCAACAAGCAATTTTCTTTATTCCTACTATTATGTTTTATTTTTCCAAAGGGGTTAATGTAGTAGATTTAATACCTATGCATGTGAATGTGTGTTCTTTTCCGAAAACATCTTTTCCACGGGAGAAATTAAATTGACAATGGGTATTATATATAAAACTATAAGCTCTATTTTAACCAAAGTTAAGATAATAGTTATAACTTCTTGCATGCAACTACTTGTCCTCTCTAACATAAAATAACATGATAGCCTATTGTTCTTGCATGTGTAGCATAAATTTCCTTCCAAAGTAAACTAACTAAACCTTTCATGGAAAAACACATTTCTTTTCGAAGGGATCAAACACATAACTTCTATTCTTTAATGCATGCAAAGAGACATTTTCCTCTTACCAAAATATTTAGCGCTATAACTATACATAATCTTCTCCCAAAATAAATCTATTGCCATAGATAATCGCTTTATGTATGCAAATGCATATTATGTTTCCCAAAAGAAGGCTAACACAATCAATATTAGGTGATTTCACCTTTCTTTTATCGATAAATGTAATACCAACGCTATACTTTTCCATGCATTCCAATGCATATGTTATTCTAAAGAATATTCTAATTTAAAGGAATCTTAACGCAATAAAGCATATGATTATCAATTTTCCTCTCCAAGAATCTAATTCAATAATGGATACAAGGACTTTTTTTTCTCTTGTCTTCTTTTTGAAGAGTTATAACACAAGAAATACTTCCTTGCATACAAATATATGTATTTATTTTCCAAGGAATCTAAGACACTAATTATTACTTTTGTTAAAGTTAGCTAACTCACTATTATCCATAGAATACAAAATATCCTATAATTTCACATATTAGACAAATTTGCAATACTTCCTCAAAAAATAGCATGAATAACAAATCCTTCTCAAATATCGCAACCTGTTCTATTTTATGCAAAGTTTTTATGTGAAATCATCCCCCAAAAAGTTACTTATCACTTTCTGCAGGACTCAAACTTTCCATGCATATAAAATCACATATTCATTTCCAATATATCAAATATACTAGATATTATTACTATGTACATAAGCACATACTCTCTATAAAATCCAATGTCTCTATTTGAAATTTTTATGGATGTGCATCATGATAATATCCCTGATAATCTTTTAAATGAAATAACTTAATTTATTTTCAAGAAATATCAACATAATTGTTGTACTGTTGTGCATGCGAATAACTTATTCCTTTTCAATAAATATCAAACTTAATAGTTCTATTTTTGTGCATGAAATTAATTTATTTCTTTTCAATAAAATTAACAAAATATGTATCCTTATATGTACATAAACAACTATTATTATCGTGTTGACAAATAAAATGGGAACACTCTATTTTACTCTGTTTTCCTGTTTTAATCATCAACTTTGGGCACGGTTTCCGAATATTTGGAAACAAATTTTTGAAAACCAAAAAAAGGTTTCTATTTGGAGCAGGATCATTTCAAAAAAAAAACTCTCAGTTTTTACACTTGTGACATGGTTTTTAATATTCGAATGAATATTTGTAGCCCATTTTTCCATATTTAAATATCAAATAATTTCATGTTTTAGTCATCAAGTTTGGGAGCGCTTTCAGAGAATTTGGAAATGGATTTTCCAAATTAGAAATATGATTTTATCAATAACAAGCTCATTTACAATAACCTCTTTCAGTGTTTACACAACAACCACGGTTTGGGAGATATAATGACATATTTGGACCCTATTTTTCAATAACTCATACAAACCTTTTCCAAGTTTAATCTCATTAAATTGTCTTTGTTTTTCAATAATTCATGCAATATTTATAGGAAATTGAACCTCTAGATGTCTAGCAACTATTTTTACATTTAAACATATACTTCTTTACATGGTAGCTATTTTTCTTACATGCAACCATATACTTTTTTACACGGTAGTGATTTTCCTACATGCAAACATTTTACTTCTTTTCTAAAATAAATCTGGCATACTATATAGTAATCTCATGCATATGGAATTTATTTTCTAATAGAACTATAATATAACAGATATTGATCTCACACAAATGCAAATTCTTTTTCATTTGTGGATTGGGCGCATTTGTGTATCGAGATTGTTCAGCGACAACATTTTAATTTATTTGTTCTTTGTGAGATATTGCATAGGTTTGAAAATTAATAACATATGTGTGATCATTAGGAATAGGTCGAAGTTTCGAACCAACTGATGTGGTTCATCCTAAGGACAAGGTGAGAAATCAATAGATTTGAGGGAATAAATAGCAAGGATGCATCAGTGCCGAGAGTTAGCCGTTGAAAATTAGTCCTTAGGTAATTTGTTAAATTGTTTAATAATTTATTTAGAAATTAGTTGTTATGTAATAGATAAATATTTCATTTCAATATTATAAATTGATTATTAATATTAAATTTTATAATAATATAATCTAGGCAATATTATAACAATATTTTCTACAGATAATTAATTTTTATAATATAGTTTGTTAGGGTTTGATTCATTAAATTGTTTAATGAGTCAAACCCTAAGAAACTATATTATAAAAACTAATTATCTCTAGATAATATTGTTATAATATTGTCTAGATTATATTATTATAAAATTTAATATTAATAATCACTTTATAATATCGAAATGAAATATTTATTTATTACATAACAACTAATTTCTAAATAAATTATTAAACAATTTAACATATTACCTAATGACTAATTTTTAATGGCTAACTCTCGGCACTGATGCATCCTTGCTATTTATTCCCTCAGATCTATTGATTTCTCACCTTGTCCTAAGGATGAACCACATTAGTTGGTTCGAAACATTGACCTATTCCTAACAATGTGGTTAATTCGAAAGACTGATATCAACATTATGGATCACAAAAGTCTTAGATCTAATGTGTGATCATTTAACAATTTTTTTGTAATATATATATGGGTCATTCTTTAACATATTTTTGTTTGACAAGAAATTTAAAATATATTTATGTTTTATTATATTACAATTTAAAATAAATATTTAATATAAATTTAATTTACAAAAAAAAATTGGAAACACAATCTTTTGGGATTATGTAAATTTGGCTTATTCAGTTGTTAAGAAGTTCAAAAGGCTCAAATGAATACCAAAATACATGAGAAGTCAAAAATACTTCCAAAATTATAATTGTAGTATTAATAATAATAGTCATGTTTTTTTAGAATCATCATTCTATAATTTTAATTTAATTATCTGTAACAACTTTGGTTAAAGATCTATGTAATAAACTTAATAAAGGAAAAACAATAACCATGGTCGTGAGACACATATTCCAAGCTGAATGTTGGGAAAAAACAGAGTGATGTGGATCATTTGTGATTAATTAATTTCTATGGAAATTGGCAAAGGCAATAGCAAAGGATTTGGAAAGGCATGAGACATTAACTGGCATTTAATTTATGAAAATAATGGAGAATGGCAGAAAAGGAAGGTGAAATGACACACATTGCATGTGAGGAAAATGAAGGAAAATAATGGAAAATTGAAGAAAATAGAGAACTTATTAAAAGGAAAGGCTTTTGAGGATCAGCTAAGAGACTTTGGTGAGTTCATTTTTGGAGCTCTCTCTCTATTCTTTCTTTGTTTCATTCTTTTGGGAACTTAGATTTTTATTGGAGAACTCTTCGAGGAGTGTGACATACTGGGATTTGGAGCAAGAAGCAAAAGGAGGAGCAGTAAATCATAAGATTTCATCGATATCAACAACTACAATGGTTTTTTCTTGGAGGTACCAAGTTCAATGTATGATTTCCTTGCCAGTTTTGGCATGCATGGCATTTCCATGTGGTTTCTAGATATGATATGTCATTGGCATGGAGAATTGCCGACATTGACATTGGCTTGCCTATCCTTGCCATTTCTTAGATATCCATGGCGTTGTGGGTTTTACTTTTGTTTTCGGGTTGGTTTTCATGTTCATTTGGTTGTGGGTTGAGTCATTAGTTCTTGGTAGCCTTGGTTGGGAAAAAAACTCTAGAAGCCCTATAACAACTTGGGTTCAATTGCTTGTCCTGGAAGCCTTGGTTGGAAAAATTCTTTGGATGCCCTTAGTGGGTTGAGTTACTATTCCTGAAACCCTTGGTTGGATAGAGGCTCTGGAAGCCTGAAAATAGTTTTGGGTTGAGTTACTAATCCTCGAAGTTGCAGTTGGAACAATTTATCTGGAGCCATGGGCAACTTAGATAGCAACCAATGTCATGATGGTTAGTCATTTCTAACCATAAAGTGGAATCACTAGTTGAGGTTTGAGGTTTTTTGGCTTATAGAAGCGCTAGTTTCATTTTATTTGGTTTGTTCCATGAGATACCACATTCATTCTTGGAATATGGTGTGGGGCTGATTGGTTGAAAGAGATATTTGGTTCAATGCAATATATGGTCAGGTGGTACATGGAAGTCTCAGACATAGTTGCATTTTTCATATGTTAACAATATTTTATTTACTCTTGTATTTGATGGTTAAATATATTGGTTCATATGTGGTTTCTATGGCTATTATGTCATGGTTATTTATGTTCGTTATATTCTAGTTATGAAGAAGTTCTATGAAAAACTTGATGTATGCATCTCATCATGTTTTGATTATAAAATGAATTAAAAATGAATCGATGACATAATATATGATAATGTGGCTATTGTGATAAGGCATCAATGCTTCCTTACAAATATTAGATAATTATGAGACCCCTATGCTCATATATGTTCTTATGACCTGTAGATTACACATTTGTGACTTGTTTAACAAAATTCCTGTCATGGATAGTAGGGTTAAGATCAAGTACTTGTACCAGTGTTTGCATTAGTAACCTTGTTTCAATGTTCTTCATCATTTCCCAAAGTTTCATAAACCTCTATGCAGTGGCCTCAAACAAAGCAGTGAAAAAGTAGCTTAGAATATGGGCTTGATGGCATAAAATTTCCTAAAAAAGCCCACAGTTGCTGGCATGCCTTGCTATGGGGGGGACTGGAATGCCTCATTCACATGTGTTGCTTGTCGTGGGGACAACTGAGTGTCCATATCAGTGATTGTCAAATGGTTTTAGGGGTTGACCACTTGGAGGGTTGGTTGGCTCCTGAAGGTAATGTAGCATGTGTGAAAGGTCAATTTGGTTTCATTATGTCGGTTCCACTTCCTCAAATGTACTTGGGGAGTTCAATCACATCATAGTGGCCTCTCATCACATGTTTAACCTATTGGACCAGTTAACTTGGGTAAATGTGGGAAGGGGGTGTTATAGAATTGTATCAGAGCATGGTTCACCCCTTGGACCAGATGGTATTGTGTTGGCTATGCATACATGTCAGCTACATATTTGTCCTTATGCTTGTGCTCATGGTTCTTCTTGTGATGTCATGCATAAGTTGATGGCTTTGTTATCGGAATGTGTTTTTCACGAATGCATGTCATTGTTTGTATGTATTGTGTATGCACGCGTGTCATACCCATGTTGTTAGGCATGCATTATGTCCAGTTGGTGTTGAAGTTATGGCATCATGTGTGATAACTAGATGGTTATTGAGATGATGTCTATATATTGTTGTGATTATGATTACACATATATTATGCTAATCTAGTTGTTCTTATAAATGATATATCCTTCTCGAGCTATACTGAGGTATGTTGGTTTGTTTATGATTTGGTTGAAATCGCATGATATAGCTTGCAACAAGAGAAGAACAAAGATGACTAGCAAAATGGTATGCTACAGTTCACGAGACTTTCCCGAAGGATCATATGAGAAACATGGTGTTGGGAACTCTTCTCACATAGTAGACACATTAAGAGGTTTGAAGTTAGAAATAAGGATTTACAAACCAGGTAATGATAGCATCATTCACGAATGGAAGAAAGAAGAATAATTTAATGTAGTAATCCTTCAGAGTTTGTAAGAATTGTAAAGACAGGGATCACTTCGGATCAATAACAAGTAAGAGGACATGACTAATGGGGCATATGGTAGTAGATCTCATTGTGGGGACAGGTTGGATACCGATGATGCAATATGAGATGGAAGATTCTTGGACACACCTAATAAGCGAGGCAATGGACATGGGATTTAATCTAGTCCTGGTTCATATAAAGATCATGGTCATCATCGTTATCATCCTTACAGGAGGAGTGACACAGCATAATTGGCTGATGAATTCAGGAAAGAAAATAACCCTACATTTAATGGGGAAATGAAAAATTCAAAGCATGAAAAAGCATGATTTCCAGGGATTAATAAGTTATTAAGATTCCATGATTAATCAACAAACATGAAGGCCAAAATATTTACGCTTAGTCTTAATGGTAAAGAATATATTTGGTAGGAAGATGTAAAGAACATCAGAGGCATCTGAGAAGAGGAGTTGACTTGGAGTGACTTTGAGAGACTATTCAGGAAGAAGTACATATCAAAGAGATAATATGATGACAAGGGGAATGAATTCTATGAGCTAAATATGGAATCTATGATCGATGAGGAATACACCAACAAATTTTTTGATGTATTGAGACATGTGGCTTACCTCAAGGTGGAGAAGGCCAAGATTCAGAGATTCATGAGTGGGTTTTTGGAAGTATTCAGTTAAAATATTGAGTTTGATGAGCCTATATCAATAGAGGAGGACATCCAGAAGCTAAAGAAGTTTTATAAATAATCAAAGTGTATATATGAGAATAAGAAGGAAGGGAAAAGTAATGCAAAGGATAATTGAAAATGGGATAAGAAGTGAACATGGCCTCAAGACATGGGTAACAAATAGAATGCAACACCACATAAGATGTGAAATTCATATAACATAGGACAGAACTTTTAGTTCGCGGAACATAACAAGGGTGTAGATTGAAAGCCTTTACATCATTGGACTTGCAGCAAGGATCATCTTAGGAGAGATTGTCTATAACATAAGGGTGGTAGACTGCGTATTTACAGTGCTCAGGAGGCACAAATAGTGGGTGATGTTGGAAAAATTATTCTTTGTATTTATGTAGCATTGGATAATAGGCAAGCATAGTCAGGTATTTGTCATTGAGATGTTGGAAACTAGATCATTATTGAGACGGGGGTTGAATCAGTAGTGTGGAACATTCAAACATTTTCTCCAATTAATTAATCTTTTATCATGCATAAATTGAATCACATAAGAAAATATTAGAGCATCAGAAATACATATGAAACCATAAAAATAATCAAAACAAGGACACATGTATGTAGTGTGGAATGCCCTTCCCTGGGAAAAAACCACCCTCTTACTATTGTGCTCCTCAATATTTTATTACATGTTGAAGAAATTATACATGTATAAGCTCACTCATATCAGCTAAAATATTCGACTTCTTTCACAGCATGCCGACTCTTTCAAATAGGAAACTAGTTCTCTCTTAGATCTATAGACTATCAACCAGTGAATGCCACCACAATGAAAAATCCTTGCTTAGTTAAACCTGAACTAACAAATGATTCTACATACTAGGATTTGTTGGTATTATCATGACCAATGAACCTCACCAAGTTTATTTTGAACTATCCAACCACTATTCGATGGAGAAAACTCTTCCTTCTACTAAATCCGCCAAGTCACCGTATAATCAAAGCCTCCATCCCTTCACTTTCTCCATGTGAGCCTCCTTTCATATATTTTCAATATCAACTCCTAAAACTTGTTCAACATAAGAACTGCAGCAACATAGCATCAAATCCTATTCAAATGCTAAATTTGTAACACAATATGTAATCAAAACTCCACACTAAAACTCAACACCATCAGTAAAACAATCTCCTCAAACTCTACTCTAATCCACACATCAACACCTCACTCACTGCATAATATTATGTCTTAAACATACTTCAGCTTACTGCTACTACAACTACAAACTGCGTCAGAAATTCTCCATAATAAATATCACATAGTTTGCATGGACTTCTCCAATCTCACACTCACTCCACACACTAGTGTAATCAACCATACTCACAATGAGCTTCCTCCAATATGTATATTAACTCAATTTCTCAACTCAATAATTGAACAGAACTACTGGGCATCACAACTCTATCCATATGCTTGATTTTATCCAGATTTAGCTCATTGCTTCAATTAACCACTAACTCCATTAGCCTTTTTGAAATTTTCAACTTTAATTAGCTTTGGAGGACCCACAAACCTTTCTGACCATAAACTAAAAATTTCCAATGCGGAATATCACCAAAACACAAAAATTAGCTAATAAATGCGATGAATGCAGAGAAAAAATCATGAAAACACCTTAGCCACTCCCTTATCATTGTAATCCACGTGATTGTTCCTATAACCAGTCCCTTGGGACTATCTCCATGCGACTATAGATTTTCAACTTCCCCCTTGAATCAACATGCACACGATTTCAGCTTAAGCTAAGTAAAAACACTAGTTCTTTTGTCCAAAACCTCTGCAAACTAATGGACCATCTTCTTGAGCTCCTAAAGACTCCTCCAAGCCTCTCTAATAGGTTTACAACTGATGAAATAGTCTAAGAATAAGTCTATGACATGCAAGACTTATTCTGCCCACCTTAGTACCAAGACCAGCACCTCTAGCTCCTCAAGCAACAACCATAACTTGTAAAAACACCCCTATGGCCTGTATCAACATCTTTGACTCATGTAGTACCATATATAGCTTATGTAGTATTAACATCATGTCATACAACTTTCTCCAACATTGGTGGATTAACCTTGAACAAAAGCAACCACAACTCATCACATATAGCACCACTCCAACCTCCTATAGTAGTAGCACTCCAACCTCCTATAGTAATACTGCTCCAACCTCCTATAGAAATAACATATCCATCAACATAAGATGCCAACATCAAACCAACATCACATGCAAAATCCATCTACAAGTCAACAACTACAACATCATCTTGACTAGGTCTAGTCATAAGAATGTTGCCATCAATGCCAACTAACAAGACCATCAAGCCTAACATCCATCACCAAGCAATAATGACACATGCATATGACTAGAAACATCATGACCATGTTCACATCAATGCCAACAAACTCCCCATTTGGCATTGATTCCAACCTCAATCTAACATGTGACGTTGACTCAACATTCCAAAATCTCTCCCCCTTTGACACCAATGAAAAAGGGCCATACAAACTGTGAAGTACAATGCCAATAATGTGCTAGATGAGAGAAGGGCTCCCCCTATGATAACCAACACCATGCTAATACAACACTAATGTAGACAAAAACAAGAACCTCAACTGTCAATCATGTCTCTACCTAATGTCATGCAACCTATGAATTGAACATGCCCCCTCTAAGAATTGAATGGGGATGCCATCATACATTGTGCCTATTGCAATGAGCCTCCTTTCCAAGTTTAAGAGACTACTCAATGGGCCATGACTCTAATTGAATTTGGACATGATATACAATGAATTATATGATATGCAATGCTTCAAGGAGAAAGTACAAGGCTATGAATAATACGTAGATTGAGAAATGACTCCACTATACCTATCATCAACCAAGCATTTTATCGACCAATGTTTACATAATGCACCCAAATATAGTGGGGCTACATCAAAGATATACAACATGTAACATGACTTGGACTTCTATTAACCCATATATAGCTAATGCCAGAACATGCTAGACACCATGGGTCTCTTGATGAGCAATGTGCCCAAAATATGAAACAATGATAACACATGGATTTTACATCTGCACCCAATGATGCTCTCATCAATACATGCCGAAAACATGAAATATCATGAGTACATGGAAACAATTAGAAACGATATATGTTCCATATGGTAGAGACAATAATATGCGATACATGGCATATACATCAAAACATAAAGCCTCCATTAGCAATGACATAAACTCTCCATGTGTAACAACAACAATAGGAGCACTATCCAAACATATGTTAGTGCATGGTAACTCAACACCTTCGTCATCACCTTCCCATCAAAGAATATCCTACAACAAGATCACCATGCTCCACATAGATGCAACAATAAGAACATATAATAGAAAAACATGGAAATATATCATAGAAGCAACACCAAATGCATCGTCATCATCACATTCTCTCTCCCAATGACAACAAAACCAATAGCACAATCCATCATACCAAGGAATTATAATAAAAATAAAATACCTATCCTCATCATTGGTGAGCAACATATCATGAATGAGGCATAAGAAACAAATCAATGAGCATCAAAATATCAGTGGAAGCAGACATGTATACTCCATATATGAGCAACAATCGTAATAACTCATCCATTCAAATACATATCAATAGCGTGCATAAAAATATCATGAGAAGCAATAATCATTCTTCTCATATCTCATCCATCCAATAACAGATGAGCAACAACATAATGCATCTAGAATAAAAACATGAACCATAAAGTGCAAAATCGAGATGATCCAATAACAAGAAATCTCCATGGGAGCAACACATGCATGACAACCCCTTAATGGGGGTGACCACATGTTACAACATAGGCCCTTAGGGCTCTCCCCCTCCACCATATGGTATTAATGCTCATATTAATGAGTATTTCAATCAATCACTACACCCACATGAAGAACTCCCCATATGGTGCATCAATTATGTTAAGAGGGAAGAAAATGTTTCGCTCTTGGTTTAAATTTCAAGTGACAAATATGGTAAGGAAGGAGCATTGCATAACATGCGAGAGGGAATATGGAAGCACATTGGGGTCTTGGCTTTGGATGAGTAATCAATTTGCATCCTAGTATTCCATAGTGTGATATGAATTCGGCTCTCAATCATCTAATATCAAGGAACACCCATAGGCAGAGAATTGGGTCTTGGCCTAGCCTCCAGTTGGAAGCTTTGACAACCACGCTCAATTTGGAGCAATTGGTTCCTACTAGTCTTCTATGCTGAGGTTGATCAAGAAACTATGTACTCTTTTATTTTCCTAACTAAGTGGGCTATCTTATGCCCTCCAAGCCATTTCTAGGGATATTGGGTTGGGGACTATTATGATTTATAGTTTTCGAGTTTGCAAGTTTCCATAGTGTCCTACTGTGTCTTTGTCATTAGCTCCAACCATGGAATCTGTTCGTTTGGCATTTGCAAGTGTCCCATTTCTGATTTTCCTTTTAAGACCTCCTATGGTTGCTATTTGACCATGGGTAGTTGTGTTTCTCCCTTGCATGCTCTTTGTTGTTTGAAATGGTGTTACTGTAGGGTAGGTAGTCTATGGGATCGGTCTCAGCTCGTTCAGGTGGTTTTTATCTATATCAATGGGGTCAATGGCTTATTGGATAGAGTATTTTCTAGGCAATCATTGGGTTTCGAGGAAATCCCTATGGGCCTATCCTTGAACCCTCCTTGGTTGGGTTCGTTTATGCTTCAGGCCAAATAGCTTTTATCTTGGTTCTAGTGTTTGTCCTCATCTTTTCTCTACCATGAACTTCGAAGAGTATTCCAAGACCCTACCGAACAATCCTTTGTAGTTTTGTAGTGGCTGTAACACGCTCCAAAATTTTGGCCTGCATTAAATTTCAGAGCCTTCCCTCGCTTTTTCCTTGATGTTTGCAAGCACTGGGGCTCATTTCGTAAGTTCCTAGTGAGTCTTTTCACCCTCCTCGCTTGACCATTCAATGGGCATCACTTTTGGATGTTGGTCACACTGTCATCCTTGCAGTCATTATTTGGCCATACACAAAGTCCCTCTTCATGTGCATAGTTTGTATTCAATAAGTAAGTATTCATCGCACTCACACACAATGTTGTATGCACTGTCACGCAAGCATCGTCACGATCATAAAATAATCTATCCCAAGTTTCGCACTTGTCGCTGGCACCGTCAGTCAATTACACTAAATATTTGTCTCTTTATGGTTTGAAGTGTCTCGTCATCGAGTCATGTTGAGTATGTGTTCAAAAGGTCACACATACACAAGTTCACTCACTCACACAGAGTCATTTTGCTGAAGTTTTGATGATCGGATCACCCTCCAATAACCAAACCTCCACCCTAGAATCAACTCGACCTACTGTCACCCAGAACAACGCAGAAGTTTCCGAACAAGCCATATCAATTTGCGCTACGGGAAAACTCGTGAACCAAGCCTCTAGCTAGTCAACCAAATAGTTTGAACAAACAATGACCCCGAGATTCACCCCACTCAGAAATTTCACAAAAGATTCCAAGCCCACTACACTCCACAGACTGAAGAAACTGTGTAGACATGCCAGAAAGACACCCACTGTCCATCATTGTCTCCTTCAAAAAAATACGTAGATTTTCCAATGAGTCAGCCTACTCAAAGCCAAGAAAACTACATAGATTTCATGAGCAGTCTCTGAGCTGCCGAGAATCCCGCTGAGCTTAGAATCTAAGCAGAAATGTTTAGCACACCAGCTTCCCAGTAATTGCATAGTTTTTTTCACAAGCACTCCCACAACTTATCGTGAGCTCCCTGAAACAAATGTGCATTTGTTCCGGGAAAGCCTCCCGCAACCCACTACCGGCTCCCCGAAGGAATTGCACAGTTTTTTCTACCAACCCCCCTCTAGTGCCTGCACTGCTTCCCTTAACAAATTGCGTAGATTTTCCCTCCAACCGAGCCACATTCTGCAGATAATCACTGCTTATCTGAATTTTCCATCTCAGTCTCCTAATGACTTCTCTGTAATTTTCACCGACAGTGCCTAAAGCCCCCATCCTAGCTTGAAATTTTCCTTGTGTAGTTCCATAGCCTTGTCCTCTCACCCAATCACTTGCATACGAAAGAAAACGACAATGCATCATGGTAGACTAGGAGATTTATGGATTTGATGTCATCTCATCATGAGTGACTACATATAAAGGTACATGGATAAGACATGACATGAAGATTAACGGGATGAACAAGGAGAGAACATGGAAGGATATTTTCTCATGAAAGGATGAACGAAGGATTCATGCGAGGAGAATTTTTCACGAATGGAGGATCATATCAAGCATGCCAAAGTACAAGTGAAGGAGAGACGTGTTGGTGGGCTCTAGTATTGCTGCAATAATGCTACAACTCCTGGGACTCCCTTCTTTACTTTTATCAACCTGGTAGTTCGTAACAAACTTGGAAGCGACGGTGCTATATGCACAAGTACTAGCTCTTGCCGCAGGCCGTCACTTGATCAGTTGGCACAAGTCTGCTAGGAGCCTAAGCCAACTTCTATGAGCTCTCAAAAGAAGCTTTTAACTATGATGGATGAAAACTAACTCAACCAGAGGCTAATCTACTTGCAAAAAGAAGTTGAAAGCTAGAAAGGAACGCAAACCCTAGTTATAATGACTAACCCTACTGGTGCAAGTAAAAGGATGAAAGCTACAGAAATGGATGCCATTGAATTCTAAAAAGGTAAAATGCATGTGATTATGCTACTTCTGAAGAGAAATATGAAGAAAACATCTTTTTGCATTTTTGAGTAATTTGTCAGAATTATTTTGCATGTACTTTAACTGTTTTTGACTGTGCATAGGTTGACTGGCGAATGGAAATGGAGTAGGCACTTGCAAAAGGTTGGGAAGGTTAGAAGAGGGCGTAAGGGGTCCCTAGCACCCTTCCAAAGAGTTTCACAGTGCTCGAATCTCAAGAAACCGCTTTTGTGAGCTTCTACAGGAAGTCTGCAGGGGTTCTACAGGATGTTTTGTGGCTTCTACAGGATGTTTCTACAGGTTGTTCCGAAAGGGAGTTTTGAAGGGATGATGGCGGAAAAAGGTGGAGAAGTGGGTATGGAGGTGAGATGAGGGTGTGATGAGGTCTAGGACTTGGCGAATGAAGCGGGTGAGTGATAAGGATGGCTGGATTTGTTCAAGGAGGGTTAGAGCAATGTTGCACAAAAATATGGAAATTAGGTCAAAGTGAGGGAACGTGGCAAATGCGAGGCAAGAATCAGAGTTAGTGGACAGAGCAGGCGGTATTACGGGAGTAGGGGTAGGCAAAGAGGTATTACAGGTGCTCTGCAAGTTTTTTTCCAAACTATTCAATCAAAGACTCGGAGAAACCAAAGACCTAACTACTTTAACCTAATCTGACCTAAATATCAGCAAAGAAAAGGAGCAGATGTTTATTGCAATGAAATCATGTGAAATAGCCATGCAAACTAAGAAATCATGAACCTGAACATATAACCACAACTGGAATCAACTTCTGCAAATGAGAATTTAACACTAACAATTGCATGATGAAGCAAAGACAATGTTTCTGGGGGCAGCAAGGACACCTTGGTCTCAGCTCATGGTTCCACAGAGGGAGAGGTGAGATCAGGGGTGCTTGATGGCCTTTTTCTAAATATCTTCTCTATTATTAACCTATCAAGTCAATCTGAACATGAAAAGCCTTTCGAATCATCAACAATGATCTAGGTAACCAAGAAAGACTGTAATCTACTTAACAGAAATTATTTTTCAAAAATGTTAAAAACATATAACAGTACATGAAGGTGGCCTTGGCACTTGGGTTGGACCCAACCCTAAGAGCTGCAGGCTCCTAAGAAAAAGCTCAGAACTGATGCCAACTAAAACTTCTTTCCATTATTCAAAAATAACCATGTCACAAATAAAGTTGTACAACAGAAGTTACAAAATGAGCTGAGAAACTAGCAGCACTATAGTGCAGAATACAACTGTTCAAAAAAGTAACCTACGAAGGCTGGAAGCCTTCCAATTTATACACTACGAGGGTCTCCAATAGCCCTCCTTAACTCGAGGGGCTCGGCTGCTTGAATTGCCAGTGATTAGACACTTTACACAAAACTGCTCGGCTGCCTTTGGGAATCCTTTTCGGTGGCCTGCTGAACTCCGAGCTGAGGGTGGAGAATTCGAGGAAGGGGACATTTAGTGCAGGAGACACCCTTCCTAGGAATCCTCATTCTTGTTCCTTCATGTTTGGCTGTCATCTGGCTCATAAACGCTTGACCTTGGTCCAAATTTGTCCAAAAATATGCAATAACCACGTGTTAGCCTTCTTGGTCAAGTGACTATCCTCATTCGTTCAACTAACATAAATATACTCAAAAAACATGCATAAACTATGAAAAATGGTGGATTGATGAAGAACAATAAGCAAAATGAGCCCAATAAGTTACCCATTTTTGGGGCTCATCATCAGCCCCCTGCTAAATGGGTTTCTCATCCTCTGAGCAACTAATCTAGCTCATCATCCTTGATAGCTTTGACTACCTCTCTCACGTCCCAAGCCTCCGAGGTGAGGTCTTCTTCCCGGTCATGAAATCCTGCTTTTCTTTCTACTTCCTCCCACTGCCTCTTTTCCTCTTCTTCCTTAACTCCTTCCAGCAATCCCAAAAGCAAGGGAGGACTAAACTTTAGGCCGATCCAATTGGCCTGCAGATTTTGTATTGACTATTTATAGAGGGGTACCCTTGCCAAGGCCTCCCTCATCCTGGTTGTAGAGTGGTATTCCCTTATCTTCAAACTGTGGGGCTATGTGTTCCACCTCCTTGTGCAAGCATGAAGGCAGTTATCCCCCAACAATCTCTCCGTGTCCTCAAAGTGGGCAATAGCTTGAGCTTGTCACTCAATGTAATCTGGTAACTCTTGAGGGTTGTTGGCCAAGTGCTGGTGGGCACTTATCAATGCTGAGGGATCCTCCAGCTCTGCTCTGATCATTAGTGGTTCACTGAGTTCCCTGTTCATAATATCTCGGACCTCTGCTACCCTTTTTTCCTCATGATTCAGCCAAGAGGCCATGGCCATAAGTTGGACATCTCCTACCACAGTGTTGGGGTCCCATGAATTCATATTTGGAAGGGCCAAGTTGTGCAAATAAAACTCTGATAATTTAGCCTTGTCCTCTGATGAGCTACTGTCACATAAAGCCATAAATTGATGATAGTTTTGAAATGGAGTAGTGCCCCTTTGGGCCAAGGTGTTAATCTGGAACTGCAACCATTGATCTTTAAGGTACAAAGCATATGACTTGGTAGGCTTCCTACACTATATGGCCTCTATTGCCCAGCTGGCCATGCAGGCCAGTTGGGCTTCCTTCTCATGTACCTGTTGCCTTAGAGACTGTATCTCTTCTGCTGCCTGCAACTCCTTTTCCTGTAGCTATTTTGTTAGTGCCTCGATCTCAGCCTGCAGCCCATCCTTTCTTTGTTGTTCATCCAAGGTTTCTTTGTCTGTTGGAGGCTTTTCCCGCTGTTTTTGTTCTCCTAGAATGGAGGGCCTGTCTTCCCTATGGATTCCCTGTAGCTGTAGCTGCTATTTTAGCAGCTCGTTCTCTTCCTGTAGTCTGTCCCTTTGAATGCTTTCCACATGCTTTACCATGGCCAATTCTTTCCTTGACTCTCTGAGTTGTTCTTCTAGGGGGCCCATGTCTGCCACACCCTTGGACTTGGCGATCCTCATCGAAGTATGAGTCCTAATCCTTTCTTCCTCCAGTGCAAAAAATTGTGGCACTGCAAATTTCTGGGGAATTATTTTCCCAGCTTATAACAAGTTACAGTATGTGCCCAAACTGGGCTGAGGACTTGGTTCCAATATTTCCTCTATCCTTTCTTCTTCCTGTGGTTGTTTGGTTGCCTTTTCCTCCAACTTCTCGGTCTATTTTACCTTAGCCTGAGTTTCTTGTAGATCTTTCTCGGCTTCCTGTAGAACTGTCTTTGTGTCCATTGTCTTCAGTCTTTCTCTCCAGGTAGAAGTTTTTGGGCTTCCTCACTCATAGGTGACGGAAATCTTTGAGGGAGACCCTTCCTTTGATTTAGGGGTTGTGTCCTCAATAATAATTGGCTCCTTTGACTGCGGTTGGGGTCTACCTACTTTGATCCGAGTGCTCCTTCTTGCTTTAAAGTACATGGAGGTTTGCCTTTTTCGCTTCCCTTTTTGTTTTGGAGGTGTTTTTAAGGCAGCCAACACAACTGCTGCCTCTCTTGCCAATATTTCCGGTGATTTCCCTCTTGGCTATTCTGTTTCCATGCTTCTTGTAGAAGCCTCTGTGTCAACTGTTTCTACCTGTATTGAGGTCATTTTCGGATCTGTCTTTTCCTTTTTTTTTGGTGTGACTGTTGTGGCTGTGCCAGCCTTTACTTGGGATGTTTCTGCCTTCTCTGCCCTCCTTTGCAGTCTCTTTTCCCTTGGTGTTTGTGCTGTTGTTCCTTGCTCTGTTTTAGACTCAGTAATTTGGCCCTCCCCCTATTTCTCTTTTTGTCCTACTTGTGCTTGTTTATCCTGTGTTTCTTTACCAATGGTTTTCTCTCCTGCTTCAGTGTGTTCTCCTTCTTCACTGCTGGATGAGGTGAGCTCCTCGGCCAGAATTCTAATATCGTCATCTTTGGTCATGTTTCAGAAAATTTCCCAAGAGAGGGGAACGGTGTAGGTGTGGAGGGCATCTTCCACTAGAAGTTTGATGAGCCCATGATGCGCTAACTGATCCGGTGTCCCTTCTTTCAATTTTGTGCCACATTCACTTAATCACTGCAGAAGAAAATAGGGGATGCTCAATTTCTCTTCTCGAGGTAAATCCATTCCATGTCTTAGTTGATTCAGCAACCTAAAATGATAGCCGTAGACAATGCTGAACCTCCCTTCACAGGTAATGTATTTCATGATTTGGAAGCTAACTTCGCTCCAAAGAGGAGGTAAGCTGGTTCTCCAGACCCCGTTTTTGTCTTCTACAAGATGTTCTTCAGGCAGGAAGAATGCTTTCTTGGTTTCCTGGCCCAATGACCTTTCTTCTTTGCTCCAAGGGAGCCCTAATGGGAGACCAGTAACATGACTGATGAGCTCAGGGGTAACTTCTAGGGTCAAACCCCTAAAATTCACTATGGCCTATGTCTTTGATTTAGGTTTTAGGGACATTAAGAATTCCTCCGTTATTTCATCGTCATGACCTTGAATTTTGTCACAAAAGGTCATCCAATTGGCACGGGTGAAGAGGTCTACCACCTCTGGATGCTCACGCAGCTTGCTGGGATTCGAAGGTTCTTTCCTGATAAACCCTCCTGGCATGGTGAGAATGCTCCATTTTTTTATGCTTTGGTCAGAAAAGGAGATGCTGTTTATGGTTTCCCCCTAGACTCAAGGAAGAATTCTTCGGCTGTTTAATATTAATGAGGAACAATTCCCTGGTTTCAAGCCTGTTGTGACTCAGCTCTCAGCTATCTGGTTATGAAAGGAAGATTTTTTGCTTCTACAGACAGAGGACAGAGACCAAGTTTTCTTCTCAGGACACATTCAGATATGCAAATTTTAAAATTTTCATCCACAGGCTGGCTCTCACAGCTGCATATGCCTTCCTTATAAGAGAATTTTAGCAACAAGAAACATGGAGAAGAATTTCGATGCAGAAAAACTGAGGAATATCATTCAACACATAGGCAATATGCTATTTTCAACTCACAGGTGGATTTTTCTCCGTCTCCCCAATTTGAAACAACTCAATTCACCACCTTTTAGAAACATATCATGCGTGGAAGAGTGTTTTCGAGCCTACCTCTCTCAGAACTCCAAATTCGACGAAGAAAAGTCCAGGCTTCTATGCTCCGGAAAGCTGTGCCGAACTTCCTATAGAACTGCTTCACGTAGAACTCTTGCCAGCTTCTGTAGGATGTCACTACGCCTCTGAACAAGCTTGGTACGTGGGAGATTTTTTTGAACAGGCCGAAAAGATTAGTGGAGGACGACGGGTTAACAGATTTCAGAAGCAGAGTACGGGTAGTTCGGTCGAGGACGTTGCAAGTGCAAATGAACAGTGGGTGGTGAGAGTCTTTAGCCGAGTATCTTTTAACTACGGCACAATTCGTGGCGAGGGGATGAGGTGGCCAGACCGAACTATTGATCCAACGTCACGGCCATCATTTTTCTGCATGTCTCTGACTGCCATCACCTCCCCTCTGCCATTAACCACCGCCACCACTACCAGTCCCGCTGATTTTCCCCGACTGGACACTCCACACGTGTCGGTTGCACGTCTCGGCGGCAAATTTGAATGTAACTGAGCTTGTTCGGATCCCACGAAGCTTTGTAACTAGCTGAGGGTGGCCAGTTGACTGGCCACCGATCCCGTCCAATCCGAACCATTTTCATAGTCATGCAGTTTTTGAAATATAGTTTATGCAATTGACGAATGAGGTTAGACACTTACCTGCGCGGCCGTGGACGTGTCATGATGACTTCGGGTCTTGGAACCACCACTTCACGTGCTGCTACCTTGTGCACGGGTGTTAGAACCCATTCCTTCATTTGTTGATGCTGTATGCACGGGTTTTGGAACCCGATCCTTCGGTTATCAACGCTGCATGCACAGGTTCTGCTAGGTTTCAGCTGCTGAGGATGTTTTCACGTCCAAGAGGAGCCTTTTGCACGTTCCCTTTGTTGATCTCGGCTATCCCTGCCTCCAGAGTATGTCTTCCAGAGGGATCAGCTGCTACAGGATTCCTGTAGGATGTCCTGTAGCTGCTTCTCCTCCTGGGATGCAGGCTAAACGAGCAGGGCTATATTGCGGACGATGGATCTAGATGGAGTTTGGACAGGCAGGGTGAGTGAGACTTTGTTACTTGACTTGTCACTAAAAATTCTTGCTATCAATCTAAGGAAAACAGGGTTTCTTGTATGACTGTGCAGGAACACATAACCAGGTGGGTGACGGAGGTGTAAAGAGATGGAATAGGGTGCCATATATTGATGGGTGGAAATAGGGTTGTCTGCAGGCCTAAAAAATAGATTCCAACGTTCAGATTCCCCTCTCAGATCGATTTTGGCTTGCCCAAAGGTTCTACAGGATGTTTCTTGTAGAAGACATAAACTGCCTGTAGAATAGGCAGAACATCCTGTAGAAGGTGAAATCTGCCCCCAAATGTGATCAAATCCTAGGAGAGGTGAGTGGTCATGGAGGAAGTGTTTGTGAGGGTGTCCTGTAGCCTGGTGTGAACCTCTGTCCTTGTTTTGCGTGACCTTCCTAACCTGCAATATTCTCCCTGCAACCTGCAATTGTTCCACAGAGATTAGGCCTGTGTTTTTTTTTTCTTTGTTTTTCGAGAGAGACAGCTGAGGCGCCTCCCTGAGGTTTTCACCCTCACTGTCTGCCCTGGGTGCTTCTAAGAAGTTTTCACCCAGGGATCTTTTTATTTCATTTCTCTGTAGGCAAGTCCAATCTAGACAGAAAGTCAGCAACAACATTTTCCTTTCCTGGCTTGTCCACAATGGTCAAATCAAATTGCTGCAACAAAAGTAACCATCTAATGATATGAGCATTTACATCAGACATATTCATTAAATATCTAATCGCAGCATGATCAGTGTGTACGAATGTTTGATAACCAGTGAGGTAGTGTCTGAACTTGTTTAGAGAATGGACTACAGCCAGGAACTCTTTTTCGGTTATCGTATAGCTCATCTCTACCTTGGACAGGTTTTTGCTGACAAAGTATATGGCATATGGTAGTTTCTCCTCAACTTGTCCTAAGGCTGCCCCTATGGCTCTGTTCGAGGCATCGATATGGATGTGGAAAGGTAGGGCCCAGTTTGGACCTCTCAAGATCGGGGCAGACACCAACTTATCTTTCAACTCATCCAGAGCCCCTTGACAATCATTAGTCCATTTAAACTCAACATCTTTCCCTAAGAGGCCAAACAATGGCGAGGCTAGCTTATTGAAATCTTTAATGAATCTTCTATAATATCTTGCTAAGCCTAGAAAACTTCGAACATCTCTCACCTTTTGAGGAGGTGGAACCTTTTGGATGATAGCAATTTTTTTAGGATCCACCTGTAATCCTTGCTGAGAAATGGTATGACCTAACATAGTCCCCTCAATCATCAAGAATTCACATTTTTCAGGACTGAGGGATAGGTTCATCTCAATACACTTGGTTAAAACTTTTCCCGGGTTAGACAATGCTTTTTGGAAGTTAGACCCATAAGGAGTAAAGTCATCCATATAGATTTCCACTGAATCGTGAACCCGCTCAGCAAATGTGCTCAATACTGCTCTCCGAAAGTGATAGGATCGTTGTATAGCCCAAAGCGAAGGACCCGGTAGGCAAAGGTTCCCCAAGGGCAAGTGAAGGTGGCCTTATCTTGGTCTTCCGAGCTGAATTGGATTTGATTATACTCGCTGAACCCATCTAGGAAAGAAAAGAACTTCTTCCCTGCCAGCCCATCTAGCACTTGATCTATGAACGGTAAAGGGAAATGGTCCTTCTTGGTGGCTTTGTTAAGTTCTCGATAATCTACACAGATTCTCCACTTCCCATTTTTCTTGGGTACAAGCACCAGAGGAGAAACCCATTCACTTTCCGAGATGGGGTAAATGAATCCTGCATCCAACAACTTTTGCAGTTCTTCTTTAATGATGTCCTTAAGGGCTAGATTCATTCTCCTCTGAGGCCGCCTGACTGGTTTACAATCCTCTTTAATGTAAATGTGATGGGTACAGACCGAAGGGTGGACTCCTTTCATCTCCTTATAGCTCTAGGCAAAAGCATCCAAATGGTGGCTCAATAAGCTACAGAGCTCCTTCTCCTGAGAGGAAGATAGGGCTGAGCTGATATTTAAGGTTCTTTCAGGGCCAAATTCCACATTTTTAACTCTGGGTGAGGTTGGATTGGCCACACAGAGGTCCACTAAAGCGTTGGCTTGGGTACCTTCCACTAACTCCTCTAATGATAGTGCACTGGGAGGTGGATTTTGAATCAAATTCTCGATCAAGTCATCCTCAGTCAGAGGACCTCCCCTGGTGGCTTCCACTATGCACAATGGTGCAGAGTAGACTTCACCCTCATCTTCCTCCTCCAACCAGAGCGGTAAGTCATGTTCTAACAGAGCTTGGGCAGGAGGGTATAGGACTAGCTGTTTGGACATAGGCCCATTCTTGATGGTCATGCTTCCAGCTCGACAACTGATGTAAGCATTTGCAGTCGCTAACCAAGGCCTTCCGAAAATGAGGGGGTATCCAGTGAGTTTTGCCTTTTGTTGAAGGACCAAGAAGTCTGCAGGGTACTCCCAAGAATCAATAGAGACCAGGACATCCTCCACAATCCCTTCGGGAGTCACGGTGGAGCGGTCTGCCAATTGCAGTACTGTCGAGGTCTTTCTTAAGGAATCCTGAAGGTTAAGTTTAAGCATAGTGTCCCTGGTCATCACATTAATGGTAGCCCCTAGATCAATCAAGGTGTGGGGGATTATGGTGCCATTGATGTGGACATCAACTACAGGACTCCCAGGGTCCAAATATTTTGGATAGATTACTTGTCCCAACATCAGATCGGACAGTTGTCCTATGACATTGATAGTCGGGGCATCTCTCTTGCGCCTACCTGGGTGCCTGAAACACTTCTCCTTAATCAATTTGATGTAGATTGGTACATCTTTTATGGCCTGGAGAAGTGGAATTTTCACACACAACTGTTTAAGTTCTCCTAGAAGTTCAGTCTCCTCTAGGCTACTGTTAGTCTCTTAGGAAAGGGTGGAATGGCTTTGGGTTCACTTTCCTGTTTCTCTTCCTCTTCCTCCAGTGGAGGAGACTGGCGATCTAGAAGGACCTTTCCAGATCGTAGGTTGATCTCTTGAATCTCCACAGCATAGATAGGGCATGTTGCCTCTCTAGTGTATACCTGTTGGGCCTGTCTATTGTTGGGGTTCGGGTTCAGTTGAGTAGGCATCTAGGGTTGTCTTGGAGGAGCAGGAGGTAATGGTTGTGGTTGAGTAGGAGGTGGAGGAAAAATAGTGGGAGGAGAGTTGTATTGGGGCCTCCACCCCGGTTGAGGTGCATTCCACTGAGGATGTGGCTAGACATGAGAGTGAAACGAATGAGCAGTAGGTTGAGTATGGTATTGAGATGGATAAGACCAAGGAGGAGGTGTGGACTAGGAAGGATGAGCAGGGGGCCCCCAATAAGGCATGTGAGCGGATTGGTTGGGGTTTTAATAAGTTTGGGATGTTCCTTGCATCCCTTGCTGGTAAGGTTTGGACCCATGCGACCTCCTTTGGTTGAGTAAGTAGAGTGGCTCAGTGGCCCCTTTAGCCCCTTGGTACATGGCTTTAAGTCCGGGTAAGGTTGGGCACTGGTTCGTGGGGTAGTCGTCCTCACAAACGAAACACACCTCCATTGAGTGCAATGGACATTCGTTCTTAGGATGCTTCCTTGTACATTTGGGACAAAAAATGGCCAAAGCCCTCTCAGCTTCCTCTTTCTTCTGTTGGATTCGGAAGGTATCCAGTTGCATAGAAATGGTCTGTCTCATCTCACTTTTGAGGTCTTCCATCTGATTAGCAAACTCATGATTAGAGAAGGTGGTACTAGTTGAGAGTGAATTCCCCCTACCTCGTTTCCGGGCTGCCCTAGAGTGGTTTCTAAACACAGTCGTTATGTCCTCAGAAGGTATTTGGTAGATGTCTCCTCCAGCTAGCAGATGGAGGGTATCTAGTAGGTCTTCGGGGACTCCTCGGAGCAGAACCAGCTTCAGAGATTCAGGGTCAAGCGTGCACCTGGCCCGTTTATAGCTGAGTTGGAACCTTTCCTCGTAGTCTTCTAAAGACTCATCACTTCCCATGGTCATCTGAAAGATCTCTCCCTTTGTTTCTTTTGACCTAGAGTAGTCCCGATATTTGTTGTCAAAGGCTTGCTGCATCTGAGCCCAGGTTGTAGTACTGTTTCCAGGTAGCCCCATGAACCATCGCAGTGCTGCATCCTTGATGGTAGAGGGAAAGAGTTTCAACTTTTGCTCTTCTTCTACATAGTCATAAGTTTGACAAAGGACAGCAAACTCAAACAGGAAGGTATCAGGGTCGTCAGTGGTCAATCCATGGAAATTAGGTAAGGCTAAGGGACTTATGTTTTTCATCTTCATATCCTCGTTGGTCTCTCGGATGGGAAAGGCACCTTCTATTCTCTCTTCATCTTCTCTACCGTTTTTGTTTTCAGCCATGGTCTCAAAAGGAATGTTATCTTGCTCTTCTTCTGTTATAGGATCTTCGTATATCTCAGGGGGTTCACCTATAGGTTCTTCTGGAACACTGCCACCAAATAAGAGAGAAGGGTGACTCAGTGATGTGGTGGGGGTGTTGGGTAGGAATTTTCCGGTATTGTCTCTGTTCCTACGAGGCATGAAAATGGAATATTTTTGGTTGCTTTTGTGCTTTTTTTCCCTTGTACCTGTAAAACTGAAAGAGATTGAATTGAAACTATCTAAAATATATCTTGTTGACATGAAAATGCGGAATTGAGATAAAAGCAGGAAAGGAATAATCTATTTTGCTAAAATGAAATTGCGGAATTGAAATGCTAATCTACGCTCGCAGAATTGAAATTGCGGAATTGAAATGCTAATGTACGCTTGCAGAATTGAAATTGCGGAATTGAAATGCTAATATATGCTTGCAGAATTGAAATGCTAATCTATGAAAGCAGGAAATGTCTAATCTACTTTTGCAGGAATGAAATTGCAGAATGGAAATGAAATAAACTACTTAGCAGAAGGTTGTAGTAGAAAATAGAAGAAAAGCGGCAATCTCAAATACTCTAATGCTTCCCCGGCAACGGCGCCAAAATGATGGTGGGCTCCAGTATTGCAGCAATAATGCTGCAACTCCTAGGACTCCCTTCTTTACTTTTATCAACCCGGTAGTTCATAACAAACTTGGAAGCGACGGTGCTATATGCACAAGTACTAGCTCTTGCCACAGGCTGTCACTTGATCAGCTGGCACAAGTCCGCTAGGAGCCTAATCCAACTTCTATGAGCTCTCAGAAGAAGCTTTTAACTGTGATGGATGAAAACTAACTCAACCAGAAGCTAATCTACTTGCAAAAAAAAGTTGAAAGCTAGAAAGGAACGCAAACCCTAGCAAACCCTAGTTATACCGACTAACCCTACTAGTGCAAGTAAAAGGATGAAAGCTACAGAAATGGATGCCATTGACTTCTAAAAAGGTAAAATGCATGTGACTAAGCTACTTCTGAAGAGAAATATGAAGAAAACATCTTTTTGCATGTTTGAGTAATTTGTCAGAATTATTTTGCATGTACTTTAATTGTTTTTTACTGTGCAGAGGTTGACTGGCGAAAGGAAATGGAGTAGGCGCTTGCAGAAGGTTGGGAAGGTTAGAAGAGGGCCTAAGGGATCCCTAGCACCCTTCCAGAGAGTTTCACACTGCTTGGATCTCAAGAAACCACTTTCGTGAGCTTCTGCAGGAAGTCTGCATGGGTTCTACAGGATGTTCTGTGGCTTCTACAGGATGTTTCGAAAGGGGGTTTTGAAGGGCTGATGGTGGAAAAAGGTGGAGAAGTGGGTATGGAGGTGATATGAGGGTGTGATGAGGTCTAGGACTTGGTTAATGAAGCGGGTGAGTGATAAGGATGGCTGGATTTGTTCAAGGAGGGTTAGAGCAATGTTGCACAAAAATATGGAAATTAGGTCAAAGTGAGGGAACGTGGAAAATGCGAGGCAAGAATCAGAGTTGGAGGATGGAGCAGGCAGTATTGCGGGAGTAGGGGTAGGAAAAGAGGTACTACATGTGCTCTGAAAGTTGTTTTCCAAACTATTCAATCAAAGACTCAGAGAAACCAAAGACCTAGCTACTTTAACCTAATCTGACCTAAATATCAGCAAAGAAAAGGAGCAGATGTTTATTGCAATGAAATCATGTGAAATAGCTATGCAAACTAAGCAATCATGAACCTGAAAATATAACCACAACTGGTATCAACTTTTGCAAATGAGAATTTAACACTAACAATTGCATGATGAAGCAAAGACAGTGTTTTTGGGGGCAGCAAGGACACCTTGGTCTCAGCTCATGGTTCCACAGAGGGAGAGGTGAGATCAGGGGTGCTTGATTGCCTTTTTCTGAAGATCTTCTCTGTTATTAACCTATCAAGTCAATCTGAATGTGAAAAGCCTTTCTAATCATCAACAATGATCTAGGTAACCAAGCAAGACTGTAATCTACTTAACAGAAATTATTTTGCAAAAACGTTAAAAACATATAACAATACACGAAGGAGGCCTTGGCACTTGGGTTGGGCCCAACTCCAAGAGTTGTAGGCTCCTCAGAAAATGCTCAGAACTGATGCCAACTGAAATCGCTTTCCATTATTCAAAAATAACCATGTCACAAAGAAAGTTGTACAGCAGAAGTTACAAAATGAGCTGAGAAACTAGCAGCACTATAGTGTAGAATACATATGTTCAAAAAAGTAACCTACGAAGGTTGGAAGCCTTCCTATTTATACACTACGAGGGTCTCCAACAGCCCTCCTTAACTCGAGGGGCTCGGCTGCTTGAACTGCCAGTGATCAGACACTTTACACAAAACTGCTCGGCTGCCTTTGGGAATCCTTTTCGGTGGCCTTCTAAACTCCGAGCTGAGGGTGGATAATTCGAGGAAGGGGCCATTTAGTGCAGGAGACACCCTTCCTACAAATCCTCATCCTTGTTCCTTCATGCTTGGATGTCATATGGCTCATAAATGCTTGTCCTTGGTCCAAAATTTGTCCAAAAACCTGCAATAACCACGTGTTAGCCTTCTTGGTCAAGTGACTACCCTCATTCGTTCAACTAACATAAATATACTCAAAAAACATGCATAAACTATGAAAAATGGTGGATTGATGAAGAACAATAGGCAAAATGAGCCCAATAAGTTACCCATTTTTGGGGCTCATCACGTGTACATGCAACATCAATCGAACACCAAGACCATCAAAGACTCTACACACCTTTCCATGTAGAGGTGAAGCTATGATACACCAAGAGGACATCCATCACTCAGTAGCATTGCAGCTTGACATGGACACCAAAAGCAGGATGAAAATACCAACATTGTCATGTGGATTCGTGTCATGAGTCATCTCAGCCACATCATTACTGTGGGCCATACTATTGTAAATCAATGTAATGTAACGTGGAAGTCTAAGAGACCCACATGTAATATGAAGAGTCATGTAAAGATCAAGATTCAAATAATTCAAATAGTCATGAGGGAAGTCAAACAATCACAAGGGGCAATTTTACCCCTGGCTATCAATACCCCTCATTTGTACATGGAAAATAGTTTCCACCTTGGATCCTCCCACATGGCCTTGATAGTCTATAGCCTTTTCTTTGAGGAGCGAGCAATTACTCCAATGCCCCTCTTACACTATTAGTGATGTATGGTGTACTAATGTGTCTTGGAACTTTCGTTGAATTAAGAACAGGTGAACAAGTTTTCACACATGTATTGTAATTGTTTGTAAGACTAATCTTGCAACACTTGTAATGCATATTGCTTTAACCTGTGTTAAAACAATTTAAATATTTCGGTTGTGCTAATACATACATTTATGAAAATGTGTTGTATACGCTGTTAATGTTGTCTTTCCTGTGTGGTCTGCCGCACTCGACATTAGACAAAACCTTTCCCATAAACTTGCTATAATGTCCATCCCACTCACGCGGACTACTTTATTGAGTGTTTTACGTGCTATTCCTTCTTGTCTAAGTGAATGTCACATCTGTCTGGACTACCTTACTAGAAGTTGTGCATGTCTTGTTGTGTTGCGTGTCTCTGACAGAGTTGGGACTTTTCCCTTTCAAATGGAAACTCACTTCCGCCCTCTCCCTCTACGGTGAAATAACAGTGACACAAGTAACACTAGCACTCACCAGGCATGCGAACCTTCATGTTCAAAGACAAAGCAGAACTCTCATGTGTTGACAAGAAAGAGCTAAGCGAAACATTTAAGATAATGGAAATCGGGCCATCATAACAGATGGGACTCCTACACAAAAGCGTGTGAGGTCTAGATGGGACTTCATACTGGGGAGATCCCCTGAATGTTGGTGGGACTAGCACCTTCAACATTTCTGGTGCTAGAATGAGGGCTGCTAGTAATTTATGGTTAAATGTCCTATCACACCCATGCATCAATCATGTAGTCAAGGTAGTAACTCACACACCGTTTCACGTACGTGTGACTTTGAATTTGTTTAATCCTCACCTGCCATACGTGAGAGAGAAATTTCATATCAACACCTTCCATTTATCTATCCCATCACCGATCAGTTCGCGAAACTAATCGGACTGATCCTAGGAATACAATGCCTTCCATATGCATTAGGAAAGCCAAAAAACACTCCCATAGGGGTTGTTGTATCATCAGTGGAAGATGCAGTCCTTGGCACACTTGAAGGTCTGGCAGAAGTTGTTGAGAATAGAGAGGAACTTGCAGTCTTCCAATAGGAAGAACAAGACACCCTTGTGATATTGGGCTGAGATTCTGGTATAGGAGGTAGAGGGGAAGGCAGTGGAGGATGCGGGGGCAGAGTCGAACCAAGAGGCTCAGGGTTGGAACTGTCAGATTCTAAAGAAGAAGAGGATGAAGAAGAAAAAGACATGGCTGACCAAAATATGGAATGGATGACTCAGGGACCATTAGCTGTCCTGGTTGATTTGCACAAAATTCCAAAGCATTCTGTTATCACTCAGGTTGTTCCCTTTGACTCCCAAGGGAATACGGCCGAGGTAACCACTAACCAATCTTTGGGTCACAGGTTCTAGCCTACCTATGACCAGAGAGGGCTCTCTCTTTATGTTTTAACTTTGTTTGTATAATATTTTAGGCTAGTTATGATGCTCAAGGTTTTGTTTTTGGAGTTTTCTAGATGATGACTTCAGTCAAGATATATATGTGCTTACCAGGGTGTTCCAGGCCATTGGGCATGGAGTCAGTGGTGCTTTATTTGTTTGATATGCTGTGTTGATACAGTAGTGATGCTGCAGAGCCAGATAAGTGTCTGAGAAACAATGCTTTGAAACTGTAATTACATGTGCTGTAACCAGGCTATGAAAGGCAATTAAGAATCTTTCAACAAACTGGTATTGAGAAACAGTGAGAATATTATTTGGAAGCAGTGAAGAGTTTCTACATAACATTCATATTTATAGAATTAATGAAAACATGAGCAATTAAGAATTCATGTTCATGATCAATTCTGAAGAAAACATTTTCAGCAATAAAGATTGAGCACAAGGTGTAACCAAACATATCCTGTACTATTCCTTTTCTATACTGCTAGATTAGTGAGACATGTGTATGATTTAATAAACATAAGAAGACAAAACATAGATTGAGAAAAACTTTTTGTTCCATCAGACAGCACAGGAATTCTGCAATAGCACGCATAGCATCACCAAGACATCAAACATTCAGGAAATCACTGAGCCTTTCCAGCCTTTTGCATTAGATAATCTAAAAATATACAATACATTTGCCTCAGAATGAAAATCACCAACCCCTCATACGTTGCCTCAGGAGGTATATATACATAATTTACATAAGAAAATATCTGGCTGATGAGTAAATGTTCCATTAATATCGGGCCAACTCCTGGAGCATGGTAGTTGAGAAAGTAAATGCTGTAGTAACTCTTCAGTGCCTTAGCTGTCCAAAATGGTCAGAAAATGTTGACTTTGTGGCTGTTGGAGTCGGCTGAGGATATGCTGTCCAAAAATTGCGTATTTATCTCTTGGCTTGCTGTCGTTGTCTATATGCCGAGTCACCTTTCGGTTTCCTTAAATGTTGTCTTTATTCTGCTGTTTGACTTTTGCTGAGTTGGAGCTGGCAATGACCGAGCAACTGAGGCTATTGTGGCAATATTTGAAGCATTGCCTGCCACCAATCCTCCTTGGGCATTTGGTGTCTTCGAATCTTCACTAAAGTTTCATCTGCCTCTGTATATCTGTAAAAATTTGGAGGAACCTCAAAAAGGTGATTTACCTCATTTTCAATGAAAAATAGACCTTCAAGTTTATTATATAGGCTCTGCCCTGTTGGAGGCCCTGCTTCCTCAGAAGTACTGCCAGATGCAGTGATTTGATTTTCAACGAAGGTTGACATCCTGTTGGCATATTTCTCACGAGGGAGCAGTTTTCCTGTGCCAGTTAGTAGGCTGGGCAGTCCCTTTGCTTGCAGTGCTCCCATTTTGAGCTTGTACTCATCCACTTCAGCTTGTATTTCATAGCATTTCCTCTCCACAGTTTGTACAAAGTTCCTGAGAGTTAGTACCTTTTTAGCTGTAAGGACAGCCTCTGTTCTGTTGACAATGTTGATGGCTGCCAGTTCCTCCTTTGTTTGTTTGTTCAAAAAATCTATCATTCTATTGGCCTGCTCGGGCCTGTTTCCCAGCACTGTTCTGGCCTTCTGAATCTATATCTGTGCTTGGCCAATTAAATCCATTTGCTCATGCACAGTCTTAATTGACTTCCATTGTCTAGTGATGGATTGGTCAATTCGGGCCCATAGAATTCTTTTTATTTCTGCCATAGCACTTTCTAGTTTGAGCTCTTTCTCCAAGGCCTTTATCTTCTCTTTGAGGGCCTTTATTTCTCTACCTTGTTCTGCCACAGTCATCTTTGACTTATCATATTTGGCCTCTAGCTCTGCCAATTTTTCCTTGGCCTGCTTAATCTCAGTAGCCTGGAGCTCCATTTCTTTGATAGCCTTAGTCAAATCTTCCATGTTTAAACTGGACTCTGGGGCTGTTGTTGTTGCTGCTGCTTCTGTTGTTGTCGTTGTTGTCACAGGGGCTACTGTTGCCTATGTTGTTGTCGCAGTGGTTGAAGTAGTTGGAGGAGCTTGGGATATGGATTCTCCCTGCTTATCTTGTAGTGCCCCTTCAAGTTCCTTCTCCAAATCAAGGACCTTCTGGTTGAGCTGCATTATAAGATCCAGCTGCTCATCGGCCTCCTTTTCCTTCTGTAATTCTGCTGTTTGAGGGTGCTCGGTGGGCAGCAACTTTAACCTTTTCTTCAATGCATTAAGGTCATCTTCTTTTTTCTTCAGGAGGGCCCTTACGCCCTTTGGATCCTTAGGATCATGTCCTAGGTCGATGATGATGTCCTCAAGTGATTTAATTCTGTTGTCCTTGGCCATGGAGGACATTCTCTCAAAATCCAACTGAATGTTGGTATTTTTCAGTGATTCTTTTAATTCATGGGCCATGGTTGCCCTGTCCACCAAGGTAGCATAGACCATCTCTCCAATTTTCTTGTGGAGTTCAATTTGGTCCATGGGGTGAATGTCTTTTGCCATGATTTCCACCCTTGTTCTTACATAATTTGCAGCTGATTTGGGCTGCGGCACTTTAGGTTTGAAGTGGCTGAGGAGCATTTTCTCCTCTTGAATGTCATAGACAGACATCAGCCTTTCTTGCTTGGCTGGTGTTGCTTTCAGAAACTGTTTGTACACTTCAATTCTCAGCAAGTCATTTTGTGCCTTTATTTGTTTGAAAGAAGCCTTAGTGCTTGAGGGCTTCTTGCTCTATTGAGAGGAGGAGGATACCTCCAAGCCAAGCTGTAATCCCTGCTCCTACTGAAAGGAGCTTGTACCTGTTTGTTGGCTGCCTTCCCCATCTTTCCTTGGACTGTCAAGGACTTCTTCACTTATCTCTTCTATTACCGGGGAGTCAACCTTTTGCCTCTTGGCCTCAGGTTGCTGGGAGGATCCACTAGCAGGAGTGGACTCTTCTCTGTCTCTTTTCTTACCCCTCTCCTCATGTGCTGGAGTCTGCAAAATTGGTGTTGTTGGTGGTTCAGTTTGCAGTGGAGGGGTCTGCTCTTGTTGCTGCCCAATTGAGGAGGCAGGCTGTTCTTTTACTGTTTCTTCTTCAGCACCCATTATCCCTTTACCTTTATCTGTACCTGATGCTGCTGTGGAAGGTGCCTGGGTGGCTGGTGCAGTTGTTGTGGCTGAGGTTCCTTCTCCCACTGGATGTGGTTGCTTGAAGATTACCTGCTGCACAGAATCCAAGTCAAGAGTTTTTTCCAAATCCTTGACATTCTTTTGCATTATCTCTTCTTCAGTTAATTTTTCAATTAAAGTGTCTTGCAGCCATTCTTGCTGATTGGCATACTGTTCAATGTGTGGATATTTGCAATGCTCATAGCCTAGCAGCCTGTACTTGACTCTTCTGGCAGTGATGAAGCCTTCAGGGTCATAGGGGACCCACCGGAAGCTTTTTGAGAGCTTGTACATGTCTTTGAGGATTAGTTCGGCGTCTTGCCATCCCTCTTTCTTATTCATAATGAAGGGGCCTAGGTGGTGCTTGAACTTGAGATGGGCTTTCTTTTTGGAGCTGTGAAAGTGAGTGAGGTCAGAGTGAATAAGCTGCCTATAATACTCCAAGGAAAACAGTCTCATGGGCACATATTTTGGGAGCCTGTATGGATAGAGCTCACAGCCATAAATTCTGATGACTGTATGATCCTGGTATAGGTACCAATCACCTATTTTATAATTCTTGGAGAGCTGCAGGATTTTCTGTATTTCAAATGACATTCTGGGAGGAGGGGACCTCATCAACAAACAAGAGACTCGGTAAACAAATTGATCAATGAATTCACAATATGAATATGGTGAATTTTGCACTTGGTGGAAAGCAGATGTCCAGAAGATAACAGATCTTCTTTCTCCTTTACAATCCAGCTTTTTAATGTGGCATGGAAAAGCCTCAGACTGGTAGTACATGAACAGGTGGTAGATATTAGATGAATACTTGAAGATGTCCTCCCTGTCTACTTTGAAAAGCTGCTCATGTATCTTGTTGGCTATGAACTTAGCAAAATTATATTTGTAGGTAGGAGGTTGGCCTGGGCTATAAGCAGCTAGTAATACCAACACTGTCTCATCAACAAATTCACTGGTTTTATAGCCCAACACATATGAAACCATGTCCAGCAGAAGCTTGCCTATATCAGTAAAGTGGACATATAAGTAGGGAGGTGGCCCTGTGGGCTGGCGGTCAGGCCTCATAAATGTCTGGGTGATCTTTTGCCTGTCATCAGTGGTCATCTTGGCACCTGTATCCAACAGATAGTTCATGGAGAAAGGGAACAACAGCTGAGTTTGTTTGAAGTTGAACATCTGGTTGATGGACTCAGCATTAATGTGAAAGAGGATGCCCCCAGATGGAGACTTGACAACTCTGTGATTTGCATCATAATTTTCAGCACATAGGTGAATAATCTCTGGAAAAATGTTAACAGATGGGAGAAAGTAGTATGGCAGATTTGATTCCCATATCCCATATGTATCCTTACCATTCAAATAGTCATCTCTCAATTCCCTGAAGGTCTGCAAATGGTCCCTATCACCCACAAAGTCTTGGATGAGGTAATCCCTGTCAGCAAGAGGCAGGGACTCCATCTCTTTATTTGGTGGATTTATGGGGGCAACACTGAGAGCTGTGGGTGCAGGAGTAGCCATTATGTAGTTTGTGAATGGAACAAGGTAAGTGCAATGGTTTGCAAGGTTCCACAAAGCTCAAGTGACAGAATGAATGCAGATTATGCTAGAAATTATCTTCAAAGTGGAATAGGCAGGCTAGGAAGGCTTGCCTCTGCTGTGCTTGGGTAAATTCACAGTGATTGGGACCAATTAGGATAAAATGAAAAGAGCAGGCAGGATTAAAATTGGTGAAATGCAGCTATTCAAGCCTGCACCTGGCAAAAGGGAACAATGTCGGGCAGCTTGAGGATGATTTCACAAATTACGACTGTGAATTATTGTTTCAATATCAAATTTTGGAGCTGGGGCAATGTAGGTTGCTTTAGTCAAAATTAACTAGGAAACAATCTTCAATTTAGGATTTAACAGGTGTTTTATGGATGATTTCCAGAGAAATGGTACAAACACGGATGAAACATGTGAATTGTGGGCAAATAACTGGATAGACAATGTCGAGAGCCTCCGGGTTGACAGTGGATGAATAATGCAGGTGAATTGGTGATCGGCGGCGTCTGCAGCTTTGAATTTGGCGGCTTAGAGGCGAATTTCGGTGCAAACAGCTCACAACGGTTCTGGCGACTCTTTTCAAACGAAAATGACATATAAACGGCCAGACCGCGCGTTTTAACGACAAATTTGTCAAAAATGGGTCATTAGCGCTTTCCCGCCGATGACGTCATGGCGGGCCCGGGGTACGGAGGGTGGCGTGGGCGCTGAGCTGGAGGCCAACGTGGCGGGATACAGTGGCGGGTGGTGTGGGGTGGCAAGGTGACCTGGAGGGCCATGAGGCGCGAGGGCGGGTGCGGTTGGCATGACGTCATGGTGACGTAGAACCAACGTGACAGTGGAAGGGCGGTATCGAGGAGAGTGGTAAGCGGTCTCCCCGCACCGCTTTTGGGAGAAGGCGGTATCGCGGAAGGGGGCTCCGAACACCCCCACCGCTTGCCACGCCTCCCATGTACGGGGGGGAAAACCGCCCTCTCCCCGGACGTTAAACAGCGGCGGGTTCAAATTCAAAAAAGACCGCCCACTGTTGGATCGGGGGCAGCAGATGATGGACGGCTGGCGGGTGCCCCGACCCAGCGTGCAATTTTGGGGGGTACCGCCGGCTATTTAAATAATAATTTTTAATCTGTTGGGGTCGGAACTTTGGTTAAGGGATTTTTTGTGGGTTTTGGAATATACATAGGTTAAAGTGGGTTAATCTGACGGGGTTAAAAGATATTTGAATGTTGGGTTTGAGAGGGGGAGAAGGGGCTTTTATGAAACTTTTTCTGGAAAAAAGGGGGCATATATGAGGGTTAAGGGTGGGCTATTAGTCTAACCAGGGGTTAGAGTAATTCCCAAAACAAGGGTTGACTATAGTCCCTGGTGGACTAATGTCTCCCTTATAAGTGCTATTTAGCTATAGTGCTAAAGGGGGGATATTTATACATTGCTTGGGGTTTTATACACCATGGTGTTATAGTAGTAGGGGAAAATGGGAACATAGGGGATTTAGTGTAGATAGAGTTAGCAATTAGTATTTGGAGGGGAATGAGAATGGGAAGTGACAGAAACTAAGCCTTTTGGGAATCAAACTTAGTTAGGAAGTAGATCAAAATGAAAAGAATTTTTACACAAGAAATGTGGCTCCTTTTCAAAGAGAGAAGTCACTTCTGACATGAAATTTGTACAAATGAAGAGTGTAAGGAGGACTGATCAGGCAGATCCTGTAGTGCTCATGGAGAAGTTAGTAAAAAACTTTGAAGGGGATGGGGGAAGTCAGTGATAGTTTAGTAGTTTGCCCAATGAGCCATTGGTCTTGCCTTTCTTCTGGTGGTGACATCATTGTAATTCTTGCCAATTGATATACTTAGATGATGCTTTCTGCAACCTTTAACTGCCTACCCTGCCTAATATGCCTAACATTTTTTCTTCCTTTGGATGGGTGCACTTGGTCTTGCAAACCCTGATAACTCTCTTTTCTTTTTGTTGCCCTCCTATCTATGTCTGCCCTTATGACTTCCAAGGGCCCAGATTAAGCAGTTGGGCTCCTTTCTTTCTCTATCCACCTAGTCATCTGTCAAGCTTGTACTGTTTGAACAGGTACTTCCTCTCTAGTCTACAACATGCAATTTAAAACATGGTGAGGCCCAGCTTGAGCTGTTGGACCGCCCATCAAAGTAGTAGTGGCAATTTGGGCTAGCCACTTTCATGGTCTTTGTTTGGGGTTCATTTCTTTTATTTTTTTCTTTGACCAATTCATTTTCTTGCCCTTTGATTTTTCTTTTAAGGCATACCCTCTTTACATTTTTTAAATTGTCTGCTTCTTTCACAAAAATGGAACCTTAGCAGCATGGAAGGTGAACATTTTTGGCACTTCCACTGTCAATCATGAGAGATGAAAACCTATTGGTATAGGAGGCTAACAGTGGCTCCACTTGGGGATGGCTTTTCCAGGTGAAAAGCCAAGAACAGCAGGTCAGATTGCCTGAGTTCTACTTTCTTGCTGCAGGCTGAATTTCTCTGTTGTTGGAGACCAATGGTTAGGATCCTAGATAGTTGCAGGCAGCACCCAGTAAGCTGATTTGCTGTGAATTTGCAGATCTGTTTTTTACCTGTTTCTCAAACTTTCTCTTCATGATTTGATAACTACCCTGTGTTTTCCTTGCTACCCAAATACCAGGATCAACATTTTCCAAAAACGAACATAGTGTATTATCCTAGTCTTCTCAAAATATGATGCAGTTAGTGCTTTATTTATCTGCTGTAATTGAAAATACTGGAAAATACAAATATTTATGTATAATATATGCCTGTTCAGTGTTTAATCAAGGGAGTCAAAATAATGCTTAAGCATTCTCCCATTAACTGGGCCTTCCTCAGTGTTTGAGCCATCCAAACTTCTTAGAAAGTAAGTGTTGTTTCCTTGTATAGCATAGATGACATAGGATCCCTTCCATAAAAAATCAAACTTACCATGTTTGCCTTTGTCCTCTCTTCTGGAATCCCATCTTAACAGTTTATTTGCTATAAAGAAATCTTTAGCTTTGGTTCTTTTGTCAAATATTCTTTTAAGCTTTTCTTGTAGAACTTGGGTCCTTTGATAGACTTCTTCTCTTGTTTGCTATAAATGAATTGTTTGATTAATTCTTCTTTGACTGTCATTGGGCTCAGCTTGTATTTCTTGCAGCAACTTAATCACAGGAATTCCTAGAGATGTAGGAAACTTTGCTTCTAGCCCATAAACCAGTTCATATGGACTCATGCCAATTGATCTCTTGGTGGTCAGTCTATCTGCCCACAGTGCATTTACCAGCTTCTTATGCCAATTCTTTTTGTTTTCTTCCAAAACTTTTTTAATGATGTTGATGAGACTTTTATTGGAAGATTCAGCTAGGCCATTACCTTGAGGATAATAGGCAGTGGAATGACCTAGGGTCATGTGATACTTGTGACAAAAATTGATCATTTTCTTGGACTTGAAAGCTGCAGCATTGTCTGTGATGATTTTGTCTGGACAACCAAATCTGGACAAGATGTTGGTTTCTAGAAATTGTATAATAATGGAGTCATTGGCTTGCCTACAAGGGATGGCCTCTATCCATTTGGTAAAATAATCTGTGGCAGTGAGAATCCACCTATGCTGGCCAGAGGATGAAGGGTGAATTTCACCAATGAAGTCTAAACCCCATTGCTGGAATGGTCTCTCAGTTGAAACTGGTTTGAGTGGTAAAGGCAACAGCTTCCTCTTGCCCTCAAAAATTTGGCATTTGTGGCAAGACATTACAAATTTCTTTACATCAGCAAACAAGGAGGGCCAATAAAATCCAGCCCTTAGGATTTTATCAGCTGTGGACTTCCAGTATAATTGTCCTCCATAGTCACCTGCATGAAATTATTTGAGGACATTATCAGTTTCTTCTATTGTTAAGCAATTGAGTAAGATCCCTTCATGATTTCTCCAAAACAAAACATTGTCAATAATATAAAACTTTGATGCTTTCATCTTTAAGAATCTTTTCTTGGTTCTGGACAACCCTGGAGGAGCTTGCAGGTTTAATAATACAAAACATATATCAGTATACCAGGGAGATTTCATAAAGGCTTGGTTGATCTGTGGAGTCGCCATCTCCTGTTCGTCGTCCAGCTCATTAATGTCAAGGGCTTGAAAATTGGTTTCAGTCATTAATTTAGCTAGGCCTTGTCCTTTTATCAGTTTGGTAGGTTTGATCTCAATGTCATATTCTAAGATATTGGCAATCCATTTGCCCCTCTTGCCTTCAATTATGTGAGAGTACAGGATATAGATTCTGAATTCCTTGATGGCCTTTACCAATGCATAGGCTTGTTTTTCCATGATCTGATATTTCAAAGGAGCATCCCCAAGGGCTCTACTAAAAAATGCAATGGGTTTTTCACAGCCTTGGTCATCTTTTTGTAGCAGAACAGCAGCAATAGTATGCTCAGAAGCAAAAGAAAAAATAAGGAAATCTTGATCAAATCTAGGGCTTGTGAGGACTGGTGTGTTTGTCAACGCTCTTTTGATATCCTCAAAGGCTTGTTTAGCTTCCATAGTCCATTTGACCTTGGAATCTTTTTTCAGCATATTGTTTAGCAGTCTAATGAGTTCAGCCAGGTTGGGAATGAATCTCCTCAGGAAGTTGATCTTTCCTAGAAAGCTTTGTAGTTCTTTGATGTTTCTTGGGTGTGGTACTTGTAGGATAGCTTGAATTCTGTCTGGATCAATCCTAATTCCATCTCTTGAGATTATATGCCCCAAGAGTTTACCTTCTTCTAGCCCGAATAACGACTTCTTTGGGTTCAATGATATGCCATACTTTCTACAAATTGTGAAAACCTGCCTCAAGTGTTCTAAGTGTTCTTGATTTGATTTTGAAAAGGCAGTTAGATCATCAAGATAGACTACTAGGAAGTCATGAATTTCCTTAGCAAAGGCAATATCCATTGCTCTTTGGAACGTGGCCCCTGCATTTTTAAGCCCAAAAGGCATTTTGACATATTTAAATGTTCCCCATGGTGTTGTAAAGGCAATTTTGTCTTGATCATCCGGGTGTACTAGAATCTGATTGAATCCTGAAAAACCATCTAGTAAAGAGATCCTAGCAGCTCCCACTACCCTTTGCAAGATGTGGTCCATTTTAGGTAAGGGATAATGGTCTTTGAGAGAAATTTTGTTCAAATTTCTTAGGTCAACACACAGTTGGATTTCCCCTGTCTTTTTCCTAGTAGGCACTAGGTTTGAAATCCACTCTGAGAATCTAATTGGGGCAATGATCCCAGCTTCATACATACGTTTGACCTCTTTTTCAATAAGGGGGAGAAGGACTGGATTGACTCTCCTAAGCTTCTGTTTGAAAGGCTTTTGATTTTCTTTTAGAGGGATAGTGTGTTGGATAACTGATGTATCATAGGATTTAAGGTCCTCATAACTCCAGGCAAAGACATCTTGAAACTCTTTGAATAACTCAATGTATTTCAGTTTCTGTTCAGGTGGTAATGCTTTGGATAATTTGACCATTTTGGGATTTTCAGGGGTCCCAATATTACAATCTTCTATTTCAGCATTCAGTGGTTACATTTTCGGTTTTCTTGAGATGTCATTTGAATCGAACAGATCCTCCAAAGGGGTTAGTCCTATGGGCAGAAAATTGTCCTTTAGGTCAATTACCTCATCTTCTGTTTCAACCATTTCTTCTTCATCTGATTGTTTCAGCTCCTGTATAGTTTCTTTGTCAAAGGTGGTAGGATGCAAAACTAAATCAGCTGTTTCAGCTGATATTTTCTGTGTAATTGTGCATAACTGTGGTTGGTCATCTTTAGTGCTAGTGTCAATATTCATCCCAGAAAATTCTTCCTTTAAAGTGAGAAAGTTTTTTATCTGTCTGTTACTCTCAAAGACTTGCCAATTCTTGATGTTGTCTGGAACTGAAGGTCTGTGTTTGATTTCAGCTGTAAATGTATGATTGGTTTTGAAAGGCAATTTACAAGTGCTGGCAAAAGTTGCCAAGCTGTGAGCATGCAGATTAAGTTCTCTGGAAATCTTAGTCAACTGTGATTGTGAGAAACTCTCAAGTATTTGAATAGCTGCCCCCTTGTATGCTTTCAACCTTAGATCATTTGTGGTGAAATTTCCCTTCATCTGTTGTATGACTAGATCTGAATCTCCCAAGATTGATATTTTGGTTGCACCTAGATTTTTTATGATTTTCAGACCTAGCAGGAGGGCTTCATATTCAGCCATGTTGTTTGTGCATCGAAATTTTAGTCTATATGCATGGCCCTCGGCTTGGTCATTGTGCATATTGTGGATCCATACTCCTTTCCCAGCTCCTAGCTTGTTTACAGAGCCATCAAATTCTAGATACCATAAAGTTTCATGATCAAGATTTGGATTGGGATCATTAGAAAGTTGGATGATGGGTAGGTTGGTTTCTTGCGAATCACTTGGTGTATCCTGTTCCTTTGCCTTCTTATCAGCTATTCCCACAGTCCCTTGGTCTTTGAAAGTACATTGTTCATCTGACTCGTCGGTATGTACTGTCATTAATAGGTCAGAATAAGCTTTGTGACAGATGTCAGCATTGTAGAGAATAAATGAATCCATGTCTGAGTGTATCGAATAGATTGGAAAGTTTTGGGGCTTATCTTGACTGCTTACCACATATTTCATCAGAGTTTCTTGGTATAATCTCTTTGGCTTCCCAAAGACTGAGATAGTTGCATAGGACATATCTAATTGCAGAGATCCTTAAAGTTTAGCCCCCCAGGATATGGACAAGAGCATGCCATACTTAGGGGGTATGTCAGCTACCACTACATCCATCAAGATAGTTTTGGTTGGGTATTGAACCAGGGAGACACATAAGTCTTTAATTAGGCCTAAACACCTGACTTGGCTTGAATCAAATGAGAACAGATCTTTGTAAGGTCTTGTGATATCTAAGTCAAGTTTTTCCATCACAGATTTGGGCATTAAGTTGTGTGAGGCCCCGGAATCGAACATTGCATTATGTAGGACCTTGTCATGAATGTTTAGACTGACATAAAAGGGTGGTACCCCTCCATTTTCTGTTTTTCCATTAACCTCAGGCCCAAACAGCAATTCTGGTTGGTCATCTAGGACATTCACAGCATCTTTATTGTCTGATATTTGGAGTGATTTATTGATCTGCTGTCTGTATATGTCATGTTTGGCTAATTCCGAAAGAGGAACTGATATCTTTAGCTTGCTTATTTCTGTTTCCAAGTTGGTTTTTCCATTTGAATTTTGGCATTTAGTGCAACAGATTTTTCCTTCTCAACTGAGTTATCAGGTGTCTTCTGCTCATAATTAGGTCCATTTTGAGTAAAACTGGTGCCATGTCTGTTTCCTAAGGGAGCATCTGCCTTTGTCTTTAATGGATAGGGTAGACCTGGCTGATTTTGAGAGGACTGCTGTTCTGAAATGTCCTCCACAGTCACTTCTGTTGTAGGTGGGTTCGAGCTACCAGCTGATTGGGGAAAGGAGGTATTTTCATTGATCTTTTTTGGTTGTTTGTTGTCCTTTGGTTTGAGGGGTGTAGGTACATCTACTGTTCTACTCCTTAGTTTGTACTGTTTGTGCACCTCATACACAGCTGCATCATATCCTTCTTTAAAATCGAAAGATTCTCCTGACTTAGTGTGGAATTGACTGTCATTGTAAATCTCTTGGTCTTCTTGTGTTAAAAAGACTTGATTTTCACTGTCCAAACCCATCAGATTGATGTGAGGGTCCTCACTAGGTTCACTAGATGTTGAAGCCTCAGCATAATTCTCTTGGAAAGGGGGTTTGACATGCTGGTCAGGATCAGTCCTTCCAACATTAGTATTTTGATTCTTTCTGAAGTTTGGGTTTCTAATATTGCTTGTTTGACCTTCCCATGATGATTTTCTTTCTATGGTTTCCACCCTGTCTCCAAGTCTATCCATCCCTTTGATGATTGCATCTAGCTTTTGCTCAAATGATGAGGGTTCTTCTTTGAAAGTAGTTCTCCTTTCAGTTCTTGCCCGGTTTCTTTTGGCAATTAGATTTGCCTCTACACTCACAGCTATGTTTTGCATGTCTGCTAGAGTTGCAGGGGCTCTTTCTCTTAGCTGATATGCCATATCAGCATCAAATCCATCAGGGAACTTAATCAATGCTAAATCAGGTGGGGGTCTAAGATTTTGAGGAATGGCATTGTAAATAGTGTTGAATCTAGTGCAATAGTCCAAGACAGCTTCTTGTGGGCCTCTTTTTATGGTGTCATATTCAGATAAAATGTGCAGAGGGTCCTTTTTCTTTTCCCATCTGTTTAAGAAGGACTGATAAAGGGCACCTGAATCAGCTATAGAATGTGCAGCTAGTGCCCTGAACCAGGTTCTTACTTCACCTGTCAGACTTTGGACAAAGATTTTCATCCTTACATCATCATCATCTATCTCATAGTTCTCAAAGTAGTCTTGCATTTTCTTAGTATGCTGTAAGGCAGTGTACGTACTGGTTCCATCAAAATAAGTAATTTTGCCATGGTAATCCTGAGGCATGGCCCCAAGATTGCTAGGCAACTGAAGGGGTGCATAACGATTAGCCATATTTGGTGGGATAAGTGGGACAACTGGTAGAAGGGGAACAACTGGGACAGCAACAACAGTTTGTGTGTTGGTTGTAGACAATATGTTTTGTGAAGTGGATGATGAAGAGGGGGAGGAATGAGTTGTATGGAGGTGAACAAATGGCTTAACAAGGGTTGGAATAAAACTTTGTTGACTTGCCTCAGGGCTAGTTTCAGGGGATTGTTCAGGTTCCTTCTGGTTCCTATGAGTTTTATGGATCAAATTTGGATTCTCGAAAACAGGTGGGGGATTTGGGTCAGGATTTGACCTGGTGTGCCTAGTTCTCTTCTTAGGAGCCAGCTTCTGAACTTGTTTTTGGTATTTTTGAGGATATTTTTTAGAACTATTTTAAGGGACTGCTCAAGCTTTTGGAACCACTGTCTAAAAACAGACAGCAGTTGAAAAATACGCTCTGTCCCCAGCGGAGTCGCCAATTATGTTATCACTCAGGTTGTTCCCTTTGACTCCCAAGGGAATACGGCCGAGGTAACCACTAACCAATCTTTGGGTCACAGGTTCTAGCCTACCTATGACCAGAGAGGGCTCTCTCTTTATGTTTTAACTTTGTTTGTATAATATTTTAGGCTAGTTATGATGCTCAAGGTTTTGTTTTTGGAGTTTGCTGGATGATGACTTCAGTCAAGATATATATGTGCTTACCAGGGTGTTCCAGGCCATTGGGCATGGAGTCAGTGGTGCTTTATTTGTTTAATATGCTGTGTTGATATAGTAGTGATGCTGTAGAGCTAGGTAAGTGTCTGAGAAACAGTGCTTTGAAACTGTAATTACGTGTGATGTAACCAGGCTATGAAAGGCAATTAAGAATCTTTCAATAAACTGGTATGGAGAAACAGTGAGAATATTATTTGGAAGCAGTGAAGAGTTTCTACATAACATTCATATTTATAGAATTAATGAAAACATGAGCAATTAAGAATTCATGTTCATGATCAATTCTGAAGAAAACATTTTCAGCAATAAAGATTGAGCACAAGGTGTAACCAAACATATCCTGTACTATTCCTTTTCTATACTGCTAGATTAGTGAGACATGTGTATGATTTAATAAACATAAGAAGACAAAACATAGATTGAGAAAAACTTATTGTTCCATTAGACAGCACAGGAATTCTGCAACAGCACGCATAGCATCACCAAGACATCAAACATTCATGAAATCACTGAGCCTTTCCAGCCTTTTGCATTAGATAATATGAAAATATACAATACATTTGCCTCAGAATGAAAATCACCAACCCCTCATACGTTGCCAGGGGAGGTATATATACATAATTTACATAAGAAAATATCTGGCTGATGAGTAAATGTTCCATTAATATCGGGCCAACTCCTGGAGCAAGGTAGCTGAGAAAGTAAATGCTGTAGTAACTCTTCAGTGTTTTAGCTGTCCAAAATGGTCAGAAAATGTTGACTTTGTGGCTGTTGGAGTCGGCTGAGGATATGCTGTCCAAAAATTGCGTATTTATCTCTTGGCTTGCTGTCGTTGTCTATATGCCGAGTCACCTTTCGGTTGCCTTAAATGTTGTCTTTATTTTGCTGTTTGACTTTTGCTGAGTTGGAGCTGGCAATGACCGAGCAACTGAGGCTATTGTGGCAAAATTTGAAGCATTGCCTGCCACCAATCCTCCTTGGGCATTTGGTGTCTTCGAATCTTCACTAAAGTTTCATCTGCCTCTGTATATCTGTAAAAATTTGGAGGAACCTCAAAAAGGTGATTTACCTCATTTTCAATGAAAAATAGACCTTCAAGTTTATTATATAGGCTCTGCCCTGTTGGAGGCCCTGCTTCCTCAGAAGTACTGCCAGATGCAGTGATTTGATTTTCAACGAAGGTTGACATCCTGTTGGCATATTGCTCACGAGGGAGCAGTTTTCCTGTGCCAGTTAGTAGGCTGGGCAGTCCCTTTGCTTGCAGTGCTCCCATTTTGAGCTTGTACTCATCCACTTCAGCTTGTATTTCATAGCATTTCCTCTCCACAGTTTGTACAAAGTTCCTGAGAGTTAGTACCTTTTTAGCTGTAAGGACAGCCTCTGTTCTGTTGACAATGTTGATGGCTGCCAGTTCCTCCTTTGTTTGTTTGTTCAAAAAATATATCATTCTATTGGCCTGCTCGGGCCTGTTTCCCAGCACTGTTCTGGCCTTCTGAATCTCTATCTGTGCTTGGCCAATTAAATCGATTTGCTCATGCACAGTCTTAATTGACTTCCATTGTCTGGTGATGTATTGGTCAATTCGGGCCCATAGAATTCTTTTTATTTCTGCCATAGCACTTTCTAGTTTGAGCTCTTTCTCCAAGGCCTTTATCTTCTCTTTGAGGGCCTTTATTTCTCTACCTTGTTCTGCCACAGTCATCTTTGACTTATCATATTTGGCCTCTAGCTCTGCCAATTTTTCCTTGGCCTGCTTAATCTCAGTAGCCTGGAGCTCCATTTCTTTGATAGCCTTAGTCAAATCTTCCATGTTTAAACTGGACTTTGGGGCTGTTGTTGTTGCTACTGCTTCTGTTGTTGCCGCTGTTGTCACAGGGGCTACTGCTGCCTCTGTTGTTGTCGCAGTGGTTGAAGTAGTTGGAGGAGCTTGGGATGTGGATTCTCCCTGCTTATCTTGTAGTGCCCCTTCAAGTTCCTTCTCCAAATCAAGGACCTTCTGGTTGAGCTGCATTATAAGATCCAGCTGCTCATCGACCTCCTTTTCCTTCTGTAATTCTGTTGTTTGAGGGTGCTCGGTGGGTAGCAGCTTTAACCTTTTCTTCAATGCATTAAGGTCATCTTCCTTTTTCTTCAGGAGGGCCCTTACGCCCTTTGAATCCTTAGGATCATGTCCTAGGTCGATGATGATGTCCTCAAGTGATTTAATTCTGTTGTCCTTGGCCATGGAGGACATTCTCTCAAAATCCAACTGAATGTTGGTATTTTTCAGTGATTCTTTTAATTCATGGGCCATGGTTGCCCTGTCCACCAAGGTAGCATAGACCATCTCTCCAGTTTTCTTGTGGAGTTCAATTTGGTCCATGGGGTGAATGTCTTTTGCCATGATTTCCACCCTTGTTCTTACATAATCTGCAGCTGATTCGGGCTGCGGCACTTTAGGTTTGAAGTGGCTGAGGAGCATTTTCTCCTCTTGAATGTCATAGACAGACATCAGCCTTTCTTGCTTGGCTGGTGTTGCTTTCAGAAACTGTTTGTACACTTCAATTCTCAGCAAGTCATTTTGTGCCTTTATTTGTTTGAAAGAAGCCTTAGTGCTTGAGGGCTTCTTGCTCTGTTGAGAGGAGGAGGATACCTCCAAGCCAAGCTGTAATCCCTACTCCTGCTGAAAGGAGCTTGTACCTGTTTGCTAGCTGCCTTCCCCATCTTTCCTTGGACTGTCAAGGACTTCTTCACTTATCTCTTCTATTACTGGGGAGTCAACCCTTTGCCTCTTGGCCTCAGGTTGCTGGGAGGATCCACTAGCAGGAGTGGACTCTTCTCTGTCTCTTTTCTTACCCCTCTCCTCATGTGCTGGAGTCTGCAAAATTGGTGCTGTTGGTGGTTCAGTTTGCGGTGGAGGGGTCTGCTCTTGTTGCTGCCCAATTGAGGAGGTAGGCTGTTGTTTTACTGTTTCTTCTTCAGCACCCATTATCCCTTTACCTTTATCTGTACCTGATGCTGCTGTGGAAGGTGCCAGGGTGGTTGGTGCAGTTGTTGTGGCTGAGGTTCCTTCTCCCACTAGATGTGGTTGCTTGAAGATTACCTGCTGCACAGAATCCAAGTCAAGAGTTTTTTCCAAATCCTTGACATTATTTTGCATTATCTCTTCTTCAGTTAATTTTTCAATTAAAGTGTCTTGCAACCATTCTTGCTGATTGGCATACTGCTCAATGTGTGGATATTTGCAATGCTCATAGCCTAGCAGCCTGTACTTGACTCTTCTAGCAGTGATGAAGCCTTTAGGGTCATAGGGGACCCACCGGAAGCTTTTTGAGAGCTTGTACTTGTCTTTGAGGATTAGTTCAGCGTCTTGCCATCCCTCTTTCTTATTCATAATGAAGGGGCCTAGGTGGTGCTTGAACTTGAGATGAGCTTTCTTTTTTGAGCTGTGAAAGTGAGTGAGGTCAGAGTGAATAAGCTGCCTATAATACTCCAAGGCAAACAGTCTCATGGGCACATATTTTGGGAGCCCGTATGGACAGAGCTCACAGCCATAAATTCTGATGACTGTATGATCCTGGTATAGGTACCAATCACCTATTTTATAATTCTTGGAGAGCTACAGGATTTTCTGTATTTCAAATGACATTCTGGGAGGAGGGGACCTCATCAACAAACAAGAGACTCGGTAAACAAATTGATCAATGAATTCACAATATGAATATGGTGAAATTTGCACTTGGTGGAAGACAGATGTCCAGAAGATAACAAATCTTCTTTCTCCTTTAGAATCCAGCTTTTTAATGTGGCATGGAAACGCCTCGGACTGGTAGTACATGAACAAGTGGTAGATATAAGATGAATACTTGAAGATGCCCTCCCTGTCTACTTTGAAAAGCTGCTCATGTATCTTGTTGGCTATGAACTTAGCAAAATTATATTTGTAGGCAGGAGGTTGGCCTGGGCTATAAGCAGCTAGTAATACCAGCACTGTCTCATCAACAAATTCACTGGTTTTATAGCCCAACACATATGAAATCATGTCCAGCAGAAGCTTGCCTATATCAGTAAAGTGGACATATAAGTAGGGAGGTGGCCCAGTGGGCTGGCGGTCAGGCCTCATAAATGTCTGGGTGATCTTTTACCTATCATCAGTGGTCATCTTGGCTCCTGTATCCAGCAGATAGTTCATGGAGAAAGGGAACAACAGCTGAGTTTGTTTGAAGTTGAGCATCTGGTTGATGGACTCAGCATTAATGTGAAAGAGGATGCTCCCAGATGGAGACTTGACAGCTCTGTGATTTGCATCATAATTCTCAGCACATAGGCGAATAATCTCTGGAAAAATGTTAACAGATGGGAGAAAGTAGTATGGCAGATTTGATTCCCATATCCCATATGTATCCTTACCATTCAAATAGTCATCTCTCAATTCCCTGAAGGTCTGCAAATGGTCCCTATCACCCACAAAGTCTTGGATGAGGTAATCCCTGTCAGCAAGAGGCAGGGACTCCAGCTCTTTATTTGGTGGATTTATGGGGGCAACACTGAGAGCTGTGGGTGCAGGAGCAGCCATTATGTAGTTTGTGAATGGAACAAGGTAAGTGCAATGGTTTGCAAGGTTCCTCAAAGCTCAAGTGACAGAATGAATGCAGATTATGCTAGAAATTTTCTTCAAAGTGGAATAGGCAGGCTAGGCAGGCTTGCCTCTGCTGTGCTTGGGTAAATTCACAGTGATTGGGACCAATTAGGATAAAATGCAGATAGCAGGCAGGATTAAAATTGGTGAAATGCAGCTATTCAAGCCTGCACCTGGCAAAAGGGAACAATGCCGGGCAGCTTGAGGATGATTTCACAAATTACGACTGTGAATTATTGTTTCAATATCAATTTGGAGCTGGGGCAATGTAGGTTGCTTTAGTCAAAATTAACTAGGAAACAATCTTCAATTTAGGATTTAACAGGTGTTTTATGGATGATTTGCTGAGAAATGGTACAAACACGGATGAAACAGGTGAATTGTGGGCAAATACCTGGATAGACGATGTCGAGAGCCTCCGGGTTGACAGTGGATGAATAATGCAGGTGAATTGGTGATCGGCGGCGTCTGCAGCTTTGAATTTGGCGGCTTAAAGGTGAATTTCGGTGCAAACAGCTCACAACGGTTCTGGCGACTCTTTTCAAATGAAAATGACATATAAACGGCCAGACCGCGCGTTTTAACGACAAATTTGGCAAAAATGGGTCATTGGCGCTTTCCCGTCGATGACGTTAGCATGACGTCATGGTGGGCCCGGGGTACGGAGGGTGACGTGGGCGCTGAGCTGGAGGCCAGCGTGGCGGGACACGGTGGCAGGTGGTGCGGGGTGGCAAGGTGACCTAGAGGGCCATGACGCGTGAGGGCGGGTGCGGGTGGCATGACGTCATGGTGACGTAGAACCGACGTGACAGCGGAAGGGCGGTATCGGGGAGAGTGGTAAGCGGTCTCCCCGCACCGCTTTTGGGAGAAGGCGGTATCGGGGAGGGGGGCTCCGAACACCCCCGCCGCTTGCCACGCGTCCCGTGTACGGGGGGGAAAACCGCCCTCTCCCCGGACGTTAAACAGCGGCGGGTTCAAATTCAAAAAAGACCGCCCACCGTTGGATCGGGGGCAGCAGATGATGGACGGCTGGCGGGCGCCCCGACCCAGCGTGCAACTTTGGGGGGTCCCGCCGGCTATTTAAATAATAATTTTTAATCTGTCGGGGTCGGAACTTTGGTTAAGGGATTTTTTGTGGGTTTTGGAATATACATAGGTTAAAGTGGGTTAATCTGACGGGGTTTAAAAGATATTTGAATGTTGGGTTTGAGAGGGGGAGAAGGGGCTTTTATGAAATTTTTTCTGGAAAAAAGGGGGGATATATGAGGGTTAAGGGTGGGCTATTAGTCTAACCAGGGGTTAGAGTAATTCGCAAAACAAGGGTTGACTATAGTCCCTGGTGGACTAATGTCTCCCTTAGAAGTGCTATTTAGCTATAGTGCTAAAGGGGGGATATTTATACATTTCTTGGGGTTTTATACACCATGGTGTTATAGTAGTAGGGGAAAAGGGGAACATAGGGGATTTAGTGTAGATAGAGTTAGCAATTAGTATTTGGAGGGGAATGAGAATGGTAAGTGACAGAAACTAAGCCTTTTGGGAATCAAACTTACTTAGGAAGTAGATCAAAATGAAAAGAATTTTTACACAAGAAATGTGGCTCCTTTTCAAAGAGAGAAGTCACTTCTGACATGAAATTTGTACAAATGAAGAGTGTAAGGAGGACTGATCAGGTAGATCCTGCAGTGCTCATGGGGAAGTTAGTAAAAAACTTTGAAGGGGATGGGGGAAGTCAGTGATAGTTTAGTAGTTTGCCCAATGAGCCATTGGTCTTGCCTTTCTTCTGCTGGTGACATCATTGTAATTCTTGCCAATTGATATACTTAGATGATGCTTTCTGCAACCTTCAACTGCCTACCCTGCCTAATATGCCTAACATTTTTTCTTCCTTTGGATGGGTGCACTTGGTCTTGCAAACCCTGATAACTCTCTTTTCTTTTTGCTGCCCTCCTATCTAATTCTACCCTTATGACTTCCAAGGGCCCATATTAAGCAGTTGGGCTCCTTTCTTTCTCTATCCACCTAGTCATCTGTCAAGCTTGTACTGTTTGAACAGGTACTTCCTCTCTAGTCTACAACATGCAATTTAAAACATGGTGAGGCCCAGCTTGAGCTGTTGGACCACCCATAAAAGTAGTAGTGGCAATTTGGGCTAGCCACTTTCATGGTCTTTGTTTGGGGTTCATTTCTTTTATTTTTTTCTTTGACCAATTCATTTTCTTGCCCTTTGATTTTTCTTTTAAGGCATACCCTCTTTACATTTTTTAAATTGTCTGCTTCTTTCACAAAAATGGAACCTTAGCAGCATGGAAGGTGAATATTTTTGGCACTTCCACTGTCAATCATGAGAGATGAAAACCTATTGGTATAGGACGCTAACACGTTCAGAGAGAATGCTCACGATGTACAACCCTAATGGAGCAGTGAAGACAAAAGATCACTTGGAAAACTTCTAGATATAGCTACAGACACTCGAGGTATGGTACGACGATGTTGGTTGCGGATTGTCTTTGTGTACCTTGGATGGTTGCGCGGTAGTATGGTATCACAGGCTTCTTGTCAACTCCATCGATAATTCGGGTATGTTCAAATGCATGCTTCTATAAAATTTTGTTGATGGCATGATCCCAACCATGTTACTGAAAGAATTGGCAAGCCTGAAGATGGTGGGAAAAGAAAAGCTAAAAGATTTCAATCAGATGTTTCTGCACATATTGAGTAAGTTTGCAACACACACGAAAAATCATGACTCCATCACTATCGATTAGTACACGTCCGCACTGCCAACCATCATTGAGTAGTTCATCAAGCAAGTTGCGAAAACAATATTGCTAGAAAAATACAAAAAGGCAATCATTGTTGAGAAACACCTACACATGATTAGAGTCATCAAGGATGACGAACCAATCAAGTACTCTTGAGACACGAGTAGGAATCCCTAGGCTATGGTGAGCAAGGGTAAAGACAAGGAAGCAAATCATATTCAAATCCTTACTCATCTGGTCAAGAACTTGACAACAGAAGTGCCTAAGCTCAAACAATGAATAGTTCACACATCTGCAAGAAGGAAGCCACCCAGACCAAGACAAGAAAGCATGTCATCAGGCAATAAATGATTCCTGACTAAACCTGTGCATAGCTCTAGCTCAATGTTCCAAGTCGATCAGCACGCAAACACTGAATTCTTCTCATGTCATGAAAATGAGCACCCTCAATGGTCTTCTTCGGACTAGAAATGAGTTGCAAGCTCAGTATGCGATCACATTCCAAACATGATGAGCAGTGCGCAGGGACAACTGGGAGACACAGATGGTGACAAATATTTTGCACCTAATGATACCTATAGCACTAGGTAGGAGACTATCATGTATCAGTGCTCACAAGCAGCGTAGAAGAAAAACAACTAGAAGTAGCCCCAAAAGAAAAATGGTCGTTACAATCTTAGAAGTCAAGGGGATTCCCTACACTTGGGGAGATGTAACAAAGCCTCAAACTCCTCAATAAGTTTGATCCACCAGTCATCTAAAAGCCTAAAGCACAAAGAAAACTAGGGAAGACAACAGCGAAAAAGATAACATCCATGAGAATCAAACTACAAAACACTCCATTGGACAACGTGAACACGAGTCTCACGCTCGACATCTTGGTGAATCTACCCACTCTAGATTACAACAATGTGGAATACATGAAGAAAACACACACAAACAATAGTTTGTTCAAGTTTTCTAAGATTCAAAGTCAATGGGACATCTTGATGCACACATCAGGGCAGACATCTACGGACAGTGCAACATCTACTAGCAAGGGAGAAAACACACCTCCCAGATCACTTTCAACTGCACTAAACACACTATGGATGGAAGAAGAAAACTTTGCTTTCCCTCCATTCCTGCTTTTATTTGAAATCTTTAGTTGTAATGTTCATAAGGTTTTGGTTGATTTTGGCATGAAATCCAACGTCATGCCACTCTTCATTGCCAAAAAGATCAATGTGCAATGGAGCAAGACATCCAACTCAATTAGACATCTATACCAACCATTAGTGAACTTCGAGATGTGATCATTCGAATATCTCAAGACAGTCGAGTTCACCAGTGCATAAACATTTTTTTTCTCAACATATCGGAAGCATATGGCTTCCTAATTAGTAGAGACTCGTGTAGCAAGCTAAACGAATAATTTGCTACAAATTGGTTACACATGTGGCTTTCGAAAACTAGAAAAATCAGTCAAATCCAGGCATTATCCGTGAGATACATGAGGCACAATGTCACTCCCATCAATGGCAAGAACGAACTGTTGGCCTTCACAGAGCTCATGTTCAGAAACTGCCTCTTCGAAAAAATGCTAGGGTGTTATCCAACATAGCCAGCTCTGACCCCATAAGGCACAGAGTTGCGCCTCATCCCTTTCTGAATTGAAGGAAATGAAACCTACACAGTACATTGTAACATTAGTAGCAGTAGTAGTAGCAGTAGCGATAGCAGTAGCAATAGTGCAAGCACGTTGAATGGTCTGTGTACAGACAAGTTTTGGACCATGTACTTCGACGAATCAAAGACACAGGATGGTTGTGGAGCCCGGTGCATCTTGATTGACCCAAAAAATAGGAAACATTTGATTTCAATCCGCTTGGCGTTCAAGTGCACAAACAACATTACTGAATATGAAGCACTTCGTTTGGGCTTGCAAAAATCCATTGGCCTCAATGTGGTCACACTCAAAGTGGTATGTGATTCAGAAATAGTGGTACAGAAGGTACATAACACCATACACTGTTTATCAACTCATCTCAAAAGTTCCCATCAAGAGGTATGGAAACTGATCTCTAACTTCCAAGCATTTAATATCATTGTTGTACCAAGAACACGTAATGCAACTGCCAATGCTTTAGCAAACGTATCTTCTAGAATGTGACCGCTTAGGGATAGATTTACTATTGAAATTTTGTATAGACCTTATATCCAAGATAACATAATTTATGCGTGTTTGATGATAATCAACAGATACTTCATTTCATGACCAACGTTCATATCTTCAAGGATGCAGGGATTGATGAAGATGAGCACGAGCGGTCTCTGTAAGCTAGGGTTGACAAGAATAAATGAAACCTCATCCAAAAGGGTGTGGTATCTTTGGAAAATATCTATGACTTGCAAAAACTCTTTCAGCGACCAAGGATCAACAAAACACATAGCTCTACCATGACGCACAAACTGATTAACTTGGGGATAGAATAGGATATGAAGTTCATCAATATCAATACATGTTGCACACAGCAGAAGCGGCAAGCCATTGTCTTCTTGTTCAAACACTACCGGTATGTGTTCGCGTGGACACATGATGATAAAAAAAATTATGGCACACAAATAATCCAGCACATCATTCTAATCAAAGAAGGGGTCAAGCCATATTAGCAGAAGCTGAGGAAATTACATATGTCACTTGAACCGCTCATACCGAAAGAGCTCACCAAGTTGTTGGATGAACACATCATATATAGTGTTCATCATTCCATATGGGTTTCAAACCTTGTTCCTGTACATAAGAAGTCTGGGGAAATCCGCTTGTGGTTTGATTTCTAGAACATGAACCGCGCCTCGGATAAAGACAATTACCCCATGTCGTCTATGGTGCACATTTTCTAGGTAGTATCTGGGATACAAATTTTTCCTTACTTGATGGGTTTTCAGGATATAATCAGGTCTTAGTAGCGGAACCTGATCGACTCAAAACTACCTTCCACACCAAATGGGGTACATTCGCATATAGACGAATCCCATTTAGGTTTGTGAATACAGGGACAACCTTTTAATGCACCATCGACATCGCCTTCCTCGGACACATCAGACAAAGCATAGTGGTGTACCTCAATGATGTGACTATGTTTTAAATAAAATTGGAAGACCACATTCACCGCTTGAAGAAAATTTTTGAGCGATGCCAGAAATACGGGATTTCCTTGAACCCTGAAAAAAGAGCACATTTTCAGAATCTGAGGAGAACCTCCTTGGGCAGATCATTTCCAAAAGCGGGATCAAGGTTGATCTACACTGGGTCAGGACTAGTACACACATCCCTCACCCAGCCAACATGAAAGAAATTAAGTCCTTCTTCGGAAAGATAAACTTCCGCCGGAAGTATATCTTGGAGTGTGCACAGATAGTGAAACCAATGCAAGAAATGATAAAGAAGGATGCAGTATACAGCTCGGGAAAGAGGGGAAAATATGCATTCACTCTTAGCAATCAGGCTATTACAAAAGCTCCTGAACTCTAAAGCCCATATTTCAACAAAGATTTCCTATTATACACCTTCGCCTATGAAAACTCGCTTTCTACAGTACTCACTCCAAAGGATGATGTGAACGATGAATGTCCCATCTCCTTCCTGAGAGAAAGCATGCAATGACCCAAACTCAACTACTCCTCCATTGACAAACAAGAATATGCCATATAAAAGGTGGTGAAACACTTCAGATCCTACTTGATGAAGAATCATTTCATGGTGTATGTGCCTCACCCAGTTGTCCTCTCACTGCTTATACAACAAGAGTTGGGTGAGCGACGTGCAAACTGGATGATAGGTTTGCAAGAGAATGATCTTGACATCAATTTAGTTCACACAATCAAGGGTCATGGTCTCTGCAGACTCACAGCTACGGCAATACATGCATAAGAGGAAGAAGCAGAGCTTGCGAGTTGGGAGCACGAAATTGAAATGTACGATATAGTGTGAGCACCACCCAATACCAGTGAAAAATCTTAGTACAAAGATGTGTTCCAGTACCTTGAGCATGGCACCATACCCTCTCACTCCCCCATCAAACAAAAGAGGGCACTACACCTCAAAGGTTTAGCCTATGAGGTGGTGCACAGAGTGCTTTACAAAAATCACAGTAACATAATCTTTCTTAGGTGCCTGAAGATAAATGAATTAGAGAAGGTTTTGCAAGATTTGCATGATAGACCAACTAGGGGTCACTTTGGGGGAAATAATACTGCACACAAAGTTATACAAGCCAGTTTCTACTGGCCCAAATTATTCAAGGATTTACATGCTTATGCCTGAAATTTCTTGGTCTGTTAGTGATGCGCCAAAAGAACACAAAGGTCAGTAGCTCCACTAAACCCTATTGCAGTGACTGAATTGTTCCAACAATGGGGCCTAGACATCATCACGGAAATTTTCCGACATTCGTCAAAAAACACAGCTATATTTTGACAACGACTGATTACTTCAGGTGGTGGATAGAAGCACTTTCGCTCAAGCAACTGAACAACCAGGAAGTCATCAACTTCCTCCAACAAAAAATTAGCTCACGTTTTGGCATCCCGGTGTCACTTGTGTTTGACAATGCAACTTACTTTTCCTCTTTGAAGATTTATGATTTTGCATTGAAATATGGTATTGTGCTGGAACACTCATCTAACTACTACCTGCAGGGAAATGGTATCACAGAATCCACAAACAAAAACCTTATCCATATAATAAAAATAATTGTTTACTCTAAGCACCGTAACTGGCACTCAACCTTGACGAATGCCTTATGGGTTGACCACGTAACACCCAAACCTTCTCTAAATACCTCACTATGCTCTCTAGTCTATAGGAAGGAGGCCATCCTACAACCCAACATCTACTTGCCAGTGCTTCAGTTGTCTCAAGAATCCCAAGGCAAGCCTTATCTGCTAGTTTAGTGTAGGATAGATACACTTCACAAACTACATGAAGAAAGGATGAAAGCAAAAGAAAAGTTTACACTCCACCAGAAACATATCAAGAGATGCTTCGATAAGAAGTTTGCAAGGAAATCTAACTTCGATGTTGGTGACTTAGTCTTGAAATGGGATAAACTCGAGGAAGACAAAGGCAAGCATACGAAGTTGCAATACCTGTGGATTGGTATGTCCACAGTCCACGTGAAGCTTGGTCCACACACATACTATCTTTAATCACTTGATGAGAGGATTGAAAACCTTCCTGTCAATGACCAAGATCTCAAGCATTACTTTCAGTAAGCCGGGACTATGCCCCATGCTTTGTACACAGTTTGTTACTGCTTATTGTTTTTCTTTTCTCTTTTCTTACTATTATTGTTTCATTTTTGTTTTGTTTATTTAGTATCCTGTTATTTTTGGTTTTTGTAAATAAGTATTGTCCTTTACGAAGTTTTGGATTTTGAATGAGTATGTGGCTGATATCTAAAGATTCTTGTGACACTACAACGCTTGGCCTGTCCTATGTCCATCTTCTCTATGCCTGGTTTTAACCTTGGCAGATGGATTCTTCATGGAAAATATGATCCATCTACAAGGGAATCTTGGGTCTAATAATGAACCTATGTGCATAATTGGAAACCCCATGCTTATACTCATCCTTCTGCTCTGTGTGATCAAGCTCATCCAACTAGTAGAAATGGAGAAGGGGAAAATCTAAAACAACAAACCTATGTTAGAGGTCTTACATGATTCTTTTAAGTAACAACCTCTTCTTCTCTCATTAAGTTGGGAACCCTCTTCCACCCTAAAAATAAATAAGTTCCTATGCACAGTCCTCTTAAAAAAACTAATGGCGAAAGAAGAGAAAGGATTGCTACAGAGAGAGGTGAAGCATGCGACTCCATCAGGGTATTGACGAGGCTCGCTGGCAGTGGAGCAATGCGTGTGTTCCTGAGTGAATCCCCAGGGGTACTATCAAGGATTGCGGGAAGCAGAGAAACACCAGAGATGAAAACTATACTCTAAAATTTTTTAGCTCGCAAGCAAAACTACACATCCCAATTTCGAAACACTATGATCAAGTTGAAACCTGTTGTTGTGTTTGACTGAGTTTGCAAAAGGTGAACCATGTCTATCAATGGGGTAAGTGAGGAAGACAAAGTGTCCTGTAAAAAAATTCAACACTCCCTGCAAGATCAAGGCCCTGCGTTGTAAATTGACAAAAACAGAGAATCTGGAACTCAACGAGTGTGATGCCAAGTGTTGTAGTAGCTACAACACACTACAAAATTTTTCCCTGCACCCAATTTCAGAGCCTTCCTCAGATTTTTCCTTGATGTTTGCAAGAACTCAAGATCATTTCGTAAGCTCGTAGTGAGTCTTTGCACCCTCGTCGCTTAACCATTCGACGTAAATCTCTTTTACATGTTTGTCACAATGTCATCCTTGCAGTCATGTTCTGCCCATACACAAGCTCCTGATTTCTGTGCACAATTTGTATTCACTATGTAAATATTCGTCGCACTCACACACAAAATTGTATCCACTGTCATGCAAGAATCTCCGTGGTCGTTCAACGATATATCACAAATGTCGAGCTTATCGCTTGCACCGTCGGTTAGACACATTGATTATCTGTATGTTGATGGTTAAAGGTGTGTCATTGACGAGTCATGTTGAGTATGTGCTCACAAGGTCACGTATGCACAAGTTCACTCGCTAAGACACTTAGTCATTTTACTAAATTAATGACCACTGGATCACCCTCCAACAGTCAGACCTCCACCCTAGAATCGACTCGACCAATTGTCACCTAGAAAATGTAGAAGTTTCCCAGCAAGCCATTTCAATCTGTGTTACCCACAAGCACATCAACCAAGCCTCCAGCTGGTCAACTAGAGAGTTTGACTGAGTAGTGACCCCGATACTCACTTCCCTAAAAAATTGCACAAAAGCTACAAAGCCCACTCTGCTTCACTGACTGAGGAAACTACAGAGACATGTTATATAGACACCCATTGTCCGTCACTATCTTCCTCAAAAAATTGCGCAGTTTTTCGAGCGAGTTACCTAGTTAGTCGACATGCTGCATTCCAAAGAACTGCGTAGGTTTCATGAGATGTACCTCAACTTCCCAGCATCCCGCTAAGCTCAGAAACTATGAAAATGTTGGGTGTGGAGCCTGATTATCTCTTGTATTCAAAGGTATCACCGCATTGGACCCAACTTCGTAATGGGGTGGCAACACTGGCTGTAAAATGTATGCTACAGGGGGGTCCACGGGGGGGTGACTATGACCTTTGGGAGCCCACCCCTGGCAGGGGATCGGGGGCAGCACCCCTGAAGCTAAAAATAGATGTAAAATTGCCTTGTAAAATGTTGTAATTTCATACTCAATCTGGACCATTCATTAGGTGGAGATCTCACTGTACATGTTATGTTTAATTTAGGGTTTTTTTTCCCTAGAAGGGAACCCCTCGCCATATATGAGGGAATTGTATTGCATCTATGTACATTTGTATTATGAGCGAGAAATAGAGAGGAGATTGAGCAAGAGGGAAGAAGGAATTATAGCGGACCTGTTGTAGGTTGTATCTCTTCATTTTGCTGGATAATATTAAATGGAGGATTGGCTGTTTCTCCGTGGACGTAGTGCAAATTGGGTGAACCACGTATATCTGTGTCTCTCTTGTTTTATGTTTTTTCTGTGTTTATATTTTTGCAATATATTTTATGTGTTCCATTGCTCTATAATATATAATTTTATAACAGAAGAAATGTTCACCAGGCCAGCCTCCCAGTAATTGCGCATTTTTTGTCACCAGCACTACTGCAGCGTGTTGCGAGCTCCCTGAAAAAAATGTGTATTTTTCATGGCAAGCCCCCTGCAACCCACTGTCAGCTCCCTAGAGGAATTATGCAATTTTTTCTACCAACCCCCCTATGCTTCTTGCACTTCTTCCCTTAAGAAATTACGTAGATCTTCCTTCCAGCCGAGCCAGATCCTGTGGAAAGTGACAGTTGATCCAGATTTCCATCTTAGTCTCTCAGTAACTTCTGGGAAATTTTCATGGACAGTGCTGAGAGCTCGCATCCCAACTTGAAATCTGCCTTGCACAGTTCCATAGCCTTTTTCTCTCTCTTGGTCACCTTTATTCGAAAGCGAATGACAATTCATTATGGTAGACTATGAGAATTATGGATTTCATGTTGTCTTGTATGAGTGACTGCAAATACAAGTACATGGATAAGACGTGATGTGACAATGAACAAGATGAACAAGTAGAGCACATGCAAGGACATTTTCTTGCGAATGGATGAACGAAAGATGCATGGGAGGAAAATTTTTCATAAATGAACAATCATCTGAAGCATGCCAAAGCACAAGCAAAGGAGAGATGTGCACATGTGACATCAAGCAAACACCAAGACGATCAAAGACTCTTCACACCTTGTCATGCTTAGGTGAAGCTATGCTACACCATGAGGGCATCCATCACTTAGTAGCACCGCAACTCGACATGCACACCAAAAACAAGAGGAACATAGCAGCATTGTCATGTCGATTCGGGTCATGAGTCATCTCCACCACATCACTACTGTGGGCCATACTGTTGTAAATCAATGTAATGTAACATGGAAGTCCAAGAGACCCACATGTACTATGAATATTCATGTAAAGTTAAAGATTCAAATAAGTCAAACTGTCATGAGGGATGTCGAACAGTCACAAGGGCCAGTATTACCCTTGGCTATCAATACCCCTCATTTGTACATGGAAAATACTTTTCACCTTGGATCCTCCCACATAGTCTTGAGAGTTTGTGATCCGGATTTAAACAGGAACGCAATAGATTACAAAGATAACCATAAATACAAAGATACGATAACCATATACACAAAGATGCAGCGGAAATAATACTTCATTTCATTACTGTAAAATACTGAAATATGCTTACAAACAGAAATGGAAAGAAACCAGCTAGGGCGATGGTAGCTTATCTCTGAGAAGAGATGTGGAGGCTACATGCCTCTGAACTGTTCCGAACTGTATTACAATGAGGCTCGAAGGCCTATTTATTGTTGAGAAACAATGGAAAACCCTTCACATCCCGAAACCTAACCCTAGAAGATGAAACGCCAAATTGTGGGCCCCGTTTGGGTAAATTGGTACATCAATTTCCCGGGGTCGTAACTTTGGCATACGATCTCCGTTTGACGCGTACGGTAGCTTGTTAGAAAGATCTATCCGAGAACTACCACTTTGGGAAGGGCAACATCAGTCCATGGACCCATGTTGCCCCTAGATTCCCAAAAAAACGTCGTTTAGGGCCTCAAAACGGCTCCGGAAGTTCAGGACCCGAAAAACTGCTAAAAATAGTAAGTTGTGCTACAATTAAGGAAACTGAAAAGACTGAAAGAGACAGTTGTGGGGGTCCAAATGGGTTGGTGGGTGGCCACCAACATCCACCTGGATCATTCCTCCCCCCTTAGGAAGCAATGGTCCCCATTGCGTTGAGTTCCTCCCTGATATGAGGAAGCTTCTGCTGAGTTGGTTCTCTGGTGAGCTGTTCTGCAATCTCTGATGTGTCCAGAAATGGTGGGAAGCATGGTCGACGATGGTCCACATTGAATACTCAGTGCAAGCAAAGGAATGGAGGAATGATGTGCTTCAAAGCATTATTGCCCATAGCCTTGGTACTGCTGTGAGGACCATGTCGGAGTGGTCAGAGCTTCTGATGGTCTCTTGTAAGGCGTTCTTTCTGCAGATGTAACCAAACTTTGTTGCCCACCTGAAACTTATGTGGTACCCCTGTGGGTGAGGAGAAGTTGTTGCTGTGTTCTGTCATGACCGTATCCCTTTGTTGCTGCTGCTGTGTGTAGGAACCCTTTGCAGGGGTCATGGATGTAGCAACGATCTTCCCCTTATTTTGGGAGTGAACCAGACAGATGAATTTCCTGGTCTGTGATATGAGCTTGCTGCCTTTCTTGGTAGTGATCAAGGATGTGGCAGTAGGTGGGGCTACCTCTGGCATCCTGTATAATGAATTGTTCAAAGAAAGAACGACAGCACGAGGCCTTGACTCATACACAGCATGTCGCCTCCACAAGTATGGCTGGCCTAATAGTACATCACAAACATCCAGAGGTGTAACATCACACAATACCTCGTCTGTGAAGGGTTTGATGCTGTAGGGAAGGCGGCACTGCTGGCGAACTTTCAGATCTCGTCCTTCGTGAAGCCACCCGATACTGTACGGCTGCGGATGCGGTGTAGTCGGTAGGCCCAACCGCTTCACGACCTCTGCTGAAACCAGGTTCTTTTGGCTACCACTGTCGACAATGAATTGTAGCGGTGAACCCTTCACCCACATCTGTGAGTGGAAAAGACGCTCCCCCTCCTCTGGATCTTCGGGCTCATTTTTCTTGATCTTGGCGGTGGCAACAGTGGCGCTAGGATCCGCATCAATGATCTGCTTCCCTTTGCCATTCCCCTTGTCGGGTTCTGGCTCAGGGTCGGAACATGCATCTGATTCAGAAGCCTTCAACTCAGCCACCAGCGACTGCTTGGTCCGACACTCACTTGTGTTATGAGTGGGACTCTTGTGGAACTCACACCACTTCCCTGTGTCCTTCTTCGGCTTCGTGGTGTTGTTCTTTTCTTGTGGCTTCGACGAGTTGTCTTGGGTCACCCCGCCTTGGCTTTGTCCTTTGGGCTTCGGATTTGCAGATCCAAAGTCTCGCTTCTTCTGTTTGAACTTTTGCTCGATTTTGACAGCGTATCGATATGCTGTGCCGAGTGAGGAGATGTTCAAGAACACCATCTCTTCCTGGATGTATTTGTGCAAGCAGCCACGGTATTTGAGTACCAGATGCAACTCAGAATCTTTGATACCCAACTGTGTGCGAAGGGTATGAAAAATGTTTGTGAACTCCGGCACATCTTGGTCTCGTCCCTGCCGCAGTGTGGTCCATTTGATGTATTTGTCCTCATAGCTTCCGACAGGGTAGTATTGCTCCTTGATGGCATCCCGGAAGTCATTCCAAGTGGGTGCGGATGAAAATAGTGAGCCTGTACTTTCATCCTTCTGCTCGCAGTAGGTTTCCCATCAGTCCTTGACGTGGGGGGCTGCTTTGAGAAGAGCAAAAACAATCTTTTCCCGACTCGAAAATTCATGAACAGAAAAATACCCATCTAGCAGATTTAACCATTTATCTACGGCATCTGCATCTATTTGACCCTCGAAGATGGGGATTTCAAAATTAACTTGTACCTTAAACGACGTGGCGTTTCCAGAGTCGCTATTGGAAGTCGATGCGTCGCCTCTGGGTAGCCACTGAAGGATCTGCGCAAAGCTATCCATCATCGCGTTCCTTTGCCGCTCGAGCGCTTCTTCGAGCAAGATTTTGATAGGATCTCCTGCCCCCTCGTCTTTCTTCTCATCCGCCATGGGAGGCCGTCGGGATTTTCGAGGTTGGTCTTGCAAGGGTTCGACCAGTTCAAGCCCTAACTCCTTATATCCCGACCTCGTTGGGGACATGCAAAGAAAAACAGAGAAAAAGCAGACCGCTCTGATACCACTGATCCGGATTTAAACAGGAACGCAATAGATTACAGAGATAACCATAAATACAAAGATGCGATAACCATATACACAAAGATGCAGCGGAAATAATACTTCATTTCATTACTGTAAAATACTGAAATATGCTTACAAACAGAAATGGAAAGAAACCAGCTAGGGCGATGGTAGCTTATCTCTGAGAAGAGATGTGGCGGCTACATGCCTCTGAACTGTTCCGAACTGTATTACAATGAGGCTCGAAGGCCTATTTATTGTTGAGAAACAATGGAAAACCCTTCACATCCCGAAACCTAACCCTAGAAGATGAAACGCCAAATTGTGGGCCCCGTTTGGGTAAATTGGTACATCAATTTCCCGGGTCGTAACTTTGGCATATGATCTCCGTTTGACGCGTACGGTAGCTTGTTAGAAAGATCTATCCGAGAACTACCACTTTGGGAAGGGCAACATCGGTCCATGGACCCATGTTGCCCCCAGATTCCCAAAAAAACGTCGTTTAGGGCCTCAAAACGGCTCCGGAAGTTCAGGACCCGAAAAACTGCTAAAAATAGTAAGTTGTGCTACAATTAAGGAAACTGAAAAGACTGAAAGAGACAGTTGTGGGGGTCCAAATGGGTTGGTGGGTGGCCACCAACATCCACCTGGATCATTCCTCCCCCCTTAGGAAGCAATGGTCCCCATTGCGTTGAGTTCCTCCCTGATATGAGGAAGCTTCTGCTGAGTTGGTTCTCTGGTGAGCTGTTCTGCAATCTCTGATGTGTCCAGAAATGGTGGGAAGCATGGTCGACGATGGTCCGCATTGAATACTCGGTGCAAGCGAAGGAATGGAGGAATGCTTTGCTTCAAAGCATTGTTGCCCATAGCCTTGGTACTGCTGTGAGGACCATGTCGGAGTGGTCGGAGCTTCTGATGGTCTCTTGTAAGGCGTTCTTTCTGCAGATGTAACCAAACTTTTTTGCCCACTTGAAACTTATGTGGTACCCCTGTGGGTGAGGAGAAGTTGTTGCTATGTTCTGTCATGACCGTATCCCTTTGTTGCTGCTGCTGTGTGTAGGAACCCTTTGCAGGGGTCATGGATGTAGCAACGATCTTCCCCTTATTTTGGGAGTGAACCAGACAGATGAATTTCCTGGTTTGTGATATGAGCTTGCTGCCTTTCTTGGTAGTGATCAAGGATGTGGCAGTAGGTGGGGCTACCTCTGGTATCCTGTATAATGAATTGTTCAAAGAAAGAACGACAGCACGAGGCCTTGAATCATACACAGCATGTCGCCTCCACAAGTATGGCTGGCCTAATAGTACATCACAAACATCCAGAGGTGTAACATCACACAATACCTCGTCTGTGAAGGGTTTGATGCTGTAGGGAAGGCGGCACTGCTGGCGAACTTTCAGATCTCGTCCTTCGTGAAGCCACCCGATACTGTACGGCTGCGGATGCGGTGTAGTCGGTAGGCCCAACCGCTTCACGACCTCTGCTGAAACCAGGTTCTTTTGGCTACCACTGTCGACAATGAATTGTAGCAGTGAACCCTTCACCCACATCTGTGAGTGGAAAAGACGCTCCCCCTCCTCTGGATCTTCGGGCTCATTTTTCTTGATCTTGGCGGTGGCAACAGTGGCGCTAGGATCCGCATCAATGATCTGCTTCCCTTTGCCATTCCCCTTGTCGGGTTCTGGCTCAGGGTCGGAACATGCATCTGATTCAGAAGCCTTCAACTCAGCCACCAGCGACTGCTTGGTCCGACACTCACTTGTGTTATGAGTGGGACTCTTGTGGAACTCACACCACTTCCCTGTGTCCTTCTTCGGCTTCGTGGTGTTGTTCTTTTCTTGTGGCTTCGACGAGTTGTCTTGGGTCACCCCGCCTTGGCTTTGTCCTTTGGGCTTCGGATTTGCAGATCCAAAGTCTCGCTTCTTCTGTTTGAACTTTTGCTCGATTTTGACAGCGTATCGGTATGCTGTGCCGAGTGAGGAGATGTTCAAGAACACCATCTCTTCCTGGATGTATTTGTGCAAGCAGCCACGGTATTTGAGTACCAGATGCAACTCAGAATCTTTGATACCCAACTGTGTGCGAAGGGTATGAAAAATGTTTGTGAACTCCGGCACATCTTAGTCTCGTCCCTGCCGCAGTGTGGTCCATTTGATGTATTTGTCCTCATAGCTTCCGACAGGGTAGTATTGCTCCTTGATGGCATCCCGGAAGTCATTCCAAGTGGGTGCGGATGAAAATAGTGAGCCTGTACTTTCATCCTTCTGCTCGCAGTAGGTTTCCCACCAGTCCTTGACGTGGGGGGCTGCTTTGAGAAGAGCAAAAACAATCTTTTCCCGACTCGAAAATTCATGAACAGAAAAATACCCATCTAGCAGATTTAACCATTTATCTACGGCATCTGCATCTATTTGACCCTCGAAGATGGGGATTTCAAAATTAACTTGTACCTTAAACGGCGTGGCGTTTCCAGAGTCGCTGTTGGAAGCCGATGCGTCACCTCTGGGTAGCCGCTGAAGGATCTGCGCAAAGCTATCCATCATCGCGTTCCTTTGCCGCTCGAGCACTTCTTCGAGCAAGATTTTGATAGGATCTCCTGCCCCCTTGTCTTTCTTCTCATCCGCCATGGGAGGCCGTCGGGATTTTCGAGGTTGGTCTTGCAAGGGTTCGACCAGTTCAAGCCCTAACTCCTTATATCCCGACCTCGTTGGGGACATGCAAAGAAAAACAGAGAAAAAGCAGACCGCTCTGATACCACTGATCCGGATTTAAACAGGAACGCAATAGATTACAGAGATAACCATAAATACAAAGATGCGATAACCATATACACAAAGATGCAGCGGAAATAATACTTCATTTCATTACTGTAAAATACTGAAATATGCTTACAAACAGAAATGGAAAGAAACCAGCTAGGGCGATGGTAGCTTATCTCTGAGAAGAGATGTGGCGGCTACATGCCTCTGAACTGTTCCGAACTGTATTACAATGAGACTCGAAGGCCTATTTATTGTTGAGAAACAATGGAAAACCCTTCACATCCCGAAACCTAACCCTAGAAGATGAAACACCAAATTGTGGGCCCCGTTTGGGTAAATTGGTACATCAATTTCCCGGGGTCGTAACTTTGGCATACGATCTCCGTTTGACGCGTACGGTAGCTTGTTAGAAAGATCTATCTGAGAACTACCACTTTGGGAAGGGAAACATCGGTCCATGGACCCATGTTGCCCCCAGATTCCCAAAAAAACGTCGTTTAGGGCCTCAAAACGGCTCCGGAAGTTCAGGACCCGAAAAACTGCTAAAAATAGTAAGTTGTGCTACAATTAAGGAAACTGAAAAGACTGAAAGAGACAGTTGTGGGGGTCCAAATGGGTTGGTGGGTGGCCACCAACATCCACCTGGATCATTCCTCCCCCCTTAGGAAGCAATGGTCCCCATTGCGTTGAGTTCCTCCCTGATATGAGGAAGCTTCTGCTGAGTTGGTTCTCTGGTGAGCTGTTCTGCAATCTCTGATGTGTCCAGAAATGGTGGGAAGCATGGTCGACGATGGTCCACATTGAATACTTGGTGCAAGCGAAGGAATGGAGGAATGCTGTGCTTCAAAGCATTGTTTCCCATAGCCTTGGTACTACTGTGAGGACCATGTCGGAGTGGTCGGAGCTTCTGATGGTCTCTTGTAAGGTGTTCTTTTTGCAGATGTAACCAAACTTTGTTGCCCACCTGAAACTTATGTGGTACCCCTGTGGGTGAGGAGAAGTTGTTGCTGTGTTCTGTCATGACCGTATCCCTTTGTTGCTGCTGCTGTGTGTAGGAACCCTTTGCAGGGGTCATGGATGTAGCAACGATCTTCCCCTTATTTTGGGAGTGAACCAGACAGATGAATTTCCTGGTCTGTGATATGAGCTTGCTGCCTTTCTTGGTAGTGATCAAGGATGTGGCAGTAGGTGGGGCTACCTCTGGTATCCTGTATAATGAATTGTTCAAAGAAAGAACGACAGCACGAGGCCTTGACTCATACACAGCATGTCGCCTCCACAAGTATGGCTGGCCTAATAGTACATCACAAACATCCAGAGGTGTAACATCACACAATACCTCGTCTGTGAAGGGTTTGATGCTGTAGGGAAGGCGGCACTACTGGCGAACTTTCAGATCTCGTCCTTCGTGAAGCCACCCGATACTGTACGGCTGCGGATGCGGTGTAGTCGGTAGGCCCAACCGCTTCACGACCTCTGCTGAAACCAGGTTCTTTTGGCTACCACTGTCGACAATGAATTGTAGCGGTGAACCCTTCACCCACATCTGTGAGTGGAAAAGACGCTCCCCCTCCTCTGGATCTTCGGGCTCATTTTTCTTGATCTTGGCGGTGGCAACAGTGGCGCTAGGATCCGCATCAATGATCTGCTTCCCTTTGCCATTCCCCTTGTCGGGTTCTGGCTCAGGGTCGGAACATGCATCTGATTCAGAAGCCTTCAACTCAGCCACCAGCGACTGCTTGGTCCGACACTCACTTGTGTTATGAGTGGGACTCTTGTGGAACTCACACCACTTCCCTGTGTCCTTCTTCGGCTTCATGGTGTTGTTCTTTTCTTGTGGCTTCGACGAGTTGTCTTAGGTCACCCCGCCTTGGCTTTGTCCTTTGGGCTTCGGATTTGCAGATCCAAAGTCTCGCTTCTTCTGTTTGAACTTTTGCTCGATTTTGACAGCGTATCGGTATGCTGTGCCGAGTGAGGAGATGTTCAAGAACACCATCTCTTCCTGGATGTATTTGTGCAAGCAGCCACGGTATTTGAGTACCAGATGCAACTCAGAATCTTTTATACCCAACTGTGTGCGAAGGGTATGAAAAATGTTTGTGAACTCTGGCACATCTTGGTCTCGTCCCTGCCGCAGTGTGGTCCATTTGATGTATTTGTCCTCATAGCTTCCGACAAGGTAGTATTGCTCCTTGATGGCATCCCGGAGGTCATTCCAAGTGGGTGCGGATGAAAATAGTGAGCCTGTACTTTCATCCTTCTGCTCGCAGTAGGTTTCCCACCAGTCCTTGACGTGGGGGGCTGCTTTGAGAAGAGCAAAAACAATCTTTTCCCGACTCGAAAATTCATGAACAGAAAAATACCCATCTAGCAGATTTAACCATTTATCTACGGCATCTGCATCTATTTGACCCTCGAAGATGGGGATTTCAAAATTAACTTGTACCTTAAACGGCGTGGCGTTTCCATAGTCGCTGTTGGAAGCCGATGCGTCGCCTCTGGGTAGCCGCTGAAGGATCTGCGCAAAGCTATCCATCATCGCGTTCCTTTGCCGCTCGAGCGCTTCTTCGAGCAAGATTTTGATAGGATCTCCTGCCCCCTCGTCTTTCTTCTCATCCGCCATGGGAGGCCGTCGGGATTTTCGAGGTTGGTCTTGCAAGGGTTCGACCAGTTCAAGCCCTAACTCCTTATATCCCGACCTCGTTGGGGACATGCAAAGAAAAACAGAGAAAAAGCAGACCGCTCTGATACCACTGATCCGGATTTAAACAGGAACGCAATAGATTACAGAGATAACCATAAATACAAAGATGCGATAACCATATACACAAAGATGCAGCGGAAATAATACTTCATTTCATTACTGTAAAATACTGAAATATGCTTACAAACAGAAATGGAAAGAAACCAGCTAGGGCGATGGTAGCTTATCTCTGAGAAGAGATGTGGCGGCTACATGCCTCTGAACTGTTCCGAACTGTATTACAATGAGACTCGAAGGCCTATTTATTGTTGAGAAACAATGGAAAACCCTTCACATCCCGAAACCTAACCCTAGAAGATGAAACACCAAATTGTGGGCCCCGTTTGGGTAAATTGGTACATCAATTTCCCGGGGTCGTAACTTTGGCATACGATCTCCGTTTGACGCGTACGGTAGCTTGTTAGAAAGATCTATCTGAGAACTACCACTTTGGGAAGGGAAACATCGGTCCATGGACCCATGTTGCCCCCAGATTCCCAAAAAAACGTCGTTTAGGGCCTCAAAACGGCTCCGGAAGTTCAGGACCCGAAAAACTGCTAAAAATAGTAAGTTGTGCTACAATTAAGGAAACTGAAAAGACTGAAAGAGACAGTTGTGGGGGTCCAAATGGGTTGGTGGGTGGCCACCAACATCCACCTGGATCATTCCTCCCCCCTTAGGAAGCAATGGTCCCCATTGCGTTGAGTTCCTCCCTGATATGAGGAAGCTTCTGCTGAGTTGGTTCTCTGGTGAGCTGTTCTGCAATCTCTGATGTGTCCAGAAATGGTGGGAAGCATGGTCGACGATGGTCCACATTGAATACTTGGTGCAAGCGAAGGAATGGAGGAATGCTGTGCTTCAAAGCATTGTTGCCCATAGCCTTGGTACTACTGTGAGGACCATGTCGGAGTGGTCGGAGCTTCTGATGGTCTCTTGTAAGGTGTTCTTTTTGCAGATGTAACCAAACTTTGTTGCCCACCTGAAACTTATGTGGTACCCCTGTGGGTGAGGAGAAGTTGTTGCTGTGTTCTGTCATGACCGTATCCCTTTGTTGCTGCTGCTGTGTGTAGGAACCCTTTGCAGGGGTCATGGATGTAGCAACGATCTTCCCTTATTTTGGGAGTGAACCAGATAGATGAATTTCCTGGTCTGTGATATGAGCTTGCTGCCTTTCTTGGTAGTGATCAAGGATGTGGCAGTAGGTGGGGCTACCTCTGGTATCCTGTATAATGAATTGTTCAAAGAAAGAACGACAGCACGAGGCCTTGACTCATACACAGCATGTCGCCTCCACAAGTATGGCTGGCCTAATAGTACATCACAAACATCCAGAGGTGTAACATCACACAATACCTCGTCTGTGAAGGGTTTGATGCTGTAGGGAAGGCGGCACTACTGGCGAACTTTCAGATCTCGTCCTTCGTGAAGCCACCCGATACTGTACGGCTGCGGGTGCGGTGTAGTCGGTAGGCCCAACCGCTTCACGACCTCTGCTGAAACCAGGTTCTTTTGGCTACCACTGTCGACAATGAATTGTAGCGGTGAACCCTTCACCCACATCTGTGAGTGGAAAAGACGCTCCCCCTCCTCTGGATCTTCGGGCTCATTTTTCTGGATCTTGGCGGTGGCAACAGTGGTGCTAGGATCCGCATCAATGATCTGCTTCCCTTTGCCATTCCCCTTGTCGGGTTCTGGCTCAGGGTCGGAACATGCATCTGATTCAGAAGCCTTCAACTCAGCCACCAGCGACTGCTTGGTCCGACACTCACTTGTGTTATGAGTGGGACTCTTGTGGAACTCACACCACTTTCCTGTGTCCTTCTTCGGCTTCATGGTGTTGTTCTTTTCTTGTGGCTTCGACGAGTTGTCTTAGGTCACCCCGCCTTGGCTTTGTCCTTTGGGCTTCGGATTTGCAGATCCAAAGTCTCGCTTCTTCTGTTTGAACTTTTGCTCGATTTTGACAGCGTATCGGTATGCTGTGCCGAGTGAGGAGATGTTCAAGAACACCATCTCTTCCTGGATGTATTTGTGCAAGCAGCCACGGTATTTGAGTACCAGATGCAACTCAGAATCTTTTATACCCAACTGTGTGCGAAGGGTATGAAAAATGTTTGTGAACTCTGGCACATCTTGGTCTCGTCCCTGCCGTAGTGTGGTCCATTTGATGTATTTGTCCTCATAGCTTCCGACAAGGTAGTATTGCTCCTTGATGGCATCCCGGAGGTCATTCCAAGTGGGTGCGGATGAAAATAGTGAGCCTGTACTTTCATCCTTCTGCTCGCAGTAGGTTTCCCACCAGTCCTTGATGTGGGGGGCTGCTTTGAGAAGAGCAAAAACAATCTTTTCCCGACTCGAAAATTCATGAACAGAAAAATACCCATCTAGCAGATTTAACCATTTATCTACGGCATCTGCATCTATTTGACCCTCGAAGATGGGGATTTCAAAATTAACTTGTACCTTAAACGGCGTGGCGTTTCCATAGTCGCTGTTGGAAGCCGATGCGTCGCCTCTGGGTAGCCGCTGAAGGATCTGCGCAAAGCTATCCATCATCGCGTTCCTTTGCCGCTCGAGCGCTTCTTCGAGCAAGATTTTGATAGGATCTCCTGCCCCCTCGTCTTTCTTCTCATCCGCCATGGGAGGCCGTCGGGATTTTCGAGGTTGGTCTTGCAAGGGTTCGACCAGTTCAAGCCCTAACTCCTTATATCCCGACCTCGTTGGGGACATGCAAAGAAAAACAGAGAAAAAGCAGACCGCTCTGATACCACTGATCCGGATTTAAACAGGAACGCAATAGATTACAGAGATAACCATAAATACAAAGATGCGATAACCATATACACAAAGATGCAGCGGAAATAATACTTCATTTCATTACTGTAAAATACTGAAATATGCTTACAAACAGAAATGGAAAGAAACCAGCTAGGGCGATGGTAGCTTATCTCTGAGAAGAGATGTGGCGGCTACATGCCTCTGAACTGTTCCGAACTGTATTACAATGAGGCTCGAAGGCCTATTTATTGTTGAGAAACAATGGAAAACCCTTCACATCCCGAAACCTAACCCTAGAAGATGAAACGCCAAATTGTGGGCCCCGTTTGGGTAAATTGGTACATCAATTTCCCGGGGTCGTAACTTTGGCATACGATCTCCGTTTGACGCGTACAGTAGCTTGTTAGAAAGATCTATCCGAGAACTACCACTTTGGGAAGGGAAACATCGGTCCATGGACCCATGTTGCCCCCGATTCCCAAAAAAACGTCATTTAGGGCCTCAAAACGGCTCCAGAAGTTCAGGACCCGAAAAACTGCTAAAAATAGTAAGTTGTGCTACAATTAAGGAAACTGAAAAGACTAAAAGAGACAGTTGTGGGGGTCCAAATGGGTTGGTGGGTGGCCACCAACATCCACCTGGATCAGTTTGTAGTCTTTTCTTTGAGGAGCGAGTAGTGGCTCCAATGCCCCTGTTATGGGGTTAGTGTTGTATGGTTTACCGATATGTATTGGAACTTTTTCTTAATTGAGAAGTTTGATAACAAAGTAGGACATTTTCACACATGTATTGTAATTTTTTAAAGACTAATCTTGGAACAATTGTAATGCATTTTTGTTTAACCTGTGTTAAAACAGTTGAACTCTTTTGGTTGTTCTAGTACATATGTTTATGAAAATCTATCGTATAAGTTGTTAAAGTGGTCTTGCCCATGTGGGATGCCTCACTGGACATCAGACATAACCTTTCCTGCAAACTTTTTATACCGACCATCGTACTCGTGAAGACTACTCCGTTGAGTGTTGTACATGCTATTCCTTCTTGTGTGTGTGACTGTCACATCCATGTGGACTACTCTACTGGAAGTTACACATGTCTTGTTGTGTTGTGTGTCTCTAACAGAGTTGGGACTTTTCCCTTTCAGTTAGAGACTCGCTTCCACCCTCTACCTCTATGGTGAAAGAACCTTGACAAAAGTAACACTAGAACTCACGAGGCACGTGAGCCTCGTTGTTTAAAGACAAAGAAGACCACTCTCATGTGCTTGCAAGCAAGAGCTAAGGAAAATATTTAAGATAATGGAAACCAGGCCATCATATCAAATGGGAATCCTACACCAAACAGTGTGAGGTCTAGTTGGGACTTCATACTGGGGAGATCACCTGAATGTTGGTGGGTCCAACACCACCAACATGTAGGGAAAAAAATGTTGTGCCAATGAGGGAGGCCTTGTTATGAAACCAGCTCAAGAAAAAGATAGAAAATATAGATCAACGCCTTAGAATTCAACCTCTTCGAAGGGGCAACCTCCTTTACATTACATAAATGAACAATTCTTGGATGGCTCAAATGACAAAACCTCCTTTCTATATATAGGAGTCTAAGGAGTCACAATATAACCTAGCTGACCTAAAAATAATAATATAAAGCCATAAAAATAACAATAGAGGGATTCTATGGGTCACAGTAATAAAAATATGGGGACAATAAGGGCACAACAATATTAATAAGGGATACAACTACAATAGTAATGGGGTAATCACTTGTATTATAGGGTCCTATCATGCCCATCTCCTTCAAAAAAAGTGTTGTCCTCAACGCTTGAGTAGTTCTGGATGCTTTTGTATAAAATTCTCATCCTCCCATGTGGAATCTTCAGCGGATAAGTTCTTCCACTTGATGAGATACTCCGAGATTGATCGATTTCGTAGCTGTCGAGTTCTTGTTTCTGTGACTGCTTCCGGTTCCAATATAATTTTTCCTTCCTCATCAAGTTCTAACAATATTGTTTGAACTGGGAGCTTGTCGCCTATAACCTTCTTTAAACATGAAACATGGAAAATTGGGTGCACTCGAAACGCTGCAGCAAGCTCCAATTTGTATGCCATAGTACCAATCTTTTGCAACACCTTGTCCGGACCATAATACTTTGGTGATAATTTATTATCCTTCTTAGCTTGCTTGAGGGACATTTGTTTATATGGTTGTAGCCGTAGGAATACCCAATCGGCTACATCAAAACTTCTTTCACTGCGATGTTGATCTGCCTGTTGTTTCATTCTATTTTGTGCCAACACGAGGTTATCCTTTAAGAGTTGGAGGACTTGTTGCTGATGTTCAATGTGATGTTCGACTGCTTGAACCTTATAATTTTCTCTTAAATATGATGTGATGGATGGCGGTTGATATCCATAAAGTGCCATAAATGGGGTCATTTTTGTTGTTGTATGGAAGGAAGTGTTATACCACCATTCAGCCAGAGGCAACCATTTGACCCATTGTGTCTGCTTATCAGATACAAAGCAACGAATATATCCTTCCAAACATTTGTTTACTATCTCAGTTTTCCCATCAGATTGAGGATGATAAGATGAGCTATGAGCTAATTGAGTACCAAGACAAGAAAATAATTCTGTCCAAAAATTAGTGAAAATGGGATCTCTGTCACTTACAATAATCTTTAGGTTTCCATGTAGCTTTTGAATTGTTTCCATAAATGCAGTAGAAATTGTACTGGATTTCAATGGATGTGATAATGCACAAAAGTGTGCATACTTGGTAATTCTGTCAACTACCACCATGATGACACTCTTTCCCTTAGACTTGGGTAAACCAGTGATAAAATCCATTGAAACCTCCTCCCAACATTGGCTTGGAATGGATAAAGGTTGTAATAGACCCGGGGTCTTAATTGTTTCAACTTTATTTTGTTGGCAAACCAAACATTCTGCCACAAACTTTTGAATATCTGATTTAAGGCCATCCCAAAAAAATTCCTTCTTAACCCTGTGGTAAGTTTTTAAAAATCCCGAGTGCCCTCCTAAGGGAGAAGTGTGCAATTCCATAAGAATCTTTTGTTTCAGTTGCGAATTCTTACAGAGGTATAAGCGATCTTTGTACCATAACGAATCATTTTTCCTGCTAAATGTATCAGATGTACTGGAATCTTGTTGTAACTTTCGAATAAGTGCCCACATTTCTTCATCATTCTTCCTCTCCTCCCTTGCTTCATTTATCCAATCTGGTTGGATAATAGAAATGGCACACAACAACGCTTCCACATCCTCATCCTTTCTTGAGAGTGCATCTGCCACCACTTTTTTGCTTCCCTTTTTTGTAAATGATTTCAAAGTCATAACCCAACATCTTTGTGACCCACTTTTGTTGCTCTTCAGAGGATAATCTTTGTTCTAAAAAGTATTTAAGGCTATCATGATCCGTTTTTACCTTGAAGTGTCTTCCCATTAGGTAGGGTCGCCATTTCTTAAGTGCATGTAGTATTGCCAACATTTCCTTCTCATAAATAGCTTTGTGTAAAAACTTTCCCTTGATTGGACGGCTTTCAAAAGCAATGTTTCTTTCATCTTGCATTGAAACAACACCAATTCCATTTCCTGAAGCATCACATTCCACAATAAAGGTTTTTGTGAAGTCCGGTGTAGCTAAGACCGGTGCTTGGCACATTGCCTCTTTAAGATGTTCGAAGGCCTTTGTTCCTTCTGGAGTCCACGAAAATGCATCTTTCTTCAATAATGTTGTTAGAGGTGTTGCTATTCTCCCATAATTCTTAACAAACTTGCGATAATACCCTGTCAACCTGAGAAATCCTCGCAGTTTGCTTTATGGATGTGGGGATTTTCCATTCCTTAATGGCTTTAATTTTGCTAGGGTCTACCTTAACTCCTTCATGAGATACAATATGACCCAGATATTCCACCTCTTGTACTCCAAAGAAACATTTCGATCTTTTTGCATATAATTGTTTCTCCTCCAATAGTTGTAGCACCCTGTCAACATGTTCAACATGATCCTTCCAAGACTTGCTGTAGATTAGTATATCATCAAAAAATACTAACACAAATTTTCTAAGGAAGGGTTTGAAAATGGAATTCATCAAACCTTGAAATGTATAAGGTGCATTGGTAAGGCCAAAAGGCATGACCAAAAATTCATAATGACCCTCATGAGTTCTAAATGCTGTTTTGGAATGTCTTCAGTCTTCATTCTGATTTGATGATATCTTGAACGAAGATCCAACTTGGTGAAGTAAATTGATCCATGCAATTCATCCAATAATTCATCAATGACAAGAATGGGAAACTTATCTTTAATAGTGAGCTTGTTGAGCTCCCTATAATCCAGACACATGCGCCATGATCCATCCTTCTTGTGTACCAATACTATTGGAGCAGAGAAAGAACTTTGACTAGGTTGAATTATGCCAGCCTCTAGCATTTCTGCAACCATACGTTCAATTTCACTCTTTTGGGCATAGGGATATCTATACGGCCTGATGTTTGGAGGAACACTTCCTGAAATCAGATGAATAGCATGATCATGATCACGAATAGGTGGGAGACCTTTGGGAGTCTCAAATACCTTGGAATGGTTATCCAAGACCTTTTGGAGATCTGGAGAAATAGATGATTCCGATGTGGAAACATCTAGCGAACATAATTGTGCAATTACACCTCTTTGTTCCTTTTTTAGAAGATTTGTCATACCATTAGAGCTGATTATCTTTTCCGGTTTCCCTGCAATACCCCTTTATTCAACTTCCTTTCCTTCCGCAGAAAATTTCATGAAAAGTTCTTGAAAATTAAAAGCTATTGTACCCAAGGATTTTAGCCATTGGACTCCTAGTACAACATCAGCACCTCCCATTGGAATGGAAAGCATTGGGCTAGTCAATACATATTCTCCCATGGATAGCTTGATATTATGGCACTTTCCAGAGCAATTTATCGTTCCTCCATTTGCAATCATCAATTGACACTCTGGTGCTGGATATAGGAAGCAATTCAATTCCTTTGCTACCTTACAATGAATAAAATTATGGGTACTTCCCGAATCAATCAACACTATTACCTTTTTCTTCTTGATTTGTCCTTCTATCTTGATGGTTTGAGGAGTAGTAATTCCAGCCAATGCATTACAAGATATGGTCGGATTCATTTCTTCTTTATCTAGGCTTTGTTCGTAGAGTATATCCTCTTCCTTTGACCTTTCTTGCTCCTTTTCTTCTTCCTCTTCACAATCTATCTAGAATAATTTCTTCTCAGCACACTTCTGACCTTTAGTGTATTTGATATCACAACTGTAACAAATCTTTTTTTCTCTCTTTTCGTCCGATCGTTGTGGTGTCAACCTTATAGGTTGTGGAAGGCTAGGGGTAACAACACTTCCATCTTTATAGTTGTGACTGGTATGCTTCCTAGTTGCCATAATTTTGCTTTCCATTTTTCTTGCTAACCTGAATGCCTTCTCTAATGAATCAGGTTCCCAAAGGCGAACATCATGTTGGATATTATCCTTTAAAGTCCCTATGAACACATCAATCCTATGCTCCTCTGGAATATTTTTTACCCTTATGTTCAATTTTTGGAACTCCTCAATGTGCTCCGTTATTGAACCCTTTTGTTTGAGATTATCAATTGTTTCCCAAGTGATAATTTGTTTACGAGAAAAAAGCCATTGATACCATACAAACTGATTTGGTTCCAAATATAAAGTTACAATACGTACCTTTTGTGTGTTTTTCACGTTATTGAGATTGAAAAATTGCTCCATCTGTAATATCCATGTTGCGGGATCCTTGCCATCAAACTTCCTCATATCGAGTTTTGGAATATGGTGGGTCTTCGATCCAACATTAGAGTCTATGGAATCATGATTAAAATTTCTTTTGTTCTCATCATTAGTTTCCTTTACTACCCTTTCACCATTAGTGACCATTTCTTGTAGCAACTTATTCATATTTATCTTCAATTCTTCCATGTCTGTCTTCAAATCTATCTTCAAATCGTCCATCTTAGCTTCCACATCATTCATCTTAGCTTCTACGCCTTTCTTTAAACAATCCATCTTAGCTTCTACGCCTTTATTTAAACCATCCATCTTAGCTTCTACATCTTTCTTTAAACCATCCATCTTAGATTTAGTTCCTTTTTGTGCAAGTGACACTTGTTGCACTTGGTCTTGTAATTTTGATATATCATGTTGCATTTCTTCCTCTTCTTCATGAGTCATGCTAGAGCTTTCAGGTTGTCTACTAGGTGTTTGCATTTTCTTTCCTCGGGGCATCAATTACCAATAATAAAGCTTTACTATGCCCTTTGAATTCCTTCAAACTAATTTTTCAAACCAAGCTTATGCAAAAATTAAAAAAAAACTACGCACCTTTTTTCACTTTGTAGGAGCCTGATATATAATCTGATGTATCTCTGTAATTCCGGATCATCCAATTCTAAAATTATGATCTGTAGTAGCCCTCTGTGTCCTCTTTCCAATGCCACCAATCTGATCCAAATTGGATTCTACAAGAAATAGTTATGCACAATCTCCCACAGTGACCTGATTATAGACTAGTTCAGTAGAGCGAACCTGTACGGCGTGCCCCGAGTCACTGTTTCAACTTTTGGCTCTGAAAAATATATGCAAGAAACTACAGTCTATCCTCTTTCTGTACCTTCTTACGAAATTTCAATCCAATGCTCAGAAAGAAAATTATGACGATTTTCCCCAGGTCACCTATTTGGAATGTAATTCAGGAGTCTGCAAAAAGACCAACTTCCTCAGATCATATCTCCGCAAATATTGCGCGAAAATATTTGAAATTTGGACTCGAGATTCAGCAAAATTGCTTCTCAATTGGGTTTTTTTATTTAGCTACTGAAACATCACAGAAAAAAATTTATAGTGAAAATTCCACGATGACCTATTTGGAGTAGCGAAACCCTAGAATCCAAAGGAGGTTGCCCCCACGAAGAGGCTGAATTCTAAGTCGTTGATCTATCTTTTCTATCTTTTTCTTCAGATGGTTTCATAACAAGCCTTGTTGTGGGGACCGGGGGGGGGGGGGAGGGGAATCAAATCAATGCCAACCAACTATCATCTAGTCACAACTTGTCTTCAGGGAACTCAGAAAGTCTAGATCGTGAGGGCGAATTGGATCTCTCTCTTGCTAATTCTCTAAGTCGTATCGTGGTTCTAGAAACCACGTATTCCATTGCAAAGTGACTTCAAAACATCCAGATATCTCCCTAGTTTATAAGAAAACATAGGTATCTCCTTAGTGACATAGGCTCGATGACCACAATGAGCCATTTTCTTATATAAATGATATGCAATTATGTAAAAATGAGATATTGGAATAACTAAATAGCCTTCACCACAATGAACATCAAACAAATGACCACCTCAAAAACCTCGAAGCACATGTGGAACATATTGATTTTCATATGCATCACCGTGCTAGATATGTTGCATCTCCCCCTGTACTCCCTCCCCATCCCCCCCCTTTATATGTTATTGTCATTTTTGGTGATATTTTTTTCTCCCTTTGGCATGGCATGGCTTCAAATCATAGTGGAAATAAAGTATGTAAAGACTTATCTATGGCATCCTCTGACTCTCAATTCCAACAAGTTAGTATGAATGAGGGAAAGGGGCCGTTGAGACATCTTTTTTAAGCACTGTTTGATTGTAAATCTAATGAAAGTATTTTGAATGACCAAAAAAATACATGCATGAAAACATATGACATAAATATCATCTAATAATATGGTCTTCATCAATATCCCATCTATGTCATGCAATCATGTTTTTTTTCTACTATATGACAATAGCAATGAAATTCTTCCATACATCAAATCAATGTCAAATATGCAGTGCATAGGAATAGAATGCCAACAAGTTCTTGATCTATTAGGAATAAAACATTCTCCCCCTAAATGTGTCATCCTCCATCAATCCCCAGAAACATACAGCTGCTCAAAAAACCATCAACAATAGTATAGTTGATATAACTGATAAATAAATTGCAAGAAAATAGATCATACATAAAAGATATATTGCAAACCTCATGTACTCCCCTTTAACACATGCATCTCTAAAAGTGCAGATTTTTCTTCTCATACACATTTCTATATGGTCACACAAACAAGAATTTTCATGCAACTCATAATGAAACCATATGCTCCCCCTCAAACCATGAAAGCCTCAATTGTTGGTGGAAAATCCTTGTTTCTCTTTTCTCCTCCAAACTTTCATCTCTTGATCCTTCTTCAGTTTATACAGTTGGCCTTTCATATTATCCTCTTTTTGAATGGATCTATTGTAACACATGGGAAAATTTCAAGGCTTTGCCTTATGGCAAACATTTTCACCTACAAAACATCTAATTTGACCAAGGAAATGAGGAATAGGTTGATATCTTCTCTTGAACCAATTTTTATTCCCTGCATGTTCCCTGCAGTCAATACCCCTATTTACAAATTCATTTAATGAGAAACAATAATGATACAATGGGCTATTATAATTGATGCATGGAGATCTCCTTTGAATGCATGCTTGATGTCGCTTCACCTTTTTCTTCTCCTTTTCATGAGAGATTTTGATCTCTCCATTACCCCAACTTGTTTTTATGTGCCCACGAATTCCAAAATTATAACACTTTCCAATTCTATTCTTTTGCTTGGGCCATCTTTGCTTGCTATGTTTCTTCTTTCATGGCTCATGGATCTCATTATCTTTGTTGCAACTATGTGCTCCAACAATTTTTATTTTCGTATATATTCTTCAGCACTAGTTTTGAGCCTCTCTACTTCTTGTCTTGCGTAAATTAATTCATCCTTCAATTTTGAATATCTGCTTCAAGTTCCTCTATCTTTAATTTCTCTTCATTTTTTATGCTCGATCTCTCACTATTATCACTTGTGCTTTCATCTTAATCTTTTGAGGAAGATTGATTTGTTACTACAATAAAAGTAGAATCCATTACATTTTTATCCATTTCTAAAAAATGCAATTTTCCTCCAAGATACAAATTCTCCAACCTATTAAACATTTCTTTGGTAGTCTCATAATTCTTTGCATGCGTGCTGTAATGGACCTCCTGAGCCTACCCAGGAAATTAGCCTCTAGGCCCCATAAATTTAAAATTTGAGTTCATTCATAGTTAAAGCTTTGCCCCTTCCTGCATATCTTGTCTTCTAAAAGTACTTGAGCCATATTACAATTAGGCCATAGTACCAATTTCTCATTAAATGTTTTTAGATCCTTTATATGGAACCTTAGATTCATTAATATGTCTGATGTATGTGATCGACCATTAAAAATTTATGATGGTATGCACCCTACCAAAATCTTTGGGTTAATCCCTAAGCATTAATGGACATTAATTTTCATGATCATTGTAGTGTACACATAGTCACTACGCTATTGACCAACCTTTCATTCCCATGCCTATACTAGCTTGATTAGACATGCAAACACACATACTTAAACCATTAGTCATACAATGGAAAACATTATTCCTTCAATTGGTCAGCATGCATAAGCAATTATCACTTTAGAGTATTATGGGCATACCATATTTCTTTAGTAAGGGTAATTACGATCAGTTAGAGAATCCATAGTCATCTCACATATTCATACATGATCTCCACATAACAATGTTAGTATATATATAACTACATGTCATGCTTCCGCTAAAACTCTATTCTTGGATGTATAAGGAGTCATATGAATAAAACTTCCATTACTTCCATAGTACTACAATATCATAGGTAATCTAATTATGTGCAATATGCTACCATGCATGGGTATTAAAATTGCCAATCCACTTAATATGCTTCTACAGATAACTTCACACTGGAAAACCACATGCAAGTCGATCATGAGAAATCTAATGCTTTAACACAAGTATTAACAGCTAATTACCATGATTCCACCATTTCTCATATACATTAAAAGTCACATACATAAGACAATAATTATTTCCATATAGATACACCTCATCTATACCACTGAGCTATATGATTTAACCATTTCAATAGAAAGGAATAAATATAGAGGTTAGAACCAACATACAAAACATTCCACGCATATGAAACCAACTAAAACCTCACTTGGAGAGCATGGCACTACCATCCAACCATGAATAACCTATTATTTCCCCTACCCAAGGTTCTTGTCAAGGATCAACTGTCCCACATTGATCTATGCACTCTGTATTTAATACCCTCTTTCATGATTTCGTTTCCATTAGCAGCATCCTACTTTTATGGATTTTTCCATTTTCCTAGGTCTTTTTCAAAAAAGCTCGTATTTATCTCCCACGAGGCTTTTCCTCATAAAATCTTGCCTTTATCTCCCGCAAATATTTTATGTTCGATGGATCTTTATCTCCCATCCATCCAAGCTTATCTAGAATCACATCTAGAAGCTTTATCATGAAAGATTTATCTCTATCCCATTCCTCAATGGGATTTGGCAAGAATCTCATCTCTCTTGGTGCTCCACCCTCCAAGTGATTTATTTATTAATTTAATTAATAACATATTTTCTTTTCATATTACATATCACACCTAGCTTTCCTCAGCTTAGGTTTAAAATGGTTTAACCCACAAGGGAGGGTATCACACCTAGCTTTAACTCAGCTTAGGTTTACAATTATTTAACACACAAGCAGTGGTGTTACATGCTCCCCCCTTTAAACTTTACACCATCCTTGGTGTATCACTGCATCATGTCCTTGTTCACATGTAGCTGGTTCCTAAATCCAAAACTCTCATGGCTCTGCCATCTGATGCAATTATTCTGATGTAAATCATTTACAAGGAGTTCTCCCAGCATATTTCCTTCCATAGCTACCTGTAACATTGTTTTCAAACCATTTGTGAGAATTTATAGATGCAAAAAAAATTCTATGATAAATATCATGATTTGTTACTCAATATTACTAAAGCAGTTATTGCTCATTTTTCATTTTATCTAAAGAATGTAGGTTCTCTTCTCGCATTCTTCCAAGCCTTTGTGTTCTTGTCGAACACCTGCTTCTTGCAGTTTCTCTGCATACAACACATCTGTTAGCATATTTTCCACATCAATATGCCTGCAATGTCATAACATATTAGTTCACATAACCATATATATTCATTATATATTTTCATCATATATATTCATCATAATCATATGTATTCGAAACTATAATTAACCATGGTTACTTATCCTTGAACCACTTCTTACTTTCCTTCTTTGTGCAACCTCCAGGTCAGTTGCCTGCCAGACATCTACCCAATGTCTTCATGCATACCTGCACATAATCTATATTATATTCACCGATATACATATCCTATTTCAATCATGTAACACACATAATCATACGAGCACTATATGTATTGTTGTACATATTATTATCTGTGCTACAACCCATCATACCATCCTCATGCTATCACCTGCATGACATAAGTTTTAACAACATGTTTTCTACTATGTTAGAATCATGCCAAAAATTCCTTTATCTTTTTCTCATAAATAAAACAATTTTTCTTAGTTTATAAGCAATTCCTATGAGCATGGTTCATTTCTGAATCCAAAAAAGTTTTATGTCTAGTGCAGATCATTTCTAGATTTCATTTGGTTACAATATCAATAGCATGCTATTGTATTCATGCATATTTTCATCTTAATCATACATTCTACTTAATGTTTTAAGTCAGACTATTGACTCACATATTTTGAAGTTTAATAATTATCAGATCATACTTCATTATTAAATAATTCATCCCATATGATTTACTATTGCCCTTTGTATGCCTCAACAACTTGTTGGCCATGCATAATTTAGTGTAGTTATACATGAAAGCTTTTTTTTCTACTTTCAATTATAAACCCATTTTAGTTGTAAGTGTTTATGATGTCAAGGTACTTACATGTTAGCTCCTCTTTAACATTAAATCACCCTTAACCAAAAGATGAGTTATCCATTTTATGAATTCCTGTGTGAATTATGCAACATTTCTTATGTTGTCCAGACACATTATCCATGCAATCCAATAAGAGAACCTCCCAAAATTATGCATTTCAATTTGCATGATATCAATCTATTTAGATAGATTGTTAGATACCATTTAATTGACCCAGTGGTCCATAAAATTGGTGCTACTTATTAATTACCATGGTTTGTACTCAAGGATACTTATAGGTTCCACTATGCATATCCGTTGAAAGATTCTTATGTCATGGTATATAATAATCTGTTAATGTTAAGTTTCCCCTTAATCAACTTTCTTCCAACCATGTTGTTGTATGTATATATGGATTTTTGAAGAAAAGTTGTTGAAGATGCTGACAAAGTGCGTGAATGTGTGGAAATGAATGATAATGTTATATTTGAAAAAATCCCCCACCCCCTTTACAAACTTAATCTAATTAGCTCACTTTAAAAAATAAAAATAAAATTATGTTACTCACTTTTATAAATAAGTGAAAGCCACTTTTACAATGGTACTTTATGAGCTACCCACTAAATTGTAACTTAAATAAAAGATAAAGAGACTTTAGAATTATAAGTGACTCACTTTTTATAATGGGTGAGAACACGTTTACATAAAGTAACTTTAAAACATAAGTTACATGTGATTTTTGAAAAAGTAACTCAACAAAAAAAAGACTTGAACTGAAGACCTCTATTCCCATAAAGTAACGTTTGACCAAGTGAGCTAGTTTAAAAGGTTAGTAATTTTTGGAAAAGAGGAACGGTTTTTTTTTTTTTAGTCACTAAAGCTTTGGGGTGCATGCTTACTTGAAAAAGATCTTTTTTGCCTACAAAAAAAAAACCACAAAACCCAGCACTCACATTAAAAAACAAAAAACAAACCTTACAGCTTGAAGTTAGGTTTAGCCGGAAACTAAATATTTTCCTCAATGTTTTTGATTTTCCGAGATCACACTAAGGCATGGGGGAAAAGAGCATACACATGAGAAAAATACTTCCTTTCTGTTTCTGATTTGCCCATATCACACAAAGTCACAGGGAAAAGAGCATACGTAGAAATGAAATGTATAGATCTCGTAATAGAAAACACATAGCTAAATAAACCGAAATAAACACAGAGATGAATAGCTAGAACTGCAAATAAAGACTGTATACCTCTAGATCTTAAAAATGACGTAGCTAGGGCTACCAAAAACCTTTTCATGTGAAATGAAAGGGGTTACTCACTCGAATAGATGCTCCTAACGCAATAGAGCAGTCCTCTCAGCCCGAAAGCAGTCAGAAAAAGTAGATCTAGGAAACGACAGTCAGATGCAGTTGTACTAGCTTTAGATTTGGATCACCAAAGGATGCAACCCTCAAATAGCTATGATACCATGTAGGATTTTACAGGGTAAGTTCTTCAGACAAAACACCAAAAGACACCGCTCACAAACAGATCACAGATCAATACACCAGTATTCTTGACATGGTTAAAACCCTCAAAGAGAGAAACAATCCACGACCTGAGCCAACGTGGCCACTTCAGGCAATTTATTAATAAAAGAATGAAATTTTACATAAGCTTCTCTCATGAACGGTGACCCTACAACTGACCCTCCTTGCTCTTTAAATAGAGATCATGGACCAATCAGGTGTTAAGCCACGGATCAAGTGTTGGTAATACCGAGGAAAGAATGAACTATCGGATCACTTCATGTCTAGAACATATTGTGACCATCTCATTGTAAGTTACAAAAATACATAGTAAAGAAACACACTTTACCTAACTCTACACTGGACCAACTTATAATTAACTATTTCCTATGTGTCGGAATATCCTAACAAGTCAGAATACACCTATTTTTTTTTTAGTATATATTTGGAGCTTTAAATTTTTTTATGTATGAAGTATGCACATTTTTTTTTTTTTAATATTAGTGTTTTTCATGTTGATTTTGAAAACTGCTAATGGAGCATCAACACATTTTTTTAGGTGCCTTATTTATGACACTTTAAATCTTTTGTGTGTAAAGTATGAACATTTTTTTTGTTAGTGATTTTCATCTTGATTTTCAAAAGCGTTGATGAACATCAACCATTTATTATTTAAAGCTCTTATTTTTTACACCTTCAATTTTCTAATGTATTAAGTGTGAATACAAATTTTTGAATGTTGGTGATTTTCATGTTGGTAATAAAACAATAAATAAATAAATATGAAAAAAAATTATATATATATATATATATATATATATATATATATATATATATATATATATATATATAAACTTGTTATAACAAAAAAACAAAAAATATATAAAAAAAAAAAAATGATTTAAAACCCAAAAAATATCTAAAACCATTTATGTTAGGTTCAAAAAAATAAATAATTACCAAAATAAAATAGAAATAATTTAAATTTAAATTTAAAAAAAAAAAAAAAAAAAATAGAATTAAAATTAAAATTAAAAAATAAAAATAAAAAAGATAAAAATTAAATTAAAAATTGAAAAAAATAAAAATAAAAATAAAACATAAATAAAATTAAAATTAAAAAATTACAATAAATTAAAATAAATAAATAAAAAATGAAAAATATTTGAAAAAAAAAAAACCCGACCCTCCTTCCCATCCACACCATGCACCACAACCCACCTCGCCCTCCATCTCCACACACCATGATCAGGTGCTCATGTCCTAAGTGTCGTAAAATGCCCAAAATTTAAAGTGCTTAGAACTGGTTCAAAGTGGAATGACTGGAAAGTGCTCGTCTTCCCGATTCCGGTGCCGCAAATAGTTCGAAAAACGGTCGCTGTATGAGGAAGTTATGGCAAAAAGAAGAATTTGTCCATAACATTAGAAATTTTAATTTTTCAAAAATAAAAATAAAAAAGGAGTATTCCGCCTAGCACGAAATCCAAGGAAACCACCACACATTAAATGTACCTGCAGTTAAGTTGGCGGAATTTTGGTAGGAGAGCCAAATTTGGCGGACCTGCCATAATTGGCGGAGCTATCTGGAGTTAACTAAAGTTAGCTGGAGTTTTTCTAGGGAAAAACTGGAGAAACTTTAAATAGCCATAACTTTGGCTAGGAAAGTCGGTTTTGGATGATTTTTTTTTTTATTTTGGGTATCTTCAACCTTCTGAAGCCATTGGTGCAGGTATTACAGCCATTTGAGGTTATTTGCAGAGGTTTTGGAGCCGTGAAAGTTCTAGGAGCCACTAGGGCCCAGTTTTGTGAAGACTGTATAGGGTTGTAGGTATCCATTGGAGGTGATCCAATAGTCAATCCTGAAGGATTCAAGTGTCCCGAATCCATTTTTACCATCTATTTCTCCTGTAGATGCTTCTATTCAGCTATATTTTCAATTTGAGCATTTAATAAAAACAAGGACAAGCCCGGTTGGGAGCTTTGGACCCAGCAGACGTAGCCCTGGAGGGGGTGAACTGCTTTATCAAATTCTTTTGCATTTGTGGTTGATTTATTTTGCAGATCAAATTCGTTTTAATGTGTTAAACAGTAAAAGGAAATAACTCTGATATGCTTAAATGGGTCATGAACAGCTGAAAATTTCATGTGTTTTCTTTCTGCAAGACATGGAAATCTTTTAAACATGTTTAATTTTGAATTGAATACCTTGCAAACAAATTTCAAGTAGTTTCAAATTCAGATCAAGTTGGTATCAAAGATCAGGGTTTTGTGCAAAGATATTCTAACTATCTTGCAAAGTATTGATGCTTACCAGGTTGAAACTTAAACGAGGGGAAGGACAGTTGACTAGAGAACGAGAGAATCCTCAGTCAAGGAAGGCTGGAGAGCCATCACCTCCACCTTTAATTTCACCCTCAAGAGTCTCAGCAAAAGCTTCAAGGATGTCTGAACATGAAGGAGAAATTCCTATAGAGACAGATCCAAGAGAAGAAGAAAGAGTCTTTAGAAAGGCTTTCTTGGACCTCACTGAAATGGTGAGGATATTGTACCAAGAAAGAAATGAGAAATTAGCTGGAGAAGGGTCTAAACATACACATGAAGGAGAGGGCTCTTCAGGAGGTAAGAAGGATGATGATCATTCCAAGAAAGGACATGGAGGAAATGGTGATCCACCACCCCCATCTTCACCTTCTTCCTCTTCATCCTCGTCTTCTTCTGTTCATAAGCATAGATCCTCTGGAAAAAGTCCTTTTTTGAAGCTTGATGTAAAATTTGAATTACCTACGTTTAATGGTGAAGTGAATGCAAAAAAGCTTGACAACTGGATTAGGTAGTTGGAAGTTTACTTGAGGATCCAGAATATGCATGATGATGCCACAAAAATTCAGTTGGCTTCTTTGAGAATGGATGGAGTAGCACTGGTCTGGTGGGAGGCCAAAACTAAAGAGGAGATCAAGAAATTTGGTAAGGTCACCTTAACATGGCCTGAATTTCTGTTAGCCATTAAAAAACAGTTTTATCCTCTTGCTCACATGCAGAAGGCCATTATGAATTGGAAAAATTTCAGACAACTTAAGGGTCAGTGTCCAAGATTACACCCAAGAATTCAGGAGAAGAGCTCTCTTGTTAGGGGAAGATTTATAGACCCAAGAAACCTTGCTGAAATATATCGGTGGCCTGCATGGCTACCTTAGACACACCATCTTGATGTTTACCCCTACTAGCCTGGACGAGGTTTGTGTCCAAGCTACCCATTTAGAGGCAAGGGGAAAAAACACATTTGAAGAGGGTAGAAACAAGCCCCCCAAGGGGAAAAACAAAGAGAAAACCTCCAAGGGAAAGAGCAAAAAGAATGCATCTGTCAAACAGGAGAGTGAGAAAGTTATCTGTAAACACTGTTCTAAACCAGGCCATGAGGAGAAAAATTGTTGGAAATTATATCCTGAAAAAAGACCTCAATTTAACAAATCCAAAGGGAAACAGAAAACTGCTGCTACTACATCTACACCACAAGATTTAGGGGAAGATTCAGGTGATGAAACCAAAATTGCAGCCATGGGTTTGAAAAACTTGAAGGAAAAAGAAATTGAAACTCAAGCCAGCACTAGTACCTCAAACTGCCATGTACAAGCTCCTAATGAGGAAGAAAGAATTGAACTGTTTCATGTGAGGGTGATTTCAAAACATACTAAAATTGACACACTTTTTGATAGTGGGTCACAAGAAAACCTTATATCAGAGGACTTGGTCAAGCAGCTTAAACTTGAGACCGTTCCACATCCGAAGCCATATCCACTTGGATGGATTTGTAAGGATGTAAATTTACAAGTTTCAAGAAAGTGCACATTGCGCTTTGCAATTACTGCACATTTTATTGACACAGTTGAACTTGATGTGGTACCTTTTGATATAGCAGGAATTGTTTTGGGAAGTCCTTACTTGTTTGACAGGAAAGCTATCTTTCATCGCCATGAAAACAAATATCATCTTTTCAAAGATGGCAAGGAGTTCATTGTTAGAGCTTATCGCAAGAAGACAAATATAGCGATGGTGAATGCAGGACAGGTAAAAAGGCTGGTCAATTCAAGTAAGAATTTTGTTCTTCTTATGATTAAGCCCAAGGTTGATGTGAATCATGAGTCATTTGACAATTGTGATCCAAAACTTAAATCAGATCTGTATGATGTAGTTGATGCATATCATGAGATGTTTCAGGAGCCAACAGGTTTGCCTCCTAAGAGGGAGATTCAGCATGAAATCCATTTGCATCCAGATTGTCCTCTTCCAAACATAGGCATGTACCGCATGTCTATTATGGAGAATGCTGAAATAAAGAAGAAAATCAAGGACTTGTTGGACAAGGGTTTCATAAGGCCAAGTACTTCGCCATGTGGGTCACCGATGGTATTGATTCCAAAGAAAGATGGCACTTGGCGTATGTGTGTTGATTTCAGGGCCTTGAACAAGATAATGGTAAAGAATCGTTACCCACTCCCAAGGATAGATGATTTGCTAGACCAGCTGAAAGATGCTCGATATTTCACTAAGCTAGACTTGCGCAGTGGATATCATCAAGTAAGAATTAAAGAAAGTGACATTTGGAAGACATCCTTTAAAACCAAACAAGGACTCTTTGAGTGGCTTGTGATGCCATTTGGTTTGTGCAATGCACCTACAACTTTCATGCGGGTAATGGATGATGTCTTGCGTCCTTTTCTTGATGATTTCGTTATTGTCTACTTAGATGACATCTTAATTTTCAGCAAGTCTAGAGAATATCATGTCATGCATGTTAGAAAAGTACTTGATGTTTTGAAGAAGAATCAGTTATTTCTTAAAATGTCAAAGTGTGAATTTGGAAAGACTTCTTTGGTTTATTTGGGACACATAGTAGGAGGAGGTACTTTGAGAATTGATCCTGCTAAGATTGAGGCTATTGTGAAGTGGTCTACTCCCAAATCCATAACAGAGGTAAGAAGTTTTTTGGGTGCAGCTCAATATTGGAGGAAGTTTATCTCTAACTTCTCTTCTATAGCAGCTCCTATGCATGCAGTGACAAGTGTGAAGCATGCTTTCTAATGGGGAGGAAATCAGCAAAAAGCTTTCGAATCTTTGAAAGATAAGATTAGTTCATCTCCATTCCTTGCATTACCGGATTTGAGATAGCCATTTGAGATACAAACTGATGCTAGTGATTATGCTATGGGTGCAGTTCTTCTACAGCATGGTAAACCTATTGCTTTTCATTCTGAAACTTTCAATGGTGCTGTTGTAAATTATTCTACATATGATAAGGAGTTGTATGCGTTGGTACAAAGCGTCAAAAAGTGGAAACACTACTTGATGGGCAAAGAAACTGTTATACATACCGACCATCAGCCCTTACAGTACTTGCAATCACAAAGCAAGTTACAACAGTCACGACACTTCAGATGGATGGGCTTCTTGCAACAGTTCCATTTGGTAATAAGGTATAAGAAAGGTACTTTGAATAAAATTGCTGATATGCTTTCAAGGCCTATTATTGGTGTTGTTACTTTACTTAAGAATGATTCCATTGTACATGATAGTTACATAGAACAATATGCATCTAATGATGACTTTAAAGATGTGTATGCTAACTTGAGTGAAGGAAATCATGTAGAGGAAAATGACTATCACATGCATAACAATTTGTTGTTTCATTTGGGCAAGTTGTGTATACCACAGGGGGAGAGGATAAATGTCATAAGAGAAGCTCTTTCTTCTCTTATTGCTGGCCATTTTGGTGTGAGCAAAACAGTTGCACATCTACAGAGGTATTGCTATTGGCCTCGCATGGTAGATTCTATTTCAAGGTTCATAAGAGGTTGTTCATTATGTGCTACAAGCAAGCCTAGCAACAGGAAGCTTGGTTTGTATACTCCTTTGCCGGTACCTTCTAGACCATGGGAGAGCATCTCTATGGATTTTGTAGGAGGTTTTCCAAAATCTCGAAAGCAGCATGATTATTTATATGTAGTAGTTGATCGTTTCAGCAAAATGTGTATACTTATGCCTTGTAAGAAAACTATAACTGCTAAACAAACTGCTGAATTATTTTTTCATCATGTATGGATTCACTTTGGTTTGCCTACTTCCATTATTAGTGACAGGGATTCCAGATTTGTGGGGAATTTTTGGTCCAACCTATGGGAGATGATGGACACAAATTTGAAGAAAAGTACTGCTTTCCATCCGCAAACAGATGGACAAACCGAAGTTGTGAACAGAACCATTGTGCACCTCTTGAGAGGTTATTGCAGCAAGCATCCCAAGCTTTGGGATGAACATTTTCACTACATACAACATGCTTACAATCGTGCCAAGCACTCTTCCACAAACACCTCACCGTTTGAAGCTTGTTTTGGTTACTTGCCAAAATCACCTCTTGATTTCATTCTTGAGAAAGATGTTGCCATTGAGGGACATAGTGACATTGACAAAGCTCGTTCATTCATTGAAAGAATTCAGCAAATACATCAGCAAATTCAAGAACAGCTTGAGAAGAGTCAAGGCAAGTACAAGGAAAGACACGACAAGCATAGAGTCGATCACAAGTTTCAAGAAGGAGATGAGGTATGGCTGTACATCAGTAAGGAAAGGATGCAAGGAGAAGGTAAAAAGCTGAAGCCTATTCATTATGGTCCATTCAAAATCCTCAAGAAGGTTGGAAATAATGCTTTTCAATTAGATTTGCCTTCCTACATGCAAATGTATTCTGTTGTCAATGTGGAGAACTTACGTTTGTATGAACCTCCCTTGATTGCTGATCACGAAAATGCTATTCAGCTGCCATCTATAGAAGATTTCTCGCCATAATTCTTAGATGAGCTGAAAGAAGATACAATCCTTGACAGAAGGACACGCACTTCAAGGAGGGGCAGTGTAGATTATGTTCGGGTTGGTTTCAAAGGCAGCAAACCGAACAAGGCAAAGTGGATGGAGGTGGACAGAGTGAGGGAGCTATACCCTCACCTCTTTAACAGGTAGTTGAAGGCTTTTGGGGTCCAAAAGCTTCCCAATGGGGAGGCGTGATCAGGTGCTCATGTCCTAAGTGTCGTAAAATGCTCAAAATTTAAAGTGCTTAGAACTGGTTCAAAGTGGAATGACTGGAAATTGATCGTCTTCCCGATTCCGGCGTAGCAAACGGTTCAAAAAACGGTCACCGTATGAGGAAGTTATGGCAAAAAGAAGAATTTGTCCATAACATTAGAAATTTTAATTTTTCAAAAAAAAATAAAAAAAGAATATTCCGCCTGGCACGAAATCCGAGGCAACCACCAAACATTAAATGTAACTGCAGTTAAGTTGGCGAAATTTTGGCAGGAGCGCCAAATTTGGCGGACCCGCCATAATTGGCGGAGCTATCTGGAGTTAACTAAAGTTAGCTGGAGTTTTTCTAGGGAAAAACTCGAGAAACTTTAAATGGCCATAACTTTGGCTAGGAAAGTCGGTTTTGGACGAATTTTTTTTTGATTTTGAGTATTTTCGACCTTCTGAATCCATTGGTGTAGGTACTAAAACCATTTGAGGTCATTTGTAGAGGTTTTGGAGCCATGAAAGTTCTAGGAGCCACCAGGGCCCAGTTTTGTGAAGACTGTATAGGGTTGCAGGTATCCATTGGAGGTGATCCAATAGTCAATCCTGAAGGATTCAAGTGTTCTAAATCCATTTTTACCATCTATTTCTCCTGTAGATGCTTCTATTCAGTTGTATTTTCAATTTGAGCATTTAATAAAAACAAGAACAAGCCCGGTTGGGAGCTTTGGACCCAGCAGACGTAGCCCTGGAGGGGGTGAACTGCTTTATCAACTTCTTTTGAATTTGTGGTTGATTTATTTTGCAGATCAAATTCGTTTTAATGTGTTAAATAGTAAAAGGAAATAACTCTGCTATGCTTAAATGGGTCATGAACAACTGAAAATTTCATGTGTTTTCTTTCTGCAAGACATGGAAATCTTTTAAACATGTTTAATTCTAAATTGAATACCTTGCAAACAAATTTCAAGTAGTTTCAAATTCAGATCACACCACAACCCTCCCTCCAACCCCACGCCGCTCTCCCTTCAACGCCACCCCTCCTTCCCTCCCTTTGATCCCACCCCTCCCTTCCTCCCATCCCACCCAGCCAACCGTCCCTCCCAAGTCACCACTCACTCCCTCCCATCCAACCCTACCCTCCCTCCCTGCCCACCCTGCAGCCCAACTAGCCTGAGGTGGTGAGGTGCCGATTTCGGGAATTGACCTATCACCCTCCCACGACCCAACTAACCCTAGTCTGCGAGGGGCTGATTCCAGCCCAGGTTAATTGGATTGCGGGGCAGCCGGGGAGGGAGGATAGAGTATGGTGGGCGACCAGAGAGTGTTCGGTGGGTTGGTAGGAAGCAAGCGGTGCATGGGTAGGATGGGGTGGGCAAGGAAGGAGGGCTTGGTGGCGTGGGTCAGGAGGGAGGTTGGGGTTGGGCCAGTCAGGAGGGACGGGTCGATTGGGTGGGCATGGTGGGTCCGGTGGTGTTAAGGGGAAAGGATGTCCTAGAATTTTTTATTTATTTATTTTTAATTTAACTTTTTTTTAATATAAATTTTTAAATTTTTATTTATTTATTTATTTTCAATTTGTAAAATTCTCAACCTCTTTATTTATTCGTTTTCTTTTTTAATTTAAATTTGTAATTATTTTTTTTTTCTAATTAATTTATATGTTTTTTTATTATAAATTTTTCTTTTAACTTAGAAAATAAAAGTGATTTAGATTTTTATTTATTTATTTATTTTCTTTAATTTTTTATATACATTTTTTTATGTTTACAAGATATTATTATTATTATTTTTTTATTTTTTTTTTACATTTCTATTGGTTTTCTTGTTTCTTTTTTAATATATTTTCTTATATTCAATTTATTTTTTGCATGAATCAGCCACTTGCCACTCCTCGACAATTGGGCCTCAGGGTGGGCAAGGAACTTTAAATTTATTAATTTTTCTTAATTTTTTCTTTTAAATTTAAATTATTTAAATTTATTTTATTTTATTTTTTAACTTAAAAAAATGATTGTTCTTTTGGTTAATCCTTAACTTATTTTTCTAAGATTATGTATATTTTTGAAATATTTTCCCCCCTTTTCTCTTTATTTTTATTTTATTTCATTTTTGTTTTTTTTTAAATGTTACAAGTTAATTTAGTTTTTTTTTTGTATTATATAGGTTTTTTTTTGTCCTTTATATATATTTTTTATATTATTTTTTTAAGTCTTTTATGTTTTGTGATTTGTTATTATTTTTTAAATTTTTGTGCTTTTTTATTGTTTCTATTTTTTTCTATATTTTAATTTTTGTTTTCTTTTGTATTATTTTTTGTTTTCTTTTTTATTGTTTTTATTTCTTTTAATATTTCAATTTTTGTTTTATTTTTGAATTTTGAATTTTTATTTATTTATATATTTATTTATTAATTAGTTAATTAATTAATTTGTTTTTTTTTCTACACGGTGTGTGTCGATGCTCTTCTAGAAACTCGATCCCATTATATACAATTTGATATTCGATTTTAATTTTTTTGTTATAATGAAACGAGTCTACCTCCAAAATGTGTCAATTTCATGGTTGATCTTTAAGTTTTCATTACAATGGGTCGAGTTCATCTATTTTACGTGTCCATTTGTTGGTTGATTTTTTTTTTGCAATGTATTAAGTTGTCTTAGGATAAGATTTTAAAATCACTGTACATTTAGCATTTAAAAAGAGTTACTCTTGGTACAATAACTCTTCCATTCATGTGTTCATTTTAAAAAAAAAAATAGTCATAAATTTTTTCCATAATGACATGCTTCAAATATTTTGAAAACTTAAGATTGTTTTGTAGTCATAATTTTTGTTTTTAATTCTATGGTTGAAAAATTGTAAAAATTTTAATGTTTTTCTAAGTCGTGATATTTTATCTTTAATGCTATGGTTGAAAATAGCTATAAGTATTTTTTCTTAACACCATGCCTGAAAATTGTTGGAATTTTAAGGTTTTTCACGTACATGATATTTTAAATTTAATGTCATGCCTAAAAATTATTAGAATTTGAAGGCTTTCCAAAGACGTCATATTTTATCTTTAATTTCATTCTTGAAAATCATTGGAAATTGAAAGTTCTTCACAACCATGACATTTTATTTTTATCATTATTAAAAAATATTGAAAATGTACCGTGGAAAAAAAGACGTTATTCAAACATCAACACTTATCGTTTTCAGTGTATTTTCTGCAGAAAAAATTTGGTTCTTAGTTTCATTTTTAAAAAAGTGTTGAAAATGTACCCCGAAAAAAAAAAATTTGTTAATCTAGCATCAACACTTTTTGTTTTCAGTGTGCATTTTCATGTTTGTTTTTGGGTTTTTTGGGCTAGAGTACCCATTTTCAGGTAATAGTTCCCATTTGATCGGTAAATATGTTTGTAGTATACATATGTGTGATAATATTAGGTACAGAGGAAGGTACCCAAGGTAATAATGCGATGTAAGGATGATAAATAAATTGGTCATAGCTAATAAATAGAGTCGTTAACCCACATAAAGCAAGGGACCACAAGTAGTTTGAAAATAATATGAAAATCCATTGTATTGTATGTATGGTATGGAGAGACACATGGTAATTACCTATGGTATTGTATGTATGAAGCTTATATAGAGGTTGAAGACTCCCCATTAAGGGATGTCAAGTATTGATTTTGTATTGAAAAATGATAGCTTGTGGAGTGATCTCCTTCCTTAAGAGGTAATTGTATGGTGTTACCCTTGAGTTAGGGTAACACCATACAATTACTCCTTGAGGAAGGAGATCACTACACAAGCTATCATTTTTCAATACAAAATCAATACTTGACATCCCTGGTTAGAGAGTATTGAGCCTTTATATAGGATTCACACATACAAAACCATAGGTAATTACCATGGGTATCTCAATACCATACATCCAATACAATTGGCTTATCACACTATTTCCTAACTACTTGTAGTCCCTTGCACTATGTGTGTTAACCACCTTATTTATTAAATATGGCCCATTTATTTTTACCCTTACATAACATTATTACCTTTGGTACTTTCCTTTGTACCCGATATTATCCCACATAGGTATACTACATTCCACCCCGCTTAAACATGTTTCGTCCCTGAAACATGAGAAGAAAACAAATAATAATATCTACTCAAAAGAGTAGTCGAGTTATGCCATGCCCCTGGAGTCTCCACCCTCCATGTGCATGTGGAGTGATCTCATTCCTTAAGGAGTAATTGTATGGTGTTACCCTTGTGGTAGGGTATCACCATACAATTACCCCTTAAGGAGGAAGATTGCTCCACAAGCCATCGCTTGTCAATACAAAACCAATACTTGACATCCCTCAATGGAGATTGTTTAACCCTTATATAGGCTTCATACATACAACACCATGGGAAACTACGATGGGTTTCTCAATACCATACATCCAATATAATGGTCTTATCACATTATTTCCTAACTACTTGTGGTCCCTTGAATTATGCGGGTTAACCACTTTATTTATTAACTATGACCCATTTATTTGTTATCCTTACATCACATTATTACCTTGAGTATCTTCCTTTGTACTGCATATTGTCCCCCCTATGTATACTACATTCTCACTAATGAACACATTATAGTCCAAAACAATGCCATCAAATGTAAAGAGAGAAGTAAATATATGTTGAAGGAGGACCAAATGGGCCTTCACTTGTCCCTATTCAGGAGGCCTATCATCACCCCCAACTAAAAATGTTTCTCACCCTCTCAGAAAATTAGTCACTAAAGTGCATCTCCTTCATGGCCCTGGTGGCCTCACTCACGACCCAAGGTACCTCAAATGGAATTCCCTATTCACGGTGGAATCCTACATTGTTTTCTATTTACGTCCATTCTAATTTCTCTTCTTCCAACTCTCTCCTATCCTATAGTCCCCTTATTAAAGGAGTGTTGAATTTAAACCCAATCCAACTAATTTTTAGCCTATTAACCACTCTCTTAAAGAAGGGTGTCCTATCCAAGGAATTTCTTAGTCTCTTTGAGGATTGGTATTCTCTAATCCTTAGGCTATGGCTTAAATAGTACCATCTCCTTTGGAAAACCTTTAAACTCTCGATTCATAGAAACCTGAAAATATATTCAAAGTGAATGATGGTTTGTTCTTGTTTCTCTGTGTAGGATAGTGCCAGTCTAGGGTCTTTAAGAATGAGTCTATTACTATTGGTGACAAGTTGAGAGGCTCTAGATTCTTCTCTAATCTATAAATATTCATTGGTCTCCATAGTCATGATCCTTTTAGTCTCCTTAGCCGTAGCTTCTTCATGAGTAAGCCAAGATGCCAAAGCCATTAATTGTACATCTCCCATCCTTGACTTGGGATACCTAAGGTTCATATAAGTTAATACTAGGTTATGCATATAGAATTCAACCCTTCTAGCTCTATCCTCAACACTAGATCTATGACAAAATTCAATAAAGGTTTTGTGGTCTTGGAAAGGGAGTGAACCAGAATATGACAAGGTCTTCATCTGAAATTGGAGCCACTATTTTTTTAGTAACGTTCCATATTTTTTTTATGGGTGCTTGAATTGAATGGATTTTGTAGCAAAGCTAGCCATGGATGTAAGTTGCTCATCTTTCTCATGCAACTCTTCCCTTAGTCTCTTATTTTCTATTTAAAATTTCTCCCTCATATTAGCCTCTTTGAATCTCAAGTCAACCATATCCTCACCCATCTTATTCATATTTCCTTCCATGATACCCACTTCCTCAACTCCTTTGGATCTTGCAATTTTCATCCACTAGTGGCTTCTCCCTCTTTCTTTTCCAAGCTCAAAGATGATTGGGACTACAAACTTGGTTGGTATTATTTTTCTTGCCTCAAAGAACTTATGGTATGACCCAAAATCTATTTGAGGTTATGGTTCTTGTAGCTCTTGTGACCCTTCACCTTATTCACGTTTTATGTCTCCTCAATCCCAATCCATTTACTGGATTTTATTTCCAACATTTCAAACTAGTTAATTGTTGAACCTACAGATTTCCAAAAGGCAGAATAATATCACCCCTCTAGAAACACTACCACTCTTTAAAACTCTATGTTGGAATATTGTAATGTAAACACAATGAATCATAATCAATCACATCAATTTAGGACATCAATTTATGAATCTTGCATGCTTGTAGCCAACTATACGAAGATTGAACCACTCTTTGAACTCTTGCTTGTGTATTCTACCATAGGGACTTCCTTCCCAATTTCCAATCTAAGAAAAATCAAACTAAAAATATGATTTTGTAGAGAGGAAATGCATAGGTATAAAGAGAAGTTTGAATTAATAATTAATCAAGAAATATATGCAAAGGACCTTACAATACTTCTTTCCAAAATTTAAATTCATAATGCAGTGGAAGATATCACTCTTCATATTCGTTAAACATCTAATTCTCAGAGACCTCTCTTTACCCTATTGCACACAGATGATTTCATATACAAAAAATTTCTTGGAAAAATATCTCAACATAAAATTAAAATGGGACATATGTCTAGTAGTTTGAAATTGTTAAATTCTATCCCTACGCCTATTGCATTTACAAAGGCCCACTTGGTCTATCACAAAAATAACTAGCACCTCATTGGATTGAAATGAGAGACATGGAAATTTAACATCCTATAGTTGTAATTGATACAAAATAAAATATTTCTTTCAGAATTTACATGGGCCCCTCATAATTGATAAAAATGTGGGTTTCATGCTCAAACTCCCCAACAGGAAAATGTTGACCTCCTGGTCAATTCCTTCAATAGGTGAAACCCTTTAGGGTGCCAAACATAATGTTACAATTGTCCACTTAATTCTTCATGTTGGTTCTGATGTTGTGTTGATTTTTGCTGTATCCCATACCTTACTTTTCAACTACCCATATAATTGATCATGTTGCTTCTCAAATCCCAAATATTTCATGCCATGATCCCAAGCATTTTTGTTGACCTCCATTCACCTTACTATGACAATATTGTACAATCATCTTATTGTTGGCTAACCTTTCCTTCCACTATCCCATATTTTGGTTTGTAGTTGGTTCACCCTTTCCATGTTGCTGCAGTGTTCCATAGTTAGTCAAGTGTTGAAACTAATAATCATTTCGTCATTATTGTACCATTCCCGAGGTACTTCCCTTAACAATATCAATATCTCCACAATGGCCATTTCTAGTCCTCCTCCTTGATGGTACATGTTGTTTCTTCGTTGTTAGTCTAGACCTTTAACACCATTTAATGTCATTAGTGTCTGAAGTATCTTAATATCCACCTCATCCCCTCGCTTCCATTATTTTTCATCCTCATAGTAGTAAATAAAATGCAATATCACATATGTCTCGTAACGTTCTATCAATGTTTGCTACCTTATACTCCTTGATTGTAAATGAAACTGATTTTCCTCACACACACTAATCTCATCATTCTTTTCCTCTCCTTCTTCCCTTGAAAACATCTGTTGTTATTTCTTTGTTCCTATAACCATGCCTTCAGTAGTCCACTTATCAACACCATACAAATTTGATTCATTGATAATTTTGACTTCCCTTAATTCTTTGGCTACACTCTCTTTGCATTCTTCTTCAATTCTGGAATTTTTGAGCCAATCCTCTAGAGACTTCAAGTTTTTCTCATACTTGGGAAAGGTAGTACTTGTAAAAAAATTTCCATGTTCCATGCAAGTGTCTTCACATTCAACATCTCCATTTTTGCTTCTATTCATAACTCCTTCCACCATCTCTACACATTCATTCTTTTGTACCTCTAGTCCAAGTCCTTCACATGCCAAATTCATACATAAATTTTCACCATGAGGCTCCCCAACCTCTTTTGTTGTGAAAAGTATTTCCCTTGGTGCATAGGCCTCCTACTCTTCTTTCACTTTAACAAAGAATTGACCTTGTCCTTCTTTTTTCTTATGTCCACTAAGTACATGTTGATGGTGCTGGACCTACAAACATGTTAGGGGATCTCCCCAATAAGAAGTCCCAATTAGACCTCATACCATTTGGTGTAGGAGTCTCAGTAGTGGGTCGTACAGTAATGCCTTGACAGTGATTTCGCGCAGAGGAAAGTAACATGTCCCTATTAGTGGCAAGGGTGTGACAGTTGCAGTAAGTCAAGGAAGGTGCATGAGAGGTTCTAACACAAAGAGGGTGAGGTGACTGTGCCCCTTATAAATGTGTAATAGTACTTGGCTTGGAAGGGAACACATGAGCAATGATGCATCATCGGCTGGAAAGAAAGATATTTGGCAATCCAAAGTGATGTTCAAACCAACAACACATCTGCAACAAGATTCATACAATTTCATATAAAATAGGTCATACACAAATGTGTAAGTTAAATAACATACATTGCTACAACAACCAGAATAGTCCAACTAAAATAACAACATATGCATTAAAAAGTGTTGGCTTTGTTATATTAAGAAGTGTAAGTTCCAGTCATATAATACATTCATGTCCAACTACTAGTTCTAACAATGAAACATTACAGCCACAACCACCTCCTCCTCCAAAGAGATGTACTAGCTCTACGTAGTGGAGAAGCCAAGGCTTGTTAGAATATTGTCCAAGCTCTCTCTAAGATAGTCCTATTGGAAGCATTGCCGACCAAAAGCCTTTACAATGAGTTATGAGGTTCTATTTATAGGAAAGGGTGGGGTGACCCTTGACGTTCCTCTTTGTGATAGTTCATCTACCCTCATGACTCTTCATATACTCTATGACTGTTGCATCCAACTATCGACACTTGAACTTCCACTTGACAAGACATTACATTAGAATGCACATGTGCCCATGTGAGACAAAATGTCTTGAGCAAGCCATGCAATACATCATTGACACTGGGTTCATTTTGGTGAGACCAACTCTTTGACATGCTTGTGATTGTTAATGTGATCAGCTGATGCCAAGCTTGGGCCTCCATGATGGTGCACATGCGCTCCATGGTGACATCTTGCTGAATCGAACTCTTGCCTCCATTGTATCTGAGTGCATTGGTATGGATGCTCCATCCAACTCATCTACTAGCATGCACATGGTCTTCTTGGGTGCCTCCCAACCGGAAACACACTGATGCATAGTGTTTGTGTTGATCTTCCCCTATGTGTTGGTGGTCATGCGCATCAGCCGTCAACTGCGTGTTAAGCTCCAGCCAGACTTTCTTGTTGTATTTTACTCGGTGTGTGTGCCAAATGGGTTAGATCAAATGCGTGTGGACAATGACATGCATGTTGTTGAATTCCCTTGCATGCGATCAACAACACCACTCACCATGTCTACTCGTGCTAACTGCTAGAATGAGTTTAAAACTTGTATTGGCGTAGTTTCATCCATATGTCCATGTTGCACCCCCTGCTATACTCGTTCCTACTACAACTAATTCTCTTGTCTATGTAGCTCTTATTCTTCCTTGAGTTGTTTCTTGCAAACATGCAACTCCTTCTTTGTTTCATTCTCTGCCTTCGTGCAATCTTCATGTTGTACTGTCACCTCATAGCCTCAGACTCCAAAGTTGTTTTCATCACAAGTGGATCTACTTGAGCTTGCAACTTTATTCTGCCTCTGTGTTGTCAACAACCTTCCTCTTGCATTCATTGCATCCGCTATGGTGCCTTCAGTTGCTCTTGATGGTGCTTCTTTCTATGATGTTGTTGCCATCATATACTGATGTCATTGTCTATGATCAACTTGATGTATTCGTGGGTAGGAAAGTTCATAGATACCTGATCGACTCCATCCCCAAGCGTACTCTAAATGGTGTGTTCGACTCTCCTCTCCTGTAGACCATTGTACCTATGCTGTTGAGAGGCAGATGAACACCTGCGATACTTGGAGACATGGAAACACTCATGGCAAGAAATATGTCAGTTGAAAACCAAAATGAACTTGAGAACGTACTTGCAACACATCTATGCGACTGATCATGAAGGTTGCACAATTTCCGCCAGGAGGTCGGGAGACTGACTGCCAAGAGTGTGCAAGGCAGAGTCCGGGCTATTAGGAGGCTAATTGACTTTTGGAATCGCACAATGCACATTCTAGCCTGGCCTACTGGGGACTGAAATTGTGCAATGTGCAATATCAGTTAGCAGTGACATGCAACCGGCGAACTTCCTTGCTCAGTTTCTGGAGCCAATAGGACATTGCCTCTAAGAATTTCACAATGCAAGCTTGGGTTTCAGTGCTTGGCTAGACTTGTACAATTTCTAGAGGGAAGTAAGAGCCTTCTCTTCCGAAAATACGCAGTGCTAGCCGGGCAAGGCACGGTCCGGGCAAAGGTAGCCGAGTCTGGCCGACGAGTGACAGAAAATATGGGAAGTGTGAATACATGAGGAGATGAGTGAAAACAAGACTGAATGATCATTCATGTGAACAAGAAGTACATGATTCAGGAAACACGAAGGAATGCAAGTGTGTGAAGTGAGTTGCCGCAACGATGACCATCCGTGCAAAAATAGTTCTGTCCCTGCAACACTAGTGAGATGCAAATTAAAATTGAAGCGGTGCTAGTACAAGCTAGTATGCATGTAAATGACAACAAACGCTCACTAAAATCGAGCAAACAACACGCACACAAAGCGCCACACAAAAAGCGACAAAAACGCAACGCAAGTCATGAACATCGAGCTTACCCAAAGACAAATGAGCTAAATGTGCCAACGACTCCTAGATGCAATGTGGGATTCCAAAGCTACAAGGTTGATGCGAGGGATGAGCTCTGCAACATCCAGTTGATGAGTTCTGATAAGATTGAGGTTGTAACGCGCATACCACAAATCTACGAAAAGTGACACTTGGCGAGAGGTTTCTGAGATAATCCTTGCATGTAACCTACAATTGCTAAAACTAGATCCTTGAATCAAGGGATACCTTTGCATGTTGCCTTGGGAGGAGGAGCCCATGCCTGCAAATCATTTTTTCTTGGTCCGGAAGGGAACCAATCAACTAAACTGCACATGCAAGAGCCTCCTCAACTCTTGGGAGAAATTGTGCATTTCTCGGAGAGAACTAGGCTCGCTAAACGAGAGATTTGGCTAAACCGGATATTTGCACAATTTCTGGGCACAATAGCTCAATGCTACCAACGATTGCACAATTCCTTGGCTCAGGAGCTGTGCTCGAAAAAATTGTGCAATTTTCTCAATGGGGCCTAACTTGAAGAATTGCATAATTCTGGAGTCTAGGAGGCGCCTAACTCAAAGAATTTCATAATTCTGGAGTCTAGCAGGCTCAGAGAGAGAATTGCACAATTTCTTAAAGGAATGATGTTTTCTCTCTAGAATTGGGCAAATTCTTGACAAAATTTCTCAACTTGCAGCTCAACCAAGTTTGGGAGAACAAACTATGAGGGGAGTGCAACAAGCTCTCATGAATAGGCTTTTTTTGTGCAAGAAAATCACTGAAGCTTGTGTATTTGACAAAGCAAGACATGCTGCTATGAAAGGTTAGTAGGGAGGATGATTGTAGCCCAGGAGTACGATACTCACTATGAGATATAAAGAGGCCCTTCTAACAAGTCATCTCCATTGCTTGTTACTAGAACATCTAACCTCCTCTTGCCTATTGGCCTTTCTCTAGTTGTTTCCACTAGAACCTCTTAAGAACTCCTTGATCCTCTTTTCGTGTTGCAAAACCTTACAACTTCACTTGTCCTCTCTTCTTGAGGATCTCCCATCCTCTTCACTCTTTAACTTCAAATGTGTTCTCCTTTTCTGTTGTAGGTTCCTTTCTGCCACAATTGTTGAGAATTTTGGTAGTTCTCTCCAAAACAATTATTACACTAATGCTGCTACAAAATTCTTTATCCAACAAAATTTCAAAGACTAGATTTACCTCCTTACCATAAAAGTTTTATCCTCTTGCCTCTATGTACTTTTCTCCCAAATTCACTCCCACACCTCTTCAGTTCTTAGCATTTCTCTGTTTCCTGCGAAAATTGGATCGAGTGCTCCGGATTTTGTTAGGCCTCTCCATGATGGGTCCGGGTCAGGAAACATTACTTTTCTATTTGCAGCATTAATATCGCCCCACTGCAAACACGACCACACTTTACTGCAATATGATTACGCAAACACACTGAATCATAATTAATCACATCAATTTACGGTTCTTGCATGCCTACAGGGCCAATTCTACTAAGCTCGAACCAATCTTCGAACTCTTGCTGGTGTATTCTACCACAGGGACTTCCTTCCCTATATCCAACTCAAGAAAATTCGAACACGAGGAAATGCATAGGTGTAAAAAGAAATTTGAATTCATAACTAATCAAAAAATATATACAAGGGACCTTACAAGCCCTCTCTCCGAAATCTACATTCAGAATGCACCGGAAGCTATTCCTCTCCAGATTCGTTAGACCTCTAATTCTGGGAGACCTCTCTCTACACAGGATTATATATACAAAACATTTTCTGGAAAAATATCTTAACGGGCACATTAACATTTTCAGTAAAAATATCTCAACGAAAACATTAAAATGGAACATTTGTCCAGAAAATTAAAACTGTCAAATTCTATCAGAATTTACAAAGACTCACTTGGCCTATCACAAACACAACTAACACCTCATCAGAATGAAATGAGACACGTGGAAAATTAACAGCGTACAGTTTAATTTGTACCAACTAAAATCTCCTAAAATTTACATGTGCCCCTCTTAGTCTGGAAAAATGAGGGGTTGATGCTCGGCTTCCTTGTAACAATGAGTGGGAATAGTGTCGATTCACACAATAAATCTACGCCAACTTCTTGAACACTGTATGGACAAACTTTCATGAATAATTTACAATGCCAATGAAAGGAAGCGTTTTTCTTACCCATCGTTGGATAAGGTTACAAGAAGAGTGCACGCGACGTGCATGTCATGACGGCTGGGGTGGATGGATTTCGCACCCCAGCCGTGTTCGATCCCTGCAGAGGCTTTCTTGCATCGGCGAAATTTGTGATGGTTATGCTGTATATAACTGTTGGCTTCGGTCATATCGATTATAATCTGTGAGCTTCGGTCATATCGATTGTAATCTATGAGCTTCGATCATATGATAAAGATTTCTCCCTAAAAAAAGGTTACAAGTAGAGTGTAAGCAAATGTCCTTTAGGATTTACAAACTCATAGTGTGACTTCCCCATTGAATTTGCGATTGTAGCTAAAGCAAGCCATATCGAGAACACTCAGTCTGTTATAGAGCTCTCGATCCAAAGAATCTCCCCCTTCCTTAATCGAAGACTCTGGTTAGTTTGCACTTGTAGTCCATAAATCATCGGTTTGTTGCAGAACTACTATTCCCAAAGTTGAGTCAAGTATTCCAAATTGGTTTAATGAGGGCATGTCTTATTAACCAGATTCTCCAATTAACCAGTCGATCAATTGTAGTTAAACTAATCATAGAACTAACCTATTACGATATGCAACTAACAGTGATTAAAATAACAACGAGCTATATACCTATAATCATTGAGCCCGTCGATAGCTTTTACTGGTCCATAGTCATCAAGTCCACATCATGGTAATATGAGGGTCGTGAAGGCTTGTTTTTAAGGGAGAAAACATTAACCGACTGAACATTTACGGAATATATTCCAGTTCTCCTAATGCTAGGGAGCCAACACGAATTGTATAGAGTAAAAATTTACCACATAATATAGCATCTAACTCTATCACGCATCAGGATATGGGTGATTTATGATTGCTCTCAGAGGTTTAGATTTTAGATGTTAAAATTTACCACACCATAAAACATCTAATTCTATTATACATGAGGATATGGGTAATTTATGATTATTCTTAGAGTTTTATATTTTAAGGTGGGTGTGAAGGAATTTTAAGTTACTAATTGAATAAATATGGCCATAAATTTTAACATGCATTGAAATAAAAGCTTCTAAAGAATATACCTAGAAGTCATGAATTTTAATGTCTAGTTAAACTTTTATCATGTTAGTTTTCACAGGTCAGATAACAGTTTTCATTGGTGATATACATATGTGGGTGTTTTATTAGGTGTATATAATCAAAGAATATCAAATTATAAATATTTAGTTTATATACAGCATAAATGGTACTTTGTTTAACTTTACTTTACACTTATCATGAACACAACTATGCTACATTGAATTTTAAGATGCACTAAAACAAAAACTTATAAATGAATATACCTTGAAAGAAACTATCAATTTTAACGTGTCATTAAACATTTATGATGTTAATTCTCACAAATCACGTCAGTCATATATATATATATATATATATATATATATATATATATATTTATATATATATTCAAAGGTAGTTTTAGGTGCATACATAATCAAAGAATAACAAATTTTAAATATTTCCTTTATATACATCATAAATTGTGCTTTGTGAAAAGTTACATTAGACTTATCATAAATACGACTATCTCACTTGTAATTTAGGGTACAAGCAATCATAAACTAGATATATATTATATATTACCACAATTATATTAGTAAATATGGATAATAAAAACATAAAACATCATTTTCCATCATTTTCTATCATTTATATGTGAATGAGCTTTTATAAATAAAACTAATTAACATAATTTAATATTATTTATTAATATTTTTATATTAAATATTAAATTTATTAATATTTTTATTTTAAAAAAATTATTGTCATTAATAATATCAAAACTATTAAAATTACATTTTTTAAATTTTATAAATCAAAATAATAATATTATTAAAAATATTTATCATATCATTATTATTAAATTTATTATATCACTATTTATTTTTGTTTCATGAACAAGAACTTATAATCATGAGAAACGAAAATGAATAATAAGAATAACACTAAAAAAGAGAAGAAAAAAAATAGAAATTGGCCCTTCAGGCATGCAAGAACCTTAAATTGTGAATATACATATTAGAGTACGTGTCATCCAAATGATTACTTATTAGAGTATAACCAAGGGGAGCATATATTAGAGTATAACCAATGGGGAGCAATATCATATCAAGTGGGTTCATATTGTGTGATATTTATTGAGGAGAAAATGACATAATATATTAGGGGATATATAGGGGGTAAAGGGTTTTTATATTGACAAATATGGAGCTTAAAGTTAATGAAAAAATATAAACGGGTATAAAAAATGTTAATGAAAAATAGATACCTACAATATCTAGTGAAAGTAGGAGTTTTCAAAATTGGGAAGTTGTATTGGATTCATATTGATAGGGGGTTAAATAATGTGATTTTACAGAGATTTTCCAATATGTAGTCAATCCCCTATAATTATAACATTCTCTAATATACACAGATTTTATAAATTGTGAATATACATATTAGAGTATGTGTCATCCAAATAAGTTTTATAATAATGTTGAGCTCATAAGCCATGGATAGGAAAATTATTTATAATAATAATATGCATTTTTAAGGTCATAGCCAAGCCACACACCAAATTGGTGTATGAGACCCCCTTGTTTGTGGGACAAGGGACATCAAATTAATGTATGAGACCCCTTTGTTTGTGGGACAAGGGACACCATATTGGTGTATGAGACCCCCTTGTTTGTGGGACAAGGGACTCACCTCTGCCCAAGATTTGACTACTAAGTCTAAGAAGGCATACATACTCTACCCCCCTCTCGTTTTGAACCTGTGACCTCTTAGGAGAAAACACATGCTCTTAACCATTAAGCCCACTCAAGCTGTATAAAGTAAAATGGAATCTTAAATTTAATAGACCACATAGAATTCTCTATGTCCATGTCTTTTAATGTTATTTGAGGATTTGTTTTTCTCATTGCAATTAGAGGGAAAATAGATAAGCGCATCGCAATCCCCCATATGAAATTCAAAACCATTCACATAATTTTTATAATATTAGTTGGATGGTTGATTAAAAATAGTTTCATATTATTACATTTTGGCCATTCAAAATTTAAATTTCTTCAAATCTAATTTCAATAGAAACGATTTAGTAATAATTATATTATATATTTTTTTATATATAAATTAACAATGGATGATAATAATGTAGAATGAATAAATTATTAATTCATAATTTTAAGATTACGTCATAAGAAAGATGGTGAGTTTAATAGAGTTGTGTAACATAATGCAATGTAATATATTATAGTAATTGGTCAAAATAAAATAAAATATAAATATAAATATAAATAAATAATTTGAGCTCTAGCATTATGGGAACTTATGGTATTCATGTAGAATATAACTTATTTAAAGGAGCAAATTAAACTACTCTATATCTATATATCTATGTTATTCTAGATTTACCAAGTGCTACGAGGGATCAAATTTCTTAGTGCTAAGAGAAAGTCTTAATATGCAAACCTTTTTTATAATGAAAAGGGAATTGATCCTTTAGACCCTTAATAGACCCAAAGTTAACATGGATCTAAGCTGGTTTGTAATTCTTAGCATGTTGAACATGAAGTTGATACAAGGTTTATAAACACTTATATATAGAAAGAGTCAACATACATCCATTATAACCCTCTATCTATAAGCACTACTAGGGATAAAATCTTTTGAAGTGTAAACCTTAGATAGTTCTAAAACACTTTATGATTTTTTTCTATGTAAAAAAATGTTATACTTCAAGATATTTGATCTTTTTCATACTATCATAGACTTAGGGCTAATATGAATTACACTTATGTTTGATGCATAATCAAATGACTTTGGAACATCAAGAATGAGGTGATAGTATATGTAGTCTCCAAAAAACAATGCATTATTCATTTTAAATTAACCACCCATCTCAGACTAACCATGATACTAGATTTGTATATAAAAATAAAGCAAAATCAAATCACTTTGCAACAAGTCTAATAAGATGGATAATAATAGCGTCTCCAAAAAAATACATCATTCATTTTAAATTAACAAAAATATTTGATACTAATTATGATATCAGATTTTTATATAAACATAAAACTAAACTAACATGCCTATAAAATAAATATAATGCTCAATATCACAGTCATATTTTTAGGGACTACAATGTTATGACTGCTCTAAGGAAATAGAAATTTTAGCAGCAAGAAAAGGGGAAAAAATAGAATTGGCAGAAAGAAATGCAAGGAAAAAAATAGAAATTAAAAATAATCCGGAGAAACAAAACATAAATTAAAAATTATCATTCTCAAAACATAGTTATATTCAACCCCCATAGTTATATTCAACCCCTCTGTATGAGGTTTAAAAATTAAAAATAATCCAGAGAAACAAAACATAAATTAAAAATTATCATTCTCAAAACATAGTTATATTCAACCCCATAGTTATATTCAACCCCTCTGTATGAGGTTTGAGTTGATTGACTAAACACCACTGAAATGAGCTTGAACACATCTCAAAGTCATTGGGACCCTAATGAAACTTATTTTGATAAGAAAATTAATAAAAGTACTCAAATAATCTAAATAAAAGAAATAACTGTAAAATAATTTAATTTGTTTATTTATGAAAAAAAAATTACTGCTTTAAAGATAGCCTGGAAAAAAACTAAAACATAACCAAAAAAATATTATATTATTATATTAAAACATTTTTGTTACACAAAATTTTATTAGGAATAATGACTTCCATTCAACTATAACTCAACCTTACTTTAGAAAAAGACCCACATGGTAGAAAATGACTTGGAAACTATAACCACTCAGAATATTGATGAAAAATAAGTAGATACCAGAACATTACCAAACAAGCAAGCAATATCCCTGCAGAGATTATAGAGTCCTTGGGGTTTTATTTATATAGAGATATTACAGGTACTATTTGGTATGGATGCTAAAAGCTGTACTCGTCACTCGTTCTATGAACAACTGTAGTAAATGGAACATAGGACAACGTACGCTACCTGAGCAGTCATACCATTGTTGCAATACTGCCAGATGGAGCCACCCAGGCTATAAAGGCAGTCGCTGAAGCCACACTCCTTGCCCCTGGACGTAATAACTCGTGTCGCGCATTGCCAACGTCGTGAGGGCGAGTACGTGTTTTGTTCGACATCTACGAGCAAGCTTCCGACAGCATCGAAGTAAGGACTTCCGCTTCCGATTTGACCGTTTTCACAGCTTCCCGATAAGGGTCCATACTGGGCGCCTACCACAGATACGAGTAGTAAGAATAGAGGTAAACCAAACAATGCAAATGGCCTCATCTCCATGGCTGCCTCAAATCAAATAATAGCACCTCTTATGGCGAGCAAGCGTTATTGTTATCCTTCGTATGAAGATTGATTTTATCCTTCGTATGAGTGAATGATTCTAATGACGTCACTCAAAGACCAAAAAAATAATGAATGTAATCAATTTGGTAAATAAAAAAACCAGGAGGGCATCGGTGAAGTCAATGGTAATGATGGTTTCCTGTCACCCTTAGCAGCTCACAAAAACAAACAAACATTTTTTTTTTTTTTTTTTTTCATTCCTTCAAACAAATGAACCACTGCCATTCTTAAAATTAACCTTACCCATACATTCTCTCCAAGGCTATTTTCAAAATTATCCTTACCTTTACTTTCTCTCTTTTAATAGCATCCTTACCTAATCTAATCAGACCTGATTTTAAAGGGATATATATCATTTTGCTCTAATGAAAAGAAGCTTTTATATTTAAAAAATAAATAAATAAAATGACAGACCTTTTTTTAAATCAAATTTTGGGAATGACTTGTTTAAATTCAAACTCATTAAAGTTCAAGAATGGAAAATCTTTTAAAATAATTTAAAAAAATGTGTTCTTTGTACTTCATAATTATTTCCTAAAAGTGAGCTATGTTGGAATTGCCTTAAAAAACACTCTTAATATTTTAATAAACTAACACAATTACATTAAAAAAAACATTAATAATAATTATTATTATTATAATAATGATCATTATTACAATAATAGAACTATTATTATAATATAATTATAAAAAATATAAAAAATATAAAAATAATTATTATTATAATAATATAATTACTTTAAAAAGATAATAATCATAATCATAATTATTATTTTTTAATATTTTTGTGATGTATAATGATAGAAAATCTTTTAGGATTAATAACACATGATTTATGACCTCTAAAAAACCATTTCAACCCTTTTATGGTGGTTGATCAAGAGTACATAGTTAGAGGACATGGTCTAACACAAAATATAAATAGTGTGTAGATCATTATTATTATAATCAGTTTTGGGAATGGTTAATTTAAATTCAAATTCATGAGAAATCCATAGTTCATAATTATTTCTAAATAATTAAATAGATAATACTTTCTTCATACCTAATCATTCAAATTGATGTTTTCAAAACAATGCTTATTACTACATGATACATGATTAAAATAAAACTCTAAAATTTAACTAAATTAGAACTTTATTTTAAATTATTATTATGTTATGATTAATTATAAAGAATTAATATATATGTGTCATACTTTTGATCGTATTAAAATAAAATAAATCATAAAAACTAATTAAATTATAATTTTATATTAAATTATCATTATTTTATTTTTAACTATAAAAAATTAATGTGTAAAAAAATTATATATTTATCACTAATTAGAAAAAAATAAGATATGTTTATAATAAGTTTAATGGTGTTAAAAAAATATAAAAACTAAATCATAAAAATTAATTAAATTATTATTATTATATTATTAACTATAAAGAATTAATATATGTGTTAAAATTTTACATATTTAAAAAATCATATAATATAATTTTTAATAGTGAAGATACATGATCTCGACATTGTTACAATGTCATGCTTACTAATATCACCCCAAAACAACAATAACATTTTCTTAATTAATGAATTTAAATAAAATAATATAACTACCATTAAAATAAATATCATCCTTTCATTTTTTATTACTAGTAAAAATATTTTAGAATATGTGCCTAATATCTACCTAATAACTAATGCATCCATATAAATAGGTAGTAGGTATGGATAGCCAGTTAAAAACTAACCTCATGAGACATCTCACACTCCCAAAATTTAAAAGGGAAATTAAATTATTATTATTATTATATGATTAATTATTATTAATATATGTGCATGATAAACTTGATGTTGTTAAAAAAATCATAAAACCTAATTAAATTATAACTTTACTTTAAATTATTATTATTTTATTATGAACTATATATGTGTTAAAATTTAAATATTAAAAAAAACCATGTAATAATATTTTTAATGGTGAAGATGCTTGATGTCATGGCTTACTAATACTAACCCAAAAAAGAAATCACATTTTCTAAATTAATGAATTTAAATAAAACAACATAACTACTTTTAAAATAGAGTTTAAATGCCTAACATCTACAAAATAACTAGTGCATCCATATAAATTAAATGGCTAGGCCACATCAATATCCATTTAAAAACATACCTCATGATACATCCCACATTGCCAAAATTAGAAAAAAAAATTAATTAAATAAAATATTCATTAAAATTAACTAAATTATAACTTAATTTTAAACTACTATTATTATATTAATTCTAGCAAGAGCTAATATATGAGGAAAACATATAAACATTTAGAAAAATATATAACATTATTCTCAACCATAGAGGTTCACTCACATTTTACTTATTAATACCACATGTTCAAAAAACTATTACTCATGTTTATATGACATTTTTTTAATTAATTAATTTAATTAAAAGTACAAAAATGGCATAACTATTTTTTCATATAAATTTCAACATTTAAAATATTTTATAAGAGTCCATGGAGATTGAATTCCTACCATCCACCAGATATTTGTTGATAATGTAACACCCCTTTCCCACATTTACCCAAGTTAACCTTTCTGTTGGGGTAAACATATGACCAGAGGCTACTATGATGTGATTGAACTACCAAGGTACAATTAAGGAAGTGGAACCGAAATAATCAAACCAAATTGACCTTCCACACATCTTATAGAACCGCTAGGAGCGAACCAACCCTTCTAGGTGGTAAACACCTAAAACCACTAGGCAATATATTGATTAGAACCCTTGATATCTCCGATGACAAGCCATGCATGCAACTGAGGCTTTAAAGTTGCTCTCATAGCAAGACATGCCAATGACCATGGATTTTTTCAAGTAATTCTATGCCACCGACTCCAGATTCCGAGCCACTTTTTCAAGGCTAGGTCGAAGGCCACTGCTCAGAAATTCATGAAACATTCGAAAATGATGAATAACAGTGGAAGAAGGTTACTAGTGAAAACATTGGTATATATACTTGATTTGGACCCTACTAGCCATGACAGAAATTTCATCAAACATGTCACAAATGTGTAATATAGAGGTCATAACAAGAGATTTAAGCATAAGTGTCTCATACTTATCTAAGATTCATAAGGAAGCAATGATTCTTTATCACAATCATCACACTATCATATATTAGGTCATATATTCATTTTTTATTCATTTTCTAATCAAAACATGATGAGAACCATACATAAGTCTCTCATAAAACATCCTCATAAGCAACATATAACTAACATATTTAACCATGATATAACAGTCACAAAAACCACATATGAACCAGTATATTTACCCATCAAATAAAAGAGAAATCAAGCTCTTGTTAACATATGAAAAATGCAACGAGGTTTGGGATTTCCACCTACCACTTGACCATAGATTGGGCTGAACCAGCTCTCTCTTTCACCGAATCATCCATGTGCCATATTCCAAGCATGAATGCGGGATCGCATGGAACAAAATAAACAAAACCAAATGAGGGATTCTAGAGGCCAAACTACATCAACCCTCAACCATTTATTCCACATCATAGTTATACATCACTAAGAAACTCGAGATCGGTCTCTACCTAAGTTTTCAAGGGATGCAGATTGTTTTTTCCAACCAGGGTTTTCAGGACTAGTAACTCAAACTACAATTGTTGTCAAGCTTCCCAAGTGTTTTTACAACAAGGGCTTCCACAACTAGTAACTCAACCCACCAAGGGCTTGTAGAGATTTTTTCCAACCAAGACTTCTAGGACTAGTAACTAAACCCAAGCTATTATAAGGCTTCCATAACATTTGTCCAACCAAGGCTTCTAGGAACTAATAACTCAACCCACACCCAAAGGAACATGAGAACGAACTAGAAAACAAGAGTAAAACCCACAACATCATGGTTATCCAATAAATGTCAAGGCTAGGAAAATCATTCTCAATATAAGAAATCCTACAAGTTAATGACAAATCATAACCATAAACCACATGCATATGCCATGCATGCAAAAACTAGCAAGGAGATCATACATATAACTCGGTACCTTTAAGAAAAACCCATTGTAGGTGTTGACCTTGATGTCCTGTTGCACTTTCTTAGACTTTCTTTTCCTTATTGCTCCAAGTGCCAAGTATTCCATAGTTCTCCAAGAGTGCACCGACAAAAATCTAAGTTTCCAAGTGTATGAGAGAGAGAGATAATAAAGAGAGAGAGCTCCAAAACTAAACACACCTAAGTATGTCAATTGATCGTCATAAGAATTTTTATTAATGAGGCTTATATTTTCTTCAATTTTCCAATATTTTACTTCATTTTCCTCCTCACATCTAACCTGTGACATTTCACCTCCCCTTCCTCCTATTTTCCATTATTTTCATAAATAAAATGCGAATTAACGCCTCATGCCTTTCCAAATCCTTCACCATTTCCTTTGCCAATTTCCGTAGCCATAATTAATCACAAGTGATCCCTATCTCTATGTTTTTTCCCAACATTCAACTTGGAATACATGCCCCACAACCATGGTTATTGTTTTTCCTTTATTAACTCTTTTACATGGATTTTTACCAGAGCTACTAGAGAACCTCCCCTTTGGGGGAACACCATACTCGATGTTCAAATACACCTACAATGAGCAAGACTTCTTAAAGAAAAACATACTACCCATGGAGCTTTATAGCTTAGCTCATTGAATTATTTACAATGATCAATATGATGAAAGAAACCAATATGAGAAACATAACAACATGACACCCATACTGCTTATTGGAGCTTTATAACCACCTGCAATACAAACCATTCGATCACATGAGCGTCATCTTTAATATAATTCTTAAGAAATGACACATGGAAAAAATCATGGAATTTTACTATCAGAGGCACTACTGGTTGATAGGCTACTAGTCCAATCCTCTCAATAATCTTAAAAGGTCTAGAATACGAAGGTTCAACTTCGAACATGATTCAATCCTCAAGGAGATATTCTTGCGCTTGATGCGTAAGCACAGTTGTTCCCTAACTTGAAACTCCTTAATCATCCTATTTTAGTGTGCATAACTTTTCTGCATATTTTGTGTTTCTTCCAAATTCTTCTTTGATAGCCTCCATTTCTTGTTCCATGTTTGCCAATATGTCTTGTCCAATCAACACCCCATTAAATGGATCGCTCGAGATGATATTAATATTGTAACTCCACCCATAGAGTGCCTCCAACAAGCTCATCCTCAGAGACTCATAATACCCATTGTTGTAAGCGAACTGAACCACTGGAAGTTACTCTTCCCAATTTCACTACTGATGCAACACATACATTCTCAACATGTCCTCCATTATCATCTTAAACCTCTCTGTTTCTCCATATGTTTACGAATGATAAGTTGTGTTGAAGGCGAACTATATACCAAAACTTGAAAATAACTCTTTCCAAAACCTAGAAGTGAGCTTAGTATCCCTGTCTCACGCAATTCTTTTGGAACAACATGTAACCTTACCACATCCCTTATGAATACATGTGATAAATCATTAGCTAAATATGTATACTTTACTCAAATGAAGTGTGTTGTCTTTTTCAATCTGTCAACCACAACCATGATAGAATCATGCTATTTAGATGTCCTGGAAAACATGTGATGAAGTCCATGGAAATGACCTCCCACTTCCAATCTAGAATCATAATTGGTTGTAGTAGAACACCTCGATGCTTACACTCTGCTTTTACCTATTGGAAATCTAAGCATCTATCCATAAAATGTGATACCTCTTTCTTTAAATTCGGTCAATAAATGTGTTAGAGTCCTATGCTATAGTAATCAAAGTCATTTTAGTGTTTTTATCATTTTGGTCAATTTGTAAAAGTGCTGTTATTATCTCATAGAGTTCAATTCATCAGCGTTTGTGAAGTGTGTGAGATCAAGAATTTAGTGTCAATTTAGGTTAGGATATATTAAACATTTTTATTGATGAATGATATCGAATCATTGATTTCATAAAAAGTCTAGCTTTAGTGAGTCTAGGGTTAATGTGTCATCTAAGTCATAGATAAAGGTAATAGTCAGTTTGGTTTTTCATCTATGGCCCAAGTTAGGGGTGTCTTTTCAGTCAATACATAGTCAAATCAAATTGTATGTCATATCTTTGTCACCATTTACAAGTGCCAAAGTCGTAAGGTTGTTGTTGTGCTTCTCCCTTGTGTTGCGCTGAACATTTCTAACTTTGAAAAGTCATCATTGCCCTCTAAGAAAGTTCTAGACCACATGAAAGGTTATAAAGACATGTATTTTTTCAAAAAAATCATAGAGTTCATTATCCATCCTCTTGAGGTATTCTAGATGTCTGTGGGACACTTGTTATATTTGTATTGTAGGGGATTTGTTGTGTTCTTGCTAAAAAGGTGTTAATTTAAAGAAAAGAAAGAAAATAAGGGGTATGAATGTCATGAAGAGCTTCATGAATCTCCATAGGTCATCTAAAATCTATTTTTATTAATTAAAGCTGAAATAAATTCTCAATTTCACAAATCACAAATTTGTTGCATTTTTGGAGTGTTTTTTCTGAAGAACTTTGTTGTGTTTTTTACTAATTTAGAAGTAAAATTGAAGATTAGTTTGCAACCAAATGAAGATTTATTGTGAAAAAAAAAAGAAAAAAAAAATTCAAGAATTATCTAAATAAAAAAAAACCTCCTTCATTTTCTTCACATGTGTTATAGATTGGAATACTTAAATGAATATCTACACCTTATGTTTTAGATTTTTTCATTTCCTATTTTATCCATGAAATTTGGGCATTGATTCTCACGATCTAGAGAGGAATTTCTTAAAACCAATATAGGTTTCTCTTAAGAGAAAGATATTATAAGCATTCCTTTCATTTTCTAATTGTCGTCATGATTCAAGAGATATGATCTACTCTTTGACCCCTATTTTCTAGAAATTTGATCCCTATTTCCTAGCAGATAGTTCTAAATCCTAATGTAACTCTCTCTATCTTTGGGGAAATGGTTGAAATCGACCTCCTTAGTTTGGGAACAAGTTTTTCCTTCATATTTTGTAAATTTATATGAGAAATGAGTTGGTTAGTGTGTGATAGAGAAAATGCATTGTGCTTTGTACAGTTCCATTTGAAAATTTCAGATAACGATGAAGATCGAAGTGTACTTGTTCAAGGGTTCATGTGTCAAATCATTTATGGTGATGTTAATCCCTTGTTTTTGTTTTTTGTTTATATTATATTATGAAGATTTTGAAATTTTATATCTTCGGTGTTTAGTCAAAGTAATTTATTTCAGAATTCACAATGGGGTGTTGTGTTATAAGTAACTAAAACTTTCAATTTTTTTTTCCCTTCACAATAATATCTAAAATTCATCATTGGCTAGATGCTTTAGATATTATCAATTTAATTATTCCTCTACTCACCTATCTACAACAAAAATGACAAAGAAAAAATAAAGGATTGCCTACGTTTCCCATGTCTATGGATTATTCATTTTTCCATCAGAGCACTAAAAATCTTTAGCTTAATTTGACTCCATGTCCAATGGATTTTCCCTCTCCCATACCAGCAAACTATTAAAATTATTCTACCTTGATATATATACCTAACCTACAATGTAGAATGTTTCATAAGAGAGAGTTCTCTCTAGGTTTGGAAGGTCTAGCTTCCAACCCTAAAGATTGTTTTATGGTTACCTTGGGGTTCCTCTCCTCAACATGGAGGAATTTTGAAGTGTTAACATAGTGGCATCGTTGTTAGGTAGTGAAAGGTTCCATCTTATATGATAAAGAACCATAAAGTTTCAAATCTAATTATGGATGGTGAAAAATGATGAGACAAGAAGGTTGTGGATTATTCACTAGGCAACTCCTTTCTCAATGAGATCGTGAATTCAAATTTCAACATTCCTCTAGTGACTTTACTAGCTCAAGGTGAGTTCTATATTTGGAAGGAATCTTACCATGAATCAAGATCACATTCCAGGTTTTCCAAATCACATGCCTCATGTAGGTTAGCAAACTTATTTGTAAAGCTTCATAGATCAGAAAGGAGATGATTCAACTCTTCATTTTGTAAAATTTCACATGCATGTAAGCAAGATAAGGGTTTAATTTCACGAGGATTGCTTCATCGAGATGTTTATGGTATTATTGGAGGAAAATGCACAATTATGGTATGAAATATTTCCAAATGCTTGTTTGTATTCCCTTATATATTTCCATATAATACTTTATGAGAGATATAAAGAATATCAACCTTCCTTGTTGTGGGTCAAAGACTATTGCACACATTTAAAAAATAGTATTTGATCATTTGGAAAAAAATTATGAAGATGATCAATTTATGGATGAAGAGTTTGTAGAGACTATTCATGAAAACCCTTTTAACCATCAGGAGGAAGATGTACAAGTCAACTCCCATGATAATCAAAATAATTTCCAACAAACAATAGCTTCTCCCATGTCCAATAGTGAAACTAATCAGAATTTAAATGTTGAAATTCATGTTCCTTGTTTTGAGTATCATGAAGATGCTCACATTTCAAGTGAGGATATCCAATCGATTTTTTCTTCAAATTTCACATTTTTCCAATCTTTATTTCAAGAAAATAATGTGCAAGAAACTTATGAAAATCAAAGTTTTGAATTTGGATGCATGAAAACTCTAGGCAGTGAAAAAATTCATGAGGATAGTTTCCTAGGGTTACAAGGAAATATTGAAGAAAATCAGGATGTTTTAAACTCCTTGCATGACACTAAAATAATTAATGATTTTACATCCTTCGAATTGACAAAGTCAGAATTTTTTTAAGGCCGAAGTGATATTGTTAATGTATCAGAAGAAAGGTGTGTCTTCTTTCTTATGCATATCATGTGGATGTTCTATTTGAATCTCAGCAACGATTCTCAAAATCTTAGTTTCATGTACATGACATGAGAAGACAATAGTTTGTTGCTTATTCATTTGAGAATGACCTTGAAACTGAAGACATAGACCAAGACAAACAAATAGTTAGGAATGAAGTTTGTCTTTCTGTCTTAGCTCATGAAAAGGAGGTGATTTTTCATGTTTTCCACGACCCTTTTTCCAGCTGACTGTGGTGATCGAAGAAGGTTTCTTTTTTGCTATTCTCCAACATAGTGATTAGTTTTCTATGCCACATTGAGTTGTCATGTTTCAAATTTTTATTTCTGTTTGGAGGAGTTGAAAGAAAAGTGCAATCAAGTAGCCATTTACTTGATTGGCTATATTGGAAATATTCTTTTACATGATTGGATTGATTATATAGATAGAGTATGATATAGGTTCCAGTATGCTCAACACTCTCAGAATATTTTTCAGAAATTCTTAATTCAAGTTTTAGAATGTGTGTTAGACTAGAATGTGAACAAAATCTGAATGATAAACATGAGTGTGTATCTATTATTGACAAGGATATGCATTTATAGTACATTTGTGTGACTGTTGGGTTCCACATCCCAAGGTCTCTTGGACTCTCATGGCTGTTCACATTCTACACCAACCCATAGAGGATTAGGTGTCCAACATTTCCCCCCTTAATCCGAAGGGGTATATATGAGTCCAAGAAGAGAGTTGTAATACAAAATGTGCAAAAATGCATGGCAGCACTAGGCTAAATGTGCTCTCTGAAATGTTGGTACAAGGGGGGTGGTTTAAGGATGACCACCAACATTGGAACGCTTAGTGCAGTTCCCGGAACTCTTCCAAGTCTAGCATGAAGCTCAAGTCTTCTGCTAGAGGAAGTGCTCCTGATGTTTCGAAGAGGGAAACCTTCAACCATGAAATGGAGGTCTCAACCTATGATCGTTTAAGGATGACCAACAACTCTGGAATGTTTAATGCAATTTCCATAACTCTTCCAAAACTAGCAAGAAGCTAAAGTCTTCTGCTAGAGGAAGTCTCCCCAATTATTTGAAGAGGTATCAATGATTGAAGGCATTCTCAAGGGTATATTTGTCTCTACCTACAACTCTGAATTTGGTATGGCAGGTTGTGGCTTAGGCTCGCTTGATGTGGCTTTGAAGCTTGTAGATGACCATCATTTCCCCCCTGTTAGATACAAGGTGAGAAGATGAAGAGATATCAACTGCAAGAATTTTCAATATTCGAGAACAAATCTTGTTGTATGAGCAAAATATATTCTTGGCTATTGAAGCCCAATGCCAAGAAGTGATCCATCCAAGATGAATCTTTGTTCTTGCAGGATGTGTGTTTCTAAAGCATCTGATTGAAAAATTACTAGTTTTATGACAATGCTATTTCATGTGGCCAACTCGGTCACATTGTTGGAATTTCACAATCTTTTGTTGTTTCTATGGAAGAGGAGAACAATCTGGGACAGCTGAAGGTGAACTGTGATGATGTAATATAGCACTCTAAAAATGGATGGGCTTTGAGTAATTTGGAATATGAAGGGACACATCATTGTCATATCCAAAACCAGTTCTTTGCTTGTTGTGGAGAAGATCCTCCCAAGGTCTGGTGATGAGCCTGGAAAGTGCAAACTAAACTTCTGCATCTGCATGTACAATTGTTGCATCATTGGGTACTAAATTTGAATGAACTGTAACATTATTGTCGTGTTGTTTATGGGAGTTCGTTTCCATATTCTAAACAGAAATAGGTTCAAAATAATGAATCCAATGTTGTAATTCTTCGTGCTATAGCTGAGATTCAAGCTACAAAAAATCAATTTGTTCTTGTGCATATTGTGGACAAGTCTGAATTTCTGAGAGAGAGAGCCTTTGTCGATTTGGAATATGTCATCAGAAGTAGATAGTATCAGAGTTTTCAAGAACTCCAATATAATATATTGCATTAATTCTGGTCATTTTCATTGAACAAATTAGGTAAGTCTCTCGAATTATATGGCTAAAATGGTTGCAACAATAAACAAAGATACCCTATTGGAAAAAATGCACAAAGATAATTTTGCACATGTTAACACCCAGGTTGTTCCCTTTGACTCCTGAGGGAATACGGCCGGGGTAACCACTAACCAAGCTTTGGATCACAGGTTCTAGCCAACCTGTAATCAGAGAGGGCTCTCTCTTTAATTGTTTAACTTTGTTCTTAAGAATCTTAGGCTAGATATGAGGTGAGGGTTTGGTTTGAAAGTTTTGGTTGAATGATGTCTCTCAGTACCTAAGGTGATATCTTCATACAGTTTTAAACCATTGGGCAATGGAGTCTGTGGTTACGGGTTGTTTGAAGTGTTGAGTGGGATTGTCTAAACTGTAGGGCCATTTAAATATTCCATGAAACAAACTTTAAATTGTGGTGATGAAATATGATTAGCCAGTTGAAGGCAATTAAGAGTTTTCCACTAAACTGGTGGTGTGAGAAAGATATGTATTGACCAGGAGCAGGATTGAATTCCTGAACGATAATCACTGTGAAAGGTATAGTTTGGAAGTGCAGCAATTAAGAATTACACTCTTGTAACTATAACTGAGGAAAACATTCATAATAGCTTAGATTTAGTTCAGGGTATTCTATGAATAAATCCTGAAACTATTCTTTTTCTTTGCCATTAAACTTGTGAAACAGAACATGAATGGATTATGAAGAAAATAACAAACATAATGAACAGGTTAAAGAAACTTATTGTTCCATGAAATACGCAGGAATCCTGTAGCATTCAGCAAGCACACCAAAACGCATCAGACAACACAGAACTTTGGAAATTCCATCAGCTTTTTTGTATTAAAACTCTGAACATTTACAGCATAGTATCTCCTGAAGAGAAAATCAACAACCCCTGCAAGCTTATGCGAGGGGGAATATATACAATCGGTTATACAAAAATATCTGAACCACTGAGTCACTTAATAGATAAATGCGTTCACCAACTTTACAAAATAGCAGATAAGGAAGTTATTACTGCTCTAAATACAAAATGAATACTCTTTAATTTTGTCAGAAGTCTTTTTGACCTTTGGAGGCCACTGAGTCGGTTGAGCGTTCTGCATTAATGCTGAATGATGTGTCTTTATGGCTTTGTCATGCTCTAGCTTTCTCAGCCCTGTCATCTGTAGCTGTCAGTATTGCTTTAGTGGCTGAATTGGTTTGCTGAGCTGGCTCAGTCCATTCTTCTCCAGACATACTGAATGCATCAAATCTTTCTGATCTTGATGACTTATGTTTTTTGATGAAAAAACTTGATGAAAGCCTTTTGTTTACAGTAACAACTGTATCATTTTGGTCCACCATTCCTGTGTAGGCAGTTGATGTCTCAAAATTGCATCTAAGGTTTCCTCTGCCTCTGTGTATTTGTAGAAGTTTGGAGGCACTTCAAACAAATGTTTGATCTCATTCATAATAAAAAATAAGTTCTCTACTCTGTCATAGAGACTTTGCCCAGATGCTGGCCCTGTTTCCTCTGAGGTACTTGATCTTGCAGTGATCTGATTGGTGGCAAAAGTATTCACCCTCTTGGCATAATTTTCATGTGAAAGTAGCCTCCCTGCGCTGTTCAGCAAGCCAGGAAGGCCTCTGCTCTGTAATGCTGCAAACTTATCCATGAATCTGTTTACTTCTGTTTGCATGTCCCGGCTTCTTCTATCCAGTGTTTGTACCAGGCTTCTCAATGTAAGGACCCTCTTTATCAACAGGATGGTTTCAGTTCTATTGGGGATCCCAATGGCTGCCAGCTGAGGACCTGTGCGGTTATTGAGAACGTTGATCATTCTATTGGCTATCTCAGGCATATTGCCTAGAGATGCCCTTGCCCTTTGGAATTCCCTGTGTGCCTTGGCTATGAGCTCCATTTGTTCATGAATAGTCTCTATATACTGCCACTGATCTGTTATTGATTGACCAATGTTGGCCCATAAAACTGTCTTGACCTCAGCCACAACTTTGTCAAGGGTGAGCTTTTTCTCCAGCTCCTTTATCTTCTCCTTGAGAGCCTTTATTTCTCTTCCTTTTTCAGCTACATTTTGCTTAGACTTGTCATATTTTTCATTCAGGTTAGCTAAATTCTCCTTGGCCTCATTTAGCTCTGCCATTTGGGCTTCCAGGGCTTGAATTTCATTCATCAGCTTCTGCATGTCAAGGCTTGGAGCCTGCTCTGATGTTGTTGCTGGTGCTGATGTTGATGGAGCTGTCTCAACTGTTTGCACTGCAGGAGGAGTGACAATTTGAGGGGGTTCCTCAAGGTTGATTACTTGTGGAGGGGGCTGAACTGTTTGGCCTCCTTCTTTCTACTGTAGGGCTGCCTGTAATGCAGCCTCTGTCTCTATTAATTTTTCTTCAGTTTGCACCAACTGTTTGTGCAGTGTTACCAGCAATGTTGCTGTATCCTGGTCCTTCCTTTGCTGGGCAACCTCCTGTGTTTTAGGGTGAAGAGTTGCTGGGACCTTTATCATCTTCCTTAGAGCTGCAATGTCTGCATCTCTTATCTTTAGCAGCTCCTTTATAGCTTTAGGGTCCTTTGGGTCATGCCCAAGCTCTATGATTATATCCTCCAAAGACCTTATGCTGTTGTCTTTAGCCTGGGAGGATGCCTTTTCTAACTCCAATTGTGCAGTGGTATTATTCAAAGAATTCTGCAATCTATAATTTGTCAATGTATTATCTGCTAGGGTAGCATACACCATCTCACCCGTCTATTTATGCAATTCAATTTGATCCATTGGGTGGATTTCCTTGGACAGGATTTCCAAGTTTGTTCTTATATAATCAGTTGCAGACTGTGGCTGCAGCGCTGTGGGCTTGAAATGGCTCATTATCATTTTACCCTCTTGCACATCATATGCAGACATCAATCTCTGTTGGTTTGTAGGAGCCATTTTCAACAAGTGGTTGTATAGCTGTAACCTCAATGGCTCATTTCTGGTCTTGATGTCTATGAATTGTTTCTTTATGCTAGACTCACCCTTTCTTTGTTGCCCTGAGGAGCTGACCTCTCCTCCAAGTGTTCTTTGCTGCTCTTGCTGTAATGAGCTAGCTGATACCTCTGTGCTGGGGGGACCCATCTGCGTTTGACCAAAAGGCATCTCCTCCTCTGAGAAAGGATCGAGCCTTTGTCTCTTTTCCCCTTGTTGTGATGTCGCGGTGCTAAGGGGAGTCTGTTCCTCTCTATCCCTCTTCTTACCCCTCTCTTCATTTGTAGGGGTTTGGAGCACCGAAGTCTCCACTGTAACATTCTGCACTCAGGCCTCCTTTTCTTGCGTTTGCTCATCATTAGGACCAGGAGCCTCTGCCATTTCTTCCTGCTATTCAGGCTGATTTTCAGGCTGTTCCTCTTGGGCTGATTTTTGTTCTGTTTCCTTGCCTTTATCCTTGGCTAAAGTCTTTGCTGTGATTGGGGCTTGGACTGTCTTTTGTGGAGCTGTAGATGATGAGGCAGCTGCTCCCACTTGAGTGCCTGGAAGAGAAAATACCTGTGAACAAAGCTCCAAGTCAGCCAAATTTTGGAGATTCCTTATTCCTCTTTGAGCTAGTTCTTCTTGTGTAGTAGCTTCTTCTAAGGTGCCTTCCCTCCATTCTAGTTGATTTGCATATTTTTCTATGTGAGGCAACCTTAAGTGACCATAACTGGCCAGCCTATATCTGATCCTTCTTAAGCTTATGAAATGAGTGGGGTCGTATGGTTTCCAAAGGAAACTGGTCTGTAAGCCAAGGCTTTCTAGCATTCTATCTGCCTCTTGCCAACCTTCCTCCCTTTTATTGTAGATGAAGTGGCCTAATTGGTTTCTAACTTTAAGCTGTGCCTTCTTGCCCCTGCTTGAAAAATGGAGTACATCAGCATTCCCAAATTGCCTGAAGTACTCGAGGGCAAACAATCTCATGGGCACATATCTGGGCAATCTGTATGGGGGCAACTCACACCCATATATTCTGATAACTGTGTGGTTTTGGTAAAAATACCAATCCCCAATGCTGTATACCTTGGACAACTGAAGAATCCTCTGCATCTCATCAGTTAGTCTTGGAGGAGGTGAGCTCAGAAGCAGAGACATGGCTGGGTGGATGAAGAGGTCTATAAACTCACAATAAGTGTATGGGGAATAAGATCTACAGTGGAAAGCAGAGGACCAATATACCACTGACCTTGGATTGCCTTGTGCATCCACTCTTTTCACAGGAAAAGGAAATTTCTCATGCTGATAGTATAGGATTAAGTGGTAGATATAGGAGGTGTATCTGAATAGCCTTTCTCTTGCCAAGTTTATCAATTGTTCATGTATTTTATTAGAGATGTAAGTGGCATAGTCATAACAGATTGGGGGCTTACCAGGGGAAAACATGGCCATCATCACCAGCACAGTTTCATCAACAAATTCTATTGAATTATAGCCCAGTATGGGACTAATCATATCTGCAAGGTCTCTGCCCAATTGATTCAGGTATACATGAGAAATGGGAGGGTACTTCATGGTCTCAGAGGTTGAATCAATGAACAATTGATTTATCTTAGTGATTTGAGCATCTGTCAATTTAGCTCCTTGTTTTATCAGATCCATCAGTGACAAAGGAACTAATTTCTTATCAGTCTTGAAGTTCAGCATCTCTCTGATGGCTTCAGGGGTGACATAAAGAACAACTGAGCCTGAAGGGTCAAGCACAACCCTTTGAGTGGGGTCATAGCAGTCAGAACATCGGTGGATTAGGTCAGGACACTGGTTGACCTGAGGGAGCTTGAAGATGGGGAGGAAAGAGTCCCAAATGCCCAATATATCCATTCCACTATCAGGCTTGAGTTTCAATTCATTTAGCAAGTGAATGTGATACTTGCTATGCATTAGCATTTCCTCTGATATTTGGTAATCTTGATCTGCTAATGGTTTCCACTCCAACTCTCTCTGAGGGGCATTTAATGGAGCAACATTCAGGGCAACTGGTGCTACTGGTGTATCCATGTTTTACAAGTGAATTTGGTATGAATTTCGACTATTTCTGGAAGAAATATCGTCCTGTGCAGTAGGTGAAGTAATTTGCTGAATTACAGTTTGTTTCAGAGAAACAGGGGTGTAATTGGGCACAATTGGCCAGTTTAAAAAGGAATTAACTTAGTTTCAAGGTGTAGCAGGCCTATTTCTCAGGTGAAAATGGTCAATTTCCTGGTTTTTAATCAATGCAGGACGTAACAGAGTGCGCAGTCGGAGAATTGGTAAATACCTGGTGTTATAACGATGGAGGAGCTTGGTTGCAGTCAAATGCTGAGCGGCAGCAGCTCTGGAATGGTCTTGGTAGGTTGGCGGCAGCAAAGGACGTGAAAATGCATGCAGGAGGCAGAGCACAAAACGTTGAAAAAGTGCGCAAAAATGGCAAAATTCGGCCAAATATGGGCTTTTTGGCGTTGGCGCGAAAATTTGGATGACGTCAGCATGACGTCATCAGGTGGGGTCAGGGTCGGGTGACGTCAGCATGACGTCATCGGGTGATGTGGTGGCCTGTGAGTGGTGCACGGGGACTGCATAGGTGGCGTGACAGCTCGGAGCGATGGCGGGCGGGGGTGCTGACGCGGCGGTGAAGTGGCGTGACGTTGGCATGACAGGACAGCTGAAAACCGGGAGTGGTAAGCGGTATGATATCGCACCGCTCTTCATACGGAAGCGGGATTGTCAGAAGGCGGCCCGATAAGATTTGGGGGCGATACGTGGCAGAGGCCTGACCTCACCCTCTGACAAACTTCGGGAGGTAACGTCCGGTCTTCGGGGCCCGTCTGATATGGATGTAGGCCGTCAGATGGGAAAGCCCAGATCCGACGGTCGACGGGTCGATAAGGTGCCAGGATAATACGGCAGTGGGCGAGGAATATTTAATTGTTTTTTTGGAAAAGCGTGCCCAAGCGGACTTTTGGACTTCGGCGGGTTTTATGGGTTTTTTCAATGTATTTTCTGTGAAAATGCGCATCGCACCAAAACTTTGGATAAAGCGGAACAATGGGTTTTTTGGTGTGTTTTTGCAAATAGCGCGGGTTAGGGGTAATAGTGGGTTTTCACAGGGCCTTTAGCAAGTAAAACAGGTAAATCTTTTCAGAGGGTTGTAAAGGGAACAAGGGGTAGGGCTTAGGTTATTAGACTGACCAGGGGTCAATTTAATCCCTGCTTTTGTGCATATGGCTATAATTGCCAGGGGGAGGGAATATTTATACATTGCTTGGGGTTTATACACCATAGTGTTTATAATAGCAGGGGAAAAGGGGAACATAGGGGATTTAGATAATAAGAAGTTGGGAGTTAATATGAGTGGAAGAGGTGGATGAAGGGGAAAAAACACTAAGTTTTATATGGAATCAACCTAGTTTAGGAAGTAGATCAAAATGAAAATATTTTTACACAAGAAATGTGGCTTTTAAAGAGATAAGAATCAACAAAAGAGTTTGACTTTATTTCATGAACATAGGTAGTATTGGGATGTTAGCAATGAATGTGATGGGGGATAATCTGGAAGTTAGAGATGCTTCATTGAGTTGCTGCAAAAACTGCTGAATAAGAGACCTGCACTGGCACCATGTTTTTCCTTTGGTTGGGCCAGTGACATAAAGGAGATCATGCTTCTACAACCCCATCTACCTACCCACTCTATTGCCTAGCATTTTTTGTTACTCCAAAGAGGGTGCACTTGGACTTGCAAACCCTTATGTGCCTTTTCTTCTCCTTTGGCTTTTTCTTTTGATTTTCTATCTACAACTAACCTTATTACTTCCAAGGCCCCAGATTAAACAGTTGGGAACCTTCATTCTCTACCTAACTACTTCATCTGCCAAGATTGAACTGTTTGGACAAATTTCTTTCTCTAAACTACAACAGAAAATTGAAACATGGCATGATCCAGATTAGGCTGTTGGACCATCCATCCCAATTCAGTAAACATCAAGCTATGTACACACATTGCATTCCCTTGGAAATATGGGATCTTGGCATCACCAAAGCAGAGCACCTTTGGAACTTTCTTTGCCAATCATGAAATATGAAACCTATTGGTATAGGTATCTAACAGTGGCTCCACATGGGGATGGTTTTTCTTCTTGAAAGACCAAGAACAGCAGGTCATAATGCCTTGGCCCCTGACTTCTTTTTACCAAAACTTGGAGTTTTCCTCCTTGAAATCTCAAAATTGTGCCCTTTCCCTCTTGGTAGATCTCTGAACTTATTTGTCTCTTGCTGATAACTTACAAAACTGGGAAAGCTGCCTTTTATACATGTAAACAGAAAGTAATATATATACACCCTATAATGTACAAGGGAAAGTCAAACTATACATATGGGAAGTAGTCAAAATAGTGCTTCAACATCCGGCCATTCACAGGGCCTTCATCTAAGTCAGTTTCATCCAGATTTTTTAGGAAGTAAGTGTTGTTTCCTTGCACTGCTTGGATAACAAATGGTCCTCTCCACAGAGAATCAAATTTTCCATGTTTTCCTTTATCTTCCCTTCTTGAATCCCACTTGAGGACTTTTTCACCTATGTTGAAATCTTCAGCCTTAGTCCTTCTATCAAAAGCTTTCTTTAACTTTTCTTGTAGGCCTTGAACTCTGTTAAACACCTGATCTCTGGTTTGTTGTAAGCATATAATTTGATTTACTCTTCTTTGCATGTCATTTGGTTCAGCTTGACTTTCTTGAAGAAGTTTCATGACAGGGATCCCTAAGGATGAAGGGAATTTGGCTTCTAATCCATAGACTAACTCATATGGGCTGACCCCAATGGATCTCTTAGTTGTTAGTCTATCTGCCCATAAGGCATTCACCAGTTTCTTATGCCAATTCTTCTTATTTTCTTCCAATAGCTTCTTTATGATGTTTACAAGGCTTTTATTTGATGATTCAGCTAGGCCATTTCCTTGAGGGTAGTATGCAGTGGAATGGCCCAAAGTAATATGAAATCTGTGGCAGAAGTTCACCATCTTCTTGGATCTAAAAGCAGCAGCATTGTCTGTTATAATTTTGTCAGGACAGCCAAATCTAGCAAGAATATTAGTCTCCAGAAACTGAATGATAGTAGAATCATTTGCTTGTCTACATGGAACAACCTCAATCCATTTGGTGAAGTAATCTGTGGCTGTCAGAATCCATCTATGTTGGCCTAAAGAAGAAGGATGAATTTCCCCAATGAATTCCAGGCCCCACTGCTGAAAGGGCTTCTCTGTTGCAATAGGCCTCAAAGGAAGGGGCAGTAATTTTCTCTTTCCCTCAAATACTTGACACTTATGGCATGAAGTAGTGAAATTTTTAACATCAATGAACAAAGTGGGCCAATAGTAACCAGCCCTCAGTATCTTATCCACAGTGGACTTCCAATACAAGTGTCCACCACAATCACCTGCATGAAATTCTTTCATGACATTGTTAGTCTCATTCTCAATTAAGCAGTTTAACAATATACCCTCATGGTTTTTCCAAAGCAAATTGCCATCCATGACACAAAATTTTGAAGCTTTCATTTTTAGGAATCTAGATTTGGTTCTGGACAATCCTGGGGGAGCACACAGGTTTTGCAACACATAACATATATCAGAATACCAAGAGGATTGTTCAAAGGCTACATTGATCTTTGGAGTCGCCAGCTTCGGTTTACTGTCCAGTTGGTTAATGTCCAAGGCTTGAAAATTTTTTTCAGACATTAATTTAGCCAAACCTTGCCCTTTTATCAGTTTTGTAGGTCTTATCTCGATATCAAATTCTAAAATGTTGGCAATCCATTTTCCTCTTCTGCCTTCTAAGTTTTCTTGAGTGAGTATGTATTTCACAATGGGACTTGGTACATAAGCTATAACATGGGAGTACAGGATGTAGATCCTGAAGTCTTTGATGGCTTTGACCAAAGCATAAGCTTGTTTTTCCATGATCTGATATTTCAGAGGTGCATCTCTAAGAGCTCTACTAAAGAAAGCAATAGGTTTCTCATTTCCTTGGTCATCTTTCTGCAATAAAACAGCAGCAATGGTATGCTAGGAGGCAAAAGAGAAAATGAAAAACTCTTTGTCAAATTGGGGATTTGTTAAGATTGGAGTTTGGGTAAGGGCCAATTTGATACCTTCAAAAGCTTGATTTGCTTCTACTGTCCACTTTACTTTTGAATCCTTTTTTAGCATGTTGTTTAGTAATCTGATTAATTCTGCTAAGTTTGGTATAAACCTCCTTAGAAAGTTGATCTTTCCCAAGAAGGCTTACAATTCTTTGATGTTTCTTGGATGGGGCATTTGCAAGATAGCCTGTATTCTGTCTGGGTCAATTCTAATGCCATCCTTAGAGATGATGTGGCCTAACAGCTTACCTTCTTCCAAACCAAATAGAGACTTCTTAGGATTTAAGGAAATTCCATATTTTCTACATGTTATGAATATCTATCTCAAGTGTTTCAGATGTTCTTGGTCAGATTTTTAGAAAGGTGTGAGGTCATCTAAGTAAATGACAAGAAAGTCATGGATCTCTTTAGCAAAAGCAATGTCCATTGCTCTTTGAAATGTAGCTCCTGCATTTTTCAATCCAAAAGGCATTTTAACATATTTGAAAGTTCCCCATGGGGTTGTGAATGTTGTTTTATCTTGATCATCAGGGTGGACTAGGATCTGGTTGAAGCCTGAGAATCCATCAAGTAATGATATTCTTGAAGCCCCCACCACTCTTTGGAGAATGTGATCCATTTTAGGTAAGGGATAATTGTCTTTGAGGGATACCTGGTTTAAATTCCTTAGATCAACGCAAAGCCTAATCTCACCGGTTTTCTTTCTTGTGGGCACCAAAATTGAAATCCAGTCTGAGAACCCGATTGGGGCTATGATACCAGCTTTAAACATTTTTTGTACCTCTTTTTCAATTGAAGGGAGAAGCATAGGATTGATCCTTCTCAATTTTTGCTTGAATGGATTTTGATTAGGCTTGAGAGGGATGGTGTGTTGGATAACAGAGGTGTCATAGGATTTCAAGTCCTCATAACTCCATGCAAACACATCTTGGAACTCTTTAAAGAGGTCAATGTATTTAGGCTTTTGGTCAAGAGGTAAAGATGCAGAAAATTTTATTATTTTGGGTTTTTCGGGAGTCCCAATGTTGCATTCTTCAATGGCAGCATTGAGGGGCTGCATTTTCGGTTTTCTAGGGACATCATTTGAATCAAAAATGTCCTCCAATGGAGTTAGGCCTGTTGGTAGAAAGTTATCCTTTAGCTCTATGATTTCCGCCTCTGTACCAGCTATTTCATCCAAATGCAGTTGTTCAAGTTCTTGTATTTGTTGATTGTTAAAGCTTGTTGAACAAAGCATTTGACTTGCTATTTTGGGTGATATAGCTATTTGGTCCTGTTGACTCAATGGTTGCATGTCTTTCACAGAATCCACATCAATGTTCAAACTTGAAAATTCGTGCTGCAAGGTTAAGAAATTATTATCTGTGTGTCATCCTCAAATACTTGCCAGTCTTTAACATTGTTTGGGACAGAGGGTCTGTGTTTTATCTCGGCTGTAAAACAATGGTTAGGTTCAAAAGGCAATTTGCACGTACCAACAAATGTGGCTAAACTATGTGCATGAAGATTGTGGGCTCTAGCTATCTTGGTTATCTGAAATTCAGTGAAAGTTTTAAGCATTTCAATAGCAGCAGACCTATATGACCTTAGTCTTTTGTCATTGGTGACAAAATTGCCTTTCACTTGTTGGATAATAAGGTCTGAATCTCCCATGATTGAAATTTTTGTGGCCTCTAATGATTTTACCAGTTTGAGGCCTAGCAAAAGAGCCTCATATTCTGCCATATTGTTGGTACATCTGAAATTAAGCCTATAGGCCTGACCTTGTGCATGATTGCTTTGTTTATTATGAATCCATACTCCAGATCCTGCCCCTAATTTGTTGACTGATCCATCAAACTCAAGGAACCATAAGATCTTCTGTTTTAAGGGATTTTCAACATTATTTCTATAACTCGGGATTTTAAGTTGGAGTTCTTGTTTTTCATCTGGTTTATCTTTTAGGAGTGACTCATCAATTGGTTTCTCAATTTTGATCTCTTGGGGACTCGGTTGCTTACTCTCATGCATATTTTGTTCAAGTGTGACCGATTTATTATCACTCTCAGGACTTGTATCATCATTGAACAGAATAAAGGAATCCATATCTGAATGGACTACATAAATGGGGAAATTTTGAGGCTTTTCTTCACTGCTCACCATGTATTTCATAAGTGACTCTCTATATAGCCTCTTGGGTTGACCGAAGACTGAGATGGTGGCATATGACATGTCTAATTGCAGGGAACCTTGGAGTTTAGCCCCCCATGATCTTGATAACAACATTCCATATTTGGGTGGGATATCAGCAACTACAACATCCATTAAGATTGTTTTGTTTGGATACTGGACAAGGGATACACATAGATCTTTTATCAAACCTAAACACTTAACTTGGCTGGAGTCAAATGAAAATAGGTCCTTATATGGTCTTGTAATGTCTAGGTTAAGTCTCTCCATCACTGATTTAGGCATAAGGTTATGAGAGGCGCCTGAATCAAACATTGCATTGTGTAATATTTTATCATGAACATGCAAGCTGACATAAAAAGGTAAGATCCCTGTAACTGCTGTCTTTCCGTCAACCTCTGGACCGAAAAGTAGTTCTGGGGTATCATCCAACACATTGACATCATCTTTATTATGGGTAAGTTGAAGGGACTTTTTGATTTGTTGTTTGTAAATATCATGCTTGGCTAGCTCTGAAAGAGGAATGGCTATCTTCAATTTGCCAATTTCAGCTTCTAAGTCAAAGGGTTTTTCAGATTGGACCTTGGTATTGTAGTTGACAACCCTTTCCTTTTTGTTCAAATTTTCTTCTTGGTTTTTACTCTGATCTTGAGGCTTTTCCTTTTTACTCATCTTTTGGGGAGTAATGCTTGGATTAGGCTGCAAGGGTAATGTAGCCATTGATTGTTGATTTGGGGAAGATGCTTCAGTTATTTCTTCAACTGTTACTTCATTTGTAATTGAATCAGTTTTGTCAATTGGGTCTGTGACAATGGTTTTCTTAGGCAGTGGAGTGTCCTTTGTTTTCTCAGGCTGCGTCACATTTATAGTTCTGCTCCTTAGCTTCTATTGCTTATGAACTTCATAAACAGCTGTGTCATAGCCTTGTTTAAAGTCGAATGACTCACCTGATTTGGTTTGGAACTGCTTAATGTCATCATCCTTATGATCTTCTTGACTTAGAAAAACTTGTTGATCATCATTCAGGCCCATTAAGTTAATGTGGGTGTCATCTATATGTTCATTAGAAGTGGATGCTTCTGTATAATTTTCTTGGAACGGAGGTCTAATCTCTGGTTCAGAATTTGCTTTACCTACATTAGGATTTTGGTTTCTTCTGAAATTGGGATTCCTAATAGGATTATTCTGTGGTGGTTCCCATGATGACTTCCTCTCAACTGATTCTACTCTGTCACCTAATCTCTGCATACCAGTGATTATTGCATCCAGTTTTTGATCCCAGCCTGAAGGTTCTTCTTTAAAGGTAGTCTTTCTCTCAGTTCTTGTCCTATTTCTCTTGGCTATCAGGTTAGCTTCTACACTTACTGCTATATCTTGCATTTCAGCTAAAGTTCGGGGAGCTCTTTCCCTTAATTGGTATGCCATATCCGAATCAAACCCATCAGGAAAGGTGTATAGGGCTAAATCAGGTGGGGGTCTGAGATTTTGGGGAATAGCATTGTAGACATTGTTAAAACGAGCACAATAGTCCAAGACAGTTTCTTGGGGACCTCTTTTGATAGTATTGTATTCAGATAATATATGAAGTGGGTCCTTTTTCTTCTCCCATCTGTTGATAAATGTTTGATAGAGGGCTTCAGGGTCAGCTATTGAGTTTGGTGTAAGTGACCTAAACCATGTTCTTACATCCCCTGTTAGGCTTTGCACAAAAATTTTCATCCTAACCCCATCATCATCTATTTCGTAGTTTTCAAAGTAGTCTTGCATTTTCTTAGTATGTTGAAGGGCTGGATAAGAGCCAGTACCATCAAAGTATGAGATCTTGCTTTGGTACTCTTGCGGCATAGGAGCTGGATTGGCCGGTAACTGCAGTGGGGCATATCTATTAGCCATGTTTGGTGGGACAATAGGGAAAACAGGGATGAATGGGACAAGTGGAGGAAATGGGATGAAAGGGATGTGTGTAGTTGATGGAGTGGTTGAAAGGATACCTTGTGATGTGGATGAAGAACTAGGAAATTGTGGGCCAGTTGTATGAGGATGTAAAGAAGCCTTGGCAGGGGTTGGAATGTCAGTTTGGAGACCTGCTTCCGAACTTGAGTCTGATAAAGTCCCTTCTGATTTGTGTCTCTTGAGGGTTCTTGCAATCAAGTTTGGATTTTGAAACTCAGGTGTTGGATCAGGATCTGGGTTTGATCTTGTGTAACGAGTTTTCTTCTTAGGAGCCAGCTTCTATAACTTTCTTTGTGAGAATTTGTAAGGAGGTAGTGATCTTTTGACAAGGACTGGTCAGTTATAGCACAACTATATGAAACCTAATGCTGAATAAAGATTGACTGAGGCAGCTTTTATATACTCCTGCAAATGCAAAGCAGAGGCAGTTTCTAAGGCTATCTGGCTGTCACTCAGGCTTTATCTACATCATTAAGAATCAGATAGGAGGTTGCAAAGTTTATCCAGGTCCCCAGTGGAGTCGCCATTTATCTTAACACCCAGGTTGTTCCCTTTGAATCCTGAGGGAATACGGCCGGGGTAACCACTAACCAAGCTTTGGATCACAGGTTCTAGCCAACCTGTAATCAGAGAGGGCTCTCTCTTTAATTGTTTAACTTTCTTCTTAAGAATCTTAGGCTAGATATGAGGTGAGGGTTTGGTTTGAAATTTTTGGTTGAATGATGTCTCTCAGTACCTAAGGTGATATCTTCATACATTTTTAAACCATTGGGCAATGGAGTCTGTGGTTACAGGTTGTTTGAAGTGTTGAGTGGGATTGTCTAAACTGCAGGGCCATTTAAATATTCCATGAAACAAACTTTAAATTGTGGTGATGAAATATGATTAGCCAGTGGAAGGCAATTAAGAGTTTTCCACTAAACTGGTGGTGTGAGAAAGAGATGTATTGACCAGGAGCAGGATTGAATTCCTGAACGATAATCACTATGAAAGGTATAGTTTGGAAGTGCAGCAATTAAGAATTACACTCTTATAACTATAACTGAGGAAAACATACATAATAGCTTAGATTGAGTTCAGGGTATTCTATGAATAAATCCTGAAACTATTCTTTTTCTTTACCATTAAACTTGTGAAACAGAACATGAATGGATTATGAAGAAAATAACAAACATAACGAACAGGTTAAAGAAACTTATTGTTCCATGAAATACGCAGGAATCCTGTAGCATTCAACAAGCACACCAAAACGCATCAGACAACACAGAACTTTGGAAATTCCATCAGCTTTTTTGTATTAAAACTCTGAACATTTACAACATAGTATCTCCTGAAGAGAAAATCAACAACCCCTGCAAGCTTATGCAAGGGGGAATATATACAATCGGTTATACAAAAATATCTGAACCACTGAGTCACTTGATAGATAAATGCGCTCACCAACTTTACAAAATAGCAGATAAGGAAGTTATTACTACTCTAAATACAAAATGAATACTCTTTAATTCTGTCAGAAGTCTTTTTGACCTTTGGAGGCCACTGAGTCGGTTGAGCGTTCTGCATTAATGCTGAATGATGTGTCTTTATGGCTTTGTCATGCTGTAACTTTCTCGGCCCTATCATCTGTAGCTGTCAGTATTGCTTTAGTGGCCGAATTGGTTTGCTGAGCTGGCTTAGTCCATTCTTCTCCAGACATACTGAATGCATCAAATCTTTTTGATCCTGATGACTTATGTTTTTTGATGAAAAAACTTGATGAAAGCCTTTTGTTTACAGTAACAACTGTATCATTTTGGTCCACCATTCCTGTGTAGGCAGCTGATGTCTCAAAATTGCATCTAAGGTTTCATCTGCATCTGTGTATTTGTAGAAGTTTGGAGGCACTTCAAACAAATGTTTGATCTCATTCATAACAAAAAATAAGTTCTCTACTCTGTCATAGAGACTTTGCCCAGATGTTGGCCCTGTTTCCTCTGAGGTACTTGATCCTGCAGTGATCTGATTGGTGGCAAAAGTATTCACCCTCTTGGCATAATTTTCATGTGAAAGTACCCTCCCTGCGCTGTTTAGCAAGCCAGGAAGGCCTCTTCTCTGTAATGTTGCAAACTTATCCATGAATCTGTTTACTTCTGTTTGCATGTCCTGGCTTCTTCTATCCAGTGTTTGTACCAGGCTTCTCAATGTAAGGACCCTCTTTATCAACAGGATGGTTTCAGTTCTATTGGGGATCCCAATTGCTGCCAGCTGAGGACCTGTGCGGTTATTGAGAACGTTGATCATTCTATTGGCTATCTCAGGCATATTGCCTAGAGATGCCCTTTCCCTTTGGACTTCCCTGTGTGCCTTGGCTATGAGCTCCATTTGTTCGTGAATAGTCTCTATATACTGCCACTGATCTGTTATTGATTGGCCAATGTTGGCCTATAAAACTGTCTTGACCTCAGCCTAAACTTTGTCAAGGGTGAGCTCTTTCTCCAGCTCCTTTATCTTCTCCTTGAGAGCCTTTATTTCTCTTCCTTTTTTAGCTACATTTTGCTTAGACTTGTCATATTTTTCATTTAGCTTAGCTAAATTCTCCTTGGCCTCATTTAGCACTACCATTTGGGCTTCCAGGGCTTGAATTTCATTCATCAGCTTCTGCATGTCAAGGCTTGGAGCCTGCTCTAATGTTGTTGCTGGTGCTGACTTTGATGGAGCTGTCTCAACTGTTTGCACTGCAGCAGGAGCGACAATTTGAGGGGGTTCCTCAAGGTTGATTACTTGTGGAGGGGGCTGAACTGTTTGGCCTCCTTCTTTCTGCTGTAGGGCTGCCTGTAATGCAGCCTCTGTCTCTATTAATTTTTCTTCAGTTTGCACCAACTGTTTGTGCAGTGTTACCAACAATGTTGCTGTATCCTGGTCCTTCCTTTGCTAGGCAACCTCCTCTGTTTGAGGGTGAAGAGTTGCTGGGACCTTTATCATCTTCCTTAGAGCTGCAATGTCTGCATCTCTTATCTTTAGCAGCTCCTTTATAGCTTTAGGGTCCTTTGGGTCATGCCCAAGCTCTATGATTATATCCTCCAAAGACCTTATCCTGTTGTCTTTAGCCTGGGAGGATGCCTTTTCTAACTCCAATTGTGCAGGGGTATTATTCAAAGAATTCTGCAATCTATAATTTGTCAATGTATTATCTGCTAGGGTAGCATACACCATCTCACCTGTCTGTTTATGCAATTCAGTTTGATCCATTGGGTGGATTTCCTTGGACAGGATTTCCAAGTTTGTTCTTATATAATCAGTTGCAGACTGTGGCTGCAGCGTTGTGGGCTTGAAATGGCTCATTATCATTTTGCCCTCTTGCACATCATATCCAGACATCAACCTCTGCTGGTTTGTAGGAGCCATTTTCAACAAGTGGTTGTATAGCTGTAACCTCAATGGCTCATTTCTGGTCTTGATGTCTATGAATTGTTTCTTTATGCTAGACTCACCCTTTCTTTGTTGCCCTGAGGAGCTGACCTCTCCTCCAAGTGTTCTTTGCTGCTCTTGCTGTAATGAGCTAGCTGATACCTCTGTGCTGGGGGGACCCATCTGCGTTTGACCAAAAGGCATCTCCTCCTCTGAGAAAGGATCGAGCCTTTGTCTCTTTTCCCTTTGTTGTGATGTTGTGGTGCTAAGGGGAGTTTGTTCCTCTCTATCTCTCTTCTTACCCCTCTCTTCATTTGTAGGGGTTTGGAGCACCGAAGTCTCCACTGTAACATTCTGCACTGAGGCCTCCTTTTCTTGCGTTTGCTCATCATTAGGACCAGGAGCCTCTGCCATTTCTTCCTGCTGTTCAGGCTGATTTTCAGGCTGTTCTTCTTGGGCTGATTTCTGTTCTGTTTCCTTGCCTTTATCCTTGGCTGAAGTCTCTGCTGTGATTGGGGCTTGGACTGTCTTTTGTGGAGCTGTAGATGATGAGGCAGCTGCTCCCACTTGAGTGCCTGGAAGAGAAAATACCTGTGAACAAAGCTCCAAGTCAGCCAACTTTTGGAGATTTCTTATTCCTCTTTGAGCTAGTTCTTCTTGTGTAGTAGCTTCTTCTAAGGTGCCTTCCCTCCATTCTAGTTGATTTGCATATTTTTCTATGTGAGGCAACCTTAAGTGACCATAACTGGCCAGCCTATATCTGATCCTTCTTAAGCTTATGAAATGAGTGGGGTCGTATGGTTTCCAAAGGAAACTAGTCTGTAAGCCAAGGCTTTCTAGCATTCTATCTGCCTCTTGCCAACCTTCCTCCCTTTTATTGTAGACGAAGTGTTCTAATTGGTTTCTAACTTTAAGCTGTGCCTTCTTGCCCCTGCTTGAAAAATGGAGTACATCAACATTCCCAAATTGCCTGAAGTACTCGAGGGAAAACAATCTCATGGGCACATATCTGGGCAATCTGTATGGGGACAACTCACACCCATATATTCTGATAACTGTGTGGTTTTGGTAAAAATACCAATCCCCAATGCTGTATACCTTGGACAACTGAAGAATCCTCTGCATCTCATTAGTTAGTCTTGGAGGAGGTGAGCTCAAAAGCAGAGACATGGTTGGGTGGATGAAGAGGTCTATAAACTCACAATAAGTGTATGGGGAATAAGATCTACAGTGGAAAGCAGAGGACCAATAGACCACTGACCTTGGATTGCCTTGTGCATCCACTCTTTTCACAGGAAAAGGAAATTTCTCATGATGATAGTATAGGATTAAGTGGTAGATATAGGAGGTGTATCTGAACACCCTTTCTCTTGCCAAGTTTATCAATTGTTCATGTATTTTATTGGAGATGTAAGTGGCATAGTCATAACAGATTGGGGGCTTACCACGGGAAAACATGGCTATAATCACCAGCACAGTTTCATCAACAAATTCTATTGAATTATAGCCCAGTATGGGACTAATCATATCTGCAAGGTCTCTGCCCAATTGATTCAGGTATACATGAGAAATGGGAGGGTACTTCATGGTCTCAGAGGTTGAATCAATGAACAATTCATTTATCTTAGTGATTTGAGCATCTGTCAATTTAGCTCCTTGTTTTATCAGATCCATCAGTGACAAAGGAACTAATTTCTTATCAGTCTTGAAGTTCAGCATCTCTCTGATGGCTTCAGGGGTGACATAAAGAACAACTGAGCCTGAAGGGTCAAGCACAGCCCTTTGAGTGGGGTCATAGCAGTCAGCACATCGGTGGATTAGGTCAGGGAACTGGTTGAGCTGAGCGAGCTTGAAGATGGGGAGGAAAGAGTCCCAAATGCCTAATATATCCATTCCACTATCATGCTTGAGTTCCAATTCATTTAGCAAGTGAATGTGATACTTGCTATGCATTAGCATTTCCTCTGATATTTGGTAATCGTGATCTGCTAATGGTTTCCACTCCAACTCTCTCTGAGGGGCATTCAATGGAGCAACATTCAGGGCAACTGGTGCTACTGGTGTATCCATGTTTTACAAGTGAATTTGGTTTGAATTTCGACTATTTCTGGAAGAAATACCGTCCTGCGCGGTAGGTGAAGTAATTTGCTGAATTACAGTCTATTTCAGAGCAACAGGGGTGTAATTGGGCACAATTGGCTGGTTTAAAAAGGAATTAACTTAGTTTCAAGGTGTAGCAGGCCTATTTCTCAGGTGAAAATGGTCAATTTCCTGGTTTTTAATCAATGCAAGACGTAACAGAGTGCGCAGATGGAGAATTGGTAAATACCTGGTGTTATAACGATGGAGGAGCTTGGTTGCAGTCAAATGCTGAGCGGCAGTAGCTCTGGAATGGTCTTGGTAGGTTGGCGACAGCAGAGGACGTGAAAATGCATGCATGAGGCAGAGCACAAAACGTTGAAAAAGTGCACAAAAATGGCAAAATTCGGCCAAATATGGGCTTTTTGGCGTTGGCACGAAAATTTGGATGACGTCAGCATGACGTCATCAGGTGGGGTCAGGGTCAGGTGACGTCAGCATGACGTCATCGGGTGACGTGGCAGCCTGTGAGTGGTGCACAGGGACTGCATAGGTGGCGTGACAGCTCGGAGCGATGGCGAGCGGGGGTGCTGACGCGGCGGTGAAGTGGCGTGACGTTGGCATGACAGGACAGCTGAAAATCGGGAGTGGTAAGCGGTATGATATCGCACCGCTCTTCATACGGAAGTGGGATTGTCAGAAGGCGGCCCGATAAGATTTGGGGGCGACGCGTGGCAGAGGCCTGACGTCACCCTCTGACAAATTTCGGGAGGTAACGTCCGGTCTTCGGGGCCCGTCCGATATGGATGTGGGCCGTCGGATGGGAAAGCCCAGATCCGACGGTCGACGGGTCGATAAGGTGCCAGGACAATACGGCAGCAGGCGAGGAATATTTAATTGTTTTTCTGGAAATGCGCGCCCAGGCGGACTTTTGGACTTCGGCAGGTTTTATGGGTTTTTTCAATGTATTTTCTGTGAAAATGCGCATCGCACCAAAACTTTGGATAAAGCGGAACAATGGGTTTTTTGGTGTTTTTTTGCAAATAGCGCGGGTTAGGGGTAATAGTGGGTTTTCACAGGGCCTTTAGCAAGTAAAACAGGTAAATATTTTCAGAGGGTTGTAAAGGGAACAAGGGGTAGGGCTTAGGTTATTAGACTGAACAGGGGTCAATTTAATCCCTGCTTTTGGGCATATGGCTATAATTGCCAGGGGGAGGGAATATTTATACATTGCTTGGGGTTTATACACCATAGTGTTTATAATAGTAGGGGAAAAGGGGAACATAAGGGATTTAGATAGTAAGAAGTTGGGAGTTAATATGAGTGGAAGAGGTGGATGAAGGGGAAAAAACACTAAGTTTTATATGGAATCAACCTAGTTTAGGAAGTAGATCAAAAGGAAAAGATTTTTACACAAGAAATGTGGCTTTTAAAGAGATAAGAATCAACAAAAGAGTTTGACTTTCTTTCATGAACATAGGTAGTATTGGGATGTTAGGAATGAATGTGATGGGGGATAATATGGAAGTTAGAGATGCTTCATTGAGTTGCTGCAAAAACTTCTGAATAAGAGACCTGCACTGGCACCATGTTTTTCCTTTGGTTGGGCCAGTGACATAAAGGAGATCATGCTTCTGCAACCCCATCTACCTACCCACTCTATTGCCTAGCATTTTTTGTTACTCCAAAGAGGGTGCACTTGGACTTGCAAACCCTTATGTGCCTTTTCTTCTCCTTTGGCTTTTTCTTTTGATTTTCTATCTAAAACTAACCTTATTACTTCCAAGGCCCCAGATTAAACAGTTGGGAACCTTCATTCTCTACCTAACTACTTCATCTGCCAAGATTGAACTGTTTGGACAGATTTCTTTCTCTAAACTACAACGAGAAATTGAAACATGGCATGATCCAGATTAGGCTGTTGGACCATCCATCCCAATTCAGTAAACATCAAGCTATGTACACACATTGCATTCCCTTGGAAATATGGGATCTTGGCATCACCAAAGCAGAGAATATTTGGAACTTTCTTTACCAATCATGAAATATGAAACCTATTGGTATAGGTATCTAACAGCACAATGGCCAAGATACACTCAAATTTGGCAATATAACCAACAATCACTCTAAAACTTTCCACAATTCTTGGTATAGTGAAATGTGTTTAGTGCATCAGAACCAAGCCAAGCTCGTTGCCGCTTACAATTAATATATTGGGTTGCAATCTATAAGACCAAATTCAACAGTTTAAATAGTTCTAAATTCAATGACTCTTGCTAACCATTCATTAATGGAGCAAGTTTCCCACGTGCGCAAAAACATTGGAAGCTTTCAAATACCAGTAGCCTCGTTGACAATATTCTTTGTTACAATATTTGTTACAAAATCTCTCACGGAGACCAACAACGATGAGGATTTCAATTTTCAAGATAGAGATACTCCACGCTCAGCAGTTGGCAATTCAACGCTTTAAACACACGACATATTTTGAACAACGCAGACCTTTAAGAGCAAACAACTTTAATCATAGTTTTCAATGCATTAAATGTATAACTAAAGAGAAAACTACTCCATTGTTCGAGCCTTCAAGTATGTCGAGGCTCTATCTAGGCACATCAAAGCGGACTAGTTCCTTCTTCACTGGTCGACCTCTTCTTTGCCTTCCAAGAAATGTAGCAAACGAAGTTTGGATGACACCAATACTCACAAAATTGTAAACACACCAATGCACCTTCTTAACCTTCAAATGCACAACACACCACCACATTCCAACACATATTCAACGTACACAGTCATGCTTTTAACCAACACACGGTTACGATTGAAATGAGACAGGAGTTATCAACGCACATATAATACTACATTTATATATTACAATCGATATGGTGGTATTGACTGTTGGTATGGCAGAGTATGCCAGAGCAGTGTTATGGTAGTTCGGTGGGAGTGGGAGACAGAAACGGGTGGTGTGAGGAGCGACATTTTTAAGATGTGATATGACAGACAATGTTATATTGAAGCGATAGAGGAGGCCACGGGAAAGGCATATCAACAATTTTCATGGTGTTCAACAATGACACCAGAGTTTAATGCACCTCCAATAGCCAACACCGTGAACTCGACAGGGTTCGAGGGCACACGGGCTTGATGCCAACACATACCGAGATGACCATCAAGACTCTTCCAGCGCCTTCCTGAATTCCTTCATCTGCAACCACATCTCTGCCCTGTTGGAATAAGCGTGCAGGAGATCAACATTTATATTATTACTGTTATTCGACGGCCTCTCCCTGAGCCAAAGCAGAGTGGCGTCAATGCAGTTCGTATAGAAAGAAACAGTGCAGCTTTGTTCTTGCAACAGATATATTTGGATCACCACCATATAACAAGAATAAACACAGTCTCTTTTAAATACAACCCATGACCATGGATTTCAACGCACATTGAATCACATAATACTCTCTCTGTTCAGCGGAATAATCTGAAAGTAGAGGAAGATAAGGTGCTAGCGAATCCCACGGTGGGTGCCATTGGAATTGGAATTGCAACGAATCAAAATAGAATAGAATAGTGAACCAGACAAGTATTCAAGACTTTCAGATCCCTGAAAACCTAGAGAAAATGCATAAATCTCTTATAAGATATATCAGAAACTCCGTGGATATCAATATTTCACATAAAACTTTGTGAAGGCATACTTCTAATGGTTTTCACAGCCAAGCAGTGAAGCGTAACAACCTTATATCTTATTATAGGACTCCGCAATCATTCCTATCTATGAATGTCAAGTGAGCCTTTGGATGTCTCTAGAAGCCTTTGGAGAATCTTGGGGCTTCGAAGAAACATTCTGTTATTTGATCCTCAACGATTCATTTCTCATAATATAGAGTTCATGAAGATCGACCCTCTGATCACCATTCTTGGAAGGACGGCAAGAAAATGCAATGGTGATATTGCTAAAAGAATTGACAGAAAGGAACCTTTAGATTCCACACTGCCAGAACTGACTAGAGTTATGGAAAATTAATGAGCAGACATTTTGTATTCCTTGACCAATGCATTCCAAAGATACATTCAACCAACGCTCAATAACAAAATTTTGACAGGGCTTAGAATAGAAGAATTCTGATAGGGCAGGAGTAACTAATAAACAGAGAAACAACCTTGAATACAGACATGAATACAATGCAAATACATTCAGCATGTGAGCTAGTGTACATAACAGAAAGAGATTCAATGCATATACATTCACAAAATGAAACGGTATGCTAGAGTGCCCAGGTGCAGTAGAGCAACATTAATATATTTCCATAAATAGGGAAATGGCAAACAAATTTTGGAAAGAATGCATGCTGGCATTATGACTCAGGTTTGGTGCTATGGCATAGGTGTTGTCCTTGATGGAAACTCACTCAGTTGGCAAATCACTATTTAGGCTCTCAATATAATAGAAAATGAGATACCCGCCGGTGCGCCTAACAAATGTTGTGGACTCGCAGGTGCCCCGAACAGGAAGTGCGAACATACCCGCAGGTTCTCTGAACAAAAGGTGCAGACGTCAAATTCACTCACTTCAATGCAGAAAAGCATGTGCACGTGGGAACTTTTTATGATTGATCCATGGTATTAGTCCAAAGTTTTTGATCCTATGGTTTTGGTTCGTGGTATTGCATTCAAAAGAGTTGAACCCAAGTATTGAGTCCGTGGTATTGTTTCTAAATGGTTTTGGTCCATGGTTTGACAAAGGCCTAGACTATAAAAAGGGAAGGAGATCATTTGGCCCATATACTTGTGAACATGGAATATCTTAAGATCTGAAATTTTGGTGATCGGTTTGTGAAGCTAGATCTAAATCAAGGAGAAAATCGTGAATTATAAGGCGGATCTACTGATAGGACGAGGTCTCTTTGGCGCATGATCAGATCTGTGAATTCGACAGACTGGGGTACAATTGAGGACTGATAAAGTGTTTATATTCGGAGGTCCGCAGGCGAGATACGGGTCAGGTGCAAAGGCCCGCAGTGCATTAGAAGGCACAGGAGCGGAGGTACGCAGTTCAGCAGACGGCGCAGGTGCGGAGGTCCGCAGTCCAGTAGAAGGCGCAGGTGTGGAGGTGCGCAGTCCAGTAGACGGATTAGGTGCGGAGCTGCGCTGTCGAGTAGACAGAGCAGGTGCGGAGCTACGCAGGCTAGACACAGTAGAAGTGCGAATATTCGCAGGTTTCTATTGGTGAAGTTGCGGACTTTTCTTGAAATATTTGTTGGCTACCTTTTGTCTATTGTTGCAGAGTTCTGGGTTTAGATTACTGGTATTGCTTTTTTGGTTACTACATTCTGGGAAGCTATTGATTCATTAGTTGATTGTAAAAGGAGATTGGTTGATTCATGTACTTGATGATTATTTGATGTTCATGGATCCAGTCTGAAAATTGATGAAACGTGGTCCCTGGAAGAAAAGAAGTAGGTCAACACCTACATACTAGTAGCTCAGTTAGTACAAGAGCTAAGGGGGTTGTATCTCCCTTCCAGGAGAGTCTGGAAAACAAGATAGGGTTGTAGCTCTCTGCAGGTTGCAGCCTGCGTACTGGTAAAGGACTGCACCAGTACAGAATCATTGTAAAAGGAAGTTTCTAATTGAAAGAAGATAGAGGCATATTGCAGTAGGTGGTTTTCACCCACATTGGGTTTCCACCTTATATCTGGTGTTCTTTGGTGTGATTATCTATTTTTCTTGTTCTTTTTCATTATTATATGGTATTGACATACAAATTAATGGTCAACATCTGAAGAATAAATTAAATTATAAATTTGGAAGGTATAGTGAAAAGAATTTGATAATACTGATTCACCCCCCCTCTCAGTATTATTTCCAACAATTGGTATCAGAGCAGGACCTTCTGAAGAAGCTTCATCGCTTGAAGGAAGATCTATCATCATGAGAAACTACGAGAGAGAAGCATCTATCAAGCCACCAATTTTTGATGGGACAAACTTCGTATATTGGAAGGTAAGAGTCACTGCCTATCTTCAATCTTCTGGTGCAGAAGTCTGGGATATCATAGATACAGGGTATACTTTTCCGTCAGCAAAACCTACAAATCCGGCTGGTAAGAAGCAATATGAAACAAATGAAAAGGCTGTCAATACTCTATTAGGACGTCTATCACAATCAGAGTTCGTCAAGGTTATGCAGTATAAATCTGCAAAAGAAATATGGGACAATATTGTTCTGAGCTATGAAGGAGATGAATAGGTAAAATGAGCAAAACTTCAAACCCTCAGAATTCAGTATGAAAATCTCAAAATGCACAATGATGAAAGTGTGGCTAACTATTTCCTTTGTGTAGATGATATTGTTAATTGTATGAAAATTTTGGGTGAAGAAATAAAAGAGGCTATTGTGGTTGAAAAAGTTCTAAGATCTTTGTCCCCTAAGTTTGCATCAAAAGTTTCTGCAATAGAAGAAAAGGAGAATCTACGGAACCTTACCATGTCACAGCTTCACAGAATTCTAACTACTTACAAAATGAGGAAAGGAGGACCATCAGACAGGAGAGAAGTTGCATTCAAGGCTTCAGGCAAAGGAGATTACTATGATTCAGGACATCTATCAGAAGAAGAAGAAGAATCAAATTTTGTCAAGAACCTTCAACGAGGTGCTGGAAGATTCAGAGGAAAGTTACCTTTCAAATGCTTTGCTTGTGGAAGAGTCGGTCACTATGATGCAAAGTGTCCTCATAAAGAGAAGCTTGATAAAGGTAAGGAACCTATCAGATGGAACAAGAAACAGAATGTAAATAAGAAAAGTTATTACACTCATGAAGACAGTGATGGACTTTTGAATAGTGATGAAGATGAACAAGGTAACAATTATAGACTTTTAATGGCTTTTGAAGATGATGATTTCATGGATGCTATAGATGAAGAAGGTTTGTATGAAGAGATTTCTAAACTCAAAATTTGTTTAGAAGAGAAAAATATGATTATTGATACTCTGCAAATCCAACTGGCTGAAAAAGAAAAACTTCATGAAAAATTAGAATGTGAAATTGTTGGTCTTAGAAAAGAGATTGAGAAAACAAAAGCTCTTAATCTTAGATTTGTTAAAGGATCTGAAACTCTGGATGAGATTATCAATGTGCAGCGTTCTCCACTAATCAAGACAGGTCTAGGATATAATGAAGAAGCAGATCAAGCATCCACCTCCAAAAGTTATCTTGATGCAGCAAGGAGGAGCGAGCAAAGGCCTAATAGAAATCATCAGGTAAATCAGGGACAGTTTACCTCAAGAATGAACAAAGACCATCAGGTAAATCGCGGGCAATCTACTTTAAGGACAAACGAAAGCTACAACCAGCCTCAGGTAAAACCTTCTCAATTTGCCTCAAGAATGGATGTCAATAGAAACTACAATCATTTGGCAGGTAGATTTGATAATAACAGGAGTTTCTTCAATGGCCAATGTTTTTCTTGTCATAACTTTGGTCACAAGGCAGCTCAATGTGTTTCCTATAAGACAATCATGACCAAAGAAGCTCAAAAACAAAGAAGTATGACTGGGATCATGAAAAGAACCTACAATAACTTTTCTGCCCTTGAGAATGAAATTGAATGAAATTGAATGTTCTATTTGTAACAACTTCGGTCATGAAGATTCTGAATGCAGGAGCAGGTTTCGGCAAAGAAAGGAACAAGCCTCAAATGCCAAAACATGGAGAATGAAAGAACCGCAACTAGAAAGATGTGGTATAGCCTTATATGCGGAAGGGCAAGAAAATCAATGGTACATCGACAATGGATGTTCGAAACATATGACGGGTGATAAAGAAAAACTTCAGTCATATAGTGCCTTAGAGAAGGAGAAGAAGGTCTCATTTGGAAATGACACCCCTGCGCTCATAAAAGGTAAAGGTTCTGTTCAGTTGAAAGAAAAGGTCAAAGCTAGAAATGTTATGTATGTTGATGGGTTAAAGCATAATTTATTAAGTGTCAGTCAGATGTGTGATCAAGGAACGGAGGTAATATTTCGATCAAATGGATGCAGTGTTCGTGATCTTGATACAGGAAAAAAAGTGATCAAAGGCATAAGGACTCCAAATAATTTATAGATATTCAAAGAAGGACAACATCAATGCTATCTAAGCAAGAACGATGAACACTGGTTATGGCACAGAAGATTGCGGCATCTTAGCTTCTCACAGATAAGGAAAGCATGCAAATACCAGACAGTTCGTGGTCTTCCAGACATCAGAATTCTAGACAATACAATTTGAAAATCGTGTCAGTTTGGTAAGCAAACCAGAACTAACTTCCCTGAGACAGAAGGATCAGCTAGCAGGCCACTTGAACTTGTCCATACTGATGTATGTGGCCCATCTAGGAAAAGGTCACCTCGAGGAGAAGAATATTTCATATTATTCATTGACGACTTTTCCAAGATGTGTTGGATAGGACTTATGAAGCACAAAGATGAAGCCTTTGAAAAGTTCAAATCATTCAAAGCCTTGGTGGAGAACGAATCAGCTCACAAAATCAAATGCCTTAGGTCTGATAGAGGTGGGGAGTTTACCTCAAATGAATTTTTCGATTTTTGTGAAGAACATGGAATAAGAAGGGAATTCTCTACAGCTACGACTCCTTAGCAAAATGGAGTAGTGGAAAGGATGAACATAACGGTTCAACAAATGGATCGTGCTATGCTGGATGAGTCTGGAACTCCCGCAACCTTCTAGGGTGAAGCCGCATTTGCTGCAGTTGTTATTCTTAACAAGACAAATATCCGGGTGAACAACAGTCAAACTCCTCATGAGCTCTGGTATGGTGAGACTCCTTCGGTAAAACATTTCAAAATTTTTGGAAGCAAATGCTATATTAAAAATAATGATGAAAATCTTGGCAAGTTTGAACCTAGAGCAGATGAAGGCATTCTCCTTGGTTATTCTCCTCACAGCAAAGCATACAAATGTTACAATAAAAGACTTGGAAAAATTTTCGACAGCATTGATGTAGTGGTGGATGAAAAAGAAAACACTCCCAGGCAGGTAAGCTCTGAAGATTTCGAAGATGATGAGGACTATCCATCAACATCAAATCAGATTCATGATGAAGAAGAAACCCATGAGGCACCAGAAGAACAGGTAAGGATAGAAGAAAAGACTCCATCCAAATATGTTCAAAAGAATCATCCAGAATCTCAAATTTTGGGGCAAAAGGAGGCAGGCATACAAACAAGAAGAACAATTGCAGAAGCTTCAAGCTATTTGGCATTACTTTCCTCCATTGAACCACAAAATGTAAGAGAGGCATGCAAAGATGAATGCCAGGTCAAGGCAATGGATGAAGAACTTGAACAGATTGAAAGGAATAACACTTGGGGATTGGTTCCTAGACCAAAAGATAAGAATGTCATAGGGACAAAGTGGATTTTCAAAAATAAACTAAATGAAAATGGAGATGTGGTTAGAAACAAGGCAAGACTTGTTTGTAAAGGACATGCACAACAAGAGGGCATAGACTTTGAAGAAACCTTTGCACCAGTTTATAGACTTGAGGCTATAAGAATATTCCTTGCTCTCTCTAGCTTTCAGAAGTTCAAAGTATTTCAGATGGACGTAAAATCTGCCTTTCTGAATGGAGACTTGAATGAAGAAGTGTACATTGAACAACCAAATGGGTTCATCCTTGGAAATGATCCAAATCTTGTATACATGCTCAAAAAGGCTCTCTATGGTCTTAAACAGGCTCCTAGGGCGTGGTATTATCGGTTGGATAAATATCTTCATCAACAAGGTTTTATAAAAGGATCAACTGACAGCAATCTATATACAAAGGTTGATAATGAAAAGTTGCTAATACTTGTTGTGTATGTAGATGATATCATCTTTGGCAGTAATGAAGAAGACATGAGTCAAAAGTTTGCCTTGGTGATGCAAAATGAGTTTGAAATTTCCATGCTTGGTGAGCTCACATATTTCCTTGGTTTGCAAGTCCAACAAATCAAAGACGGTATTTTTCTATCACAAACCAAGTATCTCAAGCAGATCTTGAAGAAATATGGGATGGATGATTCGAAACCAGTATGTACCCCTATGGTGATAGGATGCAGCCTTAGCGCGAATGATGAATCGGCAGCGGTACATCAACCAACCTATAGATCCATGATCGGTAGTCTGCTCTATCTAACAGGTACCCGACCAGACATTATGCATGTAGTGGGAATAGTTGGAAGGTTTCAGGCAAATTCAAAAGAAACTCATCTTCAGGCAGTTAAGAGAATCTTCAAGTATCTTCAAGGAACTCAAAACTATGGCCTATGGTATCCTAATAATACAGATCTCACACTTCATGCATACACAGATGTGGATTGGGCAGGGAGCGTGGATGACAGGAAAAGCATTAGTGCTGGTGCATTCTTCATGGGTCCTAGATTAGTATCTTGGGTTCAACAAGAAACAAAGCTCTATTGCATTATCTACAGTTGAAGCAGAATATGTAGATGCTGCATCTTGTTGCACAGAACTCCTTTGGATGATGCGAACATTGCAAGACATGAAAATCACTTGTACTCCACCTATCTCCATCTTCTGTGATAATACAAGTGCAATCAGTATTTCGAAGAATCCTGTCATGCATTCAAAGACCAAGCACATACCAATCAAGTATCATTTTCTTCAGGAACAAGTGCTTGAACAAAAGGTCAAGTTGGAGTATGTTCCCTCTAAGGAACAAGTTGCGGATATTCTCACCAAACCTCTACCCAGGGAGACCTTTAAATACCTCAGACAAAAGCTAGGGGTAGTTGATGCATCATCTTGCTATTGAATCTTGTCTGTTTCAAAAGTTGTTGGTTGTATGCGAGTTTCATATGGGGTATACGCGTACATTCGCTGGTTTATGGATTGGTCAAAGAAAAAATGGCACAGGTTCAAGGGAGGCAGAAAATCTTCTAATAATGCATTGTTGGCATTATTGTAGAAGATCTTGGAGGAGAAAGTACAGAAGGAGAACATGGATGCTGATCTAAATATTGCTCCTAATGTTTTGTCTCTATGTCTTATATTTCTTTTGTCAAGGTCATGTAACGACCTATGTCTGGGATGAATGATATATGTACTTGGTTGACATATGTAAATTTTTGATGTAACCCCACTTGGTTGGGAGGATGATCCCCACTTGGTTGGGTGATGAATGTATGTATAGAGTCTTTTGGTGATAGGAAGGTCATTTATGGTGTATGGTGGATTATGGTTCTTCTAGAAGAAAATTTCTTTTGCAGATTTGGCCTACAGTCAGGGGGAGCATGAACAACACAACAGAGTTTTCAGCATGTTCTCAGGGGGAGCATAATCCTTTGCCCTTGATGACAAAGGGGGAGAATGACTTTGAGGATCTTGGGGTTGCCATCAAGTCCAAAGGGGGAGATTGTTGGCATTATGACTCAGGTTTCGCGCTATGGCACAGGTGTTGTCCTTGATGGCAACTCACTCAAGTGGAAAATCACTGCTCAAGCTCTCAATATAATAGAAAATGAGATACTCGTAGGTGCGCCTAACAAAAGCTGAGGACCCGCAAGTGCCCCGAACAGGAAGTGCGAACATACCCGCAGGTTCTCCGAACAAAAGGTGTGGACATCAAATTCACTCACTTCAATGCAGAAAAGTGCGCGCACGTGGGAATTTTTATGATTGATCCATGGTATTAGTCCGAAGTTTTTGATCCTATGGTTTTGGTCCATGGTATTGCATTCAAAAGAGTTGAACCCAAGTATTGAGTCCGTGGTATTGTTTCTAAATGGTTTTGGTCCATGGTTTGAGAAAGGCCTAGACTATAAAAAGGGAAGGAGATCATTTGGCCCATATACTTGTGAACATGGAATATATTAAGATTTGAAATTTTGGTGATCGGTTTGTGAAGCTAGATCTAAATCAAGGAGGAAATCGTGAATTATAAGGTGGATCTACTGATAGGACGAGGTCTCTTTGGCGCATGATCAGATCTGTGAATTCGACCGACTGGGGTACAATTGAGGACTGATAAAGTGTTTATATCCGGAGGTCCGCAGGCGAGATACGGGTCAGGTGCGGAGGTCCGCAGTGCATTAGAAGGCGTAGGAGCGGAGGTATGCAGTTCAGCAGATGGTGCAGGTGTGGAGGTCTGCAGTCCAGTAGAAGGCGCAGGTGCGGAGGTGCACAGTCCAGTAGACGGATCAGATGTGGAGGTGCACTATCGAGTAGACAGAGCAAGTGTGGAGCTACGTAGGCTAGACACAGTAGAAGTGCTGATATTTGCAGGTTTCTATTGGTGAAGTTGTGGACTTTTCTTGAAATATTTGTTGGCTGCCTTTTGTCTATTGTTGCAGAGTTCTGGGTTTAGATTACTGGTATTGCTTTTCTGGTTACTGCATTCTGAGAAGCTATTGATTCATTAGTTGATTGTAAAAGGAGATTGGTTGATTCATGTACTTGATGATTATTTGATGTTCATGGATCCAGTCTGAAAATTGATGAAACATGGTCCCTGGAAGAAAAGAAGTAGGTCAGCACCTACTTACTAGTAGCTCAGCTAGTAAAAGCGCTAAGCAGGTTGTAGCTCCCTTCCAGGAGAGTCTGGAAAATGAGAGAGGGTTGTAGCTCTCTGCAGGTTGCAGCTTGCGTACTAGTAAAGGACTGCACCAGTACATAATCATTGTAAAAAGAAGTTTCTAATTGAAAGAAGATAGAGACATATTGCAGCAGGTGGTTTTCACCCACATTGGGTTTCCACCTTATATCTGGTGTTCTTTGGTGTGATTATCTGTTTTTCTTGTTCTTGTTCATTATTATCTGGTACTGACATAAAAATTAATGGTAAACATCTGAAGAATAAATTAAATTATTAATTTGGAAGGTATAGTGAAAAGAATTTGATAAGACTGATTCACCCCCCCCCTCTCAGTATTATTTCCGACAATGCAGTGCTGACAATCTCTGAAAATGTCTAGGCCTAACGTTATCTCTAATACCATGTTAGACATGCATGGAATTTGAATAGAATCTGAATGATAAACATGAGTGCGTGTCTATTTTTGACAAGGATATGCATTTATAGTACATTTGTGTGACCGTTGGGTTCCACATCCCAAGGTCTCTTAGACCATCATGGTTTTTCACATTCTACACCAACCCATAGAGGATTATGTGTCCAACAATGTGTTTTCAAATTGAAGCAATATTTGTTTTCAGCATTTCAGTTTGGATTTCAATTTTGGTTCTTAGTCTTGTATAGCAACAACATGTTGTAGGATTGGGAGCAACCCAAACGTTAACGCTACAAGTATACGATGATCTTTGGCACCTCAAAGGAGGATGCCCTCGTCATTGGAGCCAATGTTAGAGTCTTATGCTATAGTAATCAATGTTTGGTTTAGTTTTTTCATCATTTTGGTCAATTTCTAAAAGTGCTTCTATGATCTTATAGAGATAAAGTGCTCATTTTTGTGAAGAGTTTGAACTCAAGTCTTTAGTGCAAATTTAGGTTAGGATATATTAATTTTTTTTAGTGACAAAAATGCATCAAATCATTGATTTCTTAAAAATTCTAGTTTTAGTAAGTCTAGGTTTAATGTGTCATCCAAGTCATAGATAAAGGTAATAGTGTGTTTGGTTTTTCATCAATGGGAAAAGTTAGTGGTGTCTTTTTATTAAATTACATAGTCAAATAAGATTGTACATCATATCCTTGTCACCACTTGTGAGTACCAAAGGTATAAGGTTGTTGTTTCTCCCTTATGTTGTGCTTGGAAATTTTTAAATTTGAAATGTTATCATTATACTCAAATAAAGTTCTATATCACAGGAAAGGTAATAAATACATGTTTTTGATTAAAAAAACTCACCGAGTTCATTATACATCCTCCTAAAGCACTCTAGATGTCAATGGGACACTTGTTTGCATTATACTACAGGGGATTTGTTGTGTTCCTATTGAAAAGGTGGTGGTTTAAAGGAAAAAATAACTAAGGGGTCTAAAGGTCCTGAAGAGGTTGATGAAGCTCTAGAAACCATCTATAGTCTATTAGGCATAATTAAAGTTGAAAGAATTGCTCAATGTCACAAATGACAAATTTGGTCTATTTTTGTTGCATTGTTTTATGAAGTGGGTTGCTACATTTATTATGGTTTTAGCACTCAACTTCAAGATTAGTTTCTAACATAATGGAGAGGAACTGTGGAAAACATTTTTTTTTTGTCAAAACCAATCCAAATAACAAAAACCTTGTTCATTTTCTTCACAGGTGTCATAGATTGGAAGTTTTGAATGAATATTTACACCCTACTTTTTAAATTTCATCATTTCCTATTTTAGTGAGATATTTGGGTGGATTTTGAGCATCTTGAGAAGAATTTTTGAAAAACAAGACATGTTTCTGTCAAGAAAAAGCTCATATAAAAAATCCTCCTCTTTTTTAACAGTTTTCATGATTCAAAAGATATGATCTAATATTTGACTCTTTTTTTCGACATATTTGATCCCTACTTCCTAGAAGGTAGTTCTAAATATTAACGTAACTGACTCTATGTTTGGGGAAATGGTTGAACCTGATCTCCTTAGCTTGGTAAATTATTTTTCAATTATATTTTGTAAATTTATATGAGAAAGGAGTGAGTTAGTTTGTGACAGAAAAAAGACATTGTGCATTGTACAATTCCATTTGAAAATTTAAGTGAATGATCCAGGTAAAAGTCAACATTTTCAAGGATTCCTGTGTCAATAAATTATGGTGATGTTTATATCCTGTTTGTGTTTTTTGTTTACCCTTTGTTATGACAATGCTTAAAGTTTACGTCTTCAATGTTTAGTTAAAACCATTTATTTCAAAATTCACTTTCAGGTGCTTTGTTATAAGTAACTAAACATTTCAATGTTCTTTTCCTCAACCATAATATCTAAAATTCATCCTCAACTAAATCCCTTAGATATTATGAATTATATTATTCCTCTACTCAACTCTCTACTACAAAATTTTACAAAGACACCATAAAGGATTTCCTACCTTTCCTCTGTCTAAGGATTATTGATTTTCCAATCATAGCAGAAAAAATATTTAGCTTAATTTGAATCCATGCCCAATGGATTTCCCTCTCCCCTACCATAAAACTATTAAAATTATTCTACCTTGATCTATATACTATCCTAATATTTAAAATATTTCATAAGATAGAGACCTCTATGGGTTTGGAAGGGCTAGCTTCCAGCCCTAATCATTGGTTTGTGCTTACCTTTGGGTTCATCTCCACAAATTGGAGGAATTATGATGTGTTAAAATAGTGGCATCATTTGTGGGAGTGAAAGGTTCCATCTTACCGAGGAAATAAGCATCAAGTTTAAGATCGGATTACTCATGGTGTATAGTGATTAAACACAAGAAGGTTGTGTATTATTCACTGGGAAAATACATTGTCAACGTGATCCATAATTTAACTTTCAATGTTCCACTAATGACTGTACTCGATCAAGATGAGTTTTATATCTAGAAGGTATGCTCCCATGAGATGAGATCACATTCCAGGTTTTCCAAATTGCATGCCTCGTGTAGATTGGCAAACTTATTTGCCAAAATTCAAAGACCAGAAAGGAGATCAGGTCTCTCTTCATTTGGTCAAGTTTAACATTCATAGACACAAGCTAAGGGTTCAAGTTCATGAGGACTACTTAGTGAAGATGTTTATGGTATTCTCGAAGGGAAATTCACAATTATGGTATGAAATATTTCCAAATGCTTATTTGTATTCTTTTAGATATTTCCATACAATATTTTATGAGAGATATAAAGAATATCATCCTTCCTTCTTGGTTGTCAAAGACTGTTGCACACATTTTAAAAAATTTATTGAGTGTTTGGATTTTTTTAATCAAGATGATCAATTTATGGATAAAGATATTGTATATACTATTGATAAGAACCCTTTTAACCATGAGGAAGAATATGTGCAAGTAAACTTCCATGTTAATCAAAAGTATTCCCAGCAAACAATAGTTTCTCCCATGTCCAAAAGTGAAACTGATCAGGATTTTATTATTGAAATTCATGTTCCTTGTTTTGAGTATCATGATGATGTTGATATTTCAATTAAGGATGTCCTATCAATTTTTTTTTCAAATTTCACATTTTTTGAATCTTTATTTCAAGAAAATGATGTCCAAGAAGCTTATGAAAATCAAAGTTCTAAAATTGGTTTCTGCAGTCAAATCATTCATGAGGATATTTTCCTATAGTTACAAGGAAATATTGAAGAAAATAAGGATGTTTTAAACTCCTTGGATGACACTAAAATAATTAATGATTTTACATCCTTGGAATCGACAAACTCAGAAATTTTTAAAGGCCAAAATGATATTCTTAATGAATCACAAGAAAGTTCCATCTTCTATGTTTTTGATGCAGATCATGTGGATGTTCTATTTGAATTTGTTCATCGATGTGCAAAATCTTACTTTGATGTACATGACATGAGAAGAGAACAATTTGTTTCTTATTAATTTGAGAATGACCTTGAAACAGAAGATATAGACCAAGACAAACCAACAATTATGAATGGAGTTTGTCTTTCTATCTTAACCCATCAAAGAAGGTTGGTTTTGTGTTATTCTCCAAAATAGGGATTATTTTTAGATGGAAGAATGAGTTGTTATGTTTCAAATTTGTATTTCTTTTTGGAGCTAAAAGAAAAGTGAAATCAAATAGCCATTTATTTGATTGGCTGTATTTGAAATCTACATTTGCATGATTGCATTGATTATCTAGATAGAGTAGGATATAGGTGACAATAAGCTCAAAACTATGAGCATATTTTTTAGATATTCTTAATTCAGTTTTTAGAATGTGTTTTCAGATTGAAGCATTAGTTATTATGAGCATTCAACTACATTTTAGTTTCAGTTTGGATTTCAGTTTTGGTTCTTAGGCTTCCAAACAAAGAACGTGTTGCATGATTGGGAGCAACTGAATGAATAACCATACTAGTATCTCATGTTCTTTAGCACCTCACAGGGAGGATGCCATCCCCATTGGAGCCAATGTCAGAGCCTTATGCTATAGTAATCAAAGTGAGGTTTAGTCTTTTCATCATTTTGTTTATTTTGGTCAAGTCTTAAGTGTCAATTTAGGTAAGGATATATTAAAGTGTTTGAGTGAAGAAGCACATCAAAACATTGATTTCATAAAAATTCTAGGTTTATTAAGTCTAAGGTTAATTTTTCATCCAAGCCATGGATAAAGGTAATAGTGAGTTTGGTTTTTCATTATTGGAACAATCTAGTGGTGTCTTTTTATTCAATTACATAGTTAAATCAGATTGTATGTCATATCCTTGTGACCATTGGCAAGTACCAAAGGTGTAAGGTTGTTACTATGCTTCTCCCTTGTGTTGTAGTTGGACAATTTTAAGTTTGAAAATTAATCATTGCACTCAAATAGGGATCTAGACCACATGACAAGTTATAAAGAAATGTTTTTGATTCAAAAAACTCATCGAATTCATTATCCATCATCCTAACCCACTATGGATATCAATCAGACAGTAGTTGCGTTTATAGAAAGGGGATTTGGTGTGTTCCTGATGAAAAGGTGGTGGTTTAAATAAAAAAAAGAAACTAATGGAAATAAATGTTTCAAATAGGTTGATGAAGCTCCATATATCATATACAATTTATTTGGCTCATTTAGAGTTGAAAGAAATGCCCAATTTCACAAATGAAAATTTTGTTGTGTTTTTATTATGTTTTTTCTAAAGAAGTGTGTTGCTACGTTATTGACTATTTTAGCAATCAACTTCAAGATTAGTTTATGAAAAATGGAGAGGAATAGTGAAAAACCAAAAGTTTTTTGGTCAAAAATGGTCTAAATACAAAAACCTCCTTCATTTTCTTCACATGTGTAACATATTAGATGTTTTGAATAAATATTTACACCCTATTATTTAATTTCATCATTTCCTATTTTAGCTGTGTTCTTTGTGCATGGATTCTGAGGATTTGGAGATGAATTTTTGAAAAACAGGAAAAGTTTCTTTCAAGAAAAAGATCATACACAAAATCCTCCTTCTGTTTTGCAACAACTGTCATGATTCAAGAGATATGGTCTAATATTTCATGGTTATTTTCTAGAAATTTGATCCCTATTTCGTAGCAAAATGTTCTAAATATTGATGTAACTGACTCTATCTTTCGGGAAATGGTTGAACTCGACCTCCTTAGCTTGGGAAATATGTTTTCCTTTATATTTTGTAATATAAAGGAAAAAATATAGAAAATGCATTATGGATTGTACAATTCCATTTGAAAATTTTAGTGAATGATGAAAGTTGACATCTACTTGTTCAAGGATTCCTATTTCAATAATTTATGGTGATGTTTATCTCATGTCTGTATTCTTTTTTTATCTTATGTTATGGCCATACTTCAATTTTATGTCTCCAATGTTTAGTTAAAATAATTTATTTCAGAATTCACTTTCAAGTGCTCTGTTGTAGGTAACTAAAAATTTCAGTGTTCTTTTCTTCCACCATAATATCTAAATTTCATCCTCAGCTAAATTCCTTAGATATTATAAATTATATTATTCCTCTACTAATATCTATACAATGAAAATTTTCAAATACACCATAAAGGATTTCCTACCTTGCCCCTATCTATGGATTCTTCATTTTCCCATCATAGTACCAAAATTCTTTAGCTTTATTTGACTCCATACCTAATGGATTTTCCCTCTCCCCTCCCATCAAATTGTTAAAATTTTTCTACCTTTATCTTTAAACCTGGCCTAGTATCTAAAATATTTCATAAGAGATAGCCTTCTCTAGGTTTGAAAGGGATAGCTTCCATCCCTAAATATTAGTTTGTGGTTACCTTTGGGTTCATCTCCTCAGGCTCGAGGATTTACGAAGCGTTAACATAGTGGCATCGTTGTCGGGGAGCGAAAGGTTCCATCTTCCCGAGGAAAGAACCATCAAGTTTCAGATCAGATTAGTAATGGTGAATAATGATCAGACACAAAAAGGTTATGCATTATTCACTAGGAACCTCGATTTTCAAGGAGATCTAGAATTCAACTTTCAATGTTCCACAGATGACTCTACTGGCTCAAGATGAGTTTTATATATGCGAGATATGCTCCCACCAACCAAGATCACATTCCATGTTCTCCACATTGTATGCCTCATGTAGATTGTAAAACTTGTTTTCCAAAATTTATAGATCATAAAGGACATGATGTCACTCTTCATTTTGTCAAATTTCACATGCATGTACGCAAGCTAAGGGTTCAATTTCATGAGGACTTCTTGATGAAGATGGTTATGGTATTCTTGGAGTGAAATGCACAATTATGGTATGAAATATTTCTCAATGCTTGTTTTTATTCTCTTAGATATTTTCATATAGTATTTTATGCGAGATATAAATAATATCTTCCTTCCTTGTTGTTGGTCAAATACCATTACACACATTTTAAAAAATTTAATGAGAATTTGGAAAAACATTATAAAGATGATCAATTTATGGATGAAGATCTTCTAGAGACTATTCATGAGAACCATTTTAACAATTAAGAATAAGATGCACAAGTCAACTACTATGATAATCAATAGAACTTCCAGCAAGCAATAGTTTTTCCCATGTGCAAAAGTAGGGCTAATAAAAATTTTGATGTTCAAATTCATGTTCCTTGTTTTGAGTATCATGGAGTTGTTTAGATTTCAAGTGAGGATATCCGATCAAATTGTTCTTCAAATTTCAATTTTTTTGAATCTTTGTTTCAAGAAAATAATGTCCAAGAAGCTTATGAAAATTAAAGTTTTTAGATTAGATGCATGAAAACTTTAAGTAGTGAAATCATTCATGAGGATGGTTGCCTAGAGGTACAAGGAAATATTGAAGAAAACCGAGATAGTTTAAACTCCTTGTATGACACTGAAAATGATCTAAAAATGGGTCTCTTAGGCTCCTTGTGTAACCTACGAGAACCTCTCACACTTCCAAATCTTATTTATTCCCAAGTCTTTATGATTAACCAATGTGAAATTAAATATGTGCTTGAAAATAAGGTGTATTCTTATGTCTGTTTTAGAACTGTTTATGTGCTTTTAATATTCTATTGTTTATGCTGATACAACATATATATAATAGTAAACAATGCAGCAATAAAACGAAACACATAGAACAACAATTTAATTAGGAGTTCACCCAAAACTCTTAGGCTACGTCTCTATGAGCTCTAGTCAACTCAACTAGGCTCTCTGAGATTATGGAAAAGTCCTTTTTACAAGCCCTTGGCTCAACTCCACTATTTTACATTGAAACAATGGGTTTAGACACCATTTTATCCCTGGCTCTTGAAGCTCTCGTCTTTTTGGCTCTCGGCTCTCACTCTGGCTTCTTGGCTCTAGCTCTGGCTCTTGGCTCTAGCTTCTTTGGCTCTCTGCAGCTCTCTAGCTTTTCACTTGACCTCAAAGTGACTCCCTCGGCTGCTCTTTACAGTAGCTTTTCACTCTCTCTCTACTTTCTACCTTCAGCTTGCCTTCCCCATCTCAATTGAGCTCTTTGCCTCTTTTGAGGTACTTTTCTGGCTTTTTGGCTTCCCTGACCATTTCTCCATGTTTCATTATCCCTTTGTGGCTTTACGGCTTCTCTGCTCCCTGTCGGTCAAACTGGCCATCTAACTCTGTGGCTCCAAGGCTACAAAATGCATCATTACCTATAAAAATGCCTGCTTCAGCATGGCATGATGTTCAGGAGTGGTTACAGAACGAATCAAGGACATTTCATAGGAAAAAACTTGAAAACTGAGAAAATACCATCACACAGAGAAAGACTACAAAATACACTATTGGACGTGTATTTCGGACGTGAAATTACATTCAATCGCCCCTAAATCCCTATCAGGTCCACCATTAGGCGTCATATCGCATCACATTAGTGTATTGGGAAAAATCTCAAATACAAATGAAAACCTTCAAAAACTCGACAAAATCCTTTTTTATCAGACTTGAAAATGTATCGCATCCACCCTATAATCATTTCAGCTCCGCCTTTGGCTGTAGTTGCAATATCCACCATTGATTTGTGGGATCTCTGCTCCAACAATCCATATACGATCTCGAGCGGCTTAGGAATATGGAGGTTACAGGCTTGAAAAGGAAGTTTTCCTCTCTCCTTCACCAGCTGCATGTCGTTCACTCTATGGGATCAGGCGGAGCCAGCCTAAAATCACTTTCCACCTAAGGCCTGCCTGAAATCCTGCCTACGGAACTCAAATTTCATTAATCATGCCTTTATTTCCCCTTTGGATCTGGTTTTATTGCTTTCTAGCATTTTCCTTGGTTTTATCACTTTTGGGTGTTTTCCTTTGTAATTTTTTCTATAGCAAAAATGCATAAATACATAGAAAATCACCTTTTACAGGATTTCAAATTTTATGAATTGCGCTTATTAAATCTGTCGGGTCTGGCAATCTCCAATCCGATTTAATCCTAGCCATCCATTCCTCTCACGATCTGATGGCTAACATTGCCCGTCACGATCGCTATTTCATATTGCATCGCATACAGCCTAGGGGTTCTGTGCATCACCTATGTCGATTCACCGATCGGATCATCGGCGATCAGATCATCAATGATCATCATACCACATGATCACAATCGCCAAGTCTATGGTTTCGATAATGCACATATGTCTGTCTCTGATCTGATACATCAGATTAGCGGATTGAAGTTTCTTCTGCCTCCGCTTAAGTCTGGCACTTTTCCTTTTTCCAATGCGATTTCCCTTTATAAATGTTTCTTTTCCATTTTTCAGGGATTTTTCCTCTTTTCCTAAGGAACAAAGGGCATCTTCTTTGAGCGATAACTTCTGCATCTTAAGTCCATTTTTACCCATTCAAGTTGCAATAGATTCAGAATGAAAATATCTTTGCAATGGGGCTATGTCCAGAAGCTTCCTTTGACTTTCATTTTCCTTTGTGAGGGGCACTTAGACTTAGGAGTCTATCCAAAATCCATTTTGGATCATGCCTTCCCACTAAAAGAACTTTTGATCTCCAAAAGACTGATATATTGATCTGAATAGTACTTGAGAGTAACAACACCCTCTTCTTTCAGCCTCCACACTCTTTCCTTGCATAGTGCCCCTGAACTAAAGTCTCTGACCACTTCCCTTCTTGGATGGGCTGGTCTTCTTGGGAAGAACTGTCTTCCTCCTTGCCTTCCCGTAGAACTTCTGCTGAAATGGTCATAGAAGGTGGTTTGAACTTCTTTTCCTTGATCATTGATCCAAGGTGGCTCAAACAAATGTGAAGTACATATGCTCCACAAAAATTTCATTTGCACCTATTTGAAAAGCTTTGGTGAACACCTCCATGTCATACATCTGCATACAAATGATGGACTAGATAACAAGCCCACAGAACATGCCTTTAAACAAATGACCCTTCAAGTCAAGCATGCAGAAAAAGACCATTAGGACTCTTTTTTAGAAGATGAAACACTTCATCATCACATGCATATCAAAGCAACCAAACCTTCAAGTTAATTACATATACATGTTCAAATACAAGGACAACATCAATACCCATGTGTTTATGCACAATATTCTCATGCATGCATTTCATCTTTCAACTTTCGCTTAAGCACACTGTACTTTCGAAGCTGAAATGAAATATAATGTAGATGCATCAATAGACATGCAATATTAATTGGATAATAACTCTAACCATTTCTTACCAATCCTTTTCAAAGGTACTACCTTTGTCTGCACATAAGCATCATCATGTGAATCATCCTGAGGAACATCATTCATGGAATCTTCCTTTCCATTTCTGCCATCTTCTCTTTCCACTTTCTTCAGATTTTGTGGAAACATTGTTGGATTCAGTGTCCAACACTTTTCAGCAAGATGTCCTTTCTTATGGAAGTAAGTTCATTGCATGTGCATCCTCTTGACAACATGATTTGCCTTGTCCAATGGACCTTTGGTTTCTTGCTTCTTTTCCTTCAAAAGTTTTCTATATGTGGCCTTTCTCTTCCAACATCTAGAAACATTATGGTTATCCAACCCACAAAAGGAACATGCAATTCTTTTCCCATACTTATGTGGAAATTTATCATTCTTTGCACAATCAAAAGGAAAATGTTTAGAACCATATTTATACCTTTCTCTTTCACCTTTATTGCCTTCATGAGGAGCTGAAGCAAATGAAGAAGTGGCTCCCTTTGGAACACCATCAATCTCTTCAAGGTTTTTGGAGTCTCCCCAACTCTCTGGTTCAAGTGTGTGCTTCTGAACACTTGCATCCTACAAATGATGTTTCAAGCTATTACATTCCTCCTGAATACAATATTCACACTCTGTAATGCAACTCCTTCTTGGAGCTGTTTCAATGGCCTTCATGGCAGCTTTAGAACTTTCTCCATAAGCTTGTCCATAGCCAAGACCCAAATGCTTAGGCCTTTCCTCAATCATTATTGGCTCAACAATACCTTGTGCATGTCTACCCAAGCCTTTTCCTTGATAGCCCATCTTGGACATTAGCTTGGAACCTATGCATTTGGTATTTTTTTCAAAAGAACCAATATAATCATTCTTAGAGGAGTTTGAAGACAAACTATAAAGGTTTACCTCTTCTTCAAGCTGATACTTGAACAAGGCTTCTTTCGCAACAAAGAGTTGTGACTCGAACTCATGCATCGTTTTCAGGTTCATATTTGCAATATGAAGTTGCCTCTCCATTTCCTGCAGTCTGTCAGAAAGCAACTGCTTCTCTTCCTTCATGGAATTCAACTACTCTCTAAGTATGATGCTCTTCCTTCCATCCTCATACATTTCTCTCACCTTGTCCATCATGATGAACAATCTTGCTTCAAGTCTCCCTCATAGAGTCTTGTGATGAAGGAGAAATTTGAGGATTCACTTGTGGAAGTTGTCATTATACCAATGAACAAAAGAACTTCAAACAAGATTAATAAAGGGCTTTATTAAGCAACCTTTTTTAGCAAACCTCTTGTGCTTCAAGGATTTCTTTGAGGTCCTTTGGAATAGAATAATGCCTTCAACCCTTCTTCGTTCTTATCCTTCCTGGACTGAATTATCAACAACTTTCCCTTCACCTCTGCAAACTCAAACAATAGTCAGTCTGCAAACAAGCATACAATCAACCTCTAACTGTTTAAACACCTTTTAGACAAGAAATCTTTGCTCTGTCAATCAAGAATTCTAATATAACCTTCTTTGAAGGTGGGGTTAATCAATCCCAGGCTCTGATACCACCTAATCTGAATATGGATCTCTTAGGCTTCTTGTCTAACTTACAAGAACCTCTCGCACTTCCAAAGCTTATTTATTCCCAAGTCTTTATGATTAACCAATGCAGAGTTAAATATGTGCTTGAAAATAAGCTATATGCTTATATCTATTTTATAACTGTTTATGTGCTATTAATATTTTGTTGTTTATGCTAATATAAAATACATATAACAATAAACAATGCAACAATAAAACAAAACACATAGAACAACAATTTAATTAGGAGTTCACCCAAAACACTCGGGCTACGTCTCTGTGAGCTCTAGTCAACTCAACTAGGCTCTCTAGGATTATGGCAAAGTCCTTTTTACAAGCCCTTGGCTCAACTCCATTGTTTTACATAGAAACAATGGGTTTAGACACCATTTTATCCCTGGCTCTTGAAGCTCTAAGTTTTCTGGCTTTCGGCTCTCACTCTGGCTTCTTGGCTCTGGCTCCGGCTCTTGGCTCTAGCTTCTTTGGCTCTCTACAGCTCTCTGGCTTTTCACTTGACCTCCAAGTGACTCCCTCGGGTGCTCTGCGTAGTAGCTTTTTTCCCTCTCTCTGCTCTCTGCCTTCAACTTGCCTTCCCCATCTCAATTGAGCTCTCTGCCTCCTTTGAGGTAGTTTTCTGGCTTTTTGGCTTCCCTGGCCATTTCTTTGCGTTTCATTATCCCACTGTGGCTTTACAACTTCTCTGCTCCCTATTGGTTAGACTGGCCATCTGGCTCTGCAGCTCCATGGCTGCAAAATGCATCACTTGCTGTAAAAATTCCTGCTTCAGCATGGCATGATGATCAAGAGTAGTTACAGAAGGATTCTGAGCCGTTTCATTGGCAAAAACCTGAAAACTAAGAAAATCCCATCACATAGAGAAAGTCTGCAAAATACATTATCAGACATGCATTCCGAACATGAAATTACATTCAATCACCCCTAAATCCCTATCGGGTCTACCATTAGGCATCATATCACATCACATCAGTGTATTGGGAAAAATCCCAAATACACGAGAAAACCTTCAAAAACCTGACAAAATCCTTTTTTATTGGATTTGAAAATGTATCATATCCACCCTATACTCATTTCGGGTCCGCCTTTGGTTGCAGTCACAATCTCCACCAATGATCTGCAAGATCTCTGATCCAACAGTCCATATACGATCTCAGGAGGCTAAGGAATACGGAGGTTACTCACCCAAAAAGGCAGTTTTCCTCTCTCCTTTGCCAGCCACGCGTTGTTCACTGTATGGGATCCGGTGGAGCCAGCCTAAAACTGCTTTCCACCTAAGGCCTACCCCGAAATCTTGCCTACGGAACTCAAATTTCATTAATCGTGCTTTATTTCCCCTTTGGGTTTGATTTTATCACTTTTGGGCGTTTTCCTTTGTATTTTGGTTTTATAGCGGAAATCTGTAAATACATAAAAAATCCCCTTTTACCGGATTCCAAATTTTATGAATTGTTCTTATGAAATCTGTCAGGACCGGCAATTGCCGATCTGATTTAATCCTGGCCATCCATTCCTCTTGCGATCCGATGGCTAAAATTGCCCATCGTGATCGCTATCGCATATTGTGTTGCATACGGCCCAGGGGTTCTGTATATTGACAATGCCAATTTGCCGATATGATGATCAATGATCGGTGTATCACATGATCGCAATCGCCAGGTCCAGGGTCCCGATATCGCACATATGTCTACCTCCGATCCGATACATCGAATCGGTAGATCGGAGTTTCTTCCGCCTCCACTTAAGTCTGGCCCTTTGCCTTTTTCCGATGCGATTGCCCTTTATAAGGGTTTTTTTGCCATTTTTAAGGGATTTTGCCTCTTTTTCTAAGGAACAAAGGGCATATTCTTTGAGCAATAACTTTTGCATCCTAAGTCCATTTTTGCCCATTCAAGTTGCAGTAGATTCAGAATGAAAAGATCTCTTCAACGGGGCTATGTCCATGAACTTCCTTGGATTTTCATTTTTCTCTGTCAGGAACACTTAGTCTTAGGAGTCTATCCAAAATCCAGTTTGGATCAGAAATAATTAATGATTTTACATCCTTGGAATCGACAAACACCGAAATTTTGAAAGGCCAAAATGATATTTTTAATGAATCACAAGAAAGTTCCATCTTCTATGTTTCTCATGTAGATCATCTAGATGTTTTATTTGAATTTGTTCAATGATGTGAAAAATCTTACTTTTATTTACATGACATAAGAAGGGAACAATTTTTTTCTTATTCATTTTATAATGACCATGAAAATGAAGACATAGACCAAGAGAAACCAAGAGTTAGGAATAATGTTTGTCTTTCCGTCTTAACTCATCAAAAGGAGGTGATTTTCCATGTTTTCAAGGACCGTTTTTCCAGTTTATTATGGTCATGAGAGAAGGTAGGTTTTTTGTTACTCTCCAACCTAGGGATTAGTTTCAGATGGTAAATTGATTTGTCACATTTCAAATTTTTATTTTTGTTTCAAGGGGCTAAAAGAAAAGTGCAATCAAGTAGCCATTTATTTGTTTGGCTATATTGGAAATCTACTTTTACATGATTAGATTGATTAGCTGGATAGAGTAGGATATAGGTACCAATAAGATCAACACTCTGAGCATATTTTTCAGAAATTCTTAATTCATTTTTTAGAATGTGTTTTTAGATTGAAACAATAGTTGTTTTGAGCATTCAGTTACAGTTTAGTTTCAATTTGGATTTCAATTTTGGTTCTCATGTTTGTAAATTAAGAACATGTTGCAACATTTGGAGAAACCCAATGGATAACTCTACTAGTTTATGGTGTTCTTCGGCACCTCACAGGGAGGATGTCATCCCCATTGGAGCTAATGTTAGAGTCTTATGCTATAGTAATCAAAGTCAGGTTTAGTCTTTTCATCATTTTGGTCAATTTGTAAAAGTGTTGCTATGATCTCATAGAGATCAAGTCCTTAGTTTTTGTGAAGAGTGTGAGATCAAGTCTTTAGTGTGAATTTAGGTTTGGATATATTCAATTTTTTGAGTGATGAAAGACATCAAATCATTTATTTCATAAAATGTCTAGGTGTGGTAAGTCTAGGGCTAATGTGTCATCCAAGTCATGGATAAAGATAATAGTTGGTTTGGTTTGTCATTATTGGGACAAGTTAGTGGTGTACTTTTATTTAATTACATATTCAAATCAGATTGTATATCATATACTTGTGACCACTTGCAAGAAGAAAAGCTGCAAGGTCAATGTTGCGCTTCTCCCTTACATTGTGATTGAACATTTTTTAATTTAGAAAGTCATCCTTGCACACAAATAAAGTTCTAGATTGCATGAAAGGTTATAAAGGCATTTTTTTTATTCAAAAAACTCATTGAGTTCATTATCCATCTTCCTAAGGAACTCTGGATGTCAATGAGATAATTGTTTTGTTTAAACTAGAGGGGATTTGTTGCGTTCCTCCTTAAAAGGAGGTGGTTTAAAGAACGAAAAAAAAAAGTAAGGGGTCTAAAGGTCTTGAAGAGGTTGATGAAGTTATAGACATCATATAAAATCTATTTGGCTCAATTAAAGTTGAAATAAATGCTCACTTTCACAAATGACAAATTTGTTGTGTTTCTGTTGCGTTTTTTCTGAAGAAGTGAAACTACATTTTTTACTATTTTAGGAGTCAACTACAATATTAGTTTCTCACCAAATGGAGGTGAATTGTAAAAAACCAAGGTTTTTTTTTTGTCAAAAGAAATCTAAATAACAAAAACATCCTTCATATCTTTTGCAAGTGTCACAGATTAGATGTTTTGAATGAATATTTACACCAATTTTTTAGATTTCATCATTTCTCGTTTTAGCCATGATATTTGGCCGTGGATTATGAGGATCTAGAGAAGAATTTTTGAACAGTAAGAGACATTTATATCAAGAAAAATCTCATATAAACCCTCCTTTTCTTTTGCAACAACTGTCTTGATTCAAGAGATATGATCTAATATTTGACCCCTATTTTCCAAAAAATTGATCCCTATTTCATAGCAGAATATTCTAAATATTAATGTAACTGACTCTATCTATGTGGAAATGATTGAACTCAACCTCATTATCTTCGGAAAGAGTTTTTCCTTTATATTTTGTAACTTTCAGTGAGAAAGGAGGTGATTAGTGTGTGATGGAGAAATGACATTGTGCATTCTATTGTTCCATTTGAAATTTTTAGCGAATGATGAATGTCAAAGTCTACTTGTTCAAGGATTGCTATGTCAATAATTTATGGTGATGTTTATCTCCAATTTTTGTTTTTTTTTATCTTTTTTTATGTCCATACTTAAATGTTATGTCTTCAGTGTTTACTTAAAATAATTTATTTCAGAAGTCACTTTCAAGTCTGATGTTATAATTAACTAAACATTTCAAAGTTGATTTCCTTCACCATAACATATAAAATTCATACTCAGCTAAATGCCTTAGATATTATCATTTATATTATTCCTCTACTCACCTCTCTACAATGAAATTTTACGAAGACATCATAAAGGATTGTCTGCCTTACCCCTGTCTAAGTACTCTTCATTTTCCCATCATAACACATAAAATATTTAGCTTAATTTCACTCCATGCCCAATGGATTTTACCTCTCCCCTTGCCATAAAACAATTTGAATTATTCTACCTTGATCTATAGACCTCTCCTTATATCTAAAACATTTCATAAGATATAACCCTCTCTGGGTTTCGAAGGGCTCGCTTCCAGCCCTAAAGATTGGTTTGTGGTTACCTTTGGGTTCATCTCCTCAGCCTGGAGGAATTATAAAGTGTTAACATATGGACATCATTGTTAGGGAGTGAAATATTCCATCTTCCTGAGGAAAAAACCATCAAGTTTCATATCAGATTACTGATGGTGAATAGTGATTAGACACAGGAAGGCTCTGCTTTATTCACTGGGAAAATCCATTGTGAACGAGATTTGGAATTCAACTTTCAACCTTCCACTGAGGACTCTACTTGCTCAGGATGATTTTTATATCTATAAGGTATGCTCCCACGAATTGATATAACATTCCAAGTTTTCCAAATTTCATGCCTCATGTCGATTGGCAAACGTATTTGCCAAAATTTAGAGATTAGAAAGGACATGAGGTTTCTCTTCATTTGGTCAAATTTCACATGCATGCATGCAATCTAAGTGTTCAATTTCATGAGGACTCCTTGATGAAGATTTTTATGGTATCCTTGGAGGGAAATGCAAAATTATGGTATGAAATCCTCCAAAATTTTTGTTTGTATTCTCTTAGAGATTTTCATAAATTATTTTATGAGAGAAATAAAGAATATCATCCTTCCTTATTTTTGGTTAAAGACTCTTGCACACATTCTAAAATAATTATTGAGCATTTGGAAATTTTTGATAAAGACGATGAATTTATGATCAGGGATCAGTATTTTAGCTAAAAAATGAAAGTGCTCATAATTTCTTCAGACATGAATTATTGGATATAGTTAATCTCTAGGATTCTAATGTCATGAAAGGTTCGAAAAATTGACATCATATGCAAAAGATACAACTTCTGAAAGTTTGGTTAAAAAAAAACCCCTGAGGGGCCAACCCCCACCGCATGTGACCAAGCGCCTGAACGAGGATCTAGGGGCCAATTGTTACGCGGGATTAGTGGGCCACTAATCAGTTTAGCATTTAATTAATCATTAATTATGTTGGCAGAATTTATGGCGGAGCCACCAAATCTGGAACCGCCACCAAACTTGGCGAACTTAACTGGTAGTTCTCCAGATTTCGCAAAGGTTTTCTAGGAAAAGTTGTTTGACCCATAACTTACTCAATTATCAGCCAAATTTTGAAAATGAATAGTCATTTTTGGCTAATTGGCATACTGGGAACTCATTGGAGTAGGTTGCAATGGAAAAAGAGGTAATATACATGTTTTTTTTGTCACTTGAATATTTTTGAAGCTTGGGGCCACCAGGTGTTGGAGATCATTCGCAGAGCAGCTGGTAACCAAATTGAGTAAAAAAATAGTCATTTATGATATATTTGAATGCTTTAAACTCATTGGAACAAGTTTCAAGAACATTGGATACATGGAAAAACAATTTGAGCACTATTGAAGCTAATACAAAGGCCAACACTATGAAGCTGGACCAAGGAGATGTAGCCTAGGAGGGGGGAACTCCTTCAACAAAAATTTATGTATTGAGCTCTTTTATTTCAGTTTTATTTGTTTTTGTACGTTTTTGTTCAACCATTTAAATTCATTCTTTTAAGTTCATGCAAAACACTATATTTCACCAAGTTAGATGAATTGAAAATCACATGCTCATGGATAAACTCTATATGGATAAGAAAACCAAAGCAAAAAAAAATTATATCTGGAAATGATACTAGCACAACATTAACTAGCAATCAAATTCATATCATGCTGGTACCAGAGCACAAGGTTTCCTGCTTGATTTGCTTGAAGGGTTTAATAATTGCAATTGTCGGTAATATTACAAGGTTGAAGTTGTAGAGAGGAGAAGGGAAGCTTCTGATAGCTAGTCCTTAGATTAGGAAAAGAAGGAAGAAGGCTGAGAAAGAACCATCCTCACCCAAAGGACCACTTAAGGTAGCACTTGAATCACCTCAAGTTCCATCTCCATCAGTTGAGATAGAAGAGGCACAGATTGCACAAGAGGCTGAAGTGATTGAAGAGGTACAATCAGTACAAATTTCTGAGCCTGAATCCATAGTAATTGTGTCTGGAGAAAGAGAGAAGGAAGGTCCCTCTTCAGAAGAGGAAGAATTCAAGTAAGCTTTGTATACTTTTATTGAGATGGTTAAACTCCCCTATGAATAGAGGAACAGGAGAATGGTTGGAGAGAGTTCTAAACTTCCACATGGAGAAGGAAGCTCAGAGAACAAAAAAGATGAAAAGAAGGATTCCGAAGGCAGTGGTAGAAAGCCACCTCCATATCCACCATCCTCATCATCTCCACTATCTCACATAGCATCATCTTCCACTACCATCACTGCACATACTCATTCCAAAACCCCAAGAGAAAAAACTCCATTATTGAAATTAGACATAAAATTCGAACTTCCCATTGTATAATGGAGAAGTGAACATAGAAAAGTTGGAAAATTGGATTCGATAGTTGGAGGTATACTGGAGAATTTAGAACCTTCAAGAAGATGACATAAAGATCCTGTTGGCTTCACTGAGGCTAGAAGGAGTTGCACTAGTTTGGTGGGAAGCAAGCACTCAAGAGGAAATACAAATCCATGGTAAGATATCCGTTTCTTGGGTTGAATTTGTTTCTGCAATAAAAATACATTTTTATCCTTTAGCCTATATGCTAACAGCCATCATGAGTTGATAAAATTTTAGGCAGCTTAAAGGCCAAACAGACCATGATTATACATAGGAGTTTAGGAAAAAGTCTTTGTTATTAGGAGTAAACTTGAATTCACAAGACACACTCTTGAAATATATTGGAGGTTTACATTCCTATTTGTAGCATACTATCCTTATGTTTAACCCAAGCAAATTAGATGAAGTATGTGTGCAAGCCACGCATATTGAGGCAAGGGGAAAACAAAACATAGAGGAGAAAGGTGAAAGTGAGGGCAAGGGAAAAGAGAAGGGAGGAAAATGGAAGGGAAAGAAGAATGCAAGTATAAAAAAGGAGAATGAAAAACACACATGCAAAAATTGTTCAAAGACTAGTCATGATGAAGACCATTGTTGGCAACTTCATCTAGAATTAAAACCAGATAGATTGAAAGCCAAAGAGAAAGGAAAAACTATTGCTATAGCTAAAAAAGACTTAGGGTAAGATTCAGGAGATGAGACAAAAAATACAGCTATGTGTTTGAAAGGTCAACATGTTGAAAGCACTAGTTCCTCAAATAGTCACAACAACACTCCAAATGAAGACAAAAGGGAAGAGTTGTTCACTGTGAGAGTAATCTCAAATCATACCAAGATTAATTCACTCTTTGATAGTGGATCACAGTAAAACTTTATTTTAGAAGACTTAGTTAAAGATCTTAAACTTGAAACCGTACCACATCATAAACCTTACCCTTTGGGTTGGATAGTTAAGGATGCCAATTTACAGGTTTCAAGGAAATGCATTTTTAGATTTGCTATTACTACAAACTTTGTGGATGAAGTCAAGTTAGACGTGGTTCCACTTGACATTTTAGGAATTATCTTGGGAAGTCGATATTTGTATGACAGGAAGGAAATGTTTCATCGCTATGAGCAAAAATATCATTTGATTAAAGATGGGGTGAAGTATATTGTGAGAGCTCATCGCAAGAAACTGAACATTTCTTTAGTTAATGTAGGGAAAATGAAGAGGCTAGTGAATGCACGTCAGAACTTGACATTGTTGATGATCAAACAAAGAAATGCATTGAATAATACCTTTCATAAAGATGCTTATATTTGTAATCAGTTGTTTCAGAATTATAATAGGTTGCCTTTGAAAGAAGGTGAAAAACATTTGCATTAGCCAACATTGGTGTTGAGCGGTGTTGAAAACAAGGTGCCGGTGCAAGAAGTTGCAAAGGTCAAAGAGAAGAGGACAAAGTAGCTTCGCAAAAAAGGCATGAGTTTCACAAATGTTCATTGCTGGTTTCCAAAAGGCACATTACAATGGCGAATAAACTTGGGCAAGAGTCAACTCAAGTACAAGGCAAAAGCAGCTAAAAATCGTGATAGAGACAAAGTGCAAGGTGAGAAAGATTCCAATTTTCCTTTGTTTATTGACCAAGGTAGGAACAAGATGTTTTCTACAAATTAGATTGTTGCTCTGTGAATTCAGAAATATTGTAGCATGATGGTGTCAAAGACAGCAATAGATGGTCGTCGGAATCAAGGAAAAATAAAATCTCCAAATGATGAAATTAGGAAAGTTTCGATGGATAAAGACTAGAAGGATGAGGGAAACATCCCCTCATCAACATAATCAGTGATCAAGAGAGCTTTTGGGGTCCAATAGACTTCTAGTGGGGAGGAATGATCATGGATCAGTATTTTAGATAAAACATGAAAGTGCTCAGAATTTATTCAAACATGAATGAATGGATAGAGTTCATCTCCAGGATAATGCCACAAACAGTTCAAAAAGCTGACATCGTATGCAGAAGTTATAGCTTCTGAAAGTTTGGTAAAAAAAAGCCCCGAGGGGCTAGCCCCACCCCATGTGACCAAGTGCTCGAACCAGGAGCCAGGGGCCAACTGTTAGTGTGATTAGTGGGTCACTAATTATTTTAGCATTTAATTAATTTGTAATTAAGTTGGCGTAATTTATGGCAAAGCCACCAAATCCATAACCACTACCAAACTTGGCAGACTTAACTCACAGTTCTCCAGATTTTGTGGAGGTTTTCTAGGAAACATTATTTGAGCCATAACTTACTCAATTCTCAACCAAATTTCGAAAATGAATAGTCAATTTTTGCTAATTTTTATGCTAGAAATGCAATTGACCAGGTTACAGAGGTAGAAGATGTCATCTATAGGTATTTTTTGTCACTTGAATATTTTTGACGCCTAAGGCCACCAAGTGTTGGAGGCCACTCCTATAGCAAATGGTATATAGATTGAGTAAACAAATAGTCATTTATAATAGATTGGAATGTTTTAAACTCATTGAAATAGGTTCTAATAGCATTGGATGCATGTAACAATAATTTGAGCACTACTGAATCTAATATAAAGGCCCACACTATGAAGTTGGACCAAGGAGATGTAACCAAGGAGGGGTGAACTCCTTTAACAAAAAATTGTGTATTGAGCTCTGTTATTTGTGCTTGCTATGTTTTTATATACTGTTGTTCAACCATTTAAATTCATGCTTTTAAGTTCATGCAAAACACTAAATTTCACCAAGTTAGATGAATTAGCAATCATATGCTCATGGATTATCTCTCTATGCATAAGCAAACCAAAGAAAAGAAAATTTAATATCTGGAAATGATACTAGCACAACATTAACTATCAATAAAATTTAGATCAATTTATGGATGAGTAACTTTTAGAAGAAATTCATGAGAATGCATTTAACCGTTAGGAAGAAGATGGAGAAGTGAGTTGCCATGATAATCATAATAATTTCCATCAAACAATAGCATCTCCCATGTCCAAAAGTGACAATGATCAGAATTTTAATGTTAAAATTCATGTTTCTTCACTTGAGTATTTTGAGTATGCTCATATTTCAATTGAGGATATGCGATAAAATTGTTCTTCAAATTTCACATTTTCTAAATCTTTGTTTCAAGAAAATAATGTCCAAGAATCTGACGAAAATCAAAGTTTTGAAATTGGATGCGTGAAAAATATAAGCAGTGAAATCATTCACGAGGATAGTTACCTAGAGTTACAAGGAAATATTGAAGATAAGAAGGATGTTTTAATATCATTGGATGACACTTAAATAATTAATGATTTTAAATCCTTGGAATCGACAAACTTAGAAATTTTTAAAGGCCAAAATGATATTCTTAATGAATCACAAGAAACGTCCATCTTTTATGTTTATGATGCAGATCATGTGGACATTTTATTTGGATCTATTGAATGATGTGCAAAGTCTTACCTTGACATACATGGCACGAGAAGAGAAAAATTTACTACTTATTCATTTGAGAATGACCTTGAAATTGAAGACATAGACAAAGACAAACAAACCGTTAGAAGTGAAGTGTCTTTCTGTCCTAGCTCATAAAAAGGAGGCAATTTCTCATGTTTCCCAGGATCCTTTTGCTAGCTTGTTGTGGTCATCAGAGAAGGTTGGTTTTGTGTTATTCTCCAACATAGGGATTAGTTTCATATGGAAAATTGAGTTTTCATGTTTCAAATTTTTATTTCTGTTTGGAGGAGATGAAATCAAAGTACAATCAAGTAGCCATTTATTTTATTGGCTATATTGGAAATATGCTTTTACATGATTAAATTTATTAGCTGGATAGAGTAGGATATAGGTGCGAATAAGTTCAAGACTCTGAACATATTTTTACAAAATCTTTAATTCAGTTTCTAAAATGTGTTTTCAGATTGAAGAAATAGTTGGTTTGAGCATTCACTTACAATTTATCTTTAGTTTGGATTTTAGTTTTCCTTCTCACACTTGCAGAGAAATAACATGTTGCAATATTGGGAGTATTCAAATGGATTAGGCTACTATTCTATAGCATTTTTTGCAACCTCACAAGGAGGATTCTATCCCCATTAGATCCAATGTTAGAGCCTTATGCTATAGTAATCAAATTCAAGTTTAGTCTTTTCATCATTTTGGTCAATTTGTAAAAGTGTTGCTATGATCTCATAGAGATCAAGTCATTACTTTTTTTGAAGAGTGTGAGTTCAAGTGTTTATTTTCCATTTAAGCTAGGATATAATTGACCTTTTTAGTGATGAAAGACATCAAATCAATGATTTCATATAAAGTCTAGGTTTAGGGAGTCTAAGGTTAATGTGTCATCCAAGTCATCGATAAAGGTAATAGTTGGTTTGATTTTTCATCATTCACATAAATTAGTGGTGTCTTTCAAGTGAGTTACATACTCAAACCAGATTGTATGTCATATTCTTTTCACCACTTACAGGTATGGAAGGTGGAAGGTTGTTGCTTCGCTTCTCCATTGCATTGCGCTTGGACATTTTTAAATTTGAAAGTCATCATTGGATTCAAGAAGGTTATGGACTACATGAAAGGTTATAAAGATATGTTTTTTATTCAAAAAATCACCAAGTTCATTTTCCATCCTCTGGAAACACCATGGATGTTGGTGGGACACTTGTTGCATTTATACTACAGGGGATGTGTTGCGTTCATGCTCAGAAGGTGGTGGTTTAAATAACATAAAGAAACTAAGGGGTCTAAAAATATTGAAGAGGTTGGTGAAGATCCATAAATCATCAACAATATATTTGGATCAATTAAAGTCGAAGGAAATGCTAAATTTCATAAATGAAAAATATGTTGTGTTTCTATTGTGTTTTTTCTGAAGAAGTTTATTCTTGTGTTTTTTAGTGTTTTATAAGTGAAGTTAAAGATTAGTTTCTGAGAAAATGGACATGAAGTTTAAAAAACGAAAAGATATTTTTTATAAAAAACGAGCTAAATAACAAAAAATGCCTTCAGTTTCTTCACATGTGTCATATATTGGAAGTTTCAAATGACTCTTTACATCTAATTTTTTAGATTTCATCATTTAATTTTTTAGTCATGATCATTAGTTGCAGATTCTGAGGATATGGAGAAGACTTTTAAAAAAAAAACAGAGGCTTCTCTCAAGAAAAATATCATATACAAAAACCTCCTCACTGTTGTAACATCTATCATGATTAAAGATCTATGAACTCATATTTGACCCCTAGTTTCTAGAAATTGATCCCTATTTCCTAGCATAAATTTCTAAATCTTAATGTAACTCAGGTTTAACAATACAAAACATATGTCAGCATACCAAGGTGATTGTAAAAAGGCTTACTTGATCTGTGGAGTCACCATCTTCTGTTCGTTATCCAGTTCATTGATGTCAAGGACTTGGAAATTGGTCTCAGTCATTAATTTAGCTAACCCTTGTCCTTTTATGAGTTTTGTAGGCTTGATTTCAATGTCATACTCTAAAATGTTAGCTATCCATTTTCCCCTTTTACCTTCAATTCCCTCTTGAGTCAAAATATCTTTAACCACAACATCTGGAACATAGGCTATCACATGTGAGTACAAGATATAAACTCTGAAATCCTTGATGGCTTTTACAAGGGCATAAGCTTGCTTTTCCATGATCTGATATTTTAGGGGAGAATCTCTAAGGGCTTTGCTGAAGAAAGCAATGGGCTCCTCACACCCTTGATCATCTTTTTTCAATAAGACAGCAGCAATAGTATGCTTAGATGCAAAGGAAAAAATCATGAAGTCTCTATCAAACTTGGGGCTCGTGAGGGCTGGTGTTTTTGTTAAAGCTGTTTTGATGTCCTAAAAGGCTTGTTTAGCTTCCATCGTCCATTTGACTTTAGAATCTTTCTTCAGCATATTATTCAACAATCTTATTAGCTCGGCCAAATTGGGAATGAATCTTCCTAGGAAATTGATCTTTCCTAGGAAGGCTTGTAGCTCCTTGATGTTTCTTGGATGAGGGACTTGGAGGATAGCTTGAATTCTGTCCGGGTCAATTCTAATGCTATCTTTTGAAATTATATGACCTAAGAGTTTGCCTTCTTCTAGGCCAAACAATGATTTCTATGGGTTCAATGATATGCCATATTTTCTCCAAATCAGGAATATTTGCCTCAAATGTTCTAAATGTTCTTGGTCTCATTTTGAGAAAGCAGTGAGATCATCAAGGTATATGACTAAGAAATCATGGATCTCTTTGGCAAAGGCTATGTCCATTGCTCTTTGAAAAGTGGCCCCAGCATTTTTGAGTCCAAAAGGCATTTTCACATATTTTAAGGGTCCCCAAGGCGTTGTGAAGGCAGTTTTGTCTTGATCATCCAGGTGCACTAAAATCTGATTGAATCCTGAGAATCCATCTAGTAATGATATCGTAGTGGCTCCTACTACCCTTTGTAGGATATGATCCATTTTTGGTAAGGGGTAATGGTCTTTGAGAGAGACTTTGTTCAAATTTCTTAAGTCACCACATAGCCTTATCTCTCCCGTTTTCTTCCTAGTAGGCACTAGATTTGAAATCCATTCTGAGAACCTAATCGGTGCAATGATTCCAGCTTCATACATTCGTTTAACTTCCTTTTCAATCAAGGGTAGGAGGACAGGATTCACCCTTCTAAGCTTTTGTTTAAAAGGTTTTTGATTCTCTTTCAAAGGTATAGTGTGTTGGATGATAGAAGTATCATAGGACTTGAGGTCCTCATAACTCCAGGCAAAGACATCTTGGAATTCTTTAAACAACTCAATGTATTTTAGCTTTTGATCAGCAGGCAATGTTTTGGATAGTTTTATCATTTTGGGATTTTCTGTGGTTCCAATGTTGCAGTCCTCAATTTCTGCATTCAGTGGTTGCATCTTTGGCTTTCTAGGAATGTCATTTGAATCAAATATGTCCTCCAAAGGAGTTAAGCCCGTGGGCAGAAAATTATCCTTTAGTTCAATTACTTCAGGTTCTGCTTCAGCTATTTCATCAAGGTCTATTTGCTTCAGTTCTTGTAAATTATTGTCATCAAAAGTTGTTGGGTGCAAAATCAGATTCGTTGTTTCAGCCGATATACTTTGCTCAATTTTGTCTATTTGTTGTTGATCATCCATGGTGCTGGTATCAATGTTTATACTTGAGAATTCTTCTTTCAAAGTCAGGAAATTATTTATCTGTGCATCATTTTCAAAGACCTGCCAATTTTTGACATTATCTGGGACAACAGGTCTGTGTTTGATTTCAGCAGTGAAGTGGTGGTTGGGCTCAAATGGTAGCTTGCAAGTGTTGGCAAAAGTTGCCAAGCTATGTGCATGTAAATTGTGCTTTCTAGGAATTTTGGTGAGTTGAGATTCTGAGAAGGTGTTAAGTATTTCAATGGCTGCCCCTCTGTAATCTCTCAACCTGAGATCATTCGTAACAAAATTTCCCTTCATCTGCTGTATAATCAAATCTGAATCCCCTAGAATTGAAATCCTAGCTGCCCCAAGACTTTTCATGAGTTTGAGACCCAATAGAAGGGCCTCATATTCGGCCATATTGTTTTTACATCTGAAATTTAACCTATATGCATGACCTTCAGCATTGTCATTTTGCATGTTGTGTATGCAAACCCCTGCCCCTACTCCTAATTTGTTTATCGAGCTATCAAACTCCAAGTACCATAAGATTTCTTGGTTATGACTAGCCTTAAGAGTTTTGGAAGCTTGTTTAGTGGGCAGATTTGGCTCTTGTAACTCATATGATATGTCATTTTCCTTTATTGCATTAATCGCATCAACAATCTTTTGATCTTGGGCACTAGATTGTTCCTCTGTGCTTTCTGCTTGTGCTGTTTCTAGGAGTTTGACATCGGTTTTGGGACACATTCCAGCATTATAGAAAATGAATGAATCCTTATCGGAATGCATAGAATAGATGGGGAAGTTTTGGGGTTTTTCTTCAGTGCTAACCACATATTTCATTATTGTTTCCTGGTATAATCTCTTTGGCTGTCCAAAGACTGAAATAGTGGCGTAGGACATGTCTAGTTGCAAAGATCCTTAGAGTTTTGCACCCCAAGATCTGGACAAAAGCATACTAGACTTAGGTGGAATATCAGCTACCACCACATCCATCAATATTGTCTTGGCTGGATATTGGACCAAGGATACACAAAGATCTTTAATTAGGCCTAGACACCTGACCTGGCTAGAATCAAATGAGAACAAGTCTTTATATGGCCTTGTGATATCTAGGTCTAGTCTTTCCATCACAGATTTAGGCATTAGGTTATGGGAAGCTCTTGAATCAAACATCGCATTATGCAGCACTTTGTCATGAATGTTTAAGCTCACATAGAATGGAGGAACCCCTCCATCTACTGTTTTACCATTGACCTCAGGACCGAAAAGCAATTTTGGTTGATCATCTAGAACATTGACTGCATCCCTATTCTTTGGTATTTGTAGTGACCTATTGATTTGTTGTCTGTAAACTTCATGTTTAGCCAATTCAGAGAGAGGAATAGCTATTTTCAGCTTGCCTATTTCTGTTTCTAAGTTAAAAGGTTTCTCTATCTGAATTTTTGTATTATGGATAGGAGACTTTTCCTTTTCAACTGAATTTTCAGTGATCTTCTCTTCATCAGGAGTGTTGTTTTGAGGTACATCTAATTTGAAATTATTTTCAGGAGAACAGTTTAGATTTTCTTTTGAAGAATGGGATGTGTATGGCTGATTTTTTGAGGGCTGTAAGTCTGATATGTCTTCCACAGTGACTTCCTTTGAGTCTGAGTCTGTTTTAGTAGAGGGTTCTATTAGGGCAGCTTTATCTTTTGTTTTCTTTGGCTGCTTGGTATCCTTCAGCTTGGCAGGTTCAGGGACATCTATGGTTCTACTTCTTAATTTGTACTGTTTATGAACCTCATAGACTGCTGCATCATAGCCTTCCCTAAAATCAAATGACTCTCCGGATTTGGTTTGAAATTGATTGAAATTGTGAGCCTCTTGGTCATCTTAGATTAGAAAAATTTGTTGCTCAGTGTTTAACCCCATTCGGTTGATTTGCGTGTCCTCTATTGGCTCACTAGATGTTGAGGCTTCTGCATAGTTTTCTTGAAATGGAGGTCTGATGTTCTGGTCAGGGCCAGTCCTGCCAACATTTGGATTTTGGTTTTTTCTAAAGTTTGGGTTTCTTGCAGTGTTACTTGGTTGACCTTCCCATGATGATTTCCTTTCAATAATTTCCACCCTATCCCCAAGTCTGTCCATGCCTTTGATGATTGCATCAAGTTTTTGTTCAAATGCTGAATGCTCTTCTTTGAAACTTGTTCTTCTTTCGGCTCTTGCCCTATTTCGTTTAGCAATCAGGTTTGCCTCCACACTAACTGCTATATTCTACATGTCTCCTTAGCTTGGAGGGGCTCTTTCCCTTAGTTGATATGCCACGTCAGAATCAAATCCATCAGGGAATTTGATCAAAGTTAAATCAGGTGGAGGTCTAAGGTTTCGAGGAATAACATTATAGACATTGTTGAACCTAGCACAATAGTCTTGGACGGTTTCTTGTGGGCCTCTTTTCAAATTTTCATATTCTGTCAAGATGTGGAAAGGGTCCTTCTTCTTTTCCCATCTGTTTAGAAAAGATTGATAAAGAGATTCTGAATCAGCTATGGAATTTGCAACAAGCGCTCTAAACCAAATCCTTACATCACCCATTAGACTTTGGACAAAAATATTCATCCTCACATCATCATCATCTATTTCATAATTCTCAAAATAATCTTGCATTTTCTTAGTGTGTTGCTGGGCTGTATAGGAGCCAGTACCATCAAAATATGTGATTTTACTCTGATAATCCTGAGGCATAGCCCCTGGATTTCCAGGTAACTGTAGAGGAGCATAATTGTTTGCCATATTCATAGGTATAAATGGGACAACAGGAGGAAGTAAAACAGCTGGAACAGCAGGGACAACAATGGAAATTTTTGCAGTGGATGGGGGAGTGGAGAGGATACTTTGAGGTGTGGATGAGGAACTAGGAGAGGCTGTTGAAATGACTGTTGCTCTCCCAGGTGTAAGCTCAGGTTTTGCAGGGTTTTGTTGAAGTATATCAAGGTCTGAATCAACCAATTTTTCTATTTTTTCTTGTTTTCTAAGGGTATTAGAAATTAAGTTGGGATTTTCAAAAATAGCTAGAGGATCTGGGTCAGGGTTTGACCTGGTGTAACGAGTTTTCTTCTTTGGAGCCAGCTTCTAAATTTGTTTTTTGGTATTTTCTGGAAATGTTTTTTAAAGATCACAGTCTTTGACAATATTCTACAGGAAATTATTTGAAATATGGGAGGCCTTGGGATTTTCTTTGAATATGTTGAAACAGAGGAAACTGATTAAATCTTTGGAATAGCTATTTAGAGCCTAAAACTATACTAGAGATTAACTGAAGCAACTTTTATTTACTCCTGTCAATGCAGAGCAAAGACAGTTTCAAAGGCTACCTAGCTAACTTCAGGCTCCATTTGTAGCTTTAGAAAATAGACAGCAGTTACAAATAGACATTCAGGTCCCCAGTGGAGTCGCCAATGATGTTATCACTCAGGTTGTTCCCTGCCTCCAGGAGGGAATACGGCCGAGGTAACCACTAACCAGTCTTTTAGCTGCAGGTTCTAGCCTACCTGCAACCAGAGAGGGCTCTCTCTTTGTAATTTAGCTTTGTTTTGGAGTATTTTAGGCTAGTTATGATGCACAGAATTTGGTTTTTAGTTTGTTGGATGGTGATCTCAAATAGAGCTGGGATGCAGGTCCAAAACAGTTTATACTATTGGGCAATGGAGTCAATGATGGGGTACTGCTGAAAGTGTTTCTTGGGTAAATGGTAATGCTACAGAGCAAGATAGGCAGTTCTTAGAACAATTTTCAAATCTGGAAATTGGTGGAATGTAGGCCAGTGGATGAAGGGCAATCAAGAATCCTTGATCATGCTGGCAGAGGGAAGGTGCTTGAATATTATCTAGGAGCAATTAAGAATTCCTAAATAGTATTCAAAATGAAAGAATCAGTGTAAACATGAGCAGCTAAGAATTCATATTTATGACTAATTCTGAAGAAAACATAATTAATAGCAGAGATTGAACACAGGGTGCATTTAAACAAATCCTGGGTTATTCCTTTTCTCTGTTACTAAGACTATGAAACATATATGATATTTGCAAACACAGAAGACATAAACACAGGTTAGAGAAACTTATTGATCCATAGAAAGACACAGGAATTCTGTAGCGGTTCCCAGAACATTAAATCCACATTCAGACGGTGCAGCAATAGTGAACTTGAATGGCCATTTGTATTAGATAGTCTCAAAATTTACAGCGCAGTCTAGAGAGAAAATCACCAACCCCAAACACATATTATGGGGAGGTATTTATACAAACAGGGAGATACAAAATATCGTGAAGATAAGTTCTGAAGCCATAACTTTGTTTACCCACTCTTTAGAAGAAGTAGATGAGGGAAATAAATGCTGCAGTAAATGTGAATGTGTTGGTTGTCCAATTTGTCAGAGATATTTGACTTTCTGGACTGAGTGAGTCGGCTGGTAGCTGCGTCTTTACTCTGCGTTTGCTGCCTTGATGCCTTGTTGTGCTGTTGTGCTAGCCTTGTCATCAGTGCTCGGTTTTTCATTAATGAGCTGTATTCATAATTCAATTTCTGCTTTTTGTTGTTTTTTACCCTTTGATAGGTGGACCGTGCCTCTGTATTTGCTGACCTGTAGCTGACCAAAAGGGAAATAAAAACAAAATTACCTAAGTAGTATCTCCAGCATTCCTTGCCACCAGTCCTCTGTAGGCAACTGATGTCTTTGTATTTTTATCAGTGTTTCATCAGCTTCAATGTATCTATAAAAGTTGGGTTGGACTTCAAAAAGATGGTTTATCTCATGTTTAATGTAGAACATATTTTCTAATTTTTCATACAAACTCTGTCCAGAGGGAGGCCCTGTTTCTTCTGAGGTGCTTGAGGATGCTGTAATTTGATTGGAGGCATAATTACTTACCCTGTTGGCATACTGCTCATGTGATAGCAGTCTCCCAGCACTGGTTAATAAACTGGGTAGCCCTCTGCTCTATAATGCTACAAACTTTATTTTGAAATCATTTACCTCTGCCTGCATTTCTTAGCATTTTCTTTCTAGAGTCTGCACAAAATTGCTTACGGTCAACACATTTTTCACTAGCAAGATGGTATCTGTCCTGTTCCTAATACCTAGTGCTACCAATTGCTCTTTGGTATGAGTGTTCAAGAATTGAATCATTCTGTTGGCTTGCTCAGGCATATTTCCCAATGATGCTCTAGCCTTTTGAGTCTCGAATTGAGCTAAGCCTATCAATTCTATCTGCTCATGTATAGTCTGGATGGATTGCCATTGGTCAGTAATGGATTGGCCAATTTTGGCCCACAAAATTTTCTTGATTTCAGCTAGAGTTTTGTCTAAAGTAAGGTCCTTCTCCAGCTCCTTTATTCTTTTCTCCAAGGTTTTTACTTCCCTTGTCTTCTCAGCTACATCCATCTTTGATTTGTCATATCTTACCTCAATTTTGGCCAGATTTTCTTTGGCTTCTTTTAATTCTGCCATCTGCAGTTCCAGAGCCTTTATTTCTTTCATCATCTCCTCCATACTCAGGCTGGCCTCTTGCTCTGCTGCTGCTGTAGTTGTTGCTGAAACTGTTGCTGAAGTTGAGGCTGGAGTTGAGGTACCTGCTGCTATAGTTGGAATAGTAGGAGGGACTGTTGTGGTGACCACAGGAGGAGCAGTCTCAAGAGTTAGAGCTATTTGAGCTGGCTGAGAGGCCAACTCTCCCTGTCTTCCTTGCAGTGATGCCTCCAAGGTGCTCTCTGTTTCTATCAGTCTTTTATGCATCCTCATAAGCATACTTACTACATCCTCCTCTTCTTTTAGTTGTGCTACTTCTGTAGTTTGAGGATGAATTGTAGGTGGCAGCCTGAGTTGTTTTCTAAGGGCTGCTATGTCTTCTTCTTTCTTCTTAATCAAAGCCTACACGCCCTTGGGATCGTTGGGATCATGTCCCAGCTCCATAATGATCTCCTCCAAGGATTTGATTGTATTGTCCTTGGCCTGTGATGAAGCTTTCTCCAATTCTAATTGGGCAGAAGTGTTGTGAAGTGAATTCTACAGTCTATGTGCCAATATTGCCTTATCTTCCAAGGTGGAGTACACGATTTCTCTGGTTTGTTTGTGTAACTCAATTTGGTCCATTGGATGGATGTCTTTAGCAAGCACTTCCAGATTGGTCCTAATATAATCAGCAGCGGATTAGGGTTGCTGTACTGTAGGTCTGAAATGACTGAGGGTTATTCTCCCTTCTTGGATTTCATAGGCTGCCATTAGCCTCTGTTGATTAGTGGGAGCCATTCTTAGCAACTGGTTGTAGAGTTGGAATCTTAATGGCTCATTTCTGGCCTTGATTTCGGTGAATGCCTTCTTTATGTCAGAGCCTTGCTTGCTCTGCTGTTTGGTGGAGGTTGAGGAAACCTCCACACCTTGTTGTCTCTGTTGCTCCTGTTGAAAGGAGCTAGCTGATGTTTCCATGCTCGGAGGAATCCGCTGTTAGGTTGTTTCCTCACCTCTTTGATTGCCTACTGTCTCCTCTGTAAACTCTTCCTCAGAATAGGGGTTTAGTCTCTGCCTCTTCTCTCCTTGCTGTTTTGTGGATGCCCCTGTAGGTGTCTCTTCCTGCCTGTCCCTTGTCTTGAATCTTTCCTCATTGAGAGGAGTTTGTAGGACAGGGACCTCAGGTGCTCTTGCTTGTGTTGAAGGGGATGCCCTTGACTTTGTTCTTTGCTTGTGTATGGCCGGTCTGCCATTATCTCTTGCTGCTCTGAATGCTGCACCTGCTGCTCTGAATGCTGCACCTCTTTTCCTTTAGATGCCCCTGCAAGTGGAACACTTACTTGGGCAGGTTGTTGGGAAGTCATGGCAGATGATGTGCCTACTCCAAGGTGTCGAGGAGATGTGAAAAACACCTGTCCAAAAGATTCCATGTCAACTAATTTTTCAAGGTCTTTGATTGCTTTTTATGTTATCTCTTCTTCAGTAAGCTCTTCAACTATTGTGCCCTCTACCCACTCTTGTTGATTGGAATATTGTTCAATTTGAGGGATATAATGCACATATCTTGTAAGCTTGTGTTTGACTCTTCTAAAGCTTATGAAATGTTCAGGGTCATATGGTGCCCAAAGAAAACTTTGCTTCAACTTGAGTTTATCTCTCAGAATGGTGTCAGCGTCCTTCCATGCTTCTTCCCTTTTATTAAAGATAAAAGGGCCCAATTGGTGCCTTATCTTAAGCTGTGCCTTTTTCCTAGCACCATAGAAATGGGTTAAGTCTGAACTACTGAACTACCGGTAGTATTCCAGGGCAAAGAGTCTCATAGGGACATATTTTGGCAGTTTGAAGGGAGCCATTTGACAGCCATAGATCCTAATCACTGTATGGTTTTGGTAAAAGTACCAATCACCAATGTTGTATTCCTTTGATAGGTGCAAAATTTTCTGCATTTCAGCAGAGAGCCTGGCAGGAGGAGTTATTGACAATAAACAGGTGGCTGGATATATGAAAAGGTCAATAAATTCACAATATGTATATGGGGAGATGCCAACATGATGGAATACTGAGGTCCAAAATATTACAGACCTTCGCTCCCCCTTAGCATCCAACTTTTTAAGGGGGACTGGGAAACTATCAGGTTGATAGTACAACATCAAATGGTATATATATGCAGTGTATTTGAACACTCTCTCCCTCTCTAAGTTCATGAACTGTTCATGAATTTTGTTGGCTATGAAGGTGGCATAGTCATACTTGACAACAGGGGGCTGTCCTGGAGCAAACATGGACATCAAAGCAAAGACAGTTTCATCTACAATTTCACTTGTTCTAAATCCCAGAATGTAGGAAATCATGTCTATGAGCATTTTTCCAACTTCACTAAACTAGGCATGATGGTAGGGAATTTTGTATCTGGAGTAGCAATCTGGTGGCATAAACAACTTGGCAATTCGGTCAATTTCTGCAGAGGACAACTTGGAGGCTTGGTCCAGCAAATTTTTTATGGTGAGAGCGACTAAAGGCTGAGCTGGCTTGAAGTGCTGCATCTCATTTATAGACTGAGGGGTAATGTAAAAGAGGACATTTCCAGCAGGGTCCGTCACTACCCTTTGAGAAGGCTCATAATTAGCACAACATTGATGGATGAGGTCAGGGAAGACATTGACTGAAGGCAGGTAGTATATAGGCATGTTGGACTCCCAGATTCTGAATATGTTAGTGTTGTTTTTATGACTATTCCTTATCTCACAAAAAGCTTGTAGGTGAGGCTTTTGACCCTCCATGTCATCAATCTGGAAATCCCTATCAGCTAGAGGTAACCACTCCAGCTGCTTATGAGGTGCATTCAAGGGTGCAATGTTTAGGGCTACTGGAGCCTCCATGGTTTACTGTGCTTATAATTGGATTTGAGTCTATGTCTCAACAGAAAACAGGGTTCTGACAGAGGGCTTTTTAGCAAGAAATTTGCAGTTTGAGTTCTGTGCGAAGGTGGCCTTACTAAGTGGAACTCAAAGGGAATATAGAGTCTGCAGGACTCTTCAACAAGGAAGCTTAAAAACAGTGGAAAGAGCACGGATTTTATAGGTGTTTTTGGGTAGTTTTACAGGCGAAGAGGAGCTCGATTTCAAGCTTTAATGGACAATTTATCAGAGGGTCATAGAATTGACAGGTTTTAGTCGAAAATATGGTTACATAGTGAGGCAGAGCGCAGGACCCTACGGGCGATAGTGTCTTTGAGTTAAATTTAGCTATCTTGGTGATCTTTTATAGAGAAATTATGAAAAAACAGGGTTTATGGCAATTCACGGGTAAATACCTGTTTATTTGAGACTTTGCGGTGAAATGCAGTTGCAGGTAGGGCCGAGGAGGTTGGGTTTGCAGGTTGAACATGCCTAGGTGGTAGACTGGGACGTTAATGGTGAATTCGATGTATTTCTCATGCACAGACTTCACTATTGGTTGCATAGAAAATAAACAAAAACATCACTTTCGTGAGTTTTAACGAAAATTTGTGTTTTTTCGGACCTTTTGGCGCTTTTTGTGCTGACGTCAGCATGACGTCACCTTGTCCTGTAGCATGGTATGGAGGGTGACCTGGCAACTAATGTGGATGGGTGACGGGGCAGACACGGTGGAGGATATAGTGACAGGGGTGCTGACGCAGACGCATATGTGGGGATGACGTGCGCGGAGGGGAGAATAGGCGGTAAATGGTTTTCATCGGACCGCTTTTGGTACAAGAGTGGTTTCTGTCAGAGCGGGCTCGATGCAATAGAAATGGGCCACGCATCCCGATGTATGACGGCAAAACCGCTTTCCATCAGGAGGTAACTTTCATACAGCGGGGAGGCTCCGATATCAGCATGGGCCGTTGGATCTGCAGCGCCGGATCGGAGGGTTGACGGGAAGGGTAGGTGACAGTACGATATGGCACGGGGACCTGCCCATATTTTAATATTTTATAATGTTGCGTGGGTTTAAAACTTTGGATTTATGGGTTTTTTGTGGTTATGTGGGCATGTATGGTTATTAGTTTAACCAAATATTAAACTAACCCCAAGGTATTTACATGCGCAACAAAGTTTTAATGCATGGCATGGGTGGGAGAATTTAGCGTGGTTACTTATTCAACGGGAGGTTAAATAAACCCCAAGGTTTATGAACGTGGAAGGGTTCTTATTAAAGTCCCAAATGGACTTAATAATTCCTGAAACTGTTAATATGGCTATAGGTGCCATGGGGGGAATATTAAATACTTTTTGGGTTTTTATATAGCTTTTGTAAAATAGCGGGTGGGGAAATAATTAAAGGAGCTATACAATAAGTTAGGATGTTAATATGAATGTATGGAATGAAACAGCATGAATAAATGCTAAGTTTATAGAGGGAAAACTTAGGCATAGGGAAATGAAAGGAGTATGGAATGATGATTTTTTACACAAGAAATGTGGCTTGTTTTGACTAAGTAAATTCAGAGTTTAGCTTAGCATTTCTCATAAAATGAAGTGAAATAGGACTATTGGGCAGATCCCAAGGTCCTTGAGGGGATGTTAGCAAATGATTTCTGGGGGAATGATAGGGGAATTAGTCATGCTTCCATTGTTCCGCAACCAAACAACTGCCATGGTACCAATGTCATTGATGAGATGAGTCCTTCTTGACAAGGCAAAAAGATCACAAACTTGTTTCTGCAACCTCAAACTACCTACGCAACCTAATACACCTAACATTTTTTCTTCCTTTTGATTGGGTGCATTTGGAATAGCAAACGCTGATTTTCCTCTTTTCTTTTGACTGCCCTCCTATCTAAGTCTACCCTTATCTCTTCCAAGGGCCTAGATTAACCAGTTGGGCTCCTTATTTTCTCTACCTATCTACTCATTTGCCAAGCTTCAACTGTTTGGACAGATATTCATTCTCTATTCTACAATAGTAAATTTAAATATGGAGTGGTCCAGATTGAACTGTTGGGCCCTCCATTAGGTGTGATGAAACAGTGTTTGCACCTTGTGAACTTACTTTGCACAAATAAAATAGTAGTGGCATTTTGACTAGCCACTTTCCTGGTCTTTCTTTGGGGTTCATTTTCTTTTTCTTTTGTTGACCAATTCACTCTTCTTGCCCTTTGATTTTTCTTTTAGGGCATACACTCTTTACATTTTTTAATTTTCTTTATCTACATACAAAATATGGAACCTTTGCAGCATGGAAAGGATGATCATATTTGGCACTTCCATAGTCAATCATGAGAAATGATACCTATTGGTATAGGAACCTAACATATTTAAAAAAATGTTGTAGCAGGGCGAGCTACCACCGGCGGACCCGACCCCTCCCCAGTAGAATTGCCTATTAATATTTCATGGGCAACAGCGTTTGAACCCACCTGACCGGAATGGTCGACCCGCCTCTTGGGCACCCACACCACCACCATGTAACAATCACACCAACAGTTACAACAAACGTTTAAAACAATACAGGGCCATGTTAAAACTTAACCATATATAACCAAATAGTTATCAAATAACCACTAGCAACATTTGATAAAACTTAAATGATATGTATAGTGTGTCTGAGACTTGAGCCTTGTCCGCCCCCAAAACAACTCACTCTAATTAGCCATGGGGCCAACAACCATGTTTTGTTTCATCCACCGATGTTTTCATATATAAACCATGTTTTCATTTCTCATTCAACGGAGGGGAACCAAACTGAGGGAATGAACCAGTGAACAAAGATTTGGTGGAACTGTGAGTTGTGGAATTTTGACAGGTGGAACCATGCCTTGCCCAAATGTAGGAGTGGAACCCTGAACTTGGAGATTTTTCCCCGGAGGTAAAAATTCTTTTTATCAGAATGTAATCAAGTTTACAGTCATTTTTCTCATAATTTCGCAGGAAACGCGATGGTAAGGTTAGATTCATCTTTTGAGCAGCAGATATGAAGATTCCAAGTAGAGGAGAATCTTCAGGGAACCTTCCAAATTCCTTGGAGGTTGAAATTCATCAGAGTCAAAATGCAACCAACTTTATACACATTCTTCTTAGAATTTCACAAGGATCTCAATGGAAAGATCAAAATTTTGATCTGAGCAGCAGATTCTCAGGTCACCTGGAGGAGGGAATCTTTGAGGAATCTAGGAGGAATATAAAAGATCCCTGTAGCCCTAGATTTTCACTTTATCAAAATTTGGAAATTTGATAGTCAATTTCACACTATTCGATGCCACAAATCTAATGGTGTAATCATATTTTCCATTTGATCATTCCGTTTTTCGGCCACTTTTCAAAGTGGAGTGTAGGTGTCAACATTCAATGTGCGAGCAGTCATTTCCATTATATTCGACACCACGAGATTGATGGTACAACCATATCCAGTAGTTTGTCATCCTCTTGTTCAGATAACTTCTTGAGGTGAGGTATATGCAGTGTGATCACATACTTCTTTGTCTCTTTGCTTGAGATGCATTGTGTTGTATAGATCCTTGTTTGATGTTTGATGTGGGATCTTGTTTTGTTCTTGATGCGAGATGTACTTATTGTCATGTTTTGATTGAGATCCCCTTATCGCCATGTTGACGGGTACTCATGTGTCACCATGTTGGCAAGATGCTCATTATTATCATACATGAAATTATGTCATGTTGATAGGAGGTCTGTTGTGAATGAGAGTTCCTGCAACAGAACATCTCGTGGAGCCACTGCTACATGAGGGCATATTCCTTGCATGATAGAGAAAACACATTCATGTACTTCATCACTATTTCCAGCACTTTATGCAATGGCCTACACCATCCTGACATTGGGCTCGGAGATGTAGTCCACACTAGACGAAGTCCGTTATCAATGTATTTTGTATTATGTTTATGATTCTTGTCATGTTCCCTCTTCTTTACAACATGCATATATGTTACTTTAAGCTCTTTTAAATGCAATTTTAACAACACCATGGATGTAAAATATCTTGGTTATTTCTGAGAGCTGAGTCAACTCAAATCATAACCCCACCACTTCAAATAGCCAACCTTCCATCTTCTTTGGTGGTTGTGAATTGGAGGACCCCTTAGGCGAACAACCAGATATTTTTGAAGAGCTTGTAGGGGAAGAAGAAGAAGGAGAACCCATTCCAACTGACCTAATGGTTGAAAACAGAAATGACATAGGAGATAGAGAAAGAATTGAGGTTTCTTTTCCCATTAGAGAAACCAATGGGGATGCAAAGATGAAAAACATAAGCCCCTCTACTCTCCCTCACTTCCATGGTTTGACCTCAAAAGATCTAGATACTTTCTTGTTTGAGTTCTCTGTCATATGCAGAACTTATGATTACACCATTGATCATCAGAAGTTGAAATTATTCCCATCCACTCTCAAGGATGTAGCTATGTGCTGGTTCATGGGTTTACCTGGGGATAACATCACCACTTGGGCTCAGATGCAGTAATATTTCAACAACAAGTATAGGGACTACTCCATGTTGAAAGACACTAATGAGTAAATTTTTAGAATGACCTTGGGGCATGATGAATCCTTAGAATATTATTAGGAAAGATTTCAGCTTAGCTACAAAAGGGCTAGGTGCACACTTGATCCTAAGTCATTGAAGCTAGTCCTACACAGGGGGGTCAAGGAAGATCTTATGGATACCCTAAACCTGCTATTAGAAGGGAACATTTACCATATACCTTATGAATATATTAAGACTGTATTTAAGAATCATTCTAGGGTAGCTAGGAGAAACGGTAGGGGTAGTCAAATATGTAGGTTTTAAACCTGTAAAGAAATTACCTGCATACAAAGTATAAAACACATAAAATAAACAATGTGAGAGCATAACATATAAAACACATATACATAGATATTTTCCCCTGGATCCCAAAACCGGGACTACCAGATTGATTTTTCATTATGTTCCTTTCCATGTTACAATACATGTTTATACATTCCGACGCATCCAATACCATGGACCAAAAAACCATCGTGTCCAAAACCATGTGGGAAAACCATGCAGAAAACCATAGGTTCATTCACCCCACCTAATATAGGGTCCAAAAGAAATTTCCCCGGGGCAGTGCCCCGGACCTCGTAGAGGGGGGCTACTTTACCACTTTAAAACACTGGATGGGGGGGCTACTGCCCCCCCTGTGACCCCCCTGCTGCACAATCGGTGCAACGAAGGTGGGGCTTCGTCCCCCCTCTGACCCCCAGGTTAACTAGGACAGCTAGTCGTGAAAAGAATATAACACAACCCAAAATTCTCCCACTTGTTTCTTTTCTTTCCATAGGGTGCCACCGGAGAGCTTAGTAATTTATCCAACCCTGTAAAGCCCATTATTTCTCTACACCAAGAGAACTTCTTAGTGCTCACAGATTTTGTCAATGCATCTGCAGTATTCTTCAAAGTGTCCACCTTTACCAATAACACATTTTTGTCTTCTATCATATCCCTCACAAAGTGATATTGAACATGAATGTTCGTTGTCTTTGAATGGTAAGTAGGGTTCGTTGCTAAGAAAATTGCACTTTGGTTGTCATAGTCTATCCTTATAGCTCCATATACTAACCCCATACTTGAACACAATCTCTGCAACCAAACTGCTTCCTTTCTTGCATGAGTGGCTACCATGTATTCTGCCTCTATAGTTGATAGCTCCACTACAGATTGTTTCTTACTCATCAAACTGACTGCACCTCCAAATAGGTTAAACACATACCCACTTGTAGATCTTCTCTGATCCATATCTCCAACCCAGTCTGCATCAACAAAGCCACGAATATCCAAAACATTGTCCAATCTTGGTCTTCCTTGGTAGAACAAACCATAATCACTAGTGCCATGCAAATACCTAAAAACTCACTTCATTGTTGTCCAATGCTCCTTCCCTGGTTTTGACATAAACCTGCTCAATACTCCCACTACATGTGCAATGTCTGGTCTAGTACAGACCATCGCATACATCAAGCTACCGAATGCACTTGCATATGGAACATGGGGCATGTCCTCCTCTCTTCTTGTGTTTTGGGACACTGTTTAGCAGATAAATTTACACCTATAGGAATATGAACCTTCACCGGTTTACTATCCTACATATTAAATCTCTCCAATATTGTCTCGAAATACTTCCCCTCGTTTAACCAGAGCTTCCTCTTTGCCTGAGCTCTTTTAATTTCCATGCCCAAAATATAGTTTGCAGCACCAAGAGCTTTCATGTCAAATTTGGAGGACAATTGGGTCTTCAAATCCTCGATAAATTCTTTGTCATTTCCAACCAGCAACATGTCATCCACATACAAGAATAGATAAATAACATGGTCACCAATTAATTTAAAATGCACACAATGATTTACTTTGCTTCTAGTGAAGCCAAGACCCCCTATAAATGTATCAAATTTCTGATACCACATCCTTGGTGACTATTTTTGCCCATACAGAGACTTCTTTAACTTGCATACCAGTTCTTTCTTACCCTTCACCATAAAGCCTTCAGGTTGCTTCATGTAGATCTCCTCTTCCAAATCCCCATGAATAAATGTTGTCTTCACATCCATCTGTTCTACCTCAAACTCAAAAGCACCAGCAACAGATGAAAGTAATCTAATAGAAGCTACCAGGGCAAGAGGAGAAAAAATATCACCAAAATCAATTCCTGGAACCTAGGAATAACCTTTTGCTACCAACCGAGCTTTGTATTTCTCCACCTTTCCTTCTTCATTTGTCTTCTTCTTGAACACCCATTTACTTCCAATGGGTTTCCTTCTACCCAACAACTCCACCAGATCCCAAGCCTCATTTTTGTGCAAAGATGCCATTTCATCAACCATAGCCTCTTTCCAGAGTTTTCCATCCTCTGAATCTATTGCTTCCTTCACAGTTCTGGGATCATCATCAGTAATAAATAAATCAAAATTTGAACAAAAATTAGATGTACTATACCTTTCTAGCTTCCTTCTTTCTCGAATTTATATTCTCAGACCCGAAGTTTGTGGCTCTTCATCTTCTATTTCCTCTTCTGCTGTAGAGTTTGATTGCTCCTCCTTAAGATCAAACTCTATCTTCTCAAGTTCCTTTGGTTGGACTTCATGTTTAATAACATATTTCACATCTCTGAACACCACATCTCGGCTATACACATCCTTCCTTGTTACTGGGTTCCAAAGCTTATAACCCTTTAAACCATACTTATACCCAATGAAGATGCACTTTTCATATTTACTATCCAACTTGGTTCTTTTCTCCTTTAGAACAAGTACATATGCATCACATCCAAATACCCTCAGATGTGAAAGAGAGGGTTCCTTACTAGTCCATACCTCTTGTGGAGTCTCATTCTTCAATGCTGATGAAGGTGATCTATTGACCAAGTAACAAGTTATCTCCATCGCCTCTACCTAGAATTCCTGTCCTAACCTGGCATTACTGAGCATGCTTCTTACCCTTTACATCAACATCTTGATCATTCTTTCTGCAACTCCATTTTTCTCAGGTGTTTATGGATTAGTCTTTTGCCATGCTATACCACACTTCTTACAAAATACTTCAAATTCCTTGTTGTAAAATTCTCCATCGTTATCTGTCCTCAGCATGTTTATCTTCTTCCCTCTCTAGTTTTCCACCAAAGCCTTAAATTAGTTAAACCTGTCAAAGACTTTAGATTTCTTCTTGAGGAAATATATCCATGTATTCCTTGAGAAGTCATCTATAAATGATACACTTACCCAATGATGGAACCTTCACAGGTCCAAACACATCATTGTGCACATGTTCGAATATATGTTTCACCCTCTTACCACTAGAGGGGAAACTCACCCAATTCTGCTTCCGATATACACAATTTTCACAGAAATAAAAATCCAGAGAGCTATTAGTCATACCTTCTACCATACATTTACCATGAATTATTCGAAGGCCCTTCTCTCCAATATGTCCAAGCCTTTGATGCCATAGCATGGTCTTTTCTCTAGAGACCAGTATATTTTCTACTCCACTTTCAGGATACACAGAACTATTGCACATGTCAATAACAGTGCTTCCTTGTAGCTTGTACAGAGTTCCAATCCAAACTCCCTGCATCAATACTAGTGCTCCTCGTACCATCTTGCAGGTATCTTGCTCGAACACTGTTTTTACACTTGCATAATCTAACTTGCTTACAAAAATAAGATTTTTGGCCAATGCAGGAATATACAAAACACCCGAAAGTGTTCTAACCCTTGCACCTTGCAACTTAAACTTTACTTTTCTGCGAACAACAATTCTAGCCTTCCTATCATCCCCTAAGAAGACATCACCACCATCGCATTTCTCATACTAGCAGAACCACTCTCTATGGAGAGTGAAGTGAAAGGATGCACCTGAATCAATCAACCATGCCTTATGATCTACATGTGTACTTGAAGAAGCCAAGCACACATCCCCACCTTCATCTGAAGTTGTTTTCACCTCTGCATAAGGAGCATCATCAGATCCATTTCCTTTCTTTGGAGCTTTAGATTTACAGTCCCTTTTGTAGTTCCCTTCCTTTTCGCATTTCCAACACACCATCTTTATAGGTTTTCCTGGAGATTTAGATCTCCCACTTGATGAATTATTTTTGCTTCTATTCTGGGACCATCCTCATATAGATAAGGCATCACCATTTTGGATCTCCATATTTTTCCGTTTCATCTCCTGCGTCAACAAGGATGAGACTATTTCATCAAATTGCAAGGCAGTTGCATTGCTACATATTACAATAAGTAGACTATCCCACGAATCTGGTAGAGAACACAACAAATTGATGTACTTATCTTCATCTGAAATTTTAATATCAACAGATAATAACTGACTCACCACTATATTAAATGCGTTCAGATGCCCTGTCACCGAGTCTCCATCTCTCATCCTCGAGTTATACAACTTTTTCCATAGGAACAGTTTATTCACCAGAGACTTAGATTGTACAAAGTCTCCAACTTGTCCCACAAAACCTTTTCCATTGCTTCCCCTGATACATTCAACAATACTAAATCTGAGACACACAATCGTATTGTGCTCTTTGCCTTCCAATCCAAATTCTTCCATTCTTCATCAGACACTCTCGTTGGTTTAGTACCTGGAGCTACCGTGATCCACTAATCTTTATCTACCAACAGATCCTCCATCTTGAGTTTCCATAACTCAAAACTCTTACCATTAAATTTCTTGATCTCTATCTTTCCACTGCTCGCCGTCTTCTTTCACCACCGGAATCGATCCCATAGATCTCCCATTAAATAGGGTCTACCACAGGCCCGAGCGAAACCCCTCAACAAAAAAGGAATCCCTTGAAGCCAAAACAACTCTGATACGAAATGTAGGTTTTAATCCTATACAGAAATTACCTGCATACAAATTCTAAAACATATAAAATAAACAGTGCAAGAGCATAACACGTAAAACACATATACACAGATATTTTTCCCTGGATCCCAAAACCGAGACTACCAGATTGATTTTTCATTATGTTCCTTTGAATGTTACAATACATATTTGTACATGTCAAAGCATCCAATACCATGGACCAAAAAGCCATCGCGTCCAAAACTATGTGTGAAAACCATGCACAAAGTCATAGGTTGGTTCGCCCCACCTAATATAGTGTCCAAAAAAAAATTCCAGGGGCGCTGCGCCAGACCCCATAGAGGGGGGCTACCTAAACCCCTCAAACCCCCTATGACCCCCCCCCCGTTGCACAATTGGTGCAATGAAAGGGCTAACCCCCTAGTTAATTAGGGAGGCTAATTGTGGAAAGAATATAACACAACCCAACAAAATAGTGGCGAGCTCATCCTCTTCCACCACATCTATAAAAGGTGCAATTGGAAATATGTTAGAAGATTTTAAGAGTGAAATGTTGCAAACCCTTTCCCTACAAATGGACACTATGCAAATCAAGAGGAAGCAGGGAGAGCATTGGCCATCTTCTGCCCCAGATGCATGAGGAGGCACCCTAGGAATGAATGTCCATTAAACCTTATATAAATTTTCTCGATCTGTGAAGAAAACCACTCGACAGACAAGTGCCCTTCTCTGCCTGGACTAAAAGTTGTGTATCAGGGAACTGAAGAGGTGAATGAACAACTCTGATACATAAATCAAAGAAGGCCTCATGGGCATCGACTACTGTACCTACTCTCAAAAAACTTTAAATCATAATTCAAAAATAAATATTAGTTACTATGGTTAATATTAATAGTTGATGAAAGAATAAAAATTAAATGAGTATGATATAATCAAAAATAAAAATTTGTGTATTATAAATAATCTCCACATTAAATAGTTAATTACTTATCACTTTTCTTATTAGACCTTTCCCCAAGAGGTGTTTCCCTTCAATTTTTGTTTATGGAGTTCACATCCATATTTTCTTCTAATTCATGAAGCTACTCACTAATGTAAATCATGGATTCAGATACTGTATATCCTTCCATCGTAGAACCCTCAGGACATGGTCTTTATCTAACCAAAGCCTCATATGATTTCAAGTGCCTCTCCACCATCCATGTTGACCTTGTGTGTACATGAACACATAACTCAATCTCATGAGCTTGGTGTATGTGATAGTGATATTGTGCATTGAAAAATGTCGAAGGTAGATAATTTTTTCATTTCACACATTAGCAAAGGAGTTTCTCTCTTCCAATACTTTATATATTCTTTATCAATTTATTTCAATGAAAACCATCTATAGATGATGCAAGAAAATAACATTCATAAAAAACAATAGTACATTACACTCCAAGTAAAACATGTGTGATTAAGTTGAACAAGAAATTGAAAAAAAAAATTGCATATAAATTGCTACTTACCTCGTGTATTTTCCAAGATCATATATAATTTGTTTCAAGTTATTGTGGAAGTTGTCTCGGAGATATATAGGTACAACATACTAAAACAATAAAAATGAATCATTATTTGTCTAATCCAAAGTAGAAAATAAAATATGAACATGTATACCAATACAACAATATATCTAACAAAATAATTACCTTGATGAAGGTATTCCAATCATGTGTTTTTACCCCACAAAACAACTAATCTTAGGTCTTCATAGTAGGGAAACCTCAAGAATTGAAAGTGATAACTTTTCATTCCCCGTAGAAGCCTACTATTAATACCTTTACAACATTGACCATGATCAAGCATAAAATAAATCATAGCAATAATTATCAAATATAGTAATAAAATATATATAATTAAAAATTCAAAACATTACATATATCATACATAAACAAATTGTATAAATTGATGACTTTTGTTATATTCCAACATCCATAGTTTAGGTGTCATTCTTTGTGGTTTTAATCCATTCTCTTCTTTCCTATTGAAAAGATGTTTTTTAGTAGTGTGATACGTGTGGTTCCTACAAAGGAAGTGATTATACTCACCAAACACCTCCTTTCCTAAACCTTTTGAATCACGATACTTCAACTGAGGGCCACAAATTGGACATGCAAATTTACCCTTTATATGAAAACCTATAAGAAATGGATTAATGTCAATTATATCAAGGGATTATTTAAGAATATGCATGATGCATTCAAATAATTATATACTTTTAAGGTGTGACATTGGAATGTTACAGAAAAAAAAGATGTGCTAGTCTTGGGACATCATGAACTATCCATATAAGTATTCCATGGAATTTAAATTGCCTCTCCATTATTGGTTTATAGCTTTCATATATAGCCATGTCAACCCATAACTTTAGTAAATTGTTTATAAGAGGCTTGATATATACATTCACGTATTTATCTTGGTACTTATTAGTTGTTTGAAATTACGCTTAATTACCACCATGATATATCTATATATATATATATATATATATATATATATATATATATATATAGATATATATATATATATATATATATATATATATATATATATATATATATATATATATATATATCAAGAGAGAGAGAGAGAGAGAGAGAGAGAGATAAGTAAATAAACAAATATAAAATATTATTAAACAAACAAGACAAATGAAAAGTTTTAATTCCAAAAAATAATGTAAAAAAGTACTTATAAATATCATTGTCAACATTATATGCATCCTCTTCATTGAAATCCAAGTAGGAAGGTTATTGTTGATAATAAAAATTGCCCACATTCAGTAAATAGGTTTGAGCTATCTGAATGGGTTAATATCGTTAACTACCAATGAAAGCCTAACATTATGAGGTTCTTCTTTAAACAACGTCTCCTTTTTCTCAATTTTGCTAAATGCATAACCATTTTTAGGCACTCAAAGAACACCATCTACTCTTATATTCCATGCACGTGAATCCATAAATTGTTCCATGCTTTCACACTTGAATAATCATTTCAAATGTGGGATTATGGGAATATGACAAAGAATCTTTTGAGACACATTTTTTGTTATTTCATTGGTTCGATATCTACTTCTCTGACATTGCAAGAAATTTGTTTATGATGCATGGTGTCCTTAATATATAATATGATCATCAAGACATTCATATATGACTGCATACTCCTTTCCAATTTCTTCCATAATGGAATATAAATCTTAGTATGTCTGACGTAAACTATTTTATGATGGTAACAAAATTTCACCTAAAAATATTCAACATAATAATCGCTACTTAATGTAAAGTATATTTATCATAGATTTTCCATTCTTATTTTACACTTTTATTAACAAAAATAAAGGAAAAAAAACAACATTTATGTAAAATATGTGATGAAACATATTACATATTGTAGGATATGTGGCCTTCAAGTGTTTGAAAAACAACGAAACCTTTATGTTCACCTACAATAATGTGGCAAAGAGAATATTTCCTCTTTATCCTACATAAATTGGTGTCATTTCCTTTTCTATAAATGTTCATCAAGAATATTATCATCGTTATCCTCATCTTGTTTATTGGCTGGTTGAGCGAACAACTCTTGGATCAATTCCTTTGTCCCATGATCTTGAACTATATTATTATTGTCATGTACTTCCATAGCATCAATAACTCGATCTTGAATATTTGTTTCATGTTCCTTAGATTGTACAACATCATTTCTACTACTACTTGGGGCATTCAAGGAGCGGTTAGGGGGTAAGATTGACTTTATAATTACAATCAATCATGCAAAATTAGTTTGCATAACAAATATTATAAAAATAATTTTTTTTTACAAATAAAATTAATATAAACATAGGAAGTAATTAATATATAACTGACCAAAGCATGATATTCCTTCAATCCCCCTTTAATGTGTCCATGTCTCCTACAATATCTTTTAGCTTTTTCTTTTAAAACTCTTATGTGATGTAAGTTCCCACATTCAACACAAGGGAAATGACATCTCCCATCATCCCCTTGATTTTTCCCTATTAATATTTGTTGAAATTTTTCTCCACAAAGAAATTATGTGATGATTATGTTCTAAAATTTAGTTTCATAATAGATCTATTATATTTTATAATGCAATATATATATATATATATATATATATAGATATATATATGTTAGGCCCCTATACTACTAGTGTAACCCCTTATTGTTATTAGTACAACCCACTTATTATATTGATGTACCCATGTAGTGCCCACTATTGTTATTATTGTGCCCTTACATTATTATTGTTATGTCGGCTCTGATTATGTTATGACCCCTTAGACTCCTATATATAGAAAGGAGGTCTTTTCATTTGTATCATCCAATAATTGTTCATTTATGTAATGTAAAGGAGGTTGCCCCCTCGAAGAGGCTGAATTCTAAGGCGTTGATCTATCTTTTCTATCTTTTCTTGAGCTAGTTTCATAACATTTGTATTAGAGCTTTGGATTCTAGGGTTTTGCTGCTCCAAACAGGTCATCGTGGCATTTTTGCTATAAATTGTTTTCTGTGACGTTTCAAAAGTCGCAAAAAAACCCCATTTGAGAAGAAATCGCGCTGAACCCTGGGTCCGAATGTCAGAGCTTTTCGCGCGATATTTTCGGAGATATGATCTTAGGAAGTTGGTCTTTTTGCAGACTCCTGAATTACACTCAAAACATGTGACCTGGGGAAAATCGTCATAACTTTCTTTCTGAGCATCGGATTGAAATTTCGTAAGAAGGTATAGAAAGAGGACGGACTGTAGTTTTCTTTTATATATTTTGTAGAGTCAAAGGTTGAAATAGTGACATGTGGCACTTCATACAAGTTCGCTCTACTGAACTAGTCTATAATCAGGTCACTGCGGGAGATTGTGCATAACTCTTTTCTGGAGAATCCAATTTGGATCAGATTGGTGGCATTGGAAAGGGGACACAGAGAGATACTATAGGTAGCAATTTCAGAACTTAAATATCTGCAAGTACAGAGTTACAGTCGTTTCAATTTCGAGGTCCTAAAATCAAGAAAAAGCAAGATGAGGAAGTTTGATGGCAAGGATCCGGTAAATTGGATACTTCAGATGGAGCAGTATTTTGATCTACATGGTGTACCATTGTTACAAAAGGTATGTATTGCATCTTCATATTTAGAACCAGATCAATTTTTATGGTATAAAGGGCTTTGTTCTCGTAAAAAACTTGTTACGTGGTCAATTCTCACAGAGGAAATGATAGCACATTATGAGGATACAAAGAGCAACACCTTCTTTAAAGCAACACCACAACAATTGGAAAGAGTAAAAGGGCTTTGTGACATATTTGAAAGTAAAATTATGGCAACAAGGAAGTCTACCCCTCACAACTATAAAGATGGACATGTTGTTCCTCCTAGCCTTCCACAACCTACAAGGGTTACACCACAACAATTGGGAGAAAAAAGAGAAAAAGGGCTTTGTTACAATTGTGATAGCAAATGCACTAAAGGTCATAAGTGTGCTGAGAAGAAATTATTTTACATAGAGTATGAAGAGGAGGAAGAAAAGGATCAAGAAACATCAAAAGAAGGGGATATATGCCAGGACCCGACCCGAGAGAAAGAAGAAATGAATCAGAACATATCTTGTAAACTATTGGAAAGAATGACCACTCCTCAAACTCTCAAGATAGAAGGAAATATCAAGAAGAAAAAGGTGCAAGAAGTGAAAGATCACATCAAGAAAGAAGAAATGAATCCAACCATATCTTGTAATTCACTGGTCGGAATTACCACTCCTCAAACTAGCAAGACAGAAGGACATATCAAGAAGAAAAATGTTCAAGAAGTGAAAGATCACATCGAGCGTCAAGAAATGAATCCGACCATATCTTGTAAAGGATTGGAAGAAATTACCACTCCTCAAACTCTAAATATAGAAGGACATATCAAGAAGAAAAAGGTTCAAGCAGTGAAAGATCACATCGAGCATCAACAACAAGTTCTCCAACTTTTAAAGGATAGCGCCACTTCGGTGCAAAATCAAATGAAACAACAAGTAGATCAACATCATAGTGAAAAATGTTTTGATGTAGGGGATTGGGTATTTTTACTGCTACATCTAAAGAAAGCTATTTATGAGAAGGAAATGTTGGCAATACTGCATGCACTTAAAAAATGGCGACCTTACCGAATGGGAAGACTCTTCAAGGATGAGGATGTGGAAGCATTGTTTTGTGCTATTTCTATTATCCAACCAGATTAGATAAATGAAGCAAGGGATGAATGGAAGAAGGACAAAGAAGTATGGCCACTTATTCAAAAGTTGCAAAAGATCCCAATTCAAACAATATTGCCAGATATTGAAAAGGAAGGAAAAATCATATTGGAACCTGGAGCAGTCACAGAAACAAGAACCCGACAGCTACGAAATCGATCAATTTCAGAGTATATCATCAAGTGGAAGAACTTACCCGCTGAATATTCCACATGGGAGAACAAGAATTTTATACAGAAGCATCAAGAACTACTCAAGCATTGAGGACAACGCTTTTTGAAGGAGAGGGACATGTTAGGCCCCTATACTACTAGTGTAACCCCTTATTGTTATTAGTACAACCCACTTATTATATTGATGTACCCATGTAGTGCCCATATTGTTACTAATGTGCCCCATAGAAGCCCACTATTGTTATTATTGTGCCAACACGAGATTATTATATATATATATATATATATAGAGATATATATATATATATATATATCACTTGACAAAGAGACCTTATAACCTTTTAGAAACATTGTAGTTATAGCCAAAATGTCACATCTCTTAAAAGAAATATATTTATAAATGTACTTACCATCAAAATTCCAACGATAGTTGACCAATTCAAACCAATTCAAAGTTTGAGTAGTCAAAAAGTGATATACCATTCCATTCATAGCTCAACAGATAAGAAAAAAGACCTTTTGTTCATATTCAAATCACGTTCAAATAAATTTTCCCTTACAAATATGGAGAATATCATTGTAATTATGACGATGTGAAGATATGTCATCAGAATAGTGATGAATTAGAGTTGATTAAAAAGAATTGACATTAATTCTTATAATTTTCGCTGTCACAACCAATTTCAGTCGTACCATCATGAAATTTCATCAAAATATATATATACACATGCTACTTAGTAGAAAACATTCTTTCCTTTCTCTCCCAAGTTTTTACGGGATTTAAACCATGCCATTGATTGTGTCCATTACACGTGCATAATCATACAAAGGAATATAAATATAAATAAGGGAAAGCATTCTTCCCTTGAGAAATTCACATAGCACAAAGCCTATTAATACCATTCGTTTTAATGAAATACATTAACCAAACCACAAAGGTTCACTTATTTCAAATACTCAGGACTTGAGAAATAAGTTGAGCTCAAAGATGAACACAAAATTTATCAACGTCCCATAAAACCTGTAACCTGTAGAAGTTAACCTACTCCTCAAAATCAATAAGGAAATAAAAAATTTTAGCATCAATTTATGCATGAAATGCATAGTGAAAAACTATACCACAAATTACATGCATATAAGGCTAGTTAAGCACCTATGTTATAAAGCAATTTTGGAAACTAAGATTATGACTTCAACTCTCTACCCAACCTTAGATTGTCTTGCACTACATACTATCTTGCAGCCAATCATCCTTGAGCCAAATTTCATAGCTTGACGTATAGTTCTAGATAATTCCTATCCCCCAATTTTTAGGATTTTTTAAAATTTCTATATATTTAACTAATTCTCTTAACTTATTCTTAACATCATAAAATAATTTATATTAAATATTTTAAAACTTATTTGAAAATATTAAATAATTTAAAACTAAATTATAGATAATTCCTATCCCATCTATCCTTTTTAATTTTTTCTAAAAAAATCAGATTTTTTATGTTTAACTAATCTCCAACTACTAGTTTTTTAACGACTAGTTTTCAACACGAACCTTGAGCAATGATACATCCCTGCTATTTATTCATGAAGATTGTATGATTTTTCCCACCTTGTCGTTAGGATGAACCACATTAGTTGGTTCGAAATGTCGACGAAATCCTAATGATGTGATTAATCCGAAAGGAATTTCTCTAATATATGGATCACAAAAGTCTTAGATCTAACCTACAAGAGTAATTATTTGCCCATAGCGTATATATTTTGATTTTCAGTAGATGAAGCTTTGTTGATTTTTTTTTTTAAATTGAAGGTCCTGATTAATCTTGAAATGAATATGCTTGGAATGTTCTTCTTCTGAATCATTAATAAACAGTTTTTTAACTAAAAATAATTTTAATTTAATTGAAAGTTAAATTGGTGACCTTCGGAGTGTCGTGTGTGAACTTCAGTGCCACAAAGAGAGCAAAATTGGTGGAATAATTTAATAGCAAGAATCAAAAAATTTATTGTGAGCTATTATAACCAATGCGCGAATTAAAAAATTGTTTTGTTATTATAGTATATTGATAAAGTTTTAAACAAAATAATAATAATGATAAAATATATATTAGGGAGTTGTTTTTGTTGCGACTTTTTGGACTTTTTGGTGTAGGAATCTGACAGAAAAATTTGAGGTGAAATATTGATTTGCGGTATTTAAACTGTTCTTTGATTGTATATATGGATTCAAAAAAATTGAAGTAAAACCTTGATGTGTATTATTTAAACTTTTTTTTTACTGTATATATGGATTCAACACCGTGAAAAACCCTTACGGCACTTTGGTTGTTCAGGTGTTACCCATCAAGCTTGTGATTTCAATCAATAAATAATTATCATACTTTAGAGAAATTTTAGAGAAATTAGACCGGAAAAACTGATGCAACAAAGCTGCCTCTTTTCACCTTCTTTAGACCTGTGAGTTACGAGCCTTCAACAAATGGTTAATTGTTCTATTATGCAATTATCTCATTTTAGTGGCTGATGTTTCCTTCATAGAAATCCATCAAAATATCACAGATCATACTAACATGTGATTCATCATCGTATTCCTAAGGCTACTCCTCTCGCATGCAAGATGAGATAAAGACAACCAGACTGAACTAGATCTAGAAAGGAATACCTATAAAATAAAATTTTGATATGCGATTTAATGTGGAATACTCCTGGCATAAACAAAACAATGGGCTCATTTAACACCGAACCTTCGTTATGCATTCAATGCTTAAGGCACGAACAACAACATGCATGCACATGAAATGGAAAAAGAAATTGGCTTCATGAAGACACACTAAACTCCTGTGCAACCCAATACACACAAATTCACCACCATGCTATTTTGATTACTGGCTTGAAACCTCAACAAATTGATATCCCTTATCAAGTGATAAATGATCCACAACAACAACTAGGTCAATCAGTAAACATAATTCCTATAGTTACGTAGGCGCAAGCCATGAATGATTTGTTCAGTAGCCTCCCTTACTTCTCTGTCAATTGATCCTGGTAAAACTGAGTGGAATAGTAGGTAAAAGGTAGATAAGTTTGTCTTTTGTAAAGGCTGTCATTATGATTAATAGAGAAAACATTCATCACAAGAAAAATGAGTATTTTTTTTATATTCTCCTTCATTATTTCTATTTCACTATTGAAATACACAGGAAAAACAGATTCTCTTCATTTCTACCTTCGATGGCTCCATTACATTATTACACTCCTTGTTTTTCTTTCACTCTCACCCTCTCTCCTCCTTTCACTCAACAAACAAACCCTTAAGTAATTGTCTCCTACCACAAACGAAGTAGTTTTCCCCTATCCATTTGAGGATGATAGGCTGAACTAAATCTAAGCTTTGCACCTAGTTTCTTCCATAGAGTTCTCCAGAAATTCCCACCAAACTTTGTGTCCCTGTCAGACACAATACTTACAGGAAAACCATGTAACCTTACAACTTGTGAAAAAAACAGATTAGCAATAGGAGTCGCATCACTAGTCTTCTTGCATGCAATGAAATGATATTATAGAAAATATATCTACCACAACATAAATGGAATCATTTCCTCTTTGAGTTTTTAGCAAATCCAAAATGAAATCCATACTAACTCCATCCCATGGCCGGTCTAGTATTGGTAATGGTTGGTACAATCCTGTGATTTGGATTCTTCCTTTAGGATGCTGGTAGATCCTACAATTCTCAACAAATTTCTTAACATCAGTTTGCATTTTTGGCCAGTGGTAAAAAACATTTTCCTGAGAAAAGGTTTTGTCGTGTCCAAAGTGTCCAGATAAGAATCCACTGTGTTTCTCCTTAATTATGTTTTCCCTCATAGAACATCTGGGAATACACAGCTTTTTATTTTTAAACAACAAATCTCCTTTGATGAGATAATCCAACCACATGATTCTATTGTCAATTGCCGGATTTTTCACAACTGCATAAATGTCTTTAAATTCTGCATCTTCCCTATACATGTCAACCATTTCTTCAAAACCTACAACACCAATTTTTAATTCGTGCACAATTATATTCTTTCTTCTCAAAGCATCAATGACTTTGTTCAACTTACTGCTTGTATGCTTAATCACAAAAGTAAAACTGCGCAAAAACTCTACGCACTTGGCATGCTTCTAGCTCCATTTCAGCTGATTATTTATGAACTGTAATGCATGATTATCAGAATATAATATAAATTCTTTTGGTAACAAATAATGTCTCCATTTTTTCAAAGCTGTACAATAGCATAAAACTCCTTGTCATAGGATGAGTATTTTTTTTTTACTTCATTCAGTTTCTCACTGAAATATGCTATTGGTCTCTGTTCTTGACTTAAAACTGCTCCAATTGCAACTCCACTAGCATTAGTTTCAACTTGAAAAACTTTCTCAAAATTTCGTAAAGCTAAAACTGGATTTTTTATAATTTTCTTCTTCAGTAATTTAAAGTTTTGGTCTACTGCCTCTGTCCACCTGAATGGCTGATTAGTCTCTTTGATTGTTTCAATAATGGGTGCACAAATCTGACTAAAGCTTCTAATAAATTTTCTATAGAAACTGGCAAGACCGTGAAAGCTTCTTACCTCAAATATGTTTTTTGGAGTTGGCCAATTCAAAATTTCTTGGACTTTCTCTAGATCCATTTTTAGACCTTCTCTAGAAACTATGAATCCCAAATAGATTAGCTCTTCCTTCATAAAACTGCATTTCTTCAAATTTATTAGCATCTTCTCCTTCTGCAAAGTTTTGAGAACTAATATAAGGTGCTCCATATGCTCTTCTTTACTTCGACTAAAAATGAAAATATCATCAAGATAAAAAATTACAAACTTGCAAGCATACTCCTTCAAAACCTCATTCATTAATCTCATGAATGTGCTCTGTGCATTATTGAGTCCAAAAGGCATCACTAAACATTCATACAACCCACTATTTGTTTTGAAGGCAGTCTACCACTCATCCCCTTCTCTAACTCTTATCTAATGATAACCACTTTTCAAATCTATCTTGGTAAAATATTTTGATCCACTCAAGCAATCCATTAAATCATCCATGAGTGGTAAAGGAAAATGATACCTGATGGTGATTTTGTTGATGGCTCTGGAATCTGTGCACATGCACCATCCACCACCTCTCTTTGGACTGAGTACCGTTGGTACAACACATGGACTAAGGCTCTCTCTGATCAACCCCTTATCCATCAATTCTTGGACTTGTCTCCTGGCTTGTGCATTCTCCTTGGGAGTCAACCTGTATGCTACTTTATTTGGAAAACTTGCTCTGGGGATTAGATTAATATGATGACTAATACTCCTGATAGGTGGTAATGCATTTGGAAACTCATCCACAATAATATCATCAAAATCGTTCAACAAATTTTTGATTTCTTTAGATAAATAATCTAAGTTTATGGAAGTAAAAATTACTTTAGGTCTCCCTATAACCGTAAAATGTATCTTTTCATCATTCTTGACTTCTTTCAATAGTTATTTCCCACTCATCAGCATAACACTGTCTCTTGATGCTTCTTTGCCTACTTCATCCTTCAATGGAAACAATGTGTGTTTATTTCCATCCTTCTCTAGAGTGTAAGTGTTTCTTCGCTCATCATGCATAGATTTACGATCAAACTACCAAGGTCTTCCCAACAATATGTGACATACATCCATCGGCATCACATCACATAATATCACATCCTTGTAAGTGACAGTCTGGATCTCTACCTTGCATTGTTCTGTCACAATAAGCTCATGTCCTTTTTGTAGCCACGATACTTTGTAAGGAGTAGGGTGTACTATTTTCACCAACCCTAACTTGTCCACCATCTCTATAGAAACAAGGTTATCAGTGCTTCCACTGTCAATTATCACTTTACTGCATTTTCCTTTGGACTTGCATGTAGTCCTGAATAGATTCTTTCTCTGAGGTGACTCTCTTGTCCCTTTTTCTGCTTTGAGCAATACCCTTTTCAATAACAAGGATTCTCCTACTTTGGGTGGTTCTTCTTTCCTTGCAATTTGAGGATTTTATTCCTTTGCCTTAGCCGCATTTACATTCCACTAATTTGTTGCTTTATTATGAGGGCGGTCCCATGATCCATGTCCCCATTCTCTATATGTGTAACACAAAATTTCTCTTCCTCGACCTCTTCATCTGGCTGCAAATCTCCCTCTACCAAAGTCTCCTCCCTGTGGTGGTCTACGTTGGAATCTTGATCTAGCTACCTCTTGCTGGACTTTTACCTCTATTCCTCTTATTTTGTTTCCTCAACATCTTCTCCTCTACCTTCAAAGATTCCTTATAGGCATCTTCAATTGTCTTCAGACTGAAAAAACTAATTTCATCTTGTATGCCATATCTCAAGCCATTGATGTATTTGGCTACCTTTTCTACATCATCCTATGCATGTCTTGCTCTAATGCTCAGCTTATAAAACTCTTTCCTGTGTTCTTTGACAGTCATTCCTTTTTGCCTCAAATTTTGTAACTGTCTCGAAAGATTTAACTCATAATCTTTTGGCATGAATTTACCTTTCAATTTACTCACCATTTTATCCCACTACTTGATCTTGGGTTTCCCCTTTCTCTCTTTGGATGTTTTTAGTTCATCCCACCAGATAGCTAGATGGCCCTTCAATTTGGTAACTACAAACTTCACCTTCTTTTTATCATCAACCTCCTCATAGTTGAAATAATTGTCTAGTGAACTGATTGAGTCCATTAACTCTTCCACATTGAGGTTCCTGTCATGCAAAAGTATTTCCTCCTCTGGCCTTCCACTTGCTTTGGCCAACACTTTGAGAACTTTGGCATCTTCGCTTTCATCCTCTTCTTCTTCCTCAGAAGATTCCTCTGCAACACTGCCATCTCCTTCATTAGGTGCTCTCCTCCGGCAGTTTCCACTATCTCCATCCTTGTACAAAGGTGTCTAATATCTTCTAGAAAAACTGCATTGGCTATAGGTCTTTCGCGACATATGCTAGCTCCTCTTCTAGGTGGCATGTTTGTTGTAGCTGAACTTAATCCCTGTTGCTATGATACCGAATGATGCAATAAAGCTGTCTCTTTTCTCCTTCTTCGGACCTATGAGTTATGAGCCTTCAACAAATGGTTAATTGTTCTATTGTGCAACGATCTTGTTCCAGTGGCTGAAGTTTCCTTCATAAAAATACATCAAAATATCACAGATCATACTAACATGTGACTCATCATTGTATTCCTAAGACTCCTCCTCTTGCATGCAAGATGTGATAAACACAACCAAACTGAACTAGATCTAGAAAGGAAGACCTATAAACAAAAATTTTGATAGGCAATTTAATGTGGAATGCTCCCAGCATAAAAAAAAACAGGATCATTTAATACAGAACCTCCATTATGCATTCATTCTTAAGGCACAAACAACAACATGAGTGCACATGAAATGGAAAAATAAATTGGCTTCATGAAGAAACACTACACTCTTGTGCAACATAATACAAACAAATTCACCACCATGCTATTTTTGTTACTCCCTTGATACCTCAACCAACTGATATCCCTTATCAAGTGATATATGATGCACAGCAACACCTAGGTCAATGAATAAATGTAATTCCTATAGTAATATAGGAGGAGGCCATGACTGATTTGTTCAATAGCCTCCCTTGCTTATGTGTCAATGGATCTTGGTAAAACTGAGTGGAATAGTAGGTAGAAGGCAGTCGAGTTTGACTTTTGTAAAGGCTACCATTATGATTAACACAGAAAACATTCATCACATGAAAACTGAGTATTTTTTTATATGCTCCTTCGTTAACTCTATTACATTATAGCAATACATAGGAAAAACAGAGTCCCTCCATTTCTGCCTTTTATGGCTCCATTACATTATTGCACTCCCTGTTTTTCTTTCACTCTCACCCTCTCTCCTCCTTTCACTCAGCAAACAGACCCTTAAGTAACTGCCTCCTACCACAAATGAAGGAGTTTTCCCCTTTTTTAAGAAACAAAATCCTAATTTAACTTAATGACTTAGCTACTTGGCTTGATCTCCTCGTAGGGAGGATCGATTTGCCATTTATTTCTAATTTCCTTAGATTTTTAACAGCAAACTAATTACCTACATAATTAATAACTACGAAGAACTTAATAATCAATTTTCTTCTCCACTCCTTGTTAGCCACAACATGTGATCACACTACCACATTGTTGGCTAGATCTAGATGCTTCTGCATAAAATACCCACCAGAAAAATTTCAAAAAAATGTCACTAAATACAACTCATATATTGTTGATAAAGTTGGCATATTGGTTTTAAAATAATTATTTGTAAATAATAATGTGAAATAAATATCTATAATTAAATAGATCATTTAACTAATTATAAATAAATAATAATATTTAATCAAATAATAATTTTTACTAATAATTAATAATAAATAATAATTTTAATCCCATCAATTTGAAATGATGGGTTAGTTGGGCATTTAGAGTTGTAAATTTGTTGTTCCAGGAGGGGGTCATTGAAAAATTTTAGCTGAACCATGAAATGGGCTCTGCAATCTAAACTGGGGTTTTGCGTTAGGGTTTTATCGTTGGTCACCATGGCGGGGTGCAAAGGAGGGAGTTCTGCTCCCTCCTACAGTCAAATGGTTGCAGACATAAGCAAGGGATCTAGATCGCATCGCTTCAAGAAACCAACAGAGGTGGCAAGAGAGGTTATTAATAAAGAAAAATCGGAAAATATCAGACCTCATGGACAGGAAGAGAATCATGAGGAAGCTAGTAAGGAGAAGAGGATAGAGGTTAGTAGTCAGAAATTTTCTCCTATGAGTCCAACAGGGGTCTATAAACCCAAGTCGACCACTATTCCTCGGGTCATTTTAAGAGACCCAGTTCTACAGGTGCACAAAGATCACATGGCAAAATATGCGATAATCTGCAAATTTATGGGGATTTGGCCGACAGAGAAGGCTTTAGAAGCATGGATAAAGAACCACTAGAAACCAAAGGGGGAAATCAACCTTCACCTTAGATCCAAGGGCTTCTTCATGGTGGTGTTCACAAACATAGAGGATAAAGATAGAGTGTTCGAGGGAGGACTCTATTTTTACACTATTGCAGACCTTCACATGCGACCATGGGTGATGAACTTTGTCCCAAAATGGGAAACTTTCACATCGGTAATGATATGGATAAGACTTTATTCCCTTCCTTTAGATTATTGGCTGCCGGAGTCTTTAAAGGCTATCGGAAACAAGCTAGGGCATTTTATAAAGATCTCATATGCTGCTCTAGGAGGCAAATACACTTCCTTCACTTGGATATTGTGGAAATGGACTTATCTGGGGCACTTACAGATGCAATCATTTTAGAAGTGTATGAAGAGGAATGGATGCAGGCAGTGGACTATGAACACATCCCATTTAGGTGTTGTAAGTGCCATGAACATGGGCACCTATTGTTGGCTTGTTGGTGCCTGACCCAGGTTTAGAAGTGATTTAGCCAAAGAAATCCCAAAACTACTGACCCTTTCGGCAACAGTCCATGGTGCACAGACTGAGGTCTCACCTGAGGTAGTATGGGAGGGTGCTAGAACCAAGTTTCCGCACCCTAGGGATGTCTTTATGAAATCTAGGAAGTTCGTGAACCGAACATGTGCGCTTTTGATGCTCCGCGCAGTTGTTTGTCCTTCATAGCTTATGCAACTACTTCAGCATAGCTCTGTAAAGAGCGTAAAGAGGCGCTATTTTAGATCCTCTACCCTTACTGTGCTATGATTATGGATCTTAACTTAGTTGTGTGGGCCCAATATCTTCATTAATCATTTAACATTTATAACAAGTGTGCGCAATCATAAACTGTGAAGAGATGCATAAATATAATAGAAGCATAGACACACAATATTTCATAATCAACTTATCTTTTATTAATTCTCTGTCCAAGTACAATCCCAACTCTGACTTGTGCACTCAACTACAGGAGTCTGCGCACACAAATGCGGACTCAACTAGGCCTTTGTGTACTCAGCTTCAGAGCCTCTACCTATCACTATGACCCAATACCTTCAGATCTACTTCTAGCTTGTAATTATGCCTTCACATCTCCCTATTACTTGTCAAAAACTAAGACTAACTTTACACTTAGAGCTTCGCTCTATTTATACAATCCCATGGTCTGCGGACCATGGGTAGGCCAACACACTTTACATTAAATTAAATTATCTTATGGTGGACAACCCTAGATTCTTGCGCTCCACGCCTGCATTTCGCGAGGTCTCTACATTATAATTTGACCAAAATTTGGGCTTCAAGCCCCAAAAAACTGCTATGGGGGCATCCGCTGGCCAACACCTATACAGAGACTTCCCATTGAACAAACTTGAGAGAAACATGAAAGACACTACAAGCAAATATCCCGAGGGTTTTATTAAGGTTGGGGGTAAAGGGAAAGGAGGAAAGAGGTACAAAAAGAAACTTAATGAAGATGCACAACCGAGCCACAAGAGTTTCAAGATCTTAGAAGAAGAATGGAAACAACAAGACAAACTAGCAATTGGGGAATAATGCCACTGAGAAGGAAAGGGATGCTAACATGGAGGATATACCAGAGAATAACCAATAAAAGGATGATCTGTTGAGCATTATGGAGCTCAGTAGGGACCATGAGATGACCCCAAGTGAGGCTGGAATGGAGGACCATGAAATATAGGAGATTCTAGAGAGGGAGAATTTAGATCTAGAAATGTTTTTGGAGCAGGGAATCAAAAATGAGTAGACTCTCTGCCAAAAGAGGAGTTTGACAAGGTTCAATAGCTCTTCCTCTGGAGATCACAAATGAAGGGTTCTGGAGTCAAAAGAAAACATGATAGATAGGAGAATAGAGGGGTGAAAATGATGGAGGATACACCAATGCATTCTTCCAAGAACCCAGGTAGGGAAATAGGAAGAAAAAAATAGAAAGAGTTGCTGACCAAATGTGGGAAACTTATGATTAACTCAGGTAAGATGAGGGATCTTATTAGTTAGTCCTTTACAAACCTTTCTTAATGAAGCTTACAACCTGGAACATTAGGGGTCTAGGAAGTAAAAGGAAACAAAGAAATCTTAGTAGTAGAATAAAAGAAGAAAAACCAGATATGGTTTTTATTTAGGAAACAAAATGTTCGATGGACAAGATCAGAGAGATACACAGAAAATGGTTAATTAAGTATGAGTATCTAGAGCTTAAAGTGGACAACTCGGCGAGGGGGATTCTTATGCTATGGGATCCTCAAAAACTTGTAATCCTGGATGTTGAAGCTTCTAGGAACTATCTATCGCTGGTGATTCAACCTTTGGGTGATAAGGAGATCTACATGATCACAAACGTCTATGGTCCTCAAAAACTAGAAGACAAACTCAAGCTTCTCACCTCCCTTGAGGAGTTGAGAGAGAGATATCCTGATATGCCCTAGATTTTGGTAGGGGATTTCAATATGATCAGATCTCTTATAGAGAAAAAAGGAAATACCATAAAACTAGGCAGAGACTCCATTTCCTTCCAAAACTTCATAAATAACATGGGGCTAGTGAACACTAAAATAATAAATGGAACTTTTAATTGGAACAATAATAGGGGATGGGCTTCTCAAGTCACCTCTAAACTAGATAGATTCATAATCTCAGAGGACCTCCTTCTCACAGGCCTTGATATGTCAGCTTTAATCCTTCTCTTTGGAGGCTCGGACCACTCGCCTGTCCAGCTTGAAGCTACTTTTATGGGTACACCGAGCAATAGACCTTTTAGGTTTGAAAATGTCTAGCTCTCTCACCCTGACTTCACCAGCAATATTGATAAATGGTGGATGGAAGATATGCCTGTTCAAGGCACTAAAATGTTCATGTTACAGCAGAGACTTAAAAACATCAAATCTAGGCTTAAAGATTGGAATGAAAACGATTTTGGTAATATTTTTAAAGCCAAAAGAGAAGTTGATCAAAAACTCCATAGGATTAATCAGATCATCATCACAGAAGGTTTTACTGAGGAATAGAAAATTCAAGTTGACTCTTTTCAGAATGAATAGGAAGATCGGTGCATGCAAGAGGAGATTTTCTGGAGACTGAAATTGCGGGTGCAGTGGATTAGAGAAGGAGAAAGAAACACAAAGTTTTTTCATAAATCAACCTTGGATCACAGATCACATAACATAATTTCAAAACTTAAAGATTCTCAAGGGAAAGAGCTCGTGTCTCACAAAGAAATGGAATCTGTCCTAGTTCAACACTTGCTTAGCATAGTAGAGGAGCATCTCATCAATATATCTCGGTTCATTAACAAATTCACAAAGTACATTCCTAAGCTTGTAACCCGGAAAGACAACCACAATCTTAATAGGCCAGTGTCTGAAGAGGAGGTCAGTTAAGTTATCAATGAGATGCAAAATGGGAAAGCTCCTGGCCCAGATGGTTTCAATGTAGACTTCTTCAAAGCTTGCTAGAAAACAGTCAAACAAGATATCCTTGATGTTGTGGAGGACTCTAGAAGATCCAAAATGGTTTTGAAGGCTCTTAATGCCCCTTTCATTGCTTTGATTCCAAAGCAGGAAAAAGCTATGACACCAGATAGATTCAGATCCATAGCCTTATGTAATGTGGTGTACAAAATTATTTCCAAAGTGATCGCTAACAAATTGAATCCCCTTCTTCCAGCTCTCATCTTAGAGGAGAAAACTGGTTTTGTGGAAGGAAGACAGATTCTCAATAACATCATACAAGCTCACGAGGTGGTACACTCTCTTAAGAGCAATAAGCAAGATGGTATGATCATGCAGCTTGACCTAGCAAAAGCTTATGATAAGCTAAGTTGGTCTTACATTAGGGCAGTGATAAGAGCTTATGGCTTCGACCACAACTAGATAAGATGGGTTATGGCCCTTTTATCCATGGCTAGCTTCTCCATTATGCTTAACAGCTCTCCCTATAGAACGTTTATGCCCTCTAGGGGTCTCAGACAAGGGGATCCATTGTCCCCCTTCCTCTTTGTTCTCATGATAGAAGGTCTAGGCAGAGCAATCAAAATGGCAAATTCTCAAGGAAGAATCTAGGGTCTGAAACTTACCCCAGATGGTGCTACTTCTACCCATCAACAATTTGTGGATGACACAATGCTACGGGGTATTCCCACAGTCAAGGAAGCCAGAGCTTTCAAACAAATCCTGAATGACTTTGCTTTGGCCGCTGGTACAGAGGTAAGACTTGACAAATCAAAGGTTTTATTTTTTAACACTCACATTGCTATTCAGAGGAACCTCATTAGAATTCTCGGGTTTCAAAGGGATCAATTACTTTCTAAGTACCTTGGAATGCCTCTTATAGACAAACCTATAAGTCAGGAAATGGACCTATAGGTCTTTGAATTTGGTGGGGCATCTTGTGCTTACAGAGGTTGTCCTGCAGGCTATACCCATTTTCATCTTTTTAGCTCTTCCTACTCCTAAAGGAGTTATGCAACAGATGAGGAGTATTCAACGAGATTTTCTTTGGGGAAAAGGGGAAAATAAAAAGAAGTGGGCTATGGTAGCTTGGGACAAGCTCTGCAAACCTATGGCCCATGGTGGTTTGGGGCTTCATGACCCTTAAATCCTCAGTAGAGTTTTGGGAGCCAAACTTTGGTGGAGGTGGCTTAAGGAATTGACAACCCCTTGGGCCAAGCTTTGGAAACAGAAACATGAAAATCATTGGCATGAGAGGGATCATATCCAAATGTCACAGCTCTTCAAGGGCTCCCATATTTGGAACCTTCCTTGGGAGAATAGAGCCATTGTCCAGTAGCATAGCTTCTTGGAGATCCGAGCTGGGAACCTGGCATGGTTTTGGGAGGATAACTTGCAGCAGGAAAAAAATTTGTTTAGGGAAGAACTAACCGCTCTCAAGAATGACACTGACAACAAAGGTTTACTTATGGTAAGTGACTTCTAGGATTAGGTAAGAGATAATGGCAAATGGAGAATGTGGAAGGATCTTGGTTATAGTGAAGAGAGTCCTTTGAAGGCCCAGTCAGATTCTCTTGCTCTTAACTTGGAACAGAGGAAGATTTTGGTGTCATCCTGGGCTGACCAACTGAGATGGGGAAGAAACGCCGAAGGTAGCTTTAACCTCAAAGAAGCTAAATGAATGGCCCTAGGTTTTGATTATCAAAACCCTAATCATGTATGGAAGGACCTTTGGCAGAACCCGCATTGAATGAAAATCAAGTTGTTTATGTGGTTGGTTCAACAAAAGAAAATTCTAACTTGGGAGAAACTTCTTAAAAGGGGATTTGTTGACCCATCCAAATGCCATCTATGTGGCTTACAGTAGGAGACGATCGAACACTTACACAACCTCTGCCCATTCACCTCTACCTTGTGGGATTGGGTGGCCTCAGTGTTCAGGCAAACTGATAGGGACAGAATCAGCATCACCAACACTTTGAAGAATTGGAGGAAAGACTTCTCAGGCAATGAAATCATCAACAAAGCTTGGACTCTATTTCCGGGCTTTATTATCTAGGATGTCTGCAAAGAACGTAATGGCATAATTTTCAAGAACAAAATAGCCTCCACCGAGAACATCATTGCCCAAATATTACTATAGCTCAAAGATACAGTTGGAACCCTTATGTGGAATCTTCCTGAGAACCCTCCCTCACCCCAAGATGCTCACATACTGCTATAGTTGGGTCTCCATTCTCTGGTTCCCTAGAGCACAAACAAGGGTGTGAGCTAAACAACTGCCGGTAAAGATATCTCACAGCCTCCTCCTCATGGTTTTTTGAAAATCAATATAGACGGAGCCTCTAAGGGAAACCCATGGATGGCTAGATTTGGCGGTGTTATTAGAGATGCACAGGGGCACATAAAGAATATCTTTCATAGTAATTTCGAGACCGGCACTAATAACATGGCGAAGCTCATGGCCTTAGAGTAGTGCCTGGAAATCTTGATCAAGTCAAATTTACACAACAACATCATTGAAGCTGACTCTGAATTGGTCATTAATGCGGCCAAGAAGATATGTAATGGAACAACACCTGGAAAAGTGTCGAAACATTGGAGGCTATCACAGGTCTTTCAGCATATTCATTCCCACTTGTGAACCCTGAGAACTGTCAGCTTCATTCATGTGCGAAGAAAAGCCAATATGTTAGCTGATCGTCTGGCAAATGAAGGAGTGCTTTGTAAGGAAAGTTATATTAGGTACGCTTGGGATTCGACACCCTCGGGTAAATTGCGTGATGATTGTCAACGACAGGCGGCCAAAGACATGGAGTACTTCCAGACCATGAGTAATGAGCAGGAGGAAGACTAGTGGAAGTAGGAGAGAGCGGAAGTAGGAGTAAATCCTAATCGTTGATCCCACAATCAATGCTTAAGTTAGAGCTAACTATAGGGGAGGAGTACATGGTAAACATCGGGCTACTTGAAAGTCTGTAAACCATAGGTTTTGATGGCCTTTGTTATCGAATGGCTATCGGGTTTGAAAATGATCAGAGGTTAAGTCTACAAGTGGACCCGAAGATTTATAGATCAATGGTTTATAATCTTTATCGGCTTCGTAAAGCAGGTAAATGTCGCGCTAGTTTCTGATTCAATATCATTGAGGACTGTTGGATCAAAAGGGGCTTGATCGAATGGATATCGGGTTTTAAAAGTGATCGGAGGTTAAGTCTTAGAGTGGACCCGAATTTTTATAGACCAATGGCTTATAATCCTTATCGGATCCATGAAGCGGGTAAGAGTTGCGCATGTTTCTGGTGTGATATCATTAAGTACCCTCAGATCATATGAGTTCTTGATCGAAAGGATATCAGGTCTCAAAATGGGCGGCAGTTAATTCCAAGAGCGGACTCGAAGTTTTATACACCATTAGTTTATTTTCTTTGTCAGCTCCGTAAAGCGGGTAAGGATCGTGTAAGTTTCCAATGTGATTTCTTTAAGGACCGTCAGATCATTGGGGTTTTTATCGAATGGCTATCAGGGTGTAAAATGGTCAGAGGTTTATGTATAAGGTTTTGAGTGTAAGCTTTTAGGTTTTGTTGGCCCTGTTAACTGTTAATCATCAACGGGTCTATCTTTTGTTGGCCTTTACACTTGTAAAGACGTGTACCATATGTAATCTTTTTATCGGTTAATTGAAGCCTCCACTCTTACTTGACCCAAAAAAAATAAAATTGAAATAAAATAAAAAACTTTATCATATGCATTGCTTTTAAATAATAATTTTAAATGAAGCGAACTAATTTTAATTAATGCAAATTAAATAAATTAATGAAAAAGCTAAATTAATGAAAATAATGTAAATAAAATAATTTGTTATTATAAATAAATAATAATTGTAAATAAACAATATTTTTAAATTAATAAATTATAATTTATAATGTAATTAATTTTAATTAAATATATTGATAGATATGAGACTTTTATGATTTATAATGTAGATAATTTTCTTTCCGATTAACACTTTTTCATAATTTAGTCCACGTTTCAAACCGATTATTATAATAAAATTAATTAATTAATTATAATTAAATATTCAATTAACTAATTAAAAGATAGTTATACATCATAGTGTAATAAACTATTAAAATTAAAATTACAGAGTAAAGTGGAGATTGTAAATAAACGAAATATAAATAGAGAAAATTAAATTTTAAACTGTAAATTTAAGGAAAGAATAAAAATATTTTATATTTCGTTTATAAACGAAATATAAATGGAGAAAATTAAATTTTAAACTGTAAATTTAAGGAAAAAAAATAATTTATAATTTGGAAAAAATAAATTATTGTAAAAACAAAATAAAATTATTCAGATTATAGTAAATAAAAATAAATAAATTAAATAAGGATGAGAATTATTTATTGAGGAAAAGAAATTAATATAATTTAATTTAAAAATGTCAATTAAAAATTTATTTGAAAAAAAAATAGAAATTTCTTCAATTATAATTAGTGAATTTAAAAAGATTATTTAAAAACAATTGATAATGTAAAGTAAGTAATGCTAACGTTGGTGGCAACAAGAAGTACAATGCCCGAAGAGACAACTGTGTCGAAACGGTAGGTAAGAGGAAACCCGGCCAAAGAAACAATAAATGGAGAGGGCGCTGTTAGATTTGAGGAAAAACAAAAAACAACCGACGAAAATTTGTCAAGCTATGGTTGAGGTTTTACATACTATGGTTGGGGGTGTTCCTCTACTCGACAAATCGTGCAAATGGCTGTTGTCGGTGGGAAGAGCGAAGGTGGTTGGAACGTATATCGGCGATGAGTAGTTTGCACCATCAGATGGAGTGGTCGACAAGTGTGTGGTGTAGATTTTGTGGTGGGGGGGAGATATTGTGGATGGGGCACATTTGTGCATCCAGAATGTTCCGCGACAACATTTTAATTTTAATTTTTTTCCATTGTGACATATTGCATAGGTTTGCAAGTTAATAACAATTCGTTTATAATATATATATGGGTCATTGTTTAACATACTTTTGTTTCACAAGAAATTTAAAATATATGTATGTTAGAGTATATTACAGTTTAAAATATAAATTAAAAAAATATTTAATGTAGATCTAATTTGAAAAGGAAATTTTGGAAACACAATTTTTTGGGCTTCTGTAAATCTGGCTTATTTACTTCTTAGGAAGTTGAAAAGCCTCATGTGAATAACAAAAATCCCGAGAAGTCAAAAATATTTTCAAAATTATAATTATATTGTTAATAATTATGGTAATATTTATTTTAGAATTGTCATTTTATAATTTTAATTTAATTATATGTAACAATTTTGGTAAAAAATCCATGTAATAAAGTTAATAAAGGAAAAATAATAAGCATGGTCATGGGACACATATTTGAAGTTGAATGTTAAGAAAAACCATAGTGATGATGACCACTTGTGATTAATTAATTGCTATGGAAATTGGCAAAGGCAATGGCAAAGGCTTTGGAAAGACATGGGACATTAATTGGAATTTAATTTACGAAAATAATGGAAAATAGGAGAAAAGGAAGGTGAAATGAAACAGGTTTCATGTGAGGAAAATAATGGAAAATTAAAAAAAATAGAGGACTCATTAAAAGGAAACGCTTTTAAGGATCAGTTGAGAGACTTTGGTGAGTTCATTTTTGAATTTTCTCTCTCTCTCATACTCTTGGGAACTTAGATTTTTATTGAAGCACTCTTGGAGGAGTGTGACATACTTGTGATTTGGAACAATAAGGAAAAGGAGAGCATGAAAGCATAAGAGGACATCGATATCAGCAGCTACAATGGGTTTTTCTATGAGGTACCAAGTTGTATGTGTGATTTCCTTGCCATTTTTGGCATGCATGGCATTTTCATGTGGTTTCTTGACATGATCTATTGTTGGGATGTAGGATTGCATGGATTGACATTGGCTTCCTAGCCTTGCCATTTTTTACATAGCGATGGTGTTGTGGGTTTTAATTTTGTTTTTGGTTTGGTTCTCATGTTCCTTTGGCTGTGGGTTGAGTTATTAGTTCCTTGTAGCTTTGGTTGGAAAAACACTATGGAAGCCCTATAACATCTTGGGCTGTCTTATGTGTCCAGGAAATCTTGGTTCGAAAATTGCTCTGGATGCCCTTGGTGGGTTGAATTACTAGTCGTGAAACCCGTAGTGGGACAAATGGTGTGGAAGCCTGAAAAGAGTTATGGATTGAGTTACTAGTCCTCGAAGTCCTGGTTGGAATAATTGCTCTCGAGCCCTGACAACTTAGATAGAAATCGATCTGGTGATGGTTAGTGATGTCTCACCATGAGGTGGAATCACTAGTTGAGGGTTGAGGTAGTGTCACCTCTAGAAGCCCTAGTTTGGTTTCGTTTGGTTTGTTCCTTGAGATCCCACATTCATTCTTAGAATATGGCGTGGGGGTGATTGGTGAGGTTGTACGTGGAAGTCTGAGACCTGGTTGCATTTTGCATATGTTAACAAGAGCTTCTTTCCTCTTGTATTTGATGGTTAAATATATCCGTTCATATGTGGTTTTATGGTTGTTATATCATGCTTATTTATGGTAGTTATATGCTTATTATGAGGATGTTTTATCACAAACTTGATGTATGGCTCCCATGATGTTTTAATTAGAAAATGAGTTAAAAATGAATCTATGACATAATAGATCATAATGTGGCTACTATGATAAGGCATCAATGCTTCATTACAAATCTCAGATAATTATGAGACCCCTATGCTCATATATTTTCTTATGACTTCTAGATTACACATTTTTGACTTTCTTAATGAAATTCTTGTCATGGCTAGTAGGGGTAAGATCAAGTACTTGTACCAAAGTTTGCATTAGTAACCTTGTTTTAATGTTATTCATCATTTCTCAAAGTTTCATGAAGCTCCAGGAAGTGGCCTGAGACTTAGCCATGAAAAAATGGCTCAGAATCTAGGGTCGCTCACAGAGGATTACCTAAAAAAGTCCAGAATCACTGGTATTCCTTGTTGTGGGAGAAAATGGAAAGCGTTAGTCACATGCATCGCTTTTCTTGGGGGCAGCTAAGTGTCCATATCAGTAACTTATCAAGTGGTTTCAAGGGTTGACCACCTGGGGGGGTTGGTTGGCTCCTGAAGGTTATGCAGCATGTGTGGAAGGTCAATTTGGTTTCATTATGTCAGTTCCACTTCCTCAAATATACCTAGTAAGTTGAATCACATTATAGTGGCCTCTCATCACATGTTTACCCTAGTGGACTAGTTAACTTGGGTAAATGTGGAAAGGGAGTGTTATAAAGTGGTATGAGAGAATGTTCCACCCCTTCGACCAGATGGAAATTTTTTGGTCATGCATACATGTCTGCTACGTATGTGTCCTTATGCTTGTGGTCTATGTGATTGTTGTATATGCATGGTGGTGGTCATGGTTTTTTTTTTTATCAGAATGTGTTCATCATGAATGCATGGTAGCATTTGTATGTATTTTGTATGAATGGGTGTCATACCTATGTTGTTAGGCACGCATTATGTCTAGTTGGTGTTGAAGTTGTGGCATCATGCATGGTAACTGGATGGTAATTGAGATAATGTCTATATACTGTTGTGATTATGATTGCACATATATTATGCTAATCTGGTTGGTCTTGCAGATGATATACCCTTCTCAAGTTGTACTGAGGTACGTTGTTTTGTTTATGATTTGGTTTATATGACATGATATAGCTTGTAGAAAGAGAAGAACAAAGATGACCAGTAGAATGGTAGGCTAACAATTCACGAGATTGTCCCTAAGGATCATATGAGCAACATGGTGTTGGGAACTCTTCTGACATAGTAGACACATTAACAATTTTGAAGATGTAAATAAGGAGTTACAAACCAGGTAATGATAGGATCATTCATGAACATAAGAAACAAGAAGAATTTAATGCAGTAATCCTTCAGAGTTTGTAAGAATTGTGAAGATAGCGACAACTTCAGATCAATAATAGGTAAGAGGACACGACTAATGGGGCATATGGTAGTAGATCTCATGGTGGGAACAGGTTTGATACAGATTACGTGATGAGATATACAAGATTCATGGACACACATGATAGGTGAGGTAGTGGATATGCGATTTACTCTAGTTATGTTTCAGATAAGTATCATGGTGATCATCGTTATGATTGTTACATGAGGAGTGACACGACATACTTTCTGAATGAATTCAAGAGAGAAAAGAAACCTACATTTAATGGGGAAATGAAGAAGTCAAACGATGTAAAAGAGTTGTTTCCTGCGATGAATAAGTTCTTCACATTGCGTGATTAATCGATGAACATGAAGGTTAAAATAAGTTGATCCAGTCCTAAAGGTAAAGAATATATTTGGTGTGAATATGTAAAGAACGTCATAGGCATTCGAGAAGAGGAGTTCACTTCGAGTGACTTAAATATACTATTTATGAAGAATTACATATTAGAGAGATACTTTTATGACAGGGGGAAGGAATTCTACGAGCTAAAGATGGGATCTATAACTGATGAGGAGTACACCAACAATTTTTTGGAGCTATTGGGATATGTGCCTTTACCTCAAGGAGGAGAAGGCTAAGATTAAGAGATTCATGAGTGGGTTTCTAGTAGAATTGAACGAAAATATTGAGTTTAATGAGCCCATATCATTAGATGAGGCCATCCAAAAGCTAAAGCATTTTTATAAGCAATCAAAGCATAGCTATGAGACTAAGGAGGACTAGAAAGGTAATACAAAGGATCAAGGAAAATGGGATAAGAAGTGAACAAGGCCTCAAGTCATGGGTAGCAAATAGAATTGAACACCATGTAAGAAGTTCAATGCATATAATAAAGGATAGGAATTTCAGCCGGCAGAGGAAAACAAACCTGTAGGTTGAAAGCCTTTACAGTGTTCGACTTGTAGCAAGGATCATCGTAGGAAATATTGTCCACAACATTAGGGTTGTAGACCACAGGCTTATAGTTCTCAGGAGTCACAAACAGTGGGTGATGTTGGACAGAGTGTTCTTTGGATTTATTCTGTGTTGGATAATAACAAGGTGTATCATCAAGCATCGATAATTGAGACGTTGGAAACTAGATCACTATTGGGGGGGGGTGAATTAGTAGTGTGGCACATTCAAACTTTTTCTTCAATTAATTAATGTCTTTTCATGCATAAATTGAATCACATAAGAAAATATTAGAGCATCATAAATACACATGAAACCATAAAAATGATCAACATAGATATACAAGTATGTATATTGGAAAGCCCTTCCCCGGGATAAAAACCACCCTCTTACTATTGCACTGCTCAATATTTTATTATGTGTTGAAGAAATTATACATGGATAAACTCACTCCTACAATCCAGAAGACTTGACTTCTTTCACATTATGCTGACTCTTTTAGATAGGGAACTATTTCTCTCTCAGATTTATAGACTATCGTCCATTGAATTCCACCACGATGAATGATCCTCACTCGGTTACACTTGAACTAACAAATGACTCTCCATACTCTGATCTATTGGTATTATCATGACAAATGAGCCTCACCTGATTTTTGTCGAATTATCCAACCACCATTGGGTGGAGAAATCTCTTCCTTCTACTAAATTCACCAAGTCACTGTATACTCAAAGCCTCCATGCCATAACTTCCTCCATGTGAGCCTCGTTTCATATATTTTCAAACTCAACTCCTAAAACTTGCTCAACATGAAAAACGCAACAGCATAGCATCAAAGCTCAATCAAATGGTAAATTTATAGCACAAGATGCAATGAAAACTCCACACTAATACTACTTAGCAGAAAACATTCTTGCCTTTCTCTCCGAAGTTTTTACAGGATTTAAACAATCCCATTGATTGTGTCCATTACACGCGCATAATCATACAAAGGAATATAAATATAAATAAGGGAAAGCATTCTTCCCTTGATAAATTCACATAACACAAAGCCTATTAATACCATTCATTTTTAATGAAATACATTAACCAAACCACAAAGGTTCACTTGTGACAAATACTTAGGATTTTAGAAATAAGTTGAGCTCAAAGATAAACACAAAATTTGTCAATGTCCCATAAAACCTGTACGAGTTAACCTACTCCTCAAAATCAAGAAGGAAATAAAGTTTCTTATGCACGAAACGCACAATGAAAAATTATACCAAAAATTACATGCATATAAGGCTAGATAAGCACCTATGTTATAAAGTAATTTTGGAAACTAAGATTATGACTTCAACTCTCCACCCAACATTAGATTGCCCTGCACTACATACTATCTTGCAGCCCATCATCCTTGAGCCAAATTTCATAGCTTGATGTATAGTTCTAGATAATTCCTATCCCCCATTTTTTAGGATTTTTTAAAATTTCTATATATTTAACTAAATTTTTTAACTTGTTCTTAACATCATAAAATAATTTATATAAAATATTTTAAAACTTATTTGAAAATATTAAATAATTAAAACTAAATTATAGATAATTCCTATCCCATCTATCCTTTTTAATTTTTTCTAAAAAAATTTAGAGTTTTTATGTTTAACTAATCTCCAACTACTAGTTTTTTAATGGCTAGTTTTCAACACGAACCTTGAGCAATGATACATCCCTGCTATTTATTCATGAAGATTGTATGATTTTTTCCCACCTTGTCATTAGGATGAACCACATTAGTTGGTTCGAAATGTCGACGAAATCCTAATGATGTGATTAATCCGAAAGGATTTCTCTAATATATGGATCAAAAAAGTCTTAGATCTAACCTACAAGAGTAATTATTTGCCCATAGCATATATATTTTGATTTTTGGTAGATGAATCTTTGTTGATTTTTATTTATTTATTTTTCTTAAATCAAAGGTCCTTATTTATCCGGAAATGAATATGCTTGGAATATTCTTCTTCTGAATCATTAATAAAAAAAATTAATTAAAAATAATTTTAATTTAATTGAAAGTTAAATTGGTCTCCTTCGGAGTGTCGCGTGTGAACTTCAGTGCCACAAAGAGAGCGAAATCGGTGGAATAATTTAATAGAAAGAATAAAAAAAAATATTGTGAGCTATTATAACCAATGGATGAATTAAAAAATGTTTTGTTAATATAATATATTGATAAGGTTTTAAACAAAATAATAATAATGATAAAATATATATTAGAGAGTTGTTTTTGGTGCAGGAATCCTACAAAAAAATTTGAGGTGAAATCTTGATTTGTGGTATTTAAACTGTTCTTTGACTGTATATATGGATTCAAAAAAAATTGAAGTAAAACCTTGATGTGTATTATTTAAACTGTTTTTTTTACTGTATATATGGATTCAACACCGTGAAAAACCCTTATGGCACTTTGGTTATTCAGGGGTTACCCATCAAGCTTGTGATTTCAATCAATAAATAACTATCGGATTTGAGAGAAATTTTAGAGAAGTTAGATCGGAAAAACTGATGCAACAAACCTGTCTCTTTTCACCTTCTTCAGACATGTGAGTTACGATCATTCAACAAATGGTTAATTGTTCTACTATGCAATGATCTCGTTCTAGTGGCTGGTGTTTCCTTCATAGAAATCCATCAAAATATCACAGATTATAATAACATGTGACTCATCATCATATTCCTAAGACTACTCCTCTCACATGTGAGATGCGATAAAGACAACCGAACTGAACTAGATCTAGAAAGGAAGACCTATAAAATAAAATTTTGATATGCGATTTAATGTGGAATACTCCCAACATAAACAAAACAACAGGGTCATTTAATACAGAACCTTCGTTATGCATTCAATGCTTAAGGCATGAACAACAACATGCATGCACATGAAATGGAAAAAGAAATTGGCTTCATGAAGGCACACTACACTCCTGTGCAACCCAATACACACGAATTCACCACCATGATGTTTTGGTTACTGCCTTGAAACCTCAACAAACTGATATCCCTTATCAAGTGATATATGATGCACAACAACACCTAGGTCAATCAATAAACATAATTCCTATAGTTATATAGGTGCAAGCCATGAATGATTTGTTCAGTAGCCTCCTTTGCTTCTGTGTCAATTGATCCTGGTAAAACTGAGTGGAATAGTAGGTAAAAGGTAGATGAGTTTGACTTTTGTAAAGGCTGCCATTATGATTAACAGAGAAAAAATTCATCATAGGAAAAATGAGTATTTTTTTTAAATGCTCCTTCATTAACTCTATTTCACTATTGCAATACACAGGAAAAACAGAGTCTCTTCATTTCTACCTTCAATGGCTCCATTACATTATTGCACTCCTTGTTTTTCTTTCACTCTCAGCCTCTCTCCTCCTTTCACTCAACAAACAAACCCTTAAGTAATTGTCTCCTACCACAAACGAAGCAGTTTACCCCTTTTTTAAGAAAATTAATCCTAATTTAACTTAATGACTTAGCTACTTGGCTTGATCTCCTCGTAGGGAGGATAGATTTTCCATTTATTTCTAATTTCCTCAGATTTTTAACAACAAACTAACTACTTACATAATTAATAACTACTAAGAACTTAGTAATCAATTTTCTTCTCCACTCCTTGTTAACCACAACATGTGATCACACTACCACATTGCTGGTTGGGTCGAGATGCTCCTACATCAAACTTACGGGGAGGAAAAAGAATATTCCATCATGTGTTTTGGATCCACTTGATATTTTCATAACTCTATAACTATCATCCAACTGGCATCTTCGAATCCCTTCTGGTCGCTCAACCTCATAGGCATTGGTTGAAAACTTCCTCATAATTCTACACGGTCCTATCCTTTTCAGCTTTAATTTGTTATAAATCCCAACATGAAACCTTTCCTTTCTTAGGTAAACCATAACTAAATCACCCACTTGAAATTAATTTTCTTTCGGCTTTATATCAACTCTCTGTTTGTATTTGTTGTTGCTTCCATGTAATCTCTCTTTAACATCTTCTTGTAGTTTCTACATCTGCTCTACAAACTCTTCCACCTTTGTGCTCCTTATTTCCTATTTGCCCAAATTTCTGAGCTCATATACACCTCTTGGATTCATCCCAAAAACTATATGGAATGGACTCATCCCAGTACTTCAGTTAGGAGTATCGTTATAAGAAAACTCAGCTTGAGCAAGTGTTAAATCCCACTGCTTAGGATTTTGATAAACTAAGCTCCTTAATATTTTTCCCAAGATTCTATTTACTACTTCAGTCTATCCATCTGTTTGAGGATGATAGGCTGAACTAAAACTAAGGTCTGCACCTAGTTTCTTCCATAGAGTTCTCCAGAAATGCCCAAAAAACTTTGTGTCCCTGTCAGACATAATACTTATAGGAAAAGCATGTAACCTTACAACTTGTGAAAAAAATAGATTAGCAATAGGAGTTGCCTCACTAGTCTTCTTGCATGCAATGAAATGAGCCATTATAGAAAATCTATCTACCACAACATAAATGGAGTCATTTCCCATTTGAGTTTTTAGCAAACCTAAAATGAAATTCATAATAATTGCATCCCAAGGTTGATCTAGTATTGGTAATGGCTGGTACAATCCTGTGTTTTGGATTCTTCCTTTGGCATGCTGATAGATCCTACAATTCTCAACAAATTTCTTAACATCAGTTTGCATTTTTGGCCAGTGGTAAAAAACATTTACCTGAGAGAAGGTTTTGTCATGTCCAAAGTGTCCAGATAAGCATCCACTATGTTTCTCCCTAATTATGATTTCCCTCATAGAACATCGGGGAATACACAGCTTGTTATTTTTAAACAACAAATCTCTTTGATGAGACAATCCAACCACTAGATTCTATTGTGAATTGCTGGATTTTGCACAGCTACAGAAATGTCTTAAAATTTTTCATCTTCCTTATACATGTCAACCATTTATTCAAAACCTACAACACCAATTTTAATTCATGCACAATTATATTCTTTCTTCTCAAAGCATCAACGACTCTTTTCAACTTACATCTTGTATGCTTAATCACAAAGGTAAAACTCTGAAAAAACTCTACCCACTTGGAATGCTTCTGGCTCCATTTCGGCTGATTATTTATGGACTGTAATGCATGATTATCAGAATCTAATATAAATTCTTTTGGTAAAAAATAATGTCTCCATTTTTTTAAATCTTGTACAATAGCATAAAACTCCTTGTCATAGGATGAGTATTTTTTTTTTTTACTTCATTCAATTTCTTGCTGAAATATGTTATTGGTCTCTATTCTTTACTTAAAACTGCTCCAATTGCAACTCCACTAGCATCATTTTCAACTTGAGAAACTTTCTCAAAATTTCGTGAAGCTAAAACTGGATTTTTTGTAATTTTCTTCTTCAGTAATTTAAAGTTTCGGTCTGCTGCCTCTATCCATCTGAATGGCCGATTAGTCTCTTTGATTGTTTCAATAATGGGTGCACAAATATGACTAAAGCTTCTGATAAATTTTCTATAGAAACTGGAAAGACCGTGAAAGCTTCTTACCTCAAATATGTTTTTTGGAGTTGGCCAATTCAAAATTGCTTGTACTTTCTCTGGATCCATTTTTAGACTGTTTCTAGAAACTACGAATCCCAAATAGATTAGCACTTCCTTCATAAAACTACATTTCTTCAAATTTATTAGCATCTTCTCCTTCTGCAAAGTTTTTAGAACTAATTTAAGGTGCTCCATATGCTTTTCTTTACTTCGACTAAAAATGAAAATATCATCAAGATAAAAAATTACAAACTTGCGAGCATACTGCTTCAGAACCTCATTCATTAATCTCATGAATGTGCTCGACGCATTAGTGATTCCAAAAGGCATCACTAACCATTCATACAACCCACTATCTGTTTTGAAAGAAATCACCACTCATCCCCTTCTCTAACTCTTATCTAATGGTAACCACTTTTCAAATCTATCTTGGTAAAATATTTTGATCCACTCAGGAAATCCATTAAATCATCCATGCGTGGTAAAGGAAAATGATACCTGATGATGATTTTGTTGATGGCTCTGGAATCTGTGCACATGCGCCATCCACCACCTTTCTTTGGACTGAGTACCATTGGTACAACACATGGACTAAGGTTCTCTCTGATCAACCCCTTATCCATCAATTCCTGCACTTGTCTCCTAACTTCTGCATTCTCCTTGGGAGTCAACCTGTATGCTTCTTTATTTGGAAAACTTGCTCTAGGGATTAGATCAATGAAATGACTAATACTCCTGATGGGTGGTAATGCATTTGGAAACTCATCCACAATAATATCATCAAAATCATTCAACAGATTTTTTATTTCTTTAGATAAATCATCTAAGTTTGTGGAAGTCAAAATTACCTTAGGTCTCCCTATGACCGTAAAATGTATCTTTTCATCATTCTTGACTTCTTTCAACAATTATTTCCCACTCATCAGCATAACACTGTCTCTTGACGCTTCTTTGTCTTCTTCATCCTTCAATGGTAGCAGTGTGTGTTTATTTCCATCCTTCTCTAGAGTGTAAGTGTTTCTTCGCTCATCATGCATAGATTTACGATCAAACTGCTAAGGTCTTCCCAACAATATGTGACATACATCCATCAACATCACATCACATAATATCACATCCTTGTAAGTGACACTCTGGATCTCTACCTTGCATTGTTCTATCACAATAAGATCATGTCCTTTTTGCAGCCACTATACTTTGTAAGGAGTAGGGTGTACTATTTTCACCAACCCTAACTTGTCCACCATCTCTATAGAAATAAGGTTATCAGTGCTTCCACTGTAAATTATCACTTTACAACATTTTCCTTTGGACTTGCATGTAGTCCTTAATAGATTCTTTCTCTCAGGTGACTCTCCTGTCCCTTTTTCTGCTTTGAGAAATACCCTTTTCAAGAACAAGGATTTGCCTACTTCAGGTGGTTATTATTTCCTTGCAATTTGAGGATTTTCTTCCTTTGCCTTAGCCGCATTTACATTCCACTGATTTGTTGCCTTATTATGAGGGTGGTCCCATGATCCATGTCCCCATTCTCTATATGTGTAACACAAAATTTCTCTTCCTCAGCCTCTTCATCTGGCTACAAATCTCCCTCTACCAAAGTCTCCTCTCTGCGGCAGTCTACATTGGAATCTTGATCTGGTAGTTCCTCTACCTCTTGTTGGACTTTTACCTCTATTCCTATGATTTTGCTCCCTCAACATCTTCTCCTCTACCTTCAAAGATTCTTTATAGGCATCTTCAATTGTCTTCAGACTCAACAAACTGATTTCATCTTGTATGTCATATCTCAAGCCAGTGATGTATATGTCTAACTTTTCTATGTCATCCTCTGCATGCCCTGCTCTAATGATCAGCTTATAAAACTCTTTCATGTGTTCTTTGACAGTCATTCTTTTTTGGCTCAAATTTTGTAACCGTCTCGAAAAATTTAACTCATAGTCTTTTGGCATGAATTTATCTTTCAATTTACTCACTATTTTATCCCACTACTTGATCTTGGGATTTCCCTTTCTCTCTTTGGATGGTTTTAGTTCATCCCACTGGATAGTTGCATGGCCCTTCAATCTGGTAACTGCAAACTTCACCTTCTTTTTATCATCAACCTCCTCATAGTCGAAATACTTTTCTAATGAACTAATCGAGTCCATTAACTCTTCCACATTGAGGTTCTTGTCATACAAAAGTATTTCCACCTTCGGTCTTCCACTTGCCTTGGCCAACACGTTGAGAACTTTGGTGTCTTCACTTTCATCCTCTTCTTCCTCAAAAGATTCCTCTATAGCATTTCCATCTCCTTCATCATGTGCTTTCCTCTGAGCAGTTTCCATTGTCTCCATCCTTGTATGAAGATGTCGAATCTCTTCTAGCAAAACTGCATTGGCTACAAGTATTTCCCGACCTATGCCAACTCCTCTTCTAGGTTGCATGTTTGCTATAGCAGAACTTAATCCCTGTTGCTATGATACCAAATGATGCAACAAAGCTGCCTCTTTTCACCTTCTTTGGACCTATGAGTTATGAGCCTTGAACAAATGGTTAATTGTTCTATTGTGCAACGATCTTGTTCCAGTGGACGAAGTTTCCTTCATAAAAATACATCAAAATATCATAGATCATACTAACATGTGACTCATCATTGTATTCCTAAGACTCCTCCTCTTGCATGCAAGATGCGATAAACAAAACCAAACAGAATTAGATCTAGAAAGGAAGACCTATAAACCAAAATTTTGATAGGCGATTTAATGTGGAATGCTACTGGCATAAACAAAACAACAGGCTCATTTAATACATAACCTCCATTACGCATTCATGCTTAAGGCACGAAAAACAACATGAGTGCACATGAAATGGAAAAAGAAATTGGTTTCATGAAGAAACACTACACTCTTATGTAACACAATACAACAAATTCACCACCATGCTATTTTTGTTACTCCCTTGAAACCTCAACCAACTGATATCCCTTATCAAGTGATATATGATGCACAATAACACCTAGGTCAATGAATACATGTAATTCCTATAGTTATATAGGTGGAGGCCATGAATGATTTGTTCAGTAGCCTCCCTTGCTTCTGTGTCAATGGATCCTAGTAAAACTGAGTGGAATAGTAGGTAGAAGGCAGGCGATTTTGACTTTTGTAAAGGCTACCATTATGATTAACACAGAAAAAATTCATCACATGAAAACTGAGTATTTTTTTTATATGCTCCTTCCTTAATTCTATTACATTGCAATACCTAGGAAAAGCAGAGTCCCTCCATTTCTACCTTCAATGGCTCCATTACATTATTGCACTCCCTGTTTTTCTTTCACTGTCACCCTCTCTCCTCCTTTCACTCAACAAACATACCCTTAAGTAACTGCCTCCTACCACAAATGAAAGAGTTTTCCCCTTTTTAAGAAACATAATCCTACTTTAACTTAATGACTTAGCTACTTGGCTTGATCTCCTCGTAGGGAGGATCAATTTGCCATTTATTTCTAATTTCCTTACATTTTCAACAACAAACTAACTACTTACATAATTAATAGCTACTAAGAACTTAATAATCAATTTTCTTCTCCACTCCTTGTTAGCCACAACATGTGATCACACTACCACATTGCTGGCTAGGTCTAGATGCTCCCACATAAAATACCCACCAGAAAAATTTCAAAAAAAATGTCACTAAAGACAACGCATATATTATTGATAAAGTTGACATATTGGTTTTAAAATAAGTATTTGTAAATAATAATGCGAAATAAATATCTATAATTAAATAGATATTTTAACTAATTATAAATAAAAAATTTAAATAAAAAAAATATTTAATCAAATAATAACTTTTACTAATAATTAATAATAAATAATAATTTTAATACCATCCATTTGAAATGATGGGTTTGTTGGGCATTTTGAGTTGTAAATTTGTTGTTCCTAGAGGGGGTCATTGAAAATTTTTAGATGAATCATGAAATGGGCTCTGTAATATGAACTAGGGTTTTATCGTTGGTCACCATGGCAGGGCGCGGAGGAGGGAGTTAAGCTCCCTCCTATAGTCAAGTGGTTTCAGACAGAAGCAAGGGATCTGGATCGCATCACTTCAAGAAAACAATGGAGGTGGCAATAGTGGCTATTAATACAAAAAATATCTGAAAATATCAGACCTCATGGACATGAAGAGGATCATGAGGAAGCTAGTAAGGAGAAGAAGACATAGGTTAACAGTTAGAAATTTGCTCCTATGAGTACAACATAGGTCTGTAAACCCAAGTCGACCACTATTCCTTGGGTCATTTTAAGAGACCCAACGCTATAGGTACACAAAGATCACATGGCAAAATATGTGGTTATCTGCAAATTTATGGGGATTTGGCCGACAAAGAAGGTTTTGCAAGCATGGATAAAGAACCACTGGAAACCAAAGGGGGAAATCAACCTTCACCTTAGGTCCAAGGGCTTCTTCACGCTGGTGTTCACAAGCTTAGAGGATAAAGACAAAGTGTTCGAGGGAGGATCCTATTTTTACGCTGTTGCAGGCCTTCACATGTGACCATGGGTGATGAACTTTGTCCCAGAATGAGAAACTTTCACATCGGTACCGGTATGGATAAGACTTTACTCCCTTCCTTTAGATTATTGGATGGTAGAGTCTCTAAAGGCTATCAGCAACAAGCTAGGGCATTTTATAAAGATCTCATATGCTACTCTAAGAGGAAAACACACTTCCTTCACTCAGATATGTGTGTAAATGGAATTATCTGGGGCACTTCTAGATGCAATCATTTTAGAAGTGTATGATGAGGAATGGGTGCAAATGGTGGACTATGAACACATCCCATTTAGGTGTCGTAAGTGCCATGAACATGGGCACCTATTGTTGGCTTGTTGGGGCCTAACCCAGATTCAGAAGTGATTTAGCCAAACAAATCCCGAAACTACTAGCCCTTTCGGCAACAGTCTGCGGTGTGCAGATTGAGGTCTCACCTAAGGTAGTATGAAAGGGTGTTGGAACCAGGTTTCTGCACCCGAGGGACGTCTTGATGAAATCTATGAAGTTCGCGAACTGAACTTGCACGCATGTGCGGCTCCACACAGTTGTTTGTCCTTAGTAGCTTATGCAACTGCTTCCGCGCAACTCTGTAAAGAGCACAAAGAGGCATTGTTCCAAATCCTATACCCTTATTGTGCTATGATTATAGATCTTAACTTAATTGTGTGGGCCCAATATCCTCATTAATAATTCAACATTCATAACAAGTGCGCGCAATCATAAACTATGAAGAGATGCATAAATATAACAGAAGCATAGACACACAATATTTCAGAATCAACTTATCTTTTATTAATTCTCTGTCCAAGTACAATCTCAACTCCGCCCTGTGCACTCAGCTGCAGGGGTCTGCAACACAACTGCAGACTCTACTAGGCCTCCGTGCACTCAGCTACGGAGCCTCTATCTATCACTATGACCCAATACTTTCAGATCTACTTCTAGCTTGTAATCATGCCTTCACATCTCCCTATTACTTGTCAAAAACTAAGGCTGACTTTACACTTAGAGCCTCGGTCTATTTATATAATCCCATGGTCTGCGGACCATGGGTAGGCCAACACACTTTAAATTAATTTACATTATCTTAGGGTGGACAACCCTAGATTCTTGCACTCCACGCCCGCATTTCGCGGGGTCTTTACATTATACTTTGACCAAAATTCGGGCTTCAAGCCCCAAAATCCTTCTATGGGGGGATTCGCTGCCCAACACCTATACCAATACTTCCTATTGAACAAACTGGAGGAAACATGAAAGACACTACAGGAAAATATCCTGAGGGTTTTACTAAGGTTGGGGGTAAAGGGAAAGGAGGCAAGAGGTACAAAAAGAAAATTAACGAAGACGCACAACCGAACCACAATAGTTTCAAAATCTTAGAAGAAGAAGTTGGAAACAATGGGACAAACCAGGAATCAGAGAATAATGCCATTGAGAAGGAAAGGGATGCTAACATGGAGGATATACCATATAACATCCAATAAAAGGATGATCTGCCGAGCATTATGGAGCTCAGTAGGGACCATGAAATGACCTGAAGTGAGGTTAGAATGGAGGACCATGAAATGCAGGAGATTCTAGAGAGGGAGAATTTAGATCGAGAAAGGTTTTTGGAGCACAGAATCAAAAAGGGGTAGAATCTCTACCAAAAGAGGAGTTTGACAAGGTTCAACAGATCTTCCTCTGAAGATCACAAATGAAGGGTACTAGAGTCAAAAGAATCCATGATATCTAGGAGAATAGAGGGGTGAAAACGATGGAAGATACACTAATGCATTCTTCCATGAACCCGGGTAGGAAAAGAGGAAGAAAAAACCAGAAAGAGTTGCTGACCGAATGTGCCAAACATATGATTAACTCAGGTAAGATGAAGGATCTTACTAGTTAGTCCTTTACGAACCTTTGTTAATGAAGCTTACAACCTGGAACATTAGGGGTCTAGGACGTAAAAGGAAACAAAGAAATCTTAGTAGTAGAATAAAAGAAGAAAATCCAGATATGGTTTTTATTTAGGAAACAAAATGTTTGATGGACAAGATCAGAGAGATACACAGAAAATGGTTAATCAAGTATGAGTATCTAGAGGTTAAATTAGACAACTCGACGAGGTGGATTCTTACGCTATGGGATCCTCAGAAACTTGGAATCCTAGATGTTGAAGCTTCTAGGAACTATCTATTGCTAGTGATTCAACCTTTGGGTGATAAGGAGATCTACATGATCACAAACCTCTTTGGTCCTCAAAAACTAGAAGACAAAATCAAGCTTCTCACCTCCCTTTGAGGAGGTGAGAAAGAGATATCCTGATATGCCCTAGATTCTGGCAGGGAATTTCAATATGATCAGATCTCTTACAGAGAAAAAAAAGGCAGTACCAGAAAACTAGGTAGAGACTCCATTACCTTCTAGAAATTCATAAATAACATGGGGCTAGTGAACACTAAAACAATAAATGGCACTTTTAATTAGAATAATAAGAGGGGAGGGGCTTCTCAAGTCACCTCTAAACTAGATAGATTCATAATCTCAGAGGACCCCCTTCTCAGAGGCCTTGATATGTCAGCCTTAATCCTTCCCTTTGGAGGCTTAGACCACTCGCCTGTCCAGCTTGAAGCTACTTTTATGGGTACATCGAGGAACAAACCTTTTAGGTTTGAAAATGTCTAGCTCTCTCACCCCAACTTCACCAGCAATATTAACAAATGGTGGATGGAAGATATGCCCATTCAAGGCACTAAAATGTTTATGCTACAGTAGAGACTTAAACACATCAAATCTAGGCTTAAAGATTGGAACAAAAAAGTGTTTGGTAATATTTTTAAAGCCAAAAGAGAAGTTGAGCAGAAACTACAGGGGATTAATCAGATCATCATCACAAAAGGTTTTACCGAGGAATATAAAATTCAAGTTGAATCTCTTCAGAACAAATGGGAAAATCAGTGCATGCAAGAGGAGATTTTCTGGAGATTGAAATCGAGGGTGCAGTGGATTAGAGAAGGAGAAAGAAACACAAAGTGTTTTCATAAATAAACCTTGGATCACAGATCACATAACATAATTTCAAAACTTAAAGATTCTTAATGGAAATAGCTTGCCTCTCACAAGGAAATGGAATCTATCCTAGTTCAACACTTGCTTAGCATAGTAGTGGAGCCTCTCGTCGACAGATCTCGGTTCATTAACAAATTCACAAAGTACATTCCTAAGCTTGTAACTAGGGAAGAAAACCACAATATTAATAGGCCAGTGTCTGAAGAGGAGGTCAATGAAGTTCTCAATGAGATGCAAAATGGGAAAGCTCCTGGCCCAGATAGTTTCAATGTAGACTTCTTCAAAGCTTGCTGGAAAATAGTCAAACAAGATATCCTTGATGCTTTGGAGGACTCTAGAGGATCCAAAATGGTTTTGAAGGCTCTCAATGCCTCTTTCATTGCTTTGACTCCAAAGCAATAAAAAGCTATGACACTAGATAGATTCAGACCCTTAGCCTTATGTAATGTGGTGTACAAAATTATTTCCAAAGTGATCGCTAACAGACTGAAGCCCCTTCTTCCAACTCTCATCTTAGAGGAGCAAACTGGTTTTGTGGAAGGAAGACAGATTCTCAATAACATCATACAAGCTCACGAGGTGGTACACTCTCTTAAGAGCAATAAGCAAGATGGTATGATCATGCAGCTTGACCTAGCAAAAGCTTATGATAAGTTAAGTTGGTCTTACATTAGGGCAATGCAAAGAGCTTATGGGTTCAACCACAACTAGTTAAGATGGGTTATGGCCCTTGTATCCATTGCTAGCTTCTCCATTCTACTTAATAGCTCTCCCTATAGAACCTTTATTCCTTCTAAGGGTTTCAAACAAGGGGATCCACTCTCCCCCTTCCTCTTTGTTCTCTTGATGGAAGGGCTAGGCAGAGTGATCAAAATGGCAAATTCTAAAGGGAGAATCCACGGTCTGAAACGTACCCCAGATGGTGCTACTTCTACTCATCAACGATTTGTCGATGACACAATGCTACAGGGTATTCCCACGGTCAAGGAAGCCATAGATTTCAAACAAATCCTGAACGACTTTGCTTTGGCCGCTGGTATAGAGGTAAGACTTGACAAATCGAAGGTTTTATTTTTTAACACTCACATTGCTATTCAAAGGAACCTCACGAGAATTCTCGGGTTTCCAAGGGATCAATTAGTTTCCAAGTACCTTGGAATGCCTCTTACAAACAAACCTCTAAGTGAGGAAATGGACCTACAGGTCTTTGAATTTGGTGGGGCATCTTGTGCTTACAAAGACTATCCTACAGGCTATACCCATTTTCCTGTTTTCAGCTCTTCCTGCTCCTAAAGGAGTTATCCAATAGATGAGGAGTATTCAACGAGATTTTATTTGGGGCAAAGGGGAAAAGAAAAATAAGTGGGCTTTGGTAGCTTGGGACAAGCTCTACAAACTTAAGGCCCATGGTGGTTTGGGGCTTCATGACCCTGAAACCCTCAGCAGAGTTTTGGGAGCCAAACTTTGGAGGAGGTGGCTTAAGGAATCAACAACCCCTTAGGCCAAGCTTTGGAAACAGAAATATGAAAATAATTGGCACAAGAGGGATCGTATCCGAATGTCACAGCTCATCAAGGGCTCCCAGATTTGGAACCTTTCTTGGGAGAATAGAGCCATTGTCCAGCATCATAGCTTCTGGGAGGTCCGAGCTGGTAACCTGGCACGGTTTTGGGAGGATAACTGGTAGCAGGAACAAAATTTGTTTAGGGAAGAACTAACCGCTCTCAAGAATGACACTGATAACAAAGGTTTACTTGTGGTAAGTGACTTCTGGGATTAGGTAAGGGACAATGGAAAATGGAGAATGTGGAAGGATCTTGGTTATAGTGAAGAGAGTCCTTTGAAGGCCCAGGAAGATTCTCTTGCTCTTAACTTGGAACAGAGGAAGATTTTGTGTCATCCTCAGCTGACCAACTGAGATGGGGAAGAAACACCGAAGGCACCTTTAACCTCAAAGAAGCTAAACGAATGGCCCTAGGTTTTGATTATCAAAACCCTGATCACGTCTGGAAGGACGTTTGGTAGACTCGCATTGGATGAAAATCAAGTTGTTTATGTGGTTGGTTCAACAAAAGAAAATTATAACTTGGGAGAATATTCTAAAAAGGGGATTTGTTGGCCCATCCAAATGCCATCTATGTGGCTTAGAGGAGGAGATGATGGAACACTTACTCAACGTCTACCCATTCACCTCTACCTTGTGGGATTGGGCAGCCTCACTGTTCAGGAAAATTGTCTGGGATAGATTTAGCATCACCAACACTTTGAAGAATTGGAGGAAAGACTTCTTAGGCAATGAAATCATGAACAAAGATTGGATTTTGGTTCCAGGCTTTATTATCTAGGATGTCTGCAAAGAACGCAATGACAGGATTTTCAAAAACAAAACAGACTCGACCGAGAACATCATTGCCCAAATATTACGACAGCTCAAACATACAGTTGGTGCCCTTATGTGGAAACTTCCTGAGAACCCTCCCTTGCCCTAGGATGCTCACATACTGCTGTAGCTGGGTCTCCATTCTCTGGTTCCCCAAAGCACAAACAAGGGTGTGATCCAAGCAACTACTGGTAAAGATATCTGGCAGCCTCCTCCTCATGGTTTTTTGAAAATCAATATAGACAGAGCCTCTAAGGGCAACCCAGGGATGGCAAGATTTGGTGGTGTCATAAGAGATGAGCAGGGGTGCATAAAGGATATCTTTCATAGTCATTTCAGCACTGCCACTAATAACATGGTGGAGCTCATGGCCTTAGAGCAGTGCCTAGAAATCTTGATCAAGTCAAATTTACACAATGCCATCATTGAAGCTCACTCTGAATTGGTCATTAATGTGACCAAGAAGATATGTAATGGAACGACACCTGGAAAAGTTTCGAAACATTGGAGGCTACCGCAGGTCTTTCAGCGTATTCATTCCCACTTGTCAACCTTGAGAACTGTCAGCTTCATTCATGTGTAAAGAAAAGCCAATGCGTTAGTGGATCGTCTCGTGAATGAAGGAGTGCTTTGTAAGGATAGTTATATTAGGTACGCTTGGGATTCAACACCCTCGGGTAAATTGCATGATCGCTGTCAATAACAGGCAACCAAAGACATGGAGTACTTCCAAACCATGAGTAATGAGTAGGAGGAAGACTAGTGGAAGTAGGAGTATATCCTAACCATTGATCCCACAATCAATGCTTAAGTCAGAGCTTACTACAGGGGAGGAGTACATGGTAAACATTAGGCTACTTGAAGGGCCATAGACCATAGGTTTTGATGGCCTTCATTATCGAATGGCTATCGAGTTTGAAAATGATCGGAGGTTAAGTCTACAAGCGGACCCAAAGATTTATAGATCAATGGTTTATAATCTTTATCGGCTTTGTAAAGCGGGTAAATGTCGCGCTAGTTTCCGATCCAATATCATTGAGGACCATCGGATCAAAAGGGGCTTGATCGAATGGATATCGGGTTTTAAAAGTGATCAGAGGTTAAGTCTTAGAGTGGACCCAAATTTTTATAGACCAATGGCTTATAATCCTTATCGGATCCGTGAAGCGGGTAAGAGTCGCGCATGTTTCTGGTGCGATATCATTAAGGACCGTCAGATCATATGAGTTCTTGATCGAAAGGATATCATTTTTCAAAATGGGCGGCGACTAATTCCAAGAGCAGACTCGAAGTTTTATACACCATTAGTTTATTTTCTTTGTCAGCTTCGTCAAGCGGGTAAGGGTCGTGTAAGTTTCTGATGTGATTTCTTTAAGGACCGTCGGATCATTGGGGTTCTTATCGAATGGCTATCGGGTTGTAAAATCGTCAGAGGTTTATGTGTAAGGTTTTGTGTGTAAGCTTTTGGGTTTTGTTGGCCCTGTTCACTGTTAATCATCAACAGGTTTGTCTTTTGCTGCCCTTTACACTTGTAAAGACGTGTACCATATGTAATCTTTTTATTGGTTAATTGAAGACTCCACTCTTACTTGACCAAAAAAAGAAAATTGAAATAAAATAAAAACTTTACCATATGCATTGCTTTTAAATAATACTTTTAAATGAAGTGAACTAATTATAATTAATGCAAATTAAATAAATTAATGAAAAAGCTAAATTGAATAAAATAATGTAAATAAAATAATTTGTTATTATAAATAAATAATAATTGTAAATAAACAATAATTTTAAATTAATAAATAATTTATAATGTAATTAATTTTAATTAAATATATTGTTAGATTTGAGACTTTTGTGATCTATAATGTAGATAATTCTCTTTCGGATTAAATACATTTTCATAATTTACTTGACGTCTCGAACCAATTATTATAATAAAATTAATTGATTAATTATAATTAAATATTCAATTAACTAATTAAAAATGATAGTTATACATCATAGTGTAATAAACTATTACAATTAAAATTACAGAATAAGGTGGAGATTGTAAATAAACGAAATATAAAGAGAGAAAATTAAATTTTAAACGGTAAATTTAAAGAAAAATAAAAACATTTTATATTTCATTTATAAACGGAATATAAATGGAGAAAATAAAATTTTAAACTGTAAATTAAGGAAAAAAGGGAAAATATTTTATAATTTAGAAAAAATAAATTATTGTAATAACAAAATAAAATTATTCAGATTATAGTAAATAAAAAATAAACAAATTAAATAAGGATGAGAATCATTTAGTGACAAAAAGAAATTAATGTAATTTTTTTTTTTTTTATGAGAGATTCTTTAGCGTAAATCACATAGAATATTATTTGTCGACGCGTTTCGAACCAACTAGTGTGGTTCTTGTCCTGACGATGAATCACACTAGTTGGTTCGAAACGCGTCGACAAATGATATTCTATGTGATTTACGCTGAAGAATCTCTCATAAATTGATATGGATCACAGAAGCCTCAATTCGATAATTTAATTTAATTTAAAAATGTCAATTAAAAATTTATTTGAAAAAAAAAGAAATTTCTTTAATTATAATTATTGAATTTAAAAAGATTATTTAAAAACAGTTGATAATGTAAAGTAAGTAATGATAACGTTGGTGGCAACAAGAAGTACAATGCCGGAAGAGACAACTGTGTCGAAATGGTAGGTAAGAGGAAACCCGGCCAAAGAAACAATAAATGGAGAGGGTGTGATGACCCCGGAAAAATGTAAATGTGGGAATTTTACTGTGGTAAGAAATAGAGTTGAAAGTTTGTTGTTCTTTTATTTAAAAAAAAAAACAAAAACTCTAATGATATTATCCTATTGGCAAATTTAAATATATTGGAAATATATATTTCTTGAAATGCTGGCAGCCTCTGGAAGGAGGATTTGAAAAGGGAAAATCAGTTATGAAAACTGACGGAAACTACCCTTCCACACGGGAAAAGTCCTGGGTAGAGGGGGGAACCCCTGTGCTGTAGTGACAGACAGGAGGATTCCAAAAAAAAAAAAAAGAGAGAAGATAACAAGAAACTGGTTAAGTCTGGTAAGGACCAGATGACCAGGCACGAAGTGCATGAATCTTGTTGAGGGCTGTAGGCCTGCAAGATAGCTCGGGGGGAGAATCCAGTCTTAGCGATGGATCTCAAGGTTGGGTGGTTAAGAGCAAGTATGGAATGCAGGTGAATTTTCTGGAGTACTTATTTACAACTCTGGCGAACCAGGTACGAGTTAACCATGAAGAAAGATTAGTTAGAATGTTGACTATACTACAGATTAAATGTACAGTAGTCGGCAAGTTAGACCTTTACAATTTATATCTTTCTTGATGTCATAATGCTTAGCATATTCGTAACAGAGGAATATTTATATTAAAATGTCAGAATATTTAGAAGCTATATAAATGCACAGAGACTACCAGTGCGCTTCGGGTAGTTCAATAAAGAAAAACTTATAAGACTCCACCTGGACCAAAATACTATAGTGGTTATTCAAGCGGCCAAGCACACCAAGAAAAAAACGACTAGAAAAACCCTAATGATTTCTGTGCCAAGAATAAACCAAGACCTTAAAACTCTTTTCATTAAAGCACGGACAGAGGCATATTAACTGGATACATTAAGCAAAATATATATATGACAAACCTCTGAGTCGAGAGTTAAGGCAAAACAGAAACTACAAGAGGAACCGCATACCACAGAGCAAAACTATTACCGGCAAGAGTACACGTTGTAAGCTGTTGTAAATCAGCAAACCATTCACGGTTAACCAAACGATACTAAGAAGTAAACAATTCCAAGAACGGATGCGTCCAGCCGTTTGCACACGGCCGTATAGATAACTGTAGGTGTATTCATACATCAACAGACATTAAACATATGCATTCGCTGTGACGAAACCATAAGCTTGTTCTAATCTAACTCTGCAGCGACTGGAAACGACACATAATACCACTGCACAAATAGGATTTAACGATGCATAGAAAGAAGGGAACCGATAAATATTATGGGACTGATTCTACTGTATATCTAATAAGTGAAACGAAACCTCCATACCATTCAAAGAAAAAGCATATCAATATCAGAATTATAAATGATATTACCAAATGGGTATACCGCGAACAATCCGGAAGGGCCGGAAAAGAAATAGTAACACAGTTCCCATGTTAAACAAGAGCGAAGGTCTGAAATATAACTCTGAAATGAATATATATATAAACATTCGGAAAACAAAAATAAGCGTTCAATTATCCAGATGAAATATCCCTGACCAGTAAGTACCATTGTCCTCATATATATATAAATACAACAGAGGCATAAATGCCGAAAAACACAGAAAGACAAGTTTGTCCTCAAATCGAATAACTGCTGCACAAGATCCAGGTATGAGAGGAGTCGGCCTGTGACTCATAGCTCAGCAGGGTGGGTCGAAGACATAACCCTGAGGACAAACAAACGCATGCAAGCCATGAGGAACTCCTCTGGCAAATCCCCATCTAGTATACAACAGTAAGGAAACGGCATGAGTAGAGCATGTGGCACACCAAAACAGAGTAAACCCCAGACTTCGCACCCAGTTAAGGGTCGTCGGCTTACCTGGAAGGTACGAAGGGCGATGGCTCTGTCATCCTACAGGCGGTAGGAAAGGCTGTAGCGAGTCTCGCCTGCACACCACTGTAACAAGGCCACTAATCAATATGAGTTTCCAACAGTAGGCAACGAATACAATTTAAATGCAAGCAAACCAGAATCGAATAGAAGTGCATAGCCTGTAATAAACAACTGTGCTGAAGACAGAAATCCATAACCAAACAGTAAACGGTGCAGTTACCTGTGTAAGCCGTGAGAGAAAAACCTTGAGTCCTCTGTGCTGAAGAGGAATTCTGGAATGGCGGTGGGTGGAATCGAACGCGGGGTTGAATAACCAGAGGAGTGCCGAGAGACCCCCTCGTATTCCAAATGAACCATAGGTGCGTTCCAAAGGGTTTATGAATAACCCCAAACCCTTGAACACATACCAGCCCTCCGATCTGAATAACAGATCTCCACCGTCGAAATTGAGCGGGAGACCAAAGCGGGAAGTCCGAAAACGCAGAAACCAATGAATCACATGGCCAAGCGGGTGAGCCATGCCACCTAGCGAGACGCTGGCAAGGAAATTAATTACTGTCAACAACTCAGCGCCGGAAAAGGGGTGCGGATATAAACTTTTCCGATCGCCGTCCAAACACACATGGCTCCCATGCAATCAACTGGCCTCGGGTCAATAAAATATAAACGTTAGACATTATCAAAGGTCCAAACTATATTGCTATATCGTCGTTGTGTAGGGGTTAGAACGCACAGTAAAGTTTATGATATAAGTGAAATTAAATGGTAAAGAATCATTAGATTAATTAAATTCCTTTTTTTATTTTTATATATATATCTTTAGGGGTGTGACAGAGGGGGCTATGGTTGAGGTTTTACATGCTATGGTTGGGGTGTTCCTCTACTTGACAAATCGTGCAAATGGCTAGTGTCGGTGGGAAGAGCGAAGGTGGTTGAAACCTATATCGGCGATGAGTAGTTTGCACCGTCAGATGGAGTGGTCGACAAGTGTGTGGTGTAGATTTTGTGGTGGGGGGGAGATATTGTGGATGGGGCACATGTGTGCATCCAGAATGTTCGGCGACAACATTTTAATTTTATTTTTTTTTCATTGTGACATATTGCATAGGTTTGCAAATTAATAACAATTTGTTTATAATATATATAGGGGTCATTGTTTAACATACTTTTGTTTCACAAGAAATTTAAACTATATGTATGTTATAGTATATTACAGTTTAAAATATAAATTAAAAAAATATTTAATGTAGATTTAATTTGAAAAGAAAATTTTGGAAACACAATTTTTTGGGCTTTTGTAAATTTGGCTTATTTACTTGTTAGGAAGTTGACAAGCCTCATGTGAATACCAAAAAGCATGAGAAGTCAAAAATATTTTCAAAATTATAATTATAATGTTAATAATTATGGTCATACTTATTTTATAATCGTTATTTTATAATTTTAGTTTAATTATATGTAACAATTTTGGTTAAAAATCCTTGTAATAAAGTTAATAAAGGAAAAATAATAAGCATGGTCATGGGACACATATTCGAAGTTGAATATTGAGAAAAAACATAGTGATGATGACAACTTGTAATTAATTAATTGCTATGGAAATTGGCAAAGGTAATGGCAAAGGCTTTGGAAAGGCATGGGACATTAATTGGAATTTAATTTATGAAAATAATGGAAAATAGGACAAAAGGAATGTGAAATGACACACACTGCATTTGAGGAAAATGAAGGAAAATAATGGAAAATTAAAAAAAATAGAGGACTCATTAAAAGGAAACGGTTTTGAGGATCAGTTGAGAGACTTTGGTGAGTTCGTTTTTGGAGCTCTCTCTACTCTCTCTCTCATACTCTTGGGAACTTAGATTTTTATTGGAGCACTCTGGGAGGAGTGTGACATACTTGGGATTTGGAACCAGAAGGAAAAGGAAGAGCATGAAAGCGTAAGGGGACATCAATATCAACAGCTACAATGGGTTTTTCTATGAGGTACCAAGTTGTATGTATGCTTTCCTTGTCATTTTTGGCATGCATGGCATTTTCATGTGGTTTCTTGACATGATTTGTTATTGGTATATAGGATTGCATGGATTGACATTGGTTTGCCTAGCCTTGCCATTTTTTACATAGCGATGGTGTTGTGGGTTTTAATTTTGTTTTTGGTTTGGTTCTCATGTTCCTTTGGCTATGGGTTGAGTTATTAGTTCCTCGTAGCTTTGGTTGGAAACACACTATGGAAGCCCTATAACATCTTGGGCTGAATTATGTGCCCTGGAAATCTTGTTTGGAAAATTGCTCTGGACGCCCTTAGTAGGTTGAATTACTAGTCGTGAAACCCGTAGTGGGACAAATGGTGTGGAAGCCTGAAAATAGTTGTTTATTGAGTTACTAGTCCTCGAAGTCCTGGTTGGAATAATTTCTCTCGAGCCCTCGACAACTTAGATAGAAACCGATCTGGTGATGGTTAGTGATGTCTCACCATGAGATGGAATCACTAGTTGAGGGTTGAGGTAGTTTCACCTCTAGAAGCCCTAGTTTGGTTTCGTTTGGTTTGTTCCTTGAGATCCCACATTCATTCTTAGAATATGGCATGGGGGTGATTAGTGAGGTTGTACGTGGAAGTCTGAGACCTGGTTGCATTTTTCATATGTTAACAAGAGCTTCTTTCCTCTTGTATTTGATGGTTAAATATATTCGTTCATATGTGGTTTTTATGGCTGTTATACCATGCTTATTTATGCTAATTATATGCTCATTATGAGGATGTTTTATGACAAACTTGATGTATGGCTCCCATCATGTTTTAATGAGCAAATGAGTTAAAAATGAATCTATGACATAATAGATCATAATGTGGCTACTATGATAAGGCATCAATGCTTCATTACAAATCTCAGATAATTATGAGACCCCTATGCTCATATATTTTCTTATGACCTCTAGATTACACATTTTTGACTTTCTTAATGAAATTCTTGTCATGGCTAGTAGGGGTAAGATCAAGTACTTGTACCAGAGTTTGCATTAGTAACCTTGTTTTAATGTTATTCATCATTTCTCAAAGTTTCATGAAGCTCCAGGAAGTGGCCTAAGACTTAGCCATGAAAAAGTGGCTCAGAATCTAGGGTCGCTCACAGAGAATTACCTGAAAAAGTCCACAATCACTGGTATTCCTTGTTGTGGGAGAAAATGGAAAGCCTTAGTCACATGCATCGCTTGTCTTGGGGGCAGCTAAGTGTCCATATCAGTAACTTATCAAGTGGTTTCGAGGGTTGACCACCTGGGAGTGTTGGTTGGCTCCTGAAGGTTATGTAGCATATGCGGAAGGTCAATTTGGTTTCATTATGTCAGTTCCACTTCCTCAAATATACCTAGGGAGTTGAATCACATGATAGTGGCCTCTCATCACATGTTTACCCTAGTGGACTAGTTAACTTGGGTAAATGTGGAAAGGGAGTGTTATAGAGTGGTATGAGAGCATGTTCCACCCCTTTGACCAAATGGCGATTTTTTGTTCATGCATACATGTCCGCTACGTATGTGTCCTTATGCTTGTGGTCTATGCGATTGCTGTATATGCATGGTGGTGGTCATGGTTTTTTTTGTTATCAGAATATGTTCATCATGAATGCATGGTAGCATTTGTATGCATTTTGTATGAATGGGTGTCATACCTATGTTGTTAGGCACGCATTATGTCTAGTTGGTGTTGAAGTTGTGGCATCATGCATGGTAACTAGATGGTAATTGAGATAATGTCTAAATACTGTTGTGATTATGATTACACATATATTATGGTAATCTGGTTGGTCTTACAGATGATATACCCTTCTCAAGTTGTACTAAGGTACGTTGTTTTGTTTATGATTTGGTTTATATGACATGATATAGCTTGTAGAAAGAGAAGAACAAAGATGACCAGTAGAATGGTAGGCTACAATTCACGAGACTGTCCCTAAGGATCATATGAGCAACATGGTGTTGGGAACTCTTCTGACAAAGTAGACACATTAAGAATTTTGAAGACATAACTAAGGAGTTACAAACCAAGTAATGATAGGATCATTCATGAACATAAGAAACATGGAGAATTTAATGCATTAATCCTTCAGAGTTTGTATGAATTGTAAAGATAGGGACAACTTCAGATCAATAATAGGTAAGAGGACATGACTAATGGGGCATATGGTAGTAGATATCATGGTGGGAACAGGTTCGATATGGATTACGCGATGAGATATAGAAGATTCATGGACACGCATGATAGATGAGGTAGTGGACATGCAATTTACTCTAGTTATGTTTCAGATAAGTATCATGGTCATCATAATTATGATTGTTACATGAGGAGTGACACAACATACTTTCCGAATGAATTCAAGAGAAAAGAAACCTACATTTAATGGGGAAATGAATAAGTCAAAGGATGCAAAAGAGTGGTTTCCGGCGATGAATAAGTTCTTCACATTGCATGATTAATCGATGAACATGAAGGCTAAAATAAGTATATTCAGTCCTAAATGTAAAGAATATATTTGGTGCGAATATGTAAAGAACGTCATAGGCATTCGAGAAGAGGAGTTCACTTCTAGTGAATTAAATATACTATTTATGAAGAAGTATATATTAGAGAGATACTTTTATGACAGGGGGAAGGAATTCTACGAGCTAAAGATGGGATCTATAACTGATGAGGAGTACACCAACAAATTTTTGGAGTTATTGGGATATGTGCCTTTACCTCAAGGAGGAGAAGGCTAAGATTAAGAGATTCATGAGTGGGTTTCTGGTAGAATTCAAGGAAAATATTGAGTTTAATGAGCCCATATCATTAGATGAGGCCATCCAAAAGCTAAAGCATTTTTACAAGAAATCAAAGCATAGCTATGAGACTAAGGAGGACTAGAAAGGTAATACAAAGGATCAAGGTAAATGGGATAAGAAGTGAACAAGGCCTCAAGTCATGGGTAACAAATATAATTGAACACCACGTAAGAAGTTCAATGCATATAATAAAGGATAGGAATTTCAGCTGGCAGAGAAAAACAACGTTGTAGGTTGAAAGCCTTTACAGTGTTCGACTTGTAGTAAGGATCATCGTAGGAAAGATTTTCCACAACATCAGGGTTGTAGACCACAGGATTATAGTTCTCAGGAGTCACAAATAGTGGGTGATGTTGGATAGAGTGTTCTTTGGATTTATTCAGTGTTGGATAATAACAAGGTGTATCATCAGGCATCTATAATTGATACGTTGGAAACTAGATCACTATTGAGAGGGGGGGTGAATTAGTAATGTGGCACATTCAAACTTTTTTTTCAATTAATTAATGTCTTTTCATGCATAAATTGAATCACATAAGAAAATATTATAGCATCATAAATACACGTGAAACCATAAAAATGATCAACATAAAGGTACAAGTATGTATAGTGGAAATCCCTTCCCCGGGATAAATACCACCCTCTTACTATTGCGCTGCTCAATATTTTATTATGTGTTGAAGAAATTATACATGGATAAACTCACTCCTACGATCCAGAAGACTTGAATTCTTTCACATTATGCTGACTCTTTTAGATAGGGAAATATTTCTCTCTCAGATTTATAGACTATCATCCATTGAATTCCACCACGATGAATGATCCTCACTCAGTTACACTTGAACTAACAAATGACTCTCCATACTCCAATCTATTGGATTATCATGACAAATGAGCCTCACCCGACTTTTGTCGAATTATCCAACCACCATTGGATGGAGAAAGCTCTTCCTTCTACTAAATTTACCAAGTTATTGTATACTCAAAGCCTCCATGCCATAACTTCCTCCATGTGAGCCTCGTTTCATATATTTTCAAACTCAACTCCTAAAACTTGCTCAACATGAAAAATGCAATAGCATAGCATCAAAGCTCAATCAAATGGTAAATTTATAGCACAAGATGCAATGAAAACTCCACACTAAAACTCAACAATGTTTCAAAACAATCTTCTCAAACTCTACTCCAATGCACACATCAACACCTCACTCACTGCATAATATTATGGCTTAAACATACTTCAACTTACTGCTACTACGACTGTAAACTACTTCAGAAATTCTGCATAATAAAGCTCACATAGTTTTCATGGTCTTCTCCAAGCTCACACTCACTCCACACACTAGTGTAATCAACCATACTCGCAATAAGCTTCATCCAATATCTATATGAACTCAAGTGCACAACTCAATAATTACATAGAACTACTGGGCATTGAAACTATATCCATATGCTTGATATTTTAGACTCCATTAAAACTCCATTATCCTTTTTGATATTTTCAACTTTACTTAGCTTATAGAGGTCCCACAAACCTTTCCGACCATAAACCAAAAAGTTCCAATCACGAATGTCGCCAAAACACAACAATTAGCTAAGCAATGCGAGGAATGTAGAGAAAAACTCAGGAAAACACCTCAGTCACTCCCTTAGCATTGTAATCCATGTGATTGCACCTATAACCACTCCCTTGGGCCTATCCCTATGCAACTATAGATTTTCAACCTCTCCCTTGACTCATCATGCATACGATTGGGGCTTAAGCTCAGTAAAAACATCAATCCTTTAGTCCAAAACAAATGTCAACTGATGGACCATCTTCTTGAGCTCCCGAAGACTCCTCCAAGCCTATCTAATAGGTCTACAACTGATGAAATAGTCTAATAACAAGTGTATGACATGCAAGACTTATTCTACCCACCTTATTACCAAGACCAGCACCTCTAACTCCTCAAAGCAACATCCATAACTTGTGAAAACACCTCTAGGACCTATACCAACATATCTCACTCCTGTAGCAGCATATCCAACATCTGTAGTAGCAACATCATGTCATACAACTTTCTCCATCATTAGTGGAATCACCTCCAACACAAGCGACTACAACTCATCACATAAAGCACCACTCCAACCTCCTGCAGTAGTAGCACTCCAACCTCTTGTAGTAGCAACACTCCAACCTCCTATAGTAACAACATCTCCATCAAAATAAGATTCCAACATCAAACTAACATCACATGCAGAATCCATCTTCGAGTCAATAGCCACAACATCATCTTGACTAGGTATAGTCATAAGAATGCTCACATCAATGCTAACTAACAAGACCATAAAGCCTAACATCTATCACCATGAACTCATCACATATGCACATGACGAGTAATATCGTGACCTCCCATTGGTTCCAACCTCAATACAACATGTGAGGTTCAATTAACAATCCAAAATCTCTCCCCCTTTACCACCAATGACAAAGGGCCATACAAACTCTAAAGTACAATGCCAATAATGTGCCCGATGAGAGAAGGGCTCCCCCTATCATAATAGATGACATGTTAATACAACACTGATGTAGAACAAAATATGAACCTTATCTATCAATCATGTCTCTAGCCAATGCCATGACAACTTTGAACTGAATATGTCCCCCCTAAGCGTTGAATGGGGTTACCATCATAGACTGCGCCTGTTGCAATGAGCCTCCTTTCCAAGTGAAAGATATTACTCAATGGACCATGAATCTAACTAAATTTGGACATGATATACAATAAATTACATTACATACAGTGCCTCAAGGAGAAAGTACAAGGCTATGACAAGTACGTAGGATTGACAAATGACTCCACTATACTTATCATCAACCAATAACTTTATGGAACAAAGTTTACATCACGCACCCAAATATAGTGGGGCTACATCAAATATATACAACAAATAACATGACTTGGACCTATATTGACTCATATATATCTAATGACAAAACATGTTAGACACCATGGGTCTCTCCATGAGTAATGTGCCAAAATTATGAAACAAGGATAATACATGGATTTTACATCTGCACATAATGGTTCTCTCATCAATACATGCCCGAAACATTAAATATCATGAGTACATGGCAACAATTAGAAATGATATATGCTCCATATGGCAGCGACAATCAAATGTGATACATGACATATACATCAAAACATAAAGAATCCATGAGAAATGACATAAACTCTCCATGTGTAGCAACAACAATAGGAGCACTATCCAAACCATATTCTAGTGCATGGCCACTGAACACCTTTGTGATCACCATCCCATAAAATAATATCCTATAGCAAGATCAACATGATCCACATAGATACAACAATAAGATCATCTAATAGGACAACATGGAAATATATCATAGAAGAAACACCAAATAAATCCTCATCATCACATTGTCTCTCCACATGAGAGAAAAAAAAAATGAACAAAATCCATCATACCAATGATTACTCATGCCCTCTTAAAGCACTTGCTGTATAGCATCTACAGTGCCACGACCTCTCCTTGGGCTCTTCACTTGCATCTTTACGAATTCTCTCGAACAACCTTACTGATACTCTTAAGAAGAATCGAAAAGAACTTAAAACAACTCAGATAGGAATAAGAAGAAATCAATGCTTTATTAATATGATCTTCAGAAGATACAGATCTTTCTTCAAAAACACACAGAGCTTACTCACACTTCACACTTCAACACTCGGTGAAAGGATGATCTCCTTCATTGCTCGAGCTTTCTTTTTATAAGAAGATACCAAACATCACACCAAAAACTAAAGATTCTACCTTATCTAAAAAGATGAAATAATTGAGGGTCCTGTCGGATATCTCTGATCCAGACAGTGTCTACTCAATATTCCATAGTACAATAATTCAAAAAGAAAACTATTACCATGGTCCTTTCGAACTATGATCACTATCATAAAAATCATCATATGAGACATTTCCACCACGGTAAGATTCTTCAAGTGTTCTGAGATAATCAATCTCGAAATCATGTTCTGTGGGGTCTTGAGCATCTTGGTATACATCCAAAAATAAAGTGTCCTTTTCTTCTGTTTCTTGCTTTTCTTTTCCTTTCCGAGATGCCAATGCTGTAGATGACACTTTAGCTTTTGAAGACTGTCCCACTTCCAACTTTATATTGTCCTTAAAGACATGATGATGATGATATGGCATTTTGTAGGGATCCTCATTTTTTCTCCATATGTTGATATATGCTGTTGAATTAACTTCAATATCTAGAAAAGAATCTTTATGAGCTGTCGAAAATGAGGGCATGGGCTGAATAACTAACTCGATTCCATCTAATTCCCACTTGAATATTTCGAACATGTTTGCAGATGTTTCAATAATGCGCTAGACCCATGCCTTACAATTGTCCGTGATGATGTCTTTATTCTGCCATCCTAAATAAAAAATAAATGATGTACAAGTTCTGGTTGATAGTAGTAAACTTATTAAGCATACTACATCAGTGGTCCAATTACCTGTAACAATGCTGACTGTTATCAAAGCCTTTTGATTTACAAAAAACTTTATGACTTTCTTTTCTCCCTGTAATTCATCAAGTTTCTTTAAGATATGGATCTTTTCTGTCAGCTTAGCTTTACTGAATTCTTTTAACCATGACATCACCTTTTTTATTTCATCAGTATTTTCAGCTAAAACTGAAACTTCTGTGAAGTTATATTCAGAAACTTGAGCAAAAGGATTTGGAGAGATTGCATTTCTCATTTCTATGCTTTGATAATCCCATGGGGATGAGAATATCCTCAAATACTGGATGGTCCGTTCAATGCACTGGGATGTTCTGATCACCTGCTTTTTCTTGCACAAACCATTTTTCATTTCCCAATCTGCAAATGGTTCAAAAATTTCATACTGAGGAAATGTGTCAGTATTGGCATAATGTTCAGTATTCCTCTGTAGGAATGAAGCTTCTAATTCTTCAAAAAGATCAGGAATTCTCAGGGACCATAAAAATATTTCAACTTCTTTTTTGATATTTATTTCTTCAAGATCCATCATCTTGGCACTGGTGAAGATTTCTAAAGCAAAATCTACACTTCCAATCTTCTGATAAAAATTCAAAATTTTTAAAATCCATAACATGGGCTCAGTATTTTGAATAGACCAAAGGTCATCAAGGGTTTTGAAATAGATCTTGACCTTCATATTTTGAAAATGGATATACCTTTACCAATTCTGCATCTAACCCGAGAAGAATACCAATATTTTTAGATTGCCAAGCTTGGCATTTCTGAATCCACTGGTTTCTCTGTAACCTCAATCCAACAATCTTTTTGATCTCTTTAGTAATAAAATCACAATGTTGTTCTAGAATTTCAAATCTATGTACAAAAGTAGAAAGATCATCCATTCTTCCAAGAATGTCAAAAGGACTGAAACTGCTCACTTTATGTGCTTTATTCATTTCTTTGGTAAGGGCATCTACAAGATAGTTTGAATTGCTTGGTACCCATTCTACATCAAACTCATACTGCTAGAGCTGAAGTTGCCAGGATAGCAATCTTCCTCTTGCTATTTGTCTTGAGATCTTTGCTAATAGAAAATATTTGAAATTCATGGAATCTGTACGGATTAAAAATTTGACAGGAGCTAGATAGAGTTCAAATCTATGAATTCCATTGAAAATTGCAAGAGTCTCTTTTTCAGCAGTAAAATAATTTTTCTGATGAGGAAGGAATTCACCAGATGCATATGCACATAATTGTTCAAGCTTTTTATCTTCCCTTCTTTCAAATAATACAACAGCCCAAAATTCATATGAAGCATCAGTTTGTAAAATTAACAAACCGTTACCTAGGGACTGTAACTTTGGAATATTCTGACATTCTACTTTGAGTTGCTTTACTGCGTTGGTTGCCTGTTCTGACCAACCAGAATGCAAATGTCTTCGGATTGGAGCAGTCTTTTCTGATAATCTAGGAATATACTTATGAACATAATTTAATATTTCTAGAAATCTCTGGATTGACTTTGTATCTTTCAATTCATCTGGGAAATCTGCTAATTTTGTTAGCACATGTGGTTGCACTTGAATTTGTCCATTAACCACGTGAATTCCCAAAAAATCAATATTCTATTGAAACAGAACCATCTTTTTTCGAGACAAAACAATTCCATGGTTCTGGAATTTTTTCAAAAAGATTTCTAAATGCAATAGATGAGAGGCGAGATCAGGATGTATTAAAATATTATCAATGTAAGTGACTATGAAATCATACTTACTGAATATGAAATCCATTCTATGCTGGCAGAAGGCAGAGGCATTCTTCAGGCCAAAAGGGACCACTTTCCACTGATAAGATCCTGCTGGATATGTGAAAGTCGTTTTATGTCTGTCGGCTTCTTCTATCTGGATCTGATAATAATGTGATTTCATATCAAACCTGCTGAAAATTTTACTATGCCTAACCTTTTGCATAATAGTCTCCTATCGTGGCAAAGGATAATGAAAACTTTGAGTAATGGCATTCAACTGTTTATAGTTTATTACCATCCTCGCCTTTCCTCTCATGATTTCTGAATGATTTCGAACAAGAAATGCAGAACAAGAATAATGTGATACGCTGGGTTCAATTAGCTTAAGACTTAATAACTCAGCAATTTGTTTTTTAATTTCTTGCTCATCATTGGGTGTACAGGGAATGAACTTACCCTTAACCCCATTACCATGCATGGTAACAATTTCTTGCTTTGGGCTTTCTATTACCAAAAATTTCTAAGAATCTTCGGAGCAACTTTTAATCAGACATTCATATAAAGAGCTTTGTTCTTGGGGCCACTGAGGATCAATTACTGCTTTCTACTTTGACTTCATGCTTTCCTTTTCTTCATAATTTTGTAGAACTTCTTGCCAATTTTTGGAATCATTTTGCGGTTTTTGAGCACTAGCTTTTCTTTGGCTATTTTTTCTTTTTGCTTCTGAATCTGAAAATTGTAATCGAGGCACATAAATTGATATGGAATTCCAAGAAATAAACTAACAGAGGTATCATAGTGCTTAATAGCATAGATTTTTACAATACTTCCCCCAATTTTCAAAGAAATATTATCAACATAATGTGTAAGATTTACAGTACCAACAACTGTTTCTAAGGCCAAAATATTTTGCAGAGGTTTCCACTAGCCTTTAAATAACGATGGTCGAGCAAGATTGTTGGAGCCATCTGTATCTACAAATGCATCGACATTTACCCAACAATTTTTTACTTGAACTGACACTGGGATATACAACAAATTGTTTGTTTTAAACATTTTCTTCAGAAAATTTTGTTCAACAACTGTATCATATTCCGGCATTGGCAGAGATGATGAAGAACCAACATTCTTTTCAAATGGACAAAAAGAATTAAGCTTTGGCAAAACTGAAACTGGTTTTTTACTTGTATCCCTTTCTGGGGACCAACAAAGTGAAACAATTGAAACAGTTTCATTTGTTTCTTCACTTTTAGATTCAAATTCTTCATCTTCATCACTGTAATGTAGCTCATCTTCTATGGAGAATTCATCTTTTGAACAATTTTCTGAGAAAATTGTGGACATTCGTCTTCTTCAGAGAGAGAAGCATCAGTAAGAATATATACATCTGAAACTTCTTCTTGAGAATCAACTATAGACCAATCTTCAACAAAATCTTCAATTTCAGAACAAGCTTTCAACTTGCTATAGGAATTATTTCGACATTTTCTTGCAAAGTGACCTTCTTGCTTGCAGATAAAACAACAATTATTATTTTTTCTGAGTTGTTTTCTATTTTTCAAAAAATGAAATTTCTTAAATGGTCTTCTTGGATTAACAACATTTTTTGGTTTAAATCTACCATATTTCTTGTATTTTCTTTTCTTTTTGAATGTTGTCCATGGAAGAATAGCACGACAAATATCAACAATGGGAGTTATGTCATGTGGTTTCTTCTGCCAACATAGGTATTTAACCTATTCTTGACACCTGAATAGTAGATCTATCCAATATATCTGATCTATAGTCTTGCTTTGAACTTCAAGATCTTTTAGAATCAGATCACCTAGATTGCCTGGAAGTTTGGACAAAAATGCAATTTTCTGGGTAGAGTCATTTGAAAGATTTTCTTTATAAATTTTGGTCATAAAATCTTGACCAAATGATTCTAAGAATCTCAAATCTTTGAGTTCCATCCTAGTCAAATCTGTAATTATTTTCTTTTTCTCATCAACTGGTTCTGGCACAAACTGAGTTTTTAACAGTAATTCAAGAGTGGATAATCCAGCTGCAACTACTGCTTGTCTTTCTGATTCTGGTGGTCCTGTCCACCAATCATAAACTATGCCAGCCATTCTTTTTTCAGCTAGGATGAAAATAGATACATTATCTAATCTTGTGGTCACCTGCATTTGATATAATGCACCTATCCAGATTCTGATTGACTCTCCAGGGTTTGTAGACTTATCTAAGTCTAAGATATATCCACTTGAATTTGTTGCAAACAAATCTTCTTCAATCCGTGGATATTTATGAACTTCTTTAATGAAATTGGCTTTCTAGATGGAAGGCAGAATAAAAGATGGAAACTTAGAAGCAGCATTTTCTAGAGTAATGATTTTTGATTTAGAATTTCTAGAATTGTCCTGAAAATATTATTTTTCAGGTCGCTTGAAGAATGTTTCAGTGCTTCTTTTAGAAGTTTCTAAAGTACTTGCTTCAGTTTCTTCTTGATCCCAAAAATTAGGAGTTGACATATCAATGGTAAATTTGGAACTTTGAGATGCCTTTGCCTTTCTCCTTCTTTCTTTCTTCTGCAATCTAGCTTCTTTTTCTAATTTTTCTTCTTGTTGCTCATCATAAAGAAGCTTAAGATTAGCCAATATAAGTTCATTTTGTTTTTCTAAGTAATCAATGACTTCTTCTGCATGAGAGCATCAAGCAGTGAGGTAATTGCCTATTTCATAAACTTGGTCTAAGGCATTGTTATTAGAAGAATTATGCTCGACGGGCGGAGAATAGTTGGCACGGGTAGAGGGTTGCTTTGACATTGAATATGTGGTGCAGAATTTTGTTTTGGGTGGCCATTTCCCCCCTTTTACAAACCGACGGTTGGCATATTGCCATTCTTCAACTAGTGGGAACTAAGAATTGGAAATATGAAACATCTTATTTACAGCTAAAAAAGGTTTACCTTTTCGTATATACAGATCATTAGGAGATAATACAGGTTGACTTGGTATGGTTTCAACACTTCTTTCAACAGCCTAAGAAGAGGATCCTTCAAAATATGGTCTAGGTAAAACATATCATCGAGGATGGACAATTGGTCGAGGAATAGAAGGTCTTTCTGGCATAATCCTGACTTGACCATTGCTTACAGAGACACGACGAGACTTTTTCTCAGAGTTTTTATCATCATCAAGGGATTTGTATTGAAAATACCAGTCACTAGGTAATCCTATAGAATCATAAGAAACTCCTTCAACTTGAGCATTACCTATTCCTATGGACACACAATCACGTAACACTAGTTGTTTCAGTTTTGGATGTACAATATTGGTCAACTGGAAAGATGTCTGTATTAATACAGAGAGAAATTCACTATTGTCTACCATCTGAAGTCCTTGTACACCAACCATTAATTTCCAAAAATCTTTTAAATGAGCATATGTCAGACTAATAACATAGTCTGGATAGACTGTTCCATACTGACAACCGGTTGACAAATTTCCCATTATAGTACCAATTCTGGCATGGTCATAATTCTGATGACATGTATCAAACACTTCTAAAATATAGGGTGTGTTCAGGCCATGTCGGAACAAAGGAGCTAAACCTATTCTAATACCCCCGAAGTGAAGGTAAGAATATTTTTTATCCTTAGCATACTGTCTAAACTTTTTGATTTCATCTTCAGCAAACAAAGATAAAGAAATTATCTGAACAGACGGACTAGATATCTTTATCTTGACTTCTACTTCTTTAAGCAAGTTTTTCTTTTTAAAAATATATGATATAGGTGTCTTATATAAATCGCTAGCATGTAAAGTAGGAGGATTCCAACTTTCGAGATTTTCAGCAATCTTAGGTTCTTGGGTAGAATAAACCTCTTGTTCAACATAATGAGATTCAACTTCAGAGACTATTCTTCTATCAATCATAGAGAAAGAATGAACCCAATTAGCCATAATTTAAGATCTAAACGGGGCTCTGATACAAAAATAAGAGAAGAGAAGAGAAGAGGAACTTCAAAATAAGCAAAGAGAAACTTCTTACTTGTTTCTAAGTGGTTTTCAGAAGAGAAGAGAAGAGAAACTTCAGAATAAGCAAAGAGAAACTTCTTATTTGTTTCTGAGTAAGCTCTGTGTGTTTTTTAAGAAAGCTCTGTATCTTCTGGAGATCGTATTAATAAAGCATTGATTTCTTCTTATTCCTATTTGAGTTGTTTTAAGTTCTTTTCGATTCTTCTTAAGAGTATCAGTAAGGCTGTTAGAGATCATTCATAAAGCTGCAAGTGAAGAGCCCAAGGAGAGGTCGTGACACAGTAGATGTTATACAAAAAGTGCTTTAAGAGGGCGTGAGTAATCAAAACCACTCATAAACGAGTAATAAGTTTCTCTTTTCTTATTCTGAAGTTTCTCTTCTCTTCTCTTCTCAAAACTGCTCAGAAACGAGTAAGAAGTTTCTCTTTGCTTATTTCGAAGTTTCTCTTCTCTTCTCTTCTCCTATTTTGGTATCAGAGCCCTGTTTAATCTTAAATTATAGCCAATCTGGTTCGTTCTTTCTCTATGATTGATAGAAAAATAGTCTCTGAAGTTGAATCTCATTCTGTTGAACAAGAGGTTGATTCTACCCAAGAACCTGAGATTGTTGAAAATCCTGAAAGTTGGAATCCTCCTACTTTACATGCTACTGATGTATATAAGACTCCTATCTCTTATATTTTCAAAAAGAAAAACTTGCTTAAAGAAGTAGAAGTCAAGATAAAGATATCTGGTCCGTCTGTTCAGATAATTTCTTTATCTCTATTTGCTGAAGATGAAATCAAGAAGTTTAGACAGTATGCTAAGGATAAAAAATATTCTTACCTTTACTTCGGGGGTATTAGAATAGGTTTAGCTCCTTTGTTCCGACATGGCCTGAAGACACCCTGTATTGCAGAAGTGTTTGATACACATCATCAGAATTATGACCATGCCAGAATTGGTACTATAATGGGAAATTTGTCAACCGGTTGTTAGTATGGAACAGTCTATCTAGACTATGCTATTAGTCTGACATATGCTCATTTAAAAGATTGTTGGAAATTAATGGTTGGTGTACAAGGACTTCAAATGGTAGACAATAGTGAATTTCTCTCTGTGTTAATACAAACATCTTTCCAGTTGACTAATATAGTACATCCAAAATTGAAGCAACCAATGTTACGTGACTGTGTGTCAATAGGAATAGGTAATGTTCAAGTTTAAGGAGTTTCATATGATTCTATAGGATTTCCTAATGATTGGTATTTTCAATACATATCCCTTGATGATGATAAAAACCCTGAGAAAAAGTCTTGTCGTGTCTCTGTAAACAATGTTCAAGTCAAAATTATACCAGAAAGACCTTCTATTCCTTGACCAATTGTCCATCCTCGACGATATGTTTTACCTAGACCATCTTTTGAAGGATCCTCTTCGCAGGCTGTTGAAAGAAGTGTTGAAACCATACCGAGTCAACCTGTATTATCTCCTAATGATCTGTATATACCAGAAGCTAAACCTTTTTTAGCTGTAAATAAAATGTTTCGTATTTCCAATTCTCAGTTCCCACCAGTTGAAGAATGGCAATATGCCAACCGTCGGTTTGTAAAAGGGGGGAAATGGCCACCCAAAACAAAATTTTGCACTACATCTTCAATGTCCAAGCAACCCTCTACCCGTGCCAACTGTGCTCCGCTTATCAAGCATAATTCTTCTAATAACAATGACTTAGACCAAGTTTATCAAATAGGCAATTATCTTACTACTTGGTGCTCTCATGCCGAAGAAGTCATTGATGATTTAGGAAAACAAAATGAACTTATATTGGCTAATCTTAAGCTTCTATATGATGAGCAACAAGAAGACAAATTAGAAAAAGAAGCTATATTGCAAAAGAAAGAAAGAAGGAGAAAGGCAAAGGCATCTCAAAGTTTCAAATTTAGCATTGATATGTCAACTCCTATTTTTTGGGATCAAGAAGAAACTGAAGCCAGTACTTCAGAAGCTTCTAAAAGAAGCACTAAAATGTTCTTCAAGCCACCTAAAAAAGAATAATTTCAGGAGAATTCTAGAAACTCTAAATCAGAAATCATTACTCTAGAAAATGCTACTTCTAAGTTTCCATCTTTTATTTTTCCTTCCATCTAGCAAGCCAATTTCAGTAGAGAAGTTAATAAATATCCATGGATTGAAGAAGATTTGTTTGCAACAAATTCAAGTGGATATATCTTAGACTTATTTAAGTCTACAAACCCTGGAGAGTCAATTAGAATATGGGTAGGTGCATTATATCAAATGCAGGTGACCATAAGATTAGGTAGCGTGTCTATTTTCGTCCTAGTTGAAAAAATAATGGCTGGCATAGTTTATGATTGGTGGACAGGACCACTAGAGTTAGAAAGACAAGCAGTAGTTGCAACATGATTATCCACTCTTGTATTACTGTTAAAGACTCAGTTTGTGCGAGAACCAGTTGATGAGAAAAAGAAAATAGTTACAGATTTGACTAGGATGGAACTCAAAGATTTGAGATTCTTAGACTCATTTGGTCAAGATTTTGTGACAAAAATTTATAAAGCAAATGTTTCAAATGACTCTACCCAGAAAATCACATTTTTGTCCAAACTTCTAAATCTAGGTGATTTGATTCTAAAAGATCTTGAAGTTCAAAGCAAGATTATAGATCAGATATATTGGATAGATCTACTATTCAGGTGTCAAGAAAAGGTTAAATACTTATGTTGGCAGAAGAAAGCACATGACATAACTCCCAGTGCTGATGTTTGTCGTGCTGTTCTTCCATGGACACCATTCAAAAAGAAAAGAAAATACAAGAAATATGGTAGATTTAAACCAAAAAAGGTTGCTAATCCAAGAAGACCATTTAAGAAATTTCATTTTTTGAAAAAGAGAAAAAAGCCCAAAAAACAATAATTATTGTTTTATCTGCAAGCAAGAAGGTCACTTTGCAAGAAAATGTCCAAATAGTTCTTCTAGCAAGTTGAAAGCTTGTTTTGAAATTGAAGATTTTGTTGAAGATTGGTCTATAGTTGATTCTCAGGAAGAAGTTTCAGATGTATATATTCTTACTGATGCTTCTCTCTCTGAAGAAGATGAATGTCCAGAATTTTCTCAGAAAATGAATATCTGTACAAATTGTTCAGAAGATGAATTTTCCATAGAAGATGAGCTACATTATAGTGATGAGTTTGAAGAATCTGAATCTGAAAGTGATGAAACAAATGAAACTGTTTCACTTTGTTGGTCTCCAGAAAGGGATACAGGTAAAAAACCAGTTTCAGTTATGCCAAAGCTTAATTCTTTTTGTCCATTTGAAAAGAATGTTGGTTCTTCATCATCTCTGCCAATGCCTGAATATGATACAGTTGCTGAACAAAATTTTCTGAAGAAAATGGTTAAAACAAACAATTTGTTGTATATACCAGTGTCAGTTCAAGTAAAAAATTGTTGGGTAAATGTCGATGCATTTGTAGATACAGGCAGCTCCAACAATCTTGCCCGACCATCATTGTTTAAAGGATTGTGGAAACCTCTGCAAAATATTTTGGTCTCAGAAACAGTTGGTGGTACTGTAAATCTTACACATTATGTTGATAATATTTCTTTGAAAATTGGGGGGAGTATTGTAAAAATCTCTGCTATTCAGCACTATGATCCCTACTAGTTTATTTCTTGGAATGCCATTTATAAATTCTGTTCTACCTGTTACAATAAGTGAGGATAAGTTGATAATTAATTTGAAGAAGAAAGCAATTTTTGTGCCTCGATTATAGTTTGCAGATTCAGAAGAAAAAAGAGAAAATAGCCAAAGAAAAGCTGGTGCTCGAAAACCGCAAAATGATTCCAAAAATTGGCAAGAAGTTCTGCAAAATTATGAAGAAAAGGAGAGCATGAAGTCAAAGCAGAAAGCAGTAATTGATCCTCAGTGGTCCCAAGAACAAAGCTCTATATATGAATGTCTGCTTAAAATTTTCTTAGAAGATCCTCAGAAATTTTGGGAAATAGAAAGCCCAAAGCAAGAAATTGTTACAATGCATGATAATGGGGTTAAGGGTAAGCTCATTCCCTGTACACCCAGTGATGAACAAGAAATTAAAAAGCAGATTGCTGAGTTATTAAGTCTTAAGCTAATTGAACCCAGCATATCACATTATTCTTGTTCTGCATTTCTTGTTCGAAATCATTCAGAAATCATGAGAGGAAAGGCAAGGATGGTAATAAACTATAAACCGTTGAACACCATTACTCAAAGTTTTCATTATCCTTTGCCACGACAGGAGACTATTATGCAGAAGATTCAGCATAGTAAAATTTTCAGTAAGTTTGATATGAAATCAAGTTATTATCAGATCCAGATAGAAGAAGCCGACAGACATAAAACTACTTTCACATGTCCAGCAGGATTTTATCAGTGGAAAGTGGTCCCTTTTGGTCTGAAAAATGCCCCTGCCTTCTTCCAGCGCAGAATGGATTTCATATTCAGTAAGTATGATTTCATTGTCACTTACATTGATGATATTTTAATACATAGTCCTGATCTCGCCTCTCATCTACAACATTTAGAAATCTTTTTGAAAGAAGTTCAGAACCATGGAATTGTTTTGTCTGAAAAAAAGATGGTTCTGTTTCAAGAGAATATTGATTTTTTTGGAATTCACGTGGTTAATGGTCAAATTCAAATGCAACCACATGTGCTAACAAAATTAGCAGATTTCCCAGATGAATTGAAAGATACAAAGTCAATCTAGAGATTTCTAGGAATATTAAATTATGTTCATAAGTATATTCCTAGATTATCAGAAAAGACTGCTCCAATCCGAAGACATTTGCATACGAGTTTGTCAGAATAGGTAACCAACGCAATAAAGAAAATCAAAGTCGAATGTCAGAATCTTCCAAAGTTACAGCCCCCAGGTAATGGTTTGTTAATTTTACAAACTGATGCTTCAGATGAATTTTGGGCTGCTGTGTTATTTGAAAAAAGGGAAGATAAAAAGCTTGAAGAATTATGTGCATATGCATCTGGTGAATTCCTTCCTCATCAGAAAAATTATTTTACTTCTAAAAAAGAGACTCTTACAATTTTCAATGGAATGCAGATGTTTGAACTCTATCTAGCTCCTGTCAAATTTTTAATCCGTACAGATTCCATGAATTTCAAATATTTTCTATCAGCAAATATCTCAAGACAGATAGCAAGAGGCAGATTTTTATCCTGGCAACTTTGGTTCCAGCAGTATGAGTTTGATGTAGAATGGGTACCAGGTAATTCAAACTATCTTGCAGATGCCCTTACCAGAGAAATGAATAAAGCACATAGAGTGAGCAGTTGCAGTCCTTTTGACATTCCTGGAAAAATGGATGATTTTTCTACTTTTGTACATAGATTTAAAATTCTGGAACAACATTGTGATTTTATTACTGAAGAGATCAAAAAGATTGTTGGACTGAGGTTAAGGAGAAACCAGTGGATTCAGAAATGCCAAGCTTGGCAATCTAAAAATATTGGTATTCTTCTTGGGTTAGATGCAGAATTGGTAAAGGTATATCCATTGCCAAATATGAAGGTAAAGATCTATTTCAGAACCCTTGATGACCTTTGGTCTATTCAGTATACTGAGCCCATGTTATGGATTTTAAAATTTTTGAATTTTTATCAGATGATTGGTAGTGTAGATTTTGCTTTAGAAATCTTCACCAGTGCCAAGATGATGGATCTTGAAGAAATAAATATCAGAAAAGAAGTTGAAATATTTTTATGGTACCTCATAATTCCTGATCTTTTTTAGGAATTAGAAGCCTCATTCTTACAGAGGAATACTCAACATTATGCCAATACTGACACATTTCATCAGTATGAAAATTTTGAACCATTTGCAGATTGGGAAATGAAAAATGGTCTATGCAAAAAAAAGCAGGTGACTATATCATCCCAGTGCATTGAACAGACCATCTAGTATTTGAGGATATTCTCATCCCCATGGGACTATCAAAGCATAGAAATGAGAAATACAATCTATCCAAATCCTTTTGCTCCAGTTTTTGAATATAACTTCACAGAAGTTTTAGTTTTAGCTGGAAATACTAAGAAAGTAAAAAAGGTGATGACATGGTTAAGAGAATTCAGTAAAGCTAAGCTAATAGAAAAGATCCATATCTTAAAGAAACTTGAAAAATTATAGGGAGAAAAGAAAGTCATAAAGTTTTTAGTAAATCAGAAGGCTTTGACAATAGTGAGCATTGTTACAGGTAATTAGACTGCTGATGTAGTATGCTTAATTAGTTTACTACTGTCAACCAGAACCTGTACATCATTTATTTTTGAGTTAGGATGGCAAAATAAAGACATCATTAGTGACAATTGTAAGGTATGGGTCCAACATACTATTGAAACATCTACAAACATGTTCCAAATATTCAAGTGGGAATTATTAGATGGAATCGAGTTAGCTGTTTAGCCCATGCCATCATTTTCGACAGCTCATAAAGATTCTTTTCTGGATATTGAAGTTAATCCGACAACATATATCAACAAATGGAGAAAAAGAGAGGATCCCTACAAAATGCCATATCAGCATCATCATGTCTTTAAGGACAATATAAAGTTGGAAGTGAGATAGTCTTCAAAAGCTAAAATGTCATATACAGCATTGGAACCTTGGAAAGGAAAAGAAAAGCAAGAAACAGAAGAAAAGGACACTTTATTTTTGGATGTATACCAAGATGCTCAAGACCCCATGGAACATGATTTCAAGATTGATTATCTCAAAACACTTGAAGAATCTTACCTTGGCAGAAATGTCTCATCTGATGACTGTTATGATAGTGATCATAGTCCGAAAGGACCATGGTAATGGTTTTCTTTTTGAATTATTGTACTGTGTAATATTGAGTAGACATCATCTGGATTAGAGATATCCGACATGACCCTCAATTATTTTATCTTTTTAGATAAGGTAGAATCTTTAGTTTTTGGTGTGATGTTTGGTATTTTCTTATGAAAAAAAGCTCGAGCAACAAAGGAGATCATCCTTTCACCGAGTGTTGAAGTGTGAAGCGTGAGTGAGCTCTGTGTGTTTTTTAAGAAAGCTCTGAATCTTCTAAGATCATATTAATAAAGCATTGATTTCTTCTTATTCATATCTCAGTTGTTTTAAGTTTGTTTCGATTCTTCTTAAGAGTATCAGTAATGCTGTTAGAGAGAATTTGTAAAGCTACAAGTGAAGAGACCAAGGAGAGGCCGTGGCGTAGTAGATGCTATACAACAAGTGCTTGAAGAGGGTGTGATTAATCAAAACGCCTCAGAAATGAGTAAGAAGTTTCTCTTTTCTTATTCTGAAGTTTCTCTTCTATTCTCTTCTCAAAACCACTCAGAAACGAGTAAGAAGTTTCTCTTTGCTTATTCTGAAGTCTCTTTTCTCTTCTCTTCAAGGCATTATAAGAAGCATAAAATACTTATCCTCATCATAGGTGAGCAACATATCATCAATGAGGCATATGCAACAAATCATTAATCAGCAAAATATCACTGGAAGAAAACATGTATACTCCATATATGAGAAACAATCATCATAACTCGTCCATCCCAAGACATATCAACGACATGCATAAAAACATCATGAGCAACAATAATCATTCTTCTCATTTCTCATCCACCCAACAACACATGTGAAAAAACATATTGCAACTAATATAAAAAGATGAACCATAAATTGAATAATATAGATGATCTAATAACAAAAAATATCCTTGGCAGCAGCAGATGCATGACAACCCCTCAATCAGAGTTACCACATGTTACAACGGAGGCCCTCGGGACTCTCCCCCTCCACCATGTGGTAGTAATGCTCATATTAATGAGCAGTTCAATCAATAAGTACACCCACATGAAGCACTCTCCAGATGGTGCAACAATTTTGTGAAGAGGGAAGAAATTGTTTCTCTCCCAGTTGGCATTTTGGGGTGATGAATTTGGGAAGGAAGAAGCATTGCAGAACATGCAAGTGGGACCATGGAATCTTGTCGGGTTCTTGGCTCTAGATGACCAACGAAGTTTCAGACTAGTATACCTTAGTCTGTTATGAACTCGACTCTTAATCAAGTATCTACGATAAAAAAAACACCACTAGACAGAGAATTGGGTCTTGGCATAGCCTTCGGTTGGAAGCTTTGTCACCCATGCTCAATTTGGAGAAGTTGGCTCCTAGTCGTCCTCTACGTTCAGGTTGATCAAGAAACTATGTCCTATTGTCTTATCCTAACTAAGTGGGTTATCTTATGCCCCCCAATCCATCTACGGGGATCTTTGGTTGGGGTCTATTATGATTTATGATTTTCGAGTCTACAAGTTTCCAAAGTGTCCTATTATGTCTTTGTCATTAACTTTAACCATAGGTTCTATTAGTTCGGCTTTAGCGGGTGGCCCATTTCTGATTTTCTATGGAGGCCTCATATGGTCGTTGTTTGACCATGGGTAGTTATGTTTCTCCCTCTTGTGTTCTTTTTTGTTTGAAATGGCATTACTATGGGGTAGGTACTCTATGGGATTGGTCTCAACTTGTTCGGGTAGTTGTTATCTATATAAAAGGGTCAATGGTTTATTGGTCAAAGTATTTTCTGGGAAGTTATTCAGTTTTGGGGAAGTCCCTCAGGTCTTATCCTAAAACCTCCCTGGTTGGGTTCCTTTCTTCTTCAGGCCAAATTGTTCGTATCTTGGTTCTAGTGTTTGTCCTCATAATTTCTCAAAGAAGCACCTCAAAGAGTATTCTAAGAGCCTACTGGCCAACCCTTTTCTAGTCAAAACAATGTTGGGCCAATGAGGGAGGCCTCATCATGGGGATGAAGGGGGTGGGAATCAATTCAATGTTGTCCAACTATCGTCTAGTCAAAACTCGTCTTCTGGGAACTCAGAAAGCCTGGAACGTGAGGGAAAATTCAAAATATCTCCTTCTCATTCTTCAAGTCGTATCGTGGCTTTAGGAACCATTGATTCCATAGTAGAGCAGCTTCAAAACATCCAGGTTAATAGGGATATTCTTCGTGAACACAGGTATGATGACCACAATGAGCTAGTTACTTATATAAATGATATATAATTCTATCAAAATGAGATATTGGAATTGTGGGATAGCCTTTACGATATCCAACATCGAATGAATGACAACCTCTGCAATCTGGAAGCTCAGGTGAAACATATCGACTTTCATATGCATGATAATGTTAGATATCTTGCATCTCCCCCTGTACTCCCTCTCCATCCCACTCCTTTATATGTTTTTGTCAGTTTTGGTGATTTTTTGTCTCCCTTTAGCATGGTATCACTTCAAATCGTAACGGAAATAAAGTATGTAAAGAATTATGTGTGGCATCCTTGAGCCCCCAATTCCAACAAGTTTGATAGGAACAAGAGAAAATGGGTCATTGAGAAATCTTTTGTAAGCATTGTTTTATTGAAAATATAATGAAACTATTTTGAACGACCAAAATTAAACACATGCATGAAAACATATGACATAAATATCTTTTAACAATATGTTCTTCATTAATATACCATATATGTCATGGAATCATGTTTCTTTTGTACTATATGACAATAGTAACAAAATTCCTCCCTACATTAAATCAATGTCAAATATGCATTTCATAGGAAAAAAATTCCAACAACTTGCTGATCTATTAGGATTCAACAATTCTCCTCATGAACGTGTCATCCTCCATCAATCACCAAAAACATATAGCTACTCCAAAAACCATGACTAACAATATAGTTGATCCAAATGATAAATAAACTGCAAGAAAATAGATCATACAAAACAAATATACTGTAAACCAAATCTACTCCCCCTAAACACATGAATCTATAAAAATGCAAATTTTTCTTCTCATACACATTACCATATGAATACATAGACAAGAATTTGCATGCAACTCATAATGCAACCATATGCTCCCCCGAAGACCATGCAAGCCTCATTTTTTGGTGGAAAATCCTTGTTGCTCTTTTCTCCTCCAAACTTTCATCTGTTGATCCTTCTCCTTTTTATGTGGTTGGCCTTGCATATTCTCCACTTTCTGAATGGATCTCTTGTAACACATGGGAAGATTGCAATCCCTTGCGTTATGGCCAACATTTTCATCTACGAAACATCTAATGCGACAATGGAAATGAGGAATAGGTTGATATCTTCTATAGAACAATTTTTTATTCCTTGCATGTGCCTTGCAGTCAATAGCCCTATGGCCAAAGTCATTTCATGAGGAATGCTAACCATACAATGGACTGTTATAACTGATGGATGGAGATCTCCTTTTCATGCATGCATGATGTGGATTCTCCTTTTGCTTCTCCCTTTCATGAGATAATTTGATTTCTCCATTACCGCAAGTTGTTTTTATGTGCCCACGAATTCCAAAATTATAACAATTTCCAATTCTATTCTTCTTCTTGGGCCTTCTTATCTTGTTAGGTTTCTTATTCCATGGCTCATGGATCTCATTATCTTTATTGTAAATAGGTGCTCCAACAAATTTTTATTTTCTTATAGATTCTTGAGCACTAGTTTTGAGCCTCTCTACTTCTTGTCTTGCATATATTAATTCATCCTTCAATATTTGAATATCTACATCAAGTGCCATTATCTTTAATTTCTCCTCATTTTTTATGCTTTATCCCTCACTATTATCACTAGTGCCTTCATCTTAATCTTTTGATGAGGATTGGTTTGTTACTGCAATAAAAGTGGAATCCTTTCCATTTTTCTCCACTTCTAAAAAATGTAATTTTCCTCCAGGATACAAATTCTCCAACTTGTTCAACATCTGTTTCGGAGTCTCATAATGGTCCACATGCATGCTATGAGATTTTGAAATACTATTCAAATAATACTTTAAGATAGATCATTACATTTATCTTTAACTCCATATTCAAATGATATAAAAAGACATTCAACAATGGATAGAAAATATGAATCCAAATTTACCCTCCAAGTTGCAAAATTATCTTTGTGAAGTATTGGAATACCTCGTTGATCAATTTCATAAAATTTGCAAAAATTCTCTCAAAATATCCAAGATCCACTCTCCATTGATCAAGTTGCACATAAGGGCCTCTCTCTAATACCAATTTTTGGAAAGTAGATCACTACTGAAAGGGGGGGCGAATCATTAGTGTGACACTTTCAAAAAATTTGTCCAATTAACTAATCTTTTATCAGGCATAAACTAAATCACATAATAAAATATTATAGCATAAAAAATAAACCTACAACCATAAAAACAATCGACATAAGGAGACAAGTATGTCTGGCAGAAAACCCTTCTCAAGGAAAAAAACCACCCTGCTGCTATGGTGATGCTAAATATTTTATTATGTGTTGAGAAAATTATACATGGCTAACATCACTCCTATGATACGGAAGACTAGACGTTTTTTATAGTATGATTACTCTTTCGGATAGGAAGTTATTTCTATGTCATATCTATAGACTACCATCCGCTGAAGGCTAACACTATCAATTGTCCTCTTTTGGTTACTCCTGAACTAACAAATGACTCTACAGACTATTATCTACTGGTACTATCCCGATCAATTAGCCTTGCCTAGTTTTTTCCAAACTATCCAACCACCATTAGATAGAGAAAACCCTTCCTTCTATTGAATCCACCAAGTCGTTGTATGCTCAAATCCTCCATGCCTTCACTTCCTCCATGTGAGCCTAATTTCATATATTCGCATATTGGACTCCTCAAACTTGCTCAACATGAGAACTACCAAAACAAAGCATCAAAGCTTAATCAAATGACAAATTTGTAGCACAAACTGCAATCAAAACTCCACACTAAAACTCTACACCATTTGCAAAAAAATCTCCTCAAGCTTTACTCGAATCCACACATCAACAACTCACTCATGAAATAATATTATGGATAAAACATACTTCATCTCACTATTACTACAACTCCAAACTACTTCAGAAATTCTACATAATAATGCTCACACAATTTGTAGGGTTTTCTCCAAGATCACACTCATGCAACTCACTAGTGTAGTCAACCATACTCAGAATGAGTTTCCTGCAATATATATATCAACTCAAGTGCTCAAATCAATAAGTAAACAAAACTAATGGGCATCACAAATCTATTCATATGCTTTTCTTTACTAGATTGATCTCATTGACTTAGTCAATCACAAACACCATTCTCCATTTTGTTATTTTCAATTTTAGTCAACTTCTACATATCCCATGAACTTTTTCGGCCATAAAACAAAAATATTTGATCAAGGATTTCACCAAAACACAAAAATTAGTTCAGAAACACGAGAAATGTAGAGAAAACATCACGAAAACACCTCATTCAGTCCCTTAGCACTATCATCCATGCAACTAGGGATTTAACCACTCCCTTGGTCCTATCACCATGAAACTATAGATTTTCAACCACTCCCTTGACTCAAAATTCATGTGACTATGGCTTAACCTCAATAAAAACATCATTTCTTTAGTACATAACCTCTCCCAACTGATGGACCATCTTCTTCATCTCTTAAACATTTCTCTAAGCCTATGGAATAGGTTTGCAATTAATGAAATAGGCTAAGAACAAGTTTATGACATGAAAGACATATTTTTCAAATCTTAGTACCCATACCAACACCCCCAACTCTTGAAGCATCAACCATAACTTGTGAAAACACCTCTAGGACCTGTATCAACATCTCTGAATCTTGCAGTAGCATATTCAACTTTTGTAGCAACAACATCATGTCATACAACTGCCTCCAACATTGGTGGAAGCACTCTAAGACAAGTAGGTGCAACTCATCACATATAGGATCACTCCCACCTCCTACAATACAAACACTCCAACCTGTTGTAGTAGCATCATCTCTGTCAACATATCTTACCAACCTCAAATAAACATCACATGTAATATCCATCTCCAAGTGAGCAACCAAAACATCATCTCCACTAGTTCTAGTCATAAGCATGTTGACATCAATGCCAATTAACAAGACCATCAAGACAGAAATCCATCACGAAGCACTCATCACACATGCATATTACCAACGACATCATGACCATGTTGACATCAATGTCAAAAATACAATGCCAACATCACATGGAAAACAAGCTTTGTGATAAAGTTATTTCTAATTTTATTTACACCCGATATAATTATAGTTATGGTAATCTTGATGTGCCGGATAAATAGTTTGAGTAAGGAAGTGCATGCAATGTATTTCTTAGTTTATTTGGTTACAGTTACTAAGAAAAGAGTTCATCATTAGGTAACAGCTTGTACATTTGATTTGAATGGTATGTCTACATCTGCACATTTGAATGCACTTCCATTGGGATCATACAACATGATTTTAGGTATGGACTGGTTGTATCTTCACACCACTAAGGTGGATTGTTATGACAAGGCTATTGAGTGAATGTGGATAATAATGGGGAAGAAAGAGTCTTGCAGGGTAAGACGAAGGAAACGTTTGTTAGAATATTGAGAGTTATGCATGCCAATCACAATCACACGAAAGGGTGTGTGTCATATATAGTGCATATTTCCAATGATAAAGGTAAGGAAGTTGAGGATGTGGATGTTTTGAGAAAGCACCCAGTTCTACAATAGTTTTAGGACATGTTCTGGGTAGATATTTCAAATTTGCTTCCTCATAGAGAAGTGTACTTTTCCATTGAGTTGTTACCAGGGACAACACCAACATGAAAGGCATCGTACAGGATGAGCACTCCATAGTTAGTAGAGGTGACGTTACATTGAAGGAAATTATTGACAAGGGATACATTAGGCCAGTTTATTCCCTTGTGGGTGCACCGATATGTTTGTGAAGAAGAAGTTTGGTACTCTCAGGCCATGCATTGATCATAGGGAGTTGAACAAGGTGAGCATCAAAAATACATATTGGTTCTCGAGGATTGATGACCTTTTTGATAATTTGAAGGGAGAAATAGTGTTCTTCAAGATTGACTTAAGATCAGGATACCATGAGGTGCATGGCAAGGAAGGGGATATTTACAAGACAACTTTTAGGACCAAGTATGGGAATTATGAGTTTTTTGTAGTTCCTTTTGGTTTGACTAATGCTCCAACAACTCTTGTGTTTGATGAATAGTGTATTGCATCCGTATTTGGATAAGTTTTTTATTGTATTCATTGATGATATATTGTTATATTATAATAACGAGGAATACCATGCCAAACATTTAGCAGCAGTATTGAGATTTCTAAAATAACAAGAATTGTATGCCAACCTTAGAAAATGGAGTTTCTTTCAGATAGAGATACATTACATAGGACATGTGGTTTCCAAGGAAGGAATAGGAGTGGATCTCAAAAAGATAAGAGCTATCATGGAATGGGAAGCTCCTACAAATGCAGATGAGGTAAGTTCATTTATGGGGTTAACAAGTTATTATAGGAGATTTATTGGGAACTTCTCATAGGTCATTTATCCTATTAATTTTCTATAAAGGAAAGGTAATAAATTTGAATGGACAGAGGTATGTGTAGCAAGTTTCAAGAAATTGAAGAGGTTGTTGACAATTTTCCAGTTCTAAATATTTCATATATGAACAAAGGGTTTGTGGTATGTATACATTCTTGCAAGAGAGGACTTGGTGGAGTCTTAATTTAGGATGGTTGGATAGTGTGTTATGAATGAAGGAAACTAAATGAGCATGAGTAGAATTATCTAACACATGATCTTGAGCTGGAAATGACCATACATGGATTGAATATGTGGAGGCACTATCTTCTTAGCAGGAGGTTTGTAGTTATGAGTGATCATAGTGGATTGAGGTCTTTTTTCAACCAGAAGAATCTTAATGCGAAGAAAGCTAGATGGTTGGCATCATGTACATTAAAGGTAAAGAGAACAGTGTTCCAGATGCTCTTAGTGGGAGGATACAGTTAAATCACATTGCAACTATGACTTTTTATGGGACATATTTAGAAGATCAAATCTTACATGAAGTTCAGTAGGATGACAAGTATAGAGAGCTTAGGCATAGGTTACAATAGGGTGCAAGTGATCAAGATGTCGATTATCATCTCATAGTGGGCATATTGCTCATGTTTAGGGACAATGTATAAATTTCATATGGCATTGAGCTCAAGAATGTTATTTTGAGGTAATTGCATGCTAATCCATATTCATGTCATCTAGGATATCAAAATACATTGACAGCGGTGAATAAGTTCTACCTTTTAACACTTCGTAATTCCTCCAAACTGAGGCGAGGAAACCAAAGGTAGCCGCAAACCAATCTTTAGGGTTGGAAGATAGCCTCTCTAAACCCATAGAAGGCTCTCTCTTATGAAATGTTCTAGATCTTAGGCTATGTCTATAGATGAAAGTAGAATAATTTTAATAGTTTGATGGTGGAAGAGAGGGAAATCCATTGGGAATGGAGTAAAATTGAGCTAAACATTTTCAGTTCTATGATGGGAAAACGAAGAATCCTTAGACAGGGGAAAGGTAGTAAATACTTTGTGGTTTCTTTGTCAAATTTCATTGTAGAGAGGCAAGTAGAGGAATAATTAAATTTATAATATCTAAAGCATCTACCTAAGGATGTATTTTAGATATTACGGTGGAGGAAAAAACATATAAATGTTTAGTTACTTATAATAGAGCACTTGAAAGTGAATTTTGACATATATTCTTTTAACTAAAGACTCAAGACATAAATTTTAATCATGGCCATAAAAGAATATAAAAAAATGCACTCGAGATAACATCACCATAAATGGTTCACACAGTAGTCCTTGAATAAGTAGACTTCAACCTTCATCATTCACTAAAATTTTCAAACGGAATTGTATAATGAACAATGTATTTTATCTAACACATTGTAACCAACTCATTTGTCATAAAAAATTACAAAATATAAAGAAAAAATATTTCCCAAGCTAAGGAAGTTGATTTCAACAATTTCCCCAAAGATAGACTGCAAGCTCCTTTAGGGTTATCCAGGACTAAAAAGAGATTCTTGAAAATGGAGGCATCAAAGTTTTGTATTTTAGATAATGTGTTGTTTTGGAAAAATCATGAAGGTATTTTGCTGACTTGCCTAGTTCAGGATGAAACTGACAATGTACTCAAGGAATTTCATGCAGGGGACTTTGGAGGACACTTGTATTGGAAGTCAACAGCTGATAAGATTCTAAGAGCTGGTTTGTATTGGCCCTCCCTGTTTGTTGATGTGAAAAAGTTTGTAGTTTCATGCCATAAATGCCAAATCTTTGAAGGCAAGAGAAAGTTATTACCTTTGCCTCTCAGACACATTTCAACTGAAAGACCATTTCAACAATGGGGTTTAGACATCATTGGAGAAATTCATCCTTCCTCTTCTGGCCAACACAGGTGGATTTTCACTGCCACAGACTATTTTACCAAATGGATAGAAGCCATCCCTTGTAGGTAGGCCAATGACTCAATCATCATGCAATTCTTAGAAACTAACATCTTGTATAGATTTGGCTGTCCGGAAAAGATTATCACTGACAATGATTCTGCTTTCAAATCCAAAAGAATGATCAACTTCTGCCACAAATACGATATTACCTTGGGCCACTCCACAACCTATTACTCTCAAGGTAATGGCCTAGCTGAGTCATCCAACGAGAGCTTCATCAACATCATCAAAAAGGTCTTGGAGGAGAATAAAAAGAATTGGCATAAGAAGCTTATAAATGCACTATGGGCAGAAAGATTGACCACCAAAAGATCTATTGGTACCAGCCCATATGAGTTGGTATATGGCCTGGAGGCTGTGTTCCCCTCCTCCTTAGGAATCCCTATGATCAAGTTACTGCAAGAAATACAAGCAGAGCCTAATGATATTCAAAGAAGGATCAATCAAACTATTCACTTGCAGTAGACAAGAGAGGAAGTATATTAGAGAACCCAAGTTCTACAAGATAAACTCAAGAAGATCTTTGACAAAAGAACAAAAGCTGAAGATTTCTTCATAGGAAACAAAGTGCTGAGGTGGGACTCTAGGAGGGAAGACAAAGGAAAGCATGGCAAATTTGATTTCCTGTGGAAGGGACCTTATATTATTCAGGCTGTACAAGGTAACAACACCTACTTTTTGAAGAGTTTGGATGGCACAGATGCTGAGGAGGGTCCAGTTAATGGGCGAATGCTCAAGCATTATTTTGATTCTCTATGATAAACATAACACAACTGTATATTGTACATAAATAGTTGTCTTTCCAGCAGTTTTCATTTACAACAATTAGATAAGGAACAAGATGCAGTAGATTTTGAGGAAAAAGTCAGGGAATTACATTACTTTTTGTGTAGATTTTGAATTTACCAGAAGAGATCAAGAAGAAAAACTTGGGAATTATAAAGATGATGATAAATACTCAAAGAAACCAGCAAAGACAGAGCTGTAATTTTGCACAGATCAGCTCATGAGGAGTGCACACTTGCTACAAAGGTGCAGATTATTGGTTTCCAGGAGAAGGAAGTTTCAAATTACAGCAGCCAACTGAGAATAAGGCCATCTGACCTGTTGTTCTTGGCTTTTCACCAGGAAAAGCCATCCCCAAGTGGAGCCACTATTAGGTTCCTATACCAATAGGTATCATTTTTCATGATTTACTATGGAAGCGCCAAATATGATCATCCTTTCCATGCTGCAAAGGTTCCATATTTTGTATGTAGATAAAGAAAATTAAAAAATGTAAAGAGGGTATGCCTTAAAAGAAAAATCAAAGGGCAAGAAGAATGAATTGGTCGACAAAAGAAAAAGAAAATGAACCCCAAAGAAAGACCGGGAAAGTGGCCAGTCAAAATGCCACTACTATTCTATTTGTGCAAATTAAGTTCACAAGGTGCAAACACTGCTTCATCACACCTAATGGAGGGCCCAACAGTTAAATCTTGACCACTCCATATTTAAATTTATTGTTGTAGAATAGAGAATGAATATCTGTCCAAACAGTTCAAGCTTGGTAGATGAGTAGATAGGTAGAGAAAATAAGGAGCCCAACTGCTTAATCTGGGCCCTTGGAACAGATAAGGGTAGAATTAGATAGGAGGGCAGTCAAAAGAAAAGAGGAAAATCAGGGTTTGCTAGTCCAAATGCACCCAATCGAAAGGAAGAAAAAATGCTAGGTGTATTAGGCTGGGTAGGTAGTTTGAGGTTGCAGAAACAAGTTTGTGATCTTTTTGCCTTGTCAAGAAGGACTCATCTCATCAATGACACTGCTACCATGGATGTTGTTTGGTTGTGGAACAATGGAAGCATGACTAATTCCCCTATCATTCCCCCAGAAATCATTTGCTAGCATCCCCACAAGGACCTTGGATCTGCCCAATAGTCCTATTTCACTTCATTTTATGAGAAATGCTAAGCTAAACTCTCAATTTACTTAGTTAAAACAAGCCGCATTTCTTGTGTAAAAAAAATCATCATTCCATACTCCTTTCATTTCCCTATGCCTAAGTTTTCCCTCTATAAACTTAGCATTTATTCATACAGTTTCATTCCATACATTCATATTGACATCCTAACTTATTGTATAGCTCCTTTAATTATTTCCCCACCCCTATTTTACAAAAGTTATGTAAAAACCCAAAAAGTATTTAATATTCCCCCCATGGCACCTATAGCCATATTAACAGTTTCGGGAATTATTAAGCCCATTTGGGACTTTAATAAGAACCCTTCGGCGTTCATAAACCTTGGGGTTTATTTAACCTCCGGTTGAATAAATAACCACGCTAAATCCTCCCACCCATGCCATGCATTAAAACTTTGGTGCGCATGTAAATACCTTGGGGTTAGTTTAATATTTGGTTAAACTAATAACCATACCCGCCCGCATAACCACAAAAAACCCATAAATCCAAAGTTTTAAACCCCCGCAACATTATAAAATATTAAAATATGGGTGGGTCCCCACGCCATATCGTACTGTCACCTACCCTTCCCGTCAACCCTCCGATCCAGCGCTGTAGATCCAACGGCCCACACAAATATCGGAGTCGCCCCGCTGTACGAAAGTAACCTCCCAATGGAAAGCGGTTTTGCCATCGTACATGGGGCGCGTGGCCCATTTCTATTGCATCGAGCCTTCTCTGACAGAAACCGCTCCCGTAACAAAAGCGGTCTGTTGCAAACCATTTACCGCCTATTCTCCCCGCCGCACACGTCATCCCCACGTATGCATCTGCGTCAGCACCTCTGTCACTATATCCTCCGCCGTTTCCACGCCGTCACCAATCCACATCAGCTGCCACGTTACCCTCCATACCATGCTACAGGACAAGGTGACGACATGCTGACGTTAGAACAAAAAGCGCCAAAAGGTCTGAAAAAACACAAATTTTCGTTAAAACTCATGAAAGTGATGTTTTTTGTTTATTTTCTATGAAACCAATAGTGAAGTCTGTGCATGAAAAATACGTCGAATTCACCATTAACATCCTAGTCTACCACCCAGGCGTGTTCAACCTGTAAACCCAACCTCCTCGGCTCTACCTGCAACTGCATTTCACCGCAAAGTCTCGAATAAACAGGTATTTACCTGGGAATCGCCCATAAACCCTGTTTTTTCATAATTTCTCTATAAAAGATCACCAATATAGCTAAATTCAACTCAAAGACACTATCCCCGCAGGCTCCTGCGCTCTGCCTTACTGTGTAACCATATTTTCGAGCAAAACCTGCCAATTCTATGACCCTTTGATAAATTGTCCATTAAAGCTTGAAATCGAGCTCTTGTTCGCCTGCAAAACCACCCAAAAACACCTGTAAAATATGCACTCTTTCCACTGTTTTTAAGCTTCCTCGTTGAAGAATCCTCCAGATTTTGTATTCCCTTTGAGTTCCACTCAGTAAGGCCACCTTCGCACAGAACTCAAACTGCAAATTTCCTGCTAAAAAGCCCTCTGTCAGAACCCTGTCTTCTGTTGAGACATAGACTCAAATCCAATTATAAGCACAGTAAACCATGGAGGCTCCAGTAGCCCTAAACATTACACCCTTGAATGCACCTCATAAGCAGCTGGAGTGGTTACCTCTAGCTGATAGGGATTTCCAGATTGATGACATGGAGGGTCAAAAGCCTCACCTACAAGCTTTTTGTGAGATAAGGAATAGTCATAAAAACAACATTGACATATTCAGAATCTGGGAGTCCAACATGCCTATATACTACCTGCCTTCAGTCAATGTCTTCCCTGACCTCATCCATCAGTGTTGTGCTAATTATGAGCCTTCTCAAAGGGCAGTGATGGACCCTGCTGGAAATGTCCTCTTTTACATTACCCCTCAGTCTATAAATGAGATGCTGCACTTCGAGCCAGCTCAGCCTTTGGTCCCTCTCACCATGAAAAATTTGCTGGACCAAGCCTCCAAGTTGTCCTCTGTAGAAATTGACCGAATTGCCAAGCTATTTATGCCACCAGATTGCTACTCCAGATACAAAATTCCCTACCATCATGCCTGATTTAGTGAGGTTGGAAAAATGCTCATAGACATGATTTCCTACATTCTGGGATTCAGAGCAAGTGAGATTGTAGATGAAACTGTCTTTGCTTTGATGTCCATGTTTGCTCCAGGACAGCCCCTTGCTGTCAACTATGACTATGACACCTTCACAGCCAAAAAAATTCATGAACAGTTCATGAAGTTAGAGAGGGAGAGAGTGTTCAAATACACTGCATATATATACCATTTGATGTTGTACTATCAACCTGATAGTTTCCCAGTCCCCCTTAAAAGGTTGGATGCTAAGGGGGAGCGAAGGTCTGTAATATTTTGGACCTCAATATTCCATCATGTTGGCATTTCCCCATATACATAATGTGAATTTATTGACCAATTCATATATCCAGCCACCTGTTTATTGTTAATAACTCCTCCTGCCAGGCTCTCTTTTGAAATGCAGAAAATTTTGCACCTATCAAAGGAATACAACATTGGTGATTGGTACTTTTACCAAAACCATACAGTGATTAGGATCTATGGCTATCAAATGGCTCCCTTTAAACTACCAAAATATGTCCCTATGAGACTATTTGCCCTGGAATACTACCGGCAGTTCACTAGTTCAGACTTAACCCATTTCTATGGTGTTAGGAAAAAGGCACAACTTAAAATACGGCACCAACTGGGCCCTTTTATTTTTAATAAAAGGGAAGAAGCATGGAAGGAAGCTGACACCATTCTGAGAGATAAACTCAAGCTGAAACAAAATTTTCTTTGGGCACCATATGACCCTGAACATTTCATAAGCTTTAGAAGAGTCAAACACAAGCTTACAGGATATGTGCATTATAGTATCCATCAAATTGAACAATATGCCAATCAACAAGAGTGGGTAGAGGGCACACTAGTTGAAGAGCTTACTGAAGAAGAGATAACAGAAAAAGCAATCAAAGACCTTGAAAAATCAGTTGACCTGGAATCTTTTGGATAGGTGTTTTTCACAACTCCTCGACACCTTGGAGTAGGCACATCATCTGCCGTGACTTCCCAACAACCTGCCCAAGTAAGTGTTCCACCTGCAGGGGCATCTAAAGGAAAAGAGGTGCAGCATTCAGAGCAGCAGGTGCAGCATTCGGAGCAGCAAGAGATAATGGCAAACTAGCCAGCCACAAGCAAAGAACAAAGTCAAGGGCAAGCGCCTTCAACACAAGCAAGAGCACCTGAGGTCCCTGTCCTACAAACTCCTCTCAATGAGGAAAGATCCAAGAAAAGGGACAGATAGGAAGAGACACCTATAGGGGCATCCATAGAACAGCAAGGAGAGAAGAGGCAGAGACTAAACCCCTATTCTGAGGAAGAGTTTACAGAGGAGACAGCAGGCAATCAAAGAGGTGAGGAAACAACCGAACAGCGGATTCCTCCGAGCATGGAAACATCAGCTAGCTCCTTTCAGCAGGAGCAAGAGAGACAACAAGGTGTGGAGGTTACCTCAACCTCCACCAAGCAGCAGAGCAAGCAAGGCTCTGACATAAAGAAGGCATTCACCGAAATCAAGGCCAGAAATGATCCAGTAAGATTCCAACTCTACAACCAGTTGCTAAGAATGGCTCCCACTAATCAACAGAGGCTAATGGCAGCCTATGACATCCAAGAAGGGAGAATGACCCTCAGTAATTTCAGACCTACAGTACAACAACCCCAATCCACTGCTGATTATATTAGGAACAATCCGGAAGTGCTTGCTAAAGACATCCATCCAATGCACCAGATTGAGCTACACAAACAAACCGGAGAAATGGTGTACTCCACCCTAGCAGATAAGGCAATATTGACACACAGACTGAAGAATTCACTTCACAACACTTCTGCCCAATTAGAATTGGAGAAAGCTTCATCACAGGCCAAGGACAATACAATCAAATCCTTGGAGGAGATCATTATGGAGCTGGGACATGATCCCAATGATCCCAAGGGCGTGCAGGCTTTGATTAAGAAGAAAGAAGAAGACATAGCAGCCCTTAGAAAACAACTCAGGTTGCCACCTACAATTCATCCTCAAACCACAAAAGTAGCACAACAAAAAGAAGAGGAGGATGTAGTAAGTCTACTTATGAGGATGCATAAAAGACTGATAGAAACAGTGAGCACCTTGGAGGCATCACTGCAAGGAAGACAGGGAGAGTTGGCCTCTCAGCCAACTCAAATAGCTCTAACTCTTGAGACTGCTCCTCCTGCAGTCATCACAATAGTCCCTCCTACTGTTCCAACTACAGCAGCAAGTACCTCAACTCCAGCCTCAACTTCAGCAAGAGTTTCAGCAACAACTACAGCAGCAGCAGAGCAAGAGGCCAGCCTGAGTATGGAGGAGATGATGAAAGAAATAAAGGATTTGGAACTGCAGATGGCAGAATTAAAAGAAGCCAAAGAAAAGCTGGCCAAAATTGAGGTAAGATATGACAAATCAAAGATGGATGTAGCTGAGAAGACAAGGTGTTATAGACATTTTTGTGCCTTACAGCTCTAAGCATGAAATGTCCATAAACCAAGGGATCCTAAGTCCCTAAAAGTGTTGTTCCTGCCCCTAAAGGAACAAGGTCAACAAACTACAGCTTCTCCCAGAAGCTCTCCACCAGAAACTGCTCAGAAACAGTCAAATCAGGATCATTTCAGCTGCTCCACTAGCTAGTTGTGTTGCATAGCACCCCAGTACACTAGCTAGGTGCATTGCAACGCACCTAAATGCACTACCAGGGTGCGCTGAGCGGGAAATGACAAATGGCAGTGTCATTCCGCGAGGTGGACAGACAATGGAAGCTTCCAGAATCTTCCCCAATGACACTTGCCTCACTGAGTTCGACCATAGATGAGTAAGAGGCTCTCAGTCTCCAAGTGGAAGCAAGAACTGATAGAGAGAAGCCACAAGTCAAATCATAAGCTGACTCATCCTCTTTGCATACATCTATATATGGATCCCTCATCCCAGAGATCCGGAGGCTGGAATTTTGTACTTTGCAGAGAATTGCTGTTGGTTTTGAGATAGAGATCAGTGCATTGGGTGATTTATGCTTTGTTGGAGGTGAAGAGGGGATTCCTTTGCTGGGGGGTTGATGCTGGATCAGGAATCATCGGTTGTAACTCCTCCTGGACCTTCTTATTATATCAATAAAACTATTTGAGTTTCTCCTACATGCTTGTGTATCAATGATGTTTTGTTATATTTGCATGTTTAGCTTAAATCTGATCCTAAGCTATTTATGAATGTAGATCCATGTCTTTGTGTAGTTTTCCTCTTCTGTGATCTTGCAGGAACTTGGTGAAGTTGGGCAAGTGAAGGAGCAGGTAGCTGGAAGCTATCAAAGAGGAGAGAGATTGGATCAAAGGACTAGCGCAAGACACAGGTTAGTTCATCCTATTCCTCTTCATTTACAGTTCATAAAGAAGAATACGAAAGTAGTTTTCCTTGTTTGTTGCTAAGGCACTGTCACACCTTAGTGGGATAGGGGCATTCTGAGTAGACACTTTTCCCATCAACAAAATGGCGACTCCGCTGGGGAACGTGTCTAGTTAGTTAGTTTGTGTTTCTCTTGTTGTTTGTTTCATAAACACAGAAGTGGCAATTGAACTGCATTTGCCATTATCAAATGCAAAGTAGACACCTGCTACTTCAATCCACTCACTGGATTTGTTTATGATTTGAACAGCTGATTCACAAATGATCTGATTACCCTTTGTGATAGCTCTTATACCTCCTTTAAATCCACCCTCTGATTGTGCATTACTGATTGCTTTTACTCGGCCAAAAACCATAGATTAAACTACAAACCGTGACCCAGAACCCAGATAGAAGTCTCATTTCTGCCCCAGCCCAGGCACTATGAAGAGACTCTACATTTCAATGAAGTTCCCGAGAGGGCTACCTGCACTGCAATTCAGTTTCTCTGTGTAACAGGTGCGCTGATCAGCCTAGCCCTGTGCAGCTGAGGTTCTTTGCTTCATTTTTTCAGTTTTCTCTCTGATTTTGCAGCCTGTGATCAGTGTGTGTCTGTTTTAAAACCCCTTTTCTTTGCCTTAATTCTGCCTCCTTTGTACAAAAAGACTGTAGATGTTCTTTGTGTGTTTGTTACATCATTTACAGTTTTCCATTGAAAGAGTAAAATAGTCATACTATCGTCCTTGGATTTAGATCTGTCGTAGGTGTCGATTTTGATCTTAGGAGAAAGTTTCTTTGCTGTTGACAGTCGATTATGCTTTTACTTTTGCCTTTGGTTTGAATTTGTCACTTTCTAGTGTCAAAACGAGTGTTTATTTCAAAATCATAAAGTGTCGTAATCTTCTCTACCTTTTGATTTCGAAAAGAAGCTTGTTTGTGTTTTTCACTTGAAAGCAAATTCAGATTTGTACATCAACTTTCTTTTTAGGCATCAATATTAAGAAAGTGAAAACAAATACATGCATATGTGCATTTTCATATTGATAGTTTGTATGGCTTGATTTAGGAAAAGTGCATTTACAGTGTGCTCTTTGCTCTTTGAGAAAATATTGTGTCTTTCTTTTCCCCTTGTAGCTAGGATTTTCATTGTTGAAAAGAGATAAAAGATTTGCTTATCATCTTTAGATTGCATTTAGGAATTACATCTACATCTCATGGTGAACCCAAAAGGCAAACTTCATAAGAAACATCAACTTAAAATAAAGTGAATGAATCTAACAACGCTTTGGAACTTAACGCACAACATAGAGGTCTAGGCTAGAGACGTATTCCGGCGTCGTAAAGCCTGGTAACTGTTGTCCTCACTGATGGTTGGGTGATTCCTCCACTGTGAGACGATAAGTGCCAGTACGGACTTGTGCTCCCACGTACCGTCGAGTATATATTGGGAGACCCCTATACGCTTAAAACCTTTTATCCATAGGAAGCCGTGTCGGCCGCCCTACTGATCGCAATGCACCGAACACAGCATTCGGGAAGATTGATTGCCGTACCGTAAAACGTATTCTGCAGTTTTGTGATTGGTTTGGTACTCCCTCTACCTAGATCTCCAGAGCAGTCCCTTTCGTTCCTTTTCAGACTCCTTAACGGAAAAGGTCCATCTGAGCACTTGTCACTTCAGGCTCATTAAAAATCGAAGGAGACTAGAGTCATCTTTTGTTTTTTCTCGACTCTTAAAAACTGAAAAAACAAGTTGTGTCTAAAGCGTCTAAAAATTTATTTTAAACGGAATATTCATTACCCCTTTCCTATGTTGATCTTGGGTTGAGAAAATGGAGTCTACCAACCAAGGAATTCCCCTTGGTGGAAATCCTAGTCCCTTCTCCTCTTGGGGAGATGTTGGTGCACCCCATATGGCCACCTTGTCGCTTCCAGGACTGACAATTGGCTTGCCAGTATGGCTCTTCTCAACCAATGTCGTTCAGAACACCACTATTCCTGAACAATCGAATCAGCAGTTAGACCAGTCCAGAGTTACCCACCAACCTTCTACTTCCTCTAATTCTTCCTCTCCTCCTTCCTCTTCGCTTGATGGGGCTGGCAAAGCCAAAAGTCAAGTTCCTAAGGAGAAGAAGGAAAAGAAGAAGAAATAGAAGAAGAAGAAGGAGCCAAAAGCAAATCGGGGCAAACGAGTGTCGTCTAACGAAAATCCACACACTACACCGACCAGGCCTAAATCGCCATGTGTCATTTGCAAGGGAGACCACTTTCACAGAGATTGTCCTTGCATTCCTCGGATACTAAGGGACTGGTCTCCCCGTTTGCACAATCCGGTGTCGTCAACCTCTGATGGCCATGTTGACAGCACACCGTCAACTAGTGAAAGTGAAGCCACAGGACAAAAAGGGAAAGCTAGATTTCCCTGTAAACTGTGCGAAGGCGATCATGCCGTCCACCGTGGTCCCTTCTTAGGCGAGGCTAAAAGAGTTTTGGAAGATCGTCCGGTTTCACCGTTGCGACTTCCTCCTGGATATAAAAAACTCTTGTCGAGTCCGTCACCAGTTGAAAACCCGGCTGCCCCGCTCAGGTGGTCAGCCAAAGCACCTATCATTGAAGATAAACCATCTGAATCCATACCAGACGAAAGTCAAAAGGTCGAGACGGCAGTTGACCCGGTCTTGCCTTCAGAGGTTTTATCCTCAGATGATATCGTCACGGGAGAGAACAAGGATGACACCGTCCAAATTCTCTTCATAAACACAGACTCCGACGAACATGGGGGCAATTTACCCGTTCCTTTACCGCAGGAAGGAAGCTCGTCAGAGCCATACCCGGCCGTCTACTCGGTCCCACCTCCAAGCAACCTAGTTGTCTCCTTCAACTGGAATCAACTAGGCAGACCCCGCCTACCAGCAAGTGTACCATTCCGAATTATCGTCCAAATATATATAATGCTCATGGCTGGTACAATCATAGATGAGGGGGCTTCTGTGAGTATCCTTTCCTCTATTGCTTGGAAAGCGCTTGGTTCGCCACCACTTTCACCTGAGATGAGAAATCTGACAGGCTTTGATAAAGGAACCAGTCGGCCTTTAGGGATCCTTCCCAATGTGCCCATAACATTGAGAGGGAAGACAGTTCAAATGAACGTAATGGTAGTCCAAGGACCCTTAGATTACAATCTACTCCTTGGGTGAGACTATATTTATTGCATGGGAGCCATCGTCTCCTCACTCTTTAGAGTAATGTGTTTTCCGCACGAAGGAAGAGTGGTCAAGCTCGTAGACCAGCTTTCATTTCCCGGATCACGCATAGCAAATAGTCATATACCATCCCTAAATGGTCTCTTCACACAAGAAATGTCTCAACACCCAGTCCGTCCTCTCGATGAGCGCGAGTAATTCGAAGGGATATGACTGAAACCCAGGGGGCATGCGTCCTGGTCTGCTTCGGCAGGAAAACTTCGGGTATAGGGTAGGTTTCCGCGGGAGAATATGACTAGTCTGTACCCCGTCCGTCAGTGGAAGAGAGGTTATTCTCGAAAAAGATTCTCTTGTCAAAGTTATGTGAGTGGCGCTCGTTGTTTCTCACCTTTGTTTATCTCGGTAGACATCGCCGAGGAAATGTTTTATTTGCGCCGCGAATAGAGCAATCTTTGGTAACCTGTAAGAGGTAGGCCTTTCCTGATAGAACAAATGTTTTGTCTGCAAATTGAGGGGTAACCTTGAAACCATATTTTATACCTGGGGGCATGCAAACCTTTTGGAATGCAAGCAAGGGGCGGCTATTTATTTTTTTAAATTTTTAGGTCCTCCCTTTAAACCCGTAGGCTAACCCTTTAAACTCGTAGGATTAGTCGTTTCCTAACTTGCATAAAGAAAGGATGTGGGGCAAAAATCTAAATGTTGCCGTTTTATATGAGACATTCTTATCATATGACTGGATTATCGAGCAGTTTTAGCACATAGTTCAAGCTCGTTAAAAAATAAACATAAGACCGAGCAAGTGTTTCAATCCGCGTTTAAGCTCGTTAAAAAATGAACTATCCTCCGGTAAATAACCACCGTGAATGTAGCATTATCAGTTATTAAAGCCTTGGTTGTGTTTTCACCGTCACCTCCACTTTTCATTGGCCGATCATTCACCTCCATTTGATTGTTTACCCATTTTGAGGAACAGCTGCGAAGAGTGATTTCACTAGCCATCCTTGTGACACTGCCGTGATTGGAAAATTCCAAACCTTACCTGGAATCAGCTGCTACCCTTTTTATCACTCGTTCCTCAAAAGACGAGTCTTCTTTAAGCTCTTTTCATCTGACTCGTAAAATATGAAAAGATTGTCGAGTTTTGGCCTTCCGGCTCGCTAAAGTGATCGGAAGTGCTATCCCTCCTCTAGATTTTGATTTTTTTGGACCTGAGGGATTATTGCACAAAAAGATCGAGCGCTTGTGTTGTTCGGCTCGTTAAAACTATCGAAAATTCATCCCTTCTGTATTGTTTTATACTTTTTTGGACCTAAGGGATTAGATGACGAAAAAGGAATTCTGGAGTTAACTTTACGTACCTTTTCAGACTCTCTAAAAATGAAAAGGACCGAGTTATCTTTGTCGTTAAACTCGTTAAAAATATTAATAGCGACAAACTTGTCTTTAGACGAGAACGAGTTTCACTATCGCTAGGCTCGTTAAAACATAGCGATGGGTTTGCCCGAAGGGCAAATTATAGAACAAGCATATGTTATCCTCCTCAAGCTTGACAAAAATAAAGAGGTACTGGTCAACAATGACTGGGGAAAAATTGGGAAGAAACTAAAAGATCTTTATTGGTAGCAAGTCGCTCTTGAACATGACACTTCCACTCCGTGCCTGAGTCGGGTTGGGTTGTTTCATTCACTGGTCACATCACCATGGTCACGCCATACCATCCACATTTGGAGTAAATGCTACCGATCCATCACATAAGTGTCGCCGACATGTTCAAGAGAAGTCACCCGTGTTCCATCCACTACCATACATTATACTTCATTCCTTCATGACCGCCATCCTGAACCATATATCATCAGATCATTTTCACCTCCATCAAAATCATTTTCTCCGTTCCGTGTCATTGATGTGGGATTCATTAAGGCCCTCCTTTGACGGGTCTCTTCTTGTCGAAACCAGCTCATTATCCAAGAAGTTGATCTAGGAACACCCCATTCAGTACTCTGAAGCTTGCATGCCTCAATGGCAAGTTTCTCACTTCCGGCGACAGGTATACATCAATGACCTTCGACCGAAAGATTTTGCGTGGTGTTCGACGCCAAGTCCTTTATTCACACCACATGAATTGTACTGCAGTACCTTGAGGGTCATCATCATTATCGGTGATTCCTCTCGTGCTTGTTAACAATTTACATCATCGACTGGTAATCAAGCGATGTCTTTCCATGTTCGACTTCAAAACATTTCTCACATGGATCGACTTGTACTACGAGTGAAGATCGGATGAGATTGAAGACCCCGGATCTAGTTTCATCCATCCGGGCTGTGATATATATTCAGGAAAAATAAATACATTGACATGTACAGCATTGCAGCACAGATAATCATCCTACCAAAAGGATGATGACTTCATCAAAATCATTAGTCTACCATCAGACGATTGTTTGTCCAATGTACATAAAAATGAATTTATAAAGCTGAGCATGGGAATGCCCGCTTCAGCTAGATCATGAAAGCAGTATGAAGATAATGTATTGTATTATATCTTATTACAGGTCTCCTCCCAGCATGGAAAGAACTTCGGATCCTCCTAATAAAGCATTTCACCCGATAAACGGCCTCATACTTTAGGGGGCAACTGTTATAGACATTTTTGTGCCTTACAGCTCTAAGCATGAAATGTCCATAAACCAAGGGATCCTAGGTCCCTAAAAGTGTTGTTCCTGCCCCTAAAGGAACAAGGTCAACAAACTATAGCTTCTCCCAGAAGCTCTCCACCAGAAACTGCTCAAAAACAGTCAAATCGGGATCATTTCAGCTGCTCCGCTAGCTAGCTGCGTTGCATAGCACCCCAGTACACTAGCTAGGTGCGTTGCAACGCACCCAAATGCACTACCAGGGTGCGCTGAGCGGGAAATGACAAATGGCAGTGTCATTCCGCGAGGTGGACAGACAATGGAAGCTTCCAGAATCTTCCCCAATGACACTTGCCTCACTGAGTTCGACCAGAGATGAGTAAGAGGCTCTCAGTCTCCAAGTGGAAGCAAGAAATGACAGAGAGAAGCCACAAGTCAAATCATAAGCTGACTCATCCTCTTTGCATACATCTATATATGGATCCCTCATCCAAGAGATCCGGAGGCTGGAATTTTGTACTTTACAGAGAATTGCTGTTGGTTTTGAGATAGAGATCAGTGCATTGGGTGATTTATGCTTTGTTGGAGGTGAAGAGGGGATTCCTTTGCTGGGGGGTTGATGCTGGATCAGGAATCATCGGTTGTAACTCCTCCTGGACCTTCTTGTTATATCAATAAAACTATTTGAGTTTCTCCTACATGCTTGTGTATCAATGATGTTTTGTTATATTTGCATTTTTAGCTTAAATCTGTTCCTAAGCTATTTATGAATGTAGATCCATGTCTTTGTGTAGTTTTCCTCTTCTTTGATCTTGCAGGAACTTGGTGAAGCTGGGCAAGTGAAGGAGCAGGTAGCTGGAAGCTGTCAAAGAGGAGAGAGATTGGATCAAAGGACTAGCGCAAGACATAGGTTAGTTCATCCTATTCGTCTTCATTTACAGTTCATAAAGAAGAATACGAAAATAGTTTTCCTTGTTTGTTGCTAAGGCACTGTCACACCTTAGTGGGATAGGGGCGTTCTGAGTAGACACTTTTCCCATCAACACAAGGGAAGTAAAAAACTTGGAGAAAAGAATAAAGGAGCTGGAGAAGGACCTTACTTTAGACAAAACTCTAGCTGAAATCAAGAAAACTTTGTGGTCCAAAATTGGCCAATCCATTAGTGACCAATGGCAATCCATCCAGACTATACATGAGCAGATAGAATTGATAGGCTTAGCTCAATTCGAGACTCAAAAGGCTAGAGCATCATTGGGAAATATGCCTGAGCAAGCCAACAGAATGATTCAATTCTTGAACACTCATACCAAAGAGCAATTGGCAGCACTAGGTATCAGGAACAGGACAAATACCATCTTGCTAGTGAAAAAGGTGCTGACCCTAAGGAATTTTGTGCAGACTCTGGAAAGAAAATGCCAAGAAATGCAGGCAGAGATAAATGATTTCAAAATAAAGTTTGTAGCATTATAGAGCAAAGGGCTACCCAGTTTATTAACCAGTGCTGGGAGACTGCTATCACATGAGTAGTATGCCAACAGGGTAAATAATTATGCCTCCAATCAAATTACAGCATCCTCAAGCACCTTAGAAGAAACAGGGCCTCCCTCTGGACAGAGTCTGTATGACAAATTAGAAAATCTGTTCTACATTAAACATGGGATAAATAATCTTTTCGAAGTCCAGCCCAACTTTTATAGATACACTGAAGCTGATGAAACACTGATAAAAATACAAAGACATCAGTTGCCTACAGAAGATTGGTGGCAAGGAATGTTGGAGATACTACTCAGGTAATTTTGTTTTTATTTCCCTTTTGGTCAGCTACAGGTCAGCAAATACAGAGGCATGGTCCACCTGTCAAAGGGTAAAAAACAGCAAAAAGCAGAAATTGAATTATGACTACAGCTCATTAATGAAAAATCGAGCACAGATGACAAGGCTAGCACAACAGCACAACAAGGCATCAAGGCAGCAAATGCAGAGTAAAGACGCAACTACCAGTCGACTCACTCAGTCCAGAAAGTCAAATATCTCTGACAAATTGGACAGCCAGCACATTCACATTTACTGCAGCATTTATTTCCCTCATCTACTTCTTCTAAAGAGTGGGTAAACGAAGTTATGGCTTCAGAACTTATCTTCATGATATTTTGTATCTCCCTGTTTGTATAAATACCTCCCCATAATATGTGTTTGGGGTTGGTGATTTTCTCTCTGGACTGCGCTGTAAATTTTGAGACTGTCTAATACAAATGGCCATTCAAGTTCATTGTTGCTGCACCGTCTGAATGTGGATTTAATGTTCTGGGAACCGCTACAGAATTCCTGTGTCTTTCTATGGATCAATAAGTTGCTCTAACCTGTGTTTATGTCTTCTGCGTTTGCAAATATCATATATGTTTCATAGTCTTAGTAACAGAGAAAAGGAATAACCCAGGATTTGTTTAAATGCACCCTGTGTTCAATCTCTGCTATTAATTATGTTTTCTTCAGAATTAGTCATAAATATGAATTCTTAGCTGCTCATGTTTACACTAATTCTTTCACTTTGAATACTATTTAGGAATTTTTAATTTCTCCTAGATAATATTCAAGCACCTTCCCTCTGCCAGCATGATCAAGGATTCTTGATTTCCCTTCATCCACTGGCCTACATTCCACCAATTTCCAGATTTGAAAATTGTTCTAAGAACTGCCTATCTTGCTCTGTAGCATTACCATTTACCCAAGAAACACTCTCAGCAGTACCCCATCATTGACTCCATTGCCCAATAGTATAAACTATCTTGGACCTGAATCCCAGCTCTATATGAGATCACCATCGAACAAACTAAAAACCAAATTCTATGCATCATAACAAGCCTAAAATACTCCAAAACAAAGCTAAATTACAAAGAGAGAGCCCTCTCTGGTTGTAGGTAGGCTAGAACCTGCAGCTAAAAGACTGGTTAGTGGTTACCTCAGCTGTATTCCCTCCTGGAGGCGGGGAACAACCTGAGTGATAACATCATTGGCGACTCCACTGGGGAGATGAATGTCTATTTGTAACTGCTGTCTATTTTCTAAAGCTATAGATGGAGCTTAAAGTTAGCCAGGTAGCCTTTGAAACTATCTTTGCTCTGCATTTACAGGAGTAAATAAAAGCTGCTTCAGTCAATCTCCAGTATAGTTTTAGGCTCTAAACAGCTGTTCCAAAGATTTGATCAGTTTCCTCTGTTTCAACATATTCAAAGGAAATCCCAAGGCCTCCCATATTTCAAAGAATTTCCTGTAGAATATTGTCAAAGACTATGATCTTTAAAAAACATTTCTAGAAAATACCAAAAAACAAATTTAGAAGTTGCCTCCAAAGAAGAAAACTCGTTACACCAGGTCAAACCCTGACCCAGATCCTCCTACTATTTTTGAAAATCCCAACTTAATTTCTAAGACCCTTAGAAAACAAGAAAAACTAGAAAAATCGGTTGATTCAGACCTTGATATACTTCAGCAAAACCCTGCAAAATCTGAGCTTACACCTGGGAGAGCAACAATCATTTCAACAACCTCTCCTAGTTCCTCATCCACACCTCAAAGTATCCTCTCCACTCCCCCCATCCACTGCGCAAATTTCCACTGCTGTCCCTGTTGTTCCAGCTGTTTTATTTCTTCATATTGTCCCATTTATCCCTGTGAATATGGCAAACCGTTATGCTCCTCTATAGTTACCTGGAAATCCAGGGGCTATGCCTCAGGATTATCAGAGTAAAATCACATATTTTGATGGTACTGGCTCCTATACAGCCTAGCAACACACTAAGAAAATGCAAGATTATTTTGAGAATTATGAAATAGATGATGATGATGTGAGGATGAAGATTTTTGTCCAAAGTTTAACGGGTGATGTAAGGAATTGATTTAGAGCGCTTGCTGCAAATTCCATAGCTGATTCAGAAGCTCTTTATCAATATTTTCTAAATAGATGGGAAAAGAAGAAGGACCCTTTACACATCTTGACAGAATATGACAATTTGAAAAGAGACCCACAAGAAACCGTCCAAGACTATTGTGCTATGTTCAACAATGTCTATAATGTTATTCATCGAAACCTTAGACCTCTACCTGATTTATCTTTGATCAAATTCCCTGATGGATTTGATTCTGACATGGCATATCAACTGAGGGAAAGAGCCCCTCTAAGCTTAGCAGACATGTAGAATATAGCAGTTAGTGTGGAGGCAAACCTGATGGATAAACGAAATAGGGCAAGAGCTGAAAGAAGAACAACTTTCAAAGAAGAGCCTTTAGCATTCGAACAAAAACTTGATGCAATCATCAAAGGCATGGACAGGCTTGGGGATAGGGTGGAAACCATTGAAAGGAAATCATCATGGGAAGGTCAACCAAGTAACACTACAAGAAACACAAACTTTAGAAAAAATCAAAATCCAAATGTTGGGAGGACTGGCCCTGACTAGAACATCAGACCTCCATTTCAAGAAAACTATGCAGAAGCCTCAACATCTAGTGAGCCAATAGAGGACATGCAAATCAACCTAATGGGGTTAAACACTGAGCAACAAATTTTTCTAACCCAAGATGACCAAGAGGCTCACAATTTCAATCAATTTCAAACCAAATCTGGAGAGTCATTTGATTTTAGGGAAGGCTATGATGCAGCGGTCTATGAGGTTCATAAACAGTACAAATTAAGAAGTAGAACCATAGATGTCCCTGAACCTGCCAAGCTGAAGGATACCAAGCAACCAAAGAAAACAAAAGATAAAGCTGCCCTGATAGAACCCTCTAGTAAAACAGACTCAGACTCAAAGGAAGTCAATGTGGAAGACATATCAGACTTACAGCCCTCAAAAAATCAACCATACACTTCCCATTCTTCAAAAGAAAATCTAAACTGTTCTCCTGAAAATAATTTCAAATCAGATGTACCTCAAAACAACACTCCTGATGAAGAGAAGATCACTGAAAATTCAGCTGAAAAGGAAAAGTCTGATGTCCATAATACAAAAATTCAGATAGAGAAACCTTTAAACTTAGAAATAGAAATAGGCAAGCTGAAAATAGCTATTCCTCTCTTTGAATTGGCTAAACATGAAGTTTACAGACAGAAAATCAATAGGTCACTACAAATACCAGAGAATAGGGATGCAGTCAATGTTCTAGATGATCAACCAGAATTGCTTTTTGGTCCTGAGGTCAATGGTAAAACAGTAGATGGAGGGGTTCCTCCATTCTATGTGAGCTTAAACATTCATGACAAAGTGCTGCATAATGCGATGTTTGATTCAGGAGCTTCCCATAACCTAATGCCTAAATCTGTGATGGAAAGACTAGACCTAGATATCACAAGGCCATATAAAGACTTGTTCTCATTTGATTCCAGCCAGGTTAGGTGTCTAGGCCTAATTAAAGATCTTTGTGTATCCTTGGTCCAATATCCAGCCAAGACAATCTTGATGGATGTGGTGGTAGCTGATATTCCACCTAAGTATGGTATGCTTTTGTCCAGATCTTGGGGTGCAAAACTCCAAGGGTCTTTGCAACTAGACATGTCCTATGCCACTATTTCAGTCTTGGACAGCCAAAGAGATTATACCCGGAAACACTAATGAGATATGTGGTTAGCACTCAAGAAAAACCCCAAAACTTCCCCATCTATTCTATGCATTCCGATATGGATTCATTCATTTTATATAACGTTGGGATGTGTCCCAAAACTGATGTCAAACTCCTAGAAACAACACAAGAAGAAAGCATAGAGGAACAATCTAGTGCCCAAGATCAAAAAATTGTTGATGTGATTAATGAAATAAAGGAAAATGACATATCATATGAGTTACAAGAGCCAAATCTGCCCACTAAACAAGCTTCCAAAACTCTTAAGGCTAGTCATAACCAAGAAATCTTATGGTACTTGGAGTTCGATGGCTCGGTAAACAAATTAGGAGCAGGGGCAGGGGTTTGGATACACAACATGAAAAATGACCATGCTGAAGGTCATGCATATAGGTTAAATTTCATATGTACAAACAATATGGCCGAATATGAGGCCCTACTACTGGGTCTCAAACTCATGAAAAGTCTTGGGGCAGCTAGGATTTCAATTCTAGGGGATTCAAATTTGATTATACAGCAGATGAAGGGAAATTTTGTTACGAATGATCTCAGGTTGAGAGCTTACAGAGGGGCAGCCATTGAAATACTTAACACCTTCTCAGAATCTCAACTCACCAAAATTCCTAGAAAGCACAATTTACATGCACATAGCTTGGGAATTTTTGCCAACACTTGCAAGCTACCATTTGAGCCCAACCACCACTTCACTGTTGAAATCAAACACAGACCTGTTGTCCCAGATAATGTCAAAAATTAGCAGGTCTTTGAAAATGATGCACAGATAAATAAGTTCCTGACCTTGAAAGAAGAATTTTCAAGTATAAACATTGATACCAGCACCATGGATGATCAACAAAAAATAGACAAAATTGAGCAAAGTATATCGGCTGAAACAACAAATCTGATTTTGCACCCAACAACTTTCGATGACAAGAATTTACAAGAACTGAAGCAAACAGACCTTGATGAAATAGCTGAAGCAGAATCTGAAGTAATTGAACTAAAGGATAATTTTCTGCCCACGGGCTTAACTCCTTTGGATGACATATTTGATTCAAATGACATTCCTAGAAAGCCAAGATGCAACCACTAAATGTAGAAATTGAGGACTGCAACATTGGAACCACAGAAAATCCCAAAATGATAAGACTATCCAAAACATTGCCTGCTGATCAAAAGCTAAAATACATTGAGTTGTTTAAAGAATTCCAAGATGTCTTTGCCTGGAGTTATGAGGACCTCAAGTCCTACGATACTTCTGTCATCCAACACACTATACCTTTGAAAGAGAATAAAAAACCTTTTAAACAAAAGCTTAGAAGGGTGAATCCTATCTTCCTACCCCTGATTGAAAAGGAAGTCAAATGAATGTATGAAGCTGGAATCATTGCACCGATCAGGTTCTCATAATGGATTTCAAATCTAGTGCCTACTAGGAAGAAAACAGGAGAGATAAGGCTGTGTGTTGACTTAAGAAATTTGAACAAAGTCTATCTCAAAGACCATTACCCCTTACCAAAAATGGATCATATCCTACAAAGGGTAGTAGGAGCCACTAGGATATCATTACTAGATGGATTCTCAGGATTCAATCAGATTTTAGTGCACCCGGATGATCAAGACAAAGCTTCCTTCACAACGCCTTGGGGAACCTTCAAATATGTGAAAATGCCTTTTGGACTCAAAAATGCTGGGGCCACTTTTCAAAGAGCAATGGACATAGCCTTTGCCAAAGAGATCCATGATTTCTTAGTCATATACCTTGATGATCTCACTGCTTTCTCAAAATCAGACCAAGAACATTTAGAACATTTGAGGCAAATATTCCTGATTTGCAGAAAATATGGCATATCATTCAACCCAAAGAAATCATTGTTTGGCCTAGAAGAAGGCAAACTCTTAGGTCATATAATTTCAAAAGATGGCATTAGAATTGACCCGGACAGAATTCAAGCTATCCTCCAAGTCCCTCATCCAAGAAACATCAAGGAGCTACAAGCCTTCCTAGGAAAGATCAATTTCCTAAGAAGATTCATTCCCAATTTGGCCGAGCTAATAAGACTGTTGAATAATATGCTGAAGAAATATTCTAAAGTCAAATGGACGATGGAAGCTAAACAAGCCTTTGAGGACATAAAAACAGCTTTAACAAAAACACCAGTCCTCACGAGCCCCAAGTTTGATAGAGACTTCATGACTTTTTCCTTTGCATCTGAGCATACTATTGCTACTGTCTTATTGCAAAAAGATGATCAAGGGTGTGAGAAACCCATTGCTTTCTTCAGCAAAGCCCTTAGAGATTCTCCCCTAAAATATCAGATCATGGAAAAGCAAGCTTATGCCCTTGTAAAAGCCATCAAGGATTTCAAAGTTTATATCTTGTACTCACATGTGATAGCCTATGTTCCAGATGTTGTGGTTAAAGATATTTTGACTCAAGAGGGAATTGAAGGTAAAAGGGGCAAATGGATAGCTACCATTTTAGAGTATGACATTGAAATCAAGCCTACAAAACTCATAAAAGGACAAGCGTTAGCTAAATTAATGACCGAGACCAATTTCCAAGCCCTTGACATCAATGAACTGGATAACGAATAGGAGATGACGACTCCACAGATCAAGTAAGCCTTTTTACAATCACCTTGGTATGCTGACATATGTTTTGTATTGTTAAACCTGCAAGCTCCTCTAGGGTTATCCAAGACTAAAAAGAGATTCTTGAAAATGAAGGCATCAAAGTTTTGTATTTTAGATAATGTGTTGTTTTGGAAAAATCATGAAGGTATTTTGCTGACTTGCCTAGTTCAGGATGAAACTGACAATGTACTCAAGGAATTTCATGCAGGGGACTTTGGAGGACACTTATATTGGAAGTCAACAACTGATAAAATTCTAAGAGTTGGTTTGTATTAGCCCTCCCTGTTTGCTAATGTGAAAAATTTTGTAGTTTCATGCCATAAATGCCAGATCTTTGAAGGCAAGAGAAAGCTGTTACCTTTGCCTCTCAGACCCATTTCAAATGAAAGACCGTTTCAACAATGGGGTTTTGACTTCATTGGAGAAATTCATCCTTCCTCTTCTGGCCAACACAGGTGGATTTTGACTGCCACAGACTATTTTACCAAATGGATAGAACCCATCCCTTGTAGGCAGGCCAATGACTCAATCATCATGCAATTCTTAGAAACTAACATCTTGTATAGATTTGGCTATCCGGAAAAGATTATCACTGACAATGCTTCTGCTTTCAAATCCAAAAGAATGATCAACTTCTGCCACAAATACCATATTACCTTAGGCCACTCCACACCCTATTACCCTCAAGGTAATGGCCTAGCTGAGTCATCCAACAAGAGCCTCATCAACATCATCAAAAAGGTCTTGGAGGAGAATAAAAAGAATTGGCATAAGAAGCTTGTAAATGCACTATGGGCAGACAGATTGACCACCAAAAGATCTATTGGTACCAGCCCATATGAGTTGGTATATGGCCTGGAGGCTGTGTTCCCCTCCTCCTTAGGAATCCCTGTGATCAAGTTGCTGCAAGAAATACAAGCAGAGCCTAATGATATTCAGAGAAGGATCAATCAAACTATTCACTTGCAGCAGACAAGAGAGGAAGTATATCAGAGAACCCAGGTTCTACAAGATAAACTCAAGAAGATCTTTGACAAAAGAACAAAAGCTGAAGATTTCTTCATAGGAAACAAAGTGCTGAGGTGGGACTCTAGGAGGGAAGACAAAGGAAAGCATGGAAAATTTGATTTCCTATGGAAGGGACCTTATATTATTCAGGTTGTACAAGGTAACAACACCTACTTTTTGAAGAGTTTGGATGGCACAGATGCTGAGGAGGGTCCAGTTAATGGGTGAATGCTCAAGCATTATTTTGATTCTCTATGATCAACATAACACAACTGTATATTGTACATAAATAGTTGTCTTTCCAGCAGTTTTCATTTACAACAATTAGATAAGGAACAAGATGCAACAGATTTTGAGGAAAAAGTCAAGGAATTACATTACTTTTTTTGTAGATTTTGAATTTACCAGAAGAGATCAAGAAGAAAAAATTGGGAATTATAAAGATGATGATAAATACTCAAAGAAACCAACAAAGACAGAGCTGTAATTTTGCACAGTTCAGCTCATGAGGAGTCCACACTTGCTACAAAGGTGCAGATTATTGGTTTCTAGGAGAAGGAAGTTCCAGATTACAACAGCCAACTGAGAATAAGGCCATCTGACCTGCTGTTCTTGGATTTTCACCAGGAAAAGCCATCCCCAAGTGGAGCCACTATTAGGTTCCTATACCAATAGGTATCATTTTTCGTGATTGACTATGGAAGTGCCAAATATGATCATCCTTTCCATGCTGAAAAGGTTCCATATTTTGTATGTAGAGAAAGAAAATTAAAAAATGTAAAGAGGGTATGCCCTAAAATAAAAATCAAAGGGCAAGAAGAATGAATTCGTCGAAAAAAGAAAAAGAAAATGAACCCCAAAGAAAGACTAGGAAAGTGGCTAGTCAAAATGCCACTACTATTCTATTTGTGCAAAGTAAGTTCACAAGGTGCAAACATTGTTTCATCACACCTAATGGAGGGCCCAACAGTTCAATCTGGACCACTCCATATTTAAATTTACTGTTGTAGAATAGAGAATGAATATCTGTCCAAACAGTTCAAACTTGGCAGATGAGTAGTGTTTGATCAATTTAGTGTGTCCTAAATTGCTATTTAAAATGTCAATCCGGGAGTCGTAAACTGCTGAAGTGAAGTGCACTGTATATGCAAGATAACCGATTTCTTAGCTCTTTGTCGTTTTTGAGTTTTTGGTTTGTTTTTGGGTTTATCTTCTGTGGATTCCCTAATGTGAGATGGCGAAATTGAAAGTCAAGTATGGATGGTAATGGTGATTTCTACAATGATTCAAGTATGGATGGTAATGGTGATTTCTACAATGATTTTCCAAACTTTAAAGTTCTAAAAAAGAAGGTTTCAAACTGACTGTGATGAAATCAATTCTCAAAAGGAAATAAATGTACCAAAATAGTGAACTAGTGACAATGGCCCAGTATCCTTACTGTTGTATGAAAAGAAAATAAAAACTGAACTCAAAGCAACTCAAAGACTGAAAGCAAAGCAAACTAAATCACACTACTTCAACCAACATTCTGACCCTTCACCTTTCGACTCGCTCCGGCTATAGGAAGTAATAATAAACAAGCTGAGTAATATGATATCTAAATTGCAAGAAATCAAATTGCATAAAAGGAAACTAAGATTTAACTACTCATTCATATTTCAATTCTTGAAAATGACATAAGTAATTTAATCTCTAACTTGCAGGAACGCAAACTAAATCATACTACATCAAATAATATTCTGATTCCTCACTAATTGAGTTGCTTGGCTATAGGAAGGAAATCATAAACAGATGAGTAATATTATATCTAAGTGGTAGAAAAGTAAATAAGCAAAGCAAAACTGAAAGAAATGACAATGCTGGAATTAAAACTCAGTAAATGAATCAGCAGAAAGGACAAGATGATCTCATGTCAGTAGTCATTAAAACTATGTAATTTTCCCGGGCTGCCTACAAGAACCTGAAAGACAAAGACTGATCAGCTAACAACCATAAGAAAGCATAAAAGGAAAAGATGAACAGCAGTTAGTTATAAACATCAGGAAATATATATACAGGAAACTAATTATAAAAGCAATAACATAATGAAAGAAGGCGAGAAATTATACAGTAGATACAGGGCTTTGGTGTACAGGGGCCCTCTGCAACCTCAGCCAATCAATACTCAATCACAAATGGAACTCAAGAATGTTGTCTTCTCATACATTAAAGTGCAGCTAAAACATAGAAATAGAGCACGGTACAGTGGCTCGTAAAACACAGTCAAGATTACATATGAAAAGCTAACTGCCAAGCGTTTGATAACACGTTATTTATAAGTGAAAATGCTATAACTAATTCCTAGATTCTACACTACCAAACAGACACGTAAATCTCCACGGCCTGAGATCTAGCGGTACGGTAATTATGACAGATAAATCCATGGAGTGGTGGTTGCTCGATTCAGTTCACGGATTGATCCACAAGTGTTGGCACACCTCCGGAAATTGAGGATCTTGCCATGTAAACCTTCACGTGGGCAAAACAGAGCCGTGCCACCGCAAAACTCTTGGTTTGACCCCTCCTTTGATCGTCTTTGACCATGGCTGTTTGTGAGTGATTCGGCTGAACTGAGGGGACACGCTCCATGTACATGTCATTTACAGCTTGTCCATGTGGCCAGATTCTCCATTGGACACCTGTAACATAGTCTTTAACAAAATGGCTGTGGAAACTTGAGCTGGTTGCGGAAAGTGACAAGTTTCCGCAGCTGCTTGAACAAAAATCTAAATCAAACAGCAGTCATAAACATAGTTAGGAAACCATTTCATAAGCTCTTTTTAGACTAATATGCAATGATTTGACATCTTGGTGGATCAAATAAATGGAAAAACAAGGCTGAAAAGGTATATAGGGAAGATGCAGGTTTGGGACTCAACATACCCCCACTGTGAAGGTGTTGCATGTCCTCATGCAACCAAAATTTAGTCATTCCCCTCTAATCCATATGTTCTGAAGCCTCTTCTAGGACATCTAGCCCTCTTTTCTTCTTCTTTGGTGCTACCACCATCCTGGGTTTCCTTATTAGACATCTGAATTTGAGACTGATCAATTCTCTACTCAACTTTCTGCACTTTTTCTTTAGTTTCTTGTTTTTCTTTTGCCATAGTCCCAAATGAAGCATAGTGTTATCACGAATAATTTTATCTACTTTTCTTTGCTCCTTGAGTGCTTCATTTTCTTGCTTGATATGCCTGTTTAGAACCTCTAATTCAAATATCTCCTGCTTTAAGGATTGAACTTGTGCATCTGGTGTCATGTGGGGCAGAGTGGTACTCGGACCTGCAGCTGATTTTTCTAAAGATTCAAGGTAGTCATATACCTCTTGTTGACTAGGATCTATTTCAGGTGTCTTTCTTGAACTGAGTTCAAAATCTTGTGGAGGAGGACTGCTCTCTAGCTCTGGCCGAGAAGGGCTTTCATAAATATGTGGAGGACTAGTTTCAATACTTGGCTGAGGACGAGGTGGACTACGGCCAGCTGGAGGTTTCTCGGGTGTTTCCCCAACCAAGTCAATGAAGTGGGGCCATTTTACTTTTGTTTTACTCCCCTTTCCTCTTAGCCTGGTGCTTCTCCTTAAGTATGGTGGACTAGTACTTCCTTCTTGTATGCTCTGTTTCCCTTTTTCCTTTTTCTTTGCTATAGCAGCCTGTTCTTGAAGATGCACTAATCTCTTTGACAGTGTTTGATAATATTCCTCTATAGATGGCTCAGGTGATTAGTAGACTTCTTGTATGTTTCTTTTGCCTTTCACTTTTTTCTGTTTCTTGTCCTTAGTTCTGTTCTCTTTTCCTTTTTGACCAACTTCTTGAGTTTCTGTAGTAGGAGAGTCTTGGACTATGGCACTCTTTTCTTTTCTCCTACTCTTTCTTGGTGTCTTTGGTGTACTACTTTCAGATGCCTCAGATGGCTCTTGAAAGTAGTTTCTTATCAAGAATTGTTCCCAGGTATCTTTTTTTTCTTTAGTTGGTCCTCACTGAGAATCTTTGCAAGTCCATGATGATATAGATGAGGTTCTATATTTCCTATGTGTTTTTGGACTATAATAATCATCTTTCTCAAACTCAACAGTAAGAAATAAGGCAAATTAAGAGTTTGACTCTCCAAGAAATTCCTCAACAGTCTAGCATGGTACATATACATTGAACCAAAGCGTCCTTCGCAAGTGATAAATTTTTGGATAACTAACAGCAGACTGGCCCATTCTTCTTTCAATGCATGAACAGGAATTCCTTTCGTAAACACAGTGGTGTCCATACCTGGGTTCCTTAGAATAATTTTCCATGCCTGTTCGTCCACGCTTTCATTTTTGAAACATCGCTCACCTTCCTGGGGTAAGCCTGTGGCAGCTCCTACTGTTGTTTCAGTCACCGTGAGCTTCAAGTCTCCAATATCCACCATTTGGCCATCGAAAGACCGTGCAAAATCTTCGGTTACCTCTTTATTATAGCCCTTAAACTTTTGGATGAAGCGTAACCATTTGGCTTTCTTCAGCAAATCTTTTGCTTGAGGGTAACCTTCTAAATATTTCGGTCCTTCTGGTTCTGCCCTTAGTAATTTTCCCATTCCTTCCTCTGTTTTGAATTTCAACTGAAAATTCAATTGCGTGTGAGGGTTTAGTAGAGGGAAGGTGGCTTGTTTGCAGGGTTTATGGAAAAATGCAGTGGCTACAATCGGTAGATGGATAGCAGGTAACATGCATGCTTTGAGATTACAGGCAGAATAGAGGATGAGCAGCCGCAAATGAGTTCACAAGATGAAATGCGGATGCATGTGAAGAGGATGGTCTTAATAGAATGGTAAGGGAATGGAGTGAGGTCGAGATTTTTGAATTAAACGGCTGTGTACGAAATATTACACGTTGTAATGGATGGTTGCGGAAAATGCGGTGGAGAGGAGCCGTAATGGGATATGTCATATCTCATGAGTACAGGTGGTAAATGAAAGTGCAGTCGATTATGATTTTAAACCCGAAAATCAATCATGATACCGTTAAGAAATGAATGCATGGTGCGCGGAATAATATCGTGGAATGGGAGTGGGTAATGGAGCTATAGTACCGATCATTGCACATAGTAGAGCTTTTATGGTTTGATAACTATGCATAATCATGACTTTAATTGCTATTTGATTAAAAAAAAATTCTCATACCTTTGGAAACCTTGTCATTTCTTGCTCATAGCTTTTAACCAACTGCTCTTCCTTGATGTCTTGGAGATGCTCCATGTCTTCATAGCATATGCTCAATTACACCTGCATTTTCATGATTATTGCACTAACATTTTGAATGTGAATTTGAAAAACAGAGTGGTGGCTGTGGAAACTGCTTCTGGCTGTGGAAACTACTTCTGGCTGCGGAAACTACCACCAGCTGTGGAAACTGCACAACACCCTATTAGCTTAACAAAGATAGCTAGATAATAACTAACTGAGTGAAAATAGTCATGAAAGGGACTTTTATTGATGAAATGAAAATGAAATGAGTGGAATGGAGTGAAAGTGAAGCGGAGTGAAGTGGAATGAAAATGAGATGGAGATGGAGTGGAATGACAAATGAGGTGGAGTGAAGATGGAAAAAGAAGGAGAGAAGAGATATTTTTTTTTGGAAAATATAGAGTGTCAGGTGTCCCTGATTTTCACTCTACATTTTCTGTATAATACCGCCAATCTGTGATTGGTTTTCAGTCTTATACGAATTATTTTTATTTTTATTTTTATTATTATTATTATTATTTAACTGAAAGAAACAAAGGCTAGGGTGGTGGGGAAGAAGAATTCTTCTTCACCAGCCTTATTGTAGAATTCTCTTGAAACATTTTGAAAAATTCCTCTTTTGAGAGTGGCTTATGATAAATTTTCAATCAGTGGTCATTCGCAATGAGAGGAGTTTGAAATTCATCAATGGTCTTGATTCTTAGCGCTCCATTGCTAAAGACTTTGTCAATCTCATATGGCCCAAGCCAATGAGTCTGAAATTTACCTTTGAAGTCTTTAAACTTGGAATCAAACAGTAGTGCCCAATCTCCCTCTTGAAACTTTTTCTCTTTGATGTATCTGTCATGTCACTTAGCTCTTTGATGTTGAACTAGATCAATTCTTAGAATTGCTTCTTGTCTAATCTCATCTAGCTCATTCAGCTGCTCCATTCTGTGCTTTTGGGCTTCTGATAGATTCATCCCCAACTGAATTTCCATCTTGAAAGTCTTGACTTGAAATTCAATGGGGAGCAGGACTTCTTTCCCATAAACAAGTTCATAGGGAGAATGCCTTGTTGTGTTTCTCCATGTAGTTCTGTAGGCCCACAAGGCTTCAAGAAGCCTCTCTGCCAAATCTCTTCTGTGTAGATGGACAGTTTTGGTGATGATGCTCTCAAGAACTTTGTTTGTAGACTCCACTTGGCCATTTGCTTGCGGATGGTAAGGAGTAGATTTTCTGTGCTTGATTTTGTATTCTTCCATCAACTTCTCCATCAAGTTAGATGTAAATTGACTTCCCTGATCTGTCACAATTTTTCTTGGGACACCAAAACGAGTAAAAATATCCTCATAAAGAAAATGAACAACTCAATTTTCAGTGGCAGAAGGCAATGCTTTGGCTTCTACCCATTTAGTGACATAATCAGTGCATACCAATATATACTTCTTCTGTTTAGATGGTGGATTAATGGGTCCAATGAAATCTAAAGCCCATTTTTCAAAGGGTTCGATGAGTACCTGTGGTTGTAATGGCATTTCATTTGAAAGAGTCGGTCTCCCAACTCTTTGGCAGCTATCACACCTTATGACATATTGTTTTGTATCTTTGAAGAGGGAAGGCCAATAATATCCTAAAGAAAGGATTTTATAGGCCGTCCTTTTGTCAGCAAAGTGTCCACCGCATGGTTCATCATGACATGCCTTAAGGATGTCAGGCATTTCATCTTCCCGAACACATCTTCTGATCACACAATCTAGCCCTGTTTTAAACAATTCATTAGAAATCCATGAATAATTCGAACTTTCCTGAATAATTCTTCCTTTTTCACTAGGAAATAAATGTGGAGGTAGCTTCCCTGTAACCAAATAGTTAGAAATATCTTTATACCAAGGAGTCTTAGTAGTTACTACAAATAAATATTAATCTGGAAACTTATCCTCTACAGGAGAATCTTCGTTAGTATTTTGGATTCTAGAGAAGAAATCATCTACTGTATTTTGTTTCCCTGGTGTATCTAACACAGTAATATTGAATTCTTGTAAAAGTAAGAGCCATCTTGTAACTCTGCCATTAGTAACAGGTTTGTTCATTAGATATCTAATTGCAGAATGATCAGTATGGACAAAAGTTTCATAGCCTGTTATATAATGTCTAAACTTATTGATTGCATGAACAACAACTACGAACTCTTTTTCAGTCATAGTATAGTTTAACTCGGTGGTAGTCAAATTTTTACTGTTATAGTAAATGGCATAAGGAACTAAATCCTTTTGACCCAACACAGCTCCTAGAGCTGTATCTGAAGCATCTGTAGAAATATGGAAAGGAAGTTTCCAATTTGGCCCTCTCAAAATGGGTGCTTCAGATATTCTTGTTTTCAAAGTTTCAAATGCAGATTGACAATCAGGATCCCATTTGAATTCACAGTCTTTTGTAAGTAATTTGAAGAGTGGAGATGCTATTTTGGTGAAGTTTTCGATAAATCTTCTATAGTATCCAGTAAATCCAAGAAAACTTCTAACATCTTTCTGACAATTTGGAATAGGCAACTTGGAGATGACTTCAACTTTTGATCTATCAACTTTAATCCCATCCCCTGAAATATGATGTCCCAAAACAATACCTTCAGTAAACATCATAAAGCATTTTTCATGACTCAATGAAAGGTTTGTTTCTTTACACCTTATAAGGACTTTTTCCAAATTCTCTAATGCCTCTTCAAATGAATTACCATAAACTGTAAAATCATCCATATAAACCTCTACACAATCATGGATTAGATCAGAAAAGATTCCTAGTACTGCCCTTTGAAATGTTGCAGGTGCATTACATAATCCAAAAGGAAGTACTCGGTAAGCAAAAGTTCCCCATGGACAGGTAAATGTGGTCTTGTCTTGATCTTCAAGTGCTACCTGAATCTGATTATAGCCACTAAAACCATCCAAAAATGAAAAATACTTTTTGCCTGCTAAAGTATCTAATACCTTATCGATAAAGGGTAAAGGAAAGTGATCCTTCAAAGTTTCTTTGTTCAATTCCCTATAATCAATGCATACCCTCTATTTACCATTCTTTTTAGGTACTATAACCAAAGGAGAAACCCATCGACTATCTGAAATTGGATAAATGAAGTTTACATTGAGTAGTTTTTGGATCTCTTCTTTCACTATCTCCCTAAGGTTTGGATTCATCCTTCTCTGAGGTTGTCTGATTGGTCTACTGTTTTCCTCGATATAGATGTGATGAATGCAAGTCTTAGGGTCAATACCTTTCATATCGGTATACTCCCATGCAAATGCAGTAAAATGTTTTTGCAAGATTTTGGTTAGCTCTCCCTGTTGTGATTTTTCCAAGTTTTTGTTGATATTCAATGTTTTACCTGGAAAAATCTCAATGGCGGAACTACCAAACTCTTCCATAGAGAAAAGAGACATTTGTCTAGATGATAGATACTCAATGTTAGAATCTAACTGAAATTGTGTGTGGTCATATTCTGAAGAAGTTTCAAAGTTTTCTAATGTCTTCAGAATTTGACTATCTTCACTGATTTCAGAAACGGTAAAGACAGGTTGTATATTATCCTCATCATCAACCCACTCATTATCTCCTATTTCTGTAATTACTTTTGCTGGAGGATACAGATTGAATTTCTTTGTCGAATTATGATCAGAAATATACATATCCCCAGACCTACAACTAATAAAAGCATTAGTTGTGGCTAGCCAAGGTCTTCCTAAGATGAGAGGGTGTCCTCCTAAATTACTCTTGGGAGTTAAAATCATAAAATCTATAGGATATTCCCAAGAGTCTAAGGAGACTGAAATGTCTTCTAATACACCATCTGGTTTGATAATTGATCGATCTGCAAGTTGCAGTAAAGTAGGTGTAACAAGAAGATTAGGAAGTTTCAGCTGTTCCATAGTCTGTCTACTCATAATGTTGATAACAGCCCCTAAATCAATCAAAGTATTTGGAATTTCTACCCCATTGATATGTGTTTTGACAATTGGACTACCGGGATCTACATACTTCTGCATAGTAATTTTTCCCATCATGATATCCACAATTTTTCCTACCAGGTGGATTCTTCTTGTATCTCTCGGTTTCCTTCCTGGTCTTTTAAGACTCAACTCCTTTATTGTTTTTGCTAGAATAGGAATCTCTCTAATGGCTTGTAACAAGGAAATCTTGATACAAACATTCTTTAATTCATCTAGGAAATCATAGTCAGGCAACAAGATTTGTTTTTCCACCCCTTTGTCAATTTGTAATGTTTCAAGAAAAGGAGGTGTGCATGAAGATGCAGGTTGCTGAACTATAGGAGTTGTGGGGGTTGACTCTTTTTCTTTTTCTTTTTCTTTTTGAATGCTTGGGTTTTGAAGAGATGTTTCAGAACCTTTATTGGCTTCAAGAGAATCTTCCTCAGAAATGCTTTGCTTTTGAGCATCTATAGAAGGCTTATCTAAAAATCTACCAGATCTGAGTTGTACATCATTGAGAGCAACAATCATATAGGTAGGAAATTGTTGTCCTTCTACCATGTAAGCATTTTGAGGGTTTTTATTGTTGGGGTTCGACAATGGCTGGGAAGGTAATTGATTTGTCTTCTGTTGGAATGGAAGCAAGAGTTGAGAATTTGGATTCTGTTGAGAAGGTTGTTGTTGTGGTGGAAATGGCAATGATAGTTGTGGATTTTGATTTGGAAGTTGTGGAGCTTGTTGGTTTTGAAAAGATGGAGGATATTGATAAAATTGAGCAAATCTCCCATAAGGATTTTGCATACCTTGTACCCATGATTGAAAAGGATTTTGAGATTGGGACCAAGGTTGTTGCCAAGGATTCCAATTTGGTGGGGTTTGAAAGTTCATAGAGTTGTTAAACCCTTGTTTTTGTTGCCCCTGCCAAGGTCTCCTTGCAACAAAACAGAGAGTCTCAATTGTATTTGGATCTTCTTGAAAGACAGCTTTGAGCCCAGGAATCGAAGGACAATCCTTGGTCTCATGGTTTTCTGAACAAATCACACATGTTTCTACAAATTTTGCATCCAAGGGACATTCCCTTAGAGCATGTTTCTTTCTAAGTTTTGGGCAAAAGATGGCCAAAGCTTCAGCTTCTTCTTTCTATTTGTTTTGTATTTTAAGGGTGTCTAGTTGCTCACTCCCTAAGATATCAGTTTTGAATTCATCAAGCATGTTGCGAATCTCAGCCCTACTTACTGATCCAGTTGCATATTTGTTTGCTCTAAAGGAGAGAAGGATCTCTAGGCCCTTTTCCAGTTTTAGATTTTCCCCTTGAGTGATGGACACATAGCTCTGCTATATCATGAAGTGGAAGTTGAGATATATCTCCTTTTCCCATCATGTTCAAAATATCTATCCATTCATCTCTAATGGCTTTTAATAGAATGGCTTTCAAGGTTTCCTCATCTAAGTTATTCATTTTTGCTCTTTTCAGGTTGTATTGAAATCTTTCAAGTAAATCTTCTAAGTTTTCATCTTCTCTTTGCACCATTTTGAATACCTCATCCTTGTGATTGGTGGGCATACAATAGTCCAGGTATCTATCCAAAAATGTTTGTTTCATATCATTCCAAGTCCTAATGGATTGAGTGACTAATCCCATGAGCCATTTCAAAGCAGCTCCTTTCAATGTTGAAGGAAACAATTTGAGTTTTTGAGAGTCTTCCAGATAATCATAAGTTCGACATACGACCTCAAACTCAAATAGAAGTGTTTCAGGATCCTCATTTCTTAACCCATGAATGTTTGGGAGGATAGATGGTGATATGTTTTTCATTGTTGCTCGAGAATCCTCATCGACTATAGGAAATCCGAATGAGTTATCTCCATCCCTATTTCCCCCATTGTTACCTCTACCTCCTCCATTGTTTCCTCCTCCTCCTCCTGTACCTCTACCTCTACCGAATCCGTTTACTACTTCCTCTATCTTGATAGTTTCCTTAGAGACTTCAGAGTCCTCGGGTTCCTCTACTAATGGCGAACGAGGAGGAATTTCTCCCTCTTCTTCTTCAGGTGATTCTACTTCTTCAACTACAATGTGTCTCCCTGTAGAAGGAAAGAAAGGATCTTTTCCTAATTCAGATTCGATGGATGGTGTGGGAGAGTCTCCTAATTCAACCACTGCCTCTTGAATTCCAGGAATCCTAAGGCTAGGAGTGTGAGTTGGAGATGATGAAGGTGTCTCTTGTCTATTTCTTGAAGTAGACGGAGTTGTAAAAATCGAACTCTTGGCCCTAGCTAAAAACCTTCCCCTAGAATCTCTTGCTCTATGCATGTCATTTTTTATTTTTCTTCAAGTCGGGCTAATAATTCTCTTTCTGATCTTCCAGGTCACTCTAGGTGCAAGAAGAGAGCATACTCAAGAAATTATTAAACCAATAACTCTCTCTTTTCTTATCCTCTAGTTCACACTAAGTGCAAGAAGAGAGCATACTTTGAGAGGTTATCAATTTTCCTTCCTTGAAATTTTCTTGTTTTTTTTTTTAAGAAATTGGCTACCTAGTTTCACTTCCCCGGCAACGGCGCCAAAATGTTTGGTCAATTTAGTGTGTCCTAAATTGCTATTTAAAATGTCAGTCCGGGAATCGTAAACTGCTGAAGTGAAGTGCACTGTATATGCAAGATAACCGATTTCTTAGCTCTTCGTCGTTTTTGAGTTTTTGGTTTGTTTTTGGGTTTATCTTTTGTGGATTCCCTAGTGTGAGATGGCGAAATTGAAAGTCAAGTATGGATGGTAATGATGATTTCTACAATGATTCAAGTATGGATGGTAATGGTGATTTCTACAATGATTTTCCAAACTTTAAAGTTCTAAAAAGAAGGTTTCAAACTGACTATGATGAAATCAATTCTCAAAAGGAAATAAATGTACCAAAATAGTGAACTAGTGACAATGGCCCAGTATCCTTATTGCTGTATGAAAAGAAAATAAAAACTAAACTCAAAGCAACTCAAAGGCCGAAAGCAAAGCAAACTAAATCACACTACTTCAACCCACATTCTGACCCTTCACCTTTCGACTCGCTCCGGCTATAGGAAGTAATCATAAACAAGCTGAGTAATATGATATCTAAATTGCAGGAAATCAAATTGCATAAAAGGAAACTAAGATTTAACTACTCATTCATATTTCAATTCTTGAAAATGACATAAGTAATTTAATCTCTAACTTGCAGGAAAGCAAACTAAATCATACTACATCAAATAATATTCTGATTCCTCACTAATTGAGTCACTTGGCTATAGGAAGGAAATCATAAACAGATGAGTAATATGATATCTAAGTGGCAAAAAAGTAAATAAGCAAAGCAAAACTGAAAGAAATGACAATGCTGGAATTAAAACTCAGTAAATGAATCAGCAGAAAGGACAAGATGATCTCATGTCAGTAGTCATTAAAACTATGTAATTTGCCCAGGCTGCCTACAAGAACCTGAAAGACAAAGACTGATCAGCTAGCAACCATAAGAAAGCATAAAAGGAAAAGATGAACAACAGTTAGTTATAAACATCAGGAAATATATATACAGGCAACTAATTATAAAAGCAGTAACATAATGAAATAAGGCGAGAAATTATACAGTAGATACAGGGCTTTGGTGTATAGGGGCCCTCTGCAACCTCAGCCAATCAATACTCAGTCACAAATGGAACTCAAGAATGTTGTCTTCTCATATATTAAAGTGCAGTAAAAACATAGAAATAGAGCACGGTACAGTGGCTCGTAAAACACAGTCAAGATTACATATGAAAAGTTAACTATCAAGTGTTTGATAACACATTATTTATAAGTGAAAATGCTATAACTAATTCCTAGATTCTACGCTACCAAACAGACACGTAAATCTCCACGGCCTGAGATCTAGCGGTATGGTAATTATGACAGATAAGTCCATGGAGTGGTGGCTGCTTGATTTAGTTCACGGATTGATCCACAGGTGTTGGCACACCTTCGGAAATTGAGGATCTTGCCACGCAAACCTTCACGTTGGCAAAACAAAGCTGTGCCACCGTAAAACTCTTGGTTTGACCCCTCCTTTGACCGTCTTTGACCATGGTTGTTTGTGATTAATTCGGCTGAACTGAGGGGACACGCTCCATGTACATGTCATTTGCAGCTTGCCGATGTGGCGGATTCTCGATTGGACACCTGTAACATAGTCTTTAACAAAATGGCTGCGAAAACTTGAGCTGGCTGCGGAAAGTGACAAGTTTCCGCAGCCGCTTGAAAAAAAATCTAAATCAAACAGCAGTCATAAACATAGTTAGGAAACCATTTCATAAGCTCTTTTTAGACTAATATTCAATGATTTGACAGCTTGGTGGATCAAATAAATGGAAGAAGAAGGCTGAAAAGGTATATAGGGAAGATGCAGGTTTGGGACTCAACAAGTAGATAGGTAGAGAAAATAAGGAGCCCAACTGCTTAATCTGGGCCCTTGGAAGAGATAAGGGTAGACTTAGATAGGAGGGCAGTCAAAAGAAAAGAGGAAAATCAGGGTTTGCTAGTCCAAATGCACCCAATCAAAAGGAAGAAAAAATGCTAGGTGTATTAGGCTGGGTAGGTAGTTTGAGGTTGCAGAAACAAGTTTGTGATCTTTTTGCCTTGTCAAGAAGGACTCATCTCATCAATGACACTAGTACCATGGCAGTTGTTTGGTTGCAGAACAATGGAAGCATGACTAATTCCCCTATCATTCCCCCAGAAATCATTTGCTAACATCCCCTCAAGGACCTTGGGATCTGCCCAATAGTCCTATTTCACTTCATTTTATGAGAAATGCTAAGCTAAACTCTCAGTTTACTTAGTTAAAACAAGCCGCATTTCTTGTGTAAAAAATCATCATTCCATACTCCTTTCATTTCCCTATGCCTAAGTTTTCCCTCTATAAACTTAGCATTTATTCATGCAGTTTCATTCCATACATTCATATTGACATCCTAACTTATTGTATAGCTCCTTTAATTATTTCCCCACCCCTATTTTACAAAAGCTATATAAAAACCCAAAAAGTATTTAATATTCCCCCCATGGCACCTATAGCCATATTAACAGTTTCAGGAATTATTAAGTCCATTTGGGACTTTAATAAGAACCCTTCCACGTTCATAAACCTTGGGGTTTATTTAACCTCCGGTTGAATAAATAACCATGCTAAATCCTCCCACCCATACCATGCATTAAAACTTTGGTGCGCATATAAACCTTGGGGTTAGTTTAATATTTGGTTAAACTAATAACCATACCCGCCCGCATAACCACAAAAAACCCATAAATACAAAGTTTCAAACCCCCGCAACATTATAAAATATTAAAATATGGTCGGGTCCCCGTGCCATATCGTACTTGTTATCGGGAAAACTAGTGTCTATGCAGAGATGCTAGTCCCACTAAGGTTGGTAGCTACCTAAGAAACAAACAAACTAAAACTACTTTCGTTTTCCTTTATGAGAAATAGATAAGAGGGAAATAAGGAGACCAACCTCTATCTTGCCCTTGGTTCCTCATTCGATTCCTCTCCCTTCTGATAGATCTTTGCCACTCGCTTCCTCGTCTACCCAGCTTCAAAGAGCACCTGTAGAATCAAAGCAGCATAACACTATCCAAGAACATAGATCTATTATCATAAACAATATAGGACCAGATATATATTGACCACACAAATGCATATAACATCAATCATACAAGAATGTGGAGGAAAAATTGAATAGATTTATTGATAATCAAGAAAAAGCAAAGAGGATTACAACCAATTGTTCTGACCCAGCATCATCCTCTCAGCAAGAAAGCCCTTCTTCACGTCATGGAAAGCTTAGATCACCCAACACTATGATGTTGCACCAAGAAACCAGCAGCACTTCCTTACAAGATACAAAATGCCAGCCTCTGGATCTCTGAGATGAGGGATCCATATATAGATGTTTGCAAGGGGGGCGAGTCAGCTTTTGAGAGTTGATTAGTGTCCTCTCTCTAATAGTTCTTGATTCCACTCGGAGATTGATGATCTCTTACTCATCCCTGGGCGAATGCAGAGAGGCAAGTGTCACAGGAGAAGTTTCTAGAAGATTCCATGATCCTCCACCTTGCAGATTGACCCTGCCATTTGTCCACTCTTGCACATCGCACCACATAGAAGGGCTTTCCAAGATGCATCACACCTCCTGTGTGTATTTAGGTGCGATGCATCTTAAAAAGCCCTTCTGTGGGGTGCGATGGGCGAGAGTGGACAAATGGCAGGGTCAATCTGCAAGGTGGAGGATCATGGAATCTTCTAGAAGCTTCTCCTAGATGCATTGCACCTCTTTTGTGTATTTAGGTGGGACGCAACGCACTTTGACCATGGAGCAGGTGAGATGGTCCGGTTTTGACCAGTTATGAGCAGTTTTTCATGGAGAACTTCTGGGACAAGCTGTAATCGGTTGACCTTGTTCTTTTAGAGGCTGGAACAACACTTTTAGGGACTTAAGAGCCCTTGGTTTACAGACATTTATGATTGGGGTTGCAGTGCCCAAAAATGTCTATAACAGTTTCCCCCTAAAGCATGAGGTCATTAATTTGTTGATGTCGGGTGAAATGCTTTATCATGAGGATCTGAAGTTCTTTCTAGCTGGAAGGCGACCTGTAATAAGATACAATACAATACATTATCTTCATAATATTTTCATGATCTAGCTGAGGCAGGCATTCCCATGCTCAGCTTTATAAATTTATTTTCATGTACATAAGACAGAGGATCGTCTGAGTGTAGACTGATGATTCTGGTAGAGCCATCATCCCTTAGGTTGGATGATTATCTGTGCAGTAATGATGTACATTTGATGTCTTTATTTTCCTAAATATATATCGCAGCCTGGATGGATGAAACTAGATCCGGGGTCTTCAATCTCATTCAATCTTCACTCAAAGTACAAGTCGATCCATGTGAGAGATGTTCTGGAGTCGAACATGGAAAGACATCGCTTGATTACCAGCCAATAATGTAAGCTGTTAACAGGCACGAGAGGAATCACTGATAATGATGATGACTGTCAAGGTACTACAGTACAACTCACCTGGTGTGAATGAGGGACTTGGCATTGAACACCACGCAAAATCTTTCAGTCGAAGGCCATTGATGTAAACTTGTCGCCGGAAGTGAGAAACTTGTCATTGAGGCATGCAAGCTTCATAGTACTGAAAGGGTTGTTCCTAGATCGACTTCTTGGATAATGTGCTGATGTCGACAAGAAGCGATCCATCATAAGAGGGCCTTAGTGAATTCCACATCAATGACATGGAATGGAGCAAATGATTTTAATGGAGGTGAAAACGATCTGGTGATATAAGGTTCAGGGTGGCGGTGATGAAATAATGGAGCGTAAATGTATTGCAGTGGGTGAGACACAGGTGAATTATCTGAGTGACTTCTCTTTAACATATCGGCGACACTGACATGATGGATCGGTAGCATCAACCCAAAATATGGATGGTGTGACGGAACCATGGTGATGTGACCAGTGAATGGAACAACCCAACCCGACTCGGATGCGTAGTGAAAGTGTCATGTTCAAGAGCGACTTGCTACCGATAAAGTTTCTTCAAGTTTTCTTCCCAATTTTTCCCCAGTCATTGCGACCAATACCTCTTTAGTTTTTTCAAGCTTGAGGAGGATAACATATGCCTTTTCTATAATTTTCCCTTCGAGCAAACCCATCGCTATCTTTTAACGAGCCTAGCGATAGTGAAACTCGTTCTTGTCTGTATGGACAAGTTTGTCGCTATTCGGTTTTAACGAGTTTAACGACAAGGATAACTCGGTCCTTTTCAATTTTAGAGAGTCTGAAAAAGGGACGTAAAGAAAAATCCAATAATCCTTTTTCGTCATATAATCCCTTGAGCCCAAAAAAGTATAAAACAATACAAATGGAATGAATTTTCAGTACTTTTAACGAGCCGAACAAGACAAGCGCTCCATCTTTTTTTGTAATAATCTCTCAAGTCCAAAAAGATTAAAATCTAAAGGAGGGATAGCACTTTCGGTCCCTTTAAGGAGCTGGAGAGGCCAATTGCTCGGCAATCTTTTCATATTTTACGAGTCAGTTGAAAAGAGCTGAAAGGAGACTCGTTTTTTTGAGGAACGAGTGATAAATTCAGGTAGCAGCTGATTCCAGGTAAGGTTTGGAATTTTCCAATCACGGTAGTGTCATAAGGATAGCTAACAGGATCACTCTTCGGAGCTGTTCCTCAAAAAGGGTAAACAATCAAATGGAGGTGAGTGATCGGCCAATAGAGAGTGGATGTGATGATGAGAACACAACCAAGGCTTCAAAGGCTGATGATAATACATTCACGATGGTTATTTACTAGAAATTGGTTCATTTTTTAATGAGCTTAAACTCTGGGGGAACATTTGCTCATTGCTTATGTTTATTTTTTAACGAGCTTGAATTCCGCATTAAAACTACTCGATATAATGGTCATTGATTGTCTTGATTTTACCATTAACAACTTTGTTCTTTCAAAGGTTGTACTGCCTGCTCAATTGCTTCATCAAACTAGTTAGAAACGAACAATACATGTTCGAAAAATGAGTTAAAACACTAATATTTTACTTGAATTACATGAAAAGTAATTTAAAAGTGCTTTTTACCTCTCATTTTACCATTTCATTTGAACTTTGGTTTGTTGGAGCTTTGGAGGTGCTTTCCCCCTTGATTTTCACTAGCTGATTCCGGGAGATTCTGTGGACGATTCTTGGCACCATATGGACCAGGTAGGAGCTAAACCTGAGCTCTTTAATTTCATCTTTTCCTTTTTGCATTCTAAGCATGTTTTCACTTGGTTTACCTCCATTGACTGAGCCACGGATGCAGAGATGGGTCGACCTTATGGCCAGACATGCTGGTCAGTCCCAGATTTCCTTCTTTGATACCTTTTTTGAGTGGTTCAACCATCAGGAGATGGTCTTTTCGGAGTATCCATATGCTGGTATGGACTTCCGGGGTGATCTGGATTTGGTACTGCCTGCTGGCGAGCAGTGGGGCGTCATCGTTAAATTCTCTGACCATATCTCTCTTTATCATTTCCCTTTATAACATTCTTGTGCTTTCTTCTATCAGGACTAATCAAAACTCATGTGCTCATGCAGATGTTGCACCAGTTCGACCAGTAGTACGCCTGAGAGTGCCAGGTGCCACTCCAGCAGGAGAGGGTGCGGGAAGGGATATCCTTCGCGACCTTGATGTGGTCGAGACTCTTTCAGCATTGCAGGATCAGGTCGAGGGCCTTACTCTTGGTATTCCGAACGTGCGGACCGACGAGCTACCCATGAGGTTGCAGCGACATACTACTGGTATGCCGAGTCGATGGACTAGGCTTTTACGCATGATTGCACAGGCGGTGACTTGTTATCACCAGCATCATTAGACTAGGGTTCCCCATAGCATTTTGAGTTTTGGGTCATTTGACCAATTTTGTCTTGGTTACAGAACATTATGTGTAAACCATAAATAGTTATATATATATATTTTTGATTTTCGGAGTTTTATTTTGGTTAAGTTACATGATCCTGATGCAAATAGTGATGAAATGCTTCTTTTAATAAATGTTGCAAATGTCTATCTAACACATAATTTGCCAATGAGTCTATTAATGTGTTTAGGTTTCTGGAAATATGCTGATATTGAATAAAATCAAATTGTCTTTCCAAAATCTTGACCCTTAGGAACATACGATAGATAGCTAGATTTCGGACGGAGTAGATACCAGTGAGTTGTAGTATGACGAGCTGTGAGTCTAGCCTGACGGCAAGTCGGCTTATGCCATGTGTGATGGCATCAGAGAGAAGTTCTATCAACGTGCTATATTCAGCGATGTTATTTGTTGACCGACCAATACATACCCCTATGAAACTTACTAACTCGCCGTTTGGATAAAAAATGGCCTAGGTCGCAGAAGATAGGTTCCGTGAACTACGACTCGCTCCATTGGCATATCCAACGAAAGATTCCAATGGTTCTGACATCTGCAACAAATGTAAAAAGTGGATTACTTGACCAAAACAATTACTCTTAGCGAAAACAAAAATGTAACAAAAGCATATAGGTTACCACACTAAATCATGCGTAGTAGCGCTTAAGGTACAACCCATTATGGGGTTGCGCCAGTGGAATCCCGTCATAATCCATTAACTCGTAGGCTCCTTTTGCTAACACTCGTTTAACAATATAGGGGCCCATCCATAAAGACTTGAACTTACCTGCTCCCAATTTATCGGATTCCTGGTCATAAAGTAAGACCAAGTCACCTTCTGAGAAGAAACGGGGTTTGACATTCTTGTTGAACTGCGCCTTGACTCATTTCTTATGGGCTTCGTTAGCCAAAGCGGCGTCACGACGGGTTTCATCCAATTGGATTAGTTCCAAGAAACGAGCCTCCTCTTCTGAAGTTCCGGGGAGAAGGTCTACTGCGAGTTTGAGGGACGAGATTTCACATTGAACTGGTAAGATTGCTTCTAGGCCATACACCAGTTGAAATGGTGTAAACTCGGTTGCATTTCTTACCGATGTTTGGTATGCCCACAAAGATGAGTACAGGATCAGGTGCCAACTCCTTTTGTGGACTCCAATAATCCTTTGCAGCATCCACTTCAGGACTTTGTTGATTGCTTCAACTTGTCCATTGGCCTGTGGGTAATATGGAGTAGAGTTGTCGTGGGACAACCCTAATTTGGTAGCCAATTCGACCATCATGTGATTGCGAAAATGCGATCCATGATCTGTGTAAGGAAGTGCTGCTGGTTTCTTGGTGCAACATCATAGTGTTGGGTGATCTAAGCTTTTCATGAGGTTAAGAAGGGCTTTCTTGCTGAGAGGATGATGTTGGGTCAGAACAATTGGTTATAATCCTCTTTGCTCTTTCTTGATTATCAATAAAGCTATTCAAGTTTTCCTCAACATTCTTGTATGATTGATGTTATATGCATTTGTGTGGTCAATATATATCTGGTCCTATATTGTTTATGATAATAGATCTATGTTCTTGGATAGTGTTATGCTGCTTTGATTCTACAGGTGCTCTTTGAAGCTAGGTAGATGAGGAAGCGAGTGGCAAAGATCTATCAGAAGGGAGAGGAATCGAACGAGGAACCAAGCACAAGACAAAGGTTGGTCTCCTTATTCCCCTCTTATCTATTTCTCATAAAGGAAAACAAAAGTAGTTTTAGTTTGTTTGTTTCTAAGGTAGCTACCAGCCTTAGTGGGACTAGCAGCTCTACATAGACACTAGTTTTCCGCTTTTCATGAGGTGAAGAATGGCTTTCTTACTAAGAGGATGATGCTGGGTCAGAACAATTGGTTGTAATCCTCTTTGCTCTTTCTTGATTATCAATAAAGCTATTCAAGTTTTCCTCCACATTCTTGTATGATTGATGTTATATGCATTTGTGTGGTCAATATATATCTGGTCCTATATTGTTTATGATAATAGATCTATGTTCTTGGATAGTGTTATGTTGCTTTGATTCTACAGGTGCTCTTTGACGCTGGGTAGATGAGGAAGTGAGTGGAAAAGATCTATCAGAAGGGAGAGGAATCGAATGAGGAACCAAGCGCGAGACAGAGGTTGGTCTCCTTATTCCCCTCTTATCTATTTCTCATAAAGGAAAATGAAAGTAGTTTTAGTTTGCTTGTTTCTAAGGTAGCTACCAGCCTTAGTGGGACTAACAGCTCTGCATAGACACTAGTTTTCCCGATAACAAAATGGCGACTCCACTGGGGAGCGAATAGATTGTTTATTTATCTACATTTGTTTGCTTTATAAACTTACAGACGGAGCCTGAAGTCAATCCAGCTAGCCTTCGAACTGCATTTTCTATGCAAGTGAAAAGTAGATCAATGCTGCTTCAGTCTATCTCCGGGTTTTGTTTATGAACTGAACAATTGATTTACAAGCTCTCTAATTGCCCTTGTGGTGGCTCTAGTAACCTCTTTAGATCTACCCCTGTGATTGATTTACTGATTACCACTTGCTCGGCCTAAATCCCTTAACTGAGCTGCAAACTATGACCCGGAACCCAGTTAAATTCTCGTCCCTGGTCCAGCGCACTGTCTCTTCTGTGAATTCTAGATGCATCACACTTCCCGAGTGCAGTAGGTGTGCTGCATCTCTTTTTCACTGTGTTAGAGGTGCGCTGATCAGACAAGGCCTTTCCTGCTCCTAGATTTTGGTTTCTGTGTTCACTCTTTTCAGCTCTATTCAAGAGTTTTGTTGCCTGTAGTCAGTACACCTCTGTTGCAACCCCCTTCCTTGCCATTATTCCACCTCCATTGTGCAAAGAACTGTAAATGATTTTATGTATTTTGAGCCATTTTCAGTTCTCTTTTACAAAGAAGTAGCATAATCGTACTGTCGTTTCTTGATTTGAAAGTGTCTTAAGTGTCGTTTTCAGTCTTAGAAGAGAATCTGATTGTTCTTGATAGTCAATTACACTGTTACTCTTGTATTTGATTTGAATTAGTAGTTTTTCAAGTGTCGAAAGCAAGTTTTCATTTCCAAATCACAAAGTGTCGTCATTGTCCTCATTTTGTCTTGAAAAGAAACTTGTTAGTAACGTCACTTTGAAAAATAATTCAGATTTTCACTTAGCTTTCTTTTTATCATTCACACATTAAGAAGGCTGAAACAAATACATGCACATGCATTTTGCATTTAGACTGTTTGTTGGTTTGATTTAGGACAGTGCATATAGTGTGTGCTCTCTGCTCTATGTTGAAAGAATGTCATCTCTCTTTCCTTAGTAGCTAGGATTTTCATTGCAAAAAGAAGATTAAATGACTGTTTATCATCTTAGATTGCATTTTAGGAATTGTACATCTACATCACGCGGTGAACCTGAAAGGAAAATTTCTTAAGCAAGATCACCTGTAAAATAAATTTAATGCATCTAAAAATGCTTTGGAACCTAATGCACAACATCTAGAAGTCTAGGCTAGAGACGTATTCCGGCGTCATAAAGCCTGTAACTGTTGTTTTCATTGTTGGTTGGGTGATTCCTCCACTTTGAGACGATAAGTGCCAGTACGGACTTGTGCTCCCACGTACCGTCCAGTATATATTGGGAGACCACAATAGGCTTTATCCTTTATCCATAGGAAGCCGTGTCTGCCGCCCTATCAATCACAATGCACTGAACACAACATTCGGGAAGATTGACTGCTGTACCGTAAAAAATATTCTGCAGTTTTGCGATTGGTTTGGTAATCCCTCTGTCTAGATTTTCAGAGCAGTCCCTTTCATTCCTCTTCAGACTCCTTAAAGGAAAAGGTCCATCCGAGCACTTGTCACTTCAGGCTCATTAAAAATCGAAGGCGACTAGAGTCATCTTTTGTTTTTTCTCGACTCTTAAAAATTGAAAAAACAAGTTGTGTCAAAGAGTCTAAAATTCATCTAATTCGGAAACATACTTCCCATTGATTTTTAGTTGATCGAGTAATCCGCAATCGTGGAAGAAAGTCAATTGAAACCCCCTCGTTTGTGGAGGCTTACGAGTCAACCGTCTTTGTCTCCAAAATCGAAGCTGTTATGGACAAAGCGAACTCGTTTAACTGGTTCCAAATCCCCTGGTAAAGTTAGAACCAGTGTTCCAACACCATTGGAGACTCTGGTTACTCCAAACATTTCTGGTATCCCTGCCTTTACATAAGAAGTTCAGCAGCCACCAAAGGACAGTAGAACTGATCCTAGTGTGAAGGTAAATAGTTGTATTACTGAACGAGCTCCATCTACAGCTGATTCAGAAGGTGTTATTCCCCAAACATCTGTCGCTGCGGATTCTATACCTTCTTCGGCACCGGAAATATTTTACGGCCCTGACGATCTACCTCTTCCACCCGGTCTGATTACTATAGAAGAGATTGTGGAGGATCCTCCATCTAGTACTCCATCGCGATTTGGAATCGGTATCACTCTATATCCTTTTTCATCAGAAATTAGTCTACCATCATCGGAATATCCTGTAGAATCGCTAGGCAATCTTTTGGATAGACTAGAAATGTCTGAACAACCATCGACATCTAGGACTGTGTCATCCGACACAGTGACGACAGAACTTCCTGTTGTCACTCCAACAATGTTCGTCGGCATACCATCTGTCCCAACTATCTCTCAATCGCTAGAAGGGGCCCACTTAGGGGTTATTTCGACAGTATGGTATGTTCCTGTTTGTTCATCCAGAATAGTATCCGGGAACTCTTGTGTTGAGTCTCAGCAAATTGATCCCTCAGGGTGTCAATTTGGGTAGTCCGGTCCTCAAGGATAAACAATTCCTTTGAGTACTAGATTACCGCTGTATGGGGGGCAGTATACCCTTTCATTGTCTCCTCTGGGAGGACAACCATACGTGAGTTCACAACAAAATTCAGGTTATGCTAGAATTACATCTAGCAGTTGGGTGCCAATACTGCCTCAACAACTAAGAGTTGTATATTCGATGCAACAATGTTTACCTTTGTCAAATATACCAACTACGCCGGCTATTGTGACGGTGTCGCAAGTACAAGCGTTTCCTGTTGTATGCCAACCTCAGGTTTCTCAGGTTGTAATGTAATAGCCTCTTGTCCCTGCGACTCAACCACAATCGCCAACTAGTGGAATGACACAGGCCCAAACGAGTACAATTACCCCTCATCTTGGTCAAACGGTCAGTATTGGACAACAACACATGGCTTCACAACCATGGCTGGTGCAATATCAACAACCACAATTCCAACAAGTTTACCAGGGGTCTGAGCAACAAATCTTTGCAAATAGTGGGTAGCCGTATATTCAAAACGGTCAAAATCAACCATTCTATAATGGTTATGCCCATCAACCTTACCAAAGTTACCAGCATCAAATGCATTATGCTGGTATGCAAAGACCAACTGCTCAGGCCATTCCATCCTATCCTGGGTATGCTTAGCCAAAACTGAATCAACAGTTACCCTTTGTGGCAACTTTGGAGTTACCAGATCTAAATCGGTTAACGAACGATCCAATTGCTTACGGCCCTTGGTGGCCAGTGATTCCACATAAACTTCCATAAGATATTCCTAAGTTTAATGGAAATCCGGGTGAAGACCTGTCGAATCATGTGATGACCTTTCATCTGTGGTGTTCATCAAACACCCTAAACGATGATTCGATTAGGCTTCGCCTTTAGAGGACGTTAACTAGTCCGGTAGCAAAGTGGTATATCGAGTTACCCAGAGCTTCGTTTGACAACTTCAGTGCCCTAGCCACAACATTTTTAACCCATTTTCAGTTACCGATAAGGTACGAAACGGGAACAGAACTTCTAACCAATTTCAAGAAAACGACGGCCACTCACATATCCGATCATATTCATGAGTTGCGACGTCGTCGTAGAATGGTAAAAACGTATGTTCCTGATCAGCTTTTAGCTGAATGGTTTATTAAGTCATTATTACCTTCCATTACAGAAGATGTGGCAAAAGGAGGATTCGTCAATGAAGAGCAAGTTATTGCTCGTGTGCAATATTTAGACTTGATTTATACCTAGTCTGGCACGCTGTACGATAAAATCCCTGACGCTCCTAGACCAGAATTTTCCGTTCCTCCTCCTCCTAAATCGAACAATGACTGTCATGCCGACGATGGCGTGATTGGTACGATAGACACGAAATCGACAAAGGATACATCTAAAAAGGCCCGTAAGGTTTCCAGTCAAAATGCAAAAGAAGAACTTCTCGCCTCGGAAGTAAATGTCGTCTCGATTGATAAAGGCAAAGAAACCAAGCAACCAGGAGGCAAGAAGAAAAACAAAGGAAAAAAGAAGAAACAAGAGGAATCATCACCTGAAAATTCTTCTGCAAACCCTCATAGAGATAGGAAACCAAAAATCCATGCTTAATATGCGATGAGGATCATTGGACAAGAGATTGTCCACATAAAGTTGAGCTTAAAAGATTCTTCAAGAATTCAAAAACCTTAGTGGTATTGACTGATCCGTTTCCAAATCCAGGAACAAATCTAGTTGCTAGTGAAAATGCTTCCCCGTCCCAAGTACTGATGTTGTTAGTTTTGTAACAGCAAAATGATGCTTTGATATCGACAAGGAATAAAGATTATGGGAATCCACAGTTGTCGAACAACAAGAATAAAGATCAACCTAGTAGTTCGACAACGACTTCGACAGAAGTTGCATCGCCCATCATTCTAGAGCTAACAATAAAACCACCAAAGGGAGTAGTACACAAGTTGACATTTAATCCTCGTGCCAGAGCAGCACAACATTATAACATAGTGGAAGATCTGGCCCAATCACCATCTGCTATGTCGACACTTGAAGTACTACAAAATTGCCCATCCCAAAAGCAGGCTTTATTATCAGGTATAGGTGGGATAGACCCAAAGGATTCTAATCTTGTGTCCTTTAATCACAAAGGATATGATCCTCAGTTACCAGCTCAACTAGCTTTCCTCATTCAGGTGAAAGACCTCAACAAAACTGTTCATTGAACAATTATTGATGAGGGGGCATCTACATGTATTATGTTGATGAGTTGCTGGAAAAATTTGGGATCTCCAACCTTGTCATGATCTTCGACGACATTAAAAGCATTTGACGGAAAAACATATACCCTGTATGGTATTCTAAGTAACTTGCAAGTTGAACTAGGGGGGAAAACAGTAGAAATAGATGTCGAAGTAATCGATGGAAACCTCGATTACAACATCCTATTGGGAAGACCATGGATATATGCTATGGCTACGGTTGTGTCGACCTACTTTAGGAAGATTGCACTTTATTTTCAAGGAGGAATTACAATCGTCAACCAACAAACATTTCTCACCAATAGTTCCCAAGTTACGGGAAGCATTCCAATGATCCATGGAAGCCCCCATTCGCTTCAAAATATCGGAGTAGGCCTACTAAAAGACCCTATATTAATGGGGACTTTTGCCCTCCCACTGCCAATCAATCTGGTGGAAGTGGCGATGGTAGGAACCTGCAATATGATATCTTCGATTCAAAAGATCTCAGAAAACAATATTAACATGGATCATCCGCAGGTATTGCCTCCAAGCCCAATAGAAATATTGTAGAAATCAATGTTTTCGGCATGGGAGGTAGACCCGAATCAACGCTCATCAAGCATTTGGATAGATAGGTCTAAGGAATATGGCACCCCTTCAGATCCTTGGTCGCAAGTGCATTACACCGATGAAGGAATTATTCAGTCAATGATAATTGAAGGGGCACCATGGGAAGATTACCACCATCATTCCCATCTTCCGGATTGTCAAGAAGATACTCCTAATGACCTCCATCATCCTTCAGTTTTTGATTTCCTATCAAATACTGTAAACACGCTGGATTCCGAGCGAAACTTGTCCAATATTGAAGAGACTATCACCATAAATATCTCGACCAAAACAGATGTTGTAGAGAATATTTATGTTGGCAAACGTTGTTCTCCTTCACAACTGGATATATATAACGCTCTTTTTTGTGAATTCAGAGATGTATTTGCATGGTCATACGATGAAATGCCAGGCATTGACTCGAGTATAGTTGAACACGAGATAAAGATGTATCCAGATTTCAAACCAGTATGACAACGGCTACGGCAGGTGCACCCCAAGAAATCCGCTGCCATAAAGGTAGAAGTTGAGAAACTTTTCCATGCTGGTTTTATTTACCCGGTTCCTCTAACCGATTTGGTATCGAACATTGTTCTTGTGATGAAGAAGCAAGGAACAATTAGAGTGTGGATTAATTATCGGGATGTAAATCAAGCTTGTCTGAAAGACAACTACCCTACACCCTTTATTGACCAGATAATTGATGAATGCGCCGGATGTGAAATCTTTTCATTTATGGATGGATTCTCCGGGTATAATCAAATAAATGTCCATCCATAGGACCAGTCAAAGACTGTATTTATTTGTCCGTGGGGCACATTTGCATATCGCAAATTACCCTTTGGTTTAAAGAACGTAGGGGCGACATTTCAGAGGGAAATGAATTATGCCTTCCATGACATCAAGAACACCATTCAACCATATCTCAACGACCTTCCAGCTCATTCGCGAAAGTGTACCGATCATCCGCAGCATTTGAGAGCGATATTTCTACGTTGCCGACACTACAAGATACGACTCAATCCACACAAATGTGTGTTCTGTGTCAGTTCTGGTCATTTTCTTGGCTTTGTAGTCTCAAAAGACGGGATTCATCTCAAACCATGTAAGGTTCAGGCAATCATAAATTTGCCCCCACCTTCAAATTTGCTTCAAATTCAAAAACTCCAAGGGAAAGCAAACTTTCTGAGGAGGTTCATTCCAAACTATGCCGAACTTGCTAAAGGTTATACACGTTTATTGAAAAAGGAAGTACCCTTCATCTGGGATCAGGTCGCGCAAGCTTCCTTTGATGCTTTAAAAGAATCCCTAATGAAAGCATCATTAATGTACGCTCCTGATTATCAAAAAGACTTTAACCTGTATCTGGCTGCAGCGGATAAAACCATCGCAATGGTTTTAGTTCAGGAAGACAATGGAATTGAACATCCTATATATTATTTGAGTAGGAACTTAAATGATACAGAAAGCAAGTATTCCTATGTTGAAAAGCTGGCTCTTGCAGCTGTTCAAGCGATATAGAGATTTCGACACTATGTCCTCTTTCGAAAAACTACCATTTTGTCAGATTGCAACCCCATGACTTATATATTGTCGCGACAGTTGCTGGGGGGCAAATATTCAAAGTGGATAGCAATTCTTCAAGAGTTTGATATGGAATTTGTAAAATCCAAATCAAAGAGATCCCTAGTTTTCACGGAATTACTATGCGATCTCCCATCGTTGTCCAACGATGAAACATCCGAAGAAACCATCGTGGATGAATCCTTGTTTCTAATATCTTCAAGCAATCCGTGGTATGGAGATATAATCATATATCTCCAAACCCAAAAATATAGGTCTAATACCTCTCGCTCAAAACAAAAATGTATTCGATACCTATGAAAATACTACATGATTGTTGGTGATACACTTTACCATCGTGGTGTCGATACAATTCTGAGGAGGTGCCTCACCCACGAGGAGGCCAAAAAAGTCCTGAATGATTGCCATTTAGGCGCATGTGGGGGGCATCAATATGGTTATGCTACAGCGCAAAATTTTTTACGAGCAGGATACTTCTGGCCAACAATGTTCAAAGATTGCATAACCGTAGTCAGAAGTTGCCATGCATGTCAAATTTTCGATAGCAAAACTAGAAAAACACCCGCACCTATGCAACTGATAGTTGCTGTTGGGCCATTCGCCAAATGGGGCATTGATTTCATGACATGTAACCCCACCTCGGCTGGGGGGCATGGGCATATCATAATCGCCGTAGACTATTTTACCAAATGGGTTGAGGCGATGCCTACATTAGATAACATTGGTGAAACAACTGCCCTTTTCTCTTTCAATCATGTAGTCACCAGATTCGGCGTTCCACAGGCTATAGTCATAGATCATGGATCACATTTTCGCAATTACATGATGGTCGAATTGGCTGCCAAATTAGGGCTGTCCCAAGACAGCTCTACTCCATATTACCCATAGGCCAATGGACAAGTTGAAGCAATCAACAAAGTCCTGAAGCGGATGCTGCAAAGGATGATTGGAGTCCACGAAAGGAGTTGGCACCTGATCCTGTACTCAGCTTTGTGGGCATACCGAACATCGGTAAGAAATGCAACTGGGTTTACACCTTTTCAACTGGTGTATGGCCTAGAAGCAATCTTACTAGTTCAGTGTGAAATCTCGTCCCTCAAACTCGCAGTCGACCTTCTCTCCGGAACTTCAGAAGAGGAGGCTCGTTTCTTGGAACTAATCCAATTGGATAAAACCCGTCGTGATGCCGCTTTGGCTAACGAAGCCCATAAGAAATGAGTCAAGGCGCAGTTCGACAAGAATGTCAACCCCGTGTCTTCTCAGAAGGTGACTTGGTCTTACTTTATGACCAGGAATCCGATAAATTGGGAGCAGGTAAGTTGAAGTCTTTATGGATGGACCCCTATATTGTTAAGCGAGTGTTAGCAAAAGGAGCCTACAAGTTAATGGATTATGACGGGATTCCATTGGCCCAACCCCGTAACGGGTTGTACCTTAAGCGTTACTACGCATGATTCAGTGTGGTAAGCTATATGCTTTTGTTACATTTTTGTTTTCGCTAAGAGTAACTGTCTTGGTCAGGTAATCCACTTTTTACATTTGTCGTAGATGTCAGACCCATTGGAATCTTTCGTTGGATATGCTGACGGAGCGAGTCGTAGTTCGCGGAACCTATCTTTTGTGGCCTGGGCCATTTTTGATCCAAACGGCGAGTTAGTAAGTTTCAGAGGGGTATGTATTGGTCGGTCAACAAATAACATCACTTAATATAGTGCATTGATAGAACTTCTCTGTGATGCCATCACACATGGCATAAGCCGACTTGCCATCAGGCTAGACTCACAGCTCGTCATACTACAACTCACTGGTATCTACTCCGTCTGAAATCCAGCTATCTGTCTATGTTCCTAAGGGTCAAGATTTTGGAAAGACAATTTGATTTTATTCAATATCAGCATATTTCCAAAAACCTAAACACATTAATAGACTCATTGGAAAATTATGTGTTAGATAGACATTTGCAACATTTATAAAAAGAAGCATTTCATCAGTATTTGCATCAGGATCATGTAACTTAACCAAAATAATGCTCCGAAAATCAAAAATATATATATATAACTATTTATGGTTTACACATAATGTTCTGTAACCAAGACAAAATTGGTCAAATGACCCAAAACTGAAAACTCTAGGGGGCACCCTAGTCTAATGATGCTGGTGATAACAAGTCACCACCTGTGCTATCATTCGTAAAAACCTAGTCCACCGACTCGGCACACCAGTGGTATGTTGCTGCAACCTTAGGGGCAGCTCATCGGTCCTCACGTCCGGAATACCAAGAGTAAGGCCCTCGACCTAATCCTGCAATGCTGAAAGAGTCCTGACCACATCAAGGTCGCCAAGGATAGCCCTTCCTGCACCCTCTCCTGCTGGAGCGACAGCTGGAACTCTCAAGCGTACTACTAGTCGAACTGGTCCAACATCTGTATGAGCACATGAGTTTTGATTAGTCCTGATAGAAAAATGCACAAGAACATTATAAAGAGAAATGATAAACAAAGATATGGTCAGAGAATTTACCAATGACGCCCCACTGCTCGCGAGCAGGCAATACGAAATCCAGATCACCCCGGAAATCCATACCAGCATATGGATACTCAGAAAAAACCATCTCCTGACGGTTGAACCACTCGAAAAAGGTATCAGAGAAGGAAATCTGGGACTGACTAGCATGTCTGGCCATAAGTTCGACCCATCTCTGCATCCGTGGCTCAGTCAGTGGAGGTAAACCAAGTGAAGCATACTTCGGCTGCATTTGCGGGATCTTTTCCAACGCGAAAGCTGTCAAGATAGAACCATATCCAAAGTTATTCAATCTTCCATTTTTCACCTTGGTCAGTTGTTCTTTCATCACAAAGAGTACTGCATCACACCAGTTGAACACCTTTGGTTCACGGCATTCCAAGGCATACTGCATATAAGACCTGTTGGCCACGTGAAGTGCCGCACTACCAGCCAGTCTAGAAAAAGTGAACAGAATGGTCCTCAGGGACCTGTCAGTGACATCTCGGATAATGATCTTGCTGTCCTTACTTGGCTGAGATCCCTCTCTGCAATACCTGCGAATGTAATCTCTCACAGATTCACCCCCACGGGCCGAACTTGATAATGAGATAGGGGCACCCTGCCTCGATAAGCCGGTCAAAAAATAGATGTCCACGATAGTCAAGGGGATAGATTTTCCCCTAATCTGGAACACCTGGGTGGTAGGATCCCATGCATCAAGAAAATATTGCAATAGGTTAATTTGTTGCCTCATGCAAGGGATGCGGAAAAACTTGAATAGGCCACAGTTCCGCATTGCATTTACCATAACTAGATCATGTAAAGCAAGCATGTCCTCTTATTCATGCTCACGTTCTTGCCATGTAACAGGGATTTTTATCCAATGAATCTCTAAAACAAAAAAGAGAAGAGTCAAGATCCTGATTTGTTGAAAAACAAGCAAAACTTTCCATGAAAAACTATGCATAAATGGCCCTCTTTGCGCCCATTGCACCCCCAACAGTGTTCTAGGTGGGATGCATGCTGACTGGCCAATGGCCAAGCTAGCATGCATCACACCTTTCAATGTAGAAGAGGTGCGATGAAGCCAGGGCGAGTTTTTCAAACCCCAGAGGCTTAGAAAAAACAGAAAACATACTCAGAATGCGAAAAGGAAAGGATGAAATTAAAGAGCTCAGGTTTAGCTCCTACCTGGTCCAGATGGTGCCGAGAATTGTCCACAGAATCTCTCGGAATCAACTAGTGAAAATCAAGGGGGAAAGCACCTCCAAAGCTCCAACAAACCAAAGTTCAAATGAGATGGTAAAATGAGAGGTAAAAAGCACTTTTAAATTACTTTTCACGTCATTCAAGTAAAATATTAGTGTTTTAACTCATTTTTCAAACATGTATTGTTCGTTCCTAACTAGTTTGATGAAGCAATTGAGCAGGCAGTACAACCTTTGAAATAACAAAGTTGTCAATGGTAAAATCAAGACAATCAATGACCATTATATCGAGCCATTTTAACGCAAAATTTGAGCTCGTTAAAAAACAAACATAAGCAATGAGCAAATGTTCACCCAGAGTTTAAGCTCATTAAAAAATGAACCAATCTCCGGTAAATAACCATTGTGAATGTATTACCATCAACCTTTGAAGCCTTGGTCGTGTTCTCATCATCACCTCCACTTTGTTTTGGCCGATCATTCACCTCCATTCGATTGTTTACCCTTTTTGAGGAACAGCTGCGAAGAGTGATCCTGCTAGCCATCCTTGTGACACTGCTGTGATTGGAAAATTCTAAACCTTACCTGGAATCAGCTGCTACCTGAATTTATCACTCGTTCCTCAAAAAACAAGTCTCCTTTAAGCTCTTTTCAACTGACTCGTAAAATATGAAAATATTGCCGAGCAATTGGCCTCTCCAGCTCGTTAAAGGGACCGGAAGTGCTATCCCTCCTTTAGATTTTAATCTTTTTGGACTTGAGGGATTATAACACAAAAAGATCGAGCGCTTGTCGTGTTCGGTTCGTTACAAGTACCGAAAATTCATCCCTTTTGTATTGTTTTATACTTTTTCGGGCTCAAGGGATTATATGACGAAAAAGGATTATTGGAGTTTTCTTTACATCCCTTTTTCAGACTCTCTAAAATTGAAAAGGACCGTGTTATCCTTGTCATTAAACTCATTAAAACCGAATAGCAACAAACTTTTCCATACAGACAAGAACGAGTTTTCACTATCGCTAGGCTCGTTAAAACATAGCGATGGGTTTCCCGAAGGGAAAATTATAGAACAAGCATACGTTATCCTCCTCAAGCTTGACAAAAATAAAGAGGTATTGGTTAGCAATGACTAGGGAAAAATTGGGAAGAAAAATTGAAGAAACTTTATCGGTAGCAAGTCGCTCTTGAACATGACACTTTCACTCCGCATCCGAGTCGGGTTGGGTTGTTCCATTCACTGGTCACATCACCATGGTTCTGTCACACCATCCATATTTGGGGTTGATGCTACCAATCCATCATGTCAGTGTCGACGATATGTTCAAGAGAAGTCACTCAGAGAATTCACCTGTGTCTCACCCACTGCAATACATTTATGCTCCATTCTTTCATGACCGCCACCCTAAACTTAATATCACAAGATCGTTTTCACCTCAATTAAAATCATTTGCTCCATTCCGTGTCATTGATGTGGGATTCACTAAGGCCCTCCTATGACAGATTGCTTCTTGTCGACATCAGCTCATTATCCAAGAAGTCGATCTAGGAACAACCCTTTCAGTACTTTGAAGCTTGCATGCCTCAATGGCAAGTTTCTCACTTCCGATGACAGGTTTACATCAATTGCCTTCGACCGAAATATTTTGCGTGGTGTTCTACACCAAGTCCCTCATTCACACCACGTGAATTGTACTGTACTACCTTGAGGGTCATCATAATTATCAGTGATTCCTCTCACACCTATTAACAGCTTACATCATTGGCTGGTAATCAGGCGATGTCTTTCCATGTTTGACTCTAGAACATCTCTCACATGGATCAACTTGTACTTTGAGTGAAGATCGAACGAGATTGAATACCCCGGATCTAGTTTCATCCATCTGGGTTGCGAAATATATTTAGGAAAATAAAGACATCAAATGTACATCATTACTGCACAGATAATCATCCAACCTAAGGGATGATGGCTCTACCAGAATCATCAGTCTACACTCAGACGATTGTCTGTCTTATGTACATGAAAATGAATTTATAAAGCTGAGCATGGGAATGCCCGCCTCAGCTAGATCATGAAAATATTATGAAGATAATGTATTGTATTGTATCTTATTACAGGTCGCCTTCCAGCTTGAAAGAATCTCAGATCCTCATGATAAAGCATTTAGCCCGAAATCAATAGATTAATGACCTCATGCTTTAGGGGGCAACTGTTATAGACATTTTTTGGCACTGCAACCCCAATCATAAATGTCCATAAACCAATGGCTCTTAAGTCCCTAAAAGTGTTGTAAGTGGGTGGGATGAGAGGCAGGGGGTGGGTGCCCCTATATGCCCCATTTTGTGATGCCGCTTTGGCTAATGAAGCCCATAAGAAACGAGTCAAGGCGTAGTTCGACAAGAATGTCAAACCCCGTGTCTTCTCAGACGGTGACTTGGTCTTACTTTATGACCAGGAATCCGATAAATTGGGAGCAGGTAAGTTCAAGTCTTTATGGATGGGCCCCTATATTGTTAAGCGAGTGTTAGCAAAAGGAGCCTATGAGTTAATGGATTATGACGGGATTCCACTGGCGCAACCCCGTAACGGGTTGTACCTTAAGCGTTACTACGCATGATTCAATGTGGTAACCTATATGCTTTTGTTACATTTTTGTTTTCGCTAAGAGTAATTGTTTTGGTCAAGTAATCCACTTTTTACATTTGTCACAGATGTCAGACCCATTGGAATCTTTCGTTGGATATGCCGACGGAGCGAGTCGTAGTTCGCGGAACCTATCTTCTGCGGCCTGGGCCATTTTTGATCCAAACAACAAGTTAGTAAGTTTTAGAGGGGTATGTATTGGTCGGTCAAAAAATAACATCGCTGAATATAGAGCGTTGATAGAACTTCTCTCTGATGCCATCACACATGGCATAAGCCGACTTGCCATTAGGCTAGACTCACAGCTCGTCATACTACAACTCACTGGTATCTACTCCGTCCGAAATCCAACTACCTATCGTAATGTTCCTAAGGGTCAAGATTTTGGAAAGACAATTTGATTTTATTCAATATCAGCATATTTCCAGAAACTTAAACACATTAACAGACTCATTGGCAAATTATGTGTTAGATAGACATTTGCAACATTTATAAAAAGAAGCATTTCATCAGTATTTGCATCAGGATCATGTAACTTAACCAAAATAAAACTCCGAAAATCAAAAATATATATATAACTGTTTATGGTTTACACATAATGTTCTGTAACCAAGACAAAATTGGTCAAATGACCCAAAACTCAAAATGCTAGGGGGCACCCTATTCTAATGATGCTGGTGATAACAGGTCACCGCCTGTGCAATCATCCGTAAAAGCCTAGTCCACCGACTCAGCACACCAGTAGTATGTCGCTGCAACCTTGGGGGCAGCTCGTCGGTCCTCACTTCCAAAATACCAAGAGTAAGGCCCTTGACCTGATCCTGCCATGCTGAAAGAGTCTCGACCACATCAAGGTCGCGAAGGATAGCCCTTCTCGCACACTCTGCTACTGGAGCGGCAGCTGGCACTCTCAGGCATACTACTGGTTGAACTGGTCCAACATCTACATGAGCACATGAGTTTTGATTAGTCCTGATAGAAGAAAGCACAAGAACATTATAAAGAGAAATGATAAACAGAGATATGGTCAGAGAATTTACCGATGACGCCCCACTGCTCGCCAGCAGGCAGTACCAAATCTGGATCACCCCGGAAGTCCATACCAGCATATGGATACTCGGAAAAAACCATCTCCTGACGGTTGAACCACTCGAAAAAGGTATCAGAGAAGGAAATCTGGGACTGACTAGCATGTCTGGCCATAAGGTCGACGCATCTCTGCATCTGTGGCTCAGTCGGTGGAGGTAAACCAAGTGAAACATACTGCGGCTGCATCAGCGGGATCTTTTCCAAGGCGAAAGTTGTCAAGATAGAACCATATCCAAATTTCTTCAATCTTCCATTTTTCACCTTGGTCAGTTGTTCTTTCATCACAAAGAGTACTGCATCACACCAGTTGAACACCTTCGGTTAAAGGCATTCCAAGGCGTACTGCATATAAGACCTGTTGGCCATGTGAAGTGCTGCATTACCAGCCAGTCTAGCAAAAGTGAACAGAATGGTCCTCAGGGACCTGTCAGTGACATCTCGGATAATGATCTTTCCGTCCTTACTCGGCTGAGATCCCTCTCTACAATACTTACGAATGTAATCTCTCACAGATTCACCCCCACGGGCCGAACTTGATAATGAGATAGGGGCACCCCGCCTTGATAAGCCGATCAAAAAATAGATGTCCACAACAGTCAAGGGGATAGATTTTCCCCTAATCTGGAACACCTGGGTGGTAGGATCCCATGCATCAAGAAAATATTGCAATAGGTTGATTTGTTGCCTCATGCAAGAGATGTAGAAAAACTTGAACAGGCCACAATTTCGCAGTGCATTTACCATAACCGGATCATGTAAAGCAAGCATGTCCTCTTCTTCATGCTCACGTTCTCGCCATTTAACAGGAATTTTGCTCCAATGAATCTCTGAAACAAACAAGAGAAGAGTCAAGATCCTGATTTGGTGAAAAACAAGCAAAAATTTCCATGAAAAACTATGCATAAATGGCCCTCTTTGCGTCCATCGCACCCCCAGCAGTGTTCTAGGTGGGATGCATGCTGACTGGCCAATGGCCAAGCCAGCATGCATCGCACCTTTCAATGTAGAAGAGGTGTGGTGAAGCCAGGGCGAGTTTTTCAAACCCTAGAGGCTCAAAAAAACCAAAAAACATGCTCAGAATGCAAAAAGGAAAGGATGAAATTAAGGAGCTCAGGTTTAGCTCCTACCTGGTCCAGATGGCGCCAAGAATCGTCCACAGAATCTCCCAGAATCAGCTAGTGAAAATCAAGGGGGAAAGCACTTCCAAAGCTCCAACAAACCAAAGTTCAAATGAAATGGTAAAATGAGAGGTAAAAAGCACTTTTAAATTACTTTTTACGTAATTCAAGTAAAATATTAGTGTTTTAACTCATTTTTCAAGCATGTATTATTCGTTTCTAACTAGTTTGATGAAGCAATTGAGCAATTAATACAACCTTTGAAAGAACAAAGTTGTCAATGGTAAAATCAAGACAATCAATGACCATTATATCGAACAGTTTTAACGCGGAATTCAAGCTCGTTAAAAAATAAACATAAGCAACCCCAGTGGAGTCGCCATTTTGTTATCGGGAAAGCTAGTGTCTATGCAGAGCTGATAGTCCCACTAAGGCTGATAGCTACCTTAGAAACAAACAAACTAAAACTACTTTCATTTTCCTTTATGAGAAATAGATAAGAGGGGAATAAGGAGACCAACCTCTGCCTTGCGCTTGGTTCCTCGTTCGATTCCTCTCCCTTCTGATAGATCTTTTCCACTCACTTCCTCGTCTACCCAGCTTCAAAGAGCACCTGTAGAATCAAAGTAGCATAACACTATCCAAGAACATAGATCTATTATCATAAACAATATAGGACCAGATATATATTGACCACACAAATGCATATAACATCAATCATACAAGAATGTGGAGGAAAACTTGAATAGATTTATTGATAATCAAGAAAGAGCAAAGAGGATTACAACCAATTTTTCTGGCCCAGCATCACCCTCTCAGCAAGAAATCCCTTCTTCACCTCATGAAAAGCTTAGATCACCCAACACTATGATGTTGCACCAAGAAACCAGCAGCACTTCCTTACAAGATACAAAATTCCAACCTTTAGATCTCTGGGATGAGGGATCCATATGTAGATGTTTGCAAGGGGGGTGAGTTAGCTTTTGAGAGTTGATTAGTGTCCTCTCTCTAATAGTTCTTGATTCCACTTGAAGATTGATTATCTCTTACTCATCCATGGGCGAATGCATAGAGGCAAGTGTCACAGGAGAAGTTTCTAGAAGATTTCATGATCCTCCACCTTGCAGATTGACCCTGCCATTTGTCCACTCTCGCCCATCGCACCCCATTGAAGGGCTTTTCAAGATGCATCGCACCTCCTGTGTGTATTTAGGTGGGATGCAGCGCACTTTGACCATGGAGCAGGTGAGATGGTCTAGTTTTGACGAGTTCTGAGTAGTTTTTCATGGAGAACTTCTGGGAGAAGATGTAATCAGTTGACCTTGTTATTTTAGAGGTTGGAACAACACTTTTAGAGACTTAAGAGCCCTTGGTTTATGGACATTTATGATTGGGGTTGCAGTGCCCAAAAATGTCTATGACAGTTGGCCCCTAAAGCATGAGGTCGTTAATCTGTTGATGTCGGGTGAAATGCTTTATCATGAGGATCTGAAGTTCTTTCAAGTTGGAAGGCGACCTGTAATAATATACAATACAATAGATTATCTTGATAATATTTTCATGATCTAGCTGAGGTGGGCATTCCCATGCTCAGCTTTATAAATTCATTTTCATGTACATAAGACAGACAATCGTCTGAGTGTAGACTGATGATTCTGGTAGAGCCATCATCCCTTAGGTTGGATGATTATCTGTGTAGTAATGATGTACATTTAATGTCTTTATTTTCCTGAATATATATCGCAGCCCGGATGGATGAAACTAGATCTGGGGTCTTCAATCTCGTTCGATCTTCACTCAAAGTACAATTCGATCCATGTGAGAGATGTTATGGAGTCGAACATGGAAAGACATCGCTTGATTACCAGCCAATGATGTAAGCTGTTAACAGGCGCGAGAGGAATCACCGATAATGATGATGGCCCTCAAGGTACTACAGTACAATTAATGTGGTGTGAATGAGGGACTTGGCATCGAACACCAGGCAAAATCTTTCGGTTTAAGGCCATTGATGTAAACCTGTCGCCGGAAGTGGAAAACTTGTCATTGAGGCATGCAAGCTTCAAAGTACTGAAAGGGTTGTTCCTAGATCGACTTCTTGGATAATGAGATGATGTCGACAAGAAGCGACCCGTCATAGGAGGGCCTTAGTGAATCCCACATCAATGACATGGAAAGGAGCAAATGATTTTAATGGAGGTGAAAACGATCTGGTGATATAAGGTTCAGGGTGGCGGTCATGAAAGAGTGGAGCGTAAATGTATTGCAGTGGGTGAGACACAGGTGAATTCTCTGAGCGACTTCTCTTGAACATATTGGTGACACTGACATGATGGATCGGTAGCATCAACCCCAAATATGGATGGTGTGACGGAACCATGGTGATGTGACCAGTGAATGGAACAACCCAACCCAACTCGGATGCGGAGTGAAAGTGTCATGTTCAAGAGCGACTTGCTACTGATAAAGTTTCTTCAAGTTTTCTTCCCAATTTTTCCCCAGTCATTGCTGACCAGTACCTCTTTATTTTTGTCAAGCTTGAGGAGGATAACATATGCTTGTTCTATAATTTTCCCTTCGGGCAAACCCATCGCTATGTTTTCATGAGCCTAGCGATAGTGGAACTCATTATTGTCTGTATGGACAAGTTTGTCGCTTTTTGGTTTTAACGAGTTTAATGAAAAGGATAACACGGTCCTTTTCAATTTTAGAGAGTCTGAAAAGGGGACGTAAAGAAAACTCCAATAATCCTTTTTCGTCATATAATCCCTTGAGCCCAAAAAAGTATAAAACAATACAAAAGGGATGAATTTTCGGTACTTCTAACGAGTCGAACAAGACAAGCGCTCGATCTTTTTGTGTAATAATCCCTCAAGTCCAAAAAGATTAAAATCTAAAGGAGGGATAGCACTTCCAGTCCCTTTAACGAGCTGGAGAGGCCAATTTCTCGGCAATATTTTCATATTTTATGAGTCAGTTGAAAAGAGCTTAAAGGAGACTCGTTTTTTTGAGGAACAAGTGATAAATTCAGGTAGCAGCTGATTCCAGGTAAGGTTTTGAATTTTCCAATCATGGCAGTGTCATAAGGATGGCTAACAGGATCACTCTTCACAGCTGTTCCTCAAAAAGGGTAAACAATCAAATGGAGGTGAATGATCGGCCAATACAGAGTGGAGGTGATGATGAGAACATGACCAAGGCTTCAAAGGCTGATGATAATACATTCACGATGGTTATTTACTGGAAATTGGTTCATTTTTTAATGAGCTTAAACTCTGGGGGAACATTTGCTCATTGCTTATGTTTATTTTTTAACGAGCTTGAATTCCGCGTTAAAACTGCTCGATATAATGGTCATTGATTGTCTTGATTTTACCATTGACAACTTTGTTCTTTCAAAGGTTGTACTGCCTGCTCAATTGCTTCATCAAACTAGTTAGAAACGAACAATACATGTTTGAAAAATGAGTTAAAACACTAATATTTTACTTGAATTACGTGAAAAGTAATTTAAAAGTGCTTTTTACCTCTCATTTTACCATTTCATTTGAACTTTGGTTTGTTGGAGCTTTGGAGGTGCTTTCCCCCTTGATTTTCACTAGCTGATTCCGGGAGATTCTGTGGACAATTCTCGGCGCCGTCTGGACTAGGTAGGAGCTAAACCTGAGCTCTTTAATTTCATCCTTTCCTTTTTGCATTCTGAGCATGTTTTCTGGTTTTTCTGAGCCTCTGGGGTTTGAAAAACTCGCCCTGGCTCCATTGCACCTCTTCTACATCGAAAGGTGCGATGCATGCTGGCTTGGCCATTGGCCAGTCAGCATGCATCCCACCTAGAACACTGCTGGGGGTGCGATGGGCGCAAAGAGGGCCATTTATGCATAGTTTTTCATGGAAAATTTTGCCTGTTTTTCACCAAATTAGGATCTTGACTCTTCTCTTGTTTGTTTCAGAGATTCATTGGAGCAAAATTCCTGTTACATGGCGAGAACGTGAGCATGAAGAAGAGGACATGCTTGCTTTACATGATCCGGTTACGGTAAATGCACTGCGGAACTGTGGCCTGTTCAAGTTTTTCCGCATCTCTTGCATGAGGCAACAAATCAACCTGTTGCAATATTTTCTCGATGCATGGGATCCTACCACCCAGGTGTTCCAGATTAGGGGCAAATCTATCCCCTTGACTGTTGTGGACATCTATTTTTTGACCGGCTTATCGAGGCAGGGTGCCCCTATCTCATTATTAGGTTCGGCCCGTCGGGGTGAATCTGTGAGAGATTACATTCGTAGGTATTGCAGAGAGGGATCTCAGCCAAGTAAGGACGGCAAGATCATTATCCGAGATGTCACTGATAGGTCCCTGAGGACCATTCTGTTCACTTTTGCTAGACTAGCTGGTAGTGCGGCACTTCACATGGCCAACAGGTCTTATATGCAGTACGCCTTGGAATGCCTTGAACCAAAGGTGTTCAACTGGTGTGATGCAGTACTCTCTGTGATGAAAGAACAACTGACCAAGGTGAAAAATGGAAGATTGAAGAACTTTGGATATGGTTCTATCTTGACAGCTTTCGCCTTGGAAAAGATCCCGTTGATGCAGCCGTAGTATGTTTCACTTGGTTTACCTCCACCGACTGAGCCACGGATGCAGAGATGGGTCAACCTTATGGCCAGACATGCTGGTCAGTCCCAGATTTCCTTCTCTGATACCTTTTTCGAGTGGTTCAACTGTCAGGAGATGGTTTTTTCCGAGTATCCATATGCTGGTATGGATTTCCCGGGTGATCTGGATTTGGTACTGCCTGCTAGCTGGCAGTGGGGCGTCATTGGTAAATTCTCTGACCATATCTCTGTTTACCATTTCTGTTTATAATGTTCTTGTGCTTTCTTCTATCAGGACTAATCAAAACTCATGTGCTCATGCAGATGTTGGACCAGTTCGACCAGTAGTACTCCTGAGAGTGCCAGCTGCCGCTCCAGCAGGAGAGGGTGCGGGAAGGGCTATCATTCGTGACCTTGATGTGGTCGAGACTCTTTCAGCATTTCAGGATTAGGTCGAGGGCCTTACTCTTGGTATTCCATATGTGAGTTACCCCTGAGGTTGCAGCGACATACTACGGGTGTGCTGAGTTGGTGGACTAGGCTTTTACGCATGATTGCACAGGCGGTGACTTGTTGAACTGTGCCTTGATTCATTTCTTATGGGCTTCATTAGCCAAAGCGTCATCATGATGGGTTTCATCCAATTGGATTAGTTCCAAGAAACGAGCCTCCTCTTCTGAAGTTTTGGGGAGAAGGTCGACTGCGAGTTTGAGGGATGAGATTTCAAACTGAACTGGTAAGATTACTTCTAGGCCATACACCAGTTGAAAAGGTGTAAACCCGGTTTCATTTCTTACCGATGTTCGATATGACCACAAATCTGAGTACAGGATCAAGTGCCAACTCCTTTTGTGGACTCCAATCATCCTTTTCAGCATCCACTTCAGGACTTTGTTGATTGCTTCAACTTGTCCATTGGCTTGCGGGTAATATGGAGTAGCGCTGTAGTGGGACAACCCTAATTTGGTAGCCAATTCGACCATCATGTGATTGCAAAAATGCGATCCATGATCTATCAATATAGCTTGTGGAACGCCGAATTTGGCGACTACATGATTGAAAAAGAAAAGGGCAGCTGTTTCACCATTGTTATCTAATGTAGGCATCACCTCGGCCCATTTGGTAAAATAGTCTACGACGACTATGATATACCCATACCCCCCGATCGAGGTGGGGTTACATGTCATGAAATCAATGCCCCATTTGGTGAAAACCATCGACAGGCACTTAAGAAATGAGTCGCGCTGCATAGACACTAGTTTTCCCGATAACAAAATGGCAACTACACTAGTTTTGTAGCTATGCATTTGTGTGGTAAATATATATCTGGTGGGGCCTATGGGGTAAGTGGGTGGGTTGAGAGGTAGGCAGAACTGTTATAGACATTTTTGGGCACTGCAACCTCAATCATAAATGTTCGTATACCAAGGGCTCTTAAGTCCCTAAAAGTGTTGTTCCAACCTCTAAAAGAATAAGGTCAACTGACTACATCTTCTCCCAGAAGTTCTCCATGAAAAACTGCTCAGAACTGGTCGAAACTGGACCATCTCACCTACTCCATTGTCAAAGTGTGCTGCATCCCACCTAAATACACACAGGAGGTGCGATGCATCTTGAAAATCCCTTCTATGGGGTGTGATGGGTGAGAGTGGACAAACGACAGGGTCAATCTGCAAGGTGGAGGATCATGGAATCTTCTAGAAACTTCTCCTTTGACACTTGCCTCTCTACATTCACCCAGGGATGAGTAAGAGATCATCAATCTCCAAGTGGAATCAAGAACTATCAAAGAGAGGACACTAATAAACTCTCAAAAGCTGACTCACCCCCCTTGCAAACATCTATATATGGATCCCTCATCCCAGAGATCCAGAGGCTGGAATTTTGTATCTTGTAAGGAAGTGTTGCGGAGCTGCTAGTCCCACTAAGGTTGGTAGCTACCTTAAAAACAAACAAACTAAAACTACTTTTGTTTTCCTTCATGAGAAATAGATAAGAGGGGAATAAGGATATCAACCTCTGTCTTGCGCTTGGTTCCTCGTTCGATTCCTCTCCCTTCTGATAGATCTTTGCCACTCGCTTCCTCGTCTACCTAGCTTCAAAGAGCACCTGTAGAATCAAAGCAGCATAACACTATCCAAGAACATAGATCTATTATCATAAACAATATAGGACTAGATATATATTGACCACACAAATGCATATAACATCAATCATACAAGAATGTGGAGGAAAACTTGAATAACTTTATTGATAATCAAGAAAGAGAAAATAAGATTACAACCAATTGTTCTGACCCAGCATCATCCTCTCAGCAAGAAAGCCCTTCTTCACCTCATGAAAAGCTTATATCACCCAACACTATGATGTTGCACTAAGAAACCAGCAGCACTTCCTTAAAAGATACAAAATTATGCTCTTATCTATTTCTCATAAAGGAAAACGAAAGTAGTTTTAGTTTGTTTGTTTGTTTCTTATGCTCTTCGTTAGCCAAAGCGGCATCACGATGGGTTTCATCCAATTGGATTAGTTCCAAGAAACGAGCCTCCTCTTCTGAAGTTCCGGGGAGAAGGTCGACTGCGAGTTTGAGGGATGAGATTTCACACTGAATTGGTAAGATTGCTTCTAGGCCATACACCAGTTGAAAAGGTGTAAACCCGGCTGCATTTCTTACCGATGTTCGGTATGCCCACAAAGCTGAGTACAGGATCAGGTGCCAACTCCTTTTGTGGACTCCAATCATCCTTTGCAGCATCCGCTTCAAGACTTTGTTGATTGCTTCAACTTGTCCATTGGCCTGCGGGTAATATGGAGTAGAGTTGTCGTGGGAAAACCCTAATTTGGCAGCCAATTGGACCATCATGTGATTGCGAAAATGCGATCCATGATCTGTGACTATAGCCTGTGGAATGCTGAATCTGGTGACTACATGATTGAAAAAGAAAAGGGTAGTTGTTTCACCAGTGTTATCTAATGTAGGCATCGCCTCGGCCCATTTGGTAAAATAGTCTACGGCGACTATGATATGCCCATGCCCCCTGGTTGAGGTGGGGTTACATGTCATGAAATCAATGCCCCATTTGGAAAATGGCCCAATAGCAACTATCGGTTGCAGAGGTGCAGGTGGTTTTTTGGTTTTGCTATCGAAAATTTGACATGCATGGCAACTTCTGACTGCGGTTATGCAATCTTTGAACATTGTTGGCCAGAAGTATCCTGCTCATAAAAATTTTTGCGCTGTAGTGTAACCAGATTGATGCCCCCCACACGTGCCTGAATGGCAATCATTCAAGACTTTTTCGGCCTCCTCGTGGGTGAGGCACCTCCTCAGAACTGTATCGACACCATGACGGTAAAGTGTATCACCGACGATCATGTAGTCTTTTGATTGGTATCGAATACGTTTTTTTTCCAAGTGAGAGGTATTAGACCTATATTTTTGGGTTTGGAGATAGATGATTATATCTACATACCACAGATTGCTTGAAGATATCAGAAACAAGGATTCATCCACGATGGTTTCTTCGGATGTTTCATCGTTGGATGACGATGGGAGATCGCATAGTAATTCCGCGAAAACTAGGGATCTCTTTGATTTGGATTTTATGAATTCCAGATCAAACTCTTGAAGAATTTCTATCCACTTTGAATATTTGCCCCCCAGCAACTGTCGCGACAATATATAAGTCATGGGGTAGCAATCTGACAAAATGGTAGTTTTTTGAAAGAGGACATAGTGTCGAAATCTCTGTATTGCTTGAATAGCTGCAAGAGCCAACTTTTCAACATAGGAATACTTGCTTTCTGTATCATTTAAGTTCCTACTCAAATAATATATAGGATGTTGAATTTTGTTGTCTTCTTGAACTAAAACCATTGCGATGGTTCTATCCACTGCAGCCAAATACAGGTTAAAGTCTTTTTGATAATCAAGAGCGTACATTAATGATGCTTTCATTAGGGATTCTTTTAAAGCATCAAAGGAAGCTTGCACAACCTGATCCCAGATGAAGGGTACTTCCTTTTTCAATAGACGTGTATAACCTTTAGCAAGTTCGGCATAATTTGGAATGAACCTCCCTAGAAAGTTTTCTTTCCCTTGGAGTTTCTGAATCTGAAGCAAATTTGAAGGTGGAGGCAAATTTATGATTGCCTGAACCTTACATGGGTCAAGACGAATCCCGTATTTTGAGACTACAACGCCAAGCAAATGACTAGAACTAACACAGAACACACATTTGTGTGGATTGAGTCGTATCTTGTAGTTTCGGCAATGTAGAAATATCACACTCAAATGCTACAGATGATTGGTCTGCTTTTGCGAATGAGCCAGAAGGTCATCGAGATATGGTTGAACGATGTTCTTGATGTCATGGAAGGCATAATTCATTGCCCTCTGAAATGTCGCCCCTACGTTCTTTAAACCAAAGGGTAATTTGCGATATGCAAATGTGCCTCACGGACAAATAAATGCAGTCTTTGACATGTCCTGTGGGCGGATATATATTTGATTATACCCGGAGAAACCATCCATAAATGAAAATATTTCACATCTGGAGCATTCATCAATTATCTGGTCAATAAAGGGTGTAGGGTAGTTGTCTTTCGGACAAGCTTGATTTACATCCCTATAATCGACGCACACTCTAATTGTTCATTGCTTTTTCATCACGGGAACAATGTTCGATACCCAATCAGTTAGAGGAACCGAGTAAATAAAACCAGCATGGAGAAGTTTCTCAACTTCTGCCTTTATGGCAGCAACTTTCTTGGGGTGCAGCTGCCGTAGCCATTGTCGTACCGTTATGACATCTGGATACATCTTTATCTCGTGTTCAACTATACTCGAGTCAATTCCTAGCATTTCATCGTATGACCATGCAAAGACATCTCTGAATACGCAAAAAAAAGCGTTATATATTTCCAGTTCTGAAGGAGAACAACATTTGCCAACATAAATATTCTCTACAACATCCGTTTTGGTTGAGATATTTATGGCCATAGTCTCTTCAATATTGGAAAAGTTTCGTGTGTTTACAGTATTTGATAGGAAATCAAAAACTGAAGGATGATGGAGGTCATCAAGAGTATCTTCTTGACAATCTGGAAGATGGGAATGATGGTGCTAATCTTCCCATGGCACCCCTTCAATTATCATTGACTGAACAATTCCTTCGTCGGTGTAATGCACTTGCGACCAAGGATCTGAAGGGGTGCCATATTCCTTAGACCTATCTATCCAAACGCTTGATGAGCGTTGATTCGGGTCTACCTCCCATGCCGAAAACATTGATTTCTACAATATTTCTATTGGGCTTGGAGGCAATACCTGCGGATGATCCATGTTAATATCGTTTTCTGAGATCTTTTGAATCGAAGATATCATATTGCAGGTTCCTATCGTCGCCACTTCCGCCAGATTGATTGGAGGCGGGAGGGCAAAAGTCCCCATTAATATATGGTCTTTTAGTAGGCCTACTCTGATATTTTGAAGCAAATGGGGGCTTCCATGGATCATCGGAATGCTTCCCGTAACTTGGGAACTATTGGTGAGAAATGTTTGTTGGTCGATGATTGTAATTCCTCCTTGAAAAGGAAATGAAATCTTCCTAAAATAGGTCGACACAACCGTAGCCATAGCATATATCCATGGTCTTCCCAGTAGGATGTTGTAATCGAGGTTTCCGTCAATTATTTTGACATCTATTTCTACTATTTTCCCCCCTAGCTCAACTTCCAAGTTACTTAGAATACCATACGGGGTATATGTTCATCCGTCAAATGCTTTTAATGTCGTCGAAGATAGTGACAAGGTTTGAGATCCCAAAGTTTTCCAGCAACTCATCGACATAATACATGTAGATGCCCCCTCATCAATAATTGTTCGATGAACAGTTTTGTTGAGGGATTTCACCTGAATGAGGAAATCTAGTTGAGCTGGTAACTGAGGATCATATCCTTTGTGATTAAAGGACACAAGATTAGAATCCTTTGGGTCTATCCCACCTATAGATGATAATAAAGCCTGCTTTTGGGATGGGCAATTTTGTAGTACTTCAAGTGTCGACATAGCAGATGGCGATTGGGCCAGATCTTCCACTATGTTATAATGTTGTGCTGCTCTGGCACGAGGATTAAATGTTGACTTGTGTACTACTCCCTTTGGCGGTTTTATTGTTAGCTCTAGAATGATGGGCGGCGCAACTTCTGTCGAAGTTGTTGTCGAACTACTAGGTTGATCTTTATCCTTGTTGTTTGATAGCTGTGGATTCCCATAATCTTTATTCCTTTTCGATATCAAAGCATCATTTTGCTGTTTCGAAACCGACAACATCAGTACTTGGGACGGGGAAGCATTTTCACTAGCAACCATATTTGTTCCTGGATTTGGAAACGGATTAGTCAATACCATCGAGGTTTTTGAATTCTTGAAGAATCTTTTAAGCTCAGCTTTATGTGGACAATCTCTTGTCCAATGATCCTCATCGCATATTAAGCATGGATTTTTTGGTTTGCTATCTCCAGGAGGTTTTGCAAAAGAATTTTCAAGTGATGATTCCTCCAATTTCTTCTTTTTCCCTTTGTTTTTCTTCTTGCCTCCTGGTTGCTTGGTTTCTTTGCCTTTATCAGTCGAGACGGCATTTACTTTCGAGGCGAGAAGTTCTTATTTTTCATTTTGACTGGAAATATTATGGGCCTTTTTAGATGTAGCCTTTGTCGATTTCGTGTCTGTCGTACCAATCACGCCATCGCTGGCATGAGAGTCATTGTTCGATTTAGGAGGAGGAGGAATGGAAAATTCTAGTCTGGGAGCGTCAGCGATTTTATCGTAGAGCATGCCAGACTGGGTATAAATCAAGTCTAAATATTGCGCACGAGCAATAACTTGCTCTTCAGTGACGACTCCTCCTTTTGCCACATCTTCTGTAATGGAAGGTAATAATGATTTAATAAACCATTCAGCTAAAAGCTGATCAAGAACATACGTTTTTACCATTCTACGATGATGTCGCCACTCATGAATATGATCGGATATGTGAGTGGCCGTCGTTTGCTTGAAATTGGTTAGAAGTTTTGTTCCCATTTCGTACCTTATCGGTAACTGAAAATGGGTTAAAAAGGTTGTGGCTAGCACACTGAAGTTGTCAAACGAAGCTCTGGGTAACTCGATATACCACTTTGCTGCTAGACCAGTTAACGTCCTCTAAAAAAGGCGAAGCCTAATCGAATCATCATTTAGGGTGTTTGATGAACACCACAGATGAAAGGTCATCACATAATTCGATGGGTCTTCACCCAGATTTCCATTAAACTTAGGAATATCTGACGGAATTTTATGTGGAATCACTGGCCACCAAGGGGCGTAAGCAATTGGATCGTTCGTTAACCAATTTAGATCTGGTAACTCCAAAGTTGCGACAAAGGGTAACTGTTGATTCAGTTTTGGTGAAGCATACCCAGGATAGGACGGAATGGCCTGAGTAGTTGGTCTTTGCATACCAGCATAATGCATTTGATGCTGGTAACTTTGGTAAGGTTGATGGGCATAACCATTATAGAATGGTTGATTTCGACCGTTTTGAATATACAGCTACCCACTATTTGCAAAGATTTGTTGCTCAGACCCCTCGTAAACTTGTTGGAATTGCGGTTGTTAATATTGCACCAGCCATGGTCATGAAGCCATGTGTTGTTGTCCAATACTGACCGTTTGACCAAGATGAGGGGTAATTGTACCCGTTTGGGCCTGTGTCATTCCACTAGTTGGCGATTGTGGTTAAGTCGCAGGGACAAGAGGCTGTTGCATTACAACCTGAGAAACTCGCGGTTGGCATACAACAGGTAACGCTTGTACTTGCGACACCATCACAATAGCCGGTGTAGTTGGTATATTTGACATAGGTAAACATTGTTGCATCGAATATATAACTCTTGGTTATTGAGGTAGTATTGGCACCCAACCGCTAGATGTAATTCCAGCATAACCTGAATTTTGTTGTGAACTCACGTATGGTTGTCCTCCTAGAGGAGACAATGAAAGGGTATACTGCCCCCCATACGACGGTAATCCGGTACTCAAAGGAATTGTTTGTCCTTGAGGAACGGACTGTTGAAATTGACACCTTGAAGGATCAATTTGCTGAGACTCAACAAAAGAGTTCCCGGATACTATTCCAGATGAATAAACAAGAATAGACCATACTGTCGAAATAGCCCCTAAGTGGGCCCCTTCTAGCAATTGAGAGCTAGTTGGGATAGATGGTATGCCAGCGAACATTGTTGGAGTGATAGCAGGAAGTTCTGTCGTCACTGTGTCAGATGACACAGTCCTAGATGTCGACGGTTGTTCAGACATTTCTAGTCTATCCAAAAGATTACCTAGCGATTCTACAAGAGCTTCCGATGATGGTAGACTAATTTTTGATGAAGAAGGATATAGAGTGATCCTGACTCCAAATCGCGATGGAGTACTAGATGGAGGATCCTCCACAATCTCTTCTATAGTAATCAGACCAGGTGGAAGAGGTAGACCGTCAGGTCCGTAAAATATTTCCGGTGCCGAAGAAAGTATGGAATCCGCAACGACAGATGTTTGGGGAATAACACCTTCTGAATCAGCTGTAGATGGAGTTGGTTCAGTAATACAACTGTTTACCTTCACACTAGGATCAGTTCTACTGTCCTTTGGTGGCTGCTAAACTTCTTCTATAAAGGCAAGGATACCAGAAATGTTTGGAGTAACCGGAGTCTTCGATGGTGTTGGAACACTAGTTCTAACTTTACCAGGGGATTTGGAACCGGTTAAAGGAGTTCGATTTGTCCGTAACAGCTTCGATTCTGGAGACAAAGACGGTTGACTCATAAGCCTCCGCGAATGACGGGGTTTCAATTGACTTTCTTCCACGATTTCGGATTACTCGATCAACTAAAAATCAAGGGGAAGTATGTTTCCGAATAGATGAATTTTAGACGCTTTGACACAACTTGTTTTTTCAATTTTTAAGAGTCGAGAAAAAACAAAAGATGACTCTAGTTGCCTTCGATTTTTAATGAGCCTGAAGTGACAAGTGCTCAGATGGACCTTTTCCTTTAAGGAATCTGAAAAGGAATGAAAGATACTGCTCTGGAAATCTAGACAGAGGGATTACCAAACCAATCGCAAAACTGCAGAATACTTTTTACGGTACGACAATTAATCTTCTCGAATGCTGGTTCAGTGCATTGCGATCGATAGGGTGGCAGACACGGCTTCCTATTGATAAAGGATAAAGCCTATTGTGGTCTCCCAATATATACTCGATTGTACGTGGGAGCACAAGTCTGTACTGGCACTTATCGTCTCAAAGTGGAGGAATCACCCAACCAACAATGAAAACAACAGTTACCAGGCTTTACGACGCTAGAATACGTCTCTAGCGTAGACTTCTAGATGTTGTGTGTTAGGTTCCAAAGCGTTTTTAGATTCATTAAATTTATTTTACAGTTGATCTTGCTTAAGAAATTTTCCTTTCAGGTTCACTGCGTGATGTAGATGTACAATTCCTAAAATGCAATCTAAGATGATAAACAGTCGTTTAATCTTCTTTTTGCAATGAAAATCCTAGCTACTAAGGAAAGAGAGATGACGTTCTTTCAACATAGAGCAGAGAGCACACATTATATGCACTATCCTAAATCAAACCAACAAACAGTCTAAATGAAAAATGCACGTGCATGTATTTGTTTTCAGCCTTCTTAATGTGTGAATGATAAAAAGAAAGCTAAGCGCAAATCTGAATTATTTTTCAATGCGACGTTACTAACAAGTTTCTTTTGAAGACAAAATGAGGAAAATGACAACACTTTGCGACTTGGAAATGAAAAATTGCTTTCGACACTTGAAAAACTACTAATTCAAATCAAATACAAGAGTAACAGTGTAATCGACTATCAAGAACAATCAGATTCTCTTCTATGACTGAAAACAACACTTGCGACACTTTCAAATCAAGAAACGACAGTACGATTACGCTACTTCTTTGTAAAAGAGAACTGAAAATGGCTCAAAATACATAAAAACATTTACAGTCCTTTGCACAATGGAGGTGGAATAATGGCAAGGAAGGGGGTTTCAACAGAGGTGTACTGACTACAGGCAGCAAAACTCTTGAATAGAGCTGAAAAGAGTGAACACAGAAACCAAATCTAGGAGCAGGAAAGGCCTTGTCTGATCAGCGCACCTGTAACACAGTGAAAAAGAGATGCAGCGCACCTACTACACTCGGGAAGTGCGATGCATCTAGAATTCATAGAAGAGACAGTGCGCTGGACCAGGGACGAGACTTTAACTCAGTTCCGGGTCACAGTTTACAGCTCAGTTCAGGGATTTAGGCTGAGCAAGTGGTAATCAGTAAATCAATCATAGGGGTAGATCTAAAGAGGTTACTAGAGCCACCACAAGGGAAATTAGAGAGCTTGTAAATTAATTGTTCAATTCATAAACAAAACCTGGAGATAGACTGAAGCAGCATTGATCTACTTTGCACTTGCATAGCAAATGCAATTCGAAGGCTAGCTAGCTTGACTTCAGGCTTCGTCTGTAAGTTTATAAAGCAAACAAATGTAGATAAACAAACAATCTATTCGATCCCCAGTGGAGTCGCCATTTTGTTATCGAGAAAACTAGTGTCTATGCAGAGCTGCTAGTCCCACTAAGGCTGGTAGCTACCTTAGAAACAAACAAACTAAAACTACTTTCGTTTTCCTTTATGAGAAATAGATAAGAGGGGAATAAGGAGACCAACCTCTGTCTTGCGCTTGGTTCCTCGTTCGATTCCTCTCCCTTCTGATAGATCTTTGCCACTCGCTTCCTCGTCTACCTAGCTTCAAAGAGCACCTGTAGTATGAAAGCAGCATAACACTATGCAAGAAAATAGATCTATTATCATAAAAAATATAGGACCAGATATATATTAACCACACAAATGCGTATAACATCAATCATAAAAGAATGTGGAGGAAAACTTGAATAGCTTTATTGATAATCAAGAAAGAGCAAAGAGGATTACAACCAATTGTTCTGACCCAGCATGATCCTCTCAGCAAGAAAGCCCTTCTTCACCTCATGAAAAGCTTAGATCACCCAACACTATGATGTTGCACCAAGAAACCAGTAGCACTTCCTTACAAGATACAAAATTCCAGCCTCTGGATCTCTTGGATGAGGGATCCATATATAGATATTTGCAAGGGGGGTGAGTCAGCTTTTGAGATTTGATTAGTGTCCTCTCTCTGATAGTTCTTGATTCCACTTGGAGATTGATGATATCTTACTCATCCCTGGGCGAATGCAGAGAGGAAAGTGTCACAGGAGAAGTTTCTAGAAGATTCCATGATCCTCCACCTTGCAGATTGACCCTGCCATTTGTCCACTCTCGCCCATCGCACCCAATAGAAGGGCTTTTCAAGATGTATCACACCTCCTGTGTGTATTTAGGTGGGATGCAGCACACTTTGACCATGGAGCAGGTGAGATGGTCCAATTTTGACCAGTTCTGAGCAGTTTTTCATGGAGAACTTCTGGGAGAAGATGTAATCAGTTGACCTTGTTCTTTTAGATGTTGGAACAACACTTTTAGGGACTTAAGAGCCCTTGGTTTATGGACATTTATTACTGGGGTTGCAGTGCCCAAAAATATCTATAACAGTACTGTCACCTACCATTCCCGTCAACCCTCCCATCCGGCGCTGCAGATCCGACGGCCCACGCTGATATCGGAGCCGCCCCGCTGTACGAAAGTTAGCTCCCGATGGAAAGCGGTTTTGCCATTGTACATGGGGACGTGTGGCCCATTTCTATTGCATCGGGCCCGCTCTGACAGAAACCGCTCCCGTACCAAAAGCGGTCCGATGCAAACCATTTACCACCTATTCTCCTCGCCGCGCACGTCATCCCCACGTATGCATCTGCGTCGGCACCCCTATCACTATATCCTCCGCCGTGTCCGCCCCGTCACCCATCCACATCAGCTGCCACATCACCCTCCGTACCATGCTACAGGACAAGGTGACGTCAGCACAAAAAGCGCCAAAAGGTCCGAAAAAACACAAATTTTCGTTAAAACTCACGAAAGTGATGTTTTTTGTTTATTTTCTATGCAACCAATAGTGAAGTCTGTGCATGAGAAATACATCGAATTCACCATTAACGTCCCAGTCTGCCACCCAGGCGTGTTCAACCTGCAAACCCGACCTCCTCGGCTCTACCTGCAACTGCATTTCACCGCAAAGTCTCGAATAAACAGGTATTTACCCGTGAATCGCCCATAAACCCTATTTTTTCATAATTTCTCTATAAAAGATCACCAAGACAGCTAAATTCAACTCAAAGACATTATCGCCCGTAGGCTCCTGTGCTCTGCCTCACTGTGTAACCATATTTTCGAGCAAAACCTGCCAATTTTGTGACCCTCTGATAAATTGTCCATTAAAGCTTGAAATCGAGCTCCTGTTTGCCTGCAAAACCACCCAAAAGCACCTGTAAAATCCGCGCTCTTTCCACTGTTTTAAAGCTTCCTCGTTGAAGAGTCCTACAGACTTTGTATTCCCTTTCAGTTCCACTCAGCAAGGCCACCTTCGCACAGAACTCAAACTACAAATTTCTTGCTAAAAAGCCCTCTGTCAGAACCTTGTCTTCTGTTGAGACATAGACTCAAATCCAATTATAAGCACAGTAAACCATGGAGGCTCCAGTAGCCCTAAACATTGCACCCTTGAATGCACCTCATAAGCAGCTGGAGTGGTTACCTCTAGCTGATAGGGATTTCCATATTGATGACATGGAGGGTCAAAAGCCTCACCTACAAGATTTTTGTGAGATAACGAATAGTCATAAAAACAACATTGACATATTCAAAATTTGGGAGTCCAACATGCCTATGTACTACCTACCTTCAGTCAATGTCTTCCCTGACCTCATCCATCAGTGTTGTGCTAATGATGAGCCTTCTCAAAGGGCAGTGGTGGACCCTGCTGGAAATGTCCTCTTTTACATTACCCCTCAGTCTATAAATGAGATGCTGCACTTTGAGCCAGCTCAGCCTTTGGTCCCTCTCACCATGAAAAATTTGTTGGACCAAGCCTCCAAGTTGTCAAGAAATTGACTGAATTGCCAAGCTGTTTATGCCACCAGATTGCTACTCCAGATACAAAATTACCTACCATCATGCCTGGCTTAGTGAGGTTGGAAAAATGCTCATAGACATGATTTCCTACATTCTGGGATTCATAACAAGTGAAATTGTAGATGAAATTGTCTTTGCTTTGATGTCCATGTTTGCTCCAGGACAACCCCCTGCCGTCAAGTATGACTATGCCACCTTCACAGCCAACAAAATTCATGAACAGTTCATGAACTTAGAGAGGGAGAGAGTGCTCAAATACACTACATATATATACCATTTGATGCTATACTATCAACCTGATAGTTTCCCAGTCCCCCTTAAAAAGTTGGATGCTAAGGGGGAGCAAAGGTCTATAATATTTTGGACCTCAGTATTCCATCATGTTGGAATTTACCTATATACATATTGTGAATTTATTGACCTTTTCATATATCCAACCACTTGTTTATTGTCAATAACTCCTCCTGCCAGGCTCTCTTCTGAAATGCAGAAAATTTTGCACCTATCAAAGGAATACAGCATTGGTGATTGGTACTTTTACCAAAACCATACAATGATTAGGATCTATGGCTGTCAAATGGCTCCCTTCAAACTGCCAAAATATGTCCCTATGAGACTCTTTGCCCTGTAATACTACCAGCAGTGTTGTGGGGAAAAATGCCTATTTAGGACGATCCTATCCACCTAACGTGTGACAGCGCCTTAGCAACAAACGAATGCAGCTATTATGATTTCTTCCTTTATGAAATGTGAAAGAGGGGAGATTGGCAGACTTACCGTTGTCTTTCGGTTGTCCCTCGATCTAGATCCTCTTCCCTTTGTGTGTCCACAGCTACTCGTCTCCTCGCTTGCTCAAGAGAACAGCTACTTGAATCCCACGAGGTCACAAGAGAACAACTACCTGTGACAAGAGAACAGCTACTTGCGACAAGAGAAGAACACAATACAAAGGCACATATACATATTCATAAATGATTCAGGATTAGAAGTAAATCAAATACACTAATGCAATCATACAAAATACACCAGCATATAGGAAAGAATCAAGATAGCTTTATTGAAAGTAACAGGGTTCAGGAAGAGATACAACCCATGGGGCTCCAATCTAGCATCTCCTTCCCAGCAGAATGGAATTCCCTCTTCAGCTCCCTTCAAAGCATAAACACCCAATGTATCCAGCCACAAACCAACAACAATTCTTTGCATTCACCAAATTCCAGCCTCTAGATCTCATGGAGGAGAGATCCATATATAGATGTTTTGGAGAGAGGATGAGTCAGCTTGAGATCTGACTAGTGTCCTCTCCCACTTTAGTTCTTGAGTCCACTTGGAGGTTCTTGCTTCCACTTGGAGTTTTGGAACCTCTTACTCATCACCAGTCGAATTCCCTGATCCAAGTGTCATTTTGGAAGCTTCCTGGGCATTGACACCTTGAGGAATGACTCTGCCACTTGTCCAAACTCGCTCAGCGCAGGTAGCCTTCTTTGCAGTTGATATTCAACGCAGGTAGACAGTGGAGCAGTTGACATTCAGCGTAGATGCTCAGTGGAGCAGTTGACATGATCCAGAATTGCCTTGTTTTTGAGTGTTTTCAGGTGGAGAACTTCTGTTAATTGTTGTGGTTTGCTGGCCTTGTTCCTCTAGGGGTAGGAACAACATGTTTAGGGACTTTGGATCCCTTGATTATTGACATTTCATGCTCAGTGATGCGAGGCACAAAAATGTCTATAACAGGCAGTTCAGTAGTTCAGACTTAACCCATTTCTATGGTGCTAGGAAAAAGGCACAGCTTAAGATAAGGCACCAACTGGGCCCTTTTATCTTTAATAAAAGGGAAGAAGCATGGAAGGAAGCTGACACCATTCTGAGAGATAAACTCAAGCTGAAACAAAGTTTTCTTTGGGCACCATATGACCCTGAACATTTCATAAGCTTTAGGAGAGTCAAACACAAGCTTACAGGATATGTGCATTATAGTATCCCTCAAATTGAACAATATGCCAATCAACAAGAGTGGGTAGAGGGCACACTAGTTGAAGAGCTTACTGAAGAAGAGATAACAGAAAAAGCAATCAAAGACCTTGAAAAATCAGTTGACCTGGAATCTTTTGGACAGGTGTTTTTCACATCTCCTCGACACCTTGGAGCAGGCACATCATCTGCCACGACTTCCCAACAACCTGCCCAAGTAAGTGTTCCACCTGCAGGGACATCTAAAGGAAAAGAGGTGTAGCATTCAGAGCAACAGGTGCAGCATTCAGAGCAGCAAGAGATAATGGCAAACCGGCCAGACACAAGCAAAGAACAAAGTCAAGGGCAAGCCCCTTCAACACAAGCAAGAGCACCTGAGGTCCCTGTCCTACAAACTCCTCTCAATGAGGAAAGATCCAAGAAAAGGGACAGGCAGGAAGAGACACCTATAGGGGCATCCACAGAACAACAAGGATAGAAGAGGCAGAGACTAAACCCCTATTCTGAGGAAGAGTTTACAGAGGAGACACCAGGTAATCAAAGAGGTGAGGAAAAAACCAAAAAACGGATTCCTCCAAGCATGGAAACATCAGCTAGCTCCTTTCAGCATGAGCAAGAGAGACAACAAGGTGTGGAGGTTACCTCAACCTCCACCAAGCAGCAGAGCAAGCAAGGCTCTGACATAAAGAAGGCATTCACCGAAATCAAGGCCAGAAATGAGCCAGTAAGATTCCAGCTCTACAACCAGTTGCTAAGAATGGCTCCCACTAATCAACAGAGGCTAATGGCAGCCTATGACATCCAAGAAGGGAAAATGACCCTCAGTCATTTCAGACCTACAGTACAGCAGCCCCAATCCGCTGCTGATTATATTAGGACCAATCTGGAAGTGCTTGCTAAAGACATCCATCCAATGGACCAGATTGAGTTACACAAACAAACTGGAGAAATGGTGTACTCCACCCTGGCAGATAAGGCAATATTGGCACACAGACTGCAGAATTCACTTCACAACACTTCTGCCCAATTAGAATTGGAGAAAGCTTCATCACAGACCAAGGACAATAGAATCAAATCCTTGGAGGAGATCATTATGGAGCTGGGACATGATCCCAACAATCCCAAGGGCATGCAGGCTTTGATTAAGAAGAAAGAAGAAGACATAGCAGCCCTTAGAAAACAACTCAGGCTGCCACCTACAATTCATCCTCAAACCACAGAAGTAGCACAACAAAAAGAAGAGGAGGATGTAGTAAGTCTACATATGAGGATGCATAAAAGACTGATAGAAACAGAGAGCGCCTTGGAGGCATCACTGCAAGGAAGACAGAGAGATTTGGCCTCTCAGCTAGCTCAAACATCTCTAACTCTTGAGACTGCTCCTCCTGCGGTCACCACAACAGTCCCTCCTACTGTTCCAACTATAGCAGCAGGTACCTCAACTCCAACCTCAACTTCAGCAACAGTTTCAGCAACAACTACAGCAGCAGTAGAGCAAGAGGCCAGCCTGAGTATGGAGGAGATGATGAAAGAAATAAAGGCTCTGGAACTGTAGATGGCAGAATTAAAAGAAGCCAAAGAAAAGCTGGCCAAAATTGAGGTAAGATATGACAAATCAAAGATGGATGTAGCTGAGAAGACAAGGGAAGTAAAAACCTTGGAGAAAAGAATAAAGGAGCTGGAGAAGGACCTTACTGAAATCAAGAAAATTTTGTGGGCCAAAATTGGCCAATCCATTACTGATCAATGGCAGTCCATCCAGACTATACATGAGCAGATAGAATTGATAGGCTTAGCTCAATTCGAGACTCAAAAGGCTAGAGCATCATTGGGAAATATGCCTAAGCAAGCCAACAGAATGATTCAATTCTTGAACACTCATACCAAAGAGCAATTGGCAACACTAGGTATCAGGAACAGGACAGATACCATCTTGCTAGTGAAAAAGGTGCTAACCCTAAGGAATTTTGTGCAGACTCTAGAAAGAAAATGCCAAGAAATGTAGGCAGAGATAAATGATTTCAAAATAAAGTTTGCAGCATTACAGAGCAGAGGGCTACCCAGTTTATTAACCAGTGCTGGGAGACTGCTATCACATGAGAAGTATGCCAACAGGGTAAATAATTATGCCTCCAATCAAATTACAGCATCCTCAAGCACCTCAGAAGAAACAGGGCCTCCCTCTGGACAGAGTCTATATGACAAATTAGAAAATCTGTTCTACATTAAACATGAGATAAACCATCTTTTTAAAGTCTAGCCCAACTTTTATAGATACACTGAAGCTGATGAAACACTGATAAAAATACAAAGACATCAATTGCCTACAGAGGACTGGTGGCAAGGAATGCTGGAGATACTACTCAGGTAATTTTGTTTTTATTTCCCTTTCGGTCAGCTACAGGTCAGCAAATACAGAGGCACGGTCCACCTGTCAAAGGGTAAAAAACAACAAAAAGCAGAAATTGAATTATGACTACAGCTCGTTAATGAAAAACCGAGCACTGATGACAAGGCTAGCACAACAGCACAACAAGGCATCAAGGCAACAAACGCAGAGTAAAGACGCAGCTACCAGCTGACTCACTCAGTCCAGAAAGTCAAATATCTCTGACAAATTGGACAGCCAGCACATTCACATTTACTGTAGCATTTATTTCCCTCATCTACTTCTTCTAAAGAGTGGGTAAACGAAGTTATGGTTTCAGAACTTATCTTCACGATATTTTGTATCTTCCTGTTTGTATAAATACCTCCCCATAGTATGTGTTTGGGGTTGGTGACTTTCTCTCTAGAATGCGCTGTAAATTTTGAGACTGTCTAATACAAATGGCCATTCAAGTTCACTGTTGCTGCACCGTCTGAATGTGGATTTAATGTTCTGGGAACCGCTACAGAATTCCTGTGTCTTTCTATGGATCAATAAGTTGCTCTAACCTGTGTTTATGTCTTCTGCGTTTGCAAATATCATATATGTTTCATAGTCTTAGTAACAGAGAAAAGGAATAACCCAGGATTTGTTTAAATGCACCCTGTGTTCAATCTCTGCTATTAATTATGTTTTCTTCAGAATTAGTCATAAATATGAATTCTTAGTTGCTCATGTTTACACTGATTCTTTCATTTTGAATACTATTTAGGAATTCTTAATTGCTCCTAGATAATATTCAAGCACCTTCCCTCTGCCAACATGATCAAGGATTCTTGATTTCCCTTCATCCACTGGCCTACATTCCACCAATTTCCAGATTTGAAAAATTTTCTAAGAACTGCCTATCTTGCTCTGTAGCATTACCATTTACCCAAGAAACACTCTCAGCAGTACCCCATGATTGGCTCCATTTCCCAATAGTATAAACTGTCTTGGACCTGCATCCCAGCTCTATATGAGATCACCATCCAACAAACTAAAAACCTAATTCTATGCATCATAACTAGCCTAAAATACTCCAAAACAAAGCTAAATTACAAAGAGAGAGCCCTCTCTGGTTGCAAGTAGGCTAGAACCTGCAGCTAAAAGACTGGTTAGTGGTTACCTCGGCCGAATTCCCTCCCAGAGGCAGGGAACAACCTGAGTGATAACAAAATATATGCGGAGGTTGGAGGGTTGGGGTTGATTGTGGTCACAGCCTGTTGGCCCTTTTTTAAATAATTTTTTTTTTTTTAAATATATTTCGGTCCGATGGAGGTGGCGAGGGTCATGGCCTATCACTAATTTCTATATATATATATATATATATATATATATATATATATATATATATATATATATATATATATATATATATATATATATAATAAGGTTGTTTTTGGATTTTGTCTAATATAAGGGATATTAGACAAATTAAGTATCCAAGAAATTCGCCCACTCCTCGGGAGCCATATTCCCTATCTGAGACTCAGTCAATTTGTAGGACACTTAAACTTGGTCCACAACACAACTTTCACCAAAAAATTGAATGCTCTTTCTCCCTCATATGAGCTCATATTTGAGTGGCGTTCAGACTGTTGGAATCAGGGAAACAAGCACTTCGATTTGGTGCTGGTTTGGGAACAACCTGACCACTTTGAATTTTGACCATTTCTAAGTCCTTTGGGACTTCTGGCAATGTCTAGAGCCACCTAGATCAATCCTCTCCACTGAGGAGCTTTTGGTCCTCCAAAAGCATGAAGATAATCTACCACTTATTTGTACCTTGTCTGCACTTACAAATGTCTGATAAGTCACCCTTCCTTCTCCTTCACCTTTGTCCTTTTGAGCCATAAGCGATAAGTCGACACCAGCAACCTCTGCAAACCTGTAATACAATTTTGCGAATTACATGCTTGATTTACAAGACCAACTAATGACCCAAGCATCCCATACTTGCCATGGGTTTATAACACATACTTGGCGATCAAGTTTATATCAAAATGGAGATAATACCCTAGTTATGAAAACAAGGCCAAAATATCATTATTGCTTCAACAAGTGATGGAAAGCACATCAACTTTGCAACACATGATTTACAAAAATAAGGCCAAACACTATTGTTGCTTTGACAAGTGATGGAAACACAACATCACTTTCATAGTTTTAAATGCAACACAAAATAAGACTAGACATCATTTTTGCTTAACAAGTGATATAAAACACATCATCACTTTTACAATTTAAAATGCAACACATGATTGGAAAACAAATAAGACCGTGAAATTCTATCATGAGTAGAAGAACCATTTCTCAATTATCAATGTGAATGGGTCATTTCCTTGTGGCACATTCGTTGGTCGAACAATTATTTCATCTAGTTCATGCATCGACACTTTGTCTTTAAGGTGCTACTCTGGATGGAGCCTCCAACATGCGGCTCTTTGATGGCCACCTCTGTCACAATGACTACAATAGGTCTTCTTCCTCCATATTTGCTTTACTTCTTCTTTGCCTGTTTTTGAGAGGGTCCTTCACGCCTCCTCCTTTTGTGTGCTGCTATTCTTTTCTAGCACTGAACCAATGTATGGTTATGTAATCCACGAAAGGTAGATGTTTTTCGATGCCTTGATTTATGTCCATCATTAACAACATGATTGTAATCAAAATGAACATTCGAATATTGAGATTGGTTATACCTTTCCTTGCTACCTCTGGTGTCATTACAGTGATGAAATCTTGCCTCAACTCTTTCCCTGTAGTGGGCATTATCATGGGATGATGGTTACGTGTCCAATCATTCTCTTTCCTCAACGATTTCAACGATGTCTCAAAAGCCTCTGACACCCTTGAGCTTTCTCCTTCAGTGTATCCCAATCCTACAAATCGAGGTCTTCACTCAACCTGCAATGGTTGATTTATACCTTGCCTATTAACAACAAGTCCTTCTTCTTCCTTGTACCTCATCTTGGTAAGGAGCCTCATGTTTGTCCCTGTAATGGGTATCTCCACATTTCAAACAAAAATCATACTATGTGAAGATGAACTTGAAGGGAAATCAACATCTTTTACCTCCACTACCAATTTGGAAAGAACTGACGAGGGCTTCTCATCATCTGTTTTTGGTGGTTCGCTGGTTGCCTTGGCGCATTCCCCAACTTCCTCTCTGACATACCTAAGACCTGTTCGATAGGGTAATTCTTCTACTTTCATGGGCTTGACAATGGCTTGGCCATTAATGCCCAAGCCTTTTCATTCATACCCCATTTTATTCAATAGTTTGGAGCCAATTCCTATGGTATGATTTTCAAAGAAAGCAAAATAATTGTCATGAAACATACATGAATTCGGATAATTACTTTTTACCTCACATGGGTCACACTGCAGCTTCTCCAAGGCCTAATCCTTAGCTTGTAGTTGTCTTAGAAAAATATGTTTCTCCTCTTTCCCTTCTTGTAGAAGAATCTTCAATTCAGCGTTGTTGGCTTCAAAACTCTGGTTATTGTGCTTCAATTCTTTGAGGGCCTCTTCCATGGCTCGCAACTGAAGCTACACTCGCTACTTTTTCTCTGTCTCTTTATGTTGGGCTTCATACATTATTTCCACCTTTTGGGAAATTCTGAGTATGGTCTCATACATCGATTTGCCATCCTCGATTGTTGCACGTTCCATTATTCATGCTCGTAATTCACATCCACTCAAAGACTGCTCTGATACCAAACTTGATCTGAGTTGACTCAGCTCCTAGATTTTACCAAGATCTTTTACTTTCGTGATGTTCTTACAATTACATTTAAACGAGCATAAAGTAACATATATGCATGTTGTAAAGAAGAGGGAACATGACAAGAATTAACAACATAATACACAAGACGTTGATAACAGATTTCGTCCAGTGTGGACTACGTCTCTGGGCCCAGTGTCAAGATGGTGTAGGTTGCTGCATTAAGTGCTGGAAAGAGTGATGATGTACATGGATGTGTTTTCTCTATCATGCAAGGAATATTACCTCACGTAGGAGTGGCTCCATGAGATGTTCCACTGCAGTAATTCTCATTCACAACAGACCTCCTATCAGCATGACATAATTTCTGTTATGAAACCAGCTCACAAAAGGATAGAAAAGATAGATCAATGCCTTAGAATTCAGCCTGTTCAAGGGGGCAACCTCCTTTACATTACACAAATGAATGATTCTTTGATGATTCAAATGACAAAACCTCCTTTCTATATATAGGAGTCTAAGGAGTCACAATATAACCCAGCTGACCTAACAATAATAATATAAAGGCACAAAAATAACAATAGAGGGATTCTATGGGGCACAGTAATAACAATATGGAGACAATAGGGGCACAACAATATTAATAAGGGATACAACTACAATAGTAATGGGGTAATCACTAGTATTATAGGGACCTAACATGCCTCTCTCCTTCAAAAAAGTGTTGTCCTCAATGCTTGAGTAGTTCTGGATGCTTCTGTATAAAATTCTCATCCTCCCATGTGGAATCTTCAGTGGATAAGTTCTTCCACTTGATGAGATACTCCGAAATTGATCGATTTCATAGCTGTCGAGTTCTTGTTTCTGTGACTACTTCTAGTTCCAATATAATTTTTCCTTCCTCATCAAGTTCTGGCAATATTGTTTGAACCGGGAGCTTGTCGCCTATAACCTTCTTTAAACATGAAACATGGAAAACTAGGAGCACTCGAGAAACTGGAGGAAGCTCTAATTTGTATGCCATAGTACCAATCTTTTGCAACACCTTGTACGTACCATAATACTCTGGTGATAATTTATTATGCTTCTTAGCTTGCTTGAGGGGCATTTGTTTATATGGTTGTAGCCGTAGGAATACCCAATCACCTACATCAAAACTTATTTCACTGCGATGTTGATCTGCCTATTGTTTCATTCTATTCTGTGCCAACATGAGGTTATTGTTTAAGAGTTGGAGGACTTGTTGTTGATGCTTTATGTGATGTTACACTGCTTGAACCTTAGAATTTTCTCTTAAATATGATGTGATGGATGGTGGCTGATATCCATAAAGTGCCATAAATGGGGTCATTTTTGTTGCTGTGTGGAAGGACGTGTTATACCACCATTCAGCCAGAGGCAACCATTTGACCCATTGTGTCTTTTTATCAGATACAAAGCAACAAAGATATCCTTCCAAATATTTGTTTACTATCTCAGTTTGCCCATCATATTGAGGATTATAAGATGAGCTATGAGCTAACTGGGTACCAAGACAAGAAAATAATTCTGTCCAAAAATTTCCAGTGAAAATGGGATCTTTGTCACTTACAATAATCTTTGGGTTTCCATGTAGCTTTTGAATTGTTTCCATAAATGCAGTAGAAACTGTACTGGCTTTAAATGGATGTGATAATGCAAAAAAGTGTGCATACTTGGTAAGTTTGTCAACTACCACCATCATGACACTCTTTCCCTCAGACTTGGGTAAACCTGTGATAAAATCCATTGAAACCTTCTCCCAATGTTGACTTGGGATGGATAAAGGTTGTAATAGACCCGAGGTCTTAATTATTTCAACTTTATTTTGTTGGCAAACCAAACAACCACCACAAACTTTTGAATATCCGGCTTAAGGCCATCCCAAAAAAATTCCTTCTTAACCCTATGGTAAGTTTTTAAAAATCATGAGTGCCCTTGTAAGGGGGAAGTGTGCAATTCCATAAGAATCTTTTGTTTGATTTGGGAATTATTACAGACGTATAAGCGATCTTTGACCATATCGAATCATTTTTCCAGCTAAATGTATCAGATGTTCTGGAATCTTGTTGTAACTTTTGAATAAGTGCCCACACTTCTTCATCATTCTTCCATTCATCCCTTGCTTCATTTATCCAATCTCGTTGGATAATAGAAATGATTCACAACAATGCTTCCACATCCTCATCCTTTCTTAAGAGTGCATCTGCCACCACATTTTGCTTCCCTTTTTTGTAGATGATTTCAAAGTCATAACCCAACATCTTTGTGACCCACTTTTGTTGCTCTTTAGAGGATAATATTTGTTATAAAAAGTATTTAAGGCTATCATGATCCATTTTTACCTTGAAGTTTCTTCCCATTAGGTAGGGTCACCATTTCATAAGTGCATGTAGTATTGCCAACATTTCCTTCTCATAAATAGCTTTGTGTACAAACCTTCCCTGGATTGGACGACTTTCAAAAGCAATGGGTCTTTCATCTTGCATTAAAAAAGAACCAATTCAATTTCCTGAAGCATCACATTCCACAATAAAGTTTTTTGTGAAGTCCAGTGTAGCTAAGATGACACATTTCCTCTTTAAGATGTTCGAAGGCCTTTGTTGCTTTTGGAGTCCATGAAAATGCATCTTTCCTCAATAAGGTTGTTATAGGTGCTACTATTCTCCCATAATTCTTAACAAACTTGCAATAATACCCTATCAACCCAAGAAATCCTCGCAGATGCTTTATGGATGTGTCGATTTTCCATTCCTTAATGGCTTTAATTTTGCTAGGGTCTACCTTAACTCCTTCATGAGATACAATATGACCCAGATATTCCACCTCTTGTACTCCAAAGAAACATTTGGATCTTTTTGCATATAATTGTTTCTCCTCCAATAGTTGTAGCACCCTGTCAATATGTTCAACATGATCCTTCCAAGACTTGTTGTAGATTAGTATATCATCAAAAAATACTAACACAAATTTTCTAAGGAAGGGTTTGAAAATGGAATTCATCAAACCTTGAAATGTAGAAGGTGCATTGGTAAGGCCAAAAGGCATGACCAAAAATTCATAATGACCCTCATGAGTTCTAAATGTTGTTTTCGGAATGTCTTCAGTCTTCATTTTGATTTGATGATATCCTGAACGAAGATCCAAGTTGGTGAAGTAAATTGATCCATGCAATTCATCCAGTAATTCATCAATGAAAGGAATGGGAAAATTATCTTTAATAGTGAGCTTGTTGAGCTCCCTATAATCTGGACACATGCGCAATGATCCATCCTTCTTGTGTACCAATACTACTGGAGCAGAGAAATAACTTTGACTAGGTTGAATTATACCAGCCTCTAGCATTTCTGCAACCATACGTTCAATTTCACTCTTTTGGGCATAGGGATATCTGTACGACCTGATGTTTGGAGGAACACTTCCTGGAATTAGATGAATAGCATGATCATGATAACGAATAGGTGGGAGAACTTTTGGAGTCTCAAATACCTTGGAATGATTGTCCAAGACTTTTGGAGATCTGGAGAAATAGATGATTTCGATGTGGAAACATCTGGCGAACATAATTGTGCAATTACACCTCTTTGTTCCTTTTTTAGAAGCTTTTTCATACCGTTAGAGCTGATTATCTTTGTCAGTTTCCCTGTAATACCCCTTAATTCAAATTATTTTCCTTCCACAAAAAATTTCATTAAAAGTTCTTGAAAATCAAAAGCTATTGTACCCAAGGATTTTAGCCATTGGACTCCTAGTACAACATCAGCACTTCCCATTGGAATGGAAAGCATTGGGCTAGTAAATACATATTCTCCCATGGATAGCTTGATATTATGACACTTTCCAGAGCAATTTATCGTTCCTCCATTTGCAACCATCACTTGACACCATGGTGTTGGATATAGAAAGCAATTCAATTCTCTTGCTATCTTACAATGAATAAAATTGTGGGTACTTCCTGAATCAATCAACACTATTACCTTTTTCTTCTTGATTTGTCCTTCTATCTTGATGGTTTGAGGAGTGGTAATTCCAGCCAATGCATTACAATATATGGTCGGATTCATTTCTTATTTATCTAGGCTTTCTTCCTGGAGTATATCCTCTTCTTTTGACCTTTCTTGCTCCTTTTCTTCTTCCTCTTAACAATCTATGTAGAATAATTTCTTCTTAGCACCCTTATGACCTTTAGTGTATTTGCTATCACAATTGTAACAAAGCCCTTTTTCTCTTTTTTCTTCAAATTGTTGTGGTGTCAACCATATAGGTTGTGAAAGGCTAGGGGCAACAACACTTCCATCTTTATAGTTGTGAGTGGTATGCTTCCTGGTTGCCATAATTTTGCTTTCCATTTTTCTTACTAACCTGAATGCCTTCTCTAATGAATCAGGTTCCCAAAGGCAAACATCATGTTGGATATTATCCTTTAAAGTCCCTATGAACACATCAATCCTATGCTCCTTTGGAATATTTTTTACCCTTATGTTCAATTTTTGGAACTCCTCAATGTGCTCCATTATTGAACCCTTTTGTTTGAGACTTATCAATTGGCTAAAAAAAGTGTTGCTTTTTGTATCGTCATAATGTGTTGTCAATTCTTCTGTAAAAATTGCCCAAGTGATAATCTGTTTACGAGAGCAAAGCCATTGATACCATACAAACTGATTTGGTTCCAAATATAAAGTTGCAATACGTACCTTTTGTGTCTTTTGCACATTATTGAGATCGAAAAATTGCTCCATCTGTAATATCCATGTTGCGGGATCCTTGCCATCAAACTTCCTCATATCGATTTTTGGAATATGGTGGGTCTTCGATCCAACATTAGAGTCTATGAAATCATGATTAACATTTCTTTTATTCTCATCATCAGTTTCCTTTACTACCCTTTCACCATTAGTAAGCATTTCTTGTAGAAACTTTGTTAAATCTATCTTCAAATCTGTCTTCAAATCTTCCATGCCTGTCTTCAAATCTATCTTCAAATCGTCCATCTTAGCTTCCACATCATTCATCTTAGCTTCTATGCCTTTCTTTAAACAATCCATCTTAGCTTCTATGCCTTTCTTTAAACCATCCATCTTAGCTTTTACATCTTTCTTTAAACCATCCATCTTAGATTCTATTACTTTTTGTGCAAGTGACACTTGTTGCACTTGGTCTCATAATTTTGATATATCATGTTGCATTTCTTCCTCTTCTTCATCAGTCATGCTAGACCTTTCAGGTTGCTTACTAGGTGTTTGCATTTTATTTCCTCAGGGCATCAGTTACCGATAATAATGCTTTACTATGCCCTTTGAATTCCTTCAAACTAATTTTTCAAACCAAGCTTATGCAAAAATTTAAAAACTACACACCATTTTTCACTTTGTAGGAGCTTGATATTGAATCTGATGTATCTCTGTAATTTCGAATCATCCAATTGTGAAATTGCAACCTACTGTAGCCCTTTATGTCCTCTTTCCAATACCACCAATCTGATCCAAATTGGATTCTCCAGGGAAGAGTTATGCCAAATCTCCCACAGTGACCTGATTATGGACTAGTTCAGTATAGTGAACTTATACGACATGCCACATGTCACTGTTTGGACCTTTGGCTCTGAAAAATATATACAAGAAGCTACAGTCCATCCTCTTTCTGTACCTTCTGACGAAATTCAATCTGATGCTCAGAGAGAAAGTTATGACGATTTTCCCCAGGTCACTTGTTTGGAATGTAATTCAGGAGTTTGCAAAAAGACCAACTTCCTCGGATCATATCTCCCTAAATATAGCACGAAAAGCTTTGAAATTCGGACCCAAGGTTCAGTGAAATTTCTTCTCAAATGGTTTTTTTTTTTCACTTCTGAAATGTCACAAAAAAAAGTTGTAGAGAAAATGCCATGATGACCTATTTGGAGCAGCAAAACCCTAGAATCCAAATCTCTGATACGAAATGTTATGAAACCAACTCACAAAAAGATAGAAAAGATAGATCAATGGCTTATAATTCAGCCTCTTCGAGGGGGAAAACTCCTTTACATTACACAAGTGAATGATTCTTTGATGATTCAAATGACAAAACCTCCTTTCTATATATAGGAGTCTAAGGAGTCACAATATAACTCAGCCGACCTAACAATAATAATATAAAGGCACAAAAATAACAATAGAGGGATTCTATGGGGCACAGTAATAACAATATGTGGACAATAGGGGCACAACAATATGAATAAGGGATACAACTACAATAGTAATGGGGTAATCACTAGTATTATAGGGACCTATCAATTTCACATATGATAATAGAGAGCATCCTGCCAACATTGCATCAAAGGGATCCCAATTCAAACATACATGGAGACACATGAGTATCCCATCAACATGGAGACAAAGGGATCTTAATCAAAACATGACAATAAATACATCTCACATCAAGAACAAAACAAGATCCCACATCAAACATCAAACAGGGATCTATACAACACAATGAATCTGAAGCAAAGATACAAAGAAGTACATGATCATACTGCATATACCTCACATCAAGAAGTTATCTAAATAAGAGGATGATAAACTACTAGATCTAGTTGTACCATCAATCTCATGGCGTCGAATATCATGGAAATTACTGCTTGCACATTGAATGCTGACAACTGCACTCCACTTTGAAAAGTGGCTAAAAAATGGAATGATCAAATGGAAAATCTGATTACACCATTAGATTTGTGCCATCGAATAGTGGAAAACTGACTATCAAATTTCTAAATTATGACAAAGCGAAAATCTGGGGCTACAGGAATCTTTTAGATTCCCTCTAGATTCCTCAAAGATTCCCTCCTCTGGGTCATCTAAAGATCTGCTGTTTAGATCAAAATTATGATCTCGCCATTGAGATCCTTGTGAAATTTCAAGAAGAATGAGAATAAATTTGGCTGCATTCTCACTCTAGCGAATTTCATCCTCCAAGGAATCTTGAAGATTCCCTCAAGATTCTCAAAGATTTTTCTCTACTGGGAATCTGAGAAAATCTGAGGGAAATTACTGTAAACGTGATTACATTCTGATAAAAATAATTTTTACCTTCGGGGAAAAATCTCCAAGTTCAGCATTCCACTACTACATCTGGGCAAGGCATGGTTCCACCTGTCAAAATTCCGCTACTTGTGGTTCCACCAAATCTCTGTTTGCTGTTCCATTCCCTCGGTTTGGTTCCCCTCCATCAAATGGGAAATAAAAACATGGTTTATATATGAACACATCGGCGGATGAAACAACACATGGTCATTGGCCCCATGGCTAATTATGGTGAGTTGTTTGGGGGCGAACAAGGTTCAAGTCTTAGCCACACTTATATACCATATAATTTTTATCAAATGATGCTAGCGGTTATTTGATAACTGTTTAGTTATATATGGTTAAGTTTTAACATGACGTTGTATTGTTTTAAGCATTTGTTGTAGCTGTTGGTGTGACTATTACATGGGGGTGGTGTGGGCACTCGAGCGACGGGCTGGCGATTCCAGCCGGGCGGTTTAAACCCCGTCACCCATGTTGTATTAATAGACAATGCTATTAGGGGATGGGGGGGGGGGGGGGGGGGGGTTGGGTCTGCTGGTGTCGTCCTACCCCGTTACAACATTTGTTTAAATATACACTAAGGTTGGAGGGTTGGGGCCAGCAAGGGCCACGACGTGTCATCTCTTTTTATTTAATGAACAATATTTTTTTTAATATATTTCGGTCTGATGGAGGTGGCTGGTGTCATGGTCCACTACCTATTTAATATTTTTTATAATAATAAGGTTGTTTTTGGATTTTTCCTAACATAAGGGATATTAGACAAATTAAGTATCCAAAAAATTCACCGGCTCCTCGGGAGCTAGATTCCCTATCTAGGACTTGGTCAATTTGTAGGACACTTAAACTTGGCCCAGAACTCAACTTTTATGAGAAATTTGACTTGTTCTTTCTCCCTCATACAAGCTCAGATATGAGTGTCGTTCTCACAGTTGGAATCAGGGCAACGAGAAATTTGATCTGGTGCTAGTTTGGAACAATACGACCACTTTGAATTTTGAACATTTCTAAGTCCTTGCGGACTTCTGCCTGTGTCTGGAGCCACCTAGATCAGGGTATTTGGTAGAAATTCTCCTAATTTATCCCTATTCCTACAAGGCATGAAAGAAATTTTTTTGTTTTGTTTTGTTCTTCAAGCTTTAAAACTAATTGCATAATTGAAAAGAAAAACTGAATGGAGACTAACTGTTGAATGAAATCTCTTGCAGAATGGAAAGGAAATAAAACCAACTTACAATTATCTTGCAAAAATGAAACTAATAGCAAAATGAAAGAGATAAGGAATGGAAGAAAGAAAGCAGAAATCACATCTACTCAGACACCTCGACAATGACTGCAAAAGGTGATGAGCACCATTATTGTAGCAAGAATGCTGCAACTCCTGGGTCTACCAACTTTACTTTATGAACCCAAGGTTCGTACACAAGTAGATGCAATGGGTCCACTCTTTGTCACTGCTAAGCTGGCGATAGACCACTAGGGTTTCTCAAACCAGCCTTATATTGATTTAGAAGAAGTTTGATTACCAATGGTGAAAGGGGAATTTTACCCTAATTGAGAGAATTGAAATATTATGTACTGCAATAATGAAAGACTGGAATAAATGATTTAAAGCACACCACTCATCTAGCTATCTGTTAAGAGATCTTTCTTCAGAATAATTCTAAGCTAGCACACGTGGAACCCTAACTATCCTAAGCATGCAATCTAATCTGATCAAACTCTTTATTGTGGTGCATATGAATGAACACAATAACCTTTTTGTTTTTGTTTTTTTGTGAAAACATGAATACTAATTCCTCTTGATTGTATGGAAGGTGGTTTAGGTGTGGAGAGAGATGGTTTTGAAGGGTTAGATGGCTTGAAAGGCAAGAAGGGGTCTTATCCTATCTTTCTGGATGCACTTTTCACAAACTGACCTCAAAACAGGCCACTACACGTTGTCCTATAGGATGTCTATGGGATGTCCTAATGGACCTACAGAATCCCCTGTATTCCTACAGGATCTGGCCTAAGCATAAGGAGTGATTTTAACAATGGTATTGGGCTTAGGGAACTTGAGCGATGGAAGGAATAAGGCAAGGGAGTGGCTAGGATTTCCTTAGAACTCAAACCAACGTTTTTAGGATGGTTGGATTTGCTCAAGAAAAATGGCAAGTTGTTCTTATGAAATGATGACTCGGTTTATGGACTTAGTGGCTTTTGGCAATCATGGATGGATGAGGTTAGGCTAGGGCTACTGACATGAGGTCTTCCTGCACTATTGAAACTCCTGCAATACACATCATTGGCACTTACCCATAAATCATGTCAAAACAAGTAAGATTTCCAACAACATAAGAAAACATAATTCCATTATTCATTTTCCTAGTTTATGCATGGAAATAATTGGAGCCTTTTGTGAAACACCATGAAATCTAAATACAAAGCTAGAGATATCAGAAATAACAACTGCAATCTATCCTTCAAAACTGAAAGATGCTGGCCTAATTAGCAGAAAACCCTAAATTTCATGAGAAATTAGAAATATGTCTTTTTGGCGATAAATGGGAGTTTTTCCTCAAACCATGGTCCCAAAAGAGAGGAGTGAGGAAAGATCCACCTGTTATCAGCCTTTTTGGTATTCCTTTATCTCTCTAAAGCTACTGCTAAAGCTATGCACAAATGGAAACAAACTAATCAAATTCACCAATACTTGCAATGAAATAATGCCAAAATCAATTCAACAAGTAATATATGAAATAACCTATGCATTCAAGTATAGTAAGAGGAACCTCTCCTACTAGGGTTGGGCCCTAACCCTAGAACTTCAGCCCTATGAGTCAACTCAGTGATGGATCAAGTAAATGTTCATTTTCATTAAAATACCAAAAAATACATCAGTGTTTTACCCCAATCCTTCAAATCGAAAATGCTTAGTTATCTGTCATAAAAAATCTGAATCCTAATCAGGCTCTAGGCCTCCTTATTTATAAAATTGAAGTCTCCAACAACTTCCTTAAATCTAGGTACGCTTGGCTCCCAAAATCAAGATGAACCAGTTCTTAACTATCACTGGCTTGACTGCCAATGATCTTCATGACTCAGCTTCTTGCAACTGCAAGCTATTGTGATTTTATTGAAGTATATTTGAATGAGTGAGGATTTAATGAGGAAGATCCATCTCCTATAATCTCTCCTTCTTGTCTCATTCGAGTTCCTACACCTTAATTAGCCAAAATTGCCATGATTTTCTCCCAAAAACCTGTAATAAATGCACATTAGACCACTAGACATAACATCTTACTTTTACTCATCTCATTAAGAAATATATAATTAAAACATGTAAGGAATTATGAGAAGATTTGATTTTAGTAATCTTGGATGTGTATTAAGGTCCATATAGTTAACCAATGATGAGACTCATCACACTCATGACTACGGCATCCAACAACACACCATCCACTTTCACATGGTGACACAAATGCAACCACGATGACCACCATGCATAGAAAACAAGTACATAGACCACAACATAAAGATAACAAATGTGACTGACATAAATGCATGATCAACAAACTACCCATCCATTCCAAGGGGTGAACCATGCTTTGGTACCAATCCCTAACACCCTCCTCCCACATTTACCCAAGTTAATTGGTCTGCTAAGTTAAACATGTGATGAGAGGATACTCTGATTTGATTCAAATCCCCATGTAGTATTAAGGAAGTCAAGCTAACAAAACACAACTAATCTAACCTTATACAAATGTTATAGAACCTTCAGGAGCCAACAAACCTTTTGAGGTGTCTAACCCCTGAGGTAACTTGACATTTTATGGACATGGAGCCTTATTTACTCCAATGACATTGGAATTCATGTGATTGGAACCCCCTAGTCCCTTCCACAAGGGCATGCCAGTGACTGGGGAATTTTTTAGGTAGTTTTGAGCCAATGACCACAAATTCTTTGCCACTTTTTTAGGGCTAGGTCTAAAACCATTGCCTAGAACTTCGTGAAACTTCATTGAAACAATGATACTAATTCGAATACTTCATCAATAAATTGATTGGAACCCTACTAGCCATCACAGGAATCTCGTCAAACATGTCAAAAATATCTAATCTATAGGTCATAATAAGAGATCTGAACATAGGGGTCTCATACTTATCCAAGAATCACTAAGAAGCATTTATATATGATCAAAATAGTGGCATTATCATCTATTAGAGCATATATTCATTATACATTCATTTATAAATAAAAGCATTGTGAGAATCATACATTAATTATGTCCTAAAACATGCCCATAACCAACATATAAACAACATAAATAACAAGGATAAAACAACCATAAAATACAGATATAAACCAGTAAATTTACACATGAAATACGAAGGAGAAGGAACTCTTATTAACGAATGTAAAATCCAACCAGGTATGGGAATTCCATGAACCACCCAACCAAAGATTGGCCGAACCAAATATTTCTTTCAGCCAATCACTCCTCTGCCATATTCCAAGTAGGAATATGGGACTCATAGCCAAAATAAAACAGGGCTTTCCAAGGCTACACCACCTCAACCTCATCAATAGAATCGGGCTTTAACTTAATTCCTATCATATGAGTAGGCACTTAAAAAGCATGGATGACACCAAATTTCTCCACCTACACCGTGAGGAATTTTCCTGTCCCCTAGTGTCTAAGTCATACCCTACATCCTGCCATACAATGGTTGAGGATCCCTAGGTCTAACCAAGATTCCATCCTCTAGGTTTTATAGTATATCCTACCATTCACTAACCTAGGATTCCTATGCCTCATCGAGGTGTTGTGGGGAAAAATGCCTATGCAGGACGATCCTATCCACCTAAGGTGTGACAGTGCCTTAGCAACAAACATAGACAACTATTCTAGTACTCTTCCTTTATGAATTAAGAATGAAGAGAGATAGATGGACTAACCGGTGTCTTCCGTTTGTCCCTCGATCCGGTCTCTCTTCTCTTTGTGAGTTCCCAGCTACTTGCCTTCTCGCTTGCCCAGCTTCAAGAGGTTTCTGTAAGATCACAAGAAGAGAACACTACACAAGACATGGATTCATATTCATAACTAGTTCAGGATTAGAAATGAACTAAACATACTAATGAAATCATACATCAAAAATACATCAGTATATAGGAGAAACCAAGATAGATTTATTGATGAATAACAAGGTTCAGGAAGAGATACAACCTAGAGGGCTCCAATCCAGCATCTCCTTCCCAACAAATGGAATTCCTATCTTCACCCCCTTCAAAGCATTAAGCACCCAATGATTCCAATCTCAAACCAACAGCAATTCTTTGCAATAACAAAATTCCAGCCTCTAGATCTCATGGAGGAGAGATTCATATATAGATGTTTGGAGAGAGGATGAGTCAGCTTGAGATCTGACTAGTGTCCTCTCCCTCTGTCAGTTCTTGATTCCACTTGGAGGTTCTTGCTTCCACTTGGAGATTTGGAACCTCTTACTCATCATAGTCGAATTCCCTGAGGCAAGTGTCATTTTGGAAGCTTCCTAGGTTTTGACACCTTGAGAAATGAACTTGCCACATGTCCACTCTCGCTCAGCGCAGGTAGCCAGTGTTGCCTTTGACATTCAGCGCAGGTAGCCAGTGTTGGCTTTGACATTTAGCGTAGACAGCTAATGGAGCCACTGAAATGATCCTGAATTGACCTGTTTTTGAGCAGTTTCTGGTGGAGAACTTCTGTGAATTGCTGTGGTTTGTTAGCCTTGTTCCTCTAGGGGTAGGAACAACATGTTTAGGGACTTTGGATCCCTTAGATTATGGACATTTCATGCTCAATGCTGTAAGGCACAAAAATGTCTATAACAGTTGCCCCCTAAAGTATGAGGCCGTTTATCGGGTGAAATGCTTTATCAGGGGGATCCGAAGTTCATCCAATGCTGGGAGGAGACCTGTAATAAGATACAATACAATACATTATTTTTCATACTGCTTTCATGATCTATCTGAGGCAGGCATTCCCATGCTCAGCTTTATAAATTCATTTTTCTGTACATAGAACAAACAATCGTCTGATGGTAGACTGATAATTTTGATGAAATTATCATCCTTTGAGTAGGATGATTATCTGCTGCAATGATGTACATGTCAATGTCTTTATCTTTCCTGAATATATATCGCATCCTGGATGGATGAAACTAGATCTGGGGTCTTCAAACTCGTTCGATCTTCACTCTAAGTACAAGTAGATGCATGTGAGAAATGTTCTGAAGTCGAACGTGGAAAGACATCGCTTGATTACCGGTCAATGAGGTAAACCGTTAACAAGCGCGAGAGGAATCACCGATAATGATAATGACCCTCAAGGTACTGCAGTACAATTCACGTGGTGTGAATAAAGGACTTGGCGTCGAACACCACGCAAAATCTTTCGGTCGAAGGTCATTGATGTATACCTGTCGCCGGAAGTGAGAAACTTGCCATTGAGGCATGCAAGCTTCAAAGTACTGAAGGGGTTGTTCCTAGATCAACTTCTTGGATAATGAGCTGATGTCGACAAGAAGCGATCCGTCAAAGGAGGGCCTTAATGAATCCCACATCAGTGACATGGAACGGAGCTAATGATTTTAATGGAGGTGAAAACGATCTGTGACATATGATTCAGGGTGGCGGTCATGAAAGGATGAAGGATAATGTATGGCAGTGGATGGGACACGGTTGACTTTTCTGAATGACTTCTCTTGAACATATGGCGACACTGATGCGATGGATCGGTAGCATTACCCCAAATATGGATGGTATGGCGAGACCATGGTGATGTGACCGGTGAATGAAACAACCCAACCCGATTGTGGTACGGAGGAAAAGTGTCATGTTCAAGAGCGACTTGCTACCATCAAAGTTTTCTTGAGTTTCTCCCAATTTTTCCCCAATCATTGCTGACCAGTACCTCTTTATTTTTGTCAAGCTTGAGGAGGATAACATATGCTTGTTCTATAACCTTCCCTTTGGGCAAGCCCATCGCTATGTTTTAACGAGCCTAGCGATAGTGAAACTCGTTCTCGTCTAAAGACAAGTTTGTCGCTATTAATGATTTTAACGAGTCTAACGACAAGGATAACTCGGTCCTTTTCATTTTTAGAGAGTCTGAAAAGGCACATAAAGTTAACTCCAAAGGTCCTTTTTCGTCATCTAATCCCTTAAGTCCGAAAAAGTATAAAACAATACAAAAGGGATGAGTTTTCGATAGTTTTAACGAGCCGAATAAAACAAGCGCTCGATCTTTTTGTGCAATAATCCCTCGGGTCCAAAAAGATTAAAATCTAGAGGAGGGATAGCACTTCCTGTCCCTTTAACGAGCTGGAAGGCCAAGGACTCGGCAATCTTTTCATATTTGACGAGTCAGATGAAAAGAGCTTAAAGAAGACTCGTCTTTTGAGGAACGAGTGATGAAACAGGTTAGCAGCTGAATCCAGGTACAGGTTGGAATTTTCCAATCACGGCAGTGTCACAAGGATGGCTAGTGAAATCACTCTTCGCAGCTGTTCCTCAAAATGGGTAAAAAAACATATGGAGGTGAACGATCGGCCAATGGAAAAGTGGAGGTGACAGTGCAAACACGACCAAGGCTTTAATGGCTGATGATATTACATTCACTGTGGTTATTTACCGGGATAGTTCATTTTTTAACGAGCTTAAATGCGGGTGGAAACATTTTCTCGATCTTATGTTTATTTTTTAACGAGCATGAACTATGCGCTAAAACTGCTCGGATCTTGCGTTTATTTTTTAACGAGCATGAACTGTGTGCTAAAACTGATCGATTACCCAGTCATATGATAAGAATGTCTCATTAAGATTCTATTTTTTATGGAGCTTCATCTTACAAAGCTATGCCCCGCATCCTTTCTTTATGCAAGTTAGGAAACGACTAACCCCAAAAACAGATAAATAACCGCTCTTTGCTTGCACTCAAAAAGGTTTGCATGCCCCCAGGTATAAAGTACGATTTCAAGGTTACCCCTCAATTTGCAGATAAAACATTTGTTTTACCGGGAGAGGCCTACCTCTTTCAGGCTACCTAAATATTGTTCTGTTATTCTTTCAACAAAACACTTCTTCGGCGATATCTACCGAAATAGACAAAGGTGAGTGACAACGAGCGCCAAACACATAACTTTGACAAGAGAATCTTATTCCAGAACAACCCCTCTTCCAACCACGGACGGGGTACGGACTAGTCATATTCTCCCACGGAAACCTACCCTATACCCAAAGTTTTCCTGCCGAAGCAGACCAGGACGCATGCCCCCTGGGTTCCAGTCATATCCTCCCGGATTACTCGTGCTCATCAGGAGGACGGACCGTGGGTTGAGACATTTCTTGCGTGAAGAGACCATTTAGGGATGGTACATGACTATTTGCGATGCGTGATCCGGGAAATGAAAGTTGGTCCACGAGCTTGACCACTCTTCCTTCATGCGGAAAACACATTACTCTAAAGAGTGAGGAGACGATGGCTCCCATGCAATATATATAGTCTCGTCCAAGGAGTAGGTTATAACCCAAGGGTCCTTGAACGACCATCACGTTCATTTGAACGGTCTTCCCTTTCAATGTTATGGGCACATTGGGGAGGATCCCTAAAGGTCGACTGGTTCCTTTATCAAAGCCTGATAGATTTCTCATTTCAGGCAAAAGCGCTGGCGAACCAAGCGCTTTCCAAGCAATAGAGGAAAGGATACTCACAGATGCCCCCTCATCAATGATAGTGCCAGCCATTACCATTCTGTATATTTGAACGATAATTTTGAATGGTATGCTTGCTGCCAACCGGGGTCTGCCTAGTTGGTTCCAGTCGAACGAGACAACTAGGTTGCTTGGTGGTGGGACCGAATAGACGGTCGGGTATGACTCTGACGAAGTTCCTTCCTGCGATAAAGGAATGGGTAAATTGCCCCCTTGTTCATCAGAGTCTGTGCTGATGAAGAGAATTTGGACGGTGTCGTCTTTATTCTCCTTTGTGATGGTATCATTCGAAGATAGAGCCTCTTAAGGCAAAACCTGGTCAACTGCCGCCTCAACCTTTTGACTTTCGTCAGGTATGGATTTAGATGGTTCATCTTCAATGATAGGTGCTTCGGCTGACCACCTGGGCGGGCCAGCCGGGTTCTCAACTAGCGAAGGACTTGGCAGGAGTTTTTGATATCCAGGAGGAAGTTGCGCTCGTAAAATCGGGCGATCTTCCAAAACTCTTTTAGCCTCGTCTAAGAAGGGACAACGGTGGATGGCGTGGTCGCCTTCACACAGTTTGCAGGGAAATCTAGCTTTCCCTCTTTGTCCTGGGACTTCACTTTCACTAGTTGACGGTGAGCTGTCAACATGACTATCAGAGGTTGACGCTACCAAATTGTGCAAACGGGGAGACCAGTCCCTTAGTATCCGAGGGATGCAGGGACAATCTCTGTGGAAGTGGTCTCCCTTGCATATGACACATGGCGATTTAGGCCTGGTCAGTGCTGTGTGTGGATTTTTGTCAGACGACACTTGTTTGCCCCCAGTCGCTTTTGGCTCCTTCTTATTCTTCTCTTTCTTCTTCTTTTCCTTCTTCTCCTTAGGACCCTGGTTTTTTGTTTTACCAGTTCCTTCAAGCGAAGAGGAAGGAGGAGAGGAAGAATTAGATGAAGTAGAAGGCTGGTGGGCAACTCTGGTCTGATCTAACTGCTGACTCGACTGTTTAGGAATAGTGGTGGTTTGAACGATATTGGTTGAAAAGAGCCAGACCAGTAGGCCAATTGTCAGTCCTGGAAGCGACAATGTGGCCATATGGGGCGCACCAACATCTCCCCAAGAGGAGAAGGGACTAGGATTTCCACCAAGGGGAATTCCTTGGTTGGTATGCTCCATTTTTCAACCTAAATATCAACGCAGGAATAAAGGGTGATTGTTCCGTTTAAAATAAATTTTAACGACGCTTTAGACACAACTTGCTTTTTCAATTTTAAAGAGTCGAGAAAAAGCTAAAGATGACTCTAGTCTCCTTCGATGTTTTAACGAGCCCGAAGTGACAAATGCTCGGATGGACTTTTTCTATTATAGAGTCTGAAAAAGGCCAAAAGGAACTGCTCTGGAGTTCTAGGCAGAGGGTGTGCCAAAATTTTCGCAAAACCGCAGAATACTTTTTAGGGTACGAGCGGTCGATCTTCCTGAATGCTGTGTTCAGTGCATTGCGATCAGTAGGGCGGCCGACACGGCTTCCTAAGGATAAAGGTTTTATGCCTATAGGGGTCTCCCAATATATATGTGACGGTACGTGGGAGCACAATCCGTACTGGCGCTATCGTCCCTCAGGAGGAATCACCCACCATCAACGAGATCGACAGTCACCAGGCTTTACGACGCCGGAACACGTCTCTAGCCTAGACCTCTATGTTGTGCGTTATGTTGCAAAGCGTTGTTAAGTTCATTCAATTTATTTTAGGTTGATCTTTTTAGAAGTTTGCCTTTCAAGGTTCACCACGAGATGTATGATACAATTCCTAAATGCAGTCTAAAGATGATAAGCAAGCTTTATATCTTTTCAACTTTGAAAATCCTAGCTACTAAGGGAAAAGAAAGACGCCATCTTTTCTCAAAGAGCAATCAGCACACTCTAATGCACTTTTCCTAGATCAAACATGCAAACTATCAAGATGCAAATGCACAATGCAGGTGTTTGTTTTCCGCTTTCTTAGTATTGATGCCTACAAAGAAAGCTTTTTGTACAACTTTGACTTTGCTTTTAAATGACCAATACAAACAAGTTTACTTTTTCAAAATCAGAGAGGGTAGAAGAGATTACAACACATAACGATTTTCGAAATGAATACCTGTTTCGACACTTAAAAGAGAAAAACTCAAACCAATAAGCAAGAGTAAACGTATAATCAACTGCAAACAACCAATGAACTCTCTTCTAAGATCACAATCAACAGATCTGAATCAAGGGCTACAGGATGACTATTTCACTCATGCAAAGGAAAACTGTAAATGACGTCACAAACACGTAAAAACACTCACAGTCTTTTTGTACAAAAGGAGGCGGAATCTAAGCAGAGAAAAGGAGTTATTAGACTGGTACCTATGCTGGTTACAGGCTGCAAAAATCAGAGATCAAAACAAGGCAAAACAGAGTAGAGAACCCCAGCTGCACATGGCCAAACTGGTTCAGCGCAACCTCAACACAGGGGTTTTGACATTCAGCGCAGGTAGCCTTCACGGGACCTGTGTTGAAATGCAGAATCCCTTCATAGGGTCTGCGGTGAAGGAGAAACTCTCGTTTCTCACTGGTTCTGGGTCACAGATTGCTATTTAATCTACTGTTTCAGGCCAAATAAAAGCAACAAGCAAGGTGAAATCAAAGGGATGCTTTGAGGGAGTACTAAGATCTATCACAAAGGATCATCAAATCATTTGTGAGTCCATTGTTCAGATCATAGACAAGTCCAGTGATTGGATCAACGCAGCAATTGTCTACTTTGCATCTGGGAATAGCAGATGCAGTTCGATTGTTGCTGTCGAGTCTATGAAACAAACAATGATAGAAACACAAATAAAATGACTAAGCAGATCTCCCCAGCGGAGTCGCCAATTTGTTGTGGGGAAAAATGCTATCCTATCCACCTAAGGTGTGACAGTGCCTTAGCAACAAACAGAGACAGCTATTCTAGTACTCTTCCTTTATGAATTAAGAATGAAGAGAGATAGATGGACTAACCGGTGTCTTCCGTTTGTCCCTCGATCCGGTCTCTCTTCTCTTTGTGAGTTCCTAGCTACTTGCCTTCTCGCTTGCCCAGCTTCAAGAGGTTTCTGCAAGATCACAAGAAGAGAACACTACACAAGACATGGATTCATATTCATAACTAGTTCAGGATTAGAAATGAACTAAACATACTAATGCAATCATACACCAAAAATACATCAGTATATAGGAGAAACCAAGATAGCTTTATTGATGAATAACAAGGTTCAGGAAGAGATACAACCCAGAGGGCTCCAATCCAGCATCTCCTTCCCAGCAAATGGAATTGCTATCTTCACCCCTTTCAAAGCATTAAGCACCCAATGATTCCAATCTCAAACCAACAGCAATTCTTTGCAATAACAAAATTCCAACCTCTAGATCTCATGGAGGAGAGATCCATATATAGATGTTTGGAGAGAGGATGAGTCAGCTTGAGATCTGACTAGTGTCCTCTCCCTCTATCAGTTCTTGATTCCACTTGGAGGTTCTTGCTTCCACTTGGAGATTTGGAACCTCTTACTCATCATGGTCGAATTCCCTGAGGCAAGTGTCATTTTGGAAGCTTCCTGGGTTTTGACACCTTGAGAAATGAACTTTCCACATGTCCACTCTCGCTCAGCGCAGGTAGCCAGTGTTGCCTTTGACATTCAGCGCAGGTAGCCAGTGTTGGCTTTGACATTCAGCGCAGACAGCTAATGGAGCCACTGAAATGATCCTGAATTGACTTGTTTTTGAGCAGTTTTTGGTGGAGAACTTCTGTGAATTGTTGTGGTTTGTTAGCCTTGTTCCTCTAGGGGTAGGAAGAACATGTTTAGGTACTTTGGATCCCTTAGATTATGGACATTTCATGCTCAATGCTGTAAGGCACAAAAATGTCTATAACACGAGGGCAGCCATCTCTAGGATTTACCATATATCCCACCATTCGTTGGTTGAGGATTCGTTGTACCACTGAGGTAACACAAGATTCACCTTTACCACAACCCATAGTTTAGTTTTGGGGTTACTAGGCAAAGGTTTTACTACAATCCATAGTCCAATTTAGGGATCACTACACCACATGTTCTTTCTTTTAAAGAGCACCTCACTCAGTTTCAAATCCATCCAAAAATATAGCTCAACTAAAACATGAGAACGCCATCACACCATGGCTATCTAGAAATGGCAAGGCAACGTTGAAAAACATTGTGGCACCTAGAAAAACCCATGTGAATGGTAGCAAGAGAACCAAGAACACACATGCATAACCATGCATGCCAAATCTAGCAATGAAATCACACATGTAAATCGATACCAACAAATAATGATGTTGTATCCGCTTGATCATGCCCTTCCATCTTTTATCTTCGCTTCCTCTTGTCTCCTTTTATTTTCTTGATCTAATGCTGAAGTGCTCCAAGAAAAGTGTAAGTGTCCAAGAGTGAGAGAGAGAGAGAGAGAGAGAGAGAGAGAGAGAGAGAGAGAGGGAGAGAACAAAGAGAGAGCTCAAAAACTGAATTGACAAAAGGTACCAATTGATCCTCAAAATATTTTTTATTAATGAGGGCTCTATTTTATTCAATTTTCAATTATTTTCCTTCAATTTCCTCCTCACATGCAACCTATGACCTTCCACCTTCCTTTTCTCGTGATTTCCATTATTTTCATATATAAAATGCCAATAAATTCCATTTTTCCTTTCCAAAGTCTTTTCCATTTCCTTTTCCAATTTCCTTAGACATAATAAACCAAATGAACAACCACACCAAGATGTTTTTCCCAACACTCAGCTTGGAATAAGTGTCCCATAACCATGGTTATTATTTTTCCTTTATTCACTTTTATTTACATGGAATTTTCATCAAGGATGTTACAATCTTGAAAATACTACATCATTTTGAAAGACTTAAATTCATGGGTACTATTTTTTATTAACCTCTCGGGGCTTCCAAACTGAGACAAAATGTGATCTTCAAAGAAATCTATGATGACTTTTTTATCAGCCTTCTCAGTTGGAATGGCTTCTACCCACTTAGTGAAGTATTCAATGACCATGAGAATCTCTTTGTGTTTCCCACTTGAGTTTGAATGTATCTCTCCAATGAAATCCAATCACCACTATTGGAAAGGAGCTTGAACTTTCATTGGTTTCAGCGGTAAATTTTGGACCTTCTATTTACCTACAAACATTTGGCATTTTGGAACATCCCTAATAACAACACTTGTATCTTTGAATAGGGAAGGCCAATAATATCTTGCTCTAAAAATTTTGTAGGTCATGACCTTCTATGCTTGATGCCCTCTACACACACCTCGAGAGAGAACTCTGAAATGATCTCTTGTACTGGTGCTCAGTGACGCAAGTAAGTAGGACATCGGAAGTATCTTTCCAATATAATCCTTTATCAAAAATACAGTATTTAAGTGTCTTAAGTTTTAGGGACTTGTACTTCCCTTTAGGTAGCTTTGGTAGACACTCCAAGTTTTATGAGAAGAATATGATATCACATTACCATGAATATTTTTGGAAATTTGAGAGGTCCTTTAGGAAGGATTCTTGTGGATACCCTCTTACTAGATTGAGAGGTTATTGGGGATTCTGTCTTCCAAGATGAAGATGTTCTTATAGAATATCTTCACCCAAAGAATGAGGTTATTGTGAATTTTTCTCTCTGGATATGTTATAGATATCTTCATTGGTGCACATTTCTAGTGAAATGTGATTAGACTTTGAGAGTAATTTATCCAATCCATAGCCCTTGATAAGCTTTGTGGGCTTGATTTTCATGTCGTATTCGTACAGCTTTGCTATCCATTTTCCCAATCTAGCATCACTATCAGGTTGTGTGAATATTTCCTTCATTTTTGCTAGTGGAACATATGCTACTACTTTGGAATGCACCACATATTCTCAAAATGCCTTAAATGATTTTACCATGGTGTATTCCAGCTTCTACAAAATAATGTATTTAAACTCTCTATCTCTCAAGGCACGATGGAAAAAAACTATGGATTTTTCATTTTGGAAACTAGGACAATACTAAGAGGGGGATGGGTGAATCAATATTGTAAGAATTTTACCAATTCAAAAAAAGAAAAATCACTTTGTACACGAACACCACGACACTACTAAGTACTTCAATAATTAATTGAAACAAGCATGAGAAGAGAAAATATCAGCAATCACAATGGAACACACAAAGAATAACAATTTTTTGAAAATGTTTGTTCTATTATTGACAAGGGAAGCTACAACTTGACGTTACAATTCTTTGGCTACAACTAGAAGGAATCTACAACTCCCTGATCTGTCAACTACAACTAAAAGGAGCTACAACCCCAACTATTTACTAGCACCCATTGGAAGGAGCACCAATCCTTGATTTTCAAGTTACAACTTGCTTGACACTCACTGATTCATATTTCATCGATTTTCATACTATAACCATGAATGGAAACTATGTCTTCAAAATAAAGAAATTTCCTCTTAATAATCAATACGTTCAACAATATTTTATTACTAAGAACACTAGTAGCTTCACCTCAACTCACTCATGAGAACTATCCAACGTGGTTTTTCAAGCTTGCATATAGGTATTTTGGCTTTATATTTTTGGGCTCATTTCTTTTTTTATGCAACTAGATCACAAATAGAGAGATCAATGAATTAAGAATTATCCTCTTAAAGGGGGAAATCTCCTTCACATTACATACATGAAAAATTCTTGGATTATTCAAATGAGAAAACCTCCTTTATCTATATAGAAGTCTAAGGGGTCGTAATATAATGAGAGCCTACAAAACAATAATAATGTAATTCTAGAACAATAACAATAGTGGGCTTCTATGGGGAACAATAATAACAATATGGGGACTACATGGGAACAACAATAACAATAAAGGGGCTACGCTAGTATTATAGGGAATTGACATGCCCCTCTCCTTCAAAAAAATATTGTGCTCAACGCTTGAGTAGTTTTCGATTCTTCTATATAAAATTCTGATCGTCCCATGTGAAATCTTCAGCGGGTAATTTCTTCCACTCGATGAGATACTCTGAAATTGATTGATTTCGTAGCTATAAATTTTTTGTTTCCATGACTAATTTAGGTTCTAATATGATTTTTCCTTCCTTGTCAAGTTCTGGAAATATTGCTTGAACTAGGATCTTGTCAACTATAACCTTATTTAAGCATGAAACATGGAAAACTCAGTGCACTTAGGAAGATACATGAAGCTCGCATTTGTATGCCATAGTACCAATCTTTTGCAACACCTTGTAACGACCATAGTACTTTGGTGATAATTTATTATCCTTCTTAGCTTGCTTGAGGGAATTTTTTTGTATGGTTGTAGCCATAAAAGAAACAGTTACCTACATCAAAACTTATCGTGCTACGATGTTGATGTTCCTATTGTTTCATTCAATTCTACACCAAAGTGAGGTTATCCTTTAAGAGTTAGAGAGCTTGTTCTTGATGATCTATGTGATCTTCCACTGCTTATCAAATACAAAGCAATGAAAACAGTCTTCCAAATTTTTTTTCACTATCTCAGTTTCACCATCAGATTGAGGATGATAATGTGAGCTATTAGCTACTTAAGTACCGAGAGAAGAAAAAAATTCTAGCGAAAATGGGATCTTTGGCACTTACAATAATCTTTGGGTTTCCATGTATATTTTGAATTGTTTCTATAAATGCAGTAGCAACTGTACTTGCTTTAAATGGATGAGATAGTGCACAAAAGTCTGTATACTTATTAAGTATATCACCTACCACCATGATTCCAATCTTTCCTTGGGGCTTGGGTAAAACTATGATAAAATCCATTGAAAACTCCTCACAACGTTGACTTGGAATGGATAAAGGTTGTAACAAACCTGAGGTCATAAGTGTCAACTTTATTTTGTTACATTTTGTTACAAAATTTTGAATATCAGATTTATTTCTATCCCAAAAAAAATCCTTCTTGACCATGTGGTAAGTTCTTAAAAATTCTGAGTACCCTCCTAAGGGAGAGGTGTGCAATTCCAAAAGGATATTTTGTTTGAGTTGGGAATTCTTACAAATATATAAGCGATCTTTGTACCATAATGAATCATTTTTCCATCTGAATGTATCATATGTTATGGGATATTTCTACAAATTTTGAATGAGTGTTCACACTTCTTAGTCATTCTTCCATTCATCATGTGCCTCAGTTATCCAATCTGGTTGGATAATATAAATGGCACAAAGAAATCCTTCCACATCCTCATCATTTCTTGAGAGTGCATCTACAAAAACATTTTTCTTTGATTTTTTGTAGATGATTTCAAGGTCATAACCCAACATTTTTGTGACCTATACTTCCTTCTCTCTTGGAGATAATATTTGTTCCAAAAAGTATTTAATACTATCATGATATGTTTTTACCTTGAGGCGTCTTCCCATTAGGTAATATCGCCATTGCTTTAGTGCATGTAGTATTTCCAACATTCCTTCTCATAAATAGGTTTGTGTAAATAGTTTCCTTTTATTGAATGACTTTCAAAAGAAATGGGTGTTCCATATTGCATTAAAACAACACCAATTCAATTTTCTGAGCCATCACATTTCACAATAAAAGTTTTTGTGAATTTTGGTGTCACTACAACCGTTGCTTAGTACATTTCCTCTTTACTCTGTTCAAAGGCCTTATTTTCTTCTCAAGTCCAAGAAAATACATCTTTCTTCTGTAATTTTGTTAGATGTGCTTCTATTCTCCCATAATTATTAACAAACTTGTGATAATATCCTATCAACCTGAGAAATCCTCGCAGATGCTTTATGGTTGTGGGGATTTTCCATTCCTTAATGGATTTAATTTTGTTAGGGTCCACCTTAACACCCTCATGAGATACATATGACCCAGATATTCCACCTCCTGTACTCCAAAGAAAATTTGGAGGCTTTTTCATATAATTATTTCTCCTCCAATAGTTTGAGCACCTTGTCAATATGTTGAACATGATCCTTCTAAGACTTGTTGTAGATTAGTATATCATCAAAAAATACTAACAAAATTTTTTTGAAGGGAGTGAAAATGGAATTCATCAAACCATGAAATGTAGAAGGTGCATTGGTAAGGCAAAAAGACATGACCAAAAATTCATAATGACCCTCATGAGTTCTAAATTTTGTTTTCAAAATTTCTACAATCTTCATTCTAATTTGATGATATCTTGAACGAAAGTCCAACTTGGTGAAGTAAATTTCTCCATGTAATTCATCCAATGATTCATCAATGACGTGAATGGGAAATTTATCTTTAATACTAAGCTTTTTGAGCTCCCTACAATTTGTACACATGCAACATGATCCATCCTTCTTGTGCATCAATACTAAAAAAACTTTGACTAGGTTGAATTATACCGGTCTCTAGCATTTATGCAACCATACATTCAATTTCATGCTTTTTGGAATAGGGATATCTATAAGGGTTGATGTTTGGAGGAAAACGTCTTGGAATCAAATGAATAGCATGATCATGATCATGAATAGGTGGGGGGCCTTTGGGAGTCTCAAATACCTTAGAATTATTTTCCAAGACTTTTTGGAGATCTTGAGAAATAGATGATTTTGATGTTAGAACCTCTAGTGAACATAATTGCACAATTACACCCCATTGTTATTTATTTGGAATATTTTTCATGACATTAGATCTAATTATATTTCTTGGTTTCCATGTGATATCCCTTAATTCAAATTCCTTTCCTTCCCAAAAAAATTTCACGAAGTGTTCTTGAAAATTAAAATCTATCACATCCAAAGATCGTAACCATTGGACTCCTAGTACAACATCAGCACCATGCATTGGAATATAGAGAAATGGAATATTAAATACATATCCCCCCATGGTTAACTTGATACTATGACACCTTCTAGAGAAATTTGTAGTTCCTCCATTTGCAACAATCACTTGACTCTCTGGTGCTGGGTATAGGAAAATATTCAATTCCTTAGCTATCTTAAAATGAATAAAATTATGGGTAGTACCCGAATCAATCAACACTATTACATTTATCTTGTTCATATGTCATTCTATCTTGAGATTTTAGGAGTGGTAATTCTTGCCAATGCATTACCAGATATGGTTAAAGTATTTTATTATTTCTATAGGGTTGATTCCTAGTGTATATCCTCTTCTTTTGTAGTTTCTTGTTCATTTTCTTCTTCGTCTTCACAATTTATGTAAAAGAATTTCTTCTCAGTAAACATATGACCTTTAGTGCAGTTTCTATCACAACTGTATCAAATCCATTTTGCTATTTTTTCTTCCAATTGTTGTGTCAAACTTGTAGGTTTTTGAAGGCTAGGAGTAGCAACACTTCCATATTTCTAATTTTGAGTGGTAGGCTTCCTTGTTGCCATAATTTTTCTTTCAATCTTTCTTTTGAAATTGAATGACTTCTCTGATGAATATGGTCCCTAAAGGGAAACCTCATGTTGGATGTTATCCTTTAAATTCCCTTATATTTAATTTTTGGAAGTCCTCAATGTGCTTCTGCATTGAACAGTTTTGTTTGAGATTTATCAATTTTCTAAAGAAGGCCTTTCTCTTTGTATCCTCATAATGTTATATCATTTCCCCCATAAAAATTGACAAAGTGGTAAGTGGTTTATGAGAAAAAAGCCATCGATACCATACAAACTAATTAGGTTATAAATATAATGTTTCAATGCATACCTTTTGTGTGTGTTACCTCTTATTAGTCCATGCATCAATAAAAAATTGGCTTGTCAGTTTCCCAAGAAAAACAAATATGACTACCATGTGTCAACCTCTCACTAGGTGTGATGAAATTATTGTCCTTCATCGTCTTAAGCCAATAATATGTTGGAAAGTGTCCTTCCATGAGAGAGGAGAGAGAAAAATTTGAGGCCTTGTTTTTCTGCAAATTTCCTTTATAATTTTTTAAATATTTCTTAGCTTTCTTCCTCTGTTTTTCTTCAATATCCTCTGGGTCGAATCTCTTTCTACTTGTTTCTTTGAAAAAACTCTTCGAAAATCTAAGTGGGCTTATACCACCAATGATTGCTTCCTAATACACTATGTCATGGCCATAGATGATTGTTTCCTATCTCTCTATCCAACATTTCCTAGCACCTGCCTCTTGGCACTTTCGCTATGTGCACACCAAAAACCTTCAAGATTTTACCATCGAGCTTCCTCTGTTGGCTCAAGCTATAGGTGGGATCCACCTATGCCCAATGGAGAAAATTCCCGTTGATGTGTTGTCACACTGAGTCAACAACGTCCTTTTTTATATCTTCACCATAATTTTTGCTAGGTTTGGTTGTTATGCCAACCTTGGCTATGCATGAAAAGAGTCTCTAAGAAGCTCTAACTCTATATACTAGTTTGACTTAGGAGCTACATAATTTTGACTCACTCTATCTCTCGAATTAGGAGGACCTTTTCATTATTTCATGTACCCCTCGAAATATTTTTTTGATCTCTATCCATTTAGGTGGGTTTTATCTATGTCATAGATAATATGCTATTTCAAAATTGGCTCCAAACTCTCCATACGATTATCATCCATGTTTCTCCTTGACTCTTCTACTTGTGCTTGGAACTCGATCTCCTGATTCCTTCAGTCACACACTTACCATGTGTTGACATCAATGAAAACATATTTCTAACATTCCCCCCCTTTGGCATTGATAGAAACACCAAGATAAAAGAAAAACATCATTAGCAAAACATATCAAATTTATTTCTCTCTTTTGAGTGCTACGCCCCCAAGATGCACTTCTCTTATCCTTAGTTGTTTTTGTTGTTGTGGAGCTGTTATTATTGTTGTTGTTGGATCATTGCCATCTCCCCTTCATGAAGTATCTATCCCTTTACTTCTTTTTTTGGATAGCCTTGTATCTCTCCCCCTTTGACATCAATGGAAAATACACCAACATGCTTGCCCTGTCGCCGTAGTCGTCCTATCAACAATATTTATCTGTCATGTTGATCTTGTGAACCTAGAAACTTGATATTGATATGTTGAAAATACAACAACTGCCTTTCTTTCTCGTGAAGGAAAATATAGTGGAGGGAGGCTAGAGGAACAACTCCAAATATTGTCCTCAAATATTCAAACTGGTCTCTAGGAAGTGGCTTGGTGATAATATCAACAACTTTCACATTTGTAGTGACATACTCCAAATTTAGAATATGATCAACAACTTTCTCTCTCAATAAATGATACTTGATTGGAATGTTCTTTTTCTTGGAGTGAAAAAATATATTCTTTGACATGCCTATTTCACTTGTGTTATCACAAATAATGGGAATAGCTTGATCATAGAATGCTTGTACATCCTACAATATCTGCTTCATTCACAATAGTTGAGTGAAATAAGAGGTTGTTGAAATTAACTTTGCTTCACATGTGGATAGGTAAATGGAAGCTTGCTTCTTGCTCAACCATGAAACTAGGTATTCTCCAAGAAGGAAAGCACCCCCACTTGGGCCCTTTCAATCACATATATCACCTTCCCAATAAATACCATTATAAATAATTAAGGAATTTTTTTACCTCTAGGGTACCACAGTCCATAATCCATTATTTCTCTCACATATCGAAGACTCTTGTTGGATATTAGTAGATGACTTTGTATAGGAGCTACTTGGAATCCTCCAACAATATTAATGACCTGCATGATGTCTGGTCTTGAATCAAATGTTGGAATTGATCTTACTGATGGGGGGGGTGAATCACTAGTATGAGGTTTTATTAACTTTTAATTTTTTTTGTCAATACAACCAATAATTAGTAACCCATCATCTAGAATAATAAATTGACATAAAATAAACATATGAAAACACCATGAAAAACATCAAACATGCACACAAAAGAAAATAAACTTTTTATGGAGGGAAACCCTCTCAAGTGAAAAGAACCACCCCTATTGTTACTGCTCAATATTCCATTAATGGATGAACAAAGTCTTACATAGAGTAGCTAAAACCCACTAGCCAGAAAACTCGACTCCTACAATGATGTGCTAGCATCCATCAATTGAGAAGTACTTACTCGCACAACTCTACTAATCAAAATATACTAGAAGCCTTCACAACCAACTAGCCTTGCCCAACAACCGTTGGACTATCCAACTACCATTCGATTGATATTTTCCTCCTCTAATCATTTTTTTCTTGTCTCTGCAAGCATGAAGTCTCTATGCCTTCAACTCCTCCATGTGAACCATGTTTCAAAAATTTTCAGACTCAGCTCACAAACTTGATCACCATGAGGAACGCAACAATCTATCTTTGATCTAGTCTGAAAAGAAATTTTTATATACACACAAGTCCATACGACTATAAGTGTACAATATCCTATGAAGAACACTGTAGCACACTCTCACACTCACACCAACAAAAAATAATCTACTCTCTCACGCAAGTATATATCAAATTAATCTCAATAATTCTCTAAGGGAACACCAAAGAAAAATACCATGGTTATCCCAATACCACAGACACTTATACCATGGTAATATCTGAGTCAATACCACAGGCTGATACCATGGTTATCCAATACTATAGACCCTTGTAGGATGGTAATCTCCAAGACAATACCAAATGAAAATACCATGGTAAAAAAATATCTATAATCTCAATACTAGTGCTAAAGTGGACCAAAAAAAAATTTATACCATACAACATAACATCTTCCATAGCATATAAAAGCTACCATAGTATCCATATATAAGCTATACAGAACCCAATACCCTCTACTCCTTGTACCAAACACCCGCAACCATCTATTACACATAAACACAGTCAAGCCATCTACAACACATAGCTAGGCTAACATCAATACCAACCAATAATCATTGCATCCAACAACTTCATCAATGCCAACAATATCCCCTGTTGTCATTAATGGAAAACGTAGCTAAATTATCCAACTGATGATGAATCTGAAGATGATATCCTCATGCACTCCCCCTTTGACATCAATGGCAAAGGGGTCACCTCAACAATCACTCTACTACAAACAACCCCCCACACCCCTAGACACTACATAGATATGATCACAATATAATTCTCTCTCTCCTCATAGCAACATGAAAACATGCAACGACAACAATAAATCCTTGTGTCCTGAAACAACAACAACATACTCAGCCAAAGTAGCAACATTATATCATAAGAATTAGTAACAACAACCACACTCTCTTAAAAGTCAAATTGTAGCAACAACAAAACAAATATGATCATAAACAAATATCTTGCCATCAACATGAGAGTAACACTCATCAATAAAATGTCTGCAACAAAATCATGATAACCATTAGCAAGAGCAGCAATGCTCAATGCAACAACAATATTTGCAGTACGAACTATAGGAAATTCTCTCTCAACCAAAAAAACAACATAATCATCATCAACAACATAATATGAGCTCTCTCTCTCGTAAGGTAGCAATAGAAAAAGTAATTAGAAGATCCATCCACATCACTTCTCAACCAAGTCAACAAGGACAATATTAAATGAGCAACATTCTCTTCATCAACATCATCATCAACATGACATATCCATTAGCAGGAACATAGTTTGAGCAACAACACATCATAAACCATATTAGCAACAACATCACTCTACATTATAGTCGTAAACATAATCATCCTCAAGCAATAACACAATATTCACTTGGTCAACAAGAACATGAAAGCAATGCTTTCCTTGAGCGTCATTATCATTGTTATCATGGTTATATCAAATAAAAAAATACACAAGATACATGCTCCCGTTGAGCAGCATCATGATCTTGAAAAGAACGCCTTCTTGCTGAAGACTTCTACCTCATGGACCAAAAGATTGACTCTTCGCTAAAGGACATGACCAAAAATTACAGGGCTTTATAAATATTTTACATGGGAAACAACTAACACCAATGACTCTCTGGATTGTTATGCACTAATGTGTGCTTACATGGCTGAAATAAATACGTAAATAAATATTTCATGGCTTCAAAAAATGGAATATATGAATATAATGAGACTTTATATCATGGAAATATTTAGGGTCTAATATTTGCAAGTGGGCTAATTTTCCATGTTTTTTCAAAAATAAAAGATTTCCCAATTTCCATTTTTTTTCTAAAATGATTCACCAAAATTTTACAGTAAACCATTGTTTTACCTTAAAATCGCCAAAATATTATATCGACTAATATAAAATCATTGGAAATCTAAATATTTTGACAAAAATATCACCAATTTTTTTACAATTTGCATATTATGGACTAGTAAGATTCGCCAAGGTTTCTAAACTTTAAGATAAAATTCCATCCTTAAAATTTTTCATTTTTTATATTTGTGACAAAAATCCCTCATCAACACACTTGAACTCTACTCATTACTTTACAACAAAATTGTGAAAGATATTGATCTTACGTGCTGAGGCACGTTAAACAGTGTAAACATGATTGTTTGCATAATGTCTAATTTGACCATCAAAATATAGGAGAGAGAAATCCAATAATTTTTTTTTTTTTTTTTTTAACATGACTCGTTGAAAATCTCAATACCCCAATCCTATTTAGGATATTCTCTAATAGTTCTGTCACTACTGAATTTCCCTGAACCATCGATGCCAAGAATACTCATGCGTGTCCATTTTTCCTTGTCAACAAATGTCCTATCCATTTTTCCTTGTCAATAACTAGCAAAAATTTTCACATTCACCATCTACTGCAATAATCTTCTAAGTCAAAATAACCATTCTGAATCATCCTAAGAAAGAGCCAAAATTTCATGGGCTAATATTAGCAAGTGGGCTAATTTTCTTTGCTTTTTCCAAAAAATTGATTCGTTAATTTCCATTATTGCTAAAAATTATTCACCCAAATTGTATAATATAATTTTTTTAACCTTAAAAATCACCAAAAAAATTATATAGAGACTATATAAAATTATTATAAATTTGAATACTTTTACAAAAGAATTACCAAACATTTTACAAATTGCATTTTATGTACTAGTGAGATTAGTCAAGGTTTTTAAAATTTAAAATAAATTTCTATCCTTAAAATTTTCCCACTAATAATTAGGCATGAGTTAGATGAAAATCATATCTTTCAGCTAGAAGTTTACACTTCATGTACTTTAGCATCAAATATGAACATATTCTCCTATCCTATTTCTTATGTTCTTTCCACAAATTCCCCATCCAAGGTCCCAAGGATAAGACAACCATTCATTAGAAATTTCATGCTAGTTGTTACCGATGCTGTCCAGCCATGCTAATGTGCTGAGATACATCACTTGTAGTCATTATCCATTTAGATACAGACACATTGTCATCTGGTAAAAATACCAATTTCAAGAGGTTCCCAATGTTTGGATGATTTCTAATCTTCCCAACAACTGCATGTATGAGTTTTATTATTATTATATACATTTTTTGTAATCTCATATCCTGGAGCTGCCTATCCTCCAATAGGCCATACTCGCAATACAAGTTTTTGGTTTTCTTCGCTTCGCTGGTCATATTATTTCTACAGTCACATTGATAGATAATTCTCAACTAAATAATATGGTTCCCGTAAATCAGAAGAACAGGATGACCATAAATGTAAATTGATCATATGAATACACGCAATAAAATATAAATCACTATTTTACAATCTAGTGTGAATTTGATCGCTTGACTCACTCTTTTCCCCATTGGTATAAAAAATGAGCATGGAAAATTTCTACCCTAATGTTATGCAACGCAATTTTTAAAATATAACATCAGGCCCTTTTCCTATGGATTCCTTGAAAAAATCGCTCGAAATACTCGACCAACATGCTGAATTTTGAATGGATAATGTCGAGTAAATCCACATTAGTTTTTCAACTCTCAATATGTTTAATGTCATAATTAGAGAACCAAAACTCATTGGAATCTCATTCAGATCACATTGCAGGCCACTAGTGGTAGTATTGTGAGATGGTGCAAAAATAGGAATGAGACCACAATGTGGCGGTTCAACTGATTGATCTATTAAAATATCATCGCGATGGGTTTTTGGAAGAAAATAAACAAGACTATGATTGCTCAAGAGAACAATACCTATGTTTGGAAATATATAAAGAACATTTATATTTCCCAACTCATGGTCAAATATTCCTCGAAGAGCCCCCATTATAAGAAGAATAAATCAGACTTCTCAAAATATAGCGTGCAGTCCCTTATGGAATATATGGATTTCTCAAGATCTGTTGTATCCTGATCATATGACTCATCCATTATTTTTTAACCCAAATCATCATAGAACTTTTTGACTTCTAGCAATATGGAATCTGAGTCTCTTTTATTACATTTGGTTTGTACCTTTGACCAACAAGAAGAGGATCTTCCTCGAGGAAGAAGCTCGGAATTTCATCATAGAGATGATTGTCCCCTCCGTCAGCACACAACCGTAACTACGCTCAATCCCAGAGAACTGTAGGGAAGCGAGGGAGGTTATAATTGAGGATAATTAGTGCATATGACCATCACCTACTACCACCACCGGGCATTTAGAGAAGGATGTCGACGTTGTTGTGCTCCATAACTTCCATTTTTTTTTACTTCTCTCAACAATCCCAATAGATGTTCCACATGATTTTCAACCCACATGCCTCAATAGCAAGAGCTCAAACCAATACCAAGGATATAACTGCTATTGAGACTGAACGCCTCAAGGCCTACTACATTTTCATAGAACTTCTGATGGTGTTTCCCTTCCACTCGCTCAATATAGTTATGGATTCAATCTAGCACCAATAACTTATTTACATGCTTCAAATGTTGACCAACACAAAATAGACCATAAACAATGCTAACATCATAATATGACTCAAATAACCAATGCATCCAAAAGAAAACCATGGATAATTATAATGGTTTAGCCTCCATGGTAATATTCTATGCATACCCATGTCATCAAACTGCCCATATAGACTAATTTGACCAAATCACACCATGGCGAGATCAACATTGAAAAAAATAAATTCCAATCAATATATGAATCGATAATACTTGTAATACTTCAAATTCCCACACTACTTTATTCCTTCATGACACTGAAGGCTTCCCCATATAACTTATCAAAAGTGTATAAGTGGAAAATTGGTCCCAAACAAATTAATAGATTTATTCTAGGACCGATTTCACCAAATCACGCATTCACAATCTTTGAGAATTAAAGAGCGCTACCATGAAATCTTTGATAAACATGGATCGAGACACACCCATGCTCCAGATTATTGACGGATGAGGCATCCGCACATCAAGTTTCCCAGATCATCCATTAATGACTAATCGCTCTCTTAGACTATATCATTTAAACATCAGCAATGAGATCAACAAAGATTGATTACATAAATCAACATGCATGCATTTTAAACATGCCTTCGCTTATGGAACATTTTCATTTGCATTATTCAACAACCACCCTCCTTTTAATCATCGATTTTTTTATTCGAGCAGGTATTTCCTAATTATGCGCACGGTAAAAATATTAGACTAGATGCCCAATTTTTATTGAGTTATGAAGATCTAAACATTGTTTTCTTGATTGGTGCAGGTGACTCCACATAGAAAAAGTTCGACCAGCGCATTCGCCCAATTTTTATTTTTATCTTTATAAAAAAATATGATCATAATTTTTTTCATCCAAAAAAGGAATTGTCAAATATGATGAGGCCATTTAACAAAACTTCCTTTGAGGGCTCCCCCTGAATTCGTGCATTCTTCCTTTCAAGCTCCCCCTGAGGCAGAGATGGACTCAAATTTATTTTTTTTCTCTTTCTTTCTTCAAACGCTCATGTACCCCTCCATGCTTCTATATTATTTTGATTCAATTTTCCTCCATTTCCTTCTTTGTTTATTTTGATTCAATTTTCCTCCATTTCCTTCTTTGTTGATTAGATTCTTTAATAGATTTACGTGAAAATAAATCTTTGGTTATATGGTCTAAATTATCACAAATAAAGAATCTAATATGTCCAAGATATGGCGAAAAGGGCTCAAAATAATTGTTGATTTGCTTTCTACTTCTTATGCCATAAACCCTACTGTCAACAAATTTATGCCCAAAATCATAACATGAAAAATAATAGCCATGAAAGAAATATTTGTACCTCAAAAATGATAGGGATGCTTGTGAATTCTCCTTATTTAGTTGCAGGCTTTCTTGTAATGATTTATCTTCTTGCTTTTCCAATTGGCTGAAATGTGACCAAACTTCTCCCAACAAAAACACCTTACATTTCTCATATTTTTCTTTGGCACATTCTTTGGTTCTTGATTTTGATGTATGTTTCCTTCATTTCTAATAGAGATTTTTTCTTTAGTCTCTTCAAGAGTAGAAACCTTGGATATTCTTTGTAACTCTTCTTACAAGTTGTTTGCAATTGTTGATCCATTCCTTTTGTTGATTATCAAATTCCTCTTTAGTCATTCCTTCCTTCTCCAACTACATTTTCAAATCATATATTTGGTTCTTGAAAGCATGCCCTCTCTCCTCAAGAATGTGGAGAAATTTCTTTAGATCTTTATTCTCCAAAGTGAGATTCTCAATTAGCCTTTCTTGAGATTTTCTTTCAACCTCAAGAGTCATTAATATTCTAAGCTCTTAGTCTTCTTATTACTACACTAGAAATACACCTTCCTCACCTATTGACAAATCAACTTCAAAATTCTAATTAAAATCTTATTCAATGATCCCAAAATCATTGTAACAACCCTAGTAAAAATTCCTTGTAAATAAAGTTGATAAAGGAAAAATAATAACCAAGTTTATGGGACACTTATTGCAAGTTGAATGTTGGGAAAAACATCCTAGTGTGGGTGTTAGTTTGCTTTATTATGGCTAAGGAAGTTGGCAAAGGAAATGGAAAAGGATTTGGAAAAGAAGAATGGAATTTTTGGCAATATTTTTATGAAAATAATTGAAATTAAGAGAAAAGGAAGGTGAAAGGTCACAAATTGCATGTGATGAGGAAAATGAAGGAAAATAATGGAAATTTTAGAAAATAGAGGCCTCCTTAATAAAAGAGCTTTTGAGGATTAGTTCACAACCTTTTGTGAGTTTGTTTTTGGAGCTCTCTCTCTATTCTCTCTCTCACACTCTTGGACACTTAGAGATTTATTGCAGCACTTCAGCGTTGGATAAAGAAAAGCAAGGAAGGCAACGGGAAGAAAGATCAAGCAAGGAAGAATAGGATCAAGTGGCTATAGTGGAATTACTTGTAGGTATCTTGCTGCATGTATGATTTCCATGCTATTCTTGGCATTCATGGTTATGCATGCTTGTTATTGGTTCTCTTGTTGTCATTGGAATGGGTTTTGAAGGTGAGAAAGTGTTTTCAGCCTTTCCTTTCCATTTCTGGATAACCATAGTGTGATGGGTTCTCCTTTACTTAGAAAATAACTTAGGTGGTCTCTGATAGAAGGAACGTAAGGCCTAGGAATCCCAGAACTCGAGAAGGTGGGATTGTGGTAAAGACATATTTTGTGTACCTTGGTAGGCCTACAAATCCTTGACCAGTGAATGGTGGATTATTTGGTAAATCTTGGAGGCATGTGCCCTCATTCAAGCCTAAGAATCCTCAACTGATGAATGTTGTGATATACAATAAAGCCTAGAGGGTGGAGTCTTGATTAAGCCTAGGAATCGAAAATCATTGAATGGCGAGATATACGATAAAGCCGAGAGACTATAGAATAGGAAAGTTCCTCACGGTGTAGGTGGAGAAATCCGGAGGCATCAATGGTTGTTTAGGTCCTAGTGATCCTATGGGAATTGTGGTAAAGCTCGAGGAAACTTGGATTGTTTTTTTTGTGAGTCCCACATTCATGCTTGCAATATGACACATGGGTGATCGACTAAAATAAATATTTGGTTCACTCAATCTATGGTTGGGTGGTTCGTGGATGCCCCAAACATGGTTGGCTTATGCATTCATCAATAAGAGCTACTTCTCCTTAGTATTTCATTTCTATATGTACTAGCTCATATGTGATTTTCATGGTTGTTATATTCTTATTGTTTCTGTTGATTATATGCTAGTAATGAGTATGTTTTATGACAGTCTTAAAGTATGGCTCTGATCATGTTTTTATTTACAAATGAATGTTCAATGAATATATGACCTAATATATTATAATGAAAATGTTGTGATAAGGCATCAATTATTATTTACAAATCTTAGATAAGTACGAGACCCCTATGATTAGATCTATTGTTATGACATGTAGAGTACATATTTGTAACATGTTTGACGAAATTCCTATCATGGATAGTAGGGGTCCAATGAATTCCTTGATGAAATGTTTGCATTAGCAACCTTGTTTGAGTTTTATTTATAATTTGTTTTGATGAAGTTCCTGGAAGTGGCGTAAGTCTTAGCCGTGAAAAATTGGCACAAAATCTAGGGTCACTGGCTTAGAACTGCCTAGAAAGGTCCCCAATCGTTGGCATGTATTTTTCTGGGAGTGACTTGAAGACCTGAATCATATGAATGGCTTGTCATGGGAGCAATTGAGGGTCCAAATCAGTAAAATGTCAAGTTGTGTCAAGGGTTGGTCACTCAGAAGGGTTGGTTGGATCTTGAAGATTTTGTAGCTTTTGTGGAAGGACACATTTGTTTAGTTGTGTTGGTTCCACTTCCTTAATTGTGCATCGTGAGTTGAATCATATGATAGTATCCTATCATCACATGTTTACCCTAGTGGACTGGTTAGCTTGGGTAATGTTGGAAGGGGGTCTTACAAAGTGGTATCAGAGCATGGTTCACCCATTAGAATGGATGGGTGGTGTGTGTTTAACATACATACATGTCGATTACATATGTGTTCCTTATGATTATTGTCTATATACTTGTTATGTATGCATGGTGATGGTCACAGTTGCAGCACGGTTGCAGTGGTGTCACCATGTGAAACTTCATGGTGTTGTTGTTTGATGTATTCATCATGAGTGTATGTTGGTCATGTATTAGTTGTGCAAGTCAATGTTTATATGTTATTATGCATACGTTGAAATGATGATTGTTGTAGTACATGAGGTCATGATATGTGCTTGGTATGGTCATGCATTGATAACTCAATAATGGTTGAAATGATATTTATGTATTGCTATATTATGATTATACATGTATTGTGCTAATTTAGTTGGCCTTGCAGATGAGATATCCTCCTGTGAAATATATTGAGGTATGATGATTATGTTCTATTTTAGTTTTAGCTGACATGGTATACTTGCAGGAAGAAGATAAAATATTACTAGCGAGATGGTAGATGACATCTCATGAGATTCTTCATATGGATAAGATGAGCAACGGGAATTATTCTGACTTAGTAGACACTTTGAGAACTTTGAAGGAAAAAATAAGAATTTGCAAGGAAGATAATGACAAGATCATCAAAGAATAGGAAAAACAAGAAGAAGTTAATGCAATAATCCTTCAAATCTTTTCATATTTGTAGAGACATTGACCACTTTGGATGAGCCATAGATAAGAGGATAGGACTAATGGGGCATATGGTGGTAGATCCCATGGTGGGCAGAGGTTGGATAGAGAGGACACGGTCATATATGGCAGGATCTTGGATACTTCGGATAGGAGGGGTGATGGACACATGTTCCTTTCTAGTTCTAGTTCTAGCATGCACTATGATCGTCATCATTATCATCCTTATAGGATGATTGATAGGGGATATTTTTCTAATGATCTCAAGAAAGAAAACCGACCTACTTTTGATTTGGATTTTAAGAAGTCAGAGGATGCAGAGGCATGGTTACTCAGTCTTTGGTAAAATTAATTACTTAATAAATAAATAAAACAACTAATCACCTATATTTTAATTATCAACCCGAGAAGCATCTTTTTAATTCAAGGAAATCGACAAATGCATAACAATACCAACATCTAACACTGGTTCTATATGATTAAGTTCTATACTATCAAGCTCATTCAATAAGAAATAAAATGTAAGACTTGAATAATAAAAGAAAAATTAAAAAGAAGAAAGTAAATGACAAGAAAAATAATTATTCTAATCAGACAACTTGAATCATTGCTAAATTAAACCACACATTGTTGAATTGGAAATTTAAGCTATTCCACTCAAGATAATTCAAATGCTAATCTAGAGCAACAAATCAAATGAAATTTAGAAGTTGCAGGAAATAACAAATCTGGAAAATGCAAAAACTTAATACATTACTTGATTAAAATTGAAATTTACTTTAAAGAACAACTATTGAAATTAAAAGAAACAAGCACACAACTAAACTACTGTAGATGTTTAAGGCAGAACCTCATCCAAGATAGTGGGCCTAACTACCCAAGACAGTTCCGCCTTGAGAAATAACCTAGATCATATTACAAATAATGGATGGAGAACTTAATGGATAAATTCCTTCATTAAAACATATGAGAGAAATAATTACAGCATATTGAAGCTCTTACCTTTCCCTCAAATTCAATAATTGTTCATCCTCTCATCTCTCATATGTTATCTCTTCTCCTACATCTTATCTAATAATTTTCCATCTCCTATCTCCTAATTATCCCCTCATTATTCCCTCAATTATCCTCTAATTCTCCTCCTATTATCCTCCTCTCTTCGATCTCTATTTTTATTTAAATACACAGAGAGCAAAAGGAACTTACAACAAAATTGATTACAAAATAATTTCCATTACAAATTTGGATTGTACAAAACCAATTGATCAATAAGATCATATCTAAAAGATTTTTCCATCAACATTTAGCAGGAACAAGTCGAATCTGGTATTGCAAAATTGGAAGAATTTGGAAAATGGACACAACAACAAATCTCATAAAATTGTCTTCGAAGAACCTTCTATTTCTCTTAGTACATGCCGAATTTTGGAAAAATTCTTGAAATAAAACTAATTCGGTCCGTTCTGGACAAAACAAATGTTTTAGATTTTCTAGATTCTCCTTCATTTGTCTGAAACGTCCAATGCAAAATTGTCTCTTCTTATTGCAATGAATTTCTAAGTTGAAATATTTAATTATGAGCTGGAGATCAAATTTGCAGTCTGGAAAATATCTTGGAGGCTAAAATTGTGAATCATGTTATAAAAAATCCATTAATAAACCACCACTAGTCAAATCTTGCATAATAATCATCAATTTATTAAAACTAAAAGGGAAAAATAGTATTTATACATAAGAGCATAAATAATTATAAAATGGAATTGTATGATAAATTATGATAAACGACATGATAAAGAATGGTAGAAATGGATGAAATAGACGTTAAAAAGTGATATTAACAATGACAAATTAGTGGCCCAAAATACCCCCAAACTCAATATGTTGCATGTCTTCATGCAACCTAAAGCGTCTTTATTAACCAAGCTATGATACAAAAATGTTCATCCCAACTCATGAAATTAATGGAACAAATGAGTTCTTCTTCAAATAATGAATATTTTATTTTAGCAATGTTGATGAAGGCGTAAGAATTTTCACATTGACTTTCAACTATATGTATACGAAGTTGTAGCAAAATATCATATAAGTAATGGCAAACTTCATTAACCATTTTCTCAAAAACTAAAAATGAGATCATTTTGATGCATGGATCATGAAATATAAGCAAAATGGTTGTAGGTGACAATGCATGATTTCTAAAATTTTACAAACCAATTTAACTTGAAATTTTCTGGGTTTGTGTATTTTAATGATACCTCTTTGCTGTCCAAAAATCACAAGAATTCATTTCATAGTTTTAAAAATATATGCAAATCAATTTCTGCATTGTATGAAAATGAAATTGTATGCCTTAAATGAGAAATAAAGTAGAAAACATCCATCAGATGTAGCAATTCCTCCCCCAAACTGGAGAATTAGCATGCCCTCGTGCAATACTAGAAAACAAATTGAGGTGGTTGCTACAATTGTGGTTGAAATCTATGGTTGGTGTAAAACAACATGGAATAAGAGAGGTTTTGAGAATGAATAAGGAGATAAATGTATGATGGCATGATCATAATAAATAAATGAATGAAAGTAGCACCCTCCCAAACTGAAATTTTCTATGTCTCCAAAAAATTAGAAGTGTAAAGATGTGGAATGAATGATGATAAATAATGTTGAATGGATTTTCATGAAATTCTCCTAAACTGTTAATACTTGAGAAACTTATGCTATTTTACCTCAATTTTTACCTCCAGAAAAATGTGGAATGACATGTATGGACTGGTATTTGTTGAAGCTAATGTAGGCTGAGATGATATTGAAAGTGATGCAAAAGGTTGAAGCCATGCAAGCACATCTTGTCTGAACAATTGTTCTATGTTCGCGAGGTGCTCGAGCCTCTTCTTGTTAGTTGTAATAGTGTGGGCTTGGTGCAAATAGAGTTGCCCTCCATACTTGTTGTTCTCCTGTAAACAATCACTATTCTACATGCAATTTTCTTGAATTCACAATTTTAGTTTTGAAACAACAACAAATAAGCCGCACGCAGAAATTTCAAACAGAAAAGAACTTTTGTATCAATGCAATGATAATATTTTGTCAATTCAGCAAGTTATGGTGGAGTTCGATAATTATTACCCATGCTATCCCATAATGCATACATTTCCCCCTCCAATTAGAAAACAACATCCATGACCATAAAGCATAGGAAAGAGGGAAAGAACGTTGGGGATTCATAAATCAGGCAATACAATCAAATAAAAGCAGCATAAAATACGACAAAGGCAATCAAAGCATTACATATCAAAAGATTTGGAATGCCCGTAAAAAGATTAAAAAAAAGATTAGATAATTATGTAAATAGATAATTATCTTAGCTGGAAAGGTGACGAATGCATGACCGACGATAAATGTTGATGACTGTTGGTATCGAGTGATTGGACAATAATGATATAATTCATATAAAGATATAGTTTACCATGCATGTTCGCTAATTGAATTAGAAATGTTGTTCAAATGGTAAATTCTCTTTGAGAAATTAATCCATAGGGGGTAATAGGATAAAGAGTATTTGGCAATGTAACATAGTACTTCAATACCACAAGAAGAGCCACTGTTGCCAACAGGCATTGATAGCCTCGAGAGGGTTGCCTTTTGACCCTAAAAATGAGCTCGAGTCCTCCATTTAGTATTTAGATGGTTTTCCGTTTTTTAATTGTTATGAAGAGACCACTATTTTGGCATGGTAACCAGATAATCATAGTGCGATTCACTAGGATATAACAATGTAATCAGACTGGCTCGGGATGAGACCCCCTATCCTTCTAATGATTTTAACTATCAAGAAGGTCATTACCTTGGTGTGGTCGCCATAATGGAATGTCACCTGTTACACTCTTATGATCATGGTAGGTTGGCTTGTGATGAGACCCCCTATCCTATTTAAGACAATGCTTGTTACTTTTTCATATGTTTATATTTTAATTCTTTTATTAGGAAGAGAGGGAGGCTCATTTACTCCTTAAGAGTCATGGATGGTGTAAGAAGTAAAGAAAATGCCGATGATATTTATGCTTTCCCCCCATATCATCATATCAAAGGGATTTATTCATTTGAAAGTCTAAAAGATAAACTAGCATGGTATTAGAATAATAAATCATTTTATGATGCATCCAAAGATAAGATATTCAATCAATCATTGTAAAGGTGCACCATGTCAGGTTCAGAATAAACATGACCATCAAAAGGTTTTATAAGTCATAATGGTATTAATATTACTGTTTTTCTTTATATTAGGCACAAATCCAACCAGATGATTTTTTATTCAAAACATAAAAGACAAATAAAAATGACAAAATGACTGGTGATGAAACAGTCAAGAGAAATCACAATTATTTCTACAACAACGAAGAAAGTGTTGTTCAATTGATTGAACAACAATTGTTCAATTGTTTGAACAACAAAAGTAAAAAACACAAAAGTGTTGTTCAATCGATTGAAGAGCAATTGTTCAATCATTTGAACAGTAAAAATAAAACACGCAAAAGTGTTGTTCAATCGATTGAAAAAAAATCGTTCAATCAATTGAAAAACAATCATTCTATTGATTAAAAAACAATCGTTTGAACAGCAAAAGTGTTATTCAATCGATTGAACAAAAATCATTCGATCATTTGAAAAACAAAAATAAAACACACAGAAAGTGTTGTTCAATCGATTGAACATCAATCGTTCAATCATTTGAACAACAAAAATAAAACATGCAAAAGTGTTGTTCAATCGATTGAACAACAATCATTCAATCGTTTGAACAACAAAAATAAAACACACAAAAGTGTTATTCAATCGATTGAACAACAATCGTTCAATTATTTGAACAACAAAAATAAAACACACAAAAGTGTAGCTGAATCGATTGAACAACAATCATTCAATCGTTTGAACAACAAAAATAAAACACGCAAAAATGTTGTTCAATCTTGAACAACAACACACATACAAAAATAAGTGTTGTTCGATTGCCAACAGAGCGAAAACTACAACTTTGAATGAAGAAACAACTAAAACACAAAAAATAAGAGAAATCAGAAAATAAATAACACTTTATTTAAAAATAGTAAATAAATAAATAAATAAAGTTACAACGACTATGATGCTACTTCCTAAAGGACTATCAATATGTTAATGGAAAAAAATGATCTCTTGGAAAAATGTTTTGGCAGTAGTAACATGAATCTTCAAGTGGAAATCAATTCTCTAGTTTTTTCTATTATGAATCTATTAGGTAATGAATTGGATGAAATTCCCTTGTTTCATTAATATTTCTTTCAAGAATTTCTCATTCATAAATTGACTTCTTTTATTCTCCTAGAACCTGTAAAAGACGAGTGTCTACCTGCAATAAAACATGAAATCATCGAAGAAGAGAGGTGATCAGGCTCTCATAATACAAGACATATGAAAAAAATAACTAGTTACTCTGTGAAACAAATCCACAAAAAGATAAACAAAGAAAAAAATTATTTATCACCTATGGGAGTGCAGTGGTCGACCATACTAAACAACATTGTTTTAATCATAACTCTTTTGTTTTTCATCTGATTTGAGTGATTCATAAGCAAATGAGAGCTAGGCTTTTAAAATTTCATGAGCTGATATGTCAAATTCACTTAGGACAACCTGCATAACATAGTCATTTTCTATTTCCCAGCTTAGACCAATAATGGATATTTTAAGCATACATTTTTCGTTTGATGACAGATTGAGCTGATTCAAATTGGAAATGGTTGTATATTCACTTATTTATCTTCAATAAAAATATGTTTTGAAGAAAAGAATAATTGATGGGTCAAATATGTTAATGAACAGCTAGAAAAACAAAGTTTTAAGAGTGTTTATTTATGATAGACAGTCAATATTTGGGTCATAACTTTCTCATACGATATCAAAATCGAGTGATTAAAATTTCCTTGTAATATAGATTCATAGAGGAATATACCATAGATTTTTTTAAAAAAATATAGTCGTTTAGGCCTTCAAAAACTTACTATCCCAACTTTGTTCCTGAGTTGTCCACTAGACACCCGGTCAATGTTTTGGTTATAACCTTTTCGTTTAAAATCCAAATGGAGTGATTCAAATTGGGTTGGGAAGTATACATAAAGGGCTACTTAGGATATAAACATGTTTCAAAAATATTCTCTTTTGGTTCCTTAAAACATGACTGTCCTGACTGTGTTTTAAGAACTTTCATCAAGCCCGCAAGCCAAAAAAAATGATATTCAGGCAATTTTTCCATATTGGTGATAAAAATAATTATTGTGTTTTCAGAACTTTTATTTTCATTATAATTCATCTACATACATAAATAAATTAAAACATTTATCACCGATGTTGATTTCCACAACGTGTTGCAACAAAAAAAACTCTTTTTACAAAATAAAAAAGTGCATTTATTTATGTCCTTATTTATTTTATTTTCTACACCAAACTACTCTGGTTTGAAAAATGAATATGCTTATGTATAAGACTACTTCCAGTGGAGCCATTTTTGAAACAATTCCTCAAGTATGTATATACCCAAATTTGAAAAATGCATGTTAATAAATAGTAGGGTATATGCAACCAAATTCCCTTGAAAAGACGGTGTCAAAAATTGTTGAAGTATGAAGTGATGCTGCAAACAAATGATGGAGTGAAACCAATCTTCAATATATCCTTTAATTTCCTCATTTCCCATAGCCTTCAGATCATGAAGTTCTTGATTTTTTAAAATGGCTTGTTGATGCAGGTTAGAAGAAACGTCATTTTCTTTCATAACTTCTACAATTTTTGGATTTGAAACATTCCCAATCTCAATATCAGTTTTCTGCAATGGTGCGTGTGAGATAGAATGGGTGGGAAGGGTTGGCAAATTTTGTAGTTCAACACTATAAGCATGTTCTACTAGTTTTTATGGTGAGGATGTGGAATGAGTTGACCAGAAAATTGTGTAGGGCATGGAGGATTTTGATGATGTAGTTCATTGGGTTGTATGGATGATTTTAATATGCAAGCAAGATGTTGTGGAATATTTGGTGAATAATATGGATGATGTGCTACAAGATGACAGTGAGTGGTCATGCAATCATAGTATGAACCATGCCAAACTTGTAGACATGATTGGTGGGGGTTATATTGAGATTGCAATGGCTGCCCTAACACATGATTATTCCATAATGGATTACGCAAGTAAGAAAATGGAGAGGAAGTTTTTTGAACCATACATGTAGGCCACAATTTCCATAGTTTTGACCTTGTTTCAGCTTCCACATCTCTTGGATATGCTACTTCCATCCTAGATAAGGAAGAGTGATTATCTATGGGATGCTTCTTTTGGAAATGTGGGAAAAACACTTCTTCAATTTCTTGATTTTTCTGAACCTGCAAAACATCCAATTGTGAATTTAGAGAGCTAATAAAATCAATTTTAAAATGTTCAAATAAATCATTTCTTTCAACTCCTATATCTCTTATTCTTGTAGTGGAATTGGAAAAGAAAGAATAAATTTCTCTATAGTTCTTACCAGCCTTAAAGATTCCTCTTGAATACCTTATCCATAATTCACAAACATCATCATATGATAACTGAGAAACATAACCTTTCCCCATCAAATTTAAGAGTTCTAAAAAATTCATCTTTGATTCCTTTAAGAATGAGTGTTTTTAAGATCTCTTCTTTCAAATGCTTATGCTCTGATTTTTGAAGGTTGTATCGAAATCACTCCACATAGTCCTCCAAGCTTTCATCTTCCCATTGTATCATATTGAAAACATCTTCTCTGGCCTTCAAATAGTCTTGATACTTCTTCAAGGATAGGTTCTTCATGTCCTCCCATGTTTGGACGCAGTCCCCACCAAGCCTCATGAACCCTTGGAGAGTTGTTCCTTTTAGAGTAAGAGGAAACACTTTCAACCTTTGATAATTAGTACAATAATCATATCCTCTACAAAGTACTTCAATCTCAAATAAGAATGTATCTAGATCTTCATTTACCAAACCATGAAAATCTGGTAAAGCAGATTGGAGAATGATGTGCATTTGTGTCACTACTAGATCTCTGATAGGAAATTCGAAAGTAGCAATGTGAGCCATTTCTTACCATAATAGAAGATGTTCTTCATTTGTTTCTTTGAGGCTCCTCCTTCAAATCTTCTTATCAATTAGTTAGTGAAATGGGTGGTGCATACATCACCATTTGAGTGGAATTATGAGATTTTTTCAAAATTCTACCTCTAAAATTCCCACTTCTATTAGTGGATGATATATGACCTAAGCCTGACTACTGAGGGTAGACCCATCACTGGTTCCCTGGGATACACACGAAGGTTCTTACCTTCCATCTTCAATATCTAGCTCTCACGAAGTCAGGTATGCATCTACAACCAGATATTAGTGTGGTAGTGAACTTTGCTGTCTCCCTGGAAACGACGCTGAAATGTTGGATAAAATTAATTTCTTAATAAATAAATAAAACAACTAATCACCTAGACATTAATTATCAACCCGAGGAACATCTTTTTATTTTAAGGCAATCGGAAAAATGTATGCATAACAATACCAACAGCTAGCACTTGTTTTATATGATTGAGTTCTATACTGTCAAGCTCATTCAACAAGAAATAAAATGTAAGATTTGAATAATAAAACTAAAATTAAAAATAAGAAAGTAAATGACAAGAAAAATAATTCTGCTAATCACACAACCTAAATCATTGCTAAGTTAAACCACACATTGTTGAATTGGAAATTTATGCTATCACACTCAACATAATTCAAATGCTATTCTAGAGCAGCGAATCAAATGAAATCTAGAACTTGCAGGGAATAACAAATTTGGAAAATGTAGAAACTTAACAGATTACTTGATTAAAATGGAAATTTACTTTAAATAACAAAGATTGAAATTCAAGGAAACAAGCACACAACTAAACTACTGTAGATGTTCATGGCAACACCTCGTCCAGTATAGTGAGCCAAACTGCCCAAGACTCAGTTCTACATTGAGAAATAACTCAGATGAGATTACAAATAATGGATGTAGAACTCAATGGATAACTTCCTTCATTAAAACATATGAGAGAAATAGTTACAGCATAATGAAGCTCTTAGCTTTGCCTCAAATTGAACAATTGTTCATCCTCTCATCTCTCATCTCTTATCTCTTCTCGTACATCCTATGTAATAATTTTACATCTCCTATCTCCTAATCATCCCCTCATTATTCCCTCAATTACCCTCTAATACTCCTCCTATTATCCTCCTCTCTTTGATCTCTATTTTCATTTAATAAACAAAGAGCAAAGGGAAGTTACAACAAAGCTGATTACAAAATAATTTGCATTACAAATTTGGATTGTACAAAACCAATTGATCAGCAAGATCATATCTGAAAGATCTTTCCATCTACATTCAACAGGAACAAGTCAAATATGGTATTTCAATTGGAAGAATTTGGAAAATGGACGCAACAACAAATATGAGAAAATCGTCTTCGAAGAACCTTTCGTTTATCCTAATATAGAACGAATTTTAGAAAATTTCCCATTGCAAAGCTAACTCGTTCCATTCTGGACAAAACCAATGTTTCAGTTTTTCTAGATTTTCCTTCATGTGTCCAAAATGTCCAATGCAAAAATGTCACTTCTTATTCTAGTGAATTTATGAGTTGGAATATTTGATTATGAGTCGGAGATCAAATTTGCAATTTGGAAAAGATCTCGGAGGCTAAAATCATGAGTGATGTTACAACAAATCCATTAATAAATCATGATTGGTAAAATCATGCATAATAATCATCAATTTAATAAAAATAAAAAATAAATTAGTATTTATCCATAATAGCATAAAAAATTATAAAATAGAATTATATGATAAATTATTATAAATGATGTGATAAATAATAGTAGAAATGGATGAAATAGACATTAAAAAGTGATATTAATAGTGACAAATTAGTGGCGAAACATACCCCCAAACTCAATATGTTGTATGTCCTCATTCAAGCCAAAGCCTTTGTATTAACAAAGCTATGATACAAAAATGTTCATCCCAACTCATGAAGTTAGTGGAACAAATGAGTTCTTCTTCAAATAATGAATATTTAATGTTAGCAATGTTGATGAAGGCATAATAATTTTCACATTGACTTTCAATTATATGTATATGAAGTTGCAGCGAAATATGATATAAGTAACGATGAACTTCATTAACCATTTTCTCAAAAACTACAAATTAGATCATTTTGATGTGCAGGTCATGAGATATAAGTAAAATGGTTGTAGGTGACAATGCATGATTTGTAAAATTTTACAAGCTAATTTAACTTGTAATTTACTGGGGTTGTGTATTTTAATGATACCTATTTGCTGTCCAAAAATCACAAGAATTCAGTTCATATTTTTAAAGATATACGCAAATGCACTGTATAAAAATGAAATTTTATGCCTTAAATGAGAAAGAAAGTAGAAAACATCCATCATGTGTAGCAATTCCTCCCCGAAATTAGAGAATTAACATGCCCTCATGTGATAATAGAAAACAAATTAAGGTGGTTGCTACAATTGTGGTTGAAATCTATGCTTGGTGTAAAGTAACATGAAATAAAAGAGGTTTTTAGAATGAATAAGGAAATCGACGGATGATGGCATGATCATAATAAATAAATGAATGAAAGTAACATCCCCCCAAACTAAAATTTTCTATGTCTCCGAAAAATGAGAAGTGTAAAGATGTGGAATGGATGATGATAAATAATCTCAATGGATCTTCATGAAATTCTCCTAAACTTTTAATAAATCAGGAACTTATGTTATTTTACCTCAATTTTTACCTCTGGAAAAATTTGGAATGACATGTATGGACTGGTATTTTTTGAAGCTAATGTAGGCGGAGCTGGTGCTAAAAGTGATGCAAAAAGTGGAATTCATGCAAGCACATCCTGTCTGAACAATTGTTTGTGTTGCGAGGTGCTCGAGCCTCTTCTGTTAGCTGCAATAGTGTGGGCTTGCTACAAATATAGTTTCCCCCCATACTTGTTGTTCTCCTATAAACAATTAGCTATTCTACATGCAATTTTCATGAATCCACAATTTTAGTTTTGGAACAGAAATAGATAAGCCGCATGCAAAAATTTCAATTAGAAAAAAACTTTTCTATAATCGCAATAATAATATTTTGTGAAATTAGCAAGTTATGGCGGAGTTTGGTACTTATTACGCATGCTATTTGATAATGCATACCTCCCCCCCTCCAATTAAAAAACAATGTCCATGCCCATAAAGCATAGGAAAAAGGGAAAGAATGTTGGTGATTAATAAATGGGGCAAGACAATCAAATAAAAGCGACGTAAAATATGACAAAGGAAATCAAATCATTACACATTAAAAGATTTGAAAAGCCCGTAAAGGGAATAAAACAAATATTAGATAATTATGTAAATAGATAATTACCCTAGGTGGAAAGGTGACGAACGCATAATCGACGATAAATGTTGATGACTGTTGATATCGAGTGATTGGACAATAATTATATAATGAATATAAAGATATAGTTTACCATGCATGTTGGGTAATTGAATTAGAAATGTTGTTCAAATGGTAGATTCTCCTTTAGAAATGAATCCATAGGGGGTAATAGGATAGAGAGTATCTGGAAAATGTAACATAGTACTTCAATACCATAAGTAGAGCCACTACCACCAGCAGGTGTTGATAGCCTCGAGAGGGTCTCCTTTTAACCCGAAAAATGAGCCAGAGTCCTCCATTTAGTATTTAGATGGTTTTCTATTTTTTTATTGCTATAAAGAGATCACTATGTTGGCATGGTAACCAAATAACCATAATGCCATTCACTAGGATATAAAAAAGTGATCAGGCTGGCCCATGATGAGACCCCCTGTCCTTCTAACAGTTTTAGCTATCAAGAAGGTCATTACCTTGGTGTGGTGGCCATAATGGAATGTCACCTGTTACACCCTTATGATCATGGTAGGCTGGCTCATGATGAAACCCCCTATCCTCTTTAAGACAACGCTTGTTAATTTTTCATATTTTTATATTTGAATGTTTTTATTGTAAAGAGAGCGAGGCTCATTTACTCCTTAAGAGTCAGGGATGGCATAAGAAGTTAAAAAAATGCCAATGAAAGCTATGATTTCCTCCCCCATATCATCACAACAAAAATAAAACACGCAAAATTCTTTTTCAATCAATTGAACAACAATTGTTCAATTGTTTGAACAACAAAAATAAAACACACAAAAGTGTTGTTCAATCGATTGAATAGCAATCGTTCAATCAATTGAACAATAATACACATACAAAAATAAGTGTTGTTCGATTTCCAATGGAGCGGAAACGACAAATTTGAAGGAAGCAACACCTAAAACACAAAAACATAAGAGAAATAAGAAAAGAAACAACACTTTATTTAAAAGCAATTAATTAATTAATTAATTAAGTTACAACAACTATGATGTTACTTCCTAAAGGAATATCAATCTGTTAATGGAAAAAAAATGATATTTTGGAAAAATGTTTTGGCACTAATGACATGAACCTTCAAATAGAAATCAATTTCTCCATTTCCTCTATTATGAATCTATTAGGTAACGAATTTGATGAAATGCCCTTGTTTCATTAACATTTCTTTCAAGAATCACTCGTTCATAAATTCACTTCTTTTATTCTCCTAAAACCTGCAAAAAACGAGTGTCTACCTGCAATAAAACATGAAATCGTGGAAGAAGAGAGGTGATTGGGGTCTCATAATCCAAGACATATGAACCAACAATGGTCGACCATATTAACCAAAAGTGTTTTAATCATAACTCCTTTGTTTTTCATCCGATTTGAGTGATTCTAAAGCCAAATGAGAGATACTTCAAAGGTATATGACCAATATAAATATGTTTTTAAAATTTCATGAGATGATTTGTGAAAATTACTTAGGAAAACCTACATAATAGAGTCATTTTCAATTTCCCAACTTAGACCAACAATGGATATTTTAAGCATACCTTTTTCTTTTGGTGATGAATTGAGCTAATTCAAATTGGAAATGAAAGTAGGTTCATTTATTTATCTCCAATAGAAACAAGTTTTGAAGACAAGAAGAATTGATGGGTCAAATACTTTAATGAAGAGCCAGAAAAACAAAGTTTTAAGAGTGTTGATTTATGATAGATAGTCAATATTTGTGTCATAACATTCTCATACGATATCAAAATCGAGTGATTAAAATTTCATTGTAAACTAGGTGCATAGAGGAATATAACATAGAAACATGTTTTAAAAATATTGTCATTTAGGCCTCCAAAACCTAACTATACCAACTATTTTCCTCAGGTGTCTATTAGACGCTCGATGAATGTTTTGGTTATAACGTTTTCATTTCGAATCCCATTAGAGTGATTCAAATTGGGTTGGGAAGTATACATAAAGGTATACCTAGGATAGAAACAAGTTTCCAAAATATTCCCTTTTGGTCCCTCAAAACATGACTGTCTCGACTATGTTTTAAGAACTTTCATCAAGCCCGTGAGCCAAAAAATATGATATTCAAGCAATTTTTCCATATTGGTGATTAAAATGAACATGAGTGTTTGAAGAAATTTTATTTTCATTATAATTCATCTATATACATAAATAAATGAAAACATTTATCATTGAGGTTGATTTCCACACCGTGTTGCAACAAAAACAACTATTTTTACATAATAAAAAAATTGCATTTTTTAATGTCCTTATTTATTTTATTTTCTACACCAACCTACTCTCCTTTGAAAAATGAATATCCTTATGTATAAAAGTACTTCCAATGGAGCCATTTTTGAAATAAGGCTTCAAGTATGTACATACCCAAATTTGAAAAATGCATGTTAATAAATAGTAGGGTATGAGCAGCCAACTTCCTTTCAAGTGATGCTGTAAAAAATTGTTGAAGTATGGAGTGATGCTGCAAAAAAATGATGAAGTGAAACCAATCTTCAATATGTCCTTTACTTTCCTCATTTCCCATAGCTATCATATCATGAAGTTCTTGATTTTTTAAAACGACTTGTTGATGGAGGCTAGAAGAAACGTCATTTTCTTTCATAACTTCTACGATTTTTGGATTTGAAACATTCCCAATCTCAATATAAGTTTTCTAAAATGGTGCATGTGAGATAGAATGGGTGGGAACGGTAGGACAATTTTGCAGTTCAACACTGTAAGCATGTTGTACTAGTTCATTATGGTGAGGATTTGGAATGAGTTGACCAGAAAATTGTTTAGGGCATGGAGGATTTTGATGAAGTAGTTGATTGGGTTGTATGGCTGATTTTAATATGCAAGCAAGATGTTGTGGAAGATTTGGTGTAGAATATGGATGATATGTTTGTGCTACAAGATGATGGTGAGTGGTCATGCAATCATAAGATGAACCATGCCAAACTTGTAGACAAGATTGGTGGTGGTTATATTGAGATTGACATGGCTACCCTAACACATGAGTATTCCATAATGGATTATGCAAGTAAGAATATGGACAGGAAGTTTTTTGAAACATACATGTAGGCCAAAATTTCCATGGTTTTGACCTTGTTACAACTTCCCCATCTCTTTGATATCCTACTTCCATCCTAGATAAGAAAGAGTAACTATCTATGGGATGATCCGTTTCGCAATGAGGGAAAAACACTTCTTCAATTTCTTGATTTTTCTGAACCTCCAAAACATCCAATTGTGAATTTTGAGAGCTAATAGAATCAATTTTAAAATGTTCAAATAAATCATTCATTTCAACTCCTATATCTCCTATTCTTGTAGTAGATTTGGAAAAAAAGAAGAAACTTCTCTATAATTCTTACCAGCCTTAAAGATTCCTCTTGAGTACCTTATGCATAATTCACAAACATCATCATGTCATAACTAAAAAGCATCACCTTTTCCCATAAGATTTAAGGGTTCTAAAAATTCATCTTTGATTCCTTTAAGAAGGAGTATTTTTAAGATCTCTTTTTTTAAATGCTTATGCTTTGACTTTTGAAGGTTGTATCGAAATCGCTCCTAATAGTGCTCCAAGTTTTCATCTTCCCCTTGTATCACACTAAAAATATCTTCTTTGGCCTTGCAATAGTCTTGATACTTCTTCAAGAATAGATTCTTAGTGTCCTCCCATGTTTGGATGAAGTTCCCACCAAGGTTCATGAACCCTCGGAGAGCTGCTCCTTTTAGAGTAGGGGAAACACTTTCAACCTTTGATCATTAGTAAAATAAGCATATCCTCTATAAACTAATTCAAAATCAAATAAGAATGTATCTAGATCTTCATTTGCCAAACCATGAAAATTTGGTACAGCAGATTGGAGAACGATGTGCATTTGTGTCACTCCTAGATCTCTGGTAGTGAATTCAAAAGTAACAATGTGAGCCATTTCATACCATAATAGAAGATGTTCTTCATGTGTTTCCTTGAGGCTCTTCCTTCAAATGTTCTTGTCAATTGGCTAGTGAAACGGGTGGTGCTTACATCACAAAATGAGTGGAATTATGAGATTTTTTCAAAATTCTACCTCTAAAATTCCTACTTCTACCAGTGCATGCCATATGACCTAATCACGAATACTGAGGGTAGACCCATCACTGGTTCCCTGAGATGCACATGTAGGTTCTTACCTTCTGACTTTAATATCTAGCTGTCATGAAGTTAGGTATATATCTACAACCAGATATTAGGGTGGTAGTGAAATTTCACTGTCTCCCCAGCAATGACACCAAAATGTTGGGTAAAATTAATTGCTTGATAAATCAACCAAAAAACTAATCACCTAGACATTAATTATCAACCTAAGGAGCACCTTTTTATTTCAGGGCAATCGGAAAAATATATGCATAACAATACGAACATATAACACTCATTCTATATGATTTAGTTCTATACTATCAAGCTCATTCAAGAAGAAATAAAATGTAAGATTTGAATAATAAAACTAAAATTAAAAAGAAGAAAGTAAATGACAAGAAAAATAATTATGCTAATCACACAACCTGAATCACTGCTAAATTAAACCATACATTATTCAATTGGAAATTTAAGCTATTGCACTCAACATATTTCAAATGCTAATCTAGAGAAACAAATCAAATGAAATCTAAAAGTTGCAGGAAATAATAAATCTGGAAAATGCAAGAACTTGATAAATTATTTGATTAAAATGGAAATTTACTTTAAATAACAACGATTGGAATTCAAAGAAACAAGCACACAACTAAAGTACTGGAGATGTTCAAGGCAGCATCTCATCCAATGTAGTGGGCCCAATTGCCCAAGACTCAGTTCTTCCTTGAGAAATAACTCAGATCAGATTAAAAAAAATAGATGTAGAACTCAATGTATAAATTCCTTCTTTAAAGCATATGAGAGAAATAATTACATCATAATGAAGCTGTTAGCTTTCCCTTAAATTCAACAATTGTTCATCCTCCCATCTCTCATCTCTTATCTCTTCCCCTACATCCTATCTAATAATTGTCCATCTCCTATCTCCTAAGTATACCCTCATTATTCCCTCAATTATCCTCTAATTCTCCTCCTATTCTCCTCCTCTCTTTGATAATTGTTTTCATATAAATACACAAAGAACAAAGGGAAGTTACAACAAAGTTGATACAAAATAATTTCCATTACAAATTTGGATTGTACAAAATCAATTGATCAGCAAGATCACATCTGAAAGATCCTTCCATCAACATTCAGTAGGAACAAGTCTAATCTGGTATTGCAATTGGAAGAATTTGGAAAACAGACGCAACAACAAAGCTCAGAAAATTGTCTTTGAAGAACCATCTGTTTCTTTTAATACAGATTGAATTTTGGAAAACTACACAAAGTAACACCAACTCAGTCTGTTCTAGACAAAACCCATGTTTTGGATTTTCTAGATTGTCCTTCATTTGTCCAAAACGTCCAATGCAAAACTGTCACTTCTTATTCCAACGAATCTCTGAGTTAGAATATTTAATTATGAGATAGAGATCAATTTTTTAATCTGGAAAAGATCTTGGAGGCTAAAATCATAAGTGATATTACAACAAATCCATTGATAAACCCTCATTGGTAAAATCATGAATAATAATCATCAATTTATAAAAAATAAAAGAGAAAAATAGTATTTATCCATAAGAGCATAAATAATTATAAAATGGAATTATATGATAAGTTATGATAAATGACGTGATAAATAATAGTAGAAATAGATGAAATAGACGTTAAAAAGTGATATTAATAATGAAAAATTAGTAGCCTAACACTCGAGATGATGAATTTCTTTGAGTTGCATGAGTACATAGAGAATATGAAGGAAAAAATAGCTAACTTCAGCCTCAAAGGGAGAGAAGACACCTCATGAGAAGATGTAAAATTCCTCAGAGACATTAGGATAAAAGAGTTGAGTTTCCATGAATTCAAGAGACTTTTCAGGAAGATACTTAACAGAAAGGTACTATGATAGTAAGGCTAAGTAGTATTATGAGATAAATATGGGATCGAGTATAGATGAGGAGTATAAGATCAAGTCTTCGAGTTGTTGACGAATGTATTGTATTTTAAGGATGAAAAAGCCAAGGTTTAGAGATTTATTAGTGGATTTCCATTAACATTTAGAAATCAGAGTGAGTATGATGAGCTTCAGTGTCTTGAGGAAGTTATTGGGAAACTGAAACACTATTATGAGAACTCAAAGCGTAATACAAAATCACAACAAGGTTGGAAAGGGAAATACAAACCTAAAGTTAAACGACAGCGGAAAAGAATAGGGTCATAGGATGCAAGTAAGAAAGAGAATGTTTCACTTTACAAGAAGTTCAACGCGGTTATATAGGGACATGTGTCACAACCTGTAGGGATGAAGAACAAATTTGATGGTACATGATGGTTACAGTGTTGAACATGTGGTGAGGAGCACCTTAAGAGGGATTATCCGCAAAATCAGGATGGTAGGCCTTAGATTTACAGTGCATAGGAATCGTAGACAATTTGGGATGTTGGGTGGAGAATTCCTCATATCTATGTAGCATTGGATAATAGGCAGGTAGATCACCATGCATATATTATATATATGAAATGTAATCTTTACAATCAAGTCGTTTCTCTTTTGATTGAACCCATATCTAATTATAGATATGTTAACACTAACTTGTGGCTAAGCATGGTCTGAAAAAGGAAGTGCATGCAAAATCTTGGTTAGTGCAGTTGGATATAGGTAAAAAGAAAACAATTCATCATTGGATAAGAGCTTATGCATTTGAGTTCAATGTATGCCTACATAAATTGATTTTAATCTATTTTCATTGGGATCATACAGTATGATTTTTGTAATGGACTGGTTGTACCTTCACTAGACTAAGGTGGATTGTTATAAAAATGTTATTGAGTGTTTGAATGACAATGGAGAACAACGAATATTGTAGAGCAAGAAGAAAGCAACATCAGTGATGATGGTTACAACTATGAAGGCAAAGAGTAGTCATAGGAAATGGTGTGTGTTATTTCCAATGCATATTTCTAGTAATAAAGGTAACGATGTTGAAGATGTGAAGGTATTGAGTAGGTATGCAATCTTGTAACAGTTTCAAGATATGTTTCAAACATATATTTCTGAGTTACTACCTCACAAAGAAGTATACGTTTCTATTGGTTCGGTACCAGGGATAAAACTTGCATCAAAGGAACCTTACATGTTGAGCACTCCATAGTCATTAGATTTGAAGTTGCAGTTGAAGGAAATGCTTGACAAGGGATACATTATGCCAAGTGTATCACCTTCAAGTGCACCGACATTGTTTGTGATGAAGAAGGATGCTACACTCAAGTTGTGCATCGATTACAGGAAGTTGAACAAGTTGATTGTAAGGAACATGTATCTATTGCTGGTGATTGATGACTTGTTTGATTAGTTGAAGAGAGAAATTATGTTCTCAAAAATTGATGTGAGATCCTGATATCATTAGGTACAGATTAAAGAAGAGGATTTTTACAAGATTCCTTTCCGAATGGGGTATGGGAATTATGAGGTTTTTGCAATTCCATTTGGTTTGGCTAATGTTGTAGCTACCTTTATGTGCTTGATGAATGGTGTGTTGCATCATTATCGGGACAAGTTTATTATTGTGTTCATGGATGCAATCTTGATATATCCTAAAAATGGTAAAGATCATGCCCATCACTTAACAGTAGTATTGATATTGTTGATAGAGCAACAATTGTATGATAAGCTTAGTAAATGAAGTTTCTTTCAAACAGAGGTACATTACTTGGGGCATGTGGTTTCCAAGGAAGCTATAGCAGTAGATCCAAAAAAGATAAGATCTATCATGGAGTGGGTAAGCTCCTTGAAATCTCGAATAGGTAAGATCATTTATGGGGCTAGCAGGTCATTATAGGAGGTTCATCAAGAACTTCTCTCAGATTGCATATATTAGTACATCACTACATAGGAAAGGCAAGAAATTTGAATAGGAATGTGCAAAAAAAATTGAGCAGTTAAATCAGTTGTTGATGATTTCTCAAGTGATAAATATTACATATCCAGATAAAGAGTTTTTGGTATGTACAAATCCTTGCAAGAGAGGACTTGGTGGAGTATTTATGAACGATGGCTAGATAGTGTGCTAGAAGTCATGGAAACTGAATGAGCATGAGAAAAATTATCTCATACATGAGACTGGGTTGGCAGTGATCATTCATGCATTAAAAATGTGGAGGCACTATCTCCTTGGTAGGAGGTTTGTATTGATTAACAATCGCAGTGGATTGAGATACATGTTTGAACAACTGAATCTAAATTCCAGGTAAGCTAGATTATTGAATATGATTTTTGAGTTCAAATTTGAGCTCAAGTACATCAGAGGTAAAGAGAATGCGGTTGTAAATTCTCTTAATAGGACAGCACAAGTGAACCATATAGCAACTATGAGCTAATACGGGCCAAACTTACATGACGGTAACTTATAGGTAGGAAAATAAGATGACAAGTATATGGATCTTAGGCACAAGTTACAATAGTGTATAGGTGATCACGATGTGGACTATCGACTCATGGAATATGGTTTGATCAGATTTAGGGAAAAGATATATGTGCCAAACAACAGTGAGATCAAGAATCTTATCTTGAGGGAATTTCATGCTAAGCCATATTCAAGTCATCCGAGGTATGAGAATACATTGACAATAGTGAAGAAGTTTTATTATTGGTCAAACATGAAGAAAGAAGTGGGAGAGTTTGTGGCTGGGTTCCTAGACTATCAGTAGGCAAAGACCAAGTGTAATCATCTTGGTGGTTTACTACAACCAATTTTGATTCCAGAATGGAGATGGGAAGTCATATCCATGGACTTCATTAGAGATTTCCTAAGGAGATTTAGACAACATCATTATATCATGATTATGGTATACATGTTAAAAAAGGTAGTGCACTTCATTCAAGTGAAGTATACTTATTCAGGTGACGATGTAGCACATGCCTTCATCAAAGTTGTAGTGAGGCTACATGGTGTCCAATGGGAAGTTGTGTCAAACAAGGATGCTAAGTTCACTTCTATATTCTAGAAAGAATTGTTTGCAAGTTTTGGTATAGAGTTGGCCTTCACTACAACTTATTATTTGCAGAAATATGGAAAGACAGAGAGGGTCAACAAGATATTGGAGGATATGTTGAAGATGTATATGATGAATCAATAGAGGGTATGGGAGGAGTACCTTTCACTGGTTGAGTTTTATTATGGTAATGGTTATCAAGATTCACTGAGGATGAGTTAGTTTGAGGAATTGTATGGGTGGAGTTGCAAGACTCCCATAAGTTGTAGTGACCTAGTGAACAAAGTATTGATAGGGCCAAACATGTTGGAAGATATCGAAGAAGAAATCCAGGTCATCAAGAAGAATCTATAGGCAGTACAGGACAAGCATAGAAGCTATGAAAATAAAAACATATTTTTTAAGAAGTTTTATGTTGGGGAACAAGTGTACTTGCACATTAATCCCAAGAAAATCTCCTTAAGGATTTGATCATGTGCCAAGTTGACACCTCGGTTTTGTGGAAATTTCAATATTCTTGGAAGGATTGGACCAATAGCCTATTGACTTGGACTGCCTCCCACGGTAAAATTCCATGACTTTTTCCATGTGTCATTGCTTAAGAAGTATGTTAAAGATGTTGATCATTTGATTTTCTGGTTTGTATTGCAGGTGGAGCCAGAAGGAGAATTCCAGCAAGAGCCTCAATGTATTTTGCAGATAAATATGCTCATGCTCTGAAACTAAACAATGGAGCAGGTTAAAGTGTTGTGGAAGCAATTTTTGCCCAATGAAGCTACATGGGAAATGGTTGATGAGATGAAGGCTATGTATCCTTCTTTATTTGTTAGTTGAGAGGATGCTTTGGCATATTCTTTTATTTGATGTTTTGGTATATGTATATATATATGTGTGTGTGTGTGTGTGTGTGTGTGTGTGTGTGTGTGTGTGTGTGGGTATAAATACCACCATGGTTTGTGTTATAAAGCTCCAATAAGCAAAATGGATGTCATGTCATTATGGTTGTCATGTTCTTATGTTTTTCATGTCGATTTTCTTCTCAGCGAGTTGATATTTGTAAATACTACATCAAGATAAGTTATAAAATTTCATGGGAAATATGTTTTTATTTTTAGCAGTGTTGCTAGCTGTAGGTGTCATTGAACACCGAGGATGATGTTCTCCCAAAGGGGAGGGTTCTGTAACAACATTGGTAAAAATTCCATGTAAATAAAGTTAATAGAGGAAAAATAATAACCAAGGTCATGGGAAACTTATTCCAGCCTAAATGTTGGGCAATACATCCTAGTGTGTGTGTTCATTTGGTTTATTATTGATAAGGAAATTTTCAAAGGCAATGGAAAATGCTTTGGAGAGGAAAAATGCCATTTTTGGCAATTTTTTTTTGAAAATAATGGAAATTAGGAGAAAAGGAAGGTGAAAGGTCATAAATTCCATGTGAGGAGGAAAATGAAGGATAATAATGGAAACGGAAGTAAATAAAGGCCTCATTAATAAAAAGGCTTCTAAGGACCAGTTCACAACCTTTTTTCAATTCAGTTTTGGAGCTCTCCCTTTATTCTCTCTCTCACACACACTTGGACACTTAGAGATTTCTTGTAGAACTTCAATGTTGGATCAAGCAAAGGAAAGAAGCAAAAGTGGAATAAAAAATCAAGAAAAGAAGAGTAGGATCAAGTTGGCACAATGGAATTTATTGCAGGTATCGAGTCACATGTATGATTTCCTAGTTATTTTTTACATGCATGGTTATGGATGTGTGTTCTTAGTTCTCTTGTTGCCATTGGCATGGTTTTTTCCAGGTGTGATAATGTTTTCAGCCTTACCTTTCCATTTCTGGATAGCCATGGTGTGATGGGTTCTCTTTTACTCAGTTAATATGGAATGTTTGATGGTTTCGAAACTAAGTGAGGTGGTCTCTGAAAGAAAGAGCACGAGGCCTAGTAATACCTACATTAGCGAAGGTGGGCTTATACTATAGATGGATTTTGTGTACCTCGGTAGGCCTAGGAATCTTGGAACAGTATATGGTGGGACATATGGAAAATCCTAAAAGTGTGTGCCCTCAAACAGGACTAGGAATCCTGGACTTATGAGTGGCATGATATATGGTAAATACTAGAGGATGGCATCTTCATTAGGACTAGGAATCCTCAACCGTTGAATGACAGTGTATATGGTAAATGTTGGGCCTTAGTTTTGGTCTTATTTTTGCTCAAATAAACTTACTTATCCATCTATTTTCCATCCATTTTCCATTCATTTATCCCATTTTGATGTATATTTGATATCCATTCAGGTATTTAATTTTAATTTTTCAATTTCTAAAGTTTTTATGAAAATTTGGTTTTTAGTGCAAAATTGGCAGATTCAGAAATTCCCGTAATAGCTCTATGGTTGATATGGTTGCAGGACACTTGGGCACAAATGGAATGCATGGATGGATAGCTTGGGAACTAGGACTAAGCCAGCAATGCTTATTTCGAATAGAACAAGCTTTATTAGGCCCATTTGGTGCTAGTCAACCATGACTAGTCATGCCGGAATCCCATAAAAATAGGGCAGTTTTGAGATTTCAGAGGAATGGTCATCTTTCTTGGGATGGGGATAATGAATTCGACTTGGATAGGTGGATGAGAGTAGATGGGTTTGTTTGAGTGAATATAGATCAGTTTTTTCATGAGACTTCTTATTTAAAGCCAAAACTTTGATGGCTTATGTATTGATTTTGTGATATACTTTTATGCTGTGACATCTTTGGATTGAGTAGTTAATTTGAAGACTTGTGTTATTATTATTTTGCTGTTCAATACTATGGATGTGTGACTGATTTAAGCTTCTGATATCACCTCTCAAAGTGTGCAAGGCAAGGGTGGAGGGCCCCCATTCCAAGCTAAGTAGACTTCCTTGTTAACTAGTTTCATTTCCTTGTAATCTGGTTAATTGTAGCACTAGTTTTTCAAAGCTTTATTTCAGTTTACTTTATGGTTCATGCATAGTGATTGATTTCGTTGGTTAATAGCTTATTCATCACTTTATTGAGTTGGAAAAACAGGTGTTCAAGTTGGGCATCCCTTCTACTAAAATGATGAATCAAAACTAGTTTCTTTTGTTTGCATGCAAGTAGTTTTATTTTCATCAAGATTTGGATATTGAGATGAATGAATTATGATGGAATATCTTATGTGTCTCTTAAGTTAAGAGCTTCTTTCATTAATAATTTATCCATCTTAAGCTTTTGGTTTCGATCTATGATTCATTAAGTGATAATTGAGGTGAAGGTGGACTTCTTGAGGTCAAGAACCCTTTCAATATTTCTCTCTTTTTAAGCTGATTGAATTAGAGTTATAAGATGTATTACTTTTAGCTTTTGAATAACTTATCTTTCAAGGTTTGGTTATATCTGATCTTCACATATAGTGAACTTTCCTCAAAGCATAAACAACCCGGATTGATAAGAAACAATTGTGTTAATCTAGGACCATAAATTAGCTCAACAGTAAATCCTAGAGGGTGGTATCTTCATTAGGACTAGGAATCCTCCACCATTGAATGAAAGTATATATGGTAAATCCTAGAGACTAGAAATAGGAAAATTCCTCAAGGTGTAGGTGGAGAGATCCGAAAGCATCCATTATTTTTTAGGTCCTACTGATTTGGTGGGGATTGCAAAAAATATTGAGCAAACATAGATTAGTTTTATTGTGAGTCCCACATATATGCTTGGAATATGGCACAGTGGTGATTAGCTAAAAGAAATATTTATTTCAGCTAATCTATGGTCGGGTGGTTCGTGGAAGTCCCGGACTTGGTTGGGTTATCCATTCATTAATAAGAGCTCCTTCTCCTTGTTATTTCATGTGTAAATGTGTTCTCTCATATGTGATTTTCATGGTTGTTATATCCTTGTTGTTTTCGTTGGTTATATGTTGGTTATGAGTATGTTTTATAACAACGTTTATCTATGGCTCTTATCATGTTTTTATTTGAAAATGAATGTACAATTTATATATGACATCATAGATTATAATGAAGCTATTGCGTTAAGGCATATAAATGCTTCTTTATGAATCTCAGATAAGTATGATAACGCTATGCTCATTTATATTGGTATGACCTATAAATTACATATTTGTGGCATGTTTGATGAAATTCCTATTATGGCTAGTAGAGGTCCAATGAAGTCCTAGATCAAATGTTTGCATTAGTAACCTTGTTTCAATTTTATTTATCATTTCTAAAGGTTTCATAAATTTTTGGGTAGTGGCCTAAGTCGTAGTCAAATATGGGCATAGTCAATAGAAAGATAAATTTCAAAACCACAAAAACATTAGTTACATTCCATTTTAAGTTATGTTTCTTTATGCCTAGATATAGAGATCCTCAAGGTAGATTTATCAAAAACCCCCCACAAGTAGAAATAGGATCATCACACACTCCAGTTACTGGTAATCCAATAATTGAGGAGTTGGTAGAAAAACAAAGAACTGGCCAAAGATTAACTTTAATTGAAAGGCAAACTTTGTTAGCTTGGGAAGCAAAACAAAAGCAATTCTCCACTTCCGGAAAACAAAAAGAAAAAGGAAAACAACCTGTCTTTCCATCCATTAATCCTCCTATCTTCCAACAACTTGAAATTCCACTTGAAATTGAAATAAATCAAACAATGGCAGAAGAGGGACATGGATCCGTTCATCTCACTCCTGAACAACAAAGGGCTGAATATGAAAGACAACAAAGAGAATGGAGAAGAAAGAGAGAGGAAGAGGCAAAACAAGAAAATGATAGGAAGCTAGAAAACGACCGGAAAAGACAAGAAGATGGAATTGATCAAGAAACTACTTTTGGTTTTCCAATAGTAGATACAAGTGCAATATTGGGAGAAGAAGTAAAAATGAAAAATATTCCACCTTCTGTATTGCCAAACTTTTATGGAATGTCTACAGAAGATCCTGATGCATTTATGTTTGAATTTGATATCCTATGTAGAACATACGGATATACTGATGACGTTCATGAACTTCGTCTTTTCCCTGCAACATTAAAAGCAGCAGCTTTAAAATGGTTTATGGGTTTAGGAGAACAAACAATAGCCTCTTGGGATGATATGCGAACTGTCTTCCTTAAGAAATATCAAGCTTATTGTGTATCCAGAGATTCAAAGGAAGATGTTTTTAGAATGACACAACAAGAAGATGAAAGTTTAGAAGAATATTTGGAAAGATTTGCATATAATCTTCAGAAATCTAAACAACATTCTCTAAATCAAGAAACTTTTCGCATAATCTTCCTCAAAGGTGTAAGGGATGAATACCTTGACATTTTGAATGTGATGGGTAAAGGAGATATTTCAAACCTTCCATTCGATGAAATTGTCGAGTTATGTCAGAAATATTCTAGAGGAAGATCAAAAACCGAAAGAAGGGAAGTGAGTTCCAAAGCAGCAAAGTCAGCTGCAGGAGGGATAACAAGAGCTGAAATAGGAAGTCTATTGGAAAATTTCAAAACAGACCTCTTGAGTACATTAGGGACACAAGTGGATGTGCTAAAGGAAAACAAGAAGAAAGAAGAACAAGAACAAGCTTTAGCAATCTTTTGTTCCAAATGTAAAAAGAAACATCCTTTGAGAGAATGTCCTTTGGATAGTATTCAGGTTTGTGGTCTTTGTACAGGCAATCATTCCACAGAGAATTGTGTAACATTGAAAGAGTTACAAATGAACTCAATGGAAGAAGTGCCAGGGACAGAAGGTTTCTATTATGTTGCACCACGAAGACCATGGCAACCTAGGATACCTCAACCAAATCAGCCACAGTTCCCTCAACAAAGTTATGCCTATCCACCTTATAATCCTTGGACCCCTCCAATGCCATGGCAAGCTTGGCCTCCACAACAATATTCACAACAACCTGCACAAGGTTGGAGAGGATATGGTTATGGCAACCAGCAGCCTCAACAGTATCAACAACAATACCAGCAAAATACCAACAACCATTTGCATATCCACAATATCCGCAATCCATACCCTTTCAACAACAACATTCTGTATATCTGCAATCCATCCCATTTCCACAGCAGAATCCACCATCGTTGTTGACCCAACCACAACAATTACAGCTACCTACAAATCAACCCAGACCAACTCAACTACCAGCCCAACCAATGGCCAATCCAAAAAATAAGGTGGACAAATTTGCATACAATGTGGAGGAAGCAGCATGTTTTCCTACATATTCGATCCTTCCTCTTAACGATGTCCATCTAAGGTCTGGAAAAGTGCTTAAAAAGGATTCTCCTCCAATTATAGAAGAACCAACTGAACAAGGAGAATCATCTGAAACATCACAAACTGAGATACAAAATCAGAAAGGAACAAATGTTACAACACAAACACCACCTTATCCTGAAAGGTTAGTGGAACAACAAAACAAAATAATCCTTCCTGAATTTGATATCTTAGATGAGTTAAAAAATGCTTATGTAAAAATTCCTTTGTTGAAGGCAATTAAAGAAATACCAATATATGCTAAAACAATAAAGGAATTGTGCAATCGGAAATCAGAGAAAAATAAAAAGGATCCTACAACAATCCAAGTCATTGGTAAATTAGCAAGCCTCATGTCTACACAAACCATAGTAGTGAAATATATTGATCCTGGCATCCCAATGGTTACCATATCAATAAATAATTTCTCAGTACCAAATACATTTATAGACATGGGAGAAGCTATAAACGTAAATTATGACAATGGAGACAATGAAAACTTTGCAATTAAACAACATTAGATCAACTTCTACAATCTTGGAACTAGCAGATAGATCTAAAGTTGTTCCTGAAGGAATATTAGAAGATATCATAGTCTCCTTGGATTCATGGGAGTATCCTGTTGACTTCCTGATCTTGCAACCAAAAACAAACTTGGGAGGACATCCTCTAATCTTAGGCAAACCATGGTTAGCTACTGCTGATGCCTTCATAGGATGCAGATCTGGAAGCATGATTATTTCACATGGAGATGAAAGGAAACATATCACTCTTTATTCACCTGCATAATCCACTTCTTTAGAATCAATACTTGAAACTCAAGAAAAACAGCAAACAAAATCAGTTTTAAGTATAAATCAAATCTTTGATTTTAGAAAAGAAGAAGGGAATGAGGACTCAATGGATCTTTTCATTTCAGAACCAAGTATTTTAGAGCAGCTTAGGAAAGCTCAATATGAAGCTGCAAGTAACCTTTTGAATCAATGTTTTTAGGAAACTTGTACTGTTCAAACTTTGTAGAATTCTTTTATAGACATCTTTCCTGTAAACACAGTCTCCAAGCCAACAATCAAAACGATTGAGGTTCATCCTGTAAAACATCTAAACATTGGAAATGAATTGCAACCAGAACAAGAGCAAGAAGTAATTGCACTATTATAGAAATATTCAAAAGCTTTTGCCTGGGATTATACTGATATGCAAGGAATTCATCCTAGCACATGTCTCCACCACATCTATACAGATGATCAAATTAAACCTGTAAGACAACCTCAAAGACGAATGAATCCTATGATGAAGGAAATAGTGAAAGAAGAACTGCAAAAATTGTTAGAAGTTGGATTCATTTATCCTATTTTAGATAGTCAATGGGTTTCTCCACTAGTTATTGTGCCAAAGAAAAATGGAAAGTGGAGGGTATGTGTGGACTACCGAGAATTAAACAAAGCTACACTCAAAGATCATTTTCCTCTACCTTTCATTGACCAAGTGTTAGACTCATTAGCTAGAAAGAAATTTTTCTCCTTCTTAGATGGGTTTAGCGGATACAACCAGATAAGAATAGCATAAGAAGACCAAGACAAGACAACATTTACTTGCCCATGGGGAACCTATGCATATAATGTTTTGCCATTTGGTCTATGCAATGCACCTGCAACTTTACAACGAGCAGTACTTGCAATATTTGCTGCTCTAATTCATAAATGTGTAGAGGTCTATATGGATGACTTCAAAGTTTACAAAAGCACATACAATGATTGTTTAAACAACCTTGAGAAAGTTTTGAAACGATGCATTGAAACAAATTTGTCATTAAGCAATGAGAAATGCTATATGATGTTGACAGAAGGAATAGTTCTGGGACACCACATTTCTGCTTCAGGAATAAAGGTGGATCCAGCAAAAATCCAAGTCTTAGTAAACTTAAGCCTCCTACAACACAGAAAGAGGTAAGAAGTTTCTTAGGCTATGCAGGCTATTATAGACGATTTATTGAAAACTTTAGTAAAATAGCCCAACCTCTATTCAAATTATTAGCAAAAGACATTGAATTTCACTGGACAAATGATTGTCAAAATGCATTTCAAATTCTGAAAGAGAAATTGTCAGTTGCCCCCATTCTTCGTGGACCAAACTGGTCTTTACCATTTCATATCTCAACTGATGCATCTGATACCGCGATAGGTGCCTCTCTTGGACAGAAAGAGAACTTGTTCACTTATGCAATATACTTCATAAGCAAAAATCTAACACCTGCAGAAATGAACTACACAGTCACAGAAAGAGAAATGTTAGCTGTTATACATGCAGTAAATAAATTTCGGCACTATATAACAGGATATCAAGTTTTCATTCATACTGATCATTCAGCAATCAAATACTTGATGAATAAACCCATCACCAATGGACGAATAACAAGATGGTTACTGTTACTACAAGAATTTAATATCACGATACAAGATCGGTCAGGAAAAGAAAATCAAGTGGCCGACTTTTTGTCCCGCATACACTCACCACCTGATCCAAATCCAGTTGTAGATAACTTTCCTGATGAACATCTGTTTGCCATCACAATCAAAACACCATGGTTTGCAGATATTGCAAACTATTTATCATCTAGAAGGTTTCCAGCTCAATTTACTAAAAAGAAAAAACACAAAATTGTTAGAGCAAGCTCTAGATATACATGGGTCAATGGTGATTTATTTTATACTGGTTCAGACCTAATAATTAGAAAATGTGTACGAGAAGATGAAATATTAGACATTTTAAGAGCATGTCATGATGAACCCTGTGGTGGCCATTTTGCAGATAAACGAAAAACATATAAAGTGCTGCAACTAGGCTATTACTGGCCATCCATCTTCAGAGACTCTAAGAAATATGTCAAGCAATGTGATAGCTGCCAGAGAATAGGACGACCAATAACATCAGATGAAATGCCACTGAAGCCACAGGTTCTCATAGAACCATTTGAGCAGTGGGCACTTGACTTTGTTGGACCTATCAATCCACCATCAAATGGGAAGAGGTACATCTTAGTATGTACAGACTATGTAACCAAATGGACAGAAGCAAAAGCAGTTAACAGAGCAACAGAAGATACAGTGGTCACCTTTCTTTTTGAATAAATATTTGTCAGATATGGACTCGTACCTAGACAAATTGTAACAGATCAAGGAACACAGTTTACATCAAAGTTGGTACGAGATCTAACGGAGAAATACAAGATCAAGCATAGGAAATCTACACCATATCATCCACAAGCAAATGGTCAAGTCGAATCAACAAATAAAGTCTTGGAAAATATTATGACAAAAACAATACAGATGAATAGAAAAGGTTGGTCTGAAAAATTAAAAGATGCACTCTGGGCCTATAGGATCACTTCGAAAATAACAACTGGTTTCAGTCGATACCAGTTAGTATATGGGAAGGAGGCTCTACTACCTATAGAGTTTTAGATACATACATACAGACTAGCAGCTGAACTAGGACTCGACTTGACAGAAGCACAACAGCAGTGGATCATGGAACTGAATCAGTTAGATGAGCATCGTCAGCAAGCTATGGAACATACTACATTAGTACAACAACAAAGAATGAAGTGGCACGACAGATATATCAAAACAAAGACATTTCACAAGGGAGACTGGGCATTGCTTTTCGACTCCAAATTTAAAGATTTCAAAGCAAAGTTCACAACACACTGGCTAGGCCCATATGAAATTGACGAAATCTTTGACAATGGAGCAGTAAGGATTAAGACCATCGAGCAGGATTCCACCTCTTTTATAGTGAATGGACATAGGCTCAAAGTTTACAATCGGCCTATCAGTAAAGAAGCATTTATGAAACAACTGATCGAAGACACAGAACTGGAACTCATGGCGCAGGATCCGCCATCTTCCAGTCTACTAGTTGAATAAATTTAAAAAAAAAAAAAAGAGAGAGAAAAAAACAAAAAAAAACAGAGAGAGAAAAAAATATATCAAAAAAAAAAAAAAAACAAAAAAAAAACAACATAAAAAATAAATAAATTGTTTGCAAGTGAAAACCAGGCAACTGGCACATTGCAAGCACCAATTCATAGGGGAAAACCACGGCAACTTGGACTCTATGAATTCTTCCTACTTCTTCTATTGTTCTCTTACTGCAGGCACACTCCACCAATCAATGACTTGAGGACAAGTCATATCTTCCACAAGGGGGGGAGACTTGCATTTGCTTTTTAAGTAGACAGCTCAAGTTGCAAACATCAAGCTCTTTAGCTGGAACGCTGGAATATAAACTTGTATTGTCAATAGAGGGACCTGATATAACAAATCATTGCCAAGGGACCTGAAAGACCTGCCAATGTCAACACAACATGTGCATATTTTGTAAGCAGAAAGAGGGACCTGAAACAATGAATCATTACAGAGGGACCTGATTATCAATTCAAGAATTAGAACATGAAGAACAAGGAGCAGCAATAAAGTCTACATTTGAATCCATCTACATCATCTGATCAAATTGATTTCATCCTACTTGTACAGCCATCATCCAGGGGAGTATATGTGGTCATTTTGTGCTTTAAAAATTCAAATTTTTCTTAGAAATTTTTAGTTTTTGTTAAGTTGAAATTAGTACCTGGGGATATTCATTATCATCTATATCCTATATTCCTATAACCCTTATACATTATAACCCTATCCCCTTTCATTTCCATACATATTCCCTCTTTTCATTAACCCTACTACCCCTAAGTATTTTTCTTTGCGAGCTTAAAAAGGCCAAACTGGGACAACTTTCAACCTGCACATACAAATTCATGCAACTCAGAGCATTAGTGATGGTAATAATTTTAAATATGACCCCAATGGTCATTTTAAAATTATAAAACTATGTTATACAAAGCAAATAAACCTATGCGCTATATGGAAATCAAAGGTTATTATATCATACCAACATATATACCATAGTTCGAAAAAGTGTGTGAATGCGCTAAAGTCATTTCTATTACCAAACGCGCATATGGTATATGGTAAAAGGTATATATATGTTGCACATAAATAAACGCGCAAAGGTTCATACATATGGTATAAGGTATGGAATATAACATAGTTACAAGCAAAGGTTCATGCATCAAAGTTTATGAAATATGGTGGACGGCTGTGAATAAATAAACATTAGAACATTGCGGTGGGAAATGGTATCCAAACTTGCGTACATATCATTACACAGCAAGTCGTGAATATATAGTAGTGCAAGCATACGGCGGTGGATATGATGATAAAACAATTGCAATGAATTAAACAGTAATCCCATACGACAACCGGCCAGCACACAGGTATGAACTTAACACGGTGGCATGGCAATTCGTTTATCCATTGGATGATATGCTGCACAGGGATCATGCGTACCAAGCCATGACTTGGCCATCCTCATGACACAGTCGGGCAACTAGTCAACAAGACGGCCATGTAAGCCACGAATTTTAAAAAACACCAATGGATATACATTGCAGTACAGCCTGAAACGGTCATGAACACTGACCGAGCTCTTGTGCAATTCAAACAATAATACTCTGTGTCATGTTAAACCATAATCCTCATCGCCGCATAAGCTCAGAGAAATGGCGTTTGAAGTTGCAGCCTAGTGAAAAGGAAAGTGAACTGAGTTGGGAGAATTTAAAGAGGCAAATCGTTCCGGGTTTGATGTTTTGAGATAACGGATTTTTAGGGATTCAATAAGGTAAGGCGTTAATTGTTTAAAGCTTGGCACAGTGAATCAAAGTTAGAAATTCTCAGTCATTAATGGTAACGATTGTTTTGCCTTGCCACCAGTCAAATTGAACAGTTAAACCAAGATTTGGAGCGCTGATATCCCTCCAGGTGCTCGGTGATCTAAGGTAAGCCGAAATTGTAGCCCCAACTCGTTGATTTGCTGCGTGAATGTTGGTATGAATCCTTAGTGGATCAGGTCTCACTTAAATGCGAATGTATTGCATGGTCAACACGTAGATTTTGGCATTGTATGTGGAGTTGTATGCCGTGTCGTGTCAATAATGAAATCCATGAACTAAGGAGGCACGACAGTTCAGTGTTATTGCATGTTGAATGGCGGTGAATGGCAATGTAAAGCGATGTAGAATGCGCACTGCATTTGTATTGTCACATAGTTAATTGATTGTGGTCGATTTAAACCGCAAAACAAACAGTCAAAACAACATCCATACCCTTGCTGCGCACTGTTGTTTTCATTTACACCAAAATAGGGGATTGATATGCTTTAAGGATTGAATGCATAATGTCATTTCTGATTGAAGGATTGCATGTCGAAGCCATTTAAAAATTCATTTGAATGCGCTATTATTTATTTTTGTTTTGAGGCCGAGAGTTTTTATGAGACAGCTGAGAGTAGTTTTTGTAAAATTTTGATGGGCCGAGGGTTGTGTTTTGCAAATTTTTATGGCCAGGAGTATTTGCAAATTGTTTTTATGAGGCCGCAAAGCATGATTTCAATTTCCAAGTGCTATAATGCATCGTGTTCATTTGTGTTTAGAGGCTGAGCGTATGTGAATAGCCCTCTATTTACCATGCTAAGGCTAAGTGCCTTCGTGCTCACAGTTCTGTTGTAACTGAGTGTAGTTTGGTATTTGATTTGGTAATTGAGGCCTTGTGCATAATTTTCGCACATTACACAGTCAAAATTTTTCAGTCAAAAGTTCTTTAAAAAATATATTGGGTTAGGTCGAGAGCATCTTGAATATTTGTTGATGAGGTCGAGAGCCAAATGTATGTGCACTACATAGTTTTCCCGGTTAAACATACACAGGAATCAATCATTTGAATTTTGGTAAACAAAATAAGGCCAGGAGCATGTATAAACATTGTTTGTATGTGTATTTTTGTTTTCAAAAACAGAGAGCAGCATATTGACAGGGTATACAGGCATTTGTTTGCATTGAATAGGGATTAAAACAGTGTTGTTGCTGAGGGCAGAGTCAAACAGAGGTGAATTGAGTTGATTGAAAAGAGGAAGGTAAGGTTCTTTGCCTTCAAAAATTTCATTTCGAAATCAAACAAATAATTATATCTTTCTTTCAAAATGAAATTAGTAACAGCAGAAGAATTCATTCATTGGTTTACAGAAGCAATGTCAGTCAGAGTAGAGCCAAAATTCCAGATAGAGAGTTGGGGGAAGGAAACTATAGAAAAAATTTACCAAGCAGGGATGATAAGTTTCCTACAAAAATTTGATGGCCACTCTAAACAAAATAACTAGGGATTTCATAAACAATTTCAATCAAGACCAGACACGGGTGGGAGATGTCATTATTCCTGTAACCCAGGAATATCTTTCCCAAGCTTTAGATCTGCCCATGATAGGTGAGAAGTATTACAAAGGCCTGTACTTCAAGGAGAAAGCCTGGACTTTCTTTCTTGAGAAGAACCGGAAAGGGACATTTGACAGAAAAAAAGGGATACCCAGGGAATGGTTTAATGAACCACGGGGTGAGTTGGTTTTGGTTATCCAAAAGTTTTTGACCTGTGATAGGGGGTATAGCGTGGCTCACTTGTATCATGTCAGACTTCTGCAGCATATAAAAGAGGAGGATAGGATTAACTTGCCTTATTTCCTATATAGGAGCCTTTTGAGAATGATTGAAATAGTCAAACATGAAAACAGGCCTAAAGCAGGACAGATATACCACCAAGGATTAATCAAAATCTTAGTTGAGTATCAGGTGAGATCACAGGGCATAGTGTGGCGAGAATTCATGTCTAAAAATCAATTCATTGAACAGGTTCATGAGGTACAGGATAAAACAGAGCAGGAAAACAGAGGATTGATGAACTCACCCTTATATCCTAGAAAAAGAGCCAAACAACAGAACAGCATGGCCATGCAAGAAAATGAAACATTTGTTATGTCTATTCCTAGGCGATTTAGGAATAAGAGTCCCATTGATTTAGAGAAGGAAGTAGAAACATATTCTGCAAGACAGCAAGAAGAAAATGATCTTGCACAAGAAGCATTTGAGAAGGATTCTTCATATGATGATGCAGCAGCAGCATCACTAATGAAAACAACACAAGATTTTGAGAGAGAACTTAATTTGGGAAGAATCAGGGATTTAACCGACCAATTGGAAATTAGAAAAATCTTAGAGAAGCAATTAAAAGAAGAAAACAAGGCAAATAAGAAAGATAATGCTAAATTGGTCAAGGAAAATGAGAAACTGAATGAAGAATTGGGGAGGCTGAAAAGGAAAAATGATCTACTTTCTAAGCAAGCATTTAAATGGCTAAAGGAAAAGAACATGTGGCAGGCAAAATATGAAAAACAAAAGGTCAAAGCAGCTTTGTTTAGGGAAAGACATGATACAGGTCTGGATTGTTTGACCAGGGCAGCACAACAGGAAGCATCTACAGGTACAACATCTACTACAGAAAGGCGAAGGTCAAAGAGGAGCAAGCAAGCATGGGGACATGCTTGATGATAAGCAAGGGAGAGATGTTGGGCCTTAGTTTTGGTCTTATTTTTGCTCAAAGAAACTTACTTATCCATCTATTTTCACTTCATTTATCCCATTTTGATGTATATTTGATATCCATTCAGGTATTTAATTTTAATTTTTCAATTTCTAAAGTTTTTATGAAAATTTGGTTTTTAGTGCAAAATTGGCAGATTCAGAAATTCCCGTAATAGCTCTATGGTTGATATGGTTGCAGGACACTTGGGCACGAATGGAATGCATGGATGGACAGCTTGGGAACTAGGACTAAGCCAACAATGCTTAGTTCGAACAGAACAAGCTTTATTAGGCCCATTTGGTGCTAGTCAACCATGACTAGTCATGCAGGAATCCCATAAAAATAGGGCAGTTTTGAGATTTCATAGGAATGGTCATTTTTCTTGGGATGGGGATAATGAATTCGACTTGGATAGGTGGATGAGAGTAGATGGGTTTTTTTGAGTGAATATAGATCAGTTTGTTCATGAGACTTCTTATTTAAAGCCAAAACTTTGATGGCTTATGTATTGATTTTGTGATATACTTTTATGCTGTGACATCTTTGGATTGAGGAGTTAATTTGAAGACTTGTGTTATTATTATTTTTCTTTTCAATACTATGGATGTGTGACTGATTTAAGCTTCTGATATCACCTCTCAAAGTGTGCAAGGCAAGGGTGGAGGGCCCCCATTCCAAGCTAAGTACACTTCCTTGTTAACTAGTTTCATTTCCTTGTAATCTGGTTAATTGTAGCACTAGTTTTTCAAAGCTTTATTTCAGTTTGCTTTATGGTTCATGCATAGTGATTGATTTCATTGGTTAATAGCTTATTCATCACTTTATTGAGTTTGAAAAACAGGTGTTCAAGTTGGACATCCCTTCTGCTAATATGATGAATCAAAACTAGTTTCTTTTGTTTGCATGCAAGTAGTTTTATTTTCATCAAGATTTGGATATTGAGATGAATGAATTATGATAGAATATCTTATGTGTCTCTTAAGTTAAGAGCTTCTTTCATTAATAATTTATGCATCTTAAGCTTTTGGTTTTGATCTCTGATTCATTAAGTGATAATTGAGGTGAAGGTGGACTTCTTGAGGTCAAGAACCCTTTCAATATTTCTCTCTTTTTAAGCTGATTGAATTAGAGTTATAAGATGTATTACTTTTAGCTTTTGAATAACTTATCTTTCAAGGTTTGGTTATATCTGATCTTCACATATAGTGAACTTGCCTCAAAGCATAAACAACCCGGATTGATAAGAAATAATTGTGTTAATTTAGGACCATAAATTAGCTCAACAGTAAATCCTAGAGGGTGGTATCTTCATTAGGACTAGGAATCCTCCACCATTGAATGAAAGTATATATGGTAAATCCTAGAGACTAGAAATAGGAAAATTCCTCAAGGTGTAGGTGGAGAGATCCGAAAGCATCCATTATTTTTTAGGTCGTACTGATTTGGTGGGGATTGCGAAAAATATTGAGCAAACATAGATTAGTTTTATTGTGAGTCCCACATATATGCTTGGAATATGGCACAGTGGTGATTAGCTAAAAGAAATATTTGTTTCAGCTAATCTATGGTCGGGTGGTTCGTGGAAGTCCCAGACTTGGTTGGGTTATCCATTCATTAATAAGAGCTCCTTCTCCTTGTTATTTCATGTGTAAATGTGTTCTCTCATATGTGATTTTCATGGTTGTTATATCCTTGTTGTTTTCGTTGGTTATATGTTGGTTATGAGTATGTTTTATAGCAACGTTTATCTATGGCTCTTATCATGTTTTTATTTGAAAATGAATGTACAATTTATATATGACATCATAGATTATAATGAAGCTATTGCGTTAAGGCATATAAATGCTTCTTTATGAATCTCAGATAAGTATGATAATGCTATGCTCATTTATATTGGTATGACCTATAAATTACATATTTGTGGCTTGTTTGATGAAATTCCTATTATGGCTAGTAGAGGTCCAATGAAGTCCTAGATCAAATGTTTGCATTAGTAACCTTGTTTCAATTTTATTTATCATTTCTAAAGGTTTCATAAATTTTTGGGTAGTGGCCTAAGTCGTGGCATTGAAACGGTGGTAAAGAATCTGTTGTCGCTTCCTTAGAACTGTCTGAAAAAAGTCCCCAATCACTGGAATTCCTTGTTGTGGAAGCGACTAAGCATCCATATCATCAAAATTTAAAGTTTTCTTAGGGGTTGGTCACCTGGGAGGATTGGTTGGCTTCTGAAGGCTCTGTAGCTTGTGTGGAAGGTCAAATATGTTTAGTTTTGTCAATTCCACTTCCTTAATTGTATATGGGGAGTTGAATCACATCATAGAAGCCTATGTTCACATGTTTACCCAAGAAGACATGTTATCTTGGGTAAATGTGGGAGGAGGGTGTCACAATCATCATCACTAGATTGGAAATAGAAAATAAAATTTTCATTACTGAAAATATTGCCTGCCATATATTTTACTAAGAGGAGGGGTTGTTATGATTTTGTAGAATTATTAGTTTGTTTACAACCCTTCTTCTTCTTTGATTTTTTTCTCTTGTTCTTGGAAATAATCCAACGATATGCTCTCAAGCAATCAAGCTTCACCGAGAGAAACCTAGCTCTGATTCCAATTGTTGAAATTGAGTTTACTACGGAGAGGGGAGGGGAGAACCAGTAGTAAGAGGGTTTATTAAATTTTAAAATATTTTTGTCAACACAACCAAGAATTATCATTATTTTTATAACTTTTATAAATTATTGTTGTTATTAATTATAAAAATAATTAACATATGAGTTAAATATATACATTTAGAAAAACTTGTAAAGATACTCTTAACCATGGAGATTCACCCATTTTACCATGAGAAATATTAATTTATATCCACTTTTTTCTCCAATACCATGGGCCCATAACATGACTTATCAATACCACATTCCCAATATTACAAGTGTTGATATGACGATTTTTTTAAATAATTAATTTGGACTAAATTAATTAAAATAGCATAACTAACCTTAAAATAATTCTTAACCATTGATTTATGAATGCTACTATGAATATTTGACATATTTTTTGTAAGTTAAATATCTACCATCCATGTATAATTAAATTAAAATTCTTGAAGTCCTATTATGAAATAGACGCACTTGTAGGCATAAATATATAAAAATTTGAAAAAAATTATAGTTCAAACATTTTGTTAGTCTCTACCAAGGCAAGACTCTAGAAATGGATATTCTTGTTGACCACTATTATTTTAGCATTGAACAATGAAACTTATAATGTTTATATTTGAAAATCAAATATTGATTTTTTAATATTATTGCAAAAAATAAAAAATAAAAATTAATTGGACCATAAGTTGAAGGTCTTATTGTAGCCTTCGAACAATGTGGATAACTCCCTCTGACTTTTTGCAATATTTATGCCATGAATTTTATATATTTGTGGATTGAATTTTCCTTGTTAATCCTCATAGGAAAGCCAACCAATATTAAAATATTTGAAAATAGATAATACCCACATAAATAACATATTTCCACCCGTTACTGCCCACCATATTTTAACCAAAGTATTCACATAAAAAATCAATAGGAACAAGGTGTATATAAATATACTTATCTAGAGTTACTACACACAATTATTTATGTTCTCTTTAGCACTATAAAAAGTAGGAGAAAAATGGAAATGCATATATGTAACATCAACAAACCAATTATTTTAATCTTAATAACTTACCCTTAGTAACTCATTCATATATGTGTGTGTGTGTGTGTCATTAACAACAATTTGTATAAAAAGCAATAGTTCTTACTCCTTAATACCCTTAACATAAGATAACTAAGGTTCAATCAAATTTGTGTCTATAGCTGGCACCCAATACTACATTGCAGTTTGTGTCTAAATCAACGGTTGCAATTCTAGGGTTTCAATCTTATGATGGAGAGGAAATCCAGGAAGTTTTTGTAACTACCCTGCTATCTGTTATGCAACCAGCCGTACTTTTCCTTCGACTGACGAGATTTTGGTTCTGAAAATATGGTAACAACTTACATAATTTTACCCCCACTCCTCACTTACCAGTTCTAGGATGGTGATGTAATATGTAAATCTCTACCTCCCTTGAACATCATATCGCTACTTTTGATTTTGTTAACCAACACTTATATCTTCATTGTACTACCCACCATATTTTAACCAAAGTATTGTTGGAAATAATACTTAGAGGGGGGCGGTGAATTAGTATTAGTTAAATCAAAAACTTTTACTTTTCATACTCAATTTTATATACACTACTTCATTGAAGGTAAATCGCGTGTACACACAATTATCTTTAAAGCAACCAACATATATCCAACAAAATTATGATTTAGATAGTTCATCATATGTTGATATTTAATTAGTGTAGCAGTACTTCATTAACCATAAAAATAGTAACCATGTGTATTAAGAACATAATAAACCATCATACATAACCAACACACATGAACACCAAGAATTAAGGTGGAAACCCAATGCGGGACAAAAACCACCTTCTGTTGTCTTCTTTTAATATAAGAGACACATGTTTACAATTTTGTACTGGTGCAAACTCATATCAGTATGCAGGCACCCACCTGCAGAAGGCTACAACCTTCTCTCATTCTCTAGCTTCTACTGGAAGGGAGCTACAACCCCCTAGCTCTTGTACTAGCCGATCTGTTTACTAGTATGTAGGCACCAACCTAGAGAGGGCTCCAACCTTAACTCATTTTCTAGCTACTACTGGAAGGGAGCTCCAACCCCATGGCTTTTGTACTAGCCGATCCATTTACTAGTACGTAGGCACCAACCTACAGAAGACTCCAACCTTCACTCGTTTTCCAACTGCTACTAGAAGGGAGCTCCAACCCCCTGCCTCTTGTACTAGTCGACATGTTTACCAGTACATAGGCACCAGCCTACAGAAGGCTTTGACCTTCTCTCTTCCTCCAGGGACCATGTTTCATAATTTTTCAAACTGGATACTCTTGGAACACAACAATACACATGAAGGCCTCATTTCCTCAAATTTCACATTGGACACATTAGTAACATTGAAGCTCAAAATAAATCACCACTATAATACAACTGGTGAGCACTAGTATTGCAGCAATAATGTTGCAACTCTTGGGTTTCCTACTTTACTCTTATCAACCCGGTAGTTCATAACAAACTTGGAAGTGTCGGTGCTGTATGCGCAAGTTCTAGTTCATACTGCAGGTTGTCATTTAGTCAGCCAGTGCAAGATCACTAGGAGCTCAAGCCAACTTCTATGGATTCTAGAAGAAGCTCTATATGTGACGAAAGGAGAGATAGATTACTCTATAGATGCTACTCTAATTGCAGAAAGGAGAAAGACTAAAATGTAAAGCAAACCTAGTAAACCCTACTTAACCAACTAATCCTGCTTTTACAGAAAGCACTATGAACCATGAAAGGAATGACATTACCTACTCAAGGAAGTAAAGAACATCTAACTAAGCTATTTTTGGAAGTAAATAAGCAAAAAAAAAGAGAAAAAATTGTATTTTTATGTGAATTTGACATGCATGTAATTTATTGTGTGTGAATGTGGCAGCAAACACGTGGTGTTGGAGGGTGCTTTTTGGAATGGAGAGGATGTAGGATGGTGTGGATGGGTCCTAGAAGGTCTCAAGTGGCCTTCTGGAGGCTTTTATCACACTCGGCATTCACAAGAAAGCCTACAAGAAAATCTTCAAGAGGACACAAGAAATCTACAAGAGGAAAGCAGGGAACTACAAGAGGCCTACAGGAGGAGGCCGTGAGCAGTTTTCACTATTTCGAGGGTGCGAGAGAGGGTGGAAAATGTGGATGAAGGTTGGAATGAAATGTTAGGGCACCTATGGTCTACCAAGATTCACCAGGAGAGAGAAAAATGATTGGGTTTGCTCAAGGAGAGAGGAAGAAGTTCTATGGAAAATGCAGGAAACTAAGGCAAAATTAAGGTGAGACTTGGGTGACCTGTAGGGCATGGATTAGGTGGAGGATGGGATGGCTGATAATATGGCCTACTGCAAGAAGAAATCTGCTGCAAAGGAACTGATAGTCAACTAATAAGATCAAGCAAGTAATGAAATAAGTGCATCCAGAAAAACAAGGTTTTGCATCAAAGTAGTCCAAACTATGATCTATGAAAGGAAATGCTGAGAAGTGTTGCAAGAAAGGAAAGCACAAAAGAATACTACTACAAATAAAGAAGTGAGCTTGATGAAGAAGATCTGAAGCAAAACAAAACTAGACTATTAACCTACTAAAAAGCTACAAACACTAGAAGTCCTATGAATGAGGAAAATCTGTGTTTTTGGGGCAGCAAGAGGATCTTTGCCTCAAATCATGGTCCCAAAGGAAGGAAGAGAGGCCAAGGCATTGTTTCTAGCCTTTTGAATCTTCTTTTTATCACTACTTAACCTGCTATAAAGAGCACAAATGGAAGCAAACTACTAAATCATCAAAATCAACCTGTTCTTAACCGTAAAATAAATACATCTAACAACAACCTAATCTACAAACTGAAATAAACATACAAAGACAAGTAAAGTGGAGCTTGGCTACTTGGATTGGGCCCTAACCCAAGAGCTTTAACCCTCTGAGGTAACTCAATGCTAGCTCAAAAAGGATTCCATCTTTATTATTGAAACAATAACAATATTACATGAAACTCTCTCAAACATAATGAGCTCGAAGTTGGAGCAGAGTTTACATATGAAAAATTCAACAAAAATCCAACCCTAGTGAGGCCCTAGGCCTCTCTACTTATACAAATGAAGCTACCAGTAGCGTCCTTAAAATCAGGGAGGCTTGGTTCCCAAAACTTGAGATAATCATCAGTCATCCTCCACTTGTTCAGCTGCCTTCAAGTGCATGATTTGGCCGCTTGTACTCCAAGCTGAATGAAGGGGAATTCGAAGTGAGGAGTAATAAATCAGGGGGATTCCATCCTATAAGTCCTATCCTTTGTCCACTTAGAGTTATTTATGTCCTTTGTCCACTGGGTCCTTGAATTTGACTTCAAAATTCATCAATAATCTACATTAAACACATGTTAGAGCACATGGCATCATAACTAACTCAACTCACTCCATAAGCGTAAATATAATCAGAAAATCATACAATAAGCTAAGATAATGGTTGATTTGACTAGGTTAGGAGGTAAAATGAGCCCATATAATTACCCATTTATGAGGCTCATTAACAACCATCAAATACATCTGCATCAACCAATCACTAAAACCCAATCATCAATCTATGGTATAACTAAAACAATCAATCACTAAAAACCCTTCATCACTGAAGAAAATCACAATCAATCAATATGAAGAATTAGAACATTGTCACCAAGACATAGTCACCAGAACACAAAGCAGAACCCAGAACTCTGCATCAACAACCAAAACAAACTGCAACTTCAAACATCATTTTTCATACTGTATACGCTACTTCAATGTGTTAAACCTACAATTATACGTGATTTTATCAAAGCAAACCAATGTACAGATTTGCAAATACTAACTTAAAAACTTCACAACTATTTTAGACTTCATCCATACCCAGATCATAACATTCACATAATAAAACATGCATCAGTATTCAGATCTAGACTATCCATGATCAAATCCCATAATGATAATTCATTTTATGTCTGATGATCCCGATCCATCTTTCATCATCAACCACATAGGTTCATCCTTAGTTTAGATCAAGCTAAGCATTAGACACCCATAACCTACATATTTGATTTGACACTTCATAAGATACTCAATACTTGCACACTTGGCCTAATGATCTTCTCCTCCTTATATAGATTTAGGCCTTTCTCAATACCTTGGACCAAAACCACTTAGGACCAAATACCTAGGGTCAACACTTCCGACCAAATACCTTGGACCCAAAATACCTTGAACCAAATACCTCAGATGAAAACCTTGGTTTTCCAACATGCACGCTCTTTTCCTCCTATGGAAGTGCATGTATATGTATACGCTCTTTTTGTTCTGTGTGCTCACGTTTATACACTACTTTGACAAAGTGAACCAACGTATACCTCTATTTCTTCAATCTCTGGAGTCTGATCTATAATTCGTTGTTGTTAAGCTCTTTCACTATGAACTATCATCTGTGTGAGTTCCCATCAAGGACAACACCTGTATCATAATGCCAATAATCTCCCCCTTTGGACTTGATGGCAACAACAACACCAAGGCACTCTCCCCCTTTGACATCAATGGAAAAGGGAAAACCAAGATATTCTCCCCCTTTGATATGCATTATGAATTCCATGCTCCCTGAGAGTACATGTTGAATTCTCTTATTAAGCTCCCGCTTTGTACATGTTGAGATGCACTAAACCATCCATGCTCCCCATGATCACATGCAGAGTCTGCAAAAATATTTTTCAAAAGAATAACATGACTCTATAACTCAACTAAGTGAGTATGACGTTCCTATCACCAATGAATCATACATACATCAATCTGCCAACCAAATGGTGATATACCAAATTTGAATCATCTACCCGACCAAGTCGGGATATGTTAATAGATTATACATGACTGAAATATAGGAATGATTACATCATCCTTCACATGCATAGTGGGGTTACAAATTAGGTATTTTCAGGACCTTTACATCAAATGATATACATGAAATTTATAACAAGGACCAAAAATCTAAACAATACCATGAGACTTATCAGTAACTATCATACACCATATATGATCTGCACCATCAACATCTATCAGTAGCATCAAAATAAATAGCCTGTATATGTACATCATCAAAAGAGTCATCTGAATCAAAACAACTATGTGGATGTGTAGGTTTTAACCCCATACAGAAATTACCTGCATACGAATTCTAAAACAAAAAAAATAAACAATGCAAGAGCATAACACATAAAAGGCATATACACAAAGATTTCCCCTGGAGCCCAAAACCAGGACTACCGGCTTGATTTTTCATTATGTTCCTCTCAATATTATAATACATATTTAAACATTCTGAAGCATCCAATACCATGGACCAAAAACCATCGCGTCCAAAAACATGTGCAAAAATCATGCACAAAATCATAGGTGGGTCCACCCAACCTAACATAGGTTCCAAAACAAAAATATAACACGCAAAAATGTTTTTCAATCGATTGAACAACAATACACATACAAAAATAAGTGTTGTTCGATCACCAACAGAGCGGAAACTACAACTTTGAATGAAGAAACACCTGAAACCCGAAAACATAAGAGAAATCAGAAAATAAATAACACTTTATTTAAAAACAATTAATTAATTAATTAATTAAGTTACAAAGACTATGATGCTACTTCCTAAAGGAATATCAATCTCTTAATGGAAAAAATGATCTCTTGGAAAAATGTTTTGGCAGTAGTGACATGAATCCTCAAATGGAAATCAATTCTCCATTTCTTCTATTATGAATCTATTAGGTAATGAATTGGATGAAATGCCCTTGTTTCATTAATATTTCTTTCAAGAATTTCTCGTTCATAAATTGACTTCTTTTATTCTCCTAGAACCTGTAAAAAACGAGTGTCTACCTGTAATAAAACAAGAAATCATCGAAAAAGAGAGGTGACTGAGCTATCATAATCCAAGACATATGAAAAAAATAACAAGTAGTTACTCTGTAAAACAAATCCAAAAAATGATAAACAAAGAAAAAAATTATTTATCACCTACGGGAGAGTAGTGGTCGACCATACTAAACAATATTGTTTTAATCATAACTCCTTTGTTTTTCGTCTAATTTGAGTGATTCATAAGCCAAATGAGAGATACTTCAATGGATATCACTAATAGAAATAGGTTTTTAAAATTTCATGAGCTGATTTATCAAATTTACTTAGGACGACCTAGATAACATAGTCATTTTCTATTTCCCAGCTTAGACCAATAATGGATATTTTAAGCATACATTTTTCGTTTGATGATGGATTGAGTTGATTAAAATTGGAAATGAACGTATATTCACTTATTTATCTTCAATAAAACCATGTTTTGAAGAAAAGAATAATTGATGGGTCAAATATGTTAATGAACAGCTGCAAAACAAAGTTTTAAGAGTGTTGATTTATGATAGACAGTCAGTATTTGGGTCATAAATTTCTCATACGATATCAAAATCAAGTGATTAAAATTTCCTTGTAAGATAGATTCATACAGGAATATACCATAGAATTTTTTTTTTAAATATAGTCATTTAGGCCTTCAAAAACTGACTATCCCAACTTTGTTCCTCAGCTGTCTACTATACACCCGGTCAATGTTTTGGTTATAACATTTTCATTTAAAATCCAAATGGAGTGATTCAAATTGTGTTGGGAAGTATACATAAAGGGCTACTTAGGATATAAACATGTTTCAAAAATATTCTCTTCTGGTTCCTCAAAACATGACTGTCCCGACTGTGTTTTAAGAACTTTCATCAAGTCCGTGAGCCAAAAAATATGATATTCAGGCAATTTTTCCATATTGGTGATAAAAATAAATATTGTGTTTTCAGAACTTTTATTTTCATTATCATTCATCTACATACATAAATAAATTACAACATTTATCACCGATGTTGATTTCCACAACATGTTGCAACAAAAACAACCCTTTTACATAATAAAAAAATGCATTTATTTATGTCCTTATTTATTTTATTTTCTACACCAAACTACTCTGGTTTGAAAAATGAATATTCTTATGTATAAGAGTACTTCCAATGGAGCCACTTTTGAAACAATTCCTCAAGTATGTATATACCCAAATTTGAGAAATGCATGTTAATAAATAGTAGGGTATGCGCAGCCAAATTCTCCTAAAAAGATGGTGTCAAAAATTGTTGAAGTATGAAGTGATGCTGCAAAAAAATGATGGAGTGAAATCAATCTTCAATATATCCTTTACTTCCCTCATTTCCCATATCCTTCATATCATGAAATTCTTGATTTTTTAAAATGGCTTGTTGATGCAGGCTAGAAGAAACGTCATTTTCTTTCATAACTTCTACAATTTTTGGATTTGAAACATTCCCAATCTCAATATAAGTTTTCTGCAATGGTGCATGTGAGATAGAATGGGTGGGAAGGGTAGGAAAATTTTACAGTTCAACACTGTAGGCATGTTGTATTGGTTTATTATGGTGAGGATGTGGAATGAGTTGACCAGAAAATTGTGTAAGGCATGGAGGATTTTGATGATGTAGTTGATTGGGTTGTATGGATGATTTTAATATGCAAGCAAGATGTTGTGGAATATTTGGTGAAGAATATGGATGATGTGTTTGTGCTACAAGATGACGGTGAGTGGTCATGAAATCTTAATATGAACCATGCAAAACTTGTAGACACGATTAGTGGGGGTTATATTGAGATTGCAATGGCTGCCCTAACACATGATTATTCCATAATGAATTACACAAGTAAGAAAATGGAGAGGAAGTTTTTTGAACCATACACGTAGGCCACAATTTCCATGGTTTTGACCTTGTTGCAGCTTCCGCATCTCTTGGATTTGCTACTTCCATCCTAGATAAGGAAGAGTGACTATCTATGGGATGCTCCTTTTGGAAATGTGGGAAAAACATTTCTTCAATTTCTTGATTCTTATAAACTTGCAAAACATCCAATTGTGAATTTAGAGAGCTAACAAAATCAATTTTAAAATGTTCAAATAAATCATTTCTTTCAACTCCTATATCTCCTGTTCTTGTAGTAGAATTGGAAAAGAGAGAATAAATTTCCCTATAGTTCTTACCAGCCTTGAATTTTCCTCTTGAATACCTTATGTATAGTTCACAAACATCATCATATGATAACTGAGAAACATCACCATTCCCCATCAAATTTAAGAGTTCTAAAAATTCATCTTTGATTCCTTTAAGAATGAGTGTTTTTAAGATCTCTTTTTTCAAATGCTTATGCTCTGATTTTTGAAGGTTGTATCGAAATCACTCCACATAGTCCTCCAAGCTTTCATATTGCCCTTGTATCATACTGAGAACATCTTCTCTGGCCTTCAAATAGTTTTGATACTTCTTCAAGAATAGATTCTTCATGTCCTCCCATGTTTGGACGCAATTCCCACCAAGCCTCATGAACCATTGGAGAGTTGTTCCTTTTAGAGTAAGAGGAAACACTTTCAACCTTTGATCATTAGTACAATAATCATATCCTCTACAAAGTACTTCAAACTCAAATAAGAATGTATCTAGATCTTCATTTGCCAAGCCATGAGAATTTGGTAAAGCAGATTGGAGAATGATGTGCATTTGTGTCACTAGTAGATCTCTGATAGGAAATTTGAAAGTAACAATGTGAGCCATTTCTTACCATAATCGAAGATGTTCTTCATTTTTTTTCTTTGAGGCTCCTCCTTCAAATCTTCCTGTCAATTAGTTAGTGAAATGGGTGGTGCATACATCACCATTTGAGTGGAATTATGAGAATTTCTGAAAATTCTACCTCTAAAATTCCTACTTCTATTAGTGGATGATATATGACCTAAGCCTGACTACTGAGGGTAGACCCATCACTGGATCCCTGGGATACACACATAGGTTCTTACCTTCCATCTTCAATATCTAGCTCTCACGAAGTTAGGTATGCATCTACAACTAGATACTACTGTGGTAATGAAATTTGATTGTCTCCCTGGCAACGACACCGAAATGTTGGATAAAATTAATTTTTTAATAAATAAGTAAAACAACTAATCACCTGGACATTAATTATCAACCGAGGAGCGTCTTTTTGTTTTAATGCAATCGAAAAAATATATGCATAACAATACCAACAACTAACACTCGTTCTATATGATTGAGTTGTATACTGTCAAGCTCATTCAACAAGAAATAAAATGTAAGATTTGAATAATAAAACTAAAATTAAAAAGAAGAAAGTAAATGACAAGAAAAACAATTCTGCTAATCACACAACCTGAATCATTCCTAAGTTAAACCACACATTGATGAATTGGAAATTTATGCTATTGCACTCAACATAATTCAAATGCTATTCTAGAGCAGCAAATCAAATGAAATCTAGAAGTTGCAGGAAATAACAAAGCTAGAAAATGTAGAAACTTAACAGATTACTTGATTAAAATGGAAATTTACTTTAAATAACAACGATTGAAATTCAAAGAAACAAGCACACAACTAAACTATTGTAGATGTTCATGGCAACACCTCGTCCAATATAGTGGGCCCAACTACCCAAGATTTAGTTCAACATTGAGAAATAACTCAAATGAGATTACAAATAATGGATGTAGAACTCAATGGATAACTTCCTTCATTAAAACATATGAGAGAAATAATTACAGCATAATGAAGCTCTTAGCTTGGCCTCAAATTCAACAATTGTTCATCCTCTCATCTCTCATCTCTTATCTCTTCTCCTACATCCTATGTAATAATTTTCCATCTCCTATCTCCTAATTATCTCCTCATTATTCCCTCAATTACCCTCTAATTCTCCTCCTATTCTCCTCCTCTCTTTGATCTCTATTTTCATTTAAAGAAAAAAAGAGCAAAGGGAAGTTACAACAAAGCCGATTACAAAATAATTTGCATTAAAAATTTGGATTGTACAAAACCAATTGATCAGCAAGATCATATCTGAAAGATCTTTCCATCTACATTCAACAGGAACAAGTCAAATATGGTATTGCAATTGGAAGAATTTGGAAAACGGATGCAACAACAAATCTGAGAAAATCGTCTTCGAAGAACCTTTCGTTTATCCTAATATAGAACAAATTTTAGAAAAATTCCCATTGCAAAGCTAACTCGTTCCATTCTAGACAAAACCAATGTTTTAGATTTTCTAGATTCTCCTTCATGTGTCCAAGATGTCTAATGCAAAAATGTCACTTCTTATTCTAGCGAATTTCTGAGTTGGAATATTTGATTATGAGTCAGAGATCAACTTTGGAATTTGGAAAAGATCTCAGAAGCTAAAATCGTGAGTGATGTTACAACAAATCCATTAATAAATAATCATTGGTAAAATCATGCATAATAATCATCAATTTAATAAAAATAAAAGAGAAAAATAGTATTTATCCATAATATCATAAATAATTATAAAATAGAATTATATGATAAATTATTATAAATAACGTGATAAATGATAGTAGAAATGGATGAAATAGACATTAAAAAGTGATATTAATAATGACAAATTAGTGGTGCAACATATCCCCATACTCAATATGTTGTATGTCCTCATTCAACCCAAAGGCTTTGGATTAACAAAGCTCTGATACAAAAATGTTCATCCCAACTCATGAAGTTAGTGGAACAAATGAGTTCTTCTTCAAATAATGAATATTTAATGTTAGCAATGTTGATGAAGGCGTAATAATTTTCACATTGACTTTCAATTATATGTATATGAAGTTGCAGCAAAATATGATATAAGTAACGACGAACTTCATTAACCATTTTCTCAAAAACTACAAATCAGATCGTTTTGATGCGTAGATCATGAGATATAAGTAAAATGGTTGTAGGTGACAATGCATGATTTCTGAAATTTTACAAGCTAATTTAACTTGTAATTTACTGGGGTTGTGTATTTGAATGATACCTATTTGTTGTCCAAAAATCACAAGAATTCAATTCATATTTTTTAAAGATATATGCAAATACACTGTTGTTGTGCTCTACAACAACCCCTCATTTCTTATCATTTTATTCACAAAATTATCATATGAAATGGGTCCCTTTAGAGTTTGATTGGTATCAATATTGTATTATTTAAAAAGCTCCGAAAACCAAAGGAAAATATTATATAAAACCTTTTTGAAAAACCCATTTTGATCAAATAAATCAATTCTTAATCATTGCGATAAAGCGATCGCAAGATCGCATATCGCAATGACATAAGGAGCATATGTAAATAACACATTGGTTTCCACTGATGCGATATCGCTATCGGCGATCGGCAATACTCTATGCACATTGTAATGCCCATTCACCCCGATGTGATGCGATTTTGCTATCGGCGATCGGTGGTATGCTATCCATATGTTTATATAATCCCAATTCTCCCGATGTGATGCGATATCGCTATCGGCTATCGGGGTTTCAAAATTGTCAACATAAGGTTTAAGTGTTCCCGATGCCCGATTATGATATAGCGCGGATTTCAAAAACAAGCCATTAAAGTGGAGGGATATATTGATTAATTCATATTTAAAGCTTGATCTGTCGAACAATTATTCACCTGCGCGCAACCGCCAAAACATCTCTAAGCATGCTTAAAGGAATCATTCGGCCAGTTAATGGTATAATGGGCATTTAAGGATTGGCAGGTTTTAAACAGCCATTTAATATAATTGTAAGATCTTCCCATGGATCGTATCCGCGGCCATTTTTTAGAGTTAATCTCTTAGCACGCTTTGATCGATATATCTTTCCCATATTGGATTCTCATTGTCATCTCTCTGTGTTACGTGTATTTTCGCCTCTGTGCAGAATTCATCCAAAGGAGAAAGCTCAGGCAAAATGGGGAAGAAATCCAAGAAGACCACAGACACTTCCGCTGCGCCAGCTGCAGGACAAGCTTCCACTGACAAAAAGAAGGGATTGATATCTGATACTACATGTTTGGGTCTCGTCAGAACTACTTGGCAAGACACCTACAACCTGATTGAAGCTGAAGAACCAGAAGAAACAACAGTACAAGCCACTGTGGATTTAACTCGGAAATCCGAAGGTACTCTTAAGGACTTAGCTGACTCCTTCCTTCACTGGATAGTAGCTAGGGAACAAATTCTCCCATACACAGACGTAGTGCGGTGGGCAATTGAAGAAATCCCAATCCTGGATAGAACCTTCAGCACCAGAGACGGGAGAATTTTTGGGTCATTCAGGGCGGATGATCTAAGGCAAATGTATCATTTGCCTGAGCCAGAGAAGATATATAATAAGTCGTTCCTGGAGAAATTCGCAAACGAAAATGAAGTTGAATCCGAACCCATCCAGGATTGGAGACAAAATCCGGCAAAGCACAAACATGAGTCGTCTGGTAAGTACTCAGTTGATTCCCTGGCTTCTCCTTATTGCTATGCTGGAATAATGATGTGTAGATTGTGGGGATTGCATGACTCTGCTAATTTTACCATAGAAATGGTTCCCCTAATGGAAGCAGCATGCAACAGGGTAATTATGGATTGGGCCACTATTCTCTCAGATAAACTAGCCTCAGCTCTTCTTGAATTTAGGAGTAAGACCCGCGTTTCTGAAAGGATAATTCCCCCATTCTATTACAGTGCCTATATCTTAGATACTTTGTGTTTTAATTCTGAATTTCCTGTGCTCGGTTGGAGGTGGAAGCCACAAGACCCCATGCCTATTCAAATATACCATCAGAAATTATGGAAGTCCTCCTATAAGCACCATTTGTATCAAGTCTGCAATGGTTTTATGTTACCTGTTCATTATTCTATTTTTGATAAACCTACTCCCAAGATTTCTTATCAAGCCGGAATTGACTTAACCTCAATAGGAAGATGGTTCGGGGAGGAGAACTTCACTTATGTAAGAGTTTTCGGTAGCCAAGCCGATCCTCATGTTCTCCCTTTATACATACCAGATAAACTGTTGGCAAGAGAAATCTCTTACCAGATTATGGCTGAGAGTGTTACACAGACTCTCAAGAAGAATAAGAAGCAGGGCTGGCCCTCTTTTCCCTTGAGATGTGGTGTCTATACTCTGCATGATCTCAAACATGCAGAAAAGGAAGCCACGAAGATCAAATCATTGACTCTGGCGACTCTCCCAAATAGGTAGTTTGATCCAAACAAAGTTGCCTATACTGCACTAGAACAGGCCAAATTGACAAAATTTGATCATAAAGAAGATATGTTTGACGACCTGTTCTCTTCAGCTGAGACAATAAATCAGGTTAAAGCATTCACCAAAGTGAAATATAATGATGAAGGGTTGACTGAATTTAATAAACTTAGAGAACAGAGGTTGCAAACTCTGCCTCTAGATTTATTAGCAACAACCCCAGCGACATCGTCAAGCGAGCCTGATCGGCAACAGTCAAAGGAACCTCCGGTTATAACAAAGGATCAGAAGAAGGAACAGGAGGAAAAGCAGAAGAGAGAGCAGGAAGAAAAGCAGAGAAAAGAAAAAGAAGAGAAGCAGAAGAGAGCGCAGGAGGAAAAACAGAGAAGAGAGAAAGAGGAAAAGCAAAAGAAAGAGCAAGAGGAAAGGAAAAGAAAGAGCAAGAGGAGAAGTAGAAGAAAGAGCAAGAAAAAGTGCGGAAGGAGTCCCAAGCTGAAAAGCAAAAACAAACCACCATTGATGTCAATATAGATACTCATATTGACCCTAAATTGCTCCAGGAATGGAAGCAATTTGATTCCATCATTAGTGGGTTGGAATGTTCAAAGGACACAGACACTTCCAAGACAACGGATACACAGGACATCACTTCATCACAGGTTCTGAGTGGAACCAGCGGCCCACCCATTTCTAAAGAGGTTGAGATAATACCAAAGGACCCCTCCGACCAAATCATTTTGTAGGTAGAAGATATTCCTCCCCTGGATGTCTTCTACAGCCCGAGGCATAAAGCAGTGGTTAAACGACAAAGGAAAAGAAGAAGGATTGATCAACCTTCCCTTTTCCCAGAGCAAACTGTTACGGGCAATGTGGTTTGGAAGGAGGAATTTGACCCCTCCGATGACCTGACAAAACTGTCACAGTATGCGGGAGCCTATTCGGAAGCGACAATTGAAAAGGCATCGGAGGTAAGTCTTCTCCTGAAAACCAAGGATCAAGAGATTTTCTCATTACAGGCACAGTTAGCTGAGACAAAGGAGAAGGCAGAGCAGGCAGAGCAGCAATTGTTGATGCAGCAACAATTAAACAGTCAACTAACTCAACAATTGTAGGCAGAAAAGCAAAGGATCGACCAAAGCACGATCCAGAAACAGAAAGAATTATCAGAGGCATTGGCACAATTAAAGGCAACAAATGAGCAAATGATGAAAACAAAAGATGAGCAAATTGCTCAATTGTCATCACAGCTCGAAAAAGTAAAGGGCATTCCACAAGTGGCTAAATTTAGAGCAGAAGCATTGCAAATAAACACTGCATTAACATCTCAAATTAATCTTCTATGTCAACAAATCGCCCAGGCAGAGCCACTGTGTGAATTAACGGCATCCATAAATAAGCAAGTAGAGAAGGCCAGAACTGAATTGGATCAAGCCGAAGAAACCATAGCTGCATTTCTTGACTGGCAAGATTCTGATCAAGGACAAGCGACGAATTTGCCCAGGATCCTAGAACCACATAAAGATATACTCTTCACAGAATGGCAGTCCCAGTTAATGAAAGTAGAGAGGGCGGCTTCAAGATGTAAATCAACTTCCAGCAATCTAGTTGAACTAGTTAATAATACTCTCTACTTATCAAATATGATTTCCCAATGTACACCAGGAAAGTTGACAACTTTGAAAACATTGGAGCAATCATGTTATCTAGATCTAGAAGAAAAAGAGAGATTAACCACTGGGATTAATAGTTTAACCTGGGATACATATTGGTTCTTCCTGGTAAAGCCGCATTCACAGAGAGCAGCCCTTAAGTGCCTAACAGATGCAATCGGGTATATTATCCCCGATATTCAGGATGCCACCTATGCGCCCAGCTCAGCTCGCGCCTCAGCAAACCACCTGAAGTAGAGCCAATGCTTGCGATAAGTCAGCTCAGATATAAAGGCAAGGAGCCTACTTGATGAATCATGCCGTCGACTGCCAGATCGCTAAAAAAAAAAAAAAATCAGATCAAGATTGATTGATACCAATTAAATAGGATTTCTGTTTTATAGATAGGTAGATTAGTTAAGTATTTATAGACCCTTTCATTGTTTTGGAAAGGGTCGTAAAGTTTTGTACTAGACTTAAAGACTGAAGTTTGCACTATTATGCTTCAGTCAATATTCTTTTATGAAACTGGACCAATTGTTCTTAATTCGACAAGGAAGCTTTTTATGCAATTGTGCACTATTGTCTTTGTTGAGAATGTTTCTGCGTTGAAGGAAGAATTACAAGTAGCGATTGATATTGGGAGTGTCAAGCAGCTCATATGGTATTTCTATCTATGTCCGAATTCATTCCTTTCATATGAATTGTTATGTGATTATCCTTGCTATTATTGATTATATGGATGCGCTGTAACAGCAGATCTACATTCCTTCCACTATTGGATGTTTTATGATGTGCATTTCTTTTAATCATGTATATGTCAATGATATAAATGATAAGTGTGGTAATATCGCTTTAATCACTTTGCTTAACTATTTAAGCATAGTAATCATGAATGAAATAATGTCCATGTCTGTTAAATGGAGTCATCTATATGCCTGTTTATAGACACAGACCATCAAGCACTGCACTTTAAAGTTCAATAAGTTCCCGGGATAGGTCATAATTATTTTATTCTTGTTAATAGATTTAGTTATTCACCCATCACTAGCTTAGTTAATAAATCATCCATTCATCCCGTTTATCCACTTTTGGGAAACTGGTCCCATTATCCCCAGTCGGAGCCACTATTCCAAACGGAAAAGGAGCTGTACTAAGGTCCGGACCGGGTGGTTATCCCCAATGTTGTTGCAGCGATTTTCGAGGCATCAACATTTTTTGCGCTAGAAGGAGGGCCTGACTGTGAATGGCACATAAACCAAAATCTATAAGCCATTCTAAGAGTAATTCTCCCTCCGAATCCCCTCGAACTTCTCATTCGCATGCTGGTTCTCCAGTATCCAAACAAGAAGAAGAGGAATCAACTACCACTGCTCAAACCCATCATACTCCAGAACAATTAAGTCTTGAATCACCTGAAGTCCAGTCTCTTATCCACAAACTTCAGAGCTTCTCGATTTCACCACAGAAATCTGAGGTATCACAAAGCAGTGCGACTTCGCAGTTCAATTTACCTCACCCTCTCACCAGACTTCAGAGCGAAAAGCTCGGTATTGAACCCACTGAGTTCCCTTTACCCAAAAGGAAAAAGGCGAAGAAAAATACTGAAGGATCTGACAGTGAAGAGCCTTCATCCACATCCTCCATTGCATCTTCTCCTCTGCAAAGTCAACCATCCACTCCCCCATTACATATTGTTGTTCACCAGGGATTAGGAGCTTCAGCATCCCAACCTGCTCACTCCTCAACATTATTTCCTTCCCAGACATCTGGAGTTCCAACAGTAGTACCAACCACTACTGCTATTATAATGGCATATCCATGGACCAGACCTGGTGCAGTCAATATGCCTGCACCATTGCATCCATTACCAGATGCTCCTGAAAAATGGCTACCCAAGTTTAATCCAGATGATGGGACCCAGGCTGAGGAACACATTAATAATTTCATGTTGGCAGTCAACTTGAAAGGAGTAACAGAACAAGATGTTGTTGTTAGACTTTTTCCATATACCTTGCAAGGATCAGCAAGATCCTGGTATTTTTCCTTACCTTCTGGTTCGATTACCAGTTGCAACACTTGCCAAGAGCAATTTCTTACCAAATATGGAGATGATAGGTCTTTGGCTACCCTAATAAACGATCTCTCCAATTTGAGAATAGAGCATAGGGAACCAATTAAGGAATTTAATGCCCGCTTCAATAAACTCCTGAATAAAATCCCTACAGCCTCCAAACCAAGTGAACAAATTCGAAGCGAATGGTATATCACCGCCCTACCTGCCAATATAGCCATTTTTGTAGACAGGGCTAGGAAACCTACCTTAGCTGAAAACATGAGAGAAGCACTTGCTGTGGAAAAACGCATCAATGCTCTAGAGAAGAAGGCTACTCTGGAAGACAGAAAAGCCAAAAAAGTCTCTTTCAAAGAGGACTCAAGAAAGAAAACCCCAAAAGACCCATATGACATGGAGGGTTTACAGAAATTCCTAAAAACTTTATCAAATGAAATGGTTGAAATAAAGAAACAGGTAGCCGAAACCTCAACCAAAAGACCTTTTAGGACTTATAAGAGAAATGAATCAAAGCCACCAAATGTCATATCTAATGCAGATTCAGAACAAGAAGAAGAAGAGGAAGAGGAAACAATCTCACCAGCTGATGATGAAGAAGAAGTAGTGGAATGTCATGGAATGTGGGATTTTATACTCCCCAACTCCGACACCGATAATGAAGAAGAAGCATTCACGGTCACTACTAGAAGCAAAAGTACTTCTGAACCTGTTCAGGTAACGTCAAAGAAAAGGAGTGCAGGTGCCGCTACAACCAAAGAAAAAATACCTGCAAAGAAATCACTTGTAGCAGTTCCCCAAAACCAGCCTTCAACTTCTAATACTCCTTCAACATCTAAAACATTAGTGGTATCTGATTCAATGGAGTACAACATTGTTGATGACATGAAGAAAACTAAAGCAAACATTACTATGTTTGAACTTAGTAAATTAAATCATCAGCAGAAATTACTTCTTAAAGAATTGAATGATGTTCCTTCTACACCTCTTCCCAGTGCTAAAGCTGCTAATGATTCAGGCCAACCTCCCCCCGGTATGGTTCAAGCTACCGATTCAGTTCTGATTGGAGATAGATCAAATTCTCATACTCCACCCTTCCTTCTAACCTATGAGATCTATAACAGAAACCTGCACAACTGTTTGATTGACTCTGGGGCATCTTCTAACATAATTCTAGCTTCAGTTTGTTCTAAACTGAACATTGAACCCCAGAAGTCTGCTATCCATATTGTACAGTTGGACAGGACCAAAGTACAGGTTGTGGGAGAAATTAATTCCGTAACTATCAGGTTGTCTGCTAATCCCAGAGTAGTACAAAGGATTGACATCCTAATATTCGATATGCCTGAATTTTACGGTTTAATTTTGAGTAGGGATTGGTCTGAGAAATTGCATGGGTATATTTCCACTGATTGGTCACATATGTGGCTTCCCTACAGGGGTAAGCCAAATCAAATAAGGATCAATCGGGAAAAACATATGACCCATACAGTTACAGAATTCGAACAAGAAAACCAGCCGGTAGCGTTCAACAACAACATTTTGGGGAATTATTCATCAGAGTCATTCTTTGGCAACTTCGTTGCCCAACCCTCTCCGTTCTCAGTAGACCATTCTACATCTCAGATCGAAATTTTTTCACAAACAGATCGGTCGAGATGTTTCAATGATACTGAGAAAATTGTAAATACAATTGTTAATACCTCTTTATTTTGGTCTTTATATTTCGATGGGTCCAAGTCTAGTGAGGCCTCAGGAGCAGGATGCATTTTTATTAGTCCACAAGGAGAAAAGACAATGTTGTCCTGTAGGCTAGAATTTGAATGCACTAACAATACAACTGAATATGAAGCCTTAGTCCAGGGACTATATAAAGCAATCGGCCTTAAAGTGCAATATCTAAAAGTATTCGGCGATTCTGAAATTATTGTTAAACAGGTGAGGAATGCAATCCATTGTCTTTCAAATCACCTCAAGCATTATCAATCGCTAGTACAAGAACTTACCTCGCACTTTTCCGCATTCAACATTTCCTCCATCCCTAGGTCTCAAAACTCGACAGCCGATCTCCTAGCCAATGTAGCTTCCAAGCTCCTACCTTCTGAAGACTACAGCCCAGATAGATTTTCCGTAGAATTGCTTTTTAGGCCCTCAATTCCTGACAATGTCACTAATTGGAGAGTATTCAACCATGATGAGGATATTTTACAATTTTTAACTTCTGAAAAGTCCTATGATAATCAAATTATTGAGGAAAATGAGCATGACTCTCAAATGAGAGAAACACCTCAAGAAAATTCAATTCCTAAGCCTGTGGTAAAGCTGGAGGATCTTTATGATATTAAAGACAGGTTTAAACCTGTAACTAATGCAAAGCTTCAAAGCTCTACCCTAAGGTTTGAATTGATAAATCTAGGTACTGAGCAAGCTCCTCAAAATATTAATTTAGGATTAGGACTTTCCTTGGAAGAGAAAGAAGCATTCATTAAACTGTTAAGGAAAAATAAACAGGTTTTTGCTTGGAAATATGATGATTTGAAGACTTATTATACATCCATTATCCTCCTCTCTTTGATCTCTATTTTCATTTAAAGAAAAAAAGAGCAAAGGGAAGTTACAACAAAGCCGATTACAAAATAATTTGCATTAAAAATTTGGATTGTACAAAACCAATTGATCAGCAAGATCATATCTGAAAGATCTTTCCATCTACATTCAACAGGAACAAGTCAAATATGGTATTGCAATTGGAAGAATTTGGAAAACGGATGCAACAACAAATCTGAGAAAATCGTCTTCGAAGAACCTTTCGTTTATCCTAATATAGAACAAATTTTAGAAAAATTCCCATTGCAAAGCTAACTCGTTCCATTCTAGACAAAACCAATGTTTTAGATTTTCTAGATTCTCCTTCATGTGTCCAAGATGTCTAATGCAAAAATGTCACTTCTTATTCTAGCGAATTTCTGAGTTGGAATATTTGATTATGAGTCAGAGATCAACTTTGGAATTTTGAAAAGATCTCAGAAGCTAAAATCGTGAGTGATGTTACAACAAATCCATTAATAAATAATCATTGGTAAAATCATGCATAATAATCATCAATTTAATAAAAATAAAAGAGAAAAATAGTATTTATCCATAATATCATAAATAATTATAAAATAGAATTATATGATAAATTATTATAAATAACGTGATAAATGATAGTAGAAATGGATGAAATAGACATTAAAAAGTGATATTAATAATGACAAATTAGTGGTGCAACATATCCCCATACTCAATATGTTGTATGTCCTCATTCAACCCAAAGGCTTTGGATTAACAAAGCTCTGATACAAAAATGTTCATCCCAACTCATGAACTTAGTGGAACAAATGAGTTCTTCTTCAAATAATGAATATTTAATGTTAGCAATGTTGATGAAGGCGTAATAATTTTCACATTGACTTTCAATTATATGTATATGAAGTTGCAGCAAAATATGATATAAGTAATGACGAACTTCATTAACCATTTTCTCAAAAACTACAAATCAGATCGTTTTGATGCGTAGATCATGAGATATAAGTAAAATGGTTGTAGGTGACAATGCATGATTTCTGAAATTTTACAAGCTAATTTAACTTGTAATTTACTGGGGTTGTGTATTTGAATGATACCTATTTGCTGTCCAAAAATCACAAGAATTCAATTCATATTTTTTAAAGATATATGCAAATACACTGTTGTTGTGCTCTACAACAACCCCTCATTTCTTATCATTTTATTCACAAAATTATCATATGAAATGGGTCCCTTTAGAGTTTGATTGGTATCAATATTGTATTATTTAAAAAGGTCCGAAAACCAAAGGAAAATATTATATAAAACCTTTTTGAAAAACCCATTTTGATCAAATAAATCAATTCTTAATCATTGCGATAAAGCGATCGCAAGATCGCATATCGCAATGACATAAGGAGCATATGTAAATAACACATTGGTTTCCACTGATGCGATATCGCTATCGGCGATCGGCAATACTCTATGCACATTGTAATGCCCATTCACCCCGATGTGATGCGATTTTGCTATCGGCGATCGGTGGTATGCTATCCATATGTTTATATAATCCCAATTCTCCCGATGCGATGCAATATCGCTATCAGCGATCGGGGTTTCAAAATTGTCAACATAAGGTTTAAGTGTTCCCGATGCCCGATTATGATATAGCGCGGATTTCAAAAACAAGCCATTAAAGTGGAGGGATATATTGATTAATTCATATTTAAAGCTTGATCTGTCGAACAATGATTCACCTACGCGCAACCGCCAAAACATCTCTAAGCATGCTTAAAGGAATCATTCGGCCAGTTAATGGTATAATGGGCATTTAAGGATTGGCAGGTTTTAAACGGCCATTTAATATAATTGTAAGATCTTCCCATGGATCGTATCCGCGGCCATTTTTTAGAGTTAATCTCTTAGCACGCTTTGATCGATATATCTTTCCCATATTGGATTTTCATTGTCATCTCTCTGTGTTACGTGTATTTTCGCCTCTGTGCAGAATTCATCCAAAGGAGAAAGCTCAGGCAAAATGGGGAAGAAATCCAAGAAGACCACAGGCACTTCCGCTGCGCCAGCTGCAGGACAAGCTTCCACTAACAAAAAGAATGGATTGATATCTGATACTACATGTTTGGGTCTCGTCAGAACTACTTGGAAAGACACCTACAACCTGATTGAAGCTGAAGAACCAGAAGAAACAACAGTACAAGCCACTGTGGATTTAACTCGGAAATCCGAAGGTACTCTTAAGGACTTAGCTGACTCCTTCCTTCACCGGATAGTAGCTAGGGAACAAATTCTCCCATACACAGACGTAGTGCGGTGGGAAATTGAAGAAATCCCAATCCTGGATAGAACCTTCAGCACCAGAGACGGGAGAATTTTCGAGTCATTCAGGGTGGATGATCTAAGGCAAATGTATCATTTGCCTGAGCCAGAGAAGATATATAATAAGTCGTTCCTGGAGAAATTCGCAAACGAAAATGAAGTTGAATCCGAACCCATCCAGGATTGGAGACAAAATCCGGCAAAGAACAAACATGAGTCGTCTGGTAAGTACTCAGTTGATTCCCTGGCTTCTCCTTATTGCTATGCTGGAATAATGATGTGTAGATTGTGGGGATTGCATGACTCTGCTAATTTTACCATAGAAATGGTTCCCCTAATGGAAGCAGCATGCAACAGTGTAATTATGGATTGGGCCACTATTCTCTCAGATAAACTAGCCTCAGCTCTTCTTGAATTTAGGAGTAAGACCCGCGTTTCTGAAAGGATAATTCCCCCATTCTATTACAGTGCCTATATCTTAGATACTTTGTGTTTTAATTCTGAATTTCTTGTGCTCGGTTGGAGGTGGAAGCCACAAGACCCCATGCCTATTCAAATATACCATCAGAAATTATGGAAGTCCTCCTATAAGCACCATTTGTATCAAGTCTGCAATGGTTTTATGTTACCTGTTCATTATTCTATTTTTGATAAACCTACTCCCAAGATTTCTTATCAAGCCGGAATTGACTTAACCTCAATAGGAAGATGGTTCGGGGAGGAGAACTTCACTTATGTAAGAGTTTTCGGTAGCCAAGCCGACCCTCATGTTCTCCCTTTATACATACCAGATAAACTGTTGGCAAGAGAAATCTCTTACCAGATTATGGCTGAGAGTGTTACACAGACTCTCAAGAAGAATAAGAAGCAGGGCTGGCCCTCTTTTCCCTTGAGATGTGGTGTCTATACTCTGCATGATCTCAAACATGCAGAAAAGGAAGCCGCGAAGATCAAATCATTGACTCTGGCGACTCTCCCAAATAGGCAGTTTGATCCAAACAAAGTTGCCTATACTGCACTAGAACAGGCCAAATTGACAAAATTTGATCATAAAGAAGATATGTTTGATGACCTGTTCTCTTCAGCTGAGACAATAAATCAGGTTAAAGCATTCGCCAAAGTGAAATATAATGATGAAGGGTTGACTGAATTTAATAAACTTAGAGAACAGAGGTTGCAAACTCTGCCTCTAGATTTATTAGCAACAACCCCAGCGACATCGTCAAGCGAGCCTGATCGGAAACAGTCAAAGGAACCTCCGGTTATAACAAAGGATCAGAAGAAGGAACAGGAGGAAAAGCAAAAGAGAGAGCAGGAAGAAAAGCAGAGAAAAGAAAAAGAAGAGAAGTAGAAGAGAGCGCAGGAGGAAAAACAGAGAAGAGAGAAAGAGGAAAAGCAAAAGAAAGAGCAGGAGGAAAGGAAAAGAAAGAGCAAGAGGAGAAGTAGAAGAAAGAGCAAGAAAAAGTGCGGAAGGAGTCCCAAGCTGAAAAGCAAAAACAAACCACCATTGATGTCAATATAGATACTCATATTGACCCTAAATTGCTCCAGGAATGGAAGCAATTTGATTCCATCATTAGTGGGTTGGAATGTTCAAAGGACACAGACACTTCCAAGACAACGGATACACAGGACATCACTTCATCACAGGTTCTGAGTGGAACCAGCGGCCCACCCATTTCTAAAGAGGTTGAGATAATACCAAAGGACCCCTCCGACCAAATCATTTTGCAGGTAGAAGATATTCCTCCCCTGGATGTCTTCTACAGCCCGAGGCATAAAGCAGTGGTTAAACGACAAAGGAAAAGAAGAAGGATTGATCAACCTTCCCTTTTCCCAGAGCAAACTGTTACGGGAAATGTGGTTTGGAAGGAGGAATTTGACCCCTCCGATGACCTGACAAAACTGTCACAGTATGCGGGAGCCTATTCGGAAGCGACAATTGATAAGGCATCGGAGGTAAGTCTTCTCCTGAAAACCAAGGATCAAGAGATTTTCTCATTACAGGCGCAGTTAGCTGAGACAAAGGAGAAGGTAGAGCAGGCAGAGCAGCAATTGTTGATGCAACAACAATTAAACAGTCAACTAACTCAACAATTGTAGGCAGAAAAGCAAAGTATCGACCAAAGCGCGATCCAGAAACAGAAAGAATTATCAGAGGCATTGGCACAATTAAAGGCATCAAATGAGCAAATGATGAAAACAAAAGATGAGCAAATTGCTCAATTGTCATCACAGCTCGAAAAAATAAAGGGCATTCCTCAAGTGGCTGAATTTAGAGCAAAAGCATTGCAAATAAACACTGCATTAATATCTCAAATTAAGCTTCTATGTCAACAAATCGCCCAGGCAGAGCCACTGTGTGAATTAACGGCATCCATAAATAAGCAAGTAGAGAAGGCCAGAACTGAACTGGATCAAGCCGAAGAAACCATAGCTGCATTTCTTGACTGGCAAGATTCTGATCAAGGACAAGCGGCGAATTTGCCCAGGATCCTAGAACCACATAAAGATATACTCTTCACAGAATGGCAGTCCCAGTTAATGAAAGCAGAGAGGGCGGGTTCAAGATGTAAATCAACTTCCAGCAATCTAGTTGAACTAGTTAATAATACTCTCTACTTATCAAATATGATTTCCCAATGTACACCAGGAAAGTTGACAACTTTGAAAACATTGGAGCAATCATGTTATCCAGATCTAGAAGAAAAAGGGAGATTAATCATTGGGATTAACAGTTTAACCTGGGATACATATTGGTTCTTCCTAATAAAGCCGCATTCACAGAGAGCCGCCCTTAAGTGCCTAACAAATGCAATCGGGTATATTATTCCCGATATTCAGGATGCCACCTATGCCGCCCAGCTCAGCTCGCGCCTCAACAAACCACCTGAAGTAGAGCCAATGCTTGCGATAAGTCAGCTCAGATATAAAGGCAAGGAGCCTACTTGATGAATCATGCCGTCGACTGCCAGATCGCTAAAAAAAAAAAAAAAAAAGTCAGATCAAGATTGATTGATACCAATTAAATAGGATTTCTGTTTTATAGATAGGTAGATTAGTTAAGTATTTATAGACCCTTTCATTGTTTTGGAAAGGGTCGTAAAGTTTTGTACTAGACTTAAAGACTGAAGTTTGCACTATTATGCTTCAGTCAATATTCTTTTATGAAACTGGACCAATTGTTCTTAATTCGACAAGGAAGCTTTTTATGCAATTGTGCACTATTGTCTTTGTTGAGAATGTTTCTGCTTTGAAGGAAGAATTACAAGTAGCGATTGATATTGGGAGTGTCAAGCAGCTCATATGGTATTTCTATCTATGTCTGAATTCATTCCTTTCATATGAATTGTTATGTGATTATCCTTTCTATTATTGATTATATGCATGCGCTGTAACAGCAGATCTACATTCCTTCCACTATTGGATGTTTTATGATGTGCATTTCTTTTAATCATGTATATGTCAATGATATAAATGATAAGTGTGGTAATATCGCTTTAATCGCTTTGCTTAACTATTTAAGCATAGTAATCATGAATGAAATAATGTCCATGTCTGTTAAATGGAGTCATCTATATGCCTGTTTATAGACACAGACCATCAAGCACTGCACTTTAAAGTTCAATAAGTTCCCGGGATAGGTCATAATTATTGTATTCTTGTTAATAGATTTAGTTATTCGCCCATCACTGGCTTAGTTAATAAATCATCCATTCATCCCGTTTATCCACTTCTGGGAAACTGGTCCCATTATCCCCAGTCGGAGCCACTATTCCAAACGGAAAAGGAGCTGTACTAAGGTCCGGACCGGGTGGTTATCCCCAATGTTGTTGCAGCGATTTTCGAGGCATCAACATTTTTTTCGCTAGAAGGAGGGCCTGACTGTGAATGGCACATAAACCAAAATCTATAAGCCATTCTAAGAGTAATTCTCCCTCCGAATCCCCTCGAACTTCTCATTCGCATGCTGGTTCTCCAGTATCCAAACAAGAAGAAGAGGAATCAACTACCACTGCTCAAACCCATCGTACTCCAGAACAATTAAGTCTTGAATCACCTGAAGTCTAGTCTCTTATCCACAAACTTCAGAGCTTCTCGATTTCACCACAGAAATCTGAGGTATCACAAAGCAGTGCGACTTCGCAGTTCAATTTACCTCACCCTCTCACCAGACTTCAGAGCGAAAAGCTCGGTATTGAACCCACTGAGTTCCCTTTACCCAAAAGGAAAAAGGCGAAGAAAAATACTGAAGGATCTGACAGTGAAGAGCCTTCATCCACATCCTCCATTGCATCTTCTCCTCTGCAAAGTCAACCATCCACTCCCCCATTACATATTGTTGTTCACCAGGGATTAGGAGCTTCAGCATCCCAACCTACTCACTCCTCAACATTATTTCCTTCCCAGACATCTGGAGTTCCAACAGTAGTACCAACCACTACTGCTATTATAATGGCAGATCCATGGACCAGACCTGGTGCAGTCAATATGCCTGCACCATTGCATCCATTACCAGATGCTCCTGAAAAATGGCTACCCAAGTTTAATCCAGATGATGGGACCCAGGCTGAGGAACACATTAATAATTTCATGTTGGCAGTCAACTTGAAAGGAGTAACAGAAGAAGATGTTGTTGTTAGACTTTTTCCATATACCTTGCAAGGATCAGCAAGATCCTGGTATTTTTCCTTACCTTCTGGTTCGATTACCAGTTGCAACACTTGCCAAGAGCAATTTCTTACCAAATATGGAGATGATAGGTCTTTGGCTACCCTAATAAACGATCTCTCCAATCTGAGAATAGAGCATAGGGAACCAATTAAGGAATTTAATGCCCGCTTCAATAAACTCCTGAATAAAATCCCTACAGCCTCCAAACCAAGTGAACAAATTCGAAGCGAATGGTATATCACCGCCCTACCTGCCAATATAGCCATTTTTGTAGACAGGGCTAGGAAACCTACCTTAGCTGAAAACATGAGAGAAGCACTTGCTGTGGAAAAACGCATCAATGCTCTAGAGAAGAAGGCTGCTCTGGAAGACAGAAAAGCCAAAAAAGTCTCTTTCAAAGAGGACTCAAGAAAGAAAACCCCAAAAGACCAATATGACATGGAGGGTTTACAGAAAGTCCTAAAAACTTTATCAAATGAAATGGTTGAAATAAAGAAACAGGTAGCCGAAACCTCAACCAAAAGACCTTTTAGGACTTATAAGAGAAATGAATCAAAGCCACCAAATGTCATATCTAATGCAGATTTAGAACAAGAAGAAGAAGAGGAAGAGGAAACAATCTCACCAACTGATGATGAAGAAGAAGTAGTGGAATGTCATGGAATGTGGGATTTTATACTCCCCAACTTCGACACCGATAATGAAGAAGAAGCATTCACGATCACTACTAGAAGCAAAAGTACTTCTGAACCTGTTCAGGTAACGTCAAAGAAAAGGAGTGCAGGTGCCGCTACAACCAAAGAAAAAATACCTGCAAAGAAATCACTTGTAGCAGTTCCCCAAAACCAGCCTTCAACTTCTAATACTCCTTCAACATCTAAAACATTAGTGGTATCCGATTCAATGGAGTACAACATTGTTGATGACATGAAGAAAACTAAAGCAAACATTACTATGTTTGAACTTAGTAAATTAAAGCATCAGCAGAAATTACTTCTTAAAGAATTGAATGATGTTCCTTCTACACCTCTTCCCAGTGCTAAAGCTGCTAATGATTCAGGCCAACCTCCCCCCGGTATGGTTGAAGCTACCGATTCAGTTCTGATTGGAGATAGATCAAATTCTCATACTCCACCCTTCCTTCTAACCTATGAGATCTATAACAGAAACCTGCACAACTGTTTGATTGACTCTGGGGCATCTTCTAACATAATTCTAGCTTCAGTTTGTTCTAAACTGAACATTGAACCCCAGAAGTCTGCTATCCATATTGTACAGTTGGACAGGACCAAAGTACAGGTTGTGGGAGAAATTAATTTCGTAACTATCAGGTTGTCTGCTGATCCCAGAGTAGTACAAAGGATTGACATCCTAATAGCCGATATACCTGAATTTTACGGTTTAATTTTGAGTAGGGATTGGTCTGAGAAATTGCATGGGTATATTTCCACTGATTGGTCACATATGTGGCTTCCCTACAGGGGTAAGCCAAATCAAATAAGGATCGATCGGGAAAAACATATGACCCATACAGTTACAGAATTCGAACAAGAAAACCAGCCGGTAGCGTTCAACAACAACATTTTAGGGAATTATTCATCAGAGTCATTCTTTGGCAACTTCGTTGCCCAACCCTCTTCGTTCTCAGTAGACCATTCTACATCTTAGATCGAAAATTTTTCACAAACAGATCGGTCGAGATGTTTCAATGATACTGAGAAAATTGTAAATACAATTGTTAATACCTCTTTATTTTGGTCTTTATATTTCGATGGGTCCAAGTCTAGTGAGGCCTCAGGAGCAGGATGCATTTTTATTAGTCCACAAGGAGAAAAGACAATGTTGTCCTGTAGGCTAGAATTTGAATGCACTAACAATACAGCTGAATATGAAGCCTTAGTCCAGGGACTAGATAAAGCAATCGGCCTTAAAGTGCAATATCTAAAAGTATTCGGCGATTCTGAAATTATTGTTAAACAGGTGAGGAATGCAATCCATTGTCTTTCAAATCACCTCAAGCATTATCAATCGCTAGTACAAGAACTTACCTCGCACTTTTCCGCATTCAACATTTCCTCCATCCCTAGGTCTCAAAACTCGGCAGCCGATCTCCTAGCCAATGTAGCTTCCAAGCTCCTACCTTCTGAAGACTACAGCCCAGATAGATTTTCCGTAGAATTGCTTTTTAGGCCCTCAATTCCTGACAATGTCACTAATTGGAGAGTATTCAACCATAATGAGGATATTTTACAATTTTTAACTTCTGAAAAGTCCTATGATAATCAAATTATTGAGGAAAATGAGCATGACTCTCAAATGAGAGAAACACCTCAAGAAAATTCAATTCCTAAGCCTGTGGTAAAGCTGGAGGATCTTTATGATATTAAAGATAGGCTTAAACCTGTAACTAATGCAAAGCTCCAAAGCTCTACCCTAAGGTTTGAATTGATAAATCTAGGTACTGAGCAAGCTCCTCAAAATATTAATTTAGGATTAGGACTTTCCTTGGAAGAGAAAGAAGCATTCATTAAACTGTTAAGGAAAAATAAACAGGTTTTTGCTTGGAAATATGATGATTTGAAGACTTATTATACATCCATTATCCAGCATACCATTCCAGTGCTTCCCAATCAGAAACCAATTCAACAGAAGTTAAGGAAAATACATCCAAACTTAGAGAGCCAGATAAAATCAGAACTTAACAAACTCTTGAAAGCCAAGATTATTTTTCCTGTCCGACACTCAAACTGGGTCTCTAATATGGTGCCAGTCAGAAAGAAAAATGGCGACATTCGAATTTGTATTGATTTCAGAAATTGGAACAAAGCGAGCTTGAAAGACAATTTCTCATTACCTACTATGGAGCAAATACTCCAATCAGTAGCAGGCTCTGAATTGATGTCCTTTCTAGATGGTTTCTCAGGATATAATCAAGTCCTGGTTCATCCTGATGCCAGCTTAAAACCACATTCAGAACAAAATGGGGAACATATGCATATCAGAAAATGCCTTTCGGACTTATAAATGCAGGAGCGACATTCCAAAGAGCTATGGATATAGCTTTTAAAGGGTTGATTAATAGAACAGTAGTCATCTATCTAGACGATATCACTGTATTCTCTAAGGAGAGGTACAATCATTTGCATGATCTAAATCAAATTTTTCAACGTTGCAAAAGATATGGTATTTCTCTTAACCCTAAAAAGTCTTTCTTTGCTCTTGATCAAGGGAGGCTCTTGGGTTTTATTGTGTCCAAAGATGGCATTTATATTGATCCTGATCAGATCAAAGAAATCTCTGAAATCCCTTTCCCACATAATAAAAAATCAATGCAGTCATTTTTAGGCCAGATCAATTTTGTTAAAAGATTTGTTCCAGATTTTTCTCAAATTATTTTGCCACTTCAAACAATGATTAAGAAAAATTCAATCTTTAAGTGGGGATCATCAGAAAAAGAAGCTTTTGATCTAATCAAGCAATCAATAATCAATGCCCCAGCCTTAAATACTCCAAATTTTTCTAATCATTTTACATTGTATACCATCGCATCCAACTTGTCTTATGCTGCAGTACTCACGCAACTAAATGATCACAATCTGGAAGCACCCATTTCATTTTTTAGCTCAAATCTTCAGGGTGCTGAATTGAATTACACCGAAGTAGAAAAACAAGCCTTTGTTGTATTTAAAGCAGTCAAACATTATAGACCCTTCCTTTTGAAAACCCACACAAAAGTTATAGTTCCTTTCCCTGCAGTTAGGCAACTATTAATCCAAAAAGAACTGGGTGAAAAAAGGGCAAATTGGGTCATAGCACTTCAAGAATACGACTTAGAAATTAAGCCAGCAAAGATTGTTAGGGGCCAAGGTTTTTGCAAGATATTGGTAGGAGCATCCAACATTCCAGAATCAAGCGATACAGATCAAACTGAAGAAATCAACCAGATAAGTGTTCCTGATTCTGAATCTCAATATGCAGATTGAATCTTTTATTTAAAAAATGGTTATGCACCTCCAAACCTGTCTTACAAAAACAAAAGGGCCATTAGGTTAAAAGCAAAGAATTTCACAATTATTGATGATGTGATTTTTAAGTAGAATTATGATTCTATTTTATTAAGATGCCTTGAGAAACCTAAAGCACAAAAGGTTTTGCAGGAGTTACATGATGGACCAGCAGGAGGACATTTTGGAGCTGACACAACAGCTCACAAAATTATTCATGCTGGATATTATTGGCCCACTCTGTTTAGAGATGCCCACGAGTATGTAAGGAAATGCCTCAATTGTCAAACTTCTAGTGGAAGACAACGCAAATCAGCTTTCCCTCTGCAACCAGTCAACATTGAACAACCATTTGAGCAATGGGGATTGGACATCATTGGGGAAATTACTCCACCATCTTCCAAACATCATAAGTATATCCTTACTGCTACCGATTATTTTACTAAGTGGGTGGAGGCAATTCCTTTGAAGACAGCAAATTCTGAAGCAATCATTGAGTTCATAGATCAATTCATCATTACCAGGTTTGGTGTCCCAAATGCTCTTATTTTTTATAATGCATCTTATTTCTCAGGTAATGCTATGTTTGATTTCGCTATTAAAAGAGGATTTAAATTGAAATATTCTGCTAATTACTATCCCCAGGGTAATGGTTTAGCAGAGTCTACTAATAAGAATCTGATCAAAATCATTAAGCGAACTATCGAACAGAATCATAAAAACTGGCACAAATCCTTAATGTTTGCGTTATGGGCCGATAGGATAACATAGAAAGCTTCTATAGGATCTTCCCCATTCAACCTTGTGTATGGAAAAGAAGCAGTATTGCCCACAAATCTTATTCTTCCTTCTCTAGCCCTAATTCAGTTCATTGAGGAAAGTCCTTCCTCTTCTATTCAGCTTAGACATGATCAAATTCTAAAATTAGAAGAGGAAAGAGAAAAAGCCAAGGTTATTCATTCCAAACATCAGCAAATCATCAAGGCAGCTTTTGATTCAGTCTCATCCGGTTCAAAACAATTTCAAGTCGGTGATTTAGTTCTGAAATGGGACAAAGCCCATGAAGACAAGGGAAAACACACCAAGTTCCAGAAGATGTGGCTAGGACCATTTCAGATCTGTGAGAAGATAGGCCAATCAACCTTCATGTTGCAAGATTTATCAGGTTTGAGAGATTCTCTCCCTATTAATGGCCTTATCTTGAAGAAATTCTTTAATTGAGGAGGTAACCCCTTCTCCTTTTAGCTTTGTAGAGTTTTGTAGTTTGTAGGATTTTTAGAAAATAATGTTGTAAGGTATCTTCTATTGACCTTTGTTGTGTTTGAAAACTTAATCCACAGAAGTAGTATGGATATTTTCTTTTAAAATAATAGAAGTCTTAACCAAAAGGGATAATTTCTAGGAAACTAGGTATCATTGTATTCTGAAACCACACTTCAAGTTTTGTGAACACCTCTCAAAGTTTAGAAGTATTGTAAATCATTTTCTGTTTTCAAATTGGTCTCAAAAGGTTATCAATATCAAGATAGAAGCTAATCCAATTTCAGCATCTTCAACTCTTACCCTGTCATCCATTTACTCTTAAGGAGAAGATTGTTCATCCCATTCACTAAAGTTTATGATTACTCAGAGTGTAATTCTAAAATATTTGATATAAAAGATAAGAGGTCTTATTATAATCCTACTTACCACGATCATCGGGAAAATAGTTTAACCGACATTACCAATATTGCATATCATAACAGGGTAATGGCTTAAAATTATAAGAAAAGGGGTCTCATCACGAGCCAGCTTGTTCAGTTAGATCACTACCAGTGAATGGCATTGTCAATAGCTGGCCACCAAACCAGGACAATGGCTTTTTATCTTATCAATAACAAAAAAAGGAAATGAAATACAAAATATGAAAACATGTTTTGAATTCATTCTGTTAATCACACTCTTAATTGGATGGGACAATGGACAATAACATGGTTAAAAGGTATCCCTGTCGAAACTATGAACGTTTGCTGGCAGCAGAGGCTCTACCTATGACAGATGAGTTCACTATAAAAGCTGATTTGGAAAGGTTTTCTGTTTTATCATTATAAACCAATAAAGGCCTATTTAAAAATTAGAATGTATCTATTTCTTAAAAAAGAAAGGAAGTTAGAAAAATAGTTTCATTTCATTCGGAATGCATATATACCTAGTTATATTAGAATTTTCCTTTTTGATTAGAACTCTATTTTGAAAAAGTTTAAGTATTACTATACTTTTCAGAGATAACTGTTTCTTCCAGCGAATCGCCAATTGTTGTGCTCTACAACAACCCCCCATTTCTTATCATTTTATTCACAAAATTATCATATGAAATGGGTCCCTTTAGAGTTTGATTGGTATCAATATTGTATTATTTAAAAAGGTCCGAAAACCAAAGGAAAATATTATATAAAACCTTTTTGAAAAACCCATTTTGATCAAATAACTCAATTCTTAATCATTGCGATAAAGCGATCACAAGCTCGCATATCACAATGACATAAGGAGCATATGTAAATAACACATTGGTTTCCGCCGATGCGATATCACTATCGGCGATCGGCAACACTCTATGCACATTTTAAGGAGCGCCCCCAGGTCATACCCCCGATGCGATGTGATATCGCAATCGGCAATCGGCGATACACTATCTATGCACATTGTAATGCCCATTCACCCCGATGCGATGCGATATCGCAATCGGCAATCGGCGATACACTATCTATGCACATTATAATGCCCATTCACCCTGATGCGATGCGATTTCACTATCGGCGATCGGTGGTATGCTATCCATATGTTTATATAATCCCAATTCTCCCGATGCGATGCGATATCGCTATCGGCGATCGGGGTTTCAAAATTGTCAACATAAGGTTTAAGTGTTCCCGACGCCCGATTATGATATAGCGCGGATTTAAAAAAAAAGCCATTAAAGTGGAGGAATATATTGATCAATTCATATTTAAAGCTTGATCTGTCGAACAATGATTCACTTGCGCACAACCGCCAAAACATCTCTAGGCATGCTTAAAGGAATCATTCGGCCAGTTAATGGTATAATGGGCATTTAAGGATTGGCATGTTTTAAATGACCATTTAATATAATTGTAAGATCTTCCCATGGATCGTATCCACGGCCATTTTTTAGAGTTAATCTCTTAGCACGCTTTGATCAATATATCTTTCCCATATTGGATTTTCATTGTCATCTCTCTGTGTTACGTGTATTTTCGCCTCTGTGCAGAATTCATCCAAAGGAGAAAGCTCAGGCAAAATGGGGAAGAAATCCAAGAAGACCACAGGCACTTCCGCTGCGCCAGCTGCAGGACAAGCTGCCACTGACAAAAAGAAGGGATTGATATCTGATACTACATGTTTGGGTCTCATCAGAACTACTTGGCAAGACACCTACAACCTGATTGAAGCCGAAGAACCAGAAGCAACAACAATACAAGCCACTGTGGATTTAACTCGTAAATCCGAAGGTACTCTTAAGGACTTAGCTGACTCCTTCCTTCACCGGATAACAGCTAGGGAACAAATTCTCCCATACACAGACGTAGTGCGGTGGGCAATTGAAGAAATCCCAATCGTGGATAGAACCTTCAGCACCAGAGACGGGAGAATTTTCGGGTCATTCAGGGCGGATGATCTAAGGCAAATGTATCATTTGCCTGAGCCAGAGAAGATATATAATAAGGCGTTCCTGGAGAAATTCGCAAACGAAAATGAAGTTGAATCCGAACCCATCCGGGATTGGAGACAAAATCCAGCAAAGCACAAACATGAGTCGTCTGGTAAGTACTCAGTTGATTCCCTGGCTTCTCCTTATTGCTATGCTGGAATAATGATGTGTAGATTGTGGGGATTGCATGACTCTGCTAATTTTACCATAGAAATGGTTCCCCTAATGGAAGCAGCATGCAACAGTGTAATTATGGATTGGGCCACTATTCTCTCAGATAAACTAGCCTCAGCTCTTCTTGAATTTAGGAGTAAGACCCGCGTTTCTGAAAGGATAATTCCCCCATTCTATTACAGTGCCTATATCTTAGATACTTTGTGTTTTAATTCTGAATTTCCTGTGCTCGGCTGGAGGTGGAAGCCACAAGACCCCATGCCTATTCACATATACCATCAGAAATTATGGAAGTCCTCCTATAAGCACCATTTGTATCAAGTCTGCAATGGTTTTATGTTACCTGTTCATTATTCTATTTATGATAAACCTGCTCCCAAGATTACTTATCAAGCCGGAATTGAATTAACCTCAATAGGAAGATGGTTCGGGCAGGAGAACTTCACTTATGTAAGAGTTTTCGGTAGCCAAGCCAACCCTCATGTTCTCCCTTTATACATACCAGATAAATTGTTGGCAAGAGAAATCTCTTACCAGATTATGGCTGAGAGTGTTACACAGACTCTCAAGAAGAATAAGAAGCAGGGCTGGCCCTCTTTTCCCTTGAGATGTGGTGTCTATACTCTGCATGATCTCAAACATGCAGAAAAGGAAGCCACGAAGATCAAATCATTGACTCTGGCGATTCTCCCAAATAGGCAGTTTGATCCAGACAAAGTTGCCTATACTGCACTAGAAGAGGCCAAATTGAAAAAATTTGATCATAAAGAAGATATGTTTGACGACCTGTTCTCTTCAGCTGAGACAATAAATCAGGTTAAAGCATTCGCCAAAGTGAAATATAATGATGAAGGGTTGACTGAATTTAATAAACTTAGAGAACAGAGATTGCAAACTATGCCTCTAGATTTATTAACAACAACCCCAGCGACATCGTCAAGCGAGCCTGATCGGCAACAGTCAAAGGAACCTTCGGTTATAACAAAGGATCAGAAGAAGGAACAGGATTCAAAGCAGAAGAGAGAGCAGGAAGAAAAGCAGAGAAAAGAAAAAGAAGAGAAGCAGAAGAGAGCGCAGGAGGAAAAACAGAGAAGAGAGAAAGAGGAAAAGCAAAAGAAAGAGCAGGAGGAAAGGCAAAAGAAAGAGCAAGAGGAGAAGCAGAAGAAAGAGCAATAAAAAGTGCGGAAGGAGTCCCAAGTTGAAAAGCAAAAACAAACCACCATTGATGTCAATATAGATACTCATATTGACCCTAAATTGCTCCAGGAATGGAAGCAATTTGATTCCATCATCAGTGGGTTGGAATGTTCAAAGGACATAGACACTTCCAAGACAACGGATACACAGGACATCACTTCATCACAGGTTCTGAGTGGAACCAGCGGCCCACCCATTTCTAAAGAGGTTGAGATAATACCAAAGGACCCCTCCGACCAAATCATTTTGCAGGTAGAAGATATTCCTCCCCTAGATGTCTTCTACAGCCCGAGGCATAAAGCAGTGGTTAAACGACAAAGGAAAAGAAGAAGGATTGATCAACCTTCCCTTTTCCCAGAGGAAACTCTTACGAGCAATGTGGTTTGGAAGGAGGAATTTGACCCCTCCGATGACCTGACAAAACTGTCACAGTATGCGGGAGCCTATTGGGCAGCGACAATTGATAAGGCATCGGAGGTAAGTCTTCTCCTGAAAACCAAGGATCAAGAGATTTTCTCATTACAGGCGCAGTTAGCTGAGACAAAGGAGAAGGCAGAGTAGGCAGAGCAGCAATTATTGACGCAACAGCAATTAAACAGTCAACTAACTCAACAATTGCAGGCAGAAAAGCAAAGGATCAACCAAAGCGCGATCCAGAAACAGAAAGAATTATCAGAGGCATTGGCACAATTAAAGGCAGCAAATGAGCAAATGATGAAAACAAAAGATGAGAAAATTGCTCAATTGTCATCACAGCTCGAAAAAATAAAGGGCATTCCACAAGTGGCTGAATTTAGAGCAGAAGCATTGCAAATAAACAATGCATTAATATCCCAAATTAAGCTTCTATGTCAACAAATCGCCCACGCAGAGCCACTGTGTGAATTAACGGCATCCATAAATAAGCAAGTAGAGAAGGCCAGAACTGAATTGGATCAAGCCGAAGAAACCATAGCTACATTTCTTGACTGGCAAGATTTTGATCAAGGACAAGCGTCGAATTTGCCCAGGATCCTAGAACCACATAAAGATATACTCTTCACAGAATGGCAGTCCCAGTTAATGAAAGCAAAGAGGGTGGCTTCAAGATGTAAATCAACTTCCAGCAATCTAGTTGAACTAGTTAATAATACTCTCTACTTATCAAATATGATTTCCCAATGTACACCAGGAAAGTTGACAACTTTGAAAACATTGGAGCAATCATGTTATCCAGATCTAGAAGAAAAAGGGAGATTAATCGCTGGGATTAACAGTTTAACCTGGGATACATATTGGTTCTTCCTGGTAAAGCTGCATTCACAGAGAGCTGCCCTTAAGTGCCTAACAGATGCAATCGGGTATATTATTCCCGATATTCAGGATGCCACCTATGCCGCCCAGCTCAGCTCACGCCTCAACAAACCACCTGAAGTAGAGCCAATGCTTGCGATAAGTCAGCTCAGATATAAAGGCAAGCAGCCTACTTGATGAATCATGCCGCCGACTGCCAGATCGCTAAAAAAAAAAAAAAAAACAGATCAAGATTGATTGATGCCAATTAAATAGGATTTCTGTTTTATAGATAGATAGATTAGTTAAGTATTTACAGACCCTTTCATTGTTTTGGAAATGGTCGTAAAGTTTTGTACCAGACTTAAAGACTGAAGTTTGCACTATTGTGCTTCAGTCAATATTCTTTTATGAAACTGGACCAGTTGTTCTTAATTCGACAAGGAAGCTTTTTATGCAATTGTGCACTATTGTCTTTGTTGAGAATGTTTCTGCGTTGAAGGAAGAATTACAAGTAGCGATTGATATTGGGAGTGTCAAGTAGCTCATATGGTATTTCTATCTATGTCTGAATTCATTCCTTTCATATGAATTGTTATGTGATTATCCTTGCTATTATTGATTATATGCATGCGCTGTAACAACAGATCTACATTCCTTCCACTATTGGATGTTTTATGATGTGCATTTCTTTTAATCATGTATATGTCAATGATATAAATGATAAGTGTGGTAATATCGCTTTAATCGCTTTGCTTAACTATTTAAGCATAGTAATCATGAATGAAATAATGTCCATGTCTGTTAAATGGAGTCATCTATATGCATGTTTATAGACACAGACCATCAAGCGCTGCACTTTAAAGTTCAATAAGTTCCCGGGATAGGTCATAATTATTGTATTCTTGTTAATAGATTTTGTTATTCGCCCATCACTAGCTTAGTTAATAAATCATCCATTCATCCCGTTTATCCACTTCTGGGAAACCGGTCTCGTTATCCCCAGTCGGAGCCACTATTCCAAACGGAAAAGGAGCTGTACTAAGGTCCGGACCGGGTGGTTATCCCCAATGTTGTTGCAGCGATTTTCGAGGCATCAACAACTATATAAAAATGAAATTTTATGCCTTAAATGAGAAAGAAGAAAGAAGGTAGAAAACATCCATCATGTGTAGCAATTCCTCCCCCAAACTGGAGAATTAACATGCCCTCACGCGATACTAGAAAACAAATTGAGGTGGTTGCTACAATTGTGGTTGAAATCTATGCTTGGTGTAAAATAACATGGAATAAAAGAGGTTTTCAGAATGAATAAGGAAATCGACGGATGATGGCATGATCATAATAAATAAATGAATGAAGTTAACATACCCCCAAACCAAAATTTTCTATGTCTCCGAAAAATGAGAAGTGTAAAGATGTGGAATGAATGATGATAAATAATTCTCAATGAATCTTCATGAAATTCTACCAAACTTTTGATAAATCAAGAACTTATGCTATTTTACTTCAAGTTTTACCTCTGGAAAAATTTGGAATGACATGTATGGACTGGTATTTGTTGAAGCTGATGTAGGCAGAGCTGGTACTGAAAGTGATGCAAAAAGTGGAAGCCATGCAAGCACATCTTGTCTGAACAATTGTTGTGTTCGCGAGGTGCTCGAGCCTCTTCTGTTAGCTGCAATAGTGTGGCCTTGCTACAAATAGAGTTTCCCCCCATACTTGTTGTTCTCCTATAAACAATTAGCTATTCTGCAACAGATAAGTCGCATGCAAAAATTTCAATTAGAAAAAAACTTTTGTATAATAGCAATAATAATATTTTGTAAAATCAGCAAGTTATGGTGGACTTTGGTACTTACTACGTGCATGCTATTTGATAATGCATACCTACCCCCCCGCCCCCCCAATTAAAAAACATGTCCATGCCCATAAATCATAGGAAAAAGGGAAAGAATGTTGGGGATTCATAAATGGGGTAGGACAATCAAATAAAAGCGACGTAAAATATGACAAAGGCAATCAAAGCATTACACATCAAAATATTTGAAAAGCCCGTAAAAGGAATAAAAAAAATATTAGATAATTATGTAAATAGATAATTACCTTAGCTGGAAAGGTGACGAACGCATAATCGGAAATAAATGTTGATGATTGTTGGTATTGAGTGATTGGAAAATAATGATATAATGCATATAAAGATATAGCTTAACATACATGTTGGTTAATTGAATTAGAAATGTTGTTCAAATGGTAAATTCTCCTTTAGAAATGAATCCATAGGGGGTAATAGGATAGAGAGTATTTGGCAATGTAACATAGTACTTCAATACCACAAGTAGAGCCACTGCCGCCAGCAGGTGTTGATATACTCGAGAGGGTCTCCTTTTAACCTGAAAAATGAGCCCGAGTCCTCCATTTAGTATTTAGATGGTTTTCTATTTTTTTATTGCTATAAAGAGTTCACTATGTTGGCATTGTAACCAGATAATCATAGTGCCATTCACTAGGATATAAAAAAGTGATCAGGCTGGCCCATGATGAGACCCCCTGTCCTTCTGATAGTTTTAACTATCAAGAAGGTCATTACCTTGGTGTGGTGGCCATAATGGAATGTCACATGTTACACCCTTATGATCATGGTAGGTTGGCTCGTGACGAAACACCCTATCCTCTTTAAGACAACGCTTGTTAATTTTTCATATTTTTATATTTGAATGTTTTTATTGTAAAGAGAGGGAGGCTCATATACTCCTTAAGATTCAGGGATGGCGTAAGAAGTAAAAAAAATGCCAATGAAAGTTATGATTTCCCCCCCATATCATCACAACAAAAATAAAACACACAAAAGTGTTTTTCAATCAATTGAACAACAATTGTTCAATCGTTTGAACAACAAAAATAAAACACACAAAATTGTTGTTCAATCGATTGAATAGCAATCGTTAAATCAATTGAACAACAATACACATACAAAAATAAGTGTTGTTCGATTGCCAATGGAGCGGAAACTACAAATTTGAAGGAAGCAACACCTAAAACACAAAAACATAAGAGAAATAAGAAAAGAAACAACACTTTATTTAAAAGCAATAAATAAATCAATTAATTAAGTTACAACAACTATGATGTTACTTCCTAAAGGAATATCAATCTGTTAATGGAAAAAAATGATCTTTTGAAAAAATGTTTTGGCACTAGTGACATGAACCTTCAAATGGAAATCAATTCTCCATTTCCTCTATTATGAATCTATTAGGTAACGAATTTGATGAAATGCCCTTGTTTCATTAACATTTCTTTCAAGAATCACTCATTCATAAATTGACTTCTTCTATTTTCCTAGAACCTACAAAAAAATGAGTGTCTACCTGCAATAAAACATGAAATCGTGGAAGAAGAGAGGTGATCAGGATCTCATAATCCAAGACATATGAGCAAACAGTGGTCGACCATATTAACCAACAGTGTTTTAATCATAACTCCTTTGTTTTTCATCCGATTTGTTGTAGATCTAACCCGGAAATATATGAGAATAGATAATAACCCAATAATAACAAGATAGAAATAGATATAAATGCTTCTTTATTGATCAAACCCTTACGGTAGGGCAACACCATACATTCACTCCTTAAGGAAGGAGAACACTCCACAAGCCATATGCCTGTTCATACAATAATACTTCTCTTCATATCTCTCCATGTGGAGTCTCTAGCCTCTATATAGGTCTCATACATACAATACCATGCATCATTACCATGGTTCCCTCATACCATCAACTAATACCATGGGCCCATTACATTATTATTAACTACTTGTGGTCCCTTACATGACATGGGTTAACCACCTTATTTATTACTATGGCCCATCCCATTATTACATTATTACCTTGGGTACCTCCCTTGCTACCCATATTATCCCTCCTAGGTATATAACATTCCACCCCCTAAGCATGTTTCGTCCCCGAAACATGGAAAGAACACAAATAATAAGATCTACTCAAAAGAGTAGTCCACTGATACCATGCACGTGCATCTAGCCATCCAAGAGAAAGGTGAACCCTCGATCTCGCTGGTGCCTCGCTCGCTTGAGATGGAAGTTGACCGTGGTAGCTCTTCTGTGTTGATGTGCAGTGGGTGGATCTTCTCTCCTCGCGATCCGTCATGTGACGACTTGGTTTCCATCTTGATGGTTGTCTCGCTGGGTGATGTGGGTGATGATATGTTGAAGTTTTAACCCACGATGGCTATTTCTTTACTTCACCTTGCTGTGGTGCCTGTTGTGGTGTCTTCTTTTTCAATATGACTTCAACCACTGAGCCGTCCTCTGATGTATCAGTACCTGTAGCCTTTTCTGCTTCAGCCTCTGTTTGTGTTTGATTATCTATCATTACTAGCTCATCATTAGACTCTGGAACATCTTCTGCTTCAGCCTCCTTGGACTCTACCTGCTTATTAATGGAAATATCCTGTAATGTAATTTTCTTATTTTTATACCAGAGCTTCAGGAATTTCTTCTGCACATTAATATTTATGGTACCCACTGATTCCATCCAAGGGTATCCCAAAACAACATCCATGTTATCCATATCTGAAGCATAAAAATCACCATGCAACACATATTTATCCATAGAAATCTTCAAATCCTTGTACACTTGAACATCCTCATTATCAACTTGTGCAGTTTCAATGAGTTTTTCTGGAACTTGCAATCTTTTTGCCAAATTAACACTTATAAGATTTTGCTTGCAACTAGGATTTATAGTCACAACGATTTTCTCCTTCTGAATCAATCCATGAACCTGTAATAAGGATATACCAGTAGGAAATAGACCCACATGTTTCGCCTTATCTTGTTTTCTAGCATGAGACCATTTGTCTAAAAGTAATTTTTCAAATTCTTCATCTGAGAGTTTGGTCAACTGTTTGTTATCAAGTGAGAAATTCCATTTTTGAGCCTCGCCTCTCATATTAAACAGCATTTGAAACTTCCAAAATTTCCCATATGTGGACTTGTATCTTTGTATGCATTCCTCAATAGTAGGACCATCATCTTTTCCTGTAAAATATAGAACCTTGCTAGAAGCCATGAAGAGAGTTTTGAAAAAAGTCACTTACTTGGCGAAAATTTTGAAATGGCCACAAATCCGTCAATATTGCTCAGAATTTCTATTATAACCTGTTTTTAGAAATGGAACAATCATTCTGCATCTGCCCATGTGATAGAAATCCTGATTCAGACACTGGAATTTCAGATCTGCGCTGCTACTCTCCCGCCGTCACCCAAAATTTCTGCAAAAAGAGCTGATTTTAAATCAGCGATATCTCCCTCATCCGGACTCTGTTTCGACTGATTTTTTTTTTGAAATCAGGTGTTTTTTCTCAAATATTCCAGATCTATAATTAGATTTTTCAGATCTAGTTCCAATACGTCTAGATCTACGCCGCAAATTCGCTGCCCCGAAAATTTGTCTGCAACCCTACTGATTTTTAAATCAGCGATATCTCCTTCATCCAGACTCCGATTCAACTAATTTTTTTTTTGAAATTGGGTATTTTTTCCCAAAGAATCCAGATCTGCAATTAGATTTTGTAGATCTTGTACCAAGACATCTAGATCGGATCTTCAAACTCGCCGCCCTAGAAACCCTACAAAAATGGAAAAAAAAAATTCTCCACGGTTTGCCCAAGAAAGAGCTTTGATACCACTTGTTGTAGATCTAACCCGGAAATATATGAGAATAGAGAATAACCCCATAATAACAAGATAGAAATAGATATAAATGTTCCTTTATTGATCAAACCCTTACGGTAGGGCAACACCATACATTCACTCCTTAAGGAAGGAGAACACTCCACAAGCCATATGCCAGTTCATACAATAATACTTCTCTTCATATCTCTCCATGTGGAGTCTCTAGCCTCTTTATAGGCCTCATACATACAATACCATGCATCATTACCATGGTTCCCTCATACCATCAACTAATATCATGGGTCCATTACATTATTATTAACTACTTATGGTCCCTTACATGACATGGGTTAACCACCTTATTTATTACTATGGCCCATCCCATTATTACATTATTACCTTGGGTACCTCCCTTGGTACCCCATATTATCCCTCCTGGGTATATAACAGTAAGAACCTACGTGTGCATCTTGGGGAACCAGTGATGCGTCCACCCTCAGTATTTAGGATTAGGTCATATAGCATGCACCGATAGAAGTAGGAATTTTAGAGGTAGAATTTTGAAAAAATCTCATAATTCTACTCAAGTGGTGATGTAAGCACCACCCATTTCACTAGCCAATTGACAAGAACATTTGAAGGAAGAGCCTCAAAGAAAAAAATGAAGAACATCTTCTATTATGGTATGAAATGGCTCACATTTTTACTTTTGAATTCCCTACCAGAGATCTAGGAGTGACACAAATGCACATCATTCCCCAATCTGCTCTACCAAATTTTCATGGTTTGGCAAATAAAGATCTAGATACATTGTTATTTGAGTTTGAAGTACTTTATAGAGGATATGCTTATTTTACTAATGATCAAAGGTTGAAAGTGTTTCCTCTTACTCTAAAAGGAGCAGCTCTCCGAGGGTTCATGAGCCTTGGTGGGAACTTCATCCAAACATGGGAGAATACTAAGAATATATTCTTGAAGAAGTACCAAGAGTATTTCAAGGCCAGAGAAGATATTTTTATTATGATACAAGAGGAGGATGAAAGCTTGGAGGACTATCAGGAGCGATTTCAATACAATCTTCAAAAATCAAGGCATAAGCATTTAAAAAAAGAGATCTTAAAAATACTCGTTCCTAAAGGAATCAAAGATGAATTTTTAGAACCCTTAAATCTTATGGCAAAAGGTGATGATTTTCAGTTATCACATGATGATGTTTGTGAATTATGCATAAGGTATTCAAGAGGAATCTTTAAGGCTGGTAAGAATTATAGAGAAGTTTCTTATTTTTTTCCAAATCTACTACAAGAACATGAGATATAGGAGTTGAAAAGAATGATTTATTTGAACATTTTAAAATTGATTCTATTAGCTCTCAAAATTCACAAGTGGATGTTTTGGAGGTTTAGAAAAATCAAGAAATTGAAGAAGTGTTTTTCTCTCATTTCCAAAAGGATCATCCCATAGATAGCCAGTCTTTCTTATCTAGGATGGAAGTAGCATATCAAAGAGATGGGGAAGTTGTAACAAGGTCAAAACCATGGAAATTGTGGCCTACATATATGCTTCAAAAAAATTCTTGTCCGTTTTCTTACTTACATAATCCATTATGGAATACACATGTGTTAGGGTAGCCATGTCAATCTCAATATAACCCCCACCAATCTTGTCTACAAGTTTGGCATGGTTCATCTTATGATTGCATGACCACTCACCATCATCTTGTAGCACAAACATATCATCCATATTCTCCACCAAATCTTCCACAACATCTTTCTTGCATATTAAAATCATCCATACAACCCAATCAACTACATCATCAAAATCCTCCATGCCCTACACAATTTTCTGGTCAACTCATTCCACATCCTCACCATAATAAACCAGTACAACATGCTTACAGTGTTGAACTGCAAAATTTGCCTACCGTTCCCAACCATTCTATCTCACATGCACCATTGCAGAAAACTTATATTGATATTGGGAATGTTTCAAATCCAAAAATTGTAGAAGTTATGAAACAAAATGACGTTCCTTCTAGCCTGCATCAACAAGCCGTTTTACAAAATAAAGAACTTCATGATATGATGGCTATGGGAAATGAGAAAAGTAAAGGACATATTGAAGATTGGTTTCACTTCATCATTTGTTTGCAACATCACTCCATACTTCAACAATTTTTGACAACATCACTTGAAAGGAAGTTGGCTGCTCATACCCTACTATTTATTAACATGCATTTTTCAAATTTTGGCATGTACATACTTGAAGCCTTATTTTGAAAATGGCTCCACTGGAAGTACTCTTATACATAATAATATTCATTTTTCAAAGGAGAATAGGTTGGTGTAGAAAATAAAATAAATAAGGACATAAATAAATGCATTTTTTTTATTATGTAAAAATAGTTGTTTTTGTTGCAACATGGTGTGGAAATCAACCTCAGTGATAAATGTTTTAATTTATTTATGTATATAGATGAATTATAATGAAAATAAATTTTTTTCAAACACTCATGTTCATTTTAATCACTAATATGGAAAAATTGCTTGAATATCATAATTTTTGGCTCACGGGCTTGATGAAAATTCTTAAAACATAGTCGAGACAGTCATGTTTTGAGGGACCAAAAGGGAATATTTTGGAAAAATGTTTCTATCCTAAGTATCCCTTCATGTATACTTCCCAACCCAATTTGAATCACTCCAATGGGATTCGAAACGAAAAAGTTATAACCAAAACATTCATCGGGTGTCTAGTAGACACCTCAGGAAAATAGTTGGTACAGTTAGGTTTTGGAGGCCTAAATGACAATATTTTTAAAACATGTTTCGATGTTATATTCCTCTATGCACCTATTTTACAATGAAATTTGAATCACTAAATTTTGATATCCTATGAGAATGTTATGACACAAATACTGACTGTCTATCGTAAATCAACACTCTTAAAACTTTTTTTTTTTTTTTTCTGGCTCTTCATTAAAGTATTTTACCAATAAATTATTCTTGTCTTCAAAATCTATTTCTATTGGAGATAAATAAATGAACCTACTTTCATTTCCAATTTGAATCAACTCAATCCGTCATCAAACGAAAAAGGTATGCTTAAAATATCCATTGTTTGTCTAAGCTGGGAATTTGAAAATGACTCTATTATGTAGGTTTTCCTAAATAATTTTAATAGATCATCTCATGAAACTCTAAAAATATATTTCTATTGGTGATATACGTTTGAAGTATCTCTCATTTGGCTTTATAATCACTCAAATCGTGTTATATACCTAGGAGGGATAATATGGGGTACCAAGGGAGGTACCCAAGGTAATAATGTAATAATGGGATGGACCATAGTAATAAATAAGGTGGTTAACCCATGTCATGTAAGGGACCACAAGTAGTTAATAATAATGTAATGGGCCCATGGTATTAGTTGATGGTATGAGGGAACCATGGTAATGATGCATGGTATTGTATGTATGAGGCCTATATAGAGGCTAGAGACTCCACATGGAGAGATATGAAGAGAAGTATTATTGTATGAACAGGCATATGGCTTGTGGAGTGTTCTCCTCCCTTAAGGAGTGAATGTATGGTGTTGCCCTACCGTAAGGGTTTGATCAATAAAGAAGCATTTATATCTATTTCTATCTTGTTATTATTGGGTTATTCTCTATTCTCATATATTTCCGGGTTAGATCTACAACACTTACCTTCTGCCTTTAATATCCAACTCTCATGAAGTCAGGTATGCATCTACAACCAGATATTAGGGTGCTAGTGAAATTTCACTGTCTCCCCGGCAATGATGCCAAAATGTTGGGTAAAATTAATTTCTTGATAAATGAACCAAAAAACTAATCACCTAGACATTAATTATCAACTTGAGGAGCACCTTTTTATTTCAAGGCAATTGGAAAAATATATGCATAAAAATACCAACATCTAACACTCGTTCTATATGATTTAGTTTTATACTATCAAGCTCATTCAAGAAGAAATAAAATGTAAAACTTGAATAATAAAACTAAAATTAAAAAGAAGAAAGTAAATGACAAGAAAAATAATTATGCTAATCACACAACCTGAATCATTGCTAAATTAAAGCACACATTTTTGAATTGGGAATTTAAGCTATTGCACTCAACATATTTCATATGCTAATCTAGAGCAACAAATCAAATGAAATCTAAAAGTTGCAGGAAATAATAAATCTGAAAAATGCAGGAACTTGATAAATTACTTTATTAAAATGGAAATTTACTTTAAATAACAACGATTGAAATTCAAAGAAACAAGTACACAACTAAAGTACTGGAGATGTTCAAGGTATCACCTCGTCCAAGGTAGTGGGCCCAATTTCCCAAGACTCAGTTTTGCCTTGAGAAATAACTCAGATCAGATTAAAAAAAAATATATGTAGAACTCAATGTATAACTTCCTTCATTAAAACATATGAGAGAAATAATTACAGCAACATAATGAAGCTATTAGCTTTCCCTTAAATTCAACAATTGTTCATCCTCCCATCTCTCATCTCTTATCTCTTCTCCTACATCCTATCTAATAATTGTCCATCTTTGATATCCTAACTATACCCTCATCATTCCCTCAATTCTCCTCTAATTCTCCTCCTATTCTCCTCCTCTCTTTGGTATTTGTTTTCATATAAATACACAAAGAACAAAGGTAAGTTACAACAAAGCTGATTACAAAATAATTTCCATTACAGATTTGGATTGTACAAAATCAATTGATCAGCAAGATCACATCTGAAAGATCTTTCCATCGGCATTCAGTAGGAACAAGTCTAATATGTTATTGCAATTGGAAGAATTTGGAAAACGGACGCAACAACAAATCTCAGAAAATCATCTTTGAAGAACCTTCTATTTCTCTTAATACAGATTGAATTTTGGAAAGCTGCACACATCAACACTAACTCAATCTATTTAGGACAAAACCCATGTTTTTGATTTTCTAGGTTCTCCTTCATTTGTCCAAAACATCCAATGCAAAACTGTCACTACTTATTCCAACGAATTTCTGAATTGGAATATTTAATTATGAGCTAGAGATCAAGTTTTCAATCTGGAAAAGATCTTGGAGGCTAAAATCATAAGTGATGTTACAACAAATCCATTGATAAACCCTCATTGGTAAAATCATGCATAATAATCATCAATTTATTAAAAATAAAAGAGAAAATTTGTATTTATCCATAAGAGCATAAATAATTATAAAATGGAATTATATGATAAGTTATGATAAATGACGTGATAAAGAATAGTAGAAGTGGATGAAATAGACGTTAAAAAGTGATATTAATAATAAAAAATTAGTGGCCCAAGACTCGAGATGATGAATTTCTTTGAGTTGCATGAGTACATAGAGAATATGAAGGAAAAAATAGCCATCTTTAGCCTCAAAGGGAGAGAAGACACCTCATGAGAAGATGTGAAATTCCTTAGAGACATTAGGATAAAAGAGTTGAGTTGCCATGAATTCAAGAGACTTTTCAGGAAGAAGTACTTGATAGAAAGGTACTACGACAATAAGGCTAAGTAGTTTTATGAGATAAATATGGGATCGAGTACAGATGAGGAGTATAAGATCAAGTCTTGGAGTTGTTGATGAATGTATTGTATTTTAAGGATGAAAAAGCCAAAGTTTAGAGATTTATTAGTGGATTTCCATTAACATTTAGAAATCAGAGTGAGTATGATGAGCTTCAGTCGCTTGAGGAAGTTATTGGGAAACTAAAACACTATTATGAGAACTCAAAGCTTAATACAAAATCACAGCAAGGTTGGAAAGGGAATTACAAGCGTAAAGTTAAATGGCAGTGGAAAAGAATAGGGTCATAGGATGCAAGTAAGAAAGAGAATGTTTCACTTTACAAGAAGTTCAACGTGGTTATATAGGACATGGGTAACAACCTGTAGGGATGAAGAACAAATTTGACGGTACATGATGGTTACAGTGTTGAACATGTGGTGAGGAGCATCTTAGGAGGGATTATCCGCAGAATCAGGGTGGTAGGCCTTAGATTTACAATGCATAGGAAGCGTAGACAATTTGGGATGTTGGGTGGAGAATTCCTTGTATCTGTGCAACATTGGATAATAGGTAGATAGATCACCATGCATATATTATAGATATGAAAGGTAATCTTTACAATAAAGTTGTTTCTCTTTTGATTGAACCCATATCTAGTTATAGATATGTTAACACTAACTTGGTGGATATGCGTGGTTTGAAAAAGGAAGTGCATGCAAAATCTTTGTTAGTGCAGTTGGATATAGGTAAAAAGAAAAGAGTTCATCATTGGATAAGAGCTCATGCATTTGAGTTCAATGTATGCCTACCTCAGTTGATTTTAATCTATTTTCATTGGGATCATATAGTACGATTTTTGTTATGGACTAGTTGTACCTTCACTGGACTAAGGTGGATTGTTATAAAAAAACTATTGAGTGTTTGGATGACAATGGAGAACAACGAATATTGTAGAGCAAGAAGAAAGCAACATCAGTGATGATGGTTACAACTATGAAGGCGAAGAGTAGTCATAGGAAAGGGTGTGTGTTATTTCCAATGCATATTTCTAGTAATAAAGGTAAGGATGTTGAGGATGTGAAGGTATTGAGTAGGTACGCAATCTTGCAACAGTTTCATGATGTGTTTCAAACATATATTTCTGAGTTACTACCGAACAAAGAAGTATACGTTTCTATTGATTCAATACTAGGGATAAAACTTGCATCAAAGGAACCTTACATGTTGAGCACTCCATAGTTAGTAGATTTGAAGTTGAAGTTGAAGGAAATGCTTGACAAGGGATACATTATGCCAAGTGTATCACCTTGGGGTGCACCGACATTGTTTGTGATGAAGAAGGATGCTACACTTAGGTTGTGCATCGACTACAGGAAGTTGAACAAGGTGATTATAAGGAACATGTATCTATTGCTGATGATTGATGACTTGTTTGATTAGTTGAAGGGAGCAATGATGTTCTCAAAAATTGATGTGAGATCCTGATATCATCAGGTACACATTAAAGAAGAGGATATTTACAAGATTTCTTTCTGAACGGGGTATGGGAATTATGAGTTTGTTGCAGTTCCATTTGGTTTGACTAATGTTGTAGATACCTTTATGTGCTTGATGAATAGTGTGTTGCATCCTTATCTGGACAAGTTTATTATTTTGTTCATGGATGCAATCTTGATATATCCTAAAAATGATAAAGATCATGCCCATCAATTAATAGTAGTATTGAGATTATTGATAGAGCTTCAATTGTATGATAAGCTTAGTAAATGAAGTTTCTTTCAAACAGAGGTACATTACTTGGGGCATGTGGTTTCCAAGGAAGCTATAGCAGTAGATCTAGAAAAGATAAGATGTATCATGGAGTGGGTAAGCTCCTTGAAATCTCGAAGAGGTAAGATCATTTATGGGGCTAGCAAGTCATTATAGGAGGTTCATCAAGAACTTCTCTTAGATTACATATATTAGTACATCACTACAGAGGAAAGGTAAGAAATTTGAATGGGAATGTGAAAATAAAATTGAGTAGTTAAATCAGTTGTTGATTATTTCTCAAGTGATAAAGATTACATATCGAAATAAAGAGTTTGTGGTATGTACAAATCCTTGCAAGAGAGGACTTGGTGGAGTATTTATGCAGGGTGGCTATATAGTGTGCTAGAAGTCATGGAAACTGAATGAGCATGAGAAAAATTACCTCACACATGAGATTGGCTTGGCAATGATCATTCATGCATTAAAAATGTGGAGGCACTATCTTCTTGGTAGGAGTTTTGTATTGATTAACAATCGCAGTGGATTGAGCTACTTGTTTGAACAACTGAATCTAAATTCCAGGTAAGCTAGATTATTTAATATGATTTTTGAGTTCAAATTTGAGATCAAGTACATCATAGGTAAAGCGAATGTGGTTGTAAATTCTCTTAGTAGGACAGTACAAGTGAACCATATAGCAATTATGAGCTGATATGGGCCAAACTTCCATGACTATAACTTACAGGTAGGAAAATAAGATGACAAGTATATGGAGCTTAGGCACAAGTTACAATAGTGTATAGGTGTTCAGGATGTGGACTATCAACTCATGGAATATGGTTTGATCAGATTTAGGGAAAAGATATATGTGCCAAATAACAGTGAGATCAAGAATCTTATCCTGAGGGAATTTCATGCTAAGCCATATTCAAGTCATCCAAGGTATGAGAAGACATTGACAATAGTGAAGAAGTTTTATTATTGGTCAAACATGAAGAAATAAGTGGAAGAATTTGTGGCTGGGTTCCTAGACTATCAGTAGGCAAAGATTGAGTGTAAGCATCCTGGTGGTTTACTACAACCAATTTTGATTCCAGAATGGAGATGGGAAGTCATATCCATGCACTTCATTGGAGATTTCCTAAGGAAATTTAGACAACATCATTATATCATGATTATGGTATACATGTTAAAAAAGGTAGTGCACTTCATTCAAGTGAAGTATACTTATTCAGGTGACGATGTAGCACAGGCCTTCATCACATGTAGTGAGGCTATATGGTGTCCAATGGAAAGTTGTGTCAGATAAGGATGCTAAGTTCACTTCTAGATTCTAGAAAGAATTGTTTGCAGGTTTTGGTACAGAGTTGGCCTTCACTACAACTTATCATTTGCATAAATATGGAAAGACAAAGAGGGTCAACAAGATATTGTAGGATATGTTGAAGATGTATATGATGCATCAATATAGGGTATGGGAGGAGTACCTTTAATTGGTGGAGTTTTCTTATAGTAATGGTCATCAAAATTCACTGAGGACGAGTTAGTTTGAGGAATTGTATGGGTGGACTTGAAATACTCCTATAAGTTGTAGTGACCCAGTGAACAAAGTATTGATAGGGCCTGTTAGCCTCCTGCTGCAGCAGGTTAATCATCTTTCATGATCGACAGTTTTACATGCCAAATATGTCGTGCTATGCATGCTGCAATGCTCCATATTTGCTACAGATGGCCAGAAAGTATCCGTGAGAGTAGGTTGGTCTAAAGGCCACTGCTGTGTTCCAGTTTTGATAAAGAAATCCATTTTTGCTTTGAGGCAGTTTTTTAGTTGGAGGTACTCAGGCTGGAGTTCACTAACATCTCTCTTTTTCTCATCACCCTTATTATATAACTCCCTATTAGTTTTTCTCTTCCCCTATTAAAATCATGTATATAAATCCCCCTATGTAAATACCCCTCCCTGGCATTATAGCCTTACTTTCTACTAAGTCCGGGAAATTTCAGTCCATCTGGGACTGTTTTTAGCCCATCCGAGTCATAGAGGAACTGTTTTGACATCTGGTCAGCCAGTAACCTCTCCCTTAACCCCACAAACCCCCAAAACAACCCATGTTTTCATGTTCCCCCTTGTAAAACTTCACCCCATCGTTGTAAAAACCCCTTAAACCCATTTCCCTAAGTTCTAACCCATCGGCTGCGCACATTAAACTTGGAATATTCCTGCAAATATTCCCGCCCGTTAACCCCCTATCCCGTCACGTTTGCCGCCAACCGTCCGATCCACAGCCCCGCAGATCAACGACTGGCGGGCATCCTCATCCCCGACGCGCCCGGCCTTTAACGTCCGGGAGTTCGGCGGTTTCGCCGCCGTACGCCCGCCACGCGTCAGGCACCAGGCTGTGGCGGAGTCCCTCCCTCTGAAACCGCCATCCCCCATAAGCGGTGCGCCACATACCGCTTACCGCCCGGTGACGTCACCAGCTCACATCACCCTTGCACAGTCAACAGCCCACGTCACCCCCTTGTACAGTCATCCGATGAGTCACCCGCCTGCGTGGCCTCCTGCCACATCACTGCCACGTGTCCCACCACCGTACCTGCCATGTCATCGTCCGTACATGATGACGTCATGCTGACATCATCCCGCCACGTCGCCATGTTGACGTCATCCGCCGTACAATGCTGACATCATGCTGACGTCATCAACCCTTTTTTGGACGCAGAGGCACGAAAATCGCACTTCGGAGCCCCGGAATCGAATTCTAAGGCAGTTTTTGAATCGCAGGATTTTTTGGGCCGAAATGGAGAATCTTCAGGGAATCTTTAAGGAATCTTCGCTCCGTGCAGCCCCAGGAAGCCCGAAAAGGCGCAGAAATGATCTGTTTTCTTCACAGAGCATACCAAAATGATCAGAAGACAATTCTAGATGATACAAAGGCCGAACAACGGCCATTTACTAGTGATTAGACATGCAGCACAGCAGATCAGCAGCCCAGATTTTGTCAGAGAGTATCAGCTGAAGAAAGGACGCCAGAAAGAATCAGTCATGATTTTTTAGGGGCTCGAGGCACCTGAACATTGATGAAGCCCCCAGAAAATCAAATCTATAAGCATCAGCCCATCCTTGCTTTCAAATCACCGTCAAGACATTCAAGACACCAGGACAGCAAGGAAGCAGAGACCCATACCCATTTATTGCAGAAAGCACTGCAGCAAGCCACCGAGGACAGCATCATTCATTCAGTTTTGACACATCGGCCCTGAGCATGGCCCGAGACATTCTTTGCATTTATTTCTAGATAGGATTAGGTCAAGTAGTCATTTTTTGTGACCTAATTAGGTCAAGATGTAATAAAGGAAACTCTGCAGAGTTTTGCCCTATATATACCACCCTCTGTATAGTTTTAAGGGTTGGTCAATTGGTAATTTTCACTAGAGACTCGCTGTGTATACCTGAACTTTTATGTAATCAAAGATTGCTTAAGGCTTGGAGAGCGAACGGTTTGTTGTTGATGAATGTGTTGAAGAGTTGGAGATGGAATTCCTGCGCTGCGGCTTGAAGCAATAAGTGCCTCTTATCTATGTTTATGTGTTTGCCATTATCTAAGTAGCAGGAAGAAAGAATAGCCTAGAATTAGTTAAATACTCTCTATGCTCAATTCCTGTTGTTTCTTGATGTTTTCTTCTGAATGAATTGGTTATGAACATTAAATTCCTTCTGGCTCATGTTTACCCCAGTTCACCTGTGCTGGCCAATTATCTAGGGATTCTTAACTGCTCCTAGGTAGCGCCTTGTTGTTTCCTCTGCTAATCTGTTGGAGAGATTCTTAACTGCCTCTCTTTCTTTAGCATTCTTGCCATCCCTTGAACCTGAAAGTTGCTTCTGCTTCAGTTATCTTGCTCCATTTTCCCCTCACTGTTATTAAAGAAAAACACCAGCAGTTCCCCTCCTCGACTCCATGCCCAATGGTTTGAAACATTCAGACTATACTCAGCCTCTCTACCTGAAAGTGTCAGTTTTCCCGCCAAAACTCAATCGAAACCCCGTGCATCATAACTAGCCTAAAATCACCCCTTTCAACAAAGCTAAATCATAAAGAGAGAGCCCTCTCTGACTGCAGGCAGGCTAGGGCCTGCAGTCCAAAGTTGGTTTGTGGTTACCTCGGCCGTATCCCTTTGGGAGTCAAAAGGGACAACCTGAGTGATAACATAATGGCGACTCCATTGGGGACATGAATCATGTGTTTATTAGTGCAAATCCTCAATTTTGACCAGTTCGCCTCGTTTTCTGGAGAAAGTGTTCCTTTTCTTCAGGGTTTTTCATGTTCAACTCTGATCTGTGATGATGGACAGAGATCAGGCACTTTAAGGTTACATCATCCACCTGGCGACTCCACTTCATCCCCATAATAAAGACTCTGTTGGAGAAATGAACCCGAAGGAATTGTATAAGCAGATCAGGCTCTCGACTTGGACTATCATCCAAGAAATCATGTTCTTTCTCCTGCACCAAATTTTGTTGTGCATATTGTACTTTAAAAGCGATTTTATGTCAAATTTTTGTGTTTTTCCTTTGGAAAAGATTGTTGAAAAGCCTCCTTGCACATCAGAGCAGCAGCTTTCAAATGCTGTTGAAGATCATCATACAGTCAGGGAGGAACCAAAAATAGAGTCCAGTCTTCTAGTTCCTGTACATACTCCCGTGCCTCGTAAAGTTCCTGAAAGATACAAGCCACTCATTTTGCCTCCTGTGCTTGGTCCCCTGCCGGCGAATCATCCTGAATATCTCCCTAGATTTGATGGAGAGAATGGCGCTACTGCCCAGAAACATATCCAGGCTTTTGAAGACTATCTTAATACATTTGAAGTGGAAAATGAAGATGTCAGTCTTAGACTATTTGCCCTTTCTTTGCAAAGCGAAGCTAGGACTTGGTTTAAAGCGTTGCCTGAGGCGAGCATCTCTATGTTTCAGCAGTGTGCCAAGCTTTTCCTTGATAGATGGATGATTAGAGGTAATCTCTTCTTGTTGATCGAAGAATATAATCATTTAGAAAGGCATCCAGATGAATCCGTTCACCAGTTTTCAGACAGATTCAATCAAGTTTATCAAGCCATGCCTCTAAATGTAAGACCTCCCCTTGATTTAGCTCTATTGCAATATCCTAGAGAATTTGACGCAAAAATGGAATTTTGTCTGAGAGAAAGAAGCCCGTCCACTTTGAAACAGATGCAGGACATAGCTGTGGACATGGAGGCAAATCTAAAAAGAAGGGAGGAACAACGCAAAGCACAGCAAGAAGAAAGATTTCGTAGCGTGTTACAAAAGACAGAGGAAATGATGCAGCTGATCACAATGAAAGTAGAAAGTTTGAGCACCAGAACAGATCTGTTTCACAACAGGAAAGTAGTGACATTCACGAACAAACCTGCCACAAAACAGATGACATATTCATCCAGCCATACATGATGGAGTAGTCTCCTGATATACTGTGTGAATATAACAGCTCCTCTTCTTTAAACTGTCTGCCCAAGTACAATCTGTATGATGAGGATTATGAGCCTAATGGTCAAATCAGCCATGCAGAGGAATCAAATCCTATTTTGGCAGGAAGTAGTATTCAGGTTCAGCAACCTGAACCTAATGATCACTGTGCCCATCTCAGCTATGAAGAAAAGAAGGAAGACGCAGAGTGTGCCGATTTCAGTGAAGGAACTTTACCGTTTTGTTTTTAATCTTTTCAATTTATCAAGGATAACTATCATGCTATATATGATCAAGTGTCACCACCTGTTGCTATTGACCGTCTGGAGGTTAATCAAGATACTGTTCCAAAGGTATCGCCTCTAGTGTTGCAGCCCCAAAGAGCCATTGAATATCAGATTGAGGAGGACCCAGAAGCAGAAGCATATGACCAGATGATCCAAGTGGATCCCCTGCCTCTTTGTTTTCAGCCATCTGAATTATTCAAAGAAGAAGAAGACCAGAAGCCCACACAGATCAGTCCGGCCCTATTCGAGCCAGATTGTAATAAATTACAAGCACCTCTGCAAGTACTGAATGACCTATCCGCTGGCAGGCAGAATAATGAAAGGAATCAGTGCACATCGCCATCAACAGGCTGCAAGGCTCAGTATCGAGGTGAAAATGATCTCCCGACTCCAAGGCATGGTAGTGATCCTGAAACTTTGTACAGTTCTTTAATTCAGCCAAAAAATTGTATATATATGTTGCAGGACAGTTTTGTACAGTATTTAAAAACCGCAAAGGAGGTCAGTAGCTTCCTGATCTTCTCAAAGATTGACAAAGCCATAACAAATTGCAAAGTCTCAGTTGATCTCACTAGCAAGCATAAGCAGCAAAGCCCACTCATGTTATTATTACTTAAGTGGCTGCATTGGTTATTTCACTTCACCTAACAGCAAAGTAAGTGCTGGTTAGGGTAGGTAGGTAGGTAGGATTAATAAGGCAGCCAGCCAAGAGAAATTTGCAGAACACAGTAACAATTGAATACAAGGCAGTCTGACCTGCTGTTCTTGACTTTTCACAAGGAAAAGCCATCCCCAAGTGGAGCCACTGTTAGCCTCCTGCTGCAGCAGGTTAATCATCTTTCATGATCGACAGTTTTACATGCCAAATATGTCGTGCTATGCATGCTGCAATGCTCCATATTTGCTACAGATGGCCAGAAAGTATCCATGAGAGTAGGCTGGTCTAAAGGCCACTGTTGTGTTCCAGTTTTGATAAAGCAATCCATTTTTTCTTTGAGGCAGTTTTTCAGTTGGAGGTACTCAGGCTGGAGTTCACTAACATCTCTCTTTTTCTCATCACCCTTATTATATAACTCCCTATTAGTTTTTCCCTTCCCCTATTAAAATCATGTATATAAATCCCCCTATGTAAATACCCCTCCCTGGCATTATAGCCTTACTTTCTACTAAGTCCGGGAAATCTCAGTCCATCTGGGACTGTTTTTAGCCCATCCGAGTCATAGAGGAACTGGTTTGACATCTGGTCAGCCAGTAACCTCTCCCTTAACCCCACAAACCCCCAAAAAAACCCATGTTTTCACGTTCCCCCTTGTAAAACTTCACCCCACCGCTGTAAAAACCCCTTAAACCCGTTTCCCTAAGTTCTAACCCATCCGCCGCGCACATTAAACTCAGAATATTCCTGCGAATATTCCCGCCCGTTAACCCCCTATCCCGTCGCGTTCGCCGCCAGCCGTCCGATCCACAACCCCGCAGATCAACGACTGGCGGACATCCTCATCCCCGACGCACCTGGCCTTTAACGTCCGGGAGTTCGGCGGTTTCGCCGCCGTACCCCCGCCACGCGTCAGGCGCCAGGCTGTGGCGGAGTCCCTCCCTCCGAAACCGCCATCCCCCATAAGCGGTGCGCCACATACCGCTTACCACCCGGTGACGTCACCAGCTCACGTCACCCCTGCACAGTCAACAACCCACGTCACCCCCTTGTACAGTCATCCGATGAGTCACCCGCCTGCGTGGCCTCCTGCCACGTCACTGCCACGTGTCCCGCCACCGTACCTACCACGTCATTGTCCATACGTGATGATGTCATGTTGACGTCATCCCGCCACGTCGCCATGCTGACGTCATGCTGACGTCACCCGCCGTACAATGCTGACATCATCAACCCTTTTTTGGATGCAGAGGCACGAAAATCGCACTTCGGAGCCCCGAAATCGAATTCTGAGGCAGTTTTTGATATCGCAGGATTTTTTGGGCCAAAATGGAGAATCTTCAGGGAATCTTTAAGGAATCTTCGCTCCATGCAGCCCCAGGAAGCCCGAAAAGGCGCAGAAATGATCTGTTTTCTTCACAGAGCATACCAAAATGATCAGAAGACAATTCCAGATGATACAAAGGCCGAACAACGACCATTTACTGGTGATTAGACACGCAGCACAGCAGATCAGCAGCCCAGATTTTGTCAGAGAGTATCAGTTGAAGAAAGGACGCCAGAAAGAATCAGTCATGATTTTTTAGGGGCTCGAGGCACCTGAACATTGATGAAGCCCCCAGAAAATCAAATCTATAAGCATCAGCCCATCCTTGCTTTCAAATCACCGTCAAGACATTCAAGACACCAGGACAGCAAGGAAGCAGAGACCCATACCCATTTATTGCAGAAAGCACTGCAGCAAGCCACCGAGGACAACATCATTCATTCAGTTTTGACACATCGGCCCTGAGCACGGCCCGAGACATTCTTTGCATTTATTTCTAGATAGGATTAGGTCAAGTAGTCATTTTTTGTGACCTAATTAGGTCAAGATGTAATAAAGGAAACTCTGCAGAGTTTTGCCCTATATATACCACCCTCTGTATAGTTTTAAGGGTTGGTCAATTGGTAATTTTCACTAGAGACTCGCTGTGTATACCTGAACTTTTCTGTAATCAAAGATTGCTTAAGGCTTGGAGAGCGAACGGTCTGTTGTTGATGAATGTGTTGAAGAGTTGGAGATGGAATTCCTGCGCTGCGGCCTGAAGCAATAAGTGCCTCTTATCTCTGTTTATGTGTTTGCCATTATCTAAGTAGCAGGAAGAAAGAATAGCCTAGAATTAGTTAAATACTCTCTATGCTCAATTCCTGTTGTTTCTTGATGTTTTCTTCTGAATGAATTGGTTATGAACATTGAATTCCTTCTGGCTCATGTTTACCCCAGTTCACCTGTGCTGGCCAATTATCTAGGGATTCTTAACTGCTCCTAGGTAGCGCCTTGTTGTTTCCTCTGCTAATCTGTTGGAGAGATTCTTAACTGCCTCTCTTTCTTTAGCATTCTTGCCATCCCTTGAACCTGAAAGTTTCTTCTTCTTCAGTTATCTTGCTCCATTTTCCCCTCACTGTTATTAAAGAAAAACACCAGCAGTTCCCCTCCTCGACTCCACGCCCAATGGTTTGAAGCATTCAGACTATACTCAGCCTCTCTACCTGAAAGTGTCAGTTTTCCCGCCAAAACTCAATCAAAACCCTGTGCATCATAACTAGCCTAAAATCACCCCTTTCAACAAAGCTAAATCATAAAGAGAGAGCCCTCTCTGACTGCAGGCAGGCTAGGGCCTGCAGTCCAAAGTTGGTTTGTGGTTACCTCGGCCGTATCCCTTTGGGAGTCAAAAGGGACAACCTGAGTGATAACAGGGCCAAACATGTTGGAAGATATGGAAGAAGAAATGGAGGTCATCAAGAAGAATCTAAAGGCAGTACAGGACAAGCATAAAAGTTATGCAAATCAGAACATATTTTTTAAGATGTTTTAGGTTGGGGAACAGGTGTACTTGCACATTAATCCCAAGAAAATCTCCTTGAGGATTTGATCATGTGCCAAGTCGACACCTCGGTTTTGTGGAAATTTCAATATTCTTGGAAGGATTGGACCAGTAACCTATTGACTTGCACTACCTCCGACAGTAAAGTTCCATGAATTTTTCCATGTGTCATTGCTTAAGAAGTATGTTAAAGATGTTGATCATTTCATTTTCTGGTTTGTATTGCAGGTGGAGCCAGAAGGAGAATTCCAGCAGGAGCCTCAATGTATTTTGCCTAAAAATATGCTCATGCTCTGAAACTAAACAATGGAGTAGGTTAAAGTGTTGTGGAAGAAATTTGTGCCCAATGAAGCTACATGGGAAATGGTTGGTGAGATGAAGGCTATGTATTCTTCTTTATTTGTTAGTTGAGAGGATGTTTTGGCATATTATTTTAGTTGATGTTTTGGTATATGTATATATGTGTGTGTATATATATATATATATATATATATATATATAGATATATATAGATATATATATCTATCTATCTATCTATATATATATATATATATATATATATATATATATATATATATATGTATAAATACGACAATGGTTTGTGTTATAAAGCTCCAATAAGCAGAGTGGATGTCATGTCATTATGGTTGTCATGTTCTTATGTTTTTCATGGTTGTCGCTTCCACAATAACGAATTCCAGTGAAGTCCTAGATCAAATGTTTGCATTAGTAACCTTGTTTCAATTTTATTTATCATTTCTAAAGGTTTCATAAAGTTTTGGGTAGTGTCCTAAGTCCTGGCATTGAAACGGTGGAAAGAATATGCGGTTGCTTCCTTAGAACTGTCTGAAAAAAGTCCCCAGTCACTGGAATTCCTTATTGTGGAAGCGACTAAGGGTCCATATCATTAAAATTTAAGGTTGTCTCAGGGGTTGGTCACCTGGGAGGATTGGTTGGCTTTTGAAGGCTCTGTAGCTTGTGTGGAAGGTCAAATATGTTTAGTTTTGTCAATTTCACTTCCTTAACTGTAAGTCTGTATATGGGGAGTTGAATCACATAATAGTAGCCTCTCTTCACATGTTTACCCAAGAAGACCTGTTATCTTGGGTAAATGTGGGAGGAGGGTGTCACAATCATCATCACTAGATTGGAAATAGAAAATAAAATTTTCATTACTGAAAATATTGCTTGCCATATATTTTACTAAGAGGAGGGTTCTTATGATTTTGTAGCATTATTAGTTTGTTTGCAACCCTTCTTCTTCTTTGATTTTCTTCTCTTGTTGTTGGAAATAATCCAACGATATGATCTCAAGGGATCAAGATTCACCGAGAGAAACCTAGCTCTGATACCAATTTTTGAAATTGAGTTTACTATGGAGAGGGGAGGGGAGAATCAGTAGTAAGAGGGTTTATTAAATTTTAAAATATTTTTGTCAACACAACCAATAATTATCATTATTTTTATAACTTTTATAAATTATTATTGTTATTAATTATAAAAATAATTAACATATGAGTTAAATATATACATTTACAAAAACTTGTAAAGATAGTCCTAACCATGGAGATTCACCCATTTTACCATGAAAAATATTAATTTATATCCACTTTTTGCTCCAATACCATGGTCCCATAACATGACTTATCAATACCACATTCCCAATATTACAAGTGTTGATATGACAATTTTTTTAAATAATTGATTTGAACTAAATTAATTAAAATAGCATAACTAACCTTAAAATAATTCTTAACCATTGATTTATGAATGCTACTATGAATATTTGGCATATTTTATGTAGGTTAAATCTCTACCATCCATGTATAATTAAATTAAAATTATTGAAGTCCTATTATGAAATAGACACACTTGTAGGCATAGATATATAAAAAAATTGAAAAAAATTATGGTTGAAACATTTTGTTAGTCTCTACCAAGGCAAGACTCTAGAAATGGATATTCTTGTTGACAACTATTATTTTAGCATTGAACAATGAAACTTATAATGTTTATATTTGAAAACCAAATCTTGATTTTTCAATATTATTGCAAAAAATAAAAATAAAAATTAATTGGACCATAAGTTGAAGGTCTTATTGTAGCCTTCGCACAATGTGGATAACTCCCTCTGACTTTTTGCAATATTTATGCCATGAATTTTATATATTTGTGGATTGAATTTTCATTGTTAAGCCTCATAGGAAAGCCAACAAATATTAAAATATTTGAAAATAGACAACACCCACATAAATAACATATTTGCACCCGTTACTACCCACCATATTTTAACCAAAGTATTTGCATAAAAAATCAATAGGAACAAGGTGTATATAAATATACTTATCTAGAGTTACTACACACAATTATTTATGTTCTCTTTAGCACTATAACAAGTAGGAGAAAAATGGAAATGCATATATGTAACATCAACAAACCAATTATTTTAATCTTAATAATTTACCCTTAGTAACTCATTCATATATATGTGTGTGTGTGTATCATTAACCGCAATTTGTGTAAAAAACAATAGTTCTTACTCCTTAATACCCTTAACATAAGGTAACAAAGGTTCAATCAAATGTGTGTCTATAGCTAGAACCCAATACTCCATTGCAGTTTGTGTCTAAATCAACGGTTGCAATTCTAGGGTTTCAATCTTATGGTGGAGAGGAAATCTAGGAAGTTTTGGTAACTACCCTGCTATCTATTGTGCAACTAGCCATAGTTTTCCTCCGATTGATGAGATTTTGGTTCTGAAAATATGATACCAACTTACATAATTTTACCCCCACTCCTCACTTACCAGTTCTAGGATGGTGAGGTAATATGTAAATCTCTACCTCCCTTGAACATCATATCGCTACTTTCAATTTTGTTAACCAACACTTATATCTTCATTGTACTACCCACCATATTTTAACCAAAGTTTGTTGGAAATAATACTTAGAGGGGGGTGGTGAATCAGTATTAGTTAAATCAATAACTTTTTCTTTTCATACTCAATTTTATATACACTACTTCAATGAAGGTAACTCACATGTACACGCAATTGTCTTTAAAGCAACCAACGTAAATCCAAAAAAATTATGATTCAGTTAATTCATCATATGTTGATATTTAATTAGACTTGCATCAGTACTTCATTAACCATATAAATAATAATCATGTGTAGTAAGAACAGAACAAACCATCATACATAAGCAACACACATCAACACCAGGAATTAAGGTGGAAACCCAATGCGGGACAAAAACCACCTCTTGTTGTCTTCTTTTAATATAAGAAACACCTGTTTACAATATTGGACTGGTGCAAACTCATACTAGTATGTAGGCACCCACCTGCAAAAGGCTACAACCTTCTCTCATTCTCCAGCTTCTATTGGAAGGGAGCTACAACCCCCTAGCTCTTGTACTAGTCGATCTGTTTACTAGTATGTAGGCGCTGACCTAGAGAAGGCTCCAACCTTAACTCATTTTCTAGCTACTACTAGAATGGAGCTCCAACCCCCTAGCTTTTGTACTAGCCGATCCATTTACTAGTATGTAGGTGCCAACCTACAGAAGACTCCAACCTTCACTCGTTTTCCAACTACTAGTGGAAGAGAGCTCCAACCCCCTGCCTCTTATACTAGCCAACATGTTTACCAATACGTAGGCATCGGCCTTTAGAAGGCTTTCACCTTCTCTCTTCCTCTAGGGACCATGTTTCATAAATTTTCAGACTGGATACTCCTGGAACATAGCAATACACATGAAGGCCTCGTTTCCTCAAATTTCACATTGGACACATTAGTAACATTGAAGCTCAAAATCAATCACCACGGAAATACATTTGGTGAGCACCAATATTGCAACAATAATGCTACAACTCCTGAGTTTCCTACTTTACTCTTATCAACCCGATAGTTCGTAACAAACTTGGAAGTGTCGGTGTTGTATGCACAAGTTCTAGTTCTTACTGCAGGTTGTCACTTAGTCAGCCGGCGCAAGATCACTAGGAGCTCAAGCCAACTTCTATGGATTCCAGAAGAAGCTCTATATGTGATGAAAGGAGAGATAGATTACTCTATAGATTCTACTCTAACTGCAGAAAGGAGAAAGACTGAAATGTAAAGCAAAGCTAGTAAACCCTACTTAACCAACTAATCCTACTTTTACATAAAGCCCTATGAACCATGAAAGGAATGTCATTACCTACTCGAGGAAGTAAAAAACATCTAACTAAGATATTTCCGGAAGTAAATAAGCAAAAAAAAAAAAAATGTATTTTTATGTGAATTTGACATGCATGTAAAACAATGTAAACTTTGAAATGGGAACTGATACTGTTACCCGTTTCGTAGAGATAGCAAAAAAATGACCCGATTTTCAAAAGTGGTGATGCAGAATACACATGTTTTTTTTAGAACATGGTTTTTGGAACTTTAATTTTTTTCATGTGCATTACGTTTTAAAATGATAGTGAATGGTAGTGATTTTCATGCTGATTTAAAAAAGTGGTTATTCTGCATCGCACCCTTTTTTTAAAAGCCCTATTTTTTGACTTTAAATTTTTTTATTGTATGGAATGTAAATAATTATTTTTTAAAATTTTTTAAAAGACCTATTTTTTGACTTTAAATTTTTTTATTGTATGGAATGTAAATAATTATTTTTTAAAATTAATAATTTTGGAAGTGGTCTTCTTCTTCATATTATCTTGTTTTTAATTTTTTTTAATTTTTTTTTGTAGTGAGGTTTTTATTGTTTTGCATATTTAAAGAAGAATGTCGATATTTTGCATTTTCGATATTCTACATATTTATACATTGTTAATTAAATTTTCAATCCAAATGAAATAATTGTCTGTAAAAAACAAATATAAAAAAAATATATAAAAAAAAAAGAAAAATAAAAAATAAAAAATGTTAAAAAAAATTATCTCATAAAACCTAAAAGAATTTGGAAAAAAATAAAAATAATATATATATATATATATATATATATATATATATATATATATATATAAGTAAGTAAAAATAGAGAAATTAAGAAAAAACATTAGCAAAACTAGGGAAAAAAAATAAAAAAATTAAAAACAAACTAGTTTAAAAAAAAATAGAAAATTAACGAAAAAATGAAAAACTAATAAAATTAATATTTAAAAAAACAAAAATAAAATCAAATTATAAAAAAAAACCCCAAAAAATATTAAAATGGCGGAAAATATATGTCTTTTCAAATGAAAAATAAAAAAATAAAAAAAACATTTACAATTTATCAAAAAAATACATATTTATGTTTTTTTTTTTTAAATTCAAATTATATATAAAAAAAAAGCAAAAAATAGATTAAAAAAAAAAAAAAACCCCAAAAAATGCATATTTTTTATTTTTTGATTTTTTTATAAGTTAATAATAATTATTTTTTTAAAACTAACATTTTTATTTAAAATAAAATAAAAATAAAAATTAATTTTTTTTTAAACAAACCTTTTTTTTTTTAATTAAAAAAATCATTATTTTTTTTTAAACAAACCTTTTTTTTAATTAAAAAAATTATAATTTTTTTTAAACATTATAATTTTTAAATAAACATTATAATTATAATTTTTATTAAACAATTTTTTTTTAATTAAAAAAATTATAATTTTTTTTAATTTTCATATTTAAAAAAATTATTAAAAAAAAAATTTAAAATAAACATTATAATTATAATTTTTATTAAACAAACTTTTTTTTAATTAAAAAAATTATAGTTTTTTTTTAATTTTCATATATAAAAAAATTATTAAAAAAAAAAAAATTAAAATTTAAAAAAATTTTTAATAAGGAATTATTTGTTTTTTTTATTAAAAAAAAATTAAAATTTAAAAAAAATTTAATACGCAATTATTTGTTTTTTATTAAAAAAAAATTATTTTTCTGGGCCGCCCGCCCCCCGGCCGCCCGTGGTGGCGCGGCCGTGGGCGGAGGTGCCTGCTGGCAAGCCCTCCGCCCACCGCCGCGCCACCACGGGCGGCCGGGGGGCGGGGGTCAATTCTGGGAATCGACGCCCCGCCCCCCGGCCGCCCGTGGTGGCGCGGCCGTGGGCGGAGGTTCCTGCGGGCATTAATTGAAGCGGAGACCGAGTTCTTTGGCTATATGTAGCAATCCCATACCACCACCAGAAGCGGAAGAAATCTATTCGGAAGTGGTGATTGTCTGATTTTGCTATTTTTAGTTACAGATTCCGGCAGTTCACATACTGTCTTGTCCAATCGCTGCTGAGCAGTCTTCTTCTCTTTTTTCCTGTTTTATTTAATTCTCTCCTGATTCTGCCCTATAAGAATTGATCAGGAGATTTAGTTTTGTTGCCCAGTGAGCTTTTGTCCCTGATCTTTTGATTGGGAAGCGGCGGAATTCCATCGTTTCTTGGTGTAGAATTTTCATTGTTTCTTGGTGCAGAGACCCTGAAGGCGGGAACCTTGGCTTAGAAACTTAAAGGTTTTGATCACAAGATTTAGTTTTATTGACGGGCGAGCTCATAAGGAAAGTATTCCTGATCGCCTGATCAGGAAGGTGTAGAATTTTCATTGTTTCTTGCTGCAGAGACCCTGAAGGCGGGAGGCTTAGGAACTTAAAGGTTTTCAGATCTATAAAGATGAGTACAATGCCTAGTTTGAGCAAACAACTGGTGTTCCTTATCATGCAGTGTCTGAAGGAGGAGCAGTTTGAAGAGACAGCCCACCTGTTAGAACAAGAAACCGGGATTTTCTTCGACCTCAAGTACTTTGAACGCCTAATGATGGCCGGAGAATTCGATCAGGCTGACCGTTACTTATCGGGATTTATCAATCTCCGCAGCGGCGATGTAAATTCTGTGAGGATCTTCTTTGAGCGTAGAAAACAGAAGTATTTAGAAGCACTGGACAGGAAAGATTCGTTAAGAGCTGTGAATATATTGGGCAATGATATGAAAGTGTTCAAAGAGATCAGTGCAGATGTCCCAGGCTCACGATTTTCTACCATTGCGATTTCGTGACTTTTAAACTGCCTGCGGGTTCACTCTTCTCTTTGAGAACGCCATCCTTGAACAGTTCAAAAGTTATAATATCCCGTTTCATATGCATGATAAGTTAAATATCTTTGATTAATAGAGCCTTTCATTATAAAATTGTGTTTTAATTATTTTAATATATTTCTTACCTATAGATTAGTGTGAATAATAAAGAAAATTAGTGTGAAGAAGTTATGCTTTAATAATTTATTTTATTAAAAATAGGAATTAAATGATATGTCTTAAATTTGAGAATGGTCCCTGGAATTTGAAAGGTTTTTGGTTGCTTCCATTTTAAGAAAATACGAGTTTGGAATTCCGATATGAATAAATATTAGTTTTTAGTATTTTTAAATTAAGATATAATACTTTTATTAAATTACTATAAAGATTTATTTTACTATAAGTATGTTATTATATTTATTTAAAACATCATTATAAAATAAAAATCAAATAATATCAGCTAGTAGACCTTCTTACCTTGGACGACTTCAGGGAAAATGAGCAACTTCAAGACTATAGTCGGTCATCAATTTGTCTTCAGAAAATTTCAATGCTTTATAATCAAGTTTGCAGAGAGATTATTGTTTGTACACTCCTTTAATCAACCATGATTTACTTTCGTTCTTTGGATTTTCGTCATGTTAATATGGACATAATCGGTGAAGGCAATGGTCAATCTTTAATAGTATTGAGTTAAAGATTCTGAATTATAGTTATGATTTTGCAGGAAAGATTCGTTAAGAGCTGTGAATATATTGGGCAATGATATGAAAGTGTTCAAAGAGATCAGTGCAGATGTCCACCTTCAGCTAGTAGACCTTCTTACCTTGGATGACTTCAGGTACATTCCTGTCTACTGTGTTTCAATTCCATATCTCAGATTTTTCTCTGCTTTGGTGACGGTCTAACCGATTAGTTGGTTACATGCAGGGAAAATGAGCAACTTCAAGACTATAGTCGAGATACAAAGGCTCAACGGACCCTTGCATTTCTGAATATTAAAAAGCTTATTGAAAGCAATGATGACATCCAACACAAGCTGACCTTCCCCGCCATGGAAAATTCCAGACTCAGATTACTCATTAATCAGAGTATTAATTGGCAGCATCACAGTTGCAAAAACCCTCGATCTAATCCAAATGTCACAACAATTTTTATGGATCACAACTGTGAGCCTGCAATTGGAGCTCGAACTCCATCTCAAGCAAACAAATCTTCAAACCCGATGGATTTTCCTCCCTTCCCTACAGCATATATTCCATTTCAACCTGCAGTTGCGCCTTCTCCCAGTGGTTTTACAGGATGGCCGGTAAATATTAATCATTCTATGCCATCTGCACTAGCTTCTGTTTCAGCTGTTGTGGTACCAACTCCAAGTACAGATAATTGGCTGAAACGGCTTAGAACCACTCCAACAACCAAAGATGGAACGAATAATCAGTTTGCTGAATCAGAACATTTTCTGAAGCGTTCCGGAACTGGTGAGATTGATGAGGTCAACCTCCGAGGAACACTTCGTCCTCATAACATGTACTCTGAAAATGATCTTCCTAAAACGGTTGTAAGAAGCTTCAACCAGGGTTCGAAGGTAGTAAGCATGGACTTTCATCCTCAGAATCAATCAAATTTATTAGTTGGAACAGATTTGGGTGATATTGCAATTTGGGTGCGGGCAGGCACCTCCGCCCATGGCCGCGCCACCACGGGCGGCCGGGGGGCGGGGGGTCGATTCCGGGAATCGACCCCCCGCCCCCCGGCCGCCCGTGTGGCGCGGCCGTGGGCGGAGGTGCCTGCTGGCAAGCACCTCCGCCCACGGCCGCGCCACACGGGCGGCCGGGGGCGGCGGCCCAAAAAAATAATTTTTTTTAATAAAAAACAAATAATTGCGTATTAAATTTTTTTTTAAGTTTTAATTTTTTTTTTAATAAATTTTTTATATATGAAAATTAAAAAATCTATAGTTTTTTTAATTAAAAAAAAGTTTGTTTTTAAAAAATTATAATTATAATGTTTATTTAAAAATTATAATGTTTAAAAAAATTTATAATTTTTTTAATTAAATATGGAAATTAAAAATTTAATTTTTTTTTTTAATTTTTTGTTAACTATTTCTATTTTTAAATTTAAAAAAAAAATGTTTAAAAAAAATTATAATTTTTGTAATTAAAAAAAAAGTGTGTTTAAAAAAAAAAAAATAATAATTTTAATTTTTTTGTAAATAAAAAGGTTAGGTTTAAAAAAAATTCCGTTAAAAAAAAAAATAAATTAAATTTTAACTTTTTTTGTAATAATTTTTTTTAAATTTGAAATTAAAAAATTAATTTTTTTTGAAAAAAAATTAAAATCTTTTCTATTATTTGTATTTTAAAATTAAAAAAAAAAATTGTTTAAAATAAAATTTGAATTTAATTTTTTTTTTTTCCTTTTTTAAAATAAAAATAGTAGGTTTAATAAAAAATAATTAGATTTTTTTTTTTTTTTAATAAAAAAAATGCATTCTTTGGGTTTTTTTTTTATAATTTGATTTTTTTTTTTAATACTAATTTCACTAGTTTTTTAATTTCTTTTTGTTAATTTTCTAATTTTTTTTTAAAACTAGTTTATTTTTAATTTCTTTTTCTTTTTTTTCCCAGTTTTTGCTAATGTTTTTTTTTAATTTCTCTGTTTTTACTTACTTAATTTTATATATATATTAAAATTTATTTTTTTTCCAAATTCTTTTTCGATTTGTTAGATAATTTTATTTTTTTAACGTTTTTTATTTTTTATTTTTGTTAATTTTCTATTTTTTTAAATCTAGTTTTTTTTTTTTAATTTTTTTGTTTTTTCTTAATTTTTTTTTTTCTATTTTTACCTACTTAATTCTTAGTTTTTTTTAAATGTTTTTTTGTTTCTTTTCCGTATTTTTTTTTTCCTTTTGCCAATTTTTTGATGGTTTTTTATTTTTTTATTTTTTATTTTCACTATTTATTTGTTTATAATTTATAATTTTTTTAGTTTTTTAATTTTTACCATTAATTTTTTTTTCTTTTTTTTTTTTTTTACATTTTTATGATGGATATTTTTTTTTTCATATTTGATTTTTTTTAAGTTTTATATTTTTATTTTGTGTTTTGTTTTTATTATATATCTTAATTTATGTTTTGTTATATTTTTAAACTTTTTTTTTTGTTTTGTGTTTTTTCATTGTTTTAATTTCTAATTTCTAATTTTATTTTATTTTTTCATTATCTTTTTAAAATTTAATGTTTTTCGAGGTCATGAAAAAATATTTTACGCCATTATTTCGAAATTTTCGAAATGTTGAAATTTTACATTCGAAAAAAAAAAGTGTTCTTCCAGAATCAACACTATTCGTTTTGAGGGTGTTTTTTGGATAATTTTTGTGCAAAAAATTGGTTTTCACCACCAATTTTAAAACATGTTGAAAATTTACCCAAGAAAAAAATAGTTGTTATTCCAGCATCAACACTTTTCGTTTTTAGCACTGTTTTTGATGTTTTTTTGGGGTTTTTTGGCGAGAGTTCCCGTTTTGAGTTTATAGTTCCCGTTTCAAAGTTTACATTGTTGTAATTTATTGTGTGTGAATGTGGTAGCAAATAGGTGGTGTTGGAGGGTGGTTTTGGGACTGGAGAGGATGTAGAATGGTGTGGATGGGTCCTAGAAGGCCTCAGGTGGCCCTCTGGAGGCTTTTCCCAGACTCATCCTTCAAAAGAAAGCCTACAAGAAAATCTACAGGAGGAGACAAGAAATCTACAAGAGGAAACCATGGAACTACAATAGGCCTACAGGAGGAGGCCAAGAGCAGTTTTCACCGTTTCGAGGGTGTGAGAGAAGGTGGAAAATGTCGATGAAGGTTGGAATGAAGCGTTAGGGCACCTACGGTCTACCAAGATTCACCAAGAGAGAGAAAGACGATTGGGTTTGCTCAAGGAGAGAGGAAGAATTTCTTTGGAAAATGCAGGAAACTAAGGAAAAATTAAGGTGAGACTTGGGCGACCTGTAGGGCATGGATGTTATAGACATTTTTGGGCACTGCAACCCCAAGCATAAAATGTCCATAAACCAAGGGCTCCTAAGACCCTAAAGATGTTGTTCCAACCCATAAAAGAACAAGGTCAACTGATTACAACATCTCCCAGAAGTTCTCCATGAAAAACTACTCAGAACTGGTCAAAACTTGACCATTTCACCTACTCCATAGGCAAAGTGCATTGCATCCCACCTAAATACACACAGTAGGTGCATTGCATTTCAAATTCCCTTCTATGGGGTGCAATGGGTGAGAAGGGAAAAATGGTAGGGTCAATCGACAAGGTGGAGAAGCATGGAATCTTCCAAAACTTCTCTAGTGACACTTGCCTATCTGAATTCAACCAGGGATGAGTAAGAGATCATCAATCTCCAAGTGGAATCAAGAACTATCAGAGGGAAGAAACTAATCAAATCACAAGCTGAGTCATCTCCCTTGCAGAGATCTATATATGGATCCCTCATCCCAGAGATCTAGAGGCTAGAATTTTGCATCTTGTAAGGAGTTGTTGTTGGTTTCTTGAGGCAACATCATAGTGTTGGGTGATCTAAGCTTTTCATGAGGAGAAGAAAGGATTCTTGCTGAAAGGATGATGCTGGGTCAGAACAATTGGTTGTAACTCTCTTGGCTCTTTCTTGATTATCAATTAAGCTATTCAAGTTTTCCTCCATACTCTTGTGTAATTTATGTTTTATGCATTTGTATGGTCAATTTACATCTGATCCTAAATTGTTTATGATAATAGATCTATGTTCTCGTATGTTGTTATGCTGCTTTGATTCTACAGGTACTCTGTGAAGCTGGGTATACAAGAAAGCAAGTAGCAAAGGACTATCAGAAGAGAGAGGAATCGAATAAAGAACCAAGCGCAAGACAGAGGTTGGTCTCCTTTATTCTTCTCTCATCTATCTTTCATAAATGAAAATGAAAGTAGTTTTACTTTGTTTGTTTCTAAGGTAGCTACCAGCCTTAGTGGGATTAGCAATTCTGCATAGACACTATTCCCGGTAACAAAATGGCAACTCCGCTGGGGAGCGAGTAGATTGTTTGTTCATCTACATTTGTTTACTTTATAAACTTACAGACGGAGCCTGAAGTCAAGCCAACTAGCCTTCGAACTGCATTTTCTATGCAAGTGCAAAGTAGATCAATGCTGCTTCAGTCAATCACCAGGTTTTGTTTATGATTTAAACAATTGATTTACAAGCTCTCTAATTGCCCTTGTGGTGGCTCCAGTAACCTCCTTAGATCTACCCATGTGATTGATTTACTGATCACCACTTGCTCGGCCAAAATCCCTGAACTGAACTGCAAACTGTGACCCGGAACCCAATCAAAGTCTTCTCCCTGGTCCAGCGCACTGTCTGTTTTGTGAATCTCAAATTCAGCGCACTTCCCGAGTGAAGTAGGTGCGTTGCATTTCAGTTTCATTGTGTTACAGGTGCGCTGATCAGACTAGGCATTGTTCCTAAATTTTGGTTTCTATGGTCACTCTTTTCAGATCTATTCAAGAGTTTTGCTGCCTGTAGTCAGTACACCTCTGTTTGAAAACCCTTTCCTTGCTGTTATTCTGCCTCCATTGTGCAAAGAACTGTAAATGTTTTTATGTATTTTTTGAGTCAGTTTCAATTCTCCTTTACAAAGAAGTTGCGTAATTGTACTGTCGTTTCTTGATTTGAAAGTGTCGCAAGTGTTGTTTTCAGTCATAGAAGAGAGTCTGATTGCTCTTGATAGTCGATTACCCTGTTACTATTGTATTTGATCTAAATTGGTAGTTTTTTCCAGTGTCAAAAGCAAGTTTTCAATTGCAAATTGCAAAGTGTTGTCATTTCCCTCATTTTGTTTTGAAAAGAAACTTGTTAGTAATTGTCGCTTTGAAAAATAATTCAGGTTTGCGCATTAGCTTTATTTTTATCATTTACACATAAGAAGGCTGAAAACAAATACATGCATGTGCATTTGCATTTAGACTGTTTGTTGGTTTGATTTAGGACAGTGCATATAGTGTGTGCTTTTTGCTCTTTGTTGAAAGAATGCCATCTCTCTTTCCTTAGTAGCTAGGATTTCATTGCACAAAGAAGATAAAATGACTGTTTATCATCTTAGATTGCATCTTAGGAATTGTACATCTACATCACACGGTGAACCTGAAAGGCAAATTTCTTAAGCAAGATCAACTATAAAATAAATTTAATGAATCTAACAACGCTTTGGAACCTAACGCACAACACCTAGAAGTCTAGGCTAGAGACGTATTCCGGCATCGTAAAGCCTAGTAACTGTTGTTTTCACTGTTGGTTGGGTGATTCCTCCACTTTGAGATGATAAGTGCTAGTACAGACTTGTGCTCCCATGTACCGTCGAATATACTTTGGGAGACCACAATAGGCTTAATCCTTTATCCATAGGAAGCCATGTCTGCCTCCCTATCGATCACAATGCACTGAACACAGCATTCAGGAAGATTGACTGCCGTACCGTAAAAAGTATTCTGCAGTTTTGTGATTGGTTTGGTAATCCCTCTGTCTAGATTTCCAGAGCAGTCCCTTTCGTACCTTTTCTGACTCCTTAATGGAAAAGGTCCATCTGAGCACTTGTCACTTCAGGCTCATTAAAAATTGAAGGCGACTAGAGTCATCTTTTGTTTTTTCTCGACTCTTTAAAATTGAAAAAACAAGTTGTGTCAAAGCGTCTAAAATTTATTTTAAACGGAATAATTATCACCTTTCCTACGTTGGTCTTAGGTTGAAGAGAAATGGAGTCCACCAACCAAGGAGTTCCCCTTGGAGGAAATCCTAGTCCCTTCTCCTCTTGGGGAGATGTTGGTGCACCCCATATGGCCACATTGTCGCTTCCAGGATTGACAATAGGCTTGCCCGTATGGCGTTTCTCAACCTCTGTTGTTCAGAACACCGCGATTCCTGAACAATCGAGTCAGCAACTAAACGATTCCAGAGTTACCCCCCAACCCTCTACTTCGTCCAACTCTTCCTCTCCTCCTTCCTCTTCGCTTGATGAAGCTGGTAAAGCCAAAAATCAAGTACCTGAGAAGAAGAAGGAAAAGAAGAAGAAAGAGAACAAGAAGAAGGAGCCAAAGGCGAAAAGGGGCAACCAAGCGTCGTCTAGTGAAAATCCACACACTGCACTGACCAGGCCTAAATCGCCATGTGTCATTTGCAAAGGAGACCACTATCATAGAGATTTTCCTTGCATCCCTCGGATCTTAAGGGACTGGTCTCCTCATTTGCACAACACGGTGTCGTCAACCTCTGATGATCATGTTGAAAATACACCGTCAACTAGTGAAAGTGAAGCCCCTGGAAAAAAAGGAAAATGCAAATTTCCTTGTAAACTGTGTGAAGGCGATCACGCCGTCCATCGTTGTCCCTTCTTAGGCGAGGCTAAAAGAGTTTTGGACTACCTTCCAGTTTCACCATTACGGCTCCCTCCTAGATATAAGAAACTCTTGCCAAGTCCGTCACTAGTTGAAAGTCTAGCTGACACGCCCTTGTGGTCGGCCGAAGTATCTATCACTGAAGAAAAACCATCTGAATCCATGCCAGACGAAAGTCAAAAGGTCGAGGCGGCAGTTGACCCGGTCTTGCCTTTAGAGGTTCCACCTTCAGATGATACAGTCACTGAAGAGAACAAGGATAACACCGTCCAAATTATTTTCGTAAGCACAAACTCCGATGAACATGGGGGTAGTTTACCCATTCCTTTACTACAGGAAGGAAGTCCATTAGAGTCGTACCCAGCCGTCTATTTGGTCCCACCTCCAAGAAACCTAGTTGTTTCCTTTGACTGGAATCTACTAGGCAGACCCTGCTTACCGGCTAGTGTACCATTCCAAATCATTGCTCAAAATATATAGAATGGTTATGGTCGGTACCATCATAGATGAAGGGGCTTCTGTGAGTATCCTTTCCTTGACTGCTTGGAAAGCGCTTGGTTCGCCATTGCTTTTGCCTGAGATGAGGAATCTAACAGGCTTTGACAAAGGAACCTGGTGACCATTAGGGATCCTTCCCAATGTGCCCATAACATTGAGAGGGATAACTATTCACATGAACATAATGGTAGTCCAAGGACCCCTGGATTATAATCTACTCCTTGGACAAGACTATATTTATTGCATGGAGGCCATTGTCTCCTCACTCTTTAGAGTAATGTGTTTTCCGCACGAAGGAAGAGTGGTCAAGCTCGTAGACCAGCTTTCATTCCCTGGTTCACGCATAGCAAATAGTCATATGCCATCCCTGAATGGTCTTTTCACGCAAGGAATGTCTCATCAATCCCCAGTCCGTCCACCTGATGAGTGCGAGTGATTCGGGGGACATGACTTAAACCCAGGGGGCATGCACCCTGGTCTGCTTCGATAGGAAAACTTCAGGTATAGGATAGGTTTCCGCGAAGGATATCTGACTACTCTGACACTCCCGTCTGTCTAGGAAAAGGGGGTTAGACTGGAATAAGATTCCCTTGTCAAAGTTATGTTAGTGCAGGCGTCTACACCACTCGCCTTTGTTTATTTCGGTACACATCGCTGAAGAAGTGTTTTGTTTGCGGTGCGAATAGAACAATCTTTGGTAACCTGAAAGAGGTAGGCCTTTCCCGATAAAACAAATGTTTTGTCTGCAAATTGCGGGGTAACCTTGAAACTCTATGTCTCTATACCTAGGGGCATGCAAACAAAGAGCGACCATTTATTTTTTTAAATTTGTAGGTCCTCTAACCCTTTAAACTCGTAGGATTGGTCGTTTCCTAACTTGCATAAAGAAAGGATGTTGGGGCAAAGCTTTGAAAAAATGCGGTTTTTATATGAGACATTCTTATTATACGACTGGATTAATCGAGCAGTTTTAACACGGACTTCATGCTCGTTAAAAAATAAACATAAGCAATGAGCAAATGTTTCCCCCAACATTTAAGCTCATTAAAAATGAACCAATTTCCGGTAAATAACCATCGTGAATGTAGTACTTCAGCCTTTGAAGCCTTGGTTGTGTTCTCATCATCACCTCCACTCTATATTGGTCGATCATTCACCTCCACTTGATTGTTTACCCCTTTTGAGGAACAGCTGCGAAGAGTGATCCTATTAACCATCCTTGTAACACTACCATGATTGGAAAATTCCAAACCTTACCTGGAATCAACTGCTACCCGAATTTATCACTCGTTCCTCAAAGACGAGTCTCCTTTAACCTCTTTTCAACTGACTCGTAAAATATGAAAAGATTGTCGAGCCATTGGCCTCTCCAGCTCGTTAAAGTGACAGGAAGTGTTATCCCTCCTTATATTTTAATCTTTTTGGACCTGAGGGATTATTACACAAAAAGATCGAGCGCTTGTTTTGTTCAGCTCGTTAAAAGTACCAAAAATTCATCCCTTCTGTATTGTTTTATACTTTTTCGGACCTAAGGGATTAGATGACGAAAAAGTATTTTTGGAGTTTCCTTTACGTCCCTTTTCAGACTCTCTAAAATTGAAAAGGACCGAGTTATCTTTGTCGTTAAACTCGTTAAAACCTAATAGTGACAAGCTTGTCCATAACAAACAAGAACGAGTTTCACTATTGCTAGGCTCGTTAAAACATAGCGATGGGTTTGCCCGAAGGGCAAATTATAGAACAAGCATAGGTTATCCTCCTCAAGCTTGACAAAAATAAAGAGGTACTGGTCAGCAATGACTGGGAAAAATTGGGAAGAAAACTTGAAAAACTTTGTTGGTAGCAAGTCGCTCTTGAACATGACACTTTCACTCCGCATCCAAGTCGGGTTGGGTTGTTCCATTCACTGGTCATATCACCATGGTTCCGTCACACCATCCACATTTGGGGTTAATGCTACCAATCCATCATGTCAGTTTCGTCGATATGTTCAAGAGAAGTCATTCAGAGAATTCACCTATGTCTCACCCACTGCAATACATTTACTCTCCATTCTTTCATGACCGCCACCCTGAACCATATATCACCAGATTGTTTTCACCTCCATTAAAATCATTTGCTCCGTTCCGTGTCATTGATGTGGGATTCATTAATGCCCTCCTATGACGGATTGCTTCTTTTCGACATCAGCGCATTATCCAAGAAGGTGATCTAGGAACAACCCTTTCAGTACTTTGAAGCTTGCATGCCTCAATGGCAAGTTTCTCACTTCCGGCGACAGGTTTATGTCAATGGCCTTTGACCGAAAGATTTTATGTGGTGTTCGACGCCAAGTCCCTTATTCACACCACGTGAATTGTACTGCAGTACCTTGAGGATCATTATCATTATGGGTGATTCCTCTCGCGCCTGTTAACAACTTACATCATTGGTTGGTAATTAGGCGATGTCTTTCCATGTTCGACTCCAAAACATCTCTCACATGGATCGACTTGTACTTTGAGTAAAGATCGAACGAGATTGAAGACCCTGGATCTAGTTTCATCCATCTAGGCTGCGATATATATTCAGGAAAATAAAGACATCAAATGTACATCATTGCTGCACAAATAATCATCCAATCTAAGGGGTGATGGCTCTACCAGAATCATCAGTCTACACTCAGACAATTGTCTGTCTCATGTACATGAAAAATGAATTTATAAAGCTGAGCATGGGAATTCCCGCCTCAGCTATATCATGAAAAAATTATGAAGATAATGTATTGTATTGCATCTTATTACAGGTCTCCTTCCATCTTGAAATAACTTTGGATCCTCATGATAAAGTGTTTCACCCGACATCAAAAGACTAACGACCTCATGCTTTAGGGGGCAACTGTTATAAACATTTTTGGGCACTGCAACCCCAAGCATAAAATGTCCATAAACCAAGGGCTCCTAAGTCCCTAAAGGTGTTGTTCCAACCCCTAAAATAACAAGGTCAACTGATTACAACATCTCCCAGAATTTCTCCATGAAAAACTACTCAGAAGGTTTTGCAAATGGGGTAGCAAGCTAAGTGGGCTTGATTGTGGGGAAAAACTCCACAGTTAAGCGCGCTTGAGCCAGAGGAGTTCTGGGATGGGTGACCTCCTGGGAAGTCCTGGTTACCGGGTGCAAGCCCCGGAAGTGATGATTGATGCTATGTGATTCGTTCTCCACATTTCACTAGTTTCAATCCCACTTCTTCAGCCCTGTGAGCATCACCCGATGCAATGAGTGCTAAGTGAACTATTCAAAAATCATGAGAAATTAGTCAGTTACGACTACCTCTCATGGAAATGTTCATACGTTTGAATGACTTACTTAACGCAGTTGAATCCCAAAAACGATATCTAATATAATGCACTGCGTAAATCCCCCATACTTATACTCAGAACTGGTCAAAACTGGACCATTTCACCTGCTCCATAGGCAAAGTGCATTGCATCCCACCTAAATACACAAAGTAGGTGCGTTGCATTTCAAAAATCCCTTCTATGGGGTGCGATGGGCAAGAAGGGACAAATGGCAGGGTCAATCCGCAAGGTGGAGAAGCATGGAATCTTCCAGAAACTTCTCCAGTGACACTTGCCTATCTGAATTCGACCAGGGATGAGTAAGAGATCATCAATCTCCATGTGGAATCAAGAACTATCAGAGGGAAGACACTAATCAAATCACAAGCTGACTCATCTCCCTTGCAGACATCTATATATGGATCCCTCATCCCAGAGATCGAGAGGCTGGAATTTTGCATCTTGTAAGGAATTGCTGTTGGTTTCTTGAGGCAACATCATAGTGTTGGGTGATCTAAGCTTTTCATGAGGTGAAGAAGGGCTTCTTGCTGAGAGGATGATGTTGGGTCAGAACAATTGGTTGTAACTCTCTTGGCTCTTTCTTGATTATCAATAAAGCTATTCAAGTTTTCCTCCATACTCTTGTGTGATTTATGTTTTATGCATTTGTATGGTCAATTTACATCTGATCCTAAATTGTTTATGATAATAGATCTATGTTCTCGTATAGTGTTATGCTGCTTTGATTCTACAGGTACTCTGTGAAGCTGGGTATACAAGAAAGCAAGTAGCAAAGGACTATTAGAAGAGAGAGGAATCGAACAAAGAACCAAGTGCAAGATAGAGGTTGGTCTCTTTTATTCTTCTCTCATCTATCTTTCATAAACGAAAACGAAAGTAGTTTTACTTTGTTTGTTTCTAAGGTAGCTACCAGCCTTAGTGGGATTAGCAGTTCTGCATAGACACTATTCCCAGTAACAATGGATCAGGTGGAGGATGGGATGGCTGATAAGCTGGCCTACTACAAGAAGAAATTTTCTACAAAGGAACTGACAGTCAACTAATAAGATCAAGCAAGTAATGAAATAAGTGCATCTAGTAAAACAGAGTTTTGCATCAAAGTAGTCCAAACTATGATCTATGAAAGGGAATGATGAGAAGTGTTGCAAGAAAGGAAAGCATGAAAGAAGACTAATACAAATAAATAAGTGAGCATGATGAAGAAGATCTGAAGCAAAACAAAACTAGACTATTAACCTACTAAAAAGCTACAAACACTAGAAGTCCTATGAATGAGGAAAATTTGTGTTTTTGGGGTAGCAAGAGGGTCTTTGCCTCAAATCATGGTCCCAAAGGGAGGAAGAGAGGCCAAGGCACCCTTTCTAGCCTTTTGAATCTTATTTTTATCACTGCTTAACCTGCTATAAAGAGCACAAATGGAAGCAAACTACTGAATCACCAAAAGCAACCTATTCTTAACCGTAAAAGAAATACATCTAACAAAAACCTAATATACAAACTGAAATAAACATACAAATACAAGTAAAGTGGACCTTGGCTACTTGGATTGGGCCCTAACCCAAGAGCTTCAGCCCTCTGAGGTAACTCAGTGCTAGCTCAAAAAGGATTCCATATTTATTATCGAAACAATAACAAGATTACATGAAACTCTCTCAAAAATAATGAGCTCGAAGTTGGAGCAGAGTTTACATAAGAAAAAATTCAACAAAAATCCATCAAAAATCTGACCTTAGTGAGGCCCTATGCCTCTCTACTTATACAAATGAAGCTACCAGCAGCTTCCTTAAAATCAGGGAGGCTTGGTTCCCAAAACTTGAGATAATCATCATTCATCCTCCACTTGCTCGACTACCTTCTAGTGCATGATTTGGCTGCTTGTACTCCGAGCTAAATGAAGGGGAATTCGAAGTCAGGTGTAATAAATGAGGGGGATTCCCTCCTATAAGTCCTTTCCTTTGTCCACTTCGAGTTATTACTGCCTTTTGTCCACTGGATCCTTGAATTTGACTTCATAATCTACATTAAACACATGTTAGAACACATGGCATCATAACTAACTCAACTCACTCCATAAGCATAAATATAATCATAAAATAATACAATAAGCTAAGAGAATGGTTGATTTGACTAGGTTAGGAGGTAAAATGATCCCATATAATTACCCATTTATGAGGCTCATTAACAACCATCAAATACATCTGCATCAACCGATCACTAAAACCCAATCATCAATCTATGATATAACTAAAATAATCAATCACTAAAAACCCATCATCACTAAAGAAAATTGCAATCAATCAATATGAACAGTCAAAACACTGTCACCAGAACATAGTCACCAAAACAGAAAGTAGAACCTAGAACTCTGCATCAACAACCAAAACAAATTGCAACTTCAAACATCATTTTTCATACTATATATGCTACTTCAATGTGTTGAACCTATGTCTATATGTGATTTTATCAAAGCGAACCAATGTACAGATCTGCAAATACTAACTTAAAAACATCACATCTATTTTAGACTTCATCCATACCCAGATCATAACATTCACAGAATAAAACATGCATCAGTATTCATATCTATACTATCCATGATCAAACCCCATATTGATAATTCATTTTATGTCTGATGATGCCGATCCATATTTCATCATTAACCACATAGGTTCATCCTTAGTTCAGATCAAGCCAAGCATTAGAAACCCATAACCTGCATATTTGATTTGACACTTCATAAGATACTCAATACTTGCACACTTGGCCTAATGATCTTCTCCTCCTTATATAGCTTTAGGCCTTTCTCAATAACTTGGACCAAAACTAGTTAGGACCAAATACATAGGGTCAACACCTCAGACCAAATACCTTGGACCAAGACCTTGGACCCATAATACCTTGAACCAAATACCTCGGATGAAAACCTTTGTTTTCCAACATGCATGCTCTTTTCCTCCTATGGGAGTGCATGTATATGTATACGCTCTTCTTGTTCTGTGTGCTCACGTGTATACGCTGCTTTGACAAAGTGAACCAATGTATACCTCTCTTTCTTCAATCTCTGGAGTCTGATCTATAATCCGTTGTTGTTAACCTCTTTCACTATGAACTGTCATCTGCGTGAGTTCCCATCAAGGACAACACCTGTATCATAATTCCAATAATCTCCCCCTTTGTACATGCTGAGATGCACTAAGTCATCCATGCTCCCCCTAAGCACACGCAGGGTCTGCAAATATATTTTTCTAAAGAATAACATGACTCTATAACTCAACTATGTGAGTATGACATTCCTATCACCAATGACTCATACATACATCAATCTCCCAAACAAATGGTGATATGCCAAATATGAATCATCTAACCAACCAAGTCTGGATATGCCAATAGATTATACATGACTGAAATATAGGAATGATTACATCATCCTTCACATGCATAGTGGGGTTACAAATAAAGTATTTTCATGACCTTTACATCAAATGATATACATGACATTTATAACAAGGACCAACAATCTAAACAATACCATGAGACTTATCAGCAACTGTCATACACCATATATGATTTGCACCATCAGTGTCTGTTAGCAGCATCAAAATCAACAGCGTGTATATGTACATCATCAAAAGAGTCATATGAATCAAAACAACTATGTGGATGTGTAGGTTTTAACTCTGTACAGAAATTACCTGCATACGAATTCTAAAACACAGAAAATAAATAATGCGAGAGCATAACACATAAAAGCCATATACACAAAGATTTCCCTTGGATCCCAAAACCAGGACTACCAGCTTGATTTTTCATTATGTTCCTCTCAATATTATAATACATATTTAAACATGCCAAAGCATCCAATACCATGGACCAAAAACCATCGCATCCAAAACCATGGACCGAAAACCATCACGTCCAAAAACATGTGTGAAAATCATGCACAAAACCATAGGTGGGTCCACCCAACCTAACATAGGTTCCAAAACAAAAAAAATCGGGGTGCTACCCCGGACCCCATAGAGTGGGGCTACCTGCACCCCTCAAACCCCCTGTGACCTCCCCGCTACGCAATCAATGTAACGAATGGGGGGCTCTGCGCCCCCCCCCCCCCCCAACCCCCCAGTTAACTACGTGGGCTAGTCATGGAAAGAATATAACACAACCCAACATTCTCCCACTTGTTGTTTTCTTTCCATAGGGGGCCACAAGAGAGATTAGTCATTTATCCAACCCTACAATGCCCATTGTTTCTCTTCACCAAGAGAACTTCTCAGAGCTCACAAATTTTGTCAATGCATCTGCAGTATTCTTCAAAGTGTCCAGATTTACCAGCGACACCTTTTTGTCTTCTATCATATCCATCACAAAGTGATACTGAACATTAATGTGCTTTGTCTTTGAATGATATGCAGGGTTCTTTGCCAAGAAAATTGCACTTTGGCTGTCACAGTTTATCCTTATAGCTCCTTGTACTAACCCCATACTTGAACACAACCTCTGCAACCAAACTGCTTACTTGCTTGCATGAGTGGCTGGCATGTACTCTGCCTCTATAGTTGATAGTGCCACTATAGATTGTTTCTTACTCATCCAATTGACTGCACCTCCAAATAGGCTAAACACATACCCACTTGTAGATATTCTCTGATCTAGATCTCTAGCCCAGTCCACCTCAACAAGGCTACGAATATCCAAAACTCTGTCTAATCCTAGTCTTCCTTAGTAGCATAAACCATAATCACTAGTGCCATGCAAATACTTGAAAACCCGCTTCACTGATGTCCAATGCTCCTTCCCTGGTTTTGACATAAACCTGCTCAATATTCCCACTACATGTGCAATGTTTGGTCTAGTACAGACCATTGCATACATCAGGCTATCGACTGCACTTTCATATGGAACATGGGACATATCCTCTTCCTCTTCTTATGTCTTGGGACACTGTTCAACAGATAACTTTACACCTACAGGAATAGGAACCTTCACTGGTTTACTATCTTACATATTAAACCTCTACAATATTGTCTCAACATACTTCCTCTGGTTTAACTATAGCTTCCTCTTTGCCTGATCTCTTTTAATTTCCATGCCCAAAATATAGTTTGCAGCACCAAGATCTTTCATGTCAAATTTGGAGGAAAATTGGGTCTTCAAATCCTCTATAATTTCTTTGTCATTTCCAGCCATTAATGTATCATCCACATACAAGACCAGATAAATAACATGGTCACCAATTAATTTAAAATGCACACAGTGATCTGCATTTCTTCTCGTGAAGCCAAGTCCCCGTATAAATGTATCAAATTTTTGATACCACATCCTTGGTGACTGTTTTAACCCATACAAAGACTTCTTTAACCTGCATACCAGTTCTTTCTTACCCTTCACCGCAAAGCCTTCAAGTTGTTTCATGTAGATCTCCTCTTCCAGATCCCCATGAAGAAATGTTGTCTTCACACCCATCTGTTCTACTTGAAAATCAAAAGCAGCAGCAAGAGATTAAAGTAATCTAATAGAAGCTACCTTGGCAACAAGACAAAAAATGTTGGGTCCCTATAATACTAGTGATTACCCCATTACTATTATAGTTATACCCCTTATTAATATTGTTGTGCCCCTATCGCCCCCATATTGTTATTACTGTGCCCCATAGAATCCCTCTATTGTTATTTTTGTGGCTTTATATTATTATTGTTAGGTCGGCTGGATTATATTGTGACTCCTTAGACTCCTATATATAGAAAGGAGGTTTTGTCATTTGAATCATCCAAGAATTATTCATTTATGTAATATAAAGGAGGTTGCCCCCTCGAAGAGGCTGAATTCTAAGGTGTTGATCTATCTTTTCTATCTTTTCTTGAGCTGGTTTCATAACATTTGGTATCAGAGCTTTGGATTCTAGGGTTTCGCTACTCCAAACAGGTCTTCGTGGAATTTTCACTATAACTTTTTTTTTGCGATGTTTCAGAAGTTGCAATAAAAACCCATTTGAGAATAATCATGCTGAACCTCGAGTCCGAATTTCAGAGCTTTTCGCGCTATATTTGCGCAGATATGATCTGAGGAAGTTGGTCTTTTTGCAGACTCCTGAATTACATTCCAAACAGGTGACCTGGGGAAAATCATCATAACTTTCTCTCTGGGGATCAGATTGAAATTTCGTAAGAAGTTACAGAAATAGTACAGACTTTAGTTTCTTGTATGCATTTTTCAGATCCAAAGGTTGAAACAGTGACTCATGGCACGTTGTACAAGTTCGCTCTACTGAACTAGTCTATAATCAAGTCACTGTGGGAGATTTTGCATAACTCTTCCTTGGAGAATCCAATTTGGGTAAGACTTGTGGCATTGGAAAGAGGCAAAAAAGGGCTACTGCAGGTCACAAATTCAGAGCTAGATGATCGGAAAGTACAGAGATACATCAGAGGCAATATTGAGCTCCTATAAAGTGAAAAAAAGGTGTGTAGTTTTTTTAAAATTTTTGCATAAGATTGGTCTAAAAAATTAGTTTGAAGGAATTCAAAGGGCATAGTAAATCATTATTATTGGTAATTGATGCCCCGAGGAAAGAAAATGCAAACACCTAGTAGGCAACCTAAAAGCTCTAGCATTACCCATGAAGAAGAGGAAGAAATGCAACTTGATATATCAAAATTACGAGACCAAGTGCAACAATTGTCACTTGCACAAAAAGGAACAGAATCTAAGATGGATGGTTTAAAGAAAGATGTAGAAGCTAAGATGGATGGTTTAAAGAAAGGTGTAGAAGCTAAGATGGACGATTTGAAGATAGATCTGAAGACAGACATGGATGAATTGAAGATAAATATGAATAAGTTGCTACAAGAAATGGTCACTAAGGGTGAAAGGGTACTAAAGGAAACTCGTGATGAGAACAAAAGAAATGTTAATCATGATTCCATAGACTCTAATGTTGGATCAAAGACTCACCATATTCCAAAAATTGATATGAGGAATTTTGATGGCAAGGATCCCGCCACATGGATATTACAGATGGAGCAATTCTTCGATCTCAATAATGTGCAAAACACACAAAAGGTACGTATGGAAACTTTATATTTGGAACCAAATCAGTTTGTATGGTATCAATGGCTTTGCTATCGTAAACAACTTATCACTTGGGCAATTTTTATGGAAGAATTGATAGCACATTATGAGGATACAAAAAGCAACACTTTTTTTAGCCAATTGATAAGTCTCAAACAAAAGGGTTCAATAATGGAGCACATTGAGTTCCAAAAATTGAACATAAGGGTAAAAGATATTCCAGAGGAGCATAGGATTGATGTGTTCATAGGTTCTTTAAAGGATAATATCCAACATGATGTTCGCCTTTGGGAACCTGATTCATTAGAGAAGGCATTCAGGTTAGCAAGAAAAATGGAAAGCAAAATTATGGCAACCAGGAAGCATACCACTCACAACTATAAAGACGGAATTGTTGTTGCCCCTAGTCTTCCACAACCTATAAGGTTGACACCACAATAATTGGAGGAAAAAATAGCAAAAGGGCTTTGTTACAGTTGTGATAGCAAATACACTAAAGGTCATAAGTGTGCTGAGAAGAAATTATTCTACATAGATTGTGAAGAGGAAGAAGAAAAGGAGCAAGAAAGGTCAAAAGAAGAGGATATACTCCAGGAACAAAGCCTAGATGAAGAACAAATAAATCTGACCATATCTTGTAATGTGTTGGTAGGAATTACCACTCCTCAAACCATCAAGATAGAAGGACAAATCAAGAAGAAAAAGGTAATAGTGTTGATTGATTCAGGAAGCACCCACAATTTTATTCATTGTAAGGTAGCAAAAGAATTGAATTGCTTCCTATATCCAGCACCAGAGTGTCAAGTGATGATTGCAAATGGAGGAACAATAAATTGCTCTGGAAAGTGCCATTATATCAAGCTATCCATGGGAGAATATGTATTGACTAGCCCAATGCTTTCCATTCTAATGGGAGGTGCTGATGTTGTACGAGGAGTCCAATGGCTACAATCCTTGGGTACAATAGCTTTTAATTTTCAAGAATTTTTCATCAAATTTTCTACAGAAGGAAAGGAATTTGAATTAAGGGGTATTGCAGGGAAGCCAGGAAAGATAATCAGCTCTAATGGTATGACAAAGCTTCTAAAAAAGGAGCAAAGAGGTGTAATTGCATAATTATGTTCGCTAGATGTTTCCACATCGGAATCATCTCTTTCTCCAGATCTCCAAAAAGTCCTGGACAATCATTCCAAGGCATTTGAGACTCCCAAAGGTCTCCCACCTATGCATAATCATGATCATGCTATTCATCTTATTCCAGGAAGTGTTCCTTCAAACATCAGGCCGTACAGATATCCCTATGTCCAAAAGAGTGAAATTGAATGTATGGTTGCAAAAATGCTAGAGGCTAGTATAATTCAACCGATTCAAAGTTCTTTCTCTGCTCCAGTAGTATTGGTGCACAATAAGGATGGATCATGGCGCATGTGTCCGGATTATAGGGAGCTCAAAAAGCTCACTATTAAAGATAAGTTCCCCATTCCTATCATTGATGAATTACTGGATGAATTGCATGGATCAATTTACTTCACCAAGTTGGATCTTCATTCAGGATATCATCAAATCAGAATGAAGACTGAAGACATTTCGAAAACAGCATTTAGAACTCATGAGGGTCATTATGAATTTTTGGTCATGCCTTTTGGCCTTACCAATGCACCTTCAACATTTCAAGGTTTGATGAATTCAATTTTCAAACCATTCCTTAGAAAATTTGTGTTAGTATTTTTTGATGATATACTAATCTACAGCAAGTCTTGGAAGGATGATGTTGGACATGTTGACAGGGTGCTACAACTATTGGACGAGAAACAATTATATGCAAAAAGATCCAAATGTTTCTTTGGAGTCCAGGAGGTGGAATACCTAGGTCATATTGTATCTCATGAAGGAGTTAAGGTAGACCCTAGCAAAATTAAAGCCATTAAGGAATGGAAAATCCCCACATCCATAAAGCATCTGCGAGGATTTCTCCGGTTGACAGGGTATTATCGCAAGTTTGTTAAGAATTATGGGAGAATAGCAGCACCTCTAACAACATTATTGAAGAAAGATGCATTTTCATGGACACTGGAAGCAACAAAGGCCTTTGAACATCTTAAAGAGGCAATGTGCCAAGCACCAGTCTTAGCTACACCAGACTTCACAAAAACCTTTATTATGGAATGTGATGCTTCAGGAAATGGAATTGGTGCTGTTCTAATGCAAGATGAAAGACCCATTTCTTTTGAAAGTCGACCAATCAAGGGAAAGTTTTTAAGCAAAGCTATTTATGAGAAGGAAATGTTGGCAATACTCCATGCACTTAAGAAATGGCGACCGTACCTAATGGGAAAACAATTCAAGGTAAAAACGGTTCATGACAACCTTAAATACTTTTTAGAACAAAGATTATCCCCTGAAGAGAAAAAAAAGTGGGTCACAAAGATGTTGGGTTATGACTTTGAAATCATCTACAAAAAAGGGAAGCAAAATGTGGTGGTAGATGCACTCTCAAGAAAGGATGAGGATGTGGAAGCATTGTTGAGTGCCATTTCTATTATCCAAGCAGATTGGATAAACGAAGCAAGGGAGGAATGGAAGAATGACGAAGAAGTGTGGGCACTTATTCGAAAGTTACAACAAGATTCCAGTACGTCTGATACATTTAGTTGGCAGAATGATTCGTTATGGTACAAATATCGCTTATACCTTTGTAACAACTCCCAGCTAAAACAAAATATTCTTATGGAATTGCACACTTCTCCCTTAGGAGGGCACTCAGGATTTTTAAAAACTTACCACAGGGTTAAGAAGGAATTTTTTTGGGATGGCCTTAAATCAGATATTCAAAAGTTTGTGGTGGAATGTTTGGTTTGCCAACAAAATAAAGTTGAAACAATTAAGACACCGGGTCTATTACAACCTTTATCCATTCCACGACAACGTTGGGAGGAGGTTTCAATGGATTTTATCACAGGTTTACCCAAGTCTGAGGGAAAGAGTGTCATCATGGTGGTAGTTGACAGACTTACCAACTATGCACACTTTTGTGCATTATCACATCCATTTAAAGCCAGTACAGTTTCTACTGCATTTATGGAAACAATTCAAAAGCTACATGGAAATCCAAAGCTTATTGTAAGTGACAGAGATCCCATTTTCACTGGAAATTTTTGGACAGAATTATTTTCTTGTCTTGGTACTCAGTTAACTCATAGCTCATCTTATCATCCTCAATATAATGGGCAAACTGAGATAGTAAACAAATGTTTGTAAGGATATATTCATTACTTTGTATCTGATAAACAGACATAATGGGTCAAATGGTTGCCTCTGGCTGAATGGTGGTTTAACACTTCGTTCCATACAGCAACAAAAATGACCCCATTTATGGCACTTTATGGGTATCAACCACCATCCATCACATCATATTTAAGAGAAAATTCTAAGGTTCAGTTAGTGGAACATCACATCGAACATCAATAACAAGTCCTCCAACTCTTAAAGGATAACCTCATGTTGGCACAGAATAGAATGAAACAACAGGCAGATCAACATCGTAGTGAAAGAAGTTTTGATGTAGGTGATTGGGTATTCCTACGGCTACAAACATATAAGCAAATGTCCCTCAAGCAAGCTAAGAAGGATAATAAATTATCACCAAAGTATTATGGTCCGTACAAGGTGTTGCAAAAGATTGGTACTATGGCATACAAATTGGAGCTTCCTGCAGCTTCTCGATTGCACCCAGTTTTCCATGTTTCATGTTTAAAGAAGGTTATAGGTGACAAGCTCCCAGTTCAAACAATATTGCCAGAACTTAACGAGGAAGGAAAAATTATATTGGAACCGGAAGCAGTCAGAGAAACAAGAACTTGACAGCTATGAAATCGATCAATTTCAGAGTATCTTATCAAGTGGAAGAACTTATCCGCTGAAGATTCCACATGGGAGGATGAGAATTTTATGTAGAAGTATCCAGAACTACTCAAGCGTTGAGGAAAACACTTTTTTGAAGGAGAGGGGCATGTTGGGTCCCTATAATACTAGTGATTACCCCATTACTATTATAGTTATACCCCTAATTAATATTGTTGTGCCCCTATTGCCCCCATATTGTTATTATTGTGCCCCATAGAATCCCTCTATTGTTATTTTTGTGGTTTTATATTATTATTGTTAGGTCGGCTGGATTATATTGTGACTCCTTAGATTCCTATATATAGAAAGGAGGTTTTGTCATTTGAATCATCCAAGAATTGTTCATTTATGTAATATAAAGGAGGTTGCCCCCTCGAAGAGGTTGAATTCTAAGGCGTTGATCTATCTTTTCTATCTTTTCTTGAGTTGGTTTCATAACAAAAAATATCACCAAAATCAATTCCCGACACCTGGGAATAACCTTTTGCTACCAATCGAGCTTTGTATTTCTCCACCTTTCCTTCTGCATTTGTCTTCTTCTTGAACACTCATTTGTTGCCAATGGGTTTCCTTCCTACCGGCAACTCCACCAGCTACCAAGCCTCATTTCTATGCAAAGATGCCATTTCATCAACCATGGCCTCTTTCCAAAGTTTTCCATCCTCTGAATCCACTGCTTCCTTCACCGTTCTAGGATCATAATCAGTAATAGATAAAGCAAAATTTGAACAGAAAGTAGATGGACTATACCTTTCTAGCGGCCTTCTTTCCCGAACTGATCTTCTCACACCTGGAATTTGTGGTTCTTCATCTTCTAATTTCTCCTCTGCTGTAGAGTTTTATTCTTCCTCCTTTAGCTCAAAATCTATCTTCTCAGGTTCCTTTGGTTGGACTTCATGTTTAATAACATCTTTTACATCTCTAAACACCACATCTTGATTGTACACAACCTTCCATGTTACTAGGTTCCAAAGCTTATAACCCTTTAAACCATCCTTATACCCAATAAAGATGCACTTTTCAAATTACTATCCAACTTGGTTCGTTTATCCTTTCGAAAATGTACATATACATCACATCCAAATACCTTGATATGTGAAAGAGAGTGTCTCTTACCAATCCATACCTCTTGTGGAGTCTTATCCTCCAACGCTGATGAAGGTGATCTGTTGACCAAGTAACATTCTATCTCCACCGCCTCTGCCTAGAATTCTTTTCCTAACCCAGCACCACTGAGCATGCTTCTTACCCTTTCCATCAATGTCTTGCTCATTCTTTCTGCAACTCCATTTTGCTGAGGTGTATATGGAGTAGTCTTCTACCGTGCTATATCACACTTCTTACAGAATTATTCAAATTCCTTACTGCAAAACTCTCCATTGTTATCTATCCTCAGCACCTGTATCTTCTTCTCTGTTTGGTTTTCAAACAGAGCCTTAAATTCTTTAAACCTATCAAAGACTTCAGATTTCTTCTTAAAGAAATATATCCAAGTATTCCTTGAGAAGTCATCTATAAATGATACATAGTACATAGACTTACCCAGTGATGGAACCTTCATAGGTCCAAACACATCACTGTGTAGAAGCTCTAATATCTGTTCTGCCCTCTTACAACCAGAGGGGAAACTCACCTGATTCTGCTCCCCATATACACAATTTTCACAGAAATCAAAATCCAGTGAGCTATTACTCATACCTTCTACCATACCTTTACCATGAATTATTTGAAGGCCCTTCTCCCCAATATGTCCAAGACTTTGATGCCACAGCATGGTCTTCTCTCCAGAGACCACTGGATTTTCTGCTCCACTTTCAAGAACCATAGAACTATTGCACCCATCAATAGTCGTGCTACCTTCTAGATTGTACAGAGTTCCAATCCAATCTCCCCGCATCAATCCCAGTGCTCCCCGAACCATCTTATAGGTATCCTTCTCGAACACCTTTTTTACACCTGCATCATCCAACTTGCTTATAGAAATTAGATTTCTGACCAATGCAAGAATATGTAGAACACCCGGAAGTGTTCTAACACTTCCACCTTGCAACTTCAACTTTACTTTTCCACGACCAACAATTCTAGCCTTCCTATCATCCCCTAAGAAGACATCACCACCATCATATTTCTCATCCTCGCAGAACCAATCTATATGGGGAGTTGTTATAGACATTTTTGTGCCTTACAGCATGAAGCATGAAATCTCAATAATCTAAGGGATCCAAAGTCCCTAAACATGTTGTTCCTACCCCTAGAGGAACAAGGTCAGCAAACCACAGCACTGAATATCAGTTCTCCACCTGAAAACACTAAAAAACAAGCTAATTTTGGATCATGTCAACTGCTCCACTGAGCATCTGCGCTGAATGTCAACTGCTCCACTGTGTACCTGCGCTGAATGTCAACTGCAAAGAAGGCTACCTGCGCTGGGTGAGTTTGGCCAAGTGGCACAGTCATTCCTCAAGGTGTCAATGCCCAGGAAGCTTCCAAAATGACACTTGGATCAGAGAATTCGACTGGTGATGAGTAAGAGGGTCTAGATCTCCAAGTGGAAGCAAGAACCTCCAAGTGGACTCAAGAACTGAAGAATAACTGAAGTGGGAGAGGACACTAGTCAGCTTCATGCCAACCTCAAGCTGACTCATCCTTTCTCCAAAACTCCTATATATAGAGCTCTCTCATGAGGTCTAAGGAGGCTGGAATCTTGTGAATGTAAGGAAGTGCTGTTGGTTTGAGTATAGAACTATTGGGTGATTTGCTTGAAGGAGGTGAAGAGGAGATTTATTTCTGCTGGGAGGTGATGCTGGATTGGGCCTTTATGGTTGTATTACTTCCTGAACTTTACTTCTTCCATTAATAAAGCATTTGAGGTTCTTCTATATGCATGTGTCTCAATGGTGTATTGCTATACTTGTGTATTTGATTTACTCTAATCCTTGAATCAATTATGAATGTATGCTTCTTGTAGTTTCCCTCTCTTGCCATTTTGCAGGATCTTGGTGTAGCTGGGCCAGTGAAAGAGCAAGGAGCTGGGAGCAAGCAACAAAGAGAGAAGATTGGATCAATCATTAGCGGAAGACATCGGTTAGTGGATCTCTTTCTCCCCTCTCTTACATCTCATAAAGAAGTAATCTTGAATAGCTTTGCTTTGATTGTTGCTGAGGTACTATCACCCTTAGAGTGGGATAGGGTCATTCCGTATTGGATACTTTTCCCAACAACAAATTGGTGACTCCACTAGGGATCGTATCTTGTTGGTTGTTTGTGTTTTTGCTATTCATTTCATAAATACAGGGAGTACCGAATCGAACTGCATTTGGATCTTTCAAATGCAAAGTAGAGGGCAGCTACTCTAGCTCAGTTTCTGGGCATGTTTATGATTTGAAGAGCTGATCCACAAGGACTCTGAACAGCTCTTAGTGATAGCTTTTCATCCTCCTTTTCATCCCTTAGTGTGTACTTGATTGATAGCTTTTGATTTGGCCAAAAACTGTGAATTTTTGAGCAATCTGTGACCCGGAAACTGAGAAAAACGAAAGTTTATCTCTTCAGTGCAGGCACTGTGAAGGCAGTCTGCATTTCAGCGCAGTTCCCGAAGGGGCTACCTGCGTTGAAGGTCAAACTGCCAGTGTACTACCTGCGCTGAACCAGTTTTGCCTAGTGCTACTGGGGTTCCCTGCTGTTTATTGCCCTGTTTTCATCCTTGTTTTTGCAGCCTGTTACCAGTCAATGTACCTATCTGAAACCAACTTTCCTTGCCACTATTCTGCTTCGGTTGTATAAAGAAACTGTGTTTGTTCTTTGTGTATTTCTTATATCATTTACAGTTTCCCATAACGAAAGTGAACTAGTCTTGCTGTGGCCTCTTAGATCTAGACCTGTGATAAGTGTCGTTTTGATCTTAAGAGTTAGTTTGTTTGTTGTTCATAGCTGATTGAGCTTTTGCTTTCGTCATATGGTTTGAATTTATATATTTCTAGTGTCGAAACAAGTAAATCTTAAGGTGTCTTTTGATTTTGGACAAGCTTGTTTGCTTTCACTTGAAATTGAATTCAAAGTTATACAACAACTTTCTTTTTGTATTACATCAACATTAAGAAAGAGAAAAGAAATACCTGCATTGTGCATGTGCATTTTGACAGTTTGCATGTTGATTTAGGAAAAAGTGCATTAGTGTGTGCTCTATGATCTGTGTGAACAGATGATGTCTTTCTTTTCCCTCAGTAGTTAAGATTTTCAAAGTTGAAAGATTGAAAAGCTTGCTTATCATCTTAGACTGCATTTAGGAGTGTTATCATACATCTCGTGGTGATCCATAAAGGCAAACTGCTAAACAAGATCAACCTTAAAATAAATTGAATTTACATAACAACGCATTGAAACATAACGCAAACACATAGAGGTCTAAGCTAGAGACGTGTTCCGGCGTCGTTAAACGTGATATCTTAGCGTTGAGTGGTTGGGTGATTCCTCCACGGTGAAGCGATAAGTATCAATACGGACTTGTGCTCCCACGTACCGTCGCGTATATATTGGGAGACCCCTATAGGAACAAAGCCTTTATCCATAGGAAACCGTGTTGGCCGCCCTACTGATCGCAATGTAGTGAACACAGCATTCACGAAGATCGACCACTCGTACCGTAAAACGTATTCTGTGGTTTTGCGAAAAGTTTGGCACACCCTCTGCCTAGAACTCCAGAGTAGTTTCTTTTGGCCTTTTTCAAACTCTATAACTGAAAAAGTCCATCCGAGCATTTGTCACTTCGGGCTCGTTAAAACATCGAAGGAGACTAGAGTCATCTTTAGCTTTTTCTCGACTCTTAAAAAGTGAAAAAGCAAGTTGTGTCTAAAGCGTCGTTATAAAATTTATTTTAAACATAACATAATCACCTCCTATTCCTGCGTTGATCTGTAGGTTGAGAACATGGAACGCCCCAACCAAGGAATTCCACATGATGGGAATCCTAGTCCTTTCTCCTCTTGGGGAGAAGTTGGTGCGCCCCACATGGCCACATTGTCGCTTCCAGGACTGACAATTGGCCTGCCAATTTGGCTATTCTCAACCAATGTAGTTCAGAACACCATGGTTCCTGAACAGTCGAGTCAATAGTTAGATCAGTCTAGAGCTGCCCACCAGCCCTCTACTTCCTATAACTCTTCCTCCAATCCTTCATCTTCGCAAGGTAGAGCCAGCAAAAGCCAAGCTCCCATGGAGAAGAAGGAGAAGAAGAAGAAGGAGCCTAAGGCGACTGGGGGCAAGCAAAAGACATCTGACAAAAATCCACACACAGCACAGACCGGGCCTAAATCACCATGTGTCATATGTAAAGGAGACCACTTCCATAGAGATTATCCCTGTATTCCCCGGATACTAAAGGACTGGTCTCCTCGTTTGCACAATTCAGGAGCATCAACCTCTGATAGCCATGTTGAATGCTTACCGTCGACCAGCGAAAGTGAAGGTTCAAGACAAAGAGGAGGAGGAAGATCCCCCTGCAGACTGTGTGAAGGCAATCACGCCATCCACCGTTGTCCCTTCTTAGACGAAGCGAAGAGAGTTTTGGAAGATCGCCCGGTTTCACCGTTGAGACTTCCTCCTGGATACAAAAAACTCGTGCCAAGTCCTTCGTTGGTTGAAAATACAGCTGGCCCGCTCAAGTGGTTAGTTGAAGTGTCAGTCATTGAAAATGAACCTACTGAATCCAGACTAGACGAAAGTCTAAAGGTCGAAACGGCAGTTGACCCGGTTCTACCTTCAGAGGTTTCATCTTCAAATGACACCGTCAATGAAGATTCATCTTCAAATGACACCCTCACTGAAGAGAATAAAGATGACACCATCCAGATTCTTTTCATCAACACCGACTCTGATGAGCATCAGGGCAATGCGCCCATTCCTTTATCGCTGGAAGGAACATCGTCAGGGTCATATCTGGCCGTGTATTCGGTCCCACCACCAAGCAACCTGGTTGTGTCCTTTGATTGGAACCAACTAGGCAGACCCTGGTTACCAGCCAGTATACCATTCAGAATTATAGTCCAAATTTACAGAATGGTAATGGCTGGAACTATCATTGATGAAGGGGCATCTATGAGTATCCTTTCCTCTATTGCTTGGAAAGCACTGGGTTCCCCGGCGCTTTTGCCTGAGATAAGAAATCTCTCGGGTTTTGATAAAGGAACCAGTCGACCATTAGGGATCCTCCCCAATGTGCCTGTTACATTGAAAGGGAAGACCGTTCAAATGAACGTGATGGTCGTTCAAGGACCCTTGGATTATAACCTACTCCTTGGACGAGACTATATATATTGCATGGGAGCTATAGTCTCCTCACTCTTTAGAGTAATGTGTTTTCCACACGAAGGAAGGATGGTCAAGCTCGTAGACCAACTTTCATTTCCAGGATCACGCATCGCAAATAGTCACATACCAACCCTGAATGGTCTATTCAATCAAGAAATGTCTCCACCCCCAGTCCTCCTTCCCGATGAGTGTGAGTGATTCGAAAAGATGGGACTGGAACCCAGGGGGCATGCATCCTGGTCTGCTTCGGGCAGAGGAAACCTTGGGTAGAAGGTAGAATTTCCGGGAGAGAATATGACTAGTCCGTACCCCGTCCGTGGTTGGAAGAGGGGTTGTTCTGGAATAAGATTCTGTTGTCAAGGTCACTTGTTTGACAAAGGTCATTCACCATTGTCTACTTCGGTAGACAGTGCCTAAGAAATGTTTTCGTTTGAAGAAGTTAACAAAACAATCTTTGGGTAACCAGAAAGAGGCAAGCCTCCCTCAATAACACATATGTTTTGTCTTTGAGTAGTGTTCTTCTCTTGTCGCAAGTAGCTGCTCTCTTGTCGCAAGTAGCTGTTCTCTTGCGATCTTGCAAAAGAGCTGTCAAAAGTTAGACTGATGGGAAGACAAGTACCGCATAAGACCTGTTAAAAATAACGAGAAGACAAGTATCGTTAACATTAGACTAGCAAGACGACAAGTAGCTGTGAACACCCAAAGAAAAGCAGAGGTGGGGGAGAGGAGGGGCAGCCTTGAAATTGTACCTTATACCTGGGGGCATGCAAACCTTTTCGAGTGTAAGCTAAGAGCGGTTATTTATCTGTTTTTGGGATTAGCCGTTTCCGAACTTGCATAAAGAAAGGATGAGAGGGAGCATAGCTTATGTGAGGTGCGAGCTCTATAAAAAATGGGATCTTACAGGAGACATTTCTTATCTTATGACTGGTATATCGAGCAGTTTTACCGCGGAATTTATGCTCGTTAAAAAATAGAAAAGCGAGATCCGAGCAGTTTTAGCACATAGTTCATGCTCGTTAAAAAATAAACATAAGATTGAGCAGTGTTTTGGCACATTCGAGCTCTTTAAAAAATGAACCCAGTACCGGTAAATAACCATTTGTGATCGTAAAAATATTAGCCATAAAAATCCTTGGTCGTGTTTTGCACCTGCCACCTCCATTCCATTTGGCCGATCGTTCACATCCATATGATTGTTTACCCATTTTGAGGAACAGCTGCGAAGAGTGATTTCACCTAGCCATCCTTGTGACACTGCCGTGATTGGAAAATTCCAACCTGTACCTGGAATCTGCTGCTATCCATGTTTATCACTCGTTCCTCAAAAGACGAGTCTTCTTTGAGCTCTTTTCATCTGACTCATAAAATATGAAAAGTTTGCCGAGTTTTGGCCTTCCAGCTCGTTAAAATGACCGGAAGAGCTATCCCTCCTCTAGATTTTAATCTTTTTGGACCTGAGGGATTATTGCACAAAAAGGTCGAGCGCTTGTTTTATTCGGCTCGTTAAAATTATCGAAAACTCATCCCTTCTGTATTGTTTTATACTTTTTCGGACTTAAGGGATTAGATGACGAAAAAGGAATTTTGGAGTTAACTTTCTGTACCTTTTCAGACTCTCTAAAAATGAAAAGGACCGAGTTTTCCTTGTCGTTAGACTCGTTAAAATGATTAAATAGTGACAAACTTGTCTTTAGACGAGAACGAGTTTCCCTATCGCTAGGCTCGTTAAAACATAGCGATGGGCTTGCCCGAAGGGCAGGTTATAGAACAAGCATATGTTATCCTCCTCAAGCTTGACAAAAATAAAGAGGTACTGGTCAGAAATGACTGGGGAAAAATTGGGAGAACCTCAAAGCTTTAATGGTAGCACGTCGCTCTTGAACATGAAACTTTTCCTCCGTATCACATCGGGTTGGGTTGTTTCATTCACCGGTCTCATCACCATGGTCTTCGCCAAACCATCCACATTTGGGGTAATGCTACCGATCCATCGCATCAGTGTCGTTATATGTTCAAGAGATGTTGTTCAGAAAGAGTCAACCGTGTCCCATCCACTGCCATACATTATCCTTCATCCACCCATGATCGCCACCCTGAATCATATGTCACAGATTGTTTTCACCTCCACTAAAATCATTAGCTCCGTTCCGTGTCACTGATGTGGGATTCATTAAGGCCCTCCTTTGACGGATCGCTTCTTGTCGACTTCAGCTCATTATCCGAGAAGTTGATCTAGGAACACCCCCCTCAGTACTTTGAAGCTTGCATGCCTCAATGGCAAGTTTCTCACTTCCGGCGACAGGTATACATCAATGACCTTCGACCAGAAGATTTTGCGTGGTGTTCGACGCCAAGTCCTTTATTCACACCACGTGAATTGTACTGCAGTACCTTGAGGGTCATTATCATTATCGGTGATTCCTCTCGCGCTTGTTAACAATTTACATCATTGACCGGTAATCAAGTGATGTCTTTCCATGTTCGACTTCAGCGCAATTCTCACATGGATAGACTTGTACTTAGAGTGAAGATCGAACGAGTTTGAAGACCCTGGATCTAGTTTCATCCATCCGAGCTGCGATATATATTCGGGAAATATAAAGACATTTCACATGTACATCATTGCAGCAGATGATCATCCTATTTAAAGGATGACAATTTCAGCAGAGAATTATCAGTCTACCATCAGACGATCGTCTGTTCTATGTACCAAAATGAATTTATAAAGCTGAGCATGGGAATGCCTGCCTCAGCTAGATCATGAAAGCAGAATGAAAAATAATGTATTGTATTGTATTTTATTACAGGTCACCTTTTAGCGATTGAATGAACTTCGGATCCTCCTGATAAAGCATTTCACCCGATAAACGACCTCATACTTTAGGGGGCAACTGTTATAGACATTTTTGTGCCTTACAGCATGAAGCATGAAATGTCAATAATCTAAGGGATCCAAAGTCCCTAAACATGTTGTTCCTACCACTAGAGGAACAAGGTCAGCAAACCACAGCACTGAATATCAGTTCTCCACCTGAAAACACTCAAAAACAAGCTAATTCTGGATCATGTCAACTGCTCCACTGAGCATCTGCGCTGAATGTCAACTGCTCCACTGTGTACCTGTGCTGAATGTCAACTGCAAAGAAGGCTACCTGCGCTGGGCGAGTTTGGCCAAGTGGCACAGTCATTCCTCAAGGTGTCAATGCCCAGGAAGCTTCCAAAATGACACTTGGATCAGAGAATTCGACTGGTGATGAGTAAGAGGGTCTAGATCTCCAAGTGGAAGCAAGAACCTCCAAGTGGACTCAAGAACTGAAGAATAACTGAAGTGGGAGAGGACACTAGTCAGCTTCATGCCAGCCTCAAGCTGACTCATCCTTTCTCCAAAACTCCTATATATAGAGCTCTCTCATGAGGTCTAAGGAGGCTGGAATCTTGTGAATGTAAGGAAGTGCTGTTGGTTTGAGTATAGAACTATTGGGTGATTTGCTTGAAGGAGGTGAAGAGGAGATTTCTTTCTGCTGGGAGGTGATGCTGGATTGGGCCTTTATGGTTGTATTACTTCCTGAACTTTACTTCTTCCATTAATAAAGCATTTGAGGTTCTTCTATATGCATGTGTCTCAATGGTGTATTGCTATACTTGTGTATTTGATTTACTCTAATCCTTGAATCAATTATGAATGTATGCTTCTTGTAGTTTCCCTCTCTTGCCATTTTGCAGGATCTTGGTGTAGCTGGGCCAGTGAAAGAGCAAGGAGCTGGGAGCAAGCAGCAAAGAGAGAAGATTGGATCAATCATTAGCGGAAGACATCGGTTAGTGGATCTCTTTCTCCCCTCTCTTACATCTCATAAAGAAGTAATCTTGAATAGCTTTGCTTTGATTGTTGCTGAGGTACTATCACCCTTAGAGTGGGATAGGGTCATTCCGTATTGGATACTTTTCCCAACAACAGGAGTGGAGTGAAAGGATGCACCTGAGTCAATCAACCATGCCTCATGATCTACATGTGTACTTGAAGAAGCCAAGTACACATCCCCACCTTCAACTGAGGTGGTTTTTGCCTCTGCAGGAGGAGCATCATCAGATCCCTTTCCTTTATCAAGAGCTTTAGATTTACAGTCCCTTTTGTAGTGCCATTCCTTTCCACATTTCCAGCACACCACCTTTACAGGTTTTCCTGGAGATTTAGATCTCCCTCTAGATTTAGATCTCCCACTTGATGACTTATTTTTCTTTCTATTCTGGGACCTTCCTTGTACAAACAAGGCATCACTATTCTGGCTCTCCATATTTTTCCATCTCATCTCCTCCGTTAGCAAGGATGAGACTATTTCATCAAACTGCAAGGCAGTTGCATTGCTACTTATTACAATAACCAGAGTATCCCATGAATCTGGTTGATAACACAACAAATTGATGCACTTATCTTCATCTAAATTTTAATATCAACAGATGCTAACTGACTTACCACAATATTAAATGCATTTAGATGCTCTATCACTGAGTTTCCATCTTTCATCCTCAAGTTTTATAGCTTTTTACGTAGGAACATTTTATTCACCAGAGACTTAGATTGGTACAAAGTCCCTAACTTGTCCCACAAAGCCTTTAGCATAGCTTCCCCTGATACATTCAGCAATACTGAATCTGAGACACACAATCTTATTTTTCTCTTTGCCTTCTGATCCAACTTCTTCCATTCTTCATCAGACACTCCCGCTGGTTTAGTACCTAGATCTACCATGATTCATTGGTCTTTATCCACCAACAGATCCTCCATCTTGAGTTTCCACAACTCAAGACTCTAACCATTAAATTTCTCGATCTCTATCCTTCCACTGCTCGCCATCTTCTTTCACCACCAGAATCGATCTCATATATCTCCCACTGAACAAGGTCTACCAAAGGCCCGAGCGAAACCCCTCAGCAATAAAGGCATACCCTTGAAGCCAAAACAACTCTGATACCAAATGCAGGTTTTAACCCCGTACAGAAATTATCTGCATACGAATTCTAAAAGACAGAAAATAAACAATGCGAGAGCATAACACATAAAAGACATATACACAGAGATTTCCCCCTGGAGCCCAAAACTGGGAATACCAACTTGATTTTTCATTATGTTCCTTTCAATGTTATAATACATATTTATACATGTTGAAGCATCCAATACCATGGACTGAAAACCATCGCGTCCAAAACCATGGACCGAAAACCATCGCGTCCAAAAACATGTGCAAAAATAATGCACAAAACCATAGGTGGCTCCACCCAACCTAAGAAAGGTTCCAAAACCAAAGCTTTTCGGGGTGCTACCCTGGACCCCATAGAGTGGGGTTACCTGCACCCCTCAAACCCACCGTGAGCCCCCCGCTACGCAATCGGTGCAACGAATGGGGGGCTCCGTCCCACCTCTAACTCCCCGGTTAACTACGTGGGCTAGTCGTGGAAAGAATATAACACAACCCAACAAGATGAAGCAATATAATTATCTTCATGTACCAAGGTCTTCTATGATAATGCCAACAATGCATTATTAGAAATATAGTCTCCCCCTGAATCCGTGCCAACTGTTTACTATCAGATTTGATCATTCCATTTGTTAGTCAGAATCATCAAAGCATCTTCATAAACTAGTTATTCATCAACTTAGGAGGGCCAAAAACACTTCCTCATATCGTCAGTAGCCTGTAACCATCGTCAATCAGAACAAAATAGACAATTGATAATTGTCTGAACCATAGAAGACCCCTTTTCCATAGTCTGTCCCACTGCTTTTTATTCAACAAACCATATACATGACTATGCAGCTTCTAACTTGCATATATATGCGACTTCTCTTCATAATATATGCATATAAGAATTGGAATACTAAAGTTTTGCACTTTCAGCTTCCCATGGGTCTGTTATGTATGTAAACTGAGCTATGCCACATCTTTCTAACAATACATCATTCTTCTTGGATTGTGATGATGTTTGCTCCTTTTGGTATGGTGGCCGAACTTTTCTCGTGCATTCCTTTGCTTTATGTCCAAACTTGTTACACACATAGCATCTTACATGTTTCATCTTCCTTCTATCACAATCAATAGCTTTGTGATGAAACATATTGCAAGCAAAACAATATCCCTTAAAGTACCTGGAAACTGATGATATTTCTATGTGATGGTCTTGAACCATTCTACTTCTGCATCTAGCTATAACATGTCCAAAATTATGACATATAAAAAATTCAACATTATTCATCGAAGGAAATAACCAACTATCACTTCCACAGTTAGGAGTAAAATATTTTCTTTGAAGAATTTATTTCCTTAGTTGTTGATGGGGTTGACCTTTTATCTCCTTGTTGAGAATTTCATATTTTTCATTGGAGTTCCTTACCTCATCTTGTGAGATAGATTCACCTTCAACAGATTCATGAAAACCAAGACCAGTTTTGATGGTAGGAGACCTTTGACTACTAAGAATACTATCCAAAATCTTAGTATTGTCTCGAAATCGTAACAACTTATCTTTTTCTTATAATTTACCTTTTAAGATATTTACCTCAACCTGATATTGCTCTTCCTTTTTAGATATTGCTTCTTCAAGATTTCTTCAGTCTTTCTTCCTTCTTCCACTTGTTTCCTTATTTTGAGAATCTCATTTTTTTGTTCTTCATCCGCTTGAGGTAGTTCTTCATTCTGCTTATTTTCAAGATCTTCTTTTAGAGAGTGGATCTTAGCTTCAAGACTTTCATAGTAACTGGATCTATCTTTAAGTCTCTTGATTGTTGTACTCTTTTCATTTACTTCATTTCTTAATGAATGTCACTTCATCCTGCAACTTTTGACATTGATCTTCCTTTTCCTTGTACTGCTTTCTTACTTTGTTTCCTTCCTCTAGCTGAGCTTTTAATCTGGTAACTTCTTCTTTGAAGGCGCAATACTTTTGTTAGATAGATCATGTTGATCTCTGATTTTATCTGTGAGTCTTTTAACTTCTGCCTCTATGGTTCTTTCACGATCACTTCCAATATCTTTAATATTGCATGAACAGAGAAAAGTATCAGTAGAAGACCAAAAATTGGTACCTGATACTTCATTTGCTTGTTCATCTTTAATCTGAGGTGATTCTGAATCTAAATACTTGCTTCCACCTAACGACCAATTGTCTCTCCTACTCTTACTATTCCTTTTGCGATGTCTTCTTCTTCTGAGGCACTTTCTTCTTCAGCTTCTTTCCAATTGTTTCTACAGATCTCCTTCAAGCGATCAAGCTTCTACAAAAGCACCAACTCTGATCCCAATTGTTGGAAATAATACTGAGAGGGCACGGAGAGTGAATCAATATTAGTCAAATCAATAAATTTTTCTTTTCATACTCAATTTTACATACGCTACTTCAATGAATGTAACATGCATGTACAGAGAACTGTCTATAAAACAACCAGCGTATATCCAACAAACTTATGATTCAGTTAATTCATCATATGTTGGTCTTTAATTAGTGCATCGGTGCTTCATTAACCATATAAATAGTAACCATGTGCAGTAAGAATAGAATAAACCATCACACATAAGCAACACACATGAACACCAAGATTTAAGGTGGAAACCCAATGCGGGATAAAAACCACATGTTGTTGTCTACTTTCAATATAAGAAACACCTGTTTACAATCTTGTATTGGTGTAGACTCATACCAGTATGTAGGCACACAACTACAGAAGGCTACAACCTTCTCTCATTCTCCAACTTCTACTAGAAGGGAGCTACAACACACTAGCTCTTATACTAGTCGATCTATTTACTAGTATGTAGGCGCTAGCCTATAGAATGCTCCATGCTTCACTTGTTTTCCAGCTACTACTAGAAAGGATCTCTTGCCCCCTCGCTATTGTACTAGCTGATCCATTTACTAGTACGTAGGCACCAGCCTACAGAAGCCTCCAACCTTCAATCATTTTCCCGTTGCTACTGGAAGGGAGCTCCAACCACCTCGCTCTTGTACTGGCCAATATGTTTACAAGTACATAGGTGCCAGTCTACATAAGGTTACGACCTTCTCTCTTCCTCCAAGGACCACATTTTATAAATTTTCAAACTGGATACTCCTGGGACACAACAATACATATGAAGGCCTCATTTCATCATATTTTCACACTGGACCCATTACTAACATTGAAGCTCAAAATCAATCACCACTGCAATACAACCATGAAATACATCAGCATCAACCAATCACTGAAACCCAATCATCAATCTCTGATATAACTGAAACAATGAATCACTTAAAACCCATCATCACTAAAGCAAATCACAATCAATCAATCTGAACATTCAGAACACTGTCACTAGAACACAACGCAGAACCCAGAACTTTGCATCAACAACCAGAACCAACTCCAACTTCAAACATCATTTTTCATACTATATACGCTACTTCTATGTGCTGAACCTGCATGTATACATGCTTTTATCAAAGCGAACGAGCGTAGAGATCTGCAAATAATAACTTAAAAACTTCATAGCTATTCTAGACTTCAGCCATACCCAGATCATAACATTTACAAAATAAAAAATGCATCAGTATTGAGATCTATACTATCTATGATTGAACCCCATAATGATAATTCATTTTAGGTATTATGATCCCGATCCATCATTCATCATCAACCACATAGGTGCATCCTTAGTTTAGATCAAGCAAAGCATAAGAAACCCATAACCTGCATATTTGATCTGACACTTCATAAGATATTCAATACTTGCACACTTGGCTTAATGATCTTCTCCTCCTTATATAGTTTTAGGCCTTTCTCAATACCTTGGACCAAAATAACTTAGGACCAATACCTTGGACCACATACCTAGCGTCAATACCTTTGACCAAATACCTTGGACCAAATACCTCGAACCAAATCCTTGGTTTTCCAACATGTACGCTCTTTTCCTCCTGTGGGAGTCCGTGTATACGTATACAATCTTTTTGTTATGTCTGCCTGCGTGTATATTCCACTTTGACAAAGTGAACCAGCGTATACCTCTCTTTCTTCAATCTTTGGAGTTTGATCTCTAATCCCTTGGTGTTAACCTCTTGCACTATGAACTGTCATCTCTGTGAGTTGCCATCAAGGAAAACACCTGTATCATAAGGCCAATAAGTGTTTGCATAAAAAAAACTACACACAAGAATTATAGGAAGAAGATGTATATAAATACACTTATCTAGAATTACTACACACAATTATTTATGTGTTCTTTAGCACTATAACAAGTACGAGAAAAATGGAAATGCGTATATGTAACATCAACCAACCAATTCTTTTAATATTAATAACTTACCCTTAGTAACTCATTCATGTGTGTGTGTGTGTGTGTGTGTGTGTGTGCGTGTGTGTGTCATTAACCACAATTTGTGTAAAAAATAATAATTCTTACTCCTTCATACCCTTAATAGAAGCAAACTAAGGTTCAATGGAATTTGTGTCTATACCCTGCACCTGCTCCATTAGAATTTGTGTCTAAATCAATGGTTGCAATGTTAGAATTTCAATCCTATGGTGGAGAGGAAATTTGGAAGTTTTAGTAACTACCCTTCTATCTATCGTGTAACCAGCCCCAATTTTCCTCTGATCAAGAAGAGGTTGGTTCTGCAACTATGGTGCCAACTTACATAATTTTACCCCCATTCCTCACTTACCATTTGTAGGATGGTAAGGTAATATGTAAATCCCTGTCTCTCTTGAGCATCATATCACTACTTTCACTTTTGTTAAGCATCACTTATATCTTCATTGTAATGGTAGGGAATATCCTTTCACCTCGTTCGGTGTGTTACCCTTGTGTATTGGATGATAAACTCTATATTATGAATATATCTTGGAGTTTTCTTTCCTCTATTATCGATTTGAGGGTAAGTTAGTCTTCCCTTGTAACTTTGAAGTATGAGGATCATATTCTCTTAACCCTTATTTTGGTTTGTATTCTTTTCCTTCAATAATTAATATCTTGGTATTTACCTTCCCTATATGTCTATGGGCTTGGAATGGTATTGATAATAGTAGAATTTTCCAGGAAATGTTTGAAATACATAATTTAAAGCTTCCTTATTACAATTTGATTTTTTCTTGTTATAGGATTTTTAGTGATCAGTGGTTCTTTGGGAATTTTCCTAGGTTCAACCCTATTGGTTTTTAAACTATTATTCTTGCTAGGTCCTAGATATTCTCTATTTTATTTCCATCCTCCAAGGTCGGTAAACATATAAACTTTGGAATTCCTTGTTGACAGTGCCAGTATTAGGGTTTAACATTTTGTTGATATGGTGAACATGACTGCTTTTATTTACAACATTATTTTATGAATTATGTTGCATGTCCTCTAATGATATATGTGAATTGATATTTTCAACTCCAATTCTAGTGTGGCTTCTGCAAGCACGATTGGGAAGTTATTAAGGTAATTAGTTTTCTATTTTTACCCAAATTTGTTGTTTTGTCTACCCAATAATTTTTATGTTTACTAATTAAGTTACAGAATGGGTACAAGTTATTTTCCTTACTCCACTTAGTCAATTTAAGACATTACATTCTCCATTTACTGGAATTTCAACTTCTAGAAAAATCTAGGTCCTTACCACTTGTTACCTACCACCAAGGTTTCCCCAAGAATTTCTATGACATTCAATGATTTCTTTGTCTCTTTAGTAGTTGTTCACTTAGGGTTCTATGAAATTTAACTTTCCCTTTTCGACATTGCGACAAAAAAAACTTTCATTGTTTAGTATCATCTTTTGTATTTAGATGTGAGACAACTATGCCTTGTATTCCCTCGTAGGGATGGTTTCCACTTCTAATTTTAATGAGATGTACTCAGTAGAAAAAGTGAAGTATGTCTTCTTCCGTTACGAAAATTCATATATTCCAATGATTACAATACCTTGTGTTGTATATAATAGTCATTTTATTTGAGATCTTTATCCCTAATTCCTAGGGTTTATAACTGTTAAAAGTTTCATGTATTTCAGTTTTTCACACTGACTCAATCCATGATGATACACTCATCTATGATCTTTCTTGAATTAAGAAGCTGTTATGCGAGCAATTTATGTATCTTAGAAATTTGGGGCTTATTTAATACATACATACATACATACATACATACATACATACATACATACATACATACATATATATATATATATATCTATATATATATATATATATATATATATATATATATCTATATATATATATATATATATATATATATATATATATAGATATATACATATACATATTCATCAATATATACATATATATAGATATATATATACACAGATATACACACACACACACACACACACACAGATATTTATATATATATACATAAATATATACATACCACTATTAATTGTATTGCTAGTGTTTAGTGGGTAAGAAAGACCTAGTCTATCTTTGGGACCTACTATTCATCCATCTGCAATGCATAGTTATATGTATAGGAATGATTAATGTTTTATATGTTTGAATTTGGTCTATTAATTTGAAACTAATCAATTCCACAATAAATCATCTCTATAATTTAACATAGTACAATTTTATATAATAAAAATCAACTATTCACACAATCTCTCAAGTACATATTCTTTTACATAGTCCTTGTCTCACAAAACAAATTCCTTACAGGAAAATTACGCCATTTCCTCAATGTTATAATTTATAAAAAGACTATGCAAATGAACTATAATTCTGCAACTAGAAAAAATGATTTCATGTTCCAAAAATAAAAAAATTAAAATAATTATTTGTTCTAGTTATGGCTTTCCATGAATTTTATAGGGAATGATGTTCACTGCTCACTGCCAATAAGAATGGTAATCTTTACCAGTTGTTCCCCATGCGAGTTTCATTTCCATAATAGTTGTTTCCAGTGACCTAACTGGGTTTGCCCAAAGGAATCAAGATTGTACAATTCCATGCCAAATACATACAGACCCAACAATTCTCACATAGGGATTCCACTCACTCCAACTAGCTCAAGAATCCCTTACTAACAGTCTCTTGTCTTCCCTTAATAACGTTCTTTTGAAGGGACTAGTTTCTTTCTCTCTCCCTTTCGGTTTCCTCAGACTTTCTCTCATTCCCTCTTAACTTACTTTCCAACCTGAGATTATTTATCTCCATGGATGGGAGAAATTTCCCTCTAACTATCTGGTAAGTGAAATTTCACTTAGTAAATTTTTTCACGTAATTTCCTTGGAACATATTTATGAAATTAAAGTAACTTTAAAACATTTTAATTTTATCATTAGGATTTCCATTAATCCCATACTCTCATGAGGTCATGGTAGTAAAAGTAAATTAAATATTTAGTTTCTACTGTGGAGTATTACATGTCCCCCCCGGGTGAAACAATCTCCTTGACATTTCCTGGCATTAAAAAGAAGCTGGAATATGCCTCACACATAAAATATGTATTGTCATATTCCCATGTAGCATTTTGAAACTAATGTAACATGTGTAAATTCTTCCTTCTATGACATATTTTTCTTCGATCGAGAATGTGCAGAGGTTCAACAAAGATTACTCTATCTAGTTTGACCTACATTCACAATCATTATGGTCATTACCATCCATCAATCATTATTTAAAAACACACAAACATAGACACAGATTGAACTAATAGTGTTTGTAATGGTGATTTAAATAATATATATATATATATATATATATATATATATATATATATATATATATAGATATTAATTATTTCAATCACCATTAGAAACACTATTAGTTGTTACACATATACCCAACATAAGTCATCAGCGTGCATAACAACCCAATAAGGCTTAACAACCTGCACTGAATAAGAGTTAACATTATCTTAGTAAGCTTATCAACCATAGAATTAAGTTCTTTTAATTACATAATTAACTGTGCCAATCGATGAAAATCTTGTCGTGTGGATCTATTGTCATTCCTATCCATGAAAGTATCAAATCCATTACCACTACTTACATAAAGATAATAATATTTCAGAACCCATTTAATGTTCTTATCTTTATGGTAAATGGAAACTAGAGTATTTTGATACCGAGTAGCATTACTATGCTCTAATTTATTTCTTTAATTGCAAATGTTACATGTGTATTAGTCATGCATGAGTAAACTTTAGGATTACTTCCCTTTTTATGATGTTCAAGGAAACTATATTGTTGTATCATTTGTCTAGGTGAACTTAGTTATGCATATCTTGGGCTAGTTTCCTATCTCTTTTCCAACTTATGATATTTACGAAAACATTTAAAGAGAAAAATCATTAGAGTTTCCTATGTAATTTACGATTGTATCAGTTGTTCTTATTATGCAGAATTTTCTATAGTTTGACTAAATTGATGAAGGGACCTTGCACCTCTTCCTTGTCATCTTATTGAACCATCATTCATTTATATTAATAAAAAAGGTTCCTGCCATTTTGATTTGATCAAACTTAGTCTTTTAGATTGTGGGGCAGTTATAAAGCAACCACTTAGCGAATCATTCCATGATTCAGTGTGATGAGTCTGTAACTCACACCATGTTTAATTTGCCCCCAACGTCTATCAGGCACATGAGATTCAAAAGTCGTTAACATTCCTTTTCTATATTTTATTGGTAATGAGAATTTCTATATTTTTTAAATTGATCATTATCTTGCTCTCCATATACCTACTAAATTTGATGTAAAGTTGATATCTTTTTAGTTATCAACAACATTGTTTCAATTTGCTTCTGTGGTTATTGATGTCTTGGAATAACCTAGATACTATTATCATGTCACTTTCAACAAACAAGTCTCATATATGCCATTTGCTTCACCATTTTTCAAGACTAGTCTCCTTTCCATCTCAAATTATCATGACAACTTACAACTTACTCCTATTTCATTGGGTTTTTAAACAAGTATTTTATATAGTGATCCTATTGCAATTGTCGGTTACTTGACCTTTGCAATCCTTCATGATATGATTCATGCCGTTTACTCTATTATTGTAACCATTCTTTCTATGGCTCCACTTTATTTATCAAGATAATTTTTAATGAGGAAGTTCATTAATTGTATTATAGGTTTGTTTTCATCTGTCATGAAATTTTTATCGGCAAATTATTATTACGTTGGAATCATTTTTTCCGAATTTATACTATTGACATCTAATTTTTATCTTTTATAGTCATCACTATTGATGTTTGTAATGTCATTCACTAATGCTCAATTTGTGAAAGTTGTAGTGTTGTTTTAATCAATCCTAATTGACCAAGGCTACAACCATTTAATTGTCAACCGAGGGTAGGCATGTTATTTAAATGGAGTTTGCACTATCTGTGTTGATACACTATAGACAAGAATGAAAATAGAAAATAGTAAAGAATATCGTTGAATCAATTGCAAAAATTAAATCATTCATGCAAAAATTAAAACACTCTACAGAAATGAAATCACACTTCACGGTTACCGAAGCAAAGACACGCCACACACTATAATGATAACTACACTAGTTGTTCAACTACTATACTATGGATGAAAATGGTGTAACACCATAACATAACTCTAGAACTGAAGCAGATATATTCTACAAATTATACAGTGACAACGGGAAACCATACAAACAGTAAAAGAGAGAAACAATAATATACAATTACTCTACCACTGAAATCCCTGCTAAAGAGGAGGGCCCTTTCCCCCTAGCAGGGCAGAGGAATGAACACAAGATTAGTTAAATAATCAACTTAGAAACAACAACAGTGTCACAACAATGTCTTTGATATTAAAAACAATTAAAAGTTACAATGTCGAAATAACAATTCTCTCTATGTGATCCTCCATACATGAGAGATTAAGTTTCTCTGATAGTGATTACATGCCTAAAATCAGGAATAGTTCAGTCACGAGAATCTCACGATTCTCATGTTGATCATAAAATAGAAATCGTTACAGCCACTTCATAAAGAAAAATGGTATTCAAATAAATTGGTTAAGATCACAACCACTTGCATCTATCACTTTCTAAATAAACAGTTCATAACTTCCAATAGTTGTTGCGTGGAATAGTACCCACAACTTTTCTAGCTACGACGTAACAACATCTTGCGGTCAAATGACAGTTGGGATGTAACAACATCTTGCAGTCAAATGGTAGTTGGGATTTAACAACGATCACTGGGTAACCACAATTCGAGGTGTAACAACGATAACCTGTAACAACATGTGGTGTAATAGCAACACATGTAACAACACACAGAGTGTAACAACAATATGTTCCATCCTGTTCTTATACCGGTCAACATGACTATTATTGCAAGAAACACTTGAAAAAGAGGATAGGATGCAAAATCCTTCTCCAATGCTTACCCCAGTTGGCCATAAAAGGGAATATTACATCATTTTATTCAACAAAAATGGCAAAATAAAATGATGGAAAAATAGACTATTTATAATAAGATAAAGGCGATTAACATTTAAAGTTTTGTTGGCCTAGAGGGAAATAGGGTAAAAAATTATTGAAGATAGGTATAAAACTACAACCAACATATCCCCCCAACTGAAGCAATTTTGTGTCCTCATGAAAATGCTTAGATTATCCTGTTATACCTTTGATGCATGTTCGTAAAATTGTAGGCACCAATAGTGTCTTCACAAGGAGACCTATACCCCTGAGTAGCCATCAGCTGTCGTGGCTAGGATACTTCTTCATAGTCACAAAAGCGGTAATCCTACTAGTATTCTTCCACTGATAACCAAATAAGAGGATATTTGAATCTAAGTCTGATCTAGAAAGCTCCCAATGTTTACACAACGCGGGCATATTTTGGTACTTTTGTAACAACAACCACAAAATTCCTGAACTAAAAAGGATCTCCTTCTTGTAATCCAACACTATAGGCCTGAGTGCACTTAAGGCACCCTTTTAGTGCTCAAATTTTCATTTGGCATGCAGATTGAGGCAAATCCCCACAATCATTTTCCTATAACTGGTTGATTTTTCCCTGGTTCCCATGGAACTCAGGAACAACTTGAACTCGCATCTCAATTTATAAACCATTCCTAGTTCTTCCCTAATCCATAATTCTACCATTTATTTGTTGGTCTGAGGTAACTTCATGGCTAGATGCCATTTCATTTGATTCCTCAAAAAAGAAAGGAAGGCTCGCAACTACAAATCCCCAATATAAGAGAAAACACTTGCCACCATATTTGTACTGACATATTCACACATTAGTTATGCAAACATAGCTCACAAAGTATCTCTGTTCATCAAAATCGCAACCACGAAACATTTCAAGAAAGGTACGGGTAGAAGAACTCAAATAAGGTTTGTTTTCAATCACTGCTTTTAACCGAAACAAATAATAACGTTCCCATAAGAACATTGTATATGATTGGGAAGGCCTCCTACATCTTAGTAGGTTCAAGGCATGCTCACAAAGTGTCGTCTTATCATTTGTTAGATCTAGAACATGCCGCTATAACAACTGCAGTTCTTCATCTTTCTTCTTCATAGCTTCCTTATGTCTCTATTCTTCCAATTCTCTCCCCCATTGTTCCTTTAACAATTTCTCCCTGAGTGAATCCATCACCTTCTTATGTTCCTTGAGTGAGATCATTCCATCTTGTAGAGAGAGCGTCTACTGCTTCCATTTTTGTAACTCTAGTATCAACAACTTTCTTTTAGAACACCATCCTTCACCAAGACCCAGTGTTCTCCCACATGCACTAACAATTGAAGGTGTAACAACCTCCTGAGGGTGAAACTGCTCCATTTCTGCTATTGGTTCTTGTGTAACAACTTTTTTTCTCCCTGGTTAGCTTATTTTTCCACTCTTGGTTATTGTGTAACAAAAGTGTCATTCATAGGTTCTTATATATCATTTTTCCCTTTTTTAGCTTCTACTTCTAGTGTTGGTCCTTGTGTAGCAGCAGTGTCAAGCACAGTTTAATGTATATCGACTTGTTATTTTTCCCCTAAGTTAGCTTTTGTTTCCATTGTTGGTTCTTGTGTAACAACAGTGTCAACCAAGGGTTCATGCATATCAGCTACCAAATTAATCTTTTTGTTATGCCTCATCTCAGTTGCTAGCTATTGTGTAACAACATCATTTTCAACAGTTTTTTGTGCATCATCTTCCCAGGACTTAGTTTTTGTTTCCCTCAAAACAATGCCCACTTCATAGACTCTATACCCCGCCACCACTAGCTCTTTAGTACATGTCTTGCATACGGAACGAGGAACATTTTCCTCCTCAGTCCTATCTACAACCTCAACCAAAATATCTTACCCTAGGGACCTTGCCTCTACCTTTTCCTCTGCTGACTTCTTCCTTAGGTTTTCACTTTCTCTTTCTAAACTTTTGATTTTAAGTAGCAAGGATTGGGTCCCGTTCTTTCCTAGTGAGGAAGTTTCCTCTAGTGGAGCCTACAATTCATCTTCCTGCCTCACTGCCTCCTTGTTCTTCTTAGATATGGATGGGGACTCTAGGTGCCCACTAACCCTTACTCTCTACTTCGGTCGCTTATCACCAATTGTCTTTTCAATTGGTCTCTTTCCAGCCCTTACTTTCGAGGGTTAGGGTTGCTCCTTGGTTTCCGCCTGAGCATCCCTAGACATCCCAATTTTCTTCTTGTTGGTAGTCCTAGCCTTCCTTCTCATAAATTCCTCCGAGAACTTGCCCTAGTGACTTAGGGTGTCTAACACAATTAACTTGATGAGGCCATGGTTTGTGATGCAAGTCTCTATATGCATAGCTGTCTTCACAGCCATAGACATGTGCCTAACATTCTCCAGTAGAATGTATGGGAGGCTTATAATTTATTGATGTTAGAGATGATTTAACAATGAGAAGTGGTAATTGAATACAATTTCTACCCTTCCCTCATAGATGATATACTTGATGAGGTAAAGGGTGACATCATCCCATGGCTGGGGAAGCGATGACCTATCAATTCCTCTTCCTTTATTCACCAGTCATTCCTCACCTTAGAAAAAATCCTCCTTCAAAGATGGGTCATTAAGTTTTATGTTAAACCACCTTTTTCCCTATGTTGGTAATGTTGTCACACGAGAAATTTCCTCCTCTATAAATTCCATCTTCAATCCCCTGACCTCTGTTTGATTCCTCTTTAAACTCTTAGCAAATTTTGTAGAAATTTCCCCGTGTGATCCTTCCAGCCTTTGGAAAAACTCAAACCAACCTGCGTCCTTAAAAGCTTGACCTGCTTTGGGGAATTTTTCCAATTCCTCTATTTATCCTGGTTCATGTGGAATTGTTGCCCCACCCATTAATACATTTTTTAATGTTGTTCTCCTCTCCTCTCCTCCTTGAGATATTACAAATTGGTTGACACAATGCTCAGTTGTTCTGGCTCTATAAATTGTTCTCCTCCACTTCTTTCTGAGAGCTCTAAATGAGGATGCAATGCTTCAGTAGTGGGTAAATGGTAGGGTGACGAAGGTAGGAATTTCAAATTAGGATTCCTATTGTGCAATAATGTTTGATTATTAATGCTAAGTTATGGAAGGTCTAGTCTGAGGTACAATTCCCTTTTCGTCATGGTCAATCACTAAATGATAATGATTACGAGATCATCATGGTTTGGTTTTAGTTTAAATTTTCGCAGGTCATCCAAAGGTCATGTCATCATGTAATTTGTCCCCCCCCCGACAAAAGGATATCACATTAGATTTTCATAATTACTAAACAAAATAGGATAGTGATATTACCATTTCATGACATACCTAGTGTGATGTGGATAGAAGAAATTGGTGACGAAGTGCACGAAATTAATTTAGAGGTCAAGGCAATTTATCCCAAATCATGGTGATGAATGCTATGTATCACAATAGATAATTTACTTGGTTTCTCTATAGAAGTCATCATTTGTTACAGATGTAACAGCCAAGATGACTGTTATGTATTACTGATTTCCACAAAAGATAAAAGCAAAGCACCTAAAATAGTCATGTAACATCATTATTGTAAGATATGCCTGAAATAACAAATTTTGTTTCAGAGTGTGTAACAGCGACCATAAAGTGATTTTCAACTGTTGTAGAAATTTTCTATGTTCGCCCAAAAGAGGTTTTCACAGCCAGTTTATATTCATTATTTATTTTCTTATTTTTGTTTGTTTTTTTAATTAGGTGTAACAGTCACCAATAGAGGTTGGTTTTCATTTGTTACACTTATTGAAAAATTAGAATATTGGTATCACAGGTGGATTTTCCCCTGCTCATGTAATTTGAAGGTCCGAATTTGTGACAATGTTAACAAATGAATGCCTTGAAATAGGTTTATGATATAACCAAAGATGGTGCCCTTTTGGAAGCAATGCTATGCTCAAACTTTCAATGGTAAAAATATTCATAGTGTCATTATCAAGGACTGTATCTACCTCATAGGGACCTATCCATCTGGTGTAGAGGTTACCCTTGAAGTGCTTGAATCTTGAATCATATGAGAGAGCACAATATCGTTTCTGAGACTTCTTCTTCTTAATCAAACTTTCATGCCACTTAGCTCTCTACTACTCGATAATCTCTATTTCCTGGATAGAAGCCAATCATTTGACCTCCAATTCACTAAGCTGGTTAAACCTTTGCTTTTATGTTGTAGCTAGATCCAAATTCACCTGGAATGATGTTCTCAATGTCTTGGTTTCGAACTCAATATGGAATAAGGGACTTTTACCATACACAAGTTCATATGGTGATAATCACATAGTATTCCTCCATGTATTTCTATATTCCCATAACACTTCTAGAAGTTTATCAACCCAATTCCTTTGGTGACTAGTCACAGTCTTGGTAAGAATCCCCTCAATGGCCTTGTTGGTGCTTTTCACTTGGCCGTTTTCTTGTGGGTGATAAGGTGTCGCGATTCTGTGATGGACTTTATATTTTTCAACCAAATTTTCGATCATATGGGATGTAAAGTGGAGCCCTCCATCTTTCACTATCTCCCTGGGTATACCAAAATAGACAAATATGTCTTCAAACAGGAAGTTTGAAATAGTGTGTTCCATGGCTCTGGTTAGTGCTTTTTCGTCAACCTATTTTGTGACATAGTCAGTGCAGACCAAGATGTAGGATTTCTATCTAGATAAAGGATTAATTGGTCCCACAAAATCCAAGGCCCGTTTCTCAAATGGTTCTAAGACAATTTGAGGCTGTAAAAACATCTCATCTCATTGCAAAATTTGGCCCATCCTTTGGCAACTATCACATCCTTTCACAAACTTCTTGGCATCCTGGAATATTGTTGCCCAATAATGTCCTATCGAAAGGAATTTTTGTCATGTTTGCTTGTCTACGAAGTACCCTCCATACGGTTCCTCATGACAAGCCTTAAGGAGGTCAAATATCTCATCTTCCCTAACATAACGTCTGATCTGAAAATATGATCCAGTGTAATAGATATTCCCATCTATCTAGGTATATGTAGCAATTTGTTGTGTGATATTTCTATATTCCTTGGAGGAAATGTATTGTGGAAACTTCCCTATAGCAAGATAATTGCCTATATCTGCATACCATGGTGAGTAAGTAGAAATAGAAAATATATACTCATCAGGGAAAAAATCCTCAATGGAAATGCAATTGTCATCAATAGTTAACATAGAAATAAAATTAGCTACTACATTATCTTTTCCAAATTCATCTACAATTGTGCTATCAAATTCATGTAACAACAATAACCGGCATGTAATTCTACCATTGGTAATTGGCTTATTCATTAAAAAACAAATAGCAGAGTGGTCAGTGTATAGAAATACTTGATACCCGGTAATATAATGTCAAAACTTATTGATGGCATGCATTACTGCTAAGAATTTCTTCTCAGTCATTATGTACTTAAGCTTAGCCGAAGTCAAATTCTTGCTTATTTAATAAATAGCATAAGGTTTCCTATCCTCTAGCTAGCCCAAAACAACACCCACAATAATATCATATGTATCTATAGATTCTAATGAGAAACCATCCATTAACCCTCACAAAGTTCGATATCCATGCAAACTTTGTGCGTGATACCATCTTCTTCGAAATTGTCTTGATATTCCTCAGATCTTAGAAGAATGGTCTTCTCCTTCACAACATCCTATATCATCAACCTCTAGAGATCATGTTGGTGACATACCATCAACTAGTGATAGTAAAGTTCATGGAAAGAAGGGAAAAGTCAAGTTTCCATGTAGGTTATGTGAAGGGAATCACCTCATTCACCTTTGTCCCTATGTGGATGAAGCCAAAAGAGTGTTGGATAACCGTCCTACCTCACTGCAGTGACTTCCATCTGGTTACAGGAAACCATCTCTAAATCCTTCACTAGTTTATGAATTGATTGACTCAAATCAACTATCAGTCAAACCCACTCTCTTTGAAAGTGAATCCTCTGAGTCTATACCCAACCCAAATCAACAGGTCGAGGTAACAGTTGACCCGATTTCACCTTCAGTAAATTTTACCTTTCCTGAAGAGAGTGAAAATGATACCATTCAAGTTCTTTTTGTTTCTTCAGATTCTAATGAGCTTGGGGGCAATCTGCCTGTTCCATCAAGACAAGAGGAAAATCCTCCAGTTCTCGTGACTCAAGGGGTTAATTCTCCCGCTTCTATGGTACCCCCTCCAAGTAGTCTAGTCACTTCCTTTGATTGGAATCAACTGGCAGGTTTCCGCCTTCCTTCTTATGTGCCTTTCCAAATCATAGTACAAGTTTGTAATATGATTGTATCTGGCACTATTATAGATGAAGGTGCATCAGTGAGTATCCTTTCCTCGTCTGCTTGGAAAGCACTTGGTTCGCCACCGCTTGTGTCTATTACATAGAATCTGTTGGGTTTTAACAGAGGAACCAGTAGACCATTAGGGATCCTTCCATAGCTACCTATCACTTTGGGAGGAAAAATCATTTATCTGAATGTGATGGTAATCTCGAGCCCTCTAGATTACAATTTACTTCTTGGGCACGACTATGTCTATGACATGGGAGTCATTGTTTCAACACTCTTGCGAGTGATTTGCTTTCTGCATAAAGGCAAAATTGTCACCGTTGACCAGCTTTCATTTCCTAGTCCAAATATGGCTTCCAGCCAATCATCTTCCCTAAATGATCCATTTATACCAAGGGTATCATCCCCACCACGGGTTAATTATGTGGCAACTTGTTCCATACCTACATCAACTAACAATCAATACAGTGATGTTGTACATCATGTACTAGGGGCATTGGAACCAGATCTCTCTTTCATGACCTCTTATGAGTTGTGGTTGAATTCAAGGATGGTTCTTTTACTGTGTCAACCTCGTTAAAAAAATGAAACAACCCCAAGGATAGTTCATGGTCTTGTGTCAACCTCGATAAAAAATGAAACAAGGGTCTATGAGGATAGTTCTTTTACTGTGTCAACCTCATTAAAAAATGAAACAACTCTTATGAGGACAATTCCTTCTCTTGTGTTAACCTCATTAAAAAATGAAACAAGGGATATGAACATAGTTCCTCGTCTTGTGTCAAGCTCATTAAAAAATGAAACAAGGACCCCTGGAGCAAAGTTCCAAGTTGAGTCTTTGATTAGATCTTGTAAAATCCCAGTCGATTCTTTCACTTGATCTCGTAAAAAAACCTTCATTCCATCCACCTGATAGCCACGAGTAGTCTACTTAGGTGAATGTAATGAAGCTTGGGGGGCATGCACCTAGTGGTAAAGTTAAGTTTCCCTGTAAGGTTATGTGAAGGGAATCACCCCATTCACCTTTGTCTATCTAGACAAAGCCAAAAAGGTGTTGGATAATCGTCTTGCTTCACCACAACAACTTCCATCTAGTTACCGAAGACTCTCTTTTTCATCATGCTGAGGGCATGTAAACCAATTCAAGCATAGTTTTTCGTTTTAAGCTTGTGTAAAAATGAAACTAAAGCCAAGAATAGTTCCCCATGGTTCAAACTTGTCTAAAAATGAAAGGTGTTGGATAACCGTCCTGCTTCACACAACAACTTCCATCTGGTTATCAGAGACTCTCCTTTTCATCATGCTAATGGCATGTAAACCAATTCAAGCATAGTTTTTCATTTTAAGCTTGTGTAAAAATGAAACTGAAGCCAAGCATAGTTCTCCATGGTTCAAACTTTTCTAAAAATGAACCCATTTTCAATTTTTAACCCTTGAGATTGCCATTCTGTTAGCCTTTTTAGCCTTGGTTATGTTCATCCCATCACCACCATCCCTTTGGCTAATCATACACTTTCACTTGTTTTTTTTACCCTTTTTGAGGAATAGTTGCAATGAGTGGTCTTATTAGCCAACCTCTTCACATAAATCAACATGTTTTGAGAAGTTCCAACATCACCGGAACTAGTTGCTACCCTAGACACCACTCGTTCCTCAAAATAGAGTCATCTTTAAACTCTTTTTAGGCTCTTTAAATAAGAAAATATAGTCGAGTGCTTGCCCTTTCCAGCTCGTTAAAGTATTGGAAACAACATCTCTCTTGTTTTATTTTATCCCTTTTTGAACCTAAGGGATTAATTTACGAAAAAGAGCTTATGGAGTTTTCTTTTCGTCTCTTTTCAAACTCTCTAAATATGAAAAGGACCGAGTTATCCTTGTCATTAAACTCATTAAAATAATAGCGACAAACTTGTCCATCTAGACAAGACCGAGTTTCACCATCGCTAGACTTGTTAAAACATCAAATAGCAATGGGTTTGTTTGAAGGGCGAATTACAGAACAAGCATATGTTATCCTCCTCAAGCTTGATAAAAAATAAAGAGGTACTAGTAAGCAATGATCGGAGAAAATGGGAAAAATATTGAAAAATTATGGTAGCAAGTCACTCTTGAACATGACACTTTCACTTCATCTCCATGATTAAGCTAGGTTGGGACATTCCATTTGATGGTTATCATACCGTTGGTCTATCACACCATCCATCACTCTTGTTTTGGGTCAACACTACCAATTCATCTCAGTGTCACCGATATGTTCAAGAGAAGTCATCCAGTTAAAGTCTCATCCATTGCAATACTACAAACCTTCATTTTCATGACCGCCATTCCTGAACCTTGTGTCGTCAGTTCGTTTTCATCTCCAAAATCATTTACTTTGTTTCATGTCATAGATGTGGGATACATCAAGGCCCTCCTATGATGAGTCACTTCTTGTCGACATCAGCTCATCATCCAAGAAGTTGACTTAGAAACACCCTTTCAGTGCTTTGAAGCTTGCATACATCAATGGCAAGTTTCTCTCTTCTGGCGATAGGTTGACATCAATGGCCTTTGAACGAAACATTTTACATGGTGTTCGACATCGAATAATTTATCAACACCACATGAAATGTACTGTAGTATCTTGAGGATCATCATCATTATTGGTGATCCCTCTCGCATTTGTTAACAGCTTACATCATTGGTTAGTAATCAGATGATGTCTCTCCATGTTTGACCTCAGAACATCTTTTCACATGGTTTGACTTGTACATTGAGTGAAGATTGAATGAGTTTGAAGACCCCAGATCTAGTTTCATCCATCCGGGCTGCGATATATTTGGGAGTACTAAAGCATCAAATGTACAAAGGCTTTACATAGATGGTCATCCTAATCATGGATCACAAATCTATATCTGTAGAATCACAAGTCTATATTTGTAGACGACTATATGATCTATGTACATGTAATGAAAGTTTATAAGCTGAGCATGGGAATGTATCCCTCAGCTAATTCATGAGAAAATCATATTATCATTATGTATTGTATTGATGTAGGTCACCTTCTAGTTTGAAACTTCTGATTCTCATGATAAAGCATTTCACCCAACATAGAAATTTACGACCTCATGCTTTAGGGGGAAACTGTTACAGACATATTTGGGCACATCAATGCCAACTCACATGTTGATGATATTAGGGTTCATCAACCCCTAATATAGTTTTTTATGCCCTAAAGAAACTTAGTCCTATGAATGCCTCATTCACCAAAAGTTTCATCATAAAATTCATCCAAAAAGAGCCTAAAAGGGATCATTGCAGAAAGTCCTATGTTAGGGTGCTATACATAGCAGGTGCCACACCTTTCAGGTGCTATGCATCCCAGTTTGGCCTTCTTTAGTGTGCGATGGTCAAGCTTAGACAAAATTCTGGGGGAGTTTGAAGAATTAGTTACTCATGGAAACCTCTAGAAGCTTCTCTTGTGCCACCTGACCCTCTGAGTTCGCCCAAGGATGACTAAAGGAACTAGGAAACATCCACATATTCCCCTCTTTCATGGAACCAATTCCTAACGATAGAAAGGCATTCATCATCATCATGATGACTTAACCTTCTTCACTCATATATAAATGGATCCCTCATCCAAGAGATCTTGAGGCTGAATATTTCTGAAGGAAGTGTTGATGGTTTTAGTATTGAGGCAAAGTATTGTTGTAATGTCGGAATTTCTTGCTGCTCATGAGGTGAAGAAGGTTTGAAGATGGGAGGATGTCACTGGATCAGACTTATGGGTTGTAATCTTCCTTTCTATTGATAAATTGTTTCAAGATTTTTCCCCTATGATTGTGTAATATTTCAATGCAATCATATGTTTATCATACTTTCGATTTTGTGATGTTTATGAATTATGGATCATTATGCTTTGACGGGTTTATGTTTCTGTAATTGCGCAAGTACTCTCCAAGCGTGTTAAGTACGGGGAGGAGTAACGAGATCGGCCAAAGGAGAGAGAGATCAAGTGAGGAATCAAGTGGAAGTTATAGGTTGGCTCTTTATAATCTTTGTCTTATCTGTCATTCATAGGAAAAATAGTGAATTGTTTTAACTGTTGTTTCTAGGTTAGCTGCCAAGCCTAGAGGGTTAGCATTTCTTAGAAATACCAATTTTCCCAGAAATAGCAGCATGGCTATAGTGAGAGGAAGCATTGTGAATAGTTTAGCCTTATATCCTCCAGCTCAGCCAAGTTTAACAATAATAAAAACTAGAAAGCAACCAGTATCATATCTAATTGAAAATATTAGATCACCACTAACTATAGAAGATGCTCTCAAATTCAAGGATCAAATAGAATATGACATCATTAACACTTACATTAACCAACCAGATGCCATATCCCATCCAAAATGTCACATGATCGAAGCAGCCCTGGATAACGAAATAGAAGAAGATCCCTTAAAAGATATTAATGACCAGTCAATACCAACAACTTCTATTTATAATAGTAAAACCATAGAAATTGAGCCAGGGAAAACCTTAAATATCAACAAAAACCTTACTGCTGACCAGGAGTAGAAGCTTGTTCAACTTCTGAGAAAATATAAAGAGGCTTTCGCATGGGATTACCCATACATGAAAGGGATTGATCCCCAATTATGCATGCACCACATCTATACAGAGAAAGATGCTAGGCCCATTCGACAACCTCAACAGAGGTTAAACCCTCACCTTAAAGATATTGTTAAAGTTGAACTACAAAAACTATTAGATGTAAATTTCATCTATCCTATATCTGATAGCAAATGGGTCTCTCCATTAGTAGTGGTGCCTAAAAAGAATGGAAAGTGGCATATATGTGTTGACTATAGAGAGCTTAATAAAGCAACCCAAAAAGACCATTTTCCCCTTCCATTCATTGACCAAGTCTTGGACACATTGGCAGGAAAAAAATTATTTTCTTTCCTAGATGGCTTCAACGGCTACAATCAAATTCAAATTGCCCCTGAAGACTAGGATAAGACTACCTTTACCTACCCTTGGGGGACATTTACTTACAGGGTCTTACCTTTTGGGTTGTACAATGCACCTACCACATTCCAGAGGGCTATACTCAGCATTTTTTCAGATTTGATAAACAAAGTACTCGAGGTGTACATGGATGAATTTACACATTATGGAGATGACTTCGAGTCGGCATTACAAACATTAGAGAAAGTTCTACAAAGATGCATTGCTACCAAGCTCTGTTCAAAGCCATGAAAAATGCCACATGATGATGACTGAGGGCCTCATCTTGGGTCACTACATCTCAGCAGCTGGAATTTAGGTAGATCCACCAAAAATTCAGAGAATTATTTTAATACCTACCCCCTCCACGCAAACTAAGGTATGCAGTTTCTTGGGATTTTGTGGATATTATAGAAGATTTATAAAGAATTTCTATCAAATTGTTGCACCATTATATGCATTAACAGGAAATATCGATTTCATTTGGACTAAAAAATGTGACATTGCTTTTGAAGATTTAAAATGGCTTGTATCAACAGCCCCAGTATTACAGGGCCCAAACTGGGATTTTCCATTCCAGATTTCATCTGACGCTTCAGATATGGCCATTGGAGCAGTTCTCGGCCAGGAGAACGATAAGAATCCATATGCAATATACTACATCAACAAAAATCCATCTCCTACTGAATTAAATTATACTATGACTGAAAAAGAATTTTTGGTTGTAATCTATGCTATTAATAAATTCAGACATTATATAAGAGGATACCTTGTGGTTTTGTATACTGATCACTCTTCTATTAAATATATAGCTAATAAACTTGTTATAAATGGAAGAGTGACAAGATGGTTGATCCTTTTGTAGGAATTCGACATAACAATCAAATATCGACCAAGAAAAGAAAATCCAGTAGTAGATTTCCTTTTACATATGCCAAAGATAGACTACTCGGTAGCAGTAGAAGACCAGCTCCCTAATAAACATTTATTTGTTGTAATCGTGAAAACACCGTGGTACGTGGATGTCGCAAACTACCTAGTAGTGGGAAAATTATCCAAGCACCTGACACCCAATGAATGAAAACAAATTGTACAACGTAGCACTTGGTTCTCCTGGATTAGAGGATATTTATTTCATACAGGGGTCGATATGCACATTCGAAGATGTGTCAGGGAAGACGAAGTCTTCGACATCTTGAAAGCTTGCCATGATGGGCCTTGCAGTGGACATTTTGCAGACCGCAGGACTGGTCACAAATTCTTACAGATGGGCTATTATTGGCCCACCATTTTTAAAGATGCCAAGAAGTTTGTCCAGGCATGTGATAGTTGCCAAAGAATGGGACGCCTTGGGCAGTCTGATGAGATTCCCCTGCATCCGTAGTTAGTCATTGAACCTTTTGAGTGATGGGCATTAGATTTCATTGGTCCAATAAACCCATCATCTAATCAAAAGACATACATACTGGCCGCAACAGAATATATGACTAGATGGGTGGAGGCAGATGCATTACCAAGGGCAATGGAGGACTTAGTAATTCACTTTATTTTCCAACTATTTGTGCAATATGGATTGCCTAGAGAAATAATCACGGATGGAGGGCCACAATTTATATGCCATAAGATTGCTGCAACATTAAAAAATCATCATATCATGCACAGAATCACAACTCCATACCACCCGTAGGCAAATGGCCAAGTAGAAAGTACCAATAAAGTAATTGAGGCAATACTCACAAAAACAGTTGCATCACATAGACGTGACTGGGCTACCCAATTACCAAAAGTCCTGTAGGCATACCGCACAACATGGAGAAATGCCACAGGATATTCCCCATACCAGCTTGTGTTTGGCAAAGAACCTATATTCCCAATCGAATTTGAAATTCAGACATTGAGGATAGCTCAGGAGGTAGGCTTGGACTTAAATGAAGCACAAATTAATAGGCTACATCAAATAAATGAATTGGACGAAATCCAGCTATTAGCTCTTCAACATACTACACTGATCCAACAAGAAAGAGTGAAATAACATGATTCCCTTATCAAGAAGAAGATCTTCCACGAAGCTGATTGAGCACTTCTGTATGATTCTAGGTTCTGGGATTTCCCGGGAAAAATCCAGGCTAGATGGTTAGGCCCCTATGAGATACAAGAGGTGCATGATAATGGCACCCTCACATTAGCCACCATTGATGGGTCTAGCTACTCTTTTAAAGCGAATGGACATCGAGTATGACTCTATCACAAACCGCTTACCAGGGAGTCCTTTTTCCAATAGTTACGGGAAGATTCCACTATACAAATTCTTGCTAAGGAGGGCAACCCGTCCACAACATCGGTCCAGTGAAGAATCTATTTGTTTTTTAAATTTGTACATAAATTTTCCTTTTATTTTGATTGAATTTTTTTGTATAAATTGTATATAAGTTCTTTTTTTTTATATTTTTCCTTTGTTGTTCCCTCTAAGGAACAACTGTTGTTCCCTCTAAGGAACAGTCGTTGTTCCCTCTAAGGAACAACAATTTTGAGTGCAATTAATTATTTTTTTTCTTCTTGTTGTTCCCTTTAAGGAACAAATGATGTTCCCTCTAAGGAATAGCCGTTGTTCCCTCTAAGGAACAACAATTTTGTGTGTATTTTTTTTCCTGTTGTTCCATCTAAGGAACAGTTGTCGTTCCCTCTAAGGAACAGCTGTTGTTCCCTCTAAGGAACAGCAATTTTGCGTCCAATTTTTTCTTTTTCTTGCTGTTCCTTACAAGGAACAGCTATTGTTCCCCTTAAGGAACAAATGTTGTCCCCTCTGAGGAACAACCATTGTTCCCTCTAAGGAACAACTGTTGCTCCCTCTAAGGAATAGCTACTGTTCCCTGTAAGGAACAACAATTTTTGTGTGTATTTTCTTCGTTGTTCCCCATAGGGAACAACAAACTTTTGGCGTGTATTTCCCTTGCTTTTCCCTACAGGGAACAACTATTGTTCCCTCTAAGGAACAAAAATTTTCGTATGTATTTTCTTTGTTGTTCCCTCTAAGGAACAACACCTGTTTTGTGTGTTTTTCCTTGCTGTTCCCTTTAAGGAACAACACTTTTTGTGTGAGGTTTTCTTTTGTTGTTTCCTTTAGGAAATAGCACTTTGTGAATATCATTTCTTTCCTTTGCCCATTCTTTATGATCCTCTATAGGGCACAAGTGTACAAATATATATGTACCGATACAAATCTGAAGTTTATTGGAACAAGAAAATTGAATATTATCATCTTTATTAAGATTGCTTTGTATTGATCAAAAAAGAAAGGACACAACCATCTATATCATTTCACTGTCCTTATTTTCACTATAAATTGAATTGATTGATTATTTGTACCATGCTAGTTCTCCCCTAACCCCTATAATTCTCTTTGTTCATTATCATCAAATAAGGTTAAGGGCATACTTTTTTTCTATTAATATGTTCAGACTTCTTCTGCCATCCCTACTCCTAAGGAGTGTTGAGCCACCCTCTATATATAAATAGGAAGTGCCATTAAAAAAAACCATATGTTTACGAACAATTCTATGATTTTTACAGATGGAGGATAGGGGATCTCGTCATGAGCCAACCTACCATGATCATAAGGAAGAAGAGAAGTGGCATTCCCACTATGGCCACCACACTAGGGATATGATCCAATGGATGCATCAAGAAAAAAATTCCTTGGAACAGGAGGTCTCATTACGAGATAGCCTACCCACCTTTCGCTCCTTCCCAGTGAATGGAAATGTGTTCATCTGGTTACCAAGCCAGCACATTGGTCTCTACTCTGATATCATAATGCACTTCCCCAATTATACATAGAGGATCATGGTTCCAAAGGGTGAAAAAGCAACTCTGTCGAGGCTATAAATGCCTGCGGGCAACAGAAGCTTTGCTGATGGTATTGAAGTCATATTTTCAACATTAATAGTTATTATAATTCCCTTTTCTTATTTTTTACCTTTACTATAGAGATATTATGTTCCTAATCTATTTTTGAACTTTTATGCATGCAATATATTTTAAAAATCAATCATAGTAGCTTTAAGTGGAATGATGACAACAAAGTACTTTTCCTGCGTCAGTTGTCCTTTTTCCTTTTCGAATCACCTCATGACATCTCCTCACTTATTGATAATTCTCGTTATATGCATTGATTTCAGCACTCTGATATCTTTTAGGATCCTTTCATTAATATGCATACCTAGCCACTTTTATCACCCCTATACTTCGCTGCGAGCATGTTATTTCTTCGCTCATTCAATCAAAGGCACCCTATTATTTCAAAGGTGGGTGAGGAGCAACCTCCAGTGTACTTATGTATGCGTGTCAGTTCTTTATTCGATTTTGCAGGTCAATACAAAATTCCATGATTACGGAATATGTGGTATAATAGCAAGTCCTAGATAACGGTATTTATGCCTGTAAAGTATCATCCGATATAACCATTATAACAAATTGTTGTTCCATCACTTGGCTCTATCTATTGCTGTGATATCTCTACTACACTAACTGTTTGTAGAATTCAGGTAGTATGGGAGGAAGAATAGTGCACAGGGAGCCGCTAATATTAGCTGTTTTTGATGCACCCAGAGAAATTCTAGCCCGAGCTGGATGGATAACATACTTCACATGATTTCAGCAACCCAATGAAGCAATTGCTATTGAATTCCTATAAAATTTACAGAACGGACAATCCATGATAAGAGGCAGGCAAATCACAGTGTCAGATGCTATGATAGCTGAAGTGTCCGGATTACCAGTAGAAGGACCCGTATGGGCTAATAAAAGATTGAAGTTGCAAGATATTATTGTAGTCTTTAAGGACAAAAGACATGAGTTGATCATCAAAGGCAAAGGAGTTTGACCATCATCCATTGGAGAACCGTGGGGTGAACTAACCAGATTCATCTAGAATCACATCACATGTGACAGGTGAAAAGATGTGGTAAGGTCGCTTGAACTTATACTCTTAGCAGTCCTGAAACAAAAGTGTTTTGTGAATTTACCTGCATATCTGAATTTTCTATTGCATGACACTGCTAAAAGGATAAAAAAATCCCAAAACATAGAAACCGTCGTAAGCCACCACCGTTTGATTAGGCTGATAGTGAGTTACAACCTCGCCCAGCAGCAATCAAGTTGGGAGGAATTAATATTTGCTATTGAAGGGGGTTTAGCTCTGCCTGCGCCTAACCCTGTTCTGAAAAGGAAGAGGACTACCCTTACAACAAACATTCCCCAAAAGTGCAGACATTCCACTAGGCTAAGGACAAACTTAGGAGTGGCCGAAAACCCCAAGGGCAGTATCAGCCAACCCATAGAATTGTCTAGCCTAGGAAGTGAATGGCACTTGCAAATAGAAGGCTAGGATAATCCTGAATTGGACCATGAGGAAGAATCAGGGAATTCTGGAGATAAGGAAGGAAATGAATCAAAACTCCCCTTAACATCAAATACAAGTCCCCTAGGTGATTTACTGCATGATATCGAATTGGCCCAAATTCTGGCCAATATGGATGATTTCATATAGCTTGAAAGCCCGCTCAATTTTAACATTGGAGCAACCCAATCTTTAGAGAACTCTGGCCATGATAGAATTATATCAGAAAATGTAAGCTGCGAAGCGGAAGCAAGGGCAAAGGCCACTCAAGAAGAGGTGAACCATCCTGGTGATATGCCTCTAGGAGAACGCAGCCAGGCAGGCCTAAATACGGAGAATATAGGCCAATATAAGAAATAGAAATAAACCAGGAAGATGACTACCAATCTGGGGACACGCTTCTTTCAGAACAAAGCCAAGATGAGGAACTAGGCTCATTAGGAGCAGAGATGATTAAAATAACTGTTGCTCCTCCTGAAAAGAATAGAGAAAAAATTAAAAAGCTTAGGAAGGAACAGCAGAGGCTGCGGAAAATGGTAAAAAGGCTCAGATGAAAGATAAGAAAATTATCAGTGGGGAAGGTTCCAGACAAAACCCCGGAAATAATAAACGCAGTAGTTCAAACTAAATTATATGAAACAAAAGCTACAGGGACTCAAATTGAGCCCACACTCACTCAACTTGTTAAGGAACAACATGCAATTCTTGCAGAAGTAGCTACCCAGACAGAGGCTATACCCTCTTATGACTTAGCTATTTAGACGGAGGTGGTACCCTCCTACAGCATGGCTACCCAGATGGAGGCATGGACCTCCCATAATAAAGGAACACAGATAATAGGAATTCCTTCTCATAGAAGGAGTATGCTGACAACCATTCAAGCCAAAGATATTATGATGAGCAACGACCCCAGTATATTGACTCTTCAAGAAGATTTAGCATAGGCTCAGCTTGCCGTCGAACGACTTGAGCTAGAAACTGTCTACCAACAAAAATACCAAGAATTACAAAGACATGAATACATCAGAAAGTGAGACCTTCGACAAATACCGAAAGGAAGAAGAGAAAATTGAGAAAATGAAGCTCATATTAGAGAAGGTCATGAGTCAAACAGACACTATCTGCTCATTATACACTGATGTCTTGGCATGCAGATCTCCTGCCAATAATTATGCCTTATTTTTGCTAGAAAGATACTTGCAGTTGAAAATCAAAGCCGTCAGGGTTGGAAAACCGATAGAATTAAAAACAATTGAGGATTTCATAAACTGTTGCAAACAGCATGGGGTAAAAGTTCAAAGATTGCTTTGTGAATTTTACCTACATAATTTTGTATTAGAGGAAGAAGTGGAAAAGAACCCCAATCCTTTTGTGGGGGATGTGCAATTCCAAGCTTTTATCTCATTTGCTGTCAATCAACTGAAATGGTTCAAGGCTCATAATGCATTCCAGAGGCAAGAGCATGGACTGGACCTTTGGGTCAAAGGTGAACCCAAACACCCTTTGCAAATGCTGGCCAATCACAAGAGTCTGATGAAAAGGGAAGGAGTAATCAAACTTTTGGGGTCTATTCAAAAAGAGATTATACAAGAGGGAGTATAATACTTCCTCTCCATTCAGGAAAGCTCCTTGGCTGCAGCCAAGCTTAGGTGGATAGTCTCCACTAGTAATGTACAAAATAGAGAGCCATTTAATCATAAAAAAAGTAAATTAGCTGCAGAACATTTTTTCACTTATAGCAATCTCATTTTGAGAGAAGGTCCTTATTGGCTAGGTTGTCGGTTCCGTAGCCCTATCGTTTGGTATCCTGCTGAAGGTTATCAGGCTATATATGAATTGCCTGAAGGACAGACAGGGCCCATCTTTGAGCTCTTGGCCAAGAATCATGGTTTTAGACCACTTTATGACATTCCTTCTCCAGCTTATTCTTTAACTACTCTGCATACGAATTACTTGCTTTTCATGAGGACATGAAACAGGGTAAGCAGGGGAGTATGTTGAGTCACGGAAAAGGTATGCATTTACTATTAATCTCATCATCCTTTTCCTTTATTCTTATCTTTTCTATATCTTAATGCATCAATCTATTAAGGAATTATGGTAAGAAATGAAGGAATTATCTGCAGTTACGACTTAGCTAATTATTACCCTTCTTTATGCAGGAAAACAACAAAAGGGACAAATGTTGTTCCCTAATGAAGGAACAACAAAAATTGGCAAGCTAAGGAAGGAACGCGGCAGTTGCAGATAAGGCCAAAGCAAATCAGAAGAATCAGCATGAGAAAGGAAAGGATGTCTGAAGTTGGAAATCTGTTGCGAATCCCTCAGGATCGAGAGATCCTGAGGGATCACGTTTATCATTTATCTTTTACCCTTTCCTATTATAAAAGGAGATGTTTGTAAGAAGGAAAGGGAAGGAAAATCTCTATTACTATTGAAATTGTAATTTTAATTACAGACTCTCGTTGTCAAGAAGAACACGAATATATTGTAATGCTCATTCAGTTTGATGATTAATATATAAGTGAAGTTGTTGTTCCCTCACGTTATCTAAAGTAACTTAGCAATGTTCGCTGGTGGCTAAGGGCCCAGCCTCTGGTGGATTCAACTACTTTCTTTGTGTCATACATTTCCAATTCTCACAAGTGTGATGATTTGATAGTATTCTGGCTTTCTGTGATTTTATCTCCTTCATTGTTTATTATTTTCCAGTGTTGACATAATATCCTTGTTTTATATAATTTACAGTATTGTCATTTTGGATTGAGTTACTTAGGTAAATATTCCACTTGATATAATCAACTGTAAAGAGTATTAACTATCATTGTTAGACTCTCAGATTGATGGTACTGCTATTTAGATTATTTACTGAAGAGTGAGTTTAATTTAGATTAAATCAGTTAAAGGGACATGAGTTATCATTACTGTACTCTCAGCTGATGCTGATGTTACTTGAACTGATGAAAGATTTGATTTCATTAGAGGATTGATTTTTCTTTAATTGAAATTGGAATTTACTAGATGCATCCATTTATGCTTGTATTTAAAGTTCTATACTGCAATTTAGGAAACATTACTCTCTGAACTAAATAGCAGCCACATACAGTGTACACTCTTGAAATAAGAAGACTTGCTCGGATTGATAATTAATGTGAGGATGATTAGGAGTTTTAAAAGGCACCTTTTATCACCCAACAACGTGGTAGTACCGCTAGATCCATCCGAGGGAGTGCGATACATTGAACCGGTGTGCGATAATGATGGTGATGACAATCTCGATTTTATTTACAAGATAACTGCATGAGATAAAGATTGGGTGAATCTGACTGCAGATTTCATGGGAGCGTGAAATCTTCTGAACTTTGGATTCAAAGAAGAGATAGAGCAATGGTAGAATTGGCTGCACGAAGTAACAATGCTTAATTGCAACATGATGGTTAGGTCACTATGTTGCGTGACAACGAAGGCAAGGGAGTTGCTGACATATGATGGATTGTCAGTGGTGGATGAATTTTTGAGAAAATTTGAAAGTGCAGTACCAGAACAACAGTGGTTCGATGCGCTAAAGTGGGCTCTATGTGCAACACCTACACTATGGTGGGGTACGCATCAAGGAAATTTTGAGGACTGGCACGGATGCAGGAGGATGATGCACCTACGTTTTGGACAACCCCAGATCTGAACAAAAGCCAATCAGCAGGGGTGGAACAACTTGCATGCCCACCTTTCCTGATGGGTACAAAGATATGTTGTACAGTCCGCACAAGTGCACACCACCCCTAGAATAGAGAATCAGAACCAACCACAGCAACAGGAAAGGCGATGCGTGCTACCAATTCTCCACGATGAAGCCTTCGATGGGGTGTGCGGAGTACTGAACAAGGTTCACGAGGTGAGATGAAATGATTGGGACCTGTGCATGCCAACGGTTCGATGGGCTTACCGGACCATGTGCAAAACCCTAAATGTGGAGATGATTCCAAAGGTGCAAAATGGAGTGGAGACCATCATGTACTAGGCCCTGTAGTGGTGATAGTGCGTGATGGCCAAGAGGAAGAAATCACACATCTGCGTGAGGTCAAACATATAACGATTCAAGAATCCATCTGGTGAGGGAACCTTATACTTCGCGAACTCGAAAAGGACCAGGTACGATTGAGGAAGAAAAGAATTTTGATGGACGGTGAGATCAAGAGGCTGGAAAATGAGATCATGCAGGCATGTCTTGTCAATAAACCAAGGATGACAAGGCAAGATACAAATGATCATACCACTACATTAGAAGAGTGTCACTGAGAATTTATAATTCTGCTGCCATGACTACGACCGCACCTCAGCAAATGTAGTAACCTGGGGAGTGTACTACATACAATAGAACATGTGGTGCCAGTGGTCGTGTAGGCAATTGAGGAGTTTTCGCAGACTATACTAGAAGGCAAGTTGAAGTTTTGCAGCGGTGGTGCGACCACCTGACTAGTCATAGGGAGCATAGTCTCATAGCTCTAAGTAATTGAAAGAGAGCGCGAGACTAAAAAAGAGTCTGTTTGGGAGGTGCACGATGAGGGAGGTGTGCGTAGAATCAACATGAAACAAGGTTCGCACCCATGCACAAGGAGCTACGCTGCCACGCGGGTAGGTTGGGAAGTAACCGTTCATGCCAATGTTCATGATGAGATGTCCAATTTAAGGCAAAAAGGAGTAGGCGGCGGGAATTTAAGACATGAATTAAGGGCTAGATTTGGGGCAATCTGCCACCAAGAAAGCATTGATGGATCAGAATTGGGGCGAACAGTTGAATTTGAATTCAGAAGGTGCTATAAAACTGCAAGGGCTAACCACAAGAAAAAGCTTGTTCATTTGAGATTTGAGCAGTTGATTAGAGCACAGAGTGTTGAGCGCCGAGCAAGATTTGAGCCCCGAAGTTCGAGAACGACCACATACATCTCAAATAAGATTTGACTACTAGGAGAGGTTTGGGCTATGCAGAAGGAACCACCAATGAGGTCGCGCAAAACCCCATGGTGCATGATGTTCCCAAAGACACTGGGGCCACACTAGAAATCCCAAAATCGCCTCTGATGCCGAGGCCCGAGAAGGAGAAGCAGGCAGCCGGACCAATTCGCATGTCCCCGAGGAATCCGCGGTAGAGTAAACTTTCAATGGAAGACAAGGGAAAGGCTGTCACCAGTGAGACAGATGATGATGAGGAGGACCTATAGGCTCTTGTCAATGAGATAGAGGAAGCCTAAGACATGGAGGAAGACATCCAGCTAGTGCGTGCTACAGCAAAATTGCCCGAGTATATCCATCTGCGGAAAGGGAAAGCTAAGATACCGAAGGATTTGGATGTAGCTAAGAGTGCACTCCAAACCCCGCTCCTCCATGATGGAATTGTGTTTGAGGGCTTGAACTTGGGCCGCATGCCCACAATGAAATTTGAAGATTGGGACCTCACAGACAGTGAGAAGTTCCCACATTTAGAGACTGAGAACCTCATGAAGTAGAGCATGGAGGGGTTAGTTACAACACTAGAGCTGTAGAAATGATTGCATGGTGTGGAGAAGGTCAGACTACTTCAGCTACTACGGATTCCACACTTTCACTATGTGCCTATCACAATTTTCATCATCAAGCAGCTGCTTTGCTTGGTGCATGATGGGTGCTTATCGCTGGAGGAGCCTATTCCCATCACGGCGGATCTTATCCACAGGATTTCTCGGCTCCCTTGCAAGGGAAAGGACCCTACAGAGATAGTCAAAAAAAGTGGAGATTTTGTGCTCACAGAGGCCATGAAGAAGAAATACAAACTAGAAAAGAAAAAAAGGGGTTACGTAATCAGCAACATGAAAGATAAAGGAGTGCGCGTAGCCACCCAACTACTAGCCGGGAAGGTAATGCGAAAACGCCGCGGAGATGAGGTACCAACACTGGTAGTTGTGCTAGCAAAACAATGCACCGAGGGGGTCCAATTCAAGTGGGCCGAGTTCCTCTACGAGGAGTTCCTAACTAACTGCAAGGAAGCCCAGGAGCTGGGCAAGACCTTCCACTACACGTGGTTGCTCTTGTCTGTTTTACTAGTAACAAGGGAACTGCCTGAGGATAGTGAGTTCCATAATATTGAACACGACTTACTAGAGGCTGCAAAGTATGCATCGCTCTAGGCTACTAAGGATGCCACGCGGATCTGTGAAACAAAGATCTTTTGGGTGCTCATGGATGCGAGTGTCTGAATGTTGATCAACAGGAGGCCCTGCCTATCCCCCAGAGTGTACAACACTCTGCGGAGCTTTGCAAACTTCAAGGCAGACATACATAACGTGTATATCAAGGCGCATATGGATCCAGTGCAAACATGGACCAAGCTCCCCTTCATCACCATTGATGATGCAATCTTCTCAGTGCTAGAATCATGGCCTCGTGAGTGGTGTGTCTCGTATCTGGTAGAGAAGGATAGAACAACAACACAAAAGAAGAAGGATGCAACCAAGTTGTGTATCACCTAGTTGGCCCAGCAAAATCACAACAAGAAAGTAGCTGCAGAAGTAAGGGCTATCCATGAGGCAACGAAAGTAGCCGCAGAGCAGGCAAAGGTCGCCGAAAAGGTAGCAACAGCGCAGGCAACAGGGGCCACCATGATGCAGTAGGAAGGGGGCCAGAACTTGTCTACAGGACAGGGAGTAGAGGACATAGCAGAAGGCATGGACCTGAGCACAATGTCAACCCAGCTGAAATGGCTGCGCGTCACAGAGAGATTAGGTCCATGAAAAAAGGTCAAGGCATCCAAACTAGACATCAAATCGATTACACTAACAGAAGGTGACCTCCACGACATTGGTGACATGGTTGATGACGTCACCAGGGAAGCGCTCTAGGAAGCCATGACAGAGCAATAGATTGTGTTGGGGGCCTTAAGGGCGCAGCTACAGGAACTTCAGGTGTCGCTCCCATAGGAAGGAATAGTAGCCGCCTATGGTGCCACAAGTACATTAGCAGTGGAGTAGGTACTGCACGCAAAGATGGCCAACACCATAGTGCTACCGGAAGGAGCGCTAACATCAAAGAACGAGGATGACAGAGCTGGTAAGTAGGATCAAGAGAATGGGCCTTAATTTTGCTGCCCTTCCGCGCAACACATTGTATCAACTACAGGATGGCATCACAGCAGAACTCCACACTAGGGAGGGCTGCATGATCCAGATATTGAGTGAGAAAAATATCAACATCAAACAGCTCATCGTGCAGTGTGATGAGCTAGTGTCACAGAATCAGTAGATCACGCAAATAGTTGATGAATCCTGCTGGTGCATTCTAGAATTGTCCATCACCGCAGACCTACCCACAGAGATGTAGATCCACTGTATGGAAAGTGGAGTCTAATGCGCGTGCGAGGAAACAACGTGAGTAGAGCTAGAGCTAAAACTCCATATTGCTGAGCTGTAGCTGAAGGTGTAGCCTTCCACTCCTCCGAAATTTAAATAAAAGTGCGTTAGCATGATTCAAATAGGACTCGAAGAAATTGGATGGGTAGTGCAGGAATGTATCGGTATGTTGGACCAAGCTTTTGACGTCTTCACATCCTTACAAGAGGACCCCAACATACAACACCTAGAAATAGAGGTGCACAAACTACAGGAGAAGTATGAAAGTGTAAGGGGAACTACGCAGACAGTCGTCCTCACCCAACGGCTGGCAAAGATGCAGCAAGCAAGGGCACTGAAAGAGCAAGTGGATGCTGCAAGATAGAAAGAGGCACTTCTCAAAGTGCAAGTCCAGCTTTGGATTGATGAGGCCTTCACCATTACGACTGACATTAAGGGAAAGCTCATATAGATGCAGGAGATATATGTGCTAAGATAGGTAGCAGATCCTCACAAGGAAGCATCGGAGGAATGCATGCAGTAGGTCCAACAAACCACAGAACAGTGCATCGCAGACCTTTGGGCAGTACGGGACCAGTTGGAGGGGCTTCATGCCAAGATCACCGCACTAGCAGAGTGACTTGGGGCAAGTCACGATGATTGTGTTGGGGGCCTGTTAGGCATGGAATCCCCCACAACACGTTTTGGGGCTCAAAGCCCAAGTTTTGGTCAAAGGTTTTGTAAGACTGTGAAGTGCAGGCGCGGAGCGCGAAGTATAAGTTAGGTCATAGGGTTGTTTGCCCTAAAGTAATGTAATGTAATGTAAAGTCATGTTGGCCTACCCATGGTCTACGGACCATGGGATTGTATAAATAGAGCAAGGCTCTAAGTTGTAAAGATAGCGAAGGAATGGGAGAGAAAAGTATGAATAGTTCAAGCTTAGAGTAGGATTCTAGGTGTATTGGGTCATAGTAGTAGGAAGGGACTCTGCAGTTGAGTGCACAGAGGCCCAGTAGAGTCCGCAGCTGAGTGCACGGACCCCTGCAGCTGAGTGCACAGGGCGGTGTCGAGTCTTTAATCAGGATTGAATATTAATAAAGGAAAGTTGATTCTTATTTCTGTGTATTTGTTGTACATTGCATTCTTTACATTTATATTGGTTTATTTATCGCGCGCAATGATATGGTTGCTGAATATGCTGTAATAACCATTAATCTTACACACACAAGTTAAGTAATCGAGTAAGAATAGATTAAATAGGAAGGAACTTGGGTATTATATAGGTTGCACCCTGAATAGGGCTGCGCACAAGAAGCGCCACAGGTTGCAAAGGGATAGCAAGTGCGTGTAGCGACGGGTCAGACCGCAGACCTCCAGAAGCTCATCAGACATCCATACGGTGTGGAAACCTGATTCTAGCACCCTCCCATACTGCTTCAAGTGAGACATTAGTCCGCACTCTTCGGACTGTTGCTGAAAGGGACAGTAGTACTAATATTTTCTTGGCTAAATCACCTCTGAACCTGGGTCAGGCCCATATAAGCCAACATTGGACGAACTAGTAGGAGGTCTAGTAGTGGGGATCAGCTTCAATATAGTTTCATTTCTCCACCTGTTAATTGAAGATTCACTCATAAATAACTCATGCATTTCAGTTCAGCGGAAGACCCAGTTGAGATTAGAGTTAAGGAAGAATGTACTATCAATTCTATAGTTTTTCGAGTTGTACATATGGTTCCTGCAATTAGTAGAAGGAATATGATGGATTGTCCAGTTATGGTGAGGGATTTTCCCAATTGAATATGGGCTAATTCTCTATGGAATTGCGCAAGGAAGTAGGGGCTTGGTAGGCAGAAAAATTGGCTAAGTGTTGGTTTGTGAAGCAGAGAGACAGATTGTACTTGTGTAGGAATTGTTCTGGTTGAACAAGAATTGTATTTTCTTCTCAGATATTTTTGTTAATGCAATATAGATTGTTGGGGTTTTGAGATGTTTCTCTCCCCAGAAAAATATTGTGTTATGTGTGATTGAAATTCTTCCTTTTTTTCTTAGTGTTTTCATCGATCAATTTTGGTTTCTGCTAACGAGTAGAGTAGATTCTTGTCTTATGTTTTAGCATATCACATAAGTTGTCGAGTCTACAAGTAAAAATATACATGATATCAAAGCTGAAGACATTATAGAAGAGGAGAATTTGAGTTTGTTGTGTAGGTGAAATCGAATTTGTAGGTTCATAATTTAGTTTCAACAATATGTCATTCGATGGTTTGAGACTTGAGTATGCCTCGGAGGGAAACTTGAATTACATAGCATGGAAGGACATGATGGAGGTAGTATTGGAAGACAACAGGATAAAGAAATTCACAGATAATGATATTCCGAAGCCTCCAACATCTGATACTAAATAATGATGGAAATAATACTAAGATGGTGGGTGAATCAATATTTGCAAATCAACATGTTTTTCATTTCCATAATCAGATTTATATACGCTACTTTAGTGAAGGGAACTTGCATGTTCACGCAACTGTTCTTAAGGCAATCGTTGTATATCTAGTAAATTTATGATTCAGTTAATTCATCATATGTTGATATTTAATCTATGCATTAGTACTTTATTAAACATTAAACAGTAACAATGTGGAGTTAATAACAGAATGAATCATCACACATAAGCAACACACATGAACACCAAGATTTAAGGTGGAAACCCAATGTGGGTGAAAACCACCTGCTACTCTCATCTCTTTCTTCTTTTAATAATAAGAACATTTGCTTACAACATTGTATTGGTGCAGACTCATACCAGTACATAGGCTTCTACTTGCAGAAGGTTACAACCTTCTCTCGCTCTCCAGCTTCTACTAGAAGGGAGCTACAACCCCCTAGCCCTTGTACTAGTCGATATGTTTACTAGTATGTAGGCGCTAACCTACAGAAGGCTACGACCTTCTTTCTTCCTCCAGGGACCACGTTTCATAAATTTTCAGACTCGATGCTCCTAGTACACAACAATACACATGAAGGCCACGTTTCATCCAATTTTCATACTGGACCCATCAACAACATTGAAGCTTAGAGTCAATCATCATTGCAATACAACCATTAACTACATCTGCATCAACCAATCACTGAAACTCAATCATCATTCTCTGAATCAACCAAACTCAATCAACCTCTGACACAACTGAATCAACCATTCATCCATACTTAATCAACTTCAATAAATCAACTGGAACAAATAGATCACTATAACCAATACATAGATCTGAACCCATAACATTGCGTCAACATTCAAAACCTGTTGTAACCTCAAAACCATGCATCAAAGTGTATATGCAAATTGGAAGAGCCGAACCAGTGTGTATACGCAACTTCATCAAAGTGAACCAATGTGTAGATCTATAAATACTTACTTATAACTTTGATGCACTTCCCGACTTTAGAAATACCCATAACATTACATATAAAGGGTAAAACATGTGTTAGAAATCAGCTCTAGCCCATTAGATCACATAACGATAAGTCATTATGATCCTGATCTATCATTAGATCTCATCCATCATCACTGAAGCAAATCACAATTAATCAATCTGAACATTCAGAATATTGTCACCAGAATGCAGTCACCAGAACATAAAGAAAAACCAAGAACCCTACATCAACAACCAAAATCAACTATAATTTCAAACATCATAGTTCATAAGGTATACGCTACTTTGATGTGTTGAAAAAACGTGTATACGTGATTTTATCAAAGGGAAACAACGTATATATCTGCAAATACTAACTTAAAACTTCACAGACATTCCAGACTTCAGTCATTCCTAGATCATCTCATTTACAGAATAAAACATGCGTCAGTATTTAGATCTAGATTGTCCATGATCAAACCACATAATGATAATACAGTTAAGACTTTATGATCCCAATCCATCAACCATCATCAACCACATAGGTGCATCCTTAGATCAGATCTATCAAAGCATCAGAATGTCATAACCTGCATATATGATCTAACACTTCATAAGATATTCAATACTTGCACACATTGGCCTAATGATCTTCTCCTCCGTATATACTCTTAGGCCTTTCTCAATACCTTGGACCAAAACCACTTAGGACCAATACCTTGCACCCAATACCTAGGGTAAATACCTTGGACCAAGTGCCTCAGACCAATTACCTTGGACCAAAATACCTTGGATCAAATACCTTAAACCAAAAGCCTAGTTTTCCAACATGTATGCACTTTTCCTCCTATGAAAGTGTGTGTATACATTATATGCTCCTTGGACAAAGTGAACTAGCATATACCTCTCTTTCTTCATTCTTTGAAGTCTAATCTGTAATCCTTTGTTGTTAAACTAGTGCACTATGAACTGTCATCTGAGAGAGTTTCCATTGTACATCACTTCTGAACTGATTCCTTTGAACTACCCTACATTTTGTCACATCTGTAAACACAACTGCCATGCATTCTGTCACATTTGATATCTCTTCTGTAGATTCATCTAGTTACCATATACAAGTCAGTTGTTCTACTACAAGTGGGTTGCCATCAAGTACAACACATGCATCATAATGCCAACAAATATATGGTCGAATGGATAAAGTTTTTGGAAAAGGTGAGAAGGATTAGCCTAGAACAAGCTCGAGATCATATTCTCTTGAATATCCATGATAAGGAAGATCCATTTGCAATGTGGAATCCATTGACAGAATCGTTTCAAAATAGCAGTGACCATAGGAAGCTAGAACTGAAGGACAAACTCAAAAACATCAAGATGGAGAAGGGCGACTCTATTTCGAAGTACTTGACCAAGTTCAACCAAATGTCAGGATGGGCTTGGAAGTGTTAGGATTATTATTGTCTAAGATGATCTGGTGAGCCTAGCACTTGTAGGACCTCCCAAGAGCTGGCAGAGCTACCAGGACTCAGTTAATGGGAGGGATAAGTTATTAGAATGGGAGTGATTATGTTCCGACTTGGTACATGAAGAGATTGAGTGGAACACTAGAGATGGATCCTCATCAAAGCATGATGATGAGGAGAATTGTGCCTTAGTGGGTAAGGAAAATAAAGGTAATGGGAAGTCATCCCATTCCAGATCAGATTCTTGTCATGGTAGCAAGAAGAATGTTATGCTCTTAACCTGCAAGACGAATACCAGAATACCAAATATGCGAAGAAATATACCCAGAACATAGAATAGTGAGAAACAAGAGCAAGTATTCTATTATTCAGAAAGCAATGTTCATTTGCCTCTTCGAGGGGGCAAACTCCAATAGATCAGAGATCGATTACAAAATAAGACACGATGCTCCTTGCAGGGAATCTCTATCGTTTAGATATGACTCATACATGCAATATCATGGATCAATACCATGGTTCTTATTAATACCATCTATCTAATACCATGTCCCATTTGCAACTAACTGTGGTTCCGTCATTAATTGCGGGTTAACCACTTACAATTATTAATATGGGCTTTATTGACTCTTTACTTAACTATAACTATGACTCGATCCTACTACATAAATAAGGGGATTAGGGTGGGACCCTAACATGCCCTCCCCCTTAAGAATAGCCTTGTCCTCAAGGCTGAAGCTGTGGAAACTACTGAAGAATAGTGGCTGGTTCCCAGGTTGCATCTTCCAGAGAGGTGTCTTTCCACTTGACGAGGACTTCCCTGATCATGCGGCCATGCAGGTGTTGTTCTCGTGTGTCTAGGACCTGTTCAGGTTGGAGCCAGATTGACCCTTCTTCATCCAATTTAGGTAGACTAGTTTGAATTATGCAATTGTTCCCAATCACTTTCTTGAGGCATGAGACATGGAAAACTGGATGGATTTTTGCAGTGGATGGCAAAGCTAGCTTGTAGGCCACTTCTCCAATGCGCTGAAGTACTTGATATGGTCGGTAGAACTTTCTAGATAGTTTATGACAACCCTTGTCTTTGAGTGAAGTTTGCTTATATGGTTGCAGCCTCAAAAATACCTGATCCCCTTCTTGAAATTGGTGCTCTAAGCGATGTTGATCTACCTGTTACTTCATGCGGTTTTGTAGGAGTTGATCCACTACTTGTACCTTTGAGCACCCCTTAATATAAGAAGTAGGGGATGGAGGGAGTTTACCATAAACTGCTTCATAGGGAGTCACTTTGGTGGTTCCATGATAGTTGGTGTTATACCACCATTCAGCTAGAGGCAACCATTGTACCCATAGATGTTGCTTTTCTGAAGTGAAACACCTAAGATAGGTTTCCAGACTTCATTGACAGCTTCAGTTTGACCATTCATTTGTGGATTATAGGAAGTACTAAGTTTTAGTTGGGTGCCTTGTAGCCTGAAGGGTTCCTGCAAAAAATTACTGGTGAAGATCAGGTCATGATCAGACACAATAGAAGTGGGCATGCCATGCAATTTGAAGATCTGATCCGTGAAAGATTGAGCAACCAAAGTCAGTGTAAACGGGTGGGGTAGGGCACAGAAATGAGCATGCTTAGAAAGTCGGTCCACAACCACCATGATGACTGACTTGTTTCCTGACTTTGGAAGACCTGTAATGAAATCCATAGAAACCTCCGTCCATATAGATGTTGGGATGGGCAACGGTTGGAATGTGCCTAGTGCTTTGACTATCTCCCCTTTGTGGCGTTGACAAACATCACATTCCACTACAAAAGTAAGGATGTCCTTTTTCATGCCTGTCCAAAAAAACGATCTTCTAGTGGGAGCATATGTCTTCTGAAAGCCTAAATGTCCTGTAATGGGGGATGAGTGAAATTCTGCCAAAATGCGGCTTTTGAGGGTGGATGTTGGTGATATTATGACTATGTCCTTGTAGTAAAGAATCTCATCTTGCCACGAGTAGCCCTTGGTAGAATTTGGATCCACCTGAAATTGAGTAATGAGTTGGAACCATTCCCTGCGAGCCTCTTCAATCCATTCTGGAATGGGAAGGGAAATTGCGAGCAGGGTACTTTCCTCCTCAAATTGGTGAGATAATGCATCTGCTACACTATTTTCGCACCCTTTCTTGTAAATGATCTCATAATCATATCCCAACATTTTGGCGAGCCATTTATTTTGTTGTGGGGAGGATAGGCATTGCTCCAAAAAATATTTAAGACTGTGATGGTCTGTGCGGATTTGGAAATGTCGCCCTAGTAAGTAAGGTCGCCAGCTATCTACTGCATGTAAGATGGCCATCATTTCCTTCTCATAGGTAGATTTTCCCAGATTCTTCCCAATTAGTTGTTGGCTTGTGAAGGCCAAGGGTCGACCTTCCTACATTAAGACCACCCAAATACCTGTACCTGAAGCATCACATTCAATGACAAAAGATTTGGTGAAATCAGGTAGTGCTAAGACTGGAGTGGAACACATGGCATTTTTTAGAGCTGTAAATGCCTGTTGTGCATCATCATTCCAAAAGAATGAATTTTTCTTGAGGAGTTGAGTGAGGGGCTTCGCAATGCGACCATAATTGTGGAAAAAATTGTGATAATAGCCTGTGAGACCCAAAAATCCTCTCAGGCTCTTCAAGGTCTTAGGTTGAGGCCAATCCTGCATTGCCTGGATCTTTTTGGGGTCTACCTTGACACCTTCACGCCCCACAATGTGGCCCAAATACTCAACTTCTTCCATGCCAAAAGAAAATTTGGACATCTTAACAAAAAAATTATGCTTGCGAAGCAGTTGCAAGAGTAGCTCTACATGCTGAAGATGTGCGGCCCAAGTGCTATAGATGAGGATGTCATCAAAGAAGACAAGGACAAATTTCTTGAGATATGGTTTGAGAAGGTGGTTCATAAGGATTTGAAAAGTAGATTGGGCATTACAAAGACTGAATGGCATGACCAGGAACTCATAATGGCCTTCATGAGTTCTGAAAGCAGTCTTTAGAATGTCGACTTCCTTCATGCGAATTTGGTGGTAGCCTGAGCGAAGATCCAGCTTAGTGAAGAATTGAGCCCCATTGAGTTCATCCAGCAAATCATCAACAACTGGGATGGGAAATTTATTTTTAACTGTCAAATTATTGAGGGCCCTAAAGTCTGGACACATCTGCCATTCCCCATCTTTCTTGAGCACCATGACCACGAGTGATGAATAAGGACTAATGCTAGGACGAATGACACTTGCTTCCAAAAGTTCCTTGATTATTTTTTCTATTTCATTCTTTTGGGTGAACGGATATCTGTATGGGTGCACATTTGGTGGTTGGGCCCCTGGAACCAAGGTGATGCTATGATCATGTTCCCCTCTCGAGGGTGGAAGCTCATGAGGCTTGTCAAAGACTAGCATATGGTTATTTAAAATCTGTTGCATCTCAGGATGAATCAACAGAGAATTGGGTTCGATGGCCTGGATGGCATTAAATTGAGCTATAACTCCATGATGGCCATTTTTTAGAAAATTTTCCATCCTATGTGAGCTGATGATAGAGGGAGCTCCCGCTTGGAGTCCATGGAGGGTATGTGCAGAGTTGTTCTGCTTAAAGCTCATATATAACTCCTGGAAATCCATTGTGATTGGCCCAAGAGTGTGAATCCATTCAACACCGAGGACAATGTTTCACCCTCCCATGTGTATGGAAAACATGTGGGTCTTCAACTGATAATCCCCCATTTGAAGTTTGACATTTTCACAACGGCCTTCACATTTCATTGTTCCCCCATCCACAATTTGGACTTGGAAGTTAGAAATTGCTCGTACAAAGCAATGCACTACTTCTGCGACTTTTTGATGGATGAAATTATGTGTACTTCCACTATCAATCAAGACTACTATTGGGCGATGTCTAATAAACCCTCTGATTTTGAGAGTTTGAGGTGAAGAAATCCCTACCAAAGCATGCATCGAAATAACTGGTTCATCAGGGACATTGTCCTTCTAGTTGTCCTCTTCTACCTCCTCTGGTTCCTCAAGTGGTGGGGCTTCCTCTGATGAGCTGTAATTAGTGGCATCAATTTGAAAAAATTTTGGCTCCTTGCATTTATGACCAGGGGAGTATTTTTCATCACAGTAGTAACATAATCCCTGCTTTCTTCTTTCAGCCATTTTTGTAGGTGACACCTTTTGAACCTTAAGTGTTTGAGTTGTGTTGTGAGCTTTTGGGGGGCGACCCTTGGCAGTGAAATTTGGGCGAATGGACTGGGATACTAATGTACGTTCCACGTTACGAGCTACCTTGCAAGCCTCCGACCATGTGGGAGGGTGGTGTAGTCGGACATGGGCTTGTATGGCCTCTTTAAGACCGCTGATAAAACATTCTATGTAGAAGCATCTCGGAGATCCCTAGTGCGGAAAGCTAAGGCTTCAAAGGCTGTAACATATTCATCCACTATGCCAGTCAGTCATAGCTTAGTGAGATGACCCAAAAAGGTAGATTCCTGGTCAAAGCGCTCTATAAGAGCTTTTTTGAAGGTGGCCCAAGTCAAAAAACTTCCATTGCAACGTTGATGCCATTCCCACCATTGCCATCTTTCATTGTCCAAGTACATGCTCCCCACCATAAGCTGAGTCTAATTATCTAAGATGTTATTCAGATTGAAATACTGCTCCATTTGTGCTACCCATGTGGCTGGGTGAGAACCATCAAATTTATGCATATCCAGCTTGGGAGGTCGTGGAAGGGATTGTTGGTGGGTGCCCCAGAGGTGAAGAGAGTGGCTAGACTCACCCTCACTGTGTCCATTGCGAATATACACCTCCTCGTGGGCTTCCTCCTTGCCCTTAGAGAGTACGTCAGATAGTTTGTCAAGCTGAGCTTGGATGGCTTGGAAGGATTATTCAAGTTTTTCGATCTTCTCATTGGCCATAGCTTGAGCTCTAGTTGCTACCATGCACTGATCCGATGTACTTGAAATTTGGGACCACCCGAATTTTTTTCACTAACAATTGAATGGTACCACCTTGCTCAACTCGTCATCCTGATTCATATGGACTAGATCACCAATAAGCGCCCCAGGGGGTCTCAGATTTTTTTTTTTTGTGAAAACTCCTAACGGTGTTTTACTCCTTGCTTAGGAATACTGCAGTAGCCGAATCCTCAAAATGTCAATGCTGCCAAAAGTCCTGCGAAATTCATGCCCCGGTGTAGGAACCCCACACAACTACTCAGATCTGGTGGATATGAGAGATCTGAATGGTTGATCGGATAGCTCTTATCGGTGAAGAGATTTCTGCTGTGGATCTGATGGATCTAATAGATCGAAAAGGCTGGTTTGCTAGCGCGGAACTGCGGGACTGATGTCTACTGCTACTGCAAACCCCCTTGCGAGATCTAATCTGGCAGAGATTATGGGCGATCCCAAGAGAGAAAAGGGAACTATGGTCTTGAGGAGTGTCAGGTGCTACAGATCGCAATATACATAAGGGTCTGACAGTAGTACTCGGCCCAATGTTTCAGGGCTCTAACTAAGGAGGATCAACCATACCCTTAGCCGTGCAACCTGACTACCCTATCATACAGGCGAGTAATCTCTCCAAGTGCTATTCTCGGTGTACTGTAGCAGCAAGACGACCGACGGTTTATCTATGGCGAGGTTTCAAAGGAGCTAGGGGGCTTCCGATATACCCAGAGGGTACTTCGAAGACAGTTTGTGCGCAGTTCTGTCTAATGCGCTACTACTCGAAGGGGTACCCACAGGGGTTACAAGGGAGTCCAACAAGCGTGACCACCTCTTATATTTACTACGTGCATGCCTCCCCAAATCCGTAGGTTTATGCGCTCAACGATAGATCCCATGGTTTAAAGACGCCGGAACATGTCTCTAGCCAAAAAAAATTTGCTAAGACATGGAGATCCCACCTACCCTGGAAAGCACTCTGATACCACTTGTTATGCTCTTAACCTGCAAGATGATTACCATAATATGAAACATGCAAAGAAATATACCCAGAACATAGAATAGTGAGAAATAAGAGCAAGTATTTTATTATTCAAAAAGCAATGTTCACTTGCCTCTTCGAGGGGGCAACCTCCAATAGAGCAGAGCTCGATTACAAAATAAGACACGATGCTCCTCCCAAGGAGTCTCTATCCTTTATATATGACTCATACATGTAATACCATGGATCAATACCATGGTTATCATTAATACCATCTATCTAATACCATGGCCCATTTGCAGCTAACTGTGGTCCCATCAGGTTAACCACTTACAATTATTAATATGGGCTTTATTGACTCTTTACTTAACTATAACTATGACTCGATCCTACTACATAAATAAGGGGGTTAGGGTGGGACCCTAACAAAGAAGGACATTTCAAAAATATGGGTTTTTCACTATCACGAGATGGGACACTTTTCCACAAAGTTTCCACAGAAGAAGGACAGTAAGAAGCCCTTAGGAGGAGTGGCGAGTGAAGCTCTTGCTTCATAGTTCAAACTAGATTTTACCCTCATCACTTGTATGGTGTTATTGATGATTTGTTGTGAATGGTACCTGGAAAATCGAGATTCATTCCATATGACTGATAACAAAGATCTCTTGAGTAACGTGGAGGAGAAGGATCTCCCGACGCATATCAAGATGGGTGATGATGGGAGGTATAACGCAATTGAGATCAATACAATTACCTTTTAGAGGGAGTGTGGTTCTCCCCTCACTTTGTGAGATGTTATGCATGTTTCAAGTTTAAAGAAGAACTTGGTTTCTATTTCCATGTTGGAGGATAGAGGCTATGATGTGATATTTAGTAAGGGAAAGGAATTCATTCGTCACATAACCACAGGTCAGGTGAAGAGGATATGGGTTTGAGTTAAGAACCTCTACAAATTGGAGGTAGAATACTATGCTTCTTTGAACACTAAAGCAGAGAAGGTGAAAAGCCAATACAATTGTGGTATAGGAGATTGGGTCACTTGCATCATGGAGCTTTGAAGTTATTGCAAAAAATTTCTACACGGCTTCCCAAGGGTACACTAGAGTAGAGAGACACATGGATAGGGTGTACATTGGGGAAGTACACAAAGTATTCCATTCATGACAAAGTCAGTCAAACACATGTGATCCTTGATCAAGTTCACTCAGATTTGTGTGGACCATTCTTGACAACATCCACGACCAAGCACATGTATTATGTTAGATTGGTTGATGATTTTTCTCCTAATTGTTGGATTTTCTTCATGCAAGATAAATATCAAACATTGACAAAGTTTTGTGAATTTAAATCACTTGTCGAGAAATATATTAGCAAGCTCTCAAAAGTGATAAGGGTGGAAAGTGTGTGTCAAATGAGTTCAAAAACTTATGTGCATTAGAAGGCATTTGACGGGAGTTGATAGCACCTCATAACCCACAGTAGAATGGGGTGGCTAAAAGGAAGAACAAGAGTATTTTTGGCGTGGCACAGGTGATGTTGCATGATCAGGGCCTACCATTACACTTGCGAGATGAAGCATGCAACACTGTTGTTTATTTGCATAATAAAATCCCTCATCAAATTCTTGGGATGAGTACAATGGAAGAGGAATTTTCAGGGATTAAACTAAATGTGTCACACTTCAGGATCTTTGGCTCATCAATCTACTTCCATGTTACCAAATATGCACAGCAAAAGCTATAAAAAATAGTAGAGTTGGGCATATTTGTGGGGTACAGTGATACACCTCAACACTATCAGGTATACCTGCCAACCAACAAGATGACAGTGGTTCATAGAGATGTAAAATTAGATGAAGAGAAGGCCATGAGATGTTCCCTTAAGAGGGAATTTAAGATAGATGTGGATGAAGATCTTTTAGCTCCAAAGGAGGAACCTCCTTATGATGTGGTGTAGCCACATGGTGAACAACATGGACTGGAAACACTGAATCATGCAGAGTCTTCCATAGATGGGAGAAAGAGCACCATAAGGGTGGGCATTTTACTGCATGATGCTAGAGAGAATGTGGGAGCACCCACAACACCATGTAGGCAGAGGAGGTCACCCGAGAGGTACACTTGCTACATATCTCTGATGAGCGGGAGTGTAGAGATTGAGCCATCCTCTTTTGAGGAAGTAGTGGAGCAACCAGTTTGGGTTGATGCCATGGTCCTAGGACTAGTAGACAAGTCACTGCTGAGTTCCACATGGATTTACAAGGTAAAGGAAGAAGTTGATGGTAGTGTTGAGAAACACAAGGCTAATTTTATGGCTAAAGTTTTCTCTCAAGTGGACGGGATTGATTACGATGAGAATTTTTCTCCTATAGAAAGGTACTCATCAATTAGATCTATTCTAGCATTGTGAGTGTAGATGGGATGGAAGATACATCATATGGATGTAAATATATCATTCCTTAATGGCATAATTGAGGAAGAGGTGAATATTGAGTAGCATGAAGGATTTGAGACCTTTAATAGAGATTCACATGTGTACAGACTCAAGCGAGTGCTGTATGGACTGAAACAAGCACCCCATGCTTTTCACCATGTTGGGATTCACCAAAACTAAAGGAGATATGAACCTTTACCATATTTTGGGTGAAGGTAATTTTTTGATTATTTTTTTATATGTCGATGATTTGATTTTGATAGGTGATGATAAGATGATAAAGTATTGCAAAGAGGATCTTGTAAGAGATTTCAAAATGAAGGACTTGGGGATCATGCACTACTTTCTAGGGATGGAAGTATGGCAAGGAGATGAGGAATTGTTTGTCTCTCAGGGCAAGTATACCAACGTGATACTGAAGAAGTTCCACATGGAGAGTATTAAACCCATGGAAACTCCTCTAGGTGGTAACTAGAGGAAGGAGGATGCTACTTCTGATGTAGTAGTGGAGGCTACTATTTATATACAACTTGTGGGTTCACTCATGTATTTGGGGAACACACGTCTGGAAATGTATTATGCAGTTAAAAAACTTAGTCAAACTATAGTTAGGCCAACCAAACTGTATTGGAAGGTAGCTAAACATGTGTTGAGATACCTCAGATGCACCACTCAGTTTGATATTTGGTACAAAGGATAGAGGGAGTGAATCTTCAAGGATTCACTGATGCATATTAGGTGGAGAGTCCATTCGACAGGAAGAGAACATCAAGTAGCATCTTTTGTATTGGGTCAGTAGTTGTTTCTTGGTACAATAGGAAGTAGAGATTAGTTGCACTTAGTTTAGCAGAAGCAAAGTAAATGGGTTCTAGTCAAACAACTTGGGAAGCTATCTAGATGAGGAAGATTCATGTTGGCTTTTTTGGTAAACAGATGGATCCAAAATTGATTTACCGTGACAATCAATTTTTTGTAAAGCTTTGTGAGAATCCAATTTTTCATGATCTTTCCAAGCATATTAATATCCAGAGTCATCATCTTCAACATTGTGTGTAGAGGAGAATCATGTTGTTGGAGCATATTCCCACAAAGGAGCAAGATGCAAATATTTTGACAAAGGGCTTTTCAAGATGAAAATTTTAGTTTCATAGAGGCAGGATTGAGGTAGTAGATAATCCCTTTCTTGTTGAGAGGGAGTGTTAAAAATAGCAACAATAAATACTAGTTTATTTTTTCCTTGAATTAAATTTGGAATTAAATTGAAATTCTATTCTCATAGAAACTTGTAATAGTTAACTAAGTTAATTTGATTTACTTGGCTCAGTAAATTTGAGTTGGAAGTCTATCAAGAGTCATGTAGAGTGATTCCTAAATTTTAGGGGTCCAAGTTGAGTTATTTTAAGTTGTAATTAATTAACCTAGTCTAACTGAGTTAAAGTTAGTTAAGCTAGTTCAATCAATTGGAGTAAATAGTAGGAGGTCTAGTAGTAGGGATAAACTTCAGTGAAGCTCCACTTCTCCACCATTTAACTAAAGATTTTTTGACAAATAATTCATACATGTCAGTTTAGAGGAAGACCTAGTTGAGATTAGAGTTCAAGGATAGTGTACTATCAGTTGTATAAGTTTCCACATTTTACAGATGGTGCATGCATTGAGTAGAAGGCTTATGATGGATTTCATAGTTATGGTGAGGGATTTTCCCAATTAACTATGGGCTAATTCTCTCAGGAATTGTTCAAGGAAGTAGGGTCTTGGTTGGCAAAAAAATTGGCTAAGTGTTGGCTTGATCTATTTTGTGAAGCAGAGAGATACATTGTACTTTTACATGAATTGTTTAGGTTGAACAAGCAATGTATTTTATTATCATATCTTCTGGTTAGTGTAATATAGATAGTCAGGGTTTTGTGTAGCCTATATCCCCAGAAACATATTGTGTTATGTGTGATTGAAACTCTTCCTTTTCTGCTTAGTGTTTTCATCGATCAATTTGGGTTTCCACTGATGAGTAGAGTAGATTCTTGTCTTATTTTTTAGAATATTGCATAAGCTATTGAGTCTACAAGTAAAAATATACACTTATCAGAGAGTTACTATGATGACAAAGCTAAAGAGTTTTATGAGATACATATGGGTTCCATGATAGATGATGAGTATACTAGCAGGTTCTTGGAGATGTTGAGGTATGTGATTTATCTCAAGCAAGAGAAGGCTAAGATTCAAAGATTCATTAGTGGGTTTCCAGTATCATATAGGAATTTGATTGAGTTTGATATTCCTAGATCACTAGGGGAATCCATCCATAAATTGAAACATTTCTATTGGAAGTCAAAGTGAAAAGCTTATCCTAAATGTAACTTGAATGGAAATGAGAAATTTAAATGGAAGTGGCTACCGAAGTGGGGAATACCTCAGGATGCAGGTGAGAAATAAAATGTGGTTCCTTATGGGAATTTCAATGGAGTTGAGAAGGGACACGGGGCACATCATGGAGAGCAAGAAGATAGAGGTGATGGTAGAGGGCCATTTTAGTGTTGGATATGTAGAAAATGTCATTGCAATAAGGATTTCCCATTGTACCAGGTGAATAGGACTTAGATCTATAATGACCAGGAGTTGCAAACAGTTGGGAATGTTGGTCATAGAATTCCTTGGATTTATCCAGTTGTGGACAACAAGAAGGTGGATCACTAGGAATCCTACTAATATGGGCGGTAATATTTGTGATAAAGTTATTTCTATTTTGATTGACCTTAGATCAAATTATAGTTATGTTAATCATGACCTGGTGGATAAGTGTGGCTTGAGAAAAGAAGTGCATGCAGATTCTTCATTGGTGAAGTTGGCTACAGCTACTAAGAAGAGAGTTCATTATGGGGTAAGAGCTCATGCATTTAAGTTGAATGTCATGCCTACTATAACACATTTGAATGTACTGCCATTGGGATCATATATTATGCTTTTGGGTTGGATTGGTTGTATCTTCACAGGACCAAATTAGATTGCCATGACAAGGCTATTGAGTGTCTGCATGATAATGGGGAAAATATAATCTTGCAAGGAAATAAGAAGCTGACATCAGTGAGGATTGTCATAACTATGCTAGCTAAGTGCAGTTGCAGGAAAGGGTGTGTGATGTTTGCAATTCATATTTCTAGTGGAAAGGGTAAGGATGCTTAGCATGCAAAGCTATTCAAGAGGTACCCTGTATTGAAGCAGCTTCCTAATGTTTTTCTAGAAAATATTCCAAAGTTTCCTCCTCACAAGGAAGTGGAATTTTCTATTGAGTTGTTATGATGGGTAGCACCATCATCAAAGGAGAAGTATAGGATGAGCACTCTAGAGTTAGTAGAACTGAAGTTGCAACTGATGAAAATTCTTGATAAGGGATACATTAGACCAAGTGTATTGCCTTGGGGTGTGCCAATATTATTCGTGAAGAAGAAGGATGGTACTCTTAGGTTGTTCATTAATTATAGGAAGTTGAAAAATGTGACCATCAAGAATAGGTACCCATTTCCAAGTGTTAATGAATTGTTTGATCAGTTGAAGGGAGGACTAGTGTTCTCAAATATTATTTGAGATCAGGATACCATCAGTTACACATTAAAGAAGGGGAAATATATAATACTACATTTAGGACCAGGTATGGGCATTATGAGTTTGTTGTAAGTCCATTTGGTTTGACTAATGGTTCAACTAATTTTATGTTTTGGATGAACAGTGTGTTGCATCCTTATCTGGACAAGTTTTTTGTTGTGTTCACTAATGATATATTGATCTATTCTAAGAACCAGGAAGAGCATGCTTAGCATTTAGCAATAATGTTGAGATTTCTAAGAGAGCATCGCTTGTATGCAAATCTTAGAAACTGTAGTTTATTTTAGATAGAGGTACATTACTTAGGACATGTTGTATCCAAGGAGGATATAACAATAGATCTAGAAAATATAAGGGCCATCATGGAGTGGAAAACTCCTAGATATGTGGATGAGGTTAGATCCTTCATGGGATTGGCATGTTACTACAGGGGGTCCATTAGGAACTTCTCATGCATTACATATCATATTACATCCTTGAAGAGGATAGGTAATAAGTTTGAATGGACAGAGGAATGTGAAGCCAGTTTTGAGCAGTTGAAGAAGTTGTTGACAAATTCTCCAGTCCTTAATATTTCAGATCTAGACCAAGAGCTTGTGGTGTGCACACATCTTTCAATAGAGGACTTGTTGGAGTCCTTATGTAGGAGGGATGCATGGTATGTTATGAGTCTAGGAAACTAAATGAGCATGAGTATAACTTTGTGATTCATGATCTTGAGTTGGAAGCTATTATTCATGTTTTGAAGATGTGGAGACATTATATTCTTGGCAGGAGATTTGTATTGATTAGTGACCATAGTGGGTTGATATATTTGTTTGAACAAATGAATTTGAATGCTAGACAAGCTATACGGTTGGACACCCTTAGTGTGTTTGACTTCGAGATTAGATACATTAAGGGAAATGAGAATAGGGTTACATATGCTCTCAGGAGGAAAGTGCAGTTGAACCATATTGCAGTATTGAGATCATATGGGACATATTTAGAAGATCAAATCTTATAGGCAAGACAATAGGATGATGGGTAGAGGGTGCTTATGCATAGGTTAAAGTGTGGTACAAGTGATCAGTATGTGTACTATCATCTCACGGTAGATGGATTGGTGAGATTTAGGGATAAGATCTATGTGTCGGATGATAGTGAGATCAAGAATATTATGTTGACAGAGTTTCTTGCCAAATGATATTCAGGTCACTCATGATATCAAAAGATGCTGACAATAGTGAAGAAGTTATACTACTGGAAAAATATGAAGAATAAAGTGGGAGAGTTCATGGTTAGATGTATGGACTATCAATAGGTGAAGGCATAGTGTAAGCATCAAGGTTGGTTGCTTCATCTTAATTTGATTCCAGAATGGAAATGGGAGGTCATTTCCATGGATTTCATTACAATTCTCTCGAGGAAATAAAGGCAACATGATTCTATCATGGTTGTGTTCCACAAGTTGAGCAAGGTAGCTCACTTCATTTCACTAAAGACTACTTATTCAGCTAGTGAAGTATCACAGGTCTTCATCAGGGAGATTATGAGATTGCGTGGTGTTCTGAAGAAGATTTTGTTAGTTAGGGATGCCAAGTTAACTTCCAGGGTTTGGAATGAGTTGTTTGCATGTTTGGGGACAAAGTTGACCTCTAGTACAACTTATCATCCATATACAGATGGACAGGCAGAGAGGGTCAACAGGATTCTGGAGGATATGATGAAGATGTATGTCATGTGTCAGTTGAGGAGATGTGAGGAGTATGTTCCATTGGTCGAGTTTTCTTAAAAGAATGGTTATCAGAAATCACTAAGGATGAGTCTATTTGAGGCATTGTATGGGCAGAGTTGTAATACTCCCATTAGCTAGAGTGATCTAGTGAATAGGGTACTTATTGGACTAGACATGTTGGAAGACATGAAACAAGAAATTTAGCTTATCAAGAAGAATCTAAAGGCATCATAGGAAAGGAAGAAAATTTATGAAGACAAGCACATAGAATTTAAGGTGTTTTAGGTTGGGGAGCATGTGTATTTGCACATCAAGCCCAAAAAGATCTCCTTAAGGATTGGATCATGTGCTAAGTTGGCACCACGATGTTGTGGGAATTTTGAGATCCCTCAGAGGATTGGACCAGTGACCTATAGACTTGTACTGCCTCCGAGAGTGAAAGTCCATGATGTTTTTCATGTTTCATCACTTAAAATATATGTAAAGGATGTTGATCATGTTATTGTTCTATACTGCAGTTGGAGCAAGAAGGATAATTCCAGCCAAAACCTTAGTGCATATTGTAGCAGAAACAACTCATGCTCTGGAACAAAGAAATAAAGAAAGTTAAAGTATAGTGGAAGCACTTTAGGCCCAATGAAGCTACATGAGAGATGACTGATTAGATGTGGGATATGTATCCTTCATTATTTTCTGGTGGAGGGAATTGAGTTTTAGATATTTTACATATTTATGTATGGTTGATGTTGTAAATACCTCAATGAGATATGTCATAAACCTCCAATAAGTGGTATAATTGTTATATTGTCATGTCTGTCATGATGGTTTTTCTTTTGAGTAGGATTTTATTGTAAATGTTGCAATGAAATCAGTTATAAATCTCTATAGGCAGTATGTTTTTCTTTGAGCAATTTTTCTGGTTGTAGGTGTCATAGAACACCAAGGACGGTGTCCTCCTAAGGGGGAGGGGTGTATAATAGCCCCAGGTTAAAATTTCATGTAATAAAAGTTAATAAAGGAAAAATAAGACCACGATGAAGGGACAACTATTCTAAGATGAATGTTGGGAAAATTATCTTAGTGGGAATCACTTGATGTGGTTAATGGCTAAGGGAAATTGGACAAGGAAAAAGGAAAAGGCTTTGGAAAGGAAAGTGGTATTAATTTTCATTTTATTTATGAAAATAAACGAAATTAGGAGAAAAGGGAGGTGAAAGGTCAGAAGTTGCATGTGACGAGGAAAATGAAGGAAAATAAGGGAAAATTGAATAAAGTAGAGGCATCATCAATAAAAATACTTTAGAGCATCAGTTGGTAGCATTTTGTCAGTTCAACCTTGGAATTAGTCTCAGAGAGGAGAAGATAACAAAGAGGAGAAGGAAAGAAAGAAAGCAAAGGAAGGACAAGAAAATAAAAGGAAAGCAAGGATAAAGCAAGGAAAAGTTGGATCAAGTAGATTTAGCAAGAATACTTCCAAGTAATAGGTTTCATGTATGATTTACTATATGGTTTGATATGCATGGTATGTTCATGTTTGTATTTGGTTCTTTTTCTGTCACTGGCATGGGTTTTGCCAGGTTTGACAGTCAATTTTAGCCTTGACTTTCCATTTTCGGATAGCCATGGTGTGATGGGATTTTTATCAGTTTTATATTTGGATTTCTAGAAGGTTTTTAATACAGGTGAGGTGGTCAAGGGAAAATTCCCAAAGGCCTAGGAATCCCTTGACTTGTAATGGCGAGATACATGGTAAATCCTGAGGGTGGAGACGGGAAAATTCCTAAAGGTATTGAAGAAGAAATTATGAGGCATCTAAGCTTAGTTTGGTTTCGTGATCTTGGGGCTGGTTTAGGTGAGATCATGATATGGTGAGGGTGGAGGTTGTTTAAGATCTGGATTCCCTTGGTTGTTTATGGATTGGTTTATCCCATGATATTCCACATTCATGCTTGGAGTATGGCATTGGGGTGATTGGTTGAAAGAAATATTTTGTTCAACCAATCTATGGTTGAGTGGTATGTAGAAGTATCAGACCTAATTGGCTTTTTCCTATGTTTAAGAAGATCTCAGCTTCTCTTATTTTTATGAGTAAATGTACTTGTAATTATTTGGCTTTAATGGTTGTTCTATCATTTCCATTTATCTCGTTATATGTTGGTTATAAGAATGTTTTTACGACAGATCATAGTCATGGATTCCATCATGGTTTTACTTGAAACTGAATGAATAATGAATGCATGACGTAACTGTTTTTATGACATCTATTGTGAGAAGGAACTGGTCCTTCTTGTTAAACCTTAGATACGTTTTCAGTTCCTTATGTTTATATTTGCATTCATGACCTGTAGGTTGCATGTTTACCAAGTTTTTGATGGAATGTGTTATAGCTCCAAATCTCACTCCTATGGTTTGTGATACTGTACTCATGGCCTAGGGCAACCCCTCCTTCCAGACCTGGTCCTAAAATTTAAAAAACAGTGTTTTATCCCTTATACGCGACATTGCCCTGAGTTAAATGTGCGTATACACGGGTCTGTGTATACCCAACCCGCGTGTAAGTATTAAAACACTTAAAAAAATATAAAATTCCTTATTTTCGGGCGGAGATCACGGTTTTACCTGCTGATCACCTGTTAATGCCCATGGCCCAACTGTTCCCAACCAACTCCCAACTAAAAAACTACTTTGGGAGAGGTATAAAAAGACCTCAAAGGGAAGGCCAAAGGAGGAGAGAAGAGAGAGAAAGGTTATTATGCTGAGATTTTTCCCTTGACCAGGTCTGAAGTCCCTTGTGCCTTCTGCACTTCCCCCATTTTGTACAGGAAACCTTTGTTTCCTTTTGTGTTGATGTTCATCCACCATTTATGACATCATGGAGACAGTCATGGAAGGAGTTTGTTAGAGGCTTGAGGTTGGAACGGATCCGGAAGGAAGCTTTGCTTGGAGCCTTCTAAAGGTGACTCAGGTGAAAATATTCCTTTTTTATGTACTTTATTTGTCTATAATAAAAGAAACACATGTCTTGGTTCCCGAAATGAATCTTCTTTATGTTAATGATATTCATGTTTAGAATTCATATGTAAATGGTTGTTTGGATTTCATAACTAACTACCTTTCTTTATAAGATGAAGATAGTTTCTTTATAAGTTTTTGTCCATATACTGTTGTGTTCTTTGAATTGGTTGCTTTACAGGACAAAAGAGAAGAAGGGAACTCCAAGAAGGTCTTGGACCCTAAGGGCCTTCTCAAACGTAGGACCAAATGTACGTACCCTTATCATAGAATTTGCTTATAATAGCATAATGGCTATGTGAATGCAAGTTTCTTTGAATAGACAACTTTCAGTCTGCTAGGGTTTCAACCCAAAAAGCCCTAGGGGAGCAATTCCCTCCAACAGAATGTCAGTCCCAATTTGGGAAGGTCAAGTCAAGTTCCAGTTCAAGTTTTTCTTTATAAGCATTTTTTCTATGTCATGCATCCTTTCTGAAAATTTCAGTGAGTTCTGGGCAGAGGACTAAGTCCTAGCCCTAAATAGGTGGCTCCTAATTTGGGGTCGCTAGAATAGAACTAATTGGAAAACTCCACAGGAATTGGTACACTGGCCTATGGGAGTGACTGGAGGGCTATATTAGCTTGCATACATTGGTAAGGGAGTGGTTGAGGATCCATTTATGTGACAGAGAAATTTATCTTAGGGGTTGGACACTTGGAGGAGTTGGGTTTCTCCTGGAGGTCCTCTAGCACCTAAGGGAAGTTAGTAAGGTCTTCAGTTGTCAACACCATTTCCTTAAGGTCATATAGGAGGTTGAGACTTATCATAGTGAGCCTCAACTCATGTTTACCTTGGGAAAGCCGGTGAAATTGGGTAAATGTGGGAGGAGTACGATTACACCCGGAACTGCGAATGTGGAAATCCCCCCTCCCTGTGACATGCTATGGGGGGGTGGGGGGGTCCACATTTCATATCATCCATTGAATTGTAATGCCACCAACAGCATTGGACAAGAGGGAGGGGCTCATAAAGGGGCTTGAAGAAATTTCATAAAGAAATTATAAGTATAGAAGGTTAGAAAAATACTAAGTCTAAAGATATCATAATAGGCTTAATTTGGGTTGAGCTAGAAAGTCAACAAGGTTTGGCGTTAGCCCTAGTCGGGGTCTATTTCGAGTAGGGGTTATGCCCTAGTTAGTTATAGATCAAACTGGTTTGAAAAGTCAAGGTTTCGATCCATTTAGGCTAGGCTACAACATGAGGAAATTAGTAGTTGGGGGATTAACAGGGTTGGAGGCTGGGAGTCGGTGTTATAAGTGCATGCATGATTGGGTTTCATAGAGAGTCTCGACCTAACCTTTCATCATAAGGGTTGGGCTCTAAGAATTAATAATGTGACATGTGCCATGATGGAATAATGTTGACCCTTGTGTTGTGGTGAGGTATCCACATAAGCACCACATGGATACCACATGGCATGACCAAGAATAGAGGGGAAAAATGTTGAGTGGCCATAAATTTTTATCTGTAAACTAGATTTGGGGTAAATTTTATATCACCAGGAAGGTCCTGATGAGATAGACACAATGTTTTTGTTCATTTTTTTGTTTTGAGGAATTTGAAAAATGACAAAAAAATTAGACCCCATTTCCTTAACTATACCTTGGAAGTTGGGTCCACATAGAAATGATCTCCTTACATCCTAGTTTTGTCTAGGGAGGTGAGGGGGTGTGCTACAATATGAGGGAATATGGTAGAAGAGAACACATAATCATGATAAATAACTATTTAGGGTAAGGTATTACTAATGATTACTGCAAGAATTTTTATTTCAAGATAACTCTTAAAAAGAGAACCCTTTAGTGGTGGGAATGTTTGTAATATACATCAACCACCTTGCAAGAACCTCAAAATAAGATTTTGCACAAATGGAGTGATATGGTGCAATTACTATCAAACATTATAAAGCTTATGCATATTTGTTGTAAATAAGATTATTAACTCACTAATTTTTTGTTTATTTACTTTTTAATAGTAACAATAGAAATTCTGTTATAATAATATGTGCCCAAGTCATAATAAATTACATCAAGTTGTTGTTGGTGTGAAAAACACCCTCCAAAATTTTGCCTACACTCAAATTTTGGAGCTTACTGTGGATCATGTGATTGATCGTTCTGCAGTTACATGGTCATGTGATGATTTTAAGCTCCATTATTGGATTAGAAGTGTCGAAGTCACTTTCTCACACATTCTTAGTATGAAATAGGTCCATAAGCGCATTCTTTTATGTAAGATTGGAAAACCATAGCACGGTCCATCAAGATTGTGCCTATGCACTATCCAATCAATGTCGGTTAGTGTGCACTAACATCGATAGTCCCTCACTTTGTTTGCGATCATCTTCTATTTTGGTGAGTTCCTCCAACACTTGATTTTGTGAAATTTCACCTTAACAAGGGTTGTTTTAATGTTAATATTGTTGCTTTCACTTTATTTCCCTTTAATTAGTGCCACTTTCATGTTATGTTCACATTGGCATGTGTTGTTTTCACCATCATTCACATATCGCAAGTGTCTCTCACACTGTTAATTTCATAAAACAAGTGTCGTCTCTTAGTGTGCAAATTTCTGCTTATCATGTAAAGTGGAGTTTTGGTTTGTTTGAAGGGGAAATATTTGTGATAATGAGTTATTATTATCATGTAGGCATGTTTTTCCTTCATTTCCAAAGTTTCACGTACTGTCTCACAAGTGTTGTTGAGGTCGTTGCAAAGTGTATCTTTGGTGTCAAACTTGTCGTAAATTGTCACAAAGGTGTCGCACTGAGGGAAGTGTGCTTCTTTTGTGTTGTAGGTGATTATGTTGTGTCATCAAGTTTTCTAAGTGTGTGATCACAATCAAGTATTTCACTATTCACATCGGTTGCACAGATCCCACACTTAGTCACATTTGTAAAACTTCTTGACCGGAAAACCTAGCCTCATCGAACCCTCCTAAACTCTCCATTGAGAAGTCCCAGCCCTCAAGCAACAATTTTTCTCTTGGAAATACGTCATACAAAATCTATGCCTCCTAGAACTATGCATTTCTCAACGTTAGTGATCAAGCCTAGCCCCTGAGTCCTATAACTATGCAATCTTTCTATCTAGCCAAGCCAGCACTATGCATTGCGTAGTATCAATCCTCGAGCCTCAATATTGAGCTCCTAAATTGTGCAACTGTGCAATAAAATTTACTCATGTCCTTTGAGTACTATGAATTTTGCAATCTAAATGCTCAAGCTCGGCCCTTGGCCTCCAAAACTCCATAATCATGTCCTCCATCTAGGCCTGAAATGGACATTTCATAGTCTCAAGGCTCAAGCCTCAGCCATGAGGTCTTGAAATATACAATTGTGTAGTCACCTAAGCTCCTATGGTCTCTAGAACTCTGCAATAGGCTGATCCAGTGCCTATCCTCTTAGCCTACCATACTAAGCTCCCAAATTTCATAGGTTTATTCCGCAATCCAACCTAAACGATGCATTGTGTAGTATTAAGGCTCAAGCTTCACCCATAACTACTTGAGCTACACAATTGAAAAGTTATTGATCATCCTTTCCATCCTATCACCCAATTTCCTCTCAGTCATTGGATCAATATGCACCATCTTAGACAAAGGATTTATTAGACTGATGTCATCCTTTCATGTGTGGATTTCACATGTAGGTACTCTATCATGCTATGGAAAGAGGATGAAAGAGGAGATGGAGAAGGAGGACATGCTATAAGACACATATGGAGATGAATAGATAAGATGATCATCAGGCAATAAGACGAAGGAACACTGGATTACAATTCAAGATCAAACATCAGGACTGCATGAAGACTCCATTTGATTCACAACTCTTTGGAGGGTAGATATGAGGAACAAAGAATATCTCTCATGAATATGAAGCATTGGATACATCTCTTATTGAAGACTAAAAGAAAAGAAGCGGGAAGGATAACTTGGCACTACCACATCATCATGCAGTCAATGTCATTAGTGTCATCTCATGTCCTATCATGAGTCATCATGTGCCACATCATTTGTGGACTATGTAATTATATATTAGAAAATGTAATGTGAAGTGCAAGTCCAAGAGTCATCTATGTAAATTTGAAGACTCATGTAGGAAGTCGAAAAGTCATGATAAGTCAAACAATAATGAGGGTAGTCCAAGATTCATAAGGGAGATGAAGGATCACCCCATTTGTTATATATAATCCCCCATTATTCATGTAAAGTACTTTTGACCTTGGATCCTCCTATCAGGAATTAGAGAGGAAGATAGTTGTCTTGGAGGAGAAAGTGACTGCTCTAATGCTCCACTATTGGGGCCAGTGGTGTTCGTTGTCTTTTTGTATCTTGAAAATTTTACTTAATTAGAAACTCATTAATCCAAAAAACTTTGATGAATATGTCATGAATGTTGCAAAATTGTTCTTTGAATGTTTATGATGTATGTGGTTTTCATCTGTACTAAGGAAATTGAACTATTTTGGTGGCTTTGGTACTTATCTTGTTGAATATGTGGGGTATTTTCTTTAACAATCGTTATTGCCTTGTGAACTATTTCACTTGTTGATCAACAATTCATTCTTATGTATGTATTGGTGTGCCTTTTATAGATTAGTATTATTACTTGTATTTAAAGGGCACACTTTGCTCTCCCCTTTCGTTAGAAGGACCTTAATAATTTCCACAACTGAAAATTTCACAAGGCATACTCACTTAGTAATCTGAAGATACCTATATATTACTCTCTTGTGCAGAGATTTGTAGCCAAGGAAAATCTATAACAATACATGGTAGTCAGGCCGATACTCTGGATGGGGGTCCTATTAGAAACAAGGTGAGGTCTAATTGGGACTTCACATCGGGGAGACCCCTTGGTTGACGGATTTCCAGTACTATAAAAAATGGCACTAGAAGGAGGTCCAAATAAAAAGCTAAGCCCATTGAGTCTATTTTGAATCTCTTACCATAAATGTCTCATCCTAAAATCATACTCCCAGGTTATTTTTGTAACATATCCCCTAGTGAGCTTTCAATCCCCAATGAATCTCTTCATGACTTTTCTCAATTTAAGTTTGATGGTGAGGGTGATGCAACTATTACCGAACAAGCACCACTTTTTCTTAATTTCTGTGAATACTACGAAATGGATTGTGAAGATGTGGCTTGTATGGTTTTCTACCTCACCCTTGAAGGTCAAGTTAGCTGATGGTGTCACACCCTACCACCTACTTCCATTCATTATCTTAATAATATTTTCGAGGAGCTTGATTTAACATTTGATAGGTATGATTACTAAGATGTTTATAAAAGAATAAACCATCTGATAATGGAGCTTGATTAATCATTGGAGGATTTCTCTAATTGATTCCTTCACCTTTGTTATGAATTTCCTGAAGAAGATATGGATTGGTATTTCTTGAAACAAAATTTTGAGTGATTGGTTCATATCCTTTTACATGGTGAATCCAAACCACTAGATGTTTCTTTTTACCCAACTTTTGTAAATCGTGAGACACCTCTAAATTCAAGGGAAGAACTTTATATCCCTTTTGTTCCTTTTCCTCCTTTTCGAGTTCCTATGAGGGTCCCTCCTTATGATGATAATAAAGTTGGGAAATATATCCTCCTTCTACTTTTCATGATCCATATTCCATGTAGTAAATCCTGGAGTGGTTCATGGGGCCTGCGATGAAGGCTAACCTTTTCATTCCTCAAGATGGTACTAGCACTCATAAATTTAGTCTTGAATGTAAGTTGGATTTCTGTTTTCCTCTATCTCTACATGCCAGGACTCTTTGTGCCATGATCCACTTAATCAACTTGCTCCCCCAACTAATTCTTCACTCTCTCTTGATTTTCAGGTTGTTGGTTCAAATTGCAATATAGTAAAAGGTAGTCAATTGTACAGGTAGAGGAGTAGAAAAGTGGGGATTATTTCAATCTATATTCTCATCTTCAAAGTCTTCTATGTGAAGATGGTGTCTCCTCATACTTGGTTGATATTGAATTTGTTAATCATGGTAATGAATTAAATTAAATAAGTTTGTTTAAACTCATAGTCTTGGGAAACAATCATTCTGATGGTGATATCTTCATTGATGTAAGTGATGAAGAATTCCCAAGTGCATTAGTTGATCTTCTAGTTTCTCATGAAGATTTCAATTTGGAAGATTTAAATTTAAAATTTGATCCTGTCAAAGAACATGTTCTTTTTGAAACTTCTCGTTCATATCACTATCCCTTGCACTATACTGTTTGTGATGTATCTACAAGCAATGAAGCTATTCCATGCTCTTCAATTTGTTCATCGGATGAGTTCACTTCTAAACTCACACAAGGTAGCGAGGTTGTCCATGATGAAAGAGAAAATAATCAGGTCATTGAGTATCCTTTCCACCTCATATAATCTCTTGTTTTGTATGAAGACAACTCTTCAAATCATCTTACTCATGATATTTCTTTTATTCATACATATCCATCTTTCTGATCAAAACAACTTTTCGACTTGAGTAATTTGGTTGTCGAATTTGTAAAAATCTAATCAAATTAGTGACAGAGATGGCTACCATTCAGTTAATAGTGGTCTCATGGAAATCAATGAAATTATCTATCCTCACACCATGCACAATCTGGTTCAATCTTCAAAATGAAATTTTACAATCGTCAAAAGTTTTGAGACTTTCCAGTGTCGAGGCACTTCAACTTGCATTGATGATTATGTCAAGATCTTGTAACTTCGGTAAGATCACTGAATTAAGTTAGGTCTAGTTTTCTTCGCAAAACTCTTCTTTTTGCATGGTTTCATTCGATGTAAATTATTTCTTGAAATATATTTTGAATTTCAGATATGATCTTTCAAACTTTCAAGATTTGATTTCTGATCAAATTCAAGTTTCTACTTTAGATGATTCATCTTCTTTCAAATATCCTATATCAAACTCAGGTTTGGAATGTGGATCTCTCATAGAATCATGGAACTGTGAATTTGATTTTTCTAAATATTATATTTTCCCAAAGGATTCATACTTGTTACACTCTTTTGAAAATAATCAACTTATGATACTTCTTGTGAATATTCTCATGCTAATATTTTTCTTCAGAACACCTGAAATCCTCATCATTGTCAGCAAATGCATTGATTATTTGAAGAATGAAATTCTTCTTCACATGTTTTACCCTGACTGGTTTCATGTGTTTGTTATACTAGTGGTCCTTTTACTTCTTTTGACGATTAAGATGCTAATGAAGTGTGTAACCAATTACAAGGAAGTGGTTTGTTACACTCGTTACGCGAGGAAGATGATTTTATTATGCAAAGAATTCATGAAATTTTTCAAATTGATTTATCTTTGGTAATTATAAACAAGGAATTTGATGGTTTAATCAACCCATTTGATTGTGATTATGTTTCTAATGACTGTCATTCAACTTACTATTTTCCCATCAATGCATCCAATGACAATCATTTTACATCCTTTTATTTTTATGGTTTAACAAATCACTATCCCGGTATTTATCAAGCAGTTGAGGCACTTCCACACTCGTCGATGGTTATGTCAAATCCTCACTTCCTTGACAAGCTTGCTGAATATGATCAAATCTATTTCTCCTCACAATATTCTCATCATAATCCCATGCCTCTAATTGAAAATTCATCTTTTCAAAGATTTTTGGGTTTTCAAGTGGATTATCATGAATTTTACGATCCAATCTCTGAATGGTTGGAACCATCTTACTTGGCAAGCTCTATCACAAATAACAAGTTTTGATATTTCCTCACGGTTTCGAAGGAGTTCGGTGTACATGGAGACACATTTGTGGGAAGCTTTCGAGGTTTGTTGAATAATGCTTCTCATAGAAAACGTAGGAATATGAAATGCTTAGAAGTGGTGGATATGGCCTACCTTTCTACTAAGAGGAAAGACCTTCAATTTTTTGTGTGACATATTCAAATTATTATCTTTTATGTTGCATATTATTTTATATTTTTTTAATTGATCACATATTTGCGATTGCAGGTCAGGAACAATTACGGTGGCCACATTGTAAATTCCATTATACACGAACTCGACCTTGTAGCTCGTTAGGTTAGGAGTAGGTCTAATTGCATTTTATTTTACATGTACATTCATCCTGCATTCATTGTTGTGGTTTGTATTGTGTTTACTGGTTCTCATTTCACATCATGTTTTGGTTTAGCCACCTTCTGTCATTTCTTCTGGTTTTTTTTCCTTGTTTTTTGTTTTCTTTCATTTCATTTTATGAGACATTACATGAAGATGCTCTATTGGCTCAAAAGGGAATGTGGAAAAATAGAAAAGGACTTTGTGACACTGCAACATTTGGTTAAAGCTCTCTCCTTCTTCCTTGTCTTGGTTACATCTTTTGGTCGATGGTGTTCTGAAGTAAAATATGATCCTTGTGTTAAGAAAGCCTTGTGTAGAACCATGATTTCCATGTCTATTCTGGAAACCTCATGCCTGCACTTGGGTTTTTATGTTTCATTGTTTTCAGGCTAATCCAATCAAGTAGAGAAGAATATGGGGAAAATCTAAATGGGCAAACCAATATCAGAGATCTTATATATGGTTCCCTAAAGGGCAACATCTCCTACTCTCAATAACTTGGGATCCCTCTTCCTCCCATGAAATAAATAACTGTTGATGCACAATCCTATATAAACTAAATAAATAAATGTGAAAGAATAGAAAGGCTTCATGCGAAGAGAGGTGAAGAAAGAAAATTCATAGGGGTACTATCCAAGCTTGCTGGTAGCGGAGAAATAGTAGAGATGAAAAAATATACTCTAAAAATATAAATTTCATGATCTTCATTACCCTATCCCAATTTGAAACATTGTGTGGTCACTGATTATATGTTTGTGTTTAACAAAGTAAAGGAATGAAGGGGACTATGTGTTATAGACATATTTGGGCACTGCAACCCCAATCACATATGTCCATAAACCAAGGGCTCTCAAACCCCTAAAAGTTTTGTTTCATACCCTAAAGGATCAAGGTCAACCGATTACATCATTTCCCAGAAGTTCTCCCTGAAAAACTGCTCAGAACTGGTCAAAACTGTACCATACAGACTACTCCATGCTAAGGGTGCGATGCATCTCACCTGCTACACACAAAGGATGCGATGCATATTGAAAATCCCTTTTGTAGGGTGCGATGAGCAAGAACAGACAAATGGCAGAAGCTGTTTGCTAGGTGGAAACTCAAAGAATCTTCTAGAAACTGCTCATATGACACTTGCCTCTCTGAATTCGCTCAGGGATGAGTAAACGATCATGAAATCTCCAAGTGGAACCAAGAACTATCAGTGAAATGACACTAATCAAAACCCCAGAAGTTGACTCACTCTCCTGCAAACATCTATATATGGATCCCTCATCCTAGAGATCCAGAGGTTGGAATTTTGCAATTTGTAAGGAAGTGTTGTTGGTTTCTATTTAAAGACATTGTATTGTTGGGTGATTTTGCTTTGTATGATGTGAGGAGGGCTTTCATGATGGGAGGATGATGTTGGATTAGGCAACTTGGTTGTAATCCTCTCTTCTACTACTTCTATCAATAAATCTATTTGAGTTCTCCTCCATATATTTGTATATCTCTGAATCTTGTATTTGTATATTAATTTTTATGGTTAATATACATCTGATCCTATATTTTTTATGGTTATAGATCTCTATGATTTGATGGTATTTTGCTGCCTTGACTCTACAGGTGTTCTTTGAAGCGGGACAAGTGAGAAAGGAGTGGGGAAAGATCTATCAAGCGAGAGAGGAAACAAGCAATGAGACTAGTGAAAGACTGAGGTTGGTACTCTCTGCTTCTCTCTCATCTATCTCTCATAAAGGAAAACACAAGTAACTTTAGTTTTTTTGTTTCTAAGATAGCTACCCATCTTAGTGGGACTAGTAGCTCTGAATAAACTCTAGTTTTCCTGATAACAAAATGGCGACTCCGTTGGGGAACGAATAGTTTGTTTTTTTTGTTACTGTTGTTTTCTTTATAAACTAAAGACGGAGCCTGAAGTTAAGCCAGCTAGCCTTCAAACTACGTTTTCTATGTAACTACAAAGTAGATCAATGCTGCTTCAGTCAATCTCTGGGTTGGTTTATGAACTGAACATCTGACTTGCAAACATCCTAAGTGCCCTGGTGGTAGCTCAAATAACCTCATTAGATTGGCCCCTATACTTTGTGTTTACTGTCTATCATTAGCTCAGCCTAAATCCCTGAACTTAGCTACAAACTGTGAGTGAAAACCAAGCTCAGTCTTGCCCTTTGATCATCGCACTGTCTCTCATTGGAAACTTGGATGCATCGCACCTCCCATGTGTTGCAGGTGAGATGCATCCCTGTTTCCCTGTGTTATAGGTGCTATGATTGAGTAAGACTGTTTTTGCCTCTAGATTTTGGTTTTTTCTTCATTGTCTTCAGTTTTGTTCAGTAGTTTTGTTGTCTATGATCAGTATATCACTGTTGAAACCTTCTTCCTTTACATTTTTCATCCACCATTGATAAAGAATTGTGAATGTTTTTTTATATATTTTTCATCATTTACAGTTCTCCTTTGAAAATAGTAGCTTAATCGAACTTTCGTCTTTTGATTCGAAAGTGTCGCAACTGTCGTTTTCAGTCAAATAAAAGAGTGTCGTAAAGTCTTCCTCTTTTAGATAGTCAATTACACTTTTTCTATTGTACTTGATTTTGAAATTATTAGTATTTCAAGTGTCAAAAGCAGTTTTAAATTCAAAATCGCAAAGTGTTGTCTCAGTCTTCCTTTCATATTTTTAAGAGAAAATTGTTAGTACTGTCGCTTTGAAAGAAGATAGTTCAAATCTGTACTTAGTTTTCTTTTTTGTCATTCTCACATTAAGGAAACTGAAAAACAAATACATGCATGTGCATTTGCATTTAGATTGCATGCAGAAATTGATTTTGGAAAAGTGCATCTAGTGTGTGCTCTCTGGTTTATGTTGAAAGAATTTCATTTCTCTTTCCTTAGTAGCTAGGATTTTCATTGCCGAAAGAAAGTAAACGATTTTTTATCATCTTAGATTGCACATTTAGGAATTGTATATCTACATCATGCAGTGAACCTTAAAGGAAAACTTCTTAAGAAAGATCAACTATAAAATAAACCTCAATGACATAAAAAAACTTTGGAACCTAACGCACAACATCTAGAAGTCTAGGCTAGAGATGTATTCTAGCATCGTAAAGCTTGGTAACTATCATTTTCATCGTAGGTTGGGTGATTCCTCTTCTTTGATATGACAAGTGCTAGTACGGACTTGTGCTCCCACGTACCATCGAGTATATATTGGGAGACCACAATAGGCTATATCCTTTCTCCTTAGAAAGCCGTGTCTGCCGCCCTATCGATCGCAATGCACTGAACACAACATTCGGGAAGATTGACTACCGTACCGTAAAAATTATTTTGTAGTTTTGCGATTGGTTTGGTAATCCCTCTTTCTAGATTTCCAGAGAACTAACTTTCATTCCTTTTTAGACTCCTTAAAAGAAAAGGTCCATCTGAGCACTTGTCACTTCAGGCTCATTAAAAATCGAAGGCAACTAGATTCATCTTTAGCCTTTTCTCGACTCTTAAAAATTGAAAAATCAAGTTGTGTCAAAGCATCATAAAATTTATTTTAATCGGAATAACATCATTGTTCCCTCACTGGTCTTAGGTTGAGAAAATGGAGTCTACCAATCAAGGATTTCCCCTTGGAGGAGATCCTAGTCCTTTCTCCTCTTGGGGAGATGTTGGTGCTCCACACATGGCTACGTTGTCCCTTCCAGGACTCACAATTGGCCTGCCAGTATGGCTTTTCTCGACCTCTATCATTCAAAACACCATAAATTCTTAGCAATCAAATCAACAACCAGATGATACTGAAGTTTCTCCCCCACCTTCTACTTCATTTGTTTCTCCCTCTCCTTCTTCCTCTTTGCTTAGTGAAACTAGTAACACTAAAAACCAAGTAACTAAGAAGAAAAAGAAAGAGAAGGAGAAGAAGAAGAAGAAGCCGAAGGCGAAAGGGGGCAACCATACATTGTTTGGTGAAAATCCACACACTACACCTTCCAAACCTAAATCTCCATGTGTCATTTGCAAGGGAGACCACTATCATCGAGATTGTCCCTTCATCCCACGAATCTTGAGGGACTGGTATGCCCGCTTGCACAATCCGGTGTCTTCAACCTCTGACAATCATGTTGAAAGCACACCATTAACTAGTGAAAATGAAGTCAATGGATAGAAAGGAAGATCTAGATTTCCTTGTAGGTTGTGTGAAGGAAATCATGCCCTCCACCATTGTCCCTTCTTGGACGAGGCTAAAAGAGTCTTGGATAACCATCCTGCTTCATCACAACGACTTCCTCCTAGATACAAGAAACTCTTGCCGAGTCCATCGCTAGTTGAAAATCCAACTGACACACCTTTGTTGTCAGTCGAAGCACCTATCATTGAAGATAAACCCTCTGAGTCCACACCGAACCAAAGTCAACAGGTCGAGACGGCAGTCGACCCAATCTTGTCTTCAGAAGGTCCACCTTCAGATGATATAGTCACCAAAGAGAATGAGAATGACACCATTCAAATTCTTTTCGTTAACACAGAATCTGATGAACATGGGGGCAATCTACCCATTCCTTTACCGCAAGAAGGAAGTTTGTCAGAGATTCATCTAGCTGTTTATTCGGTCCCTCCTCCAAGCAATCTAGTCATTTCCTTTGATTGGAATCTACTAGGGAGACCCTGCCTACCATCTAATGTACCATTCTGAATCATAGTACAAGCTTACAAAATGATCATGGTTGGTACTATCATAGATGAAGGGGCTTCTGTGAGTATCCTTTCCTCAACTACTTGGAAAGCACTTGGTTCGCCATCGCTTCTACCTGAGATTCAAAATCTGTTAGGCTTCAACAAAGGAACCAGTCGACCGTTAGGGATCCTTCCAAATTTTCCTATAACTTTGAGAAGGAAAACTGTTCATCTAAACGTGATGGTAGTCCAAGGGCCTCTAGATTACAATCTACTCCTTGGGCGTGACTACATTTATAGCATGGGAGCTATTGTTTCCTCACTCTTTCGAGTGATGTGTTTTTCGCATGAAGGCAGAGTGGTCCACCTAGTTTACTAGCTTTCATTCCCTGGTTCAAACACAGCTACTAGTCAAATGCCATTCCTAACTGGTCTTTTTACACAAGGAATGTCTCATCAATCTCCAGTCCGTCCACCTGATGAGCGCAAGTGATTTGGTCATTATGACTAAACCCAGGGGGCATGCGCCCTAGCCTGCTTCAACAAGAAAACCCCAGGTATAAGATGTGTTTCCTCGTAGGATATATGACCAATCTGACCCCCTGTCTGTTTAGGAAAATGGGATCAGTCTAGAAATATCATTTCCTTGTCAAAGGTTATGTGATTGGAACTGACGCCATTCACCTTTCTCCATTTCGATGGACAAAGCCAAGGAAGTGTTTTGTTTGCTATGCAGATGGAACAATCTTTCTAATGTAAGAAATTCCGTATGGTAAAAGCCACCTTTTATTTTCTTAGTTTGTGAGCTCTCAACCCTTTAACCTCATAGGTTGGTCATTTCTAGCTTTCATACAAAAGGCTCCAAGGCAAAGTTGCGCATGGGGCAATCTCCCTAAAAAATGAACCTACTAATGAGAGACATCCTTGTTATACCACTGGCACGAGCTGGTTTACCCGAAGTTCAAGCTTGTTAAAAAATAAACCTAGCAATGAGCATATGTTTCCCCAGAGTTCGAGCTCATTAAAAATGAACCCACCTTCGGTAAATAGTCTTTTCAACTGCCTAGCTATTAGCTTTTAAACCTTGGTCATGTTCTTACCATCACCTCCACTCTCTTTTAGCCGATCATATGCCTCCATTTGATTGTTTACCCTTTTTAGGAACAACTGCGACGAGTGATTATATTAGCCACCTTCTTTACATTGCCGTGATTGAAAAAGTTCCAAACCTTACCTGGAACCAGTTGCTATCCAAAAACATCACTCGTTCTTCAAAAATGAGTCTCCTTTAAGCTCTTTTCATCTGACTCGTAAAATATGAAAAGATTGTCGAGCAATTGGCCTCTCTAGCTCGTTAAAGTCATTGGAAGTGCCATCCCTCTGCTATATTTTAATCTTTTTAGACCTGAGGGATCATTACACAAAACAATCGAGCGTTTGTCTTGTTCGGCTCGTTAAAACTATCGAAAAGTCATCCCTTTTGTATTATTTTATACTTTCTCAGACTTAAGGGATTAGATTATGAAAAAGGACTACTTGAGTTTCCTTTCTATCTCTTTTTAGTCTCTCTAAAATTGAAAAGTATTGAGTTATCTTTGTCGTTAAACTCATTAAAACAATAGCGACAAACTTGTCCATGCAGACAAGAATGAGTTTCACTGTTCCTAGGCTCGTTAAAAGATAGTGACAGGTTTGCCGGAAGGGAAAATTATAGAACAAGCATATGTTATCCTCCTCAAGCTTGACAAAAATAAAGAGGTATTGGTCAGCAATGACTGGGGAAAAAGCGAAGAAAACTTGAATAACTTCACTGGTAGCAGGTCGCTCTTGAACATGACACTTTCACTCCATCACCATGATTAAGTCGGGTTGGGTTATTCCATTCACCGGTCATATCACCATTAGTCCTCCGTACCATCCATTTTTGGGGTTAACGCTACCAATCCATTTCAGTGTCACTGATATGTTCAAGAGAATTTGCTCAGAGAATTCACCAACCCAGCTAAGGCCTCATCTGCTGCAATACCTTCACTCTCCATTTTTCATGACCACCACCTTGAACCATGTATCATCAGATCGTTTTCACCTCCACAAAATCATTTTCTCTATTCCATGTCGTAGATGTGGGATTCATTAAGGCCTTCCTACAACGGGTCACTTCTTGTCGACATCATCTCATTATCCAAGAAGTTAACTTAGGAACAACCCTTTCAGTACTTTGAAGCTTGCATGCCTTAATGGCAAGTTTCTCACTTCCGGCTATAGGTTTACATCAATGGCCTTCGATCGAAAGATTTTGCGTGGTGTTCGACATCTACTCATGTATTCACACCACGTGAATTGTTCTGCAGTACCTTAAGGGTCATTATCATTATCGGTGATTCCTCTCGCACCTGTTAACAACTTACATCATTGGCTGGTAATCAGGCGATGTCTTTCCATGTTTGACATCAGAACATGTTTTCACATGGATTGACTTGTACTTCGGGTGAAGATTGAACGAGTTTGAAGACCCCAGATCTAGTTTCATCCATCTGGGCTGCGATATATTAAGGAAAATAAAGACATCAAATGTACATCATTGTTGCATAGATAATCATCCAAACTAAGGGATGATGGCTCTACCAGAATCATCAGTCTGCCACATAGACAATTGTTTGTCTTATGTACATGAAAATGAATTTATAAAGCTGAGCATGGGAATGTCCACCTCAGCTATATCATGAAAATATTATGAAGATAATGTATTTTATTGTATCTTATTGCAGGTCACCTTCCAGTTCGAAAAACCTTGGATCCTCATGATAAAGCATTTCAACCGACATCAGAAGATTTACGACCTCATGCTTTAGGGGGCAGCTGTTATAGACATATTTGGCCACTGCAACCCCAATCACATATGTCCATAAACCAAGGGCTCTCAAACCCCTAAAAGTGTTGTTTCATACCCTAAACGATCAAGGTCAACTGATTACATCATTTCCCAGAAGTTCTCCCTGAAAAACTGCTCAGAACTAGTCAAAACTGGACCATACGGACTGCTCCATGCTGAGGGTGCGATGCATCTCACTTGCTACACACAAAGGGTGCGATGCATACTGAAAAGCCCTTCTGTAGGGTGTGATGAATGAGAACAGACAAATGGCAGAAGTAGTTTGCTAGGTGGAAACTCAAAGAATATTCTAGAAACTGCTCATATGACACTTGCCTCTCTGAATTCACCCAGGGATGAGTAAGAGATCACGAAATCTCTAAGTAGAACCAAGAAATATCAGTGAAATGACACTAATCAAAATCCCAAAAGCTGACTCACTCTCCTGCAAACATCTATATATGGATCCCTCATCCTAGAGATCTAGAGGCTGGAATTTTGCAATTTGTAAGGAAGTGCTCTTGGTTTTTCTTTAAAGACATTGTATTGTTGGGTGATCTTGCTTTGTATGAGGTGAAGAGGGCTTTCATGCCGGGAGGATGATGTTGGATCAGACCGATTGGTTGTAATCCTCTCTTCTACTACGTCTATCAATAAAGCTATTTGATTTTTCCTCCATATATTTTTATATCTCTTAATCTTGTATTTGTATATGCATTTGTATAGTTAATATACATCTGATCCTGTATTTTTTATGGTTATAAATCTCTATGCTTTGATGGTATTTTGCTGCCTTAACTCTATAGGTGTTCTTTGAAGTGGGATAAGTGAGAAAGGAGTGGTGAAAGCTCTATCAAGGGAGAGAGGAAACAAGCAAGGAGACTAGTGAAAGACTAAGGTTGGTATTCTCTGCTTCTCTCTCATCTATCTCTCATAAAGGAAAACACAAGTAACTTTAGCTTGTTTGTTTCTAAGATAGCTACCCGTCTTAGTGGGACTAGCAGCTCTGAATAGACACTAGTTTTCCCAATAACACTATGTTTATGCATGGGGTAGGTGGGGAAGCCATGGTAATCTCAAAGATGAATCAATACTTCCTAAAGAACTAGACCCTACATGAAATAATTGACCAGGGAAAAGAAGCTTCAGTTCTACTAGTGTGTTGCCAAGTGTTGTTGCTGCGACAAACACCTTCCAAAATTTTTCCTACACTCAAATTTTGGAGCCCACTATGGATCTTGCAATCAATCATTTTGTAGTCACTTCTTGGTCAGATGATTCTTTTGAGATCCCTTATTGAATTTGAAGTGTCGAAGTCACTTACTCACACATTCTTAATCTGAAATAGGTCCATGAGAGAATTCTTATATGCAAGTTGGAATAAACACAACACGGTCCATCAAGATTCTTCCTATGTGATGTCCAATCCATGTCGATAGGTAGTGTGAACTGACATTGTCGGTCCCTTACTTTGTTTGCGACCATACTTCTATTTTGGTGAGTTCTCCAAATGTCGCTTTTGAGTACCTTCACCATCACGAGGGTTGTTTTCATGTTTATGAATTGTCACTTTCGCTTGATTTCCATTTAATTATTGTTTATTTCATGTTATCTTCAACCTGATATGTGTTTCTTTCACCGTTGTTCGCATATTGCAAGTGTCATTCACACTTTTATTTTCATATAGCAAGCGTCATATTTTGGCATGTGAATTACTGCTTATCATGTAAAGTGGAGTTTTGGTTTGTTTCAAGGGGAATACTTTGTGATAATGAGTTGTTCTTATCATGTAGGCATGTTTCACACTCATTTACAAATTTTCATGCATTGTCGCACTAGTGTCGTCACAGTCATTGTAAAGTGTATCTTCGGTGTCACACTTGTCATAAGATGTCACAAATTTGTCGCACTAAGGGAAGTATGTTTCTCATTTTTTCTAGGTGATCTATGTTTCGTCGTCAATTTTTCTAAGTGTGTCATCACAATAAAGTCTTGTCACTGTTCACATCGATTTCTCAGATTCCACACTTAGTCAAATTTGGAAAAATTTCCAACTGGAAAACCTAGCTTTAACCAACCCTCCTAAACTGCGCATTGCATAGTATTAGCCCTAAAGAAACAAAATTTTCTCTCAACACTGTGCAATGCGCAATCTCTTACTCCAAAGAATGCACATTTTTCAACCTTAGTGCGTAAGCCCAGCCCCTGAGTCCCAAAAATGAGCAATCTTTCTCTCCAACAAAGAGAACACTACACATTGCACAGTCTCAGTCCTTAAGCCTCAGTCTTGAGATATTTAATTGTGCAACTACACAATATAATAACCTCTTTTCCTTCTAGTACTATTCATTTCGCAATTTTAGTGCTTAAATCTATGCCCCCGCCTCTAATACTGCGCAATCATGCCCTACAACCAGGCCTGAACTATGCATTGTGTAGTCTCAAGGATGAAGCCTTAGCCCTAAGCTCTTGAACAATGTAATTTCACAATCACCTCACCTCCTATATCCTCCAGAACTCCATAATAAGCTAATCCAGTGCCTATCCCCTCATCCTGTCATACTGAGCTCACAAATTACTTTGTTTTCTTCCTTAGTCTAGCCTGAAATGTGCATTGCTAGCATCAAAGCTCAAGGTTCACCCCTGACTTCCTGAGTTGCACAATTGCATAGTTATTGAACCTGTTTCCCAGCATGTCACCCGGTTTCGACTCAGTTAATGGATCAATATGGACCATCTTAGACTAGGGGTTTATCAGACTGATGTCATTTTGTCATGAGAGAATTGCAGATGTAGGTACTCTATAATGATATGGAAATATGATGAAGGAGGAGATGGATAAGGAGGACATGCTAGAAGACACATATGGAGCTAAAGAGATAAGATTATCATTACGTAAGAAGACGAAAGAACACTAGATTATAACTGAAGAGAAAAAATCAAGACCACATGAAGTATCCATCTAATTCATAACCATTTTTAGGGTAGATATAAGGAGCAAATCATATCTCTCATGAAGATGAAGCATTGGATACATGTCTTATTGAAGACAGAAAGAAAGAAGCAATGGGAAGGATCACTTGGCACTGCCACATCATTATGCAGTCCATGTCATCAATGTCATATCATGACTTATCACGAGTCATAATGTGCCACATCATTTTCGGATTATGTAATTCCATATTGGAAAATGTAATCTGATGTGGAAGTCCAAGGGTCATCTATATAATTTGAAGAGTCATGTAAGAAGTTGAAAAGTCATGAGAAGTAAAATAGTCATGAGGATAGTCCAAGGGTCCTAAGAGATGTTTGAAAATATTAATATAAATATATTTAATATAAAAATATAAAAATTATTTTTAAAAAATTGAGTTTTACTTTAAATTTATTATATAGGGAGGCTCTCGAGTTATGAGGTGATATGTAAAAGTAATGTAAGATTGTATATCAATTTTTTTTAAATATCACTTTTAATAAAATATAGCAAAACATTAACTCTGAAAGAAAATAAAAATATATACCATTTCTTACATTAACTAGATTTTTCACTAAATTTCCATAAAAAAGTAATCATAAATTCAACTATACGGAAAAAGATATACCTGGAAATCTTTGGATTCCTGATCTGACATCAAAAGAGACAACGCTATAGTGCAACTGGTTTTTCAGTCAACAAACATTATTTTATAGGCCTCTTACAAAATAGGATTACACATTTAATAAAGTTCAATCTGTAGAAAAATATACATATCCATCTTTGTAATGTGATGAAATAACTATGAATTAATATCCTGTACAATGATTAGCTATCATTTCCATTTTTCTATTTGGCTATGAATCTTAAAATAACTATGAATTAATATCAAAAGATTTTTATACATTTTTATAAGTTGTATAATAAAGTAAGGGAAGTAGAGACAAAAAGTTAATTGTCTTTATGTTTTTTATGTTGAACTAAAATAATTATCCAATGGAAATATAAATGTTTTATAATTTTTATAAATTATAAAATAAAATGAAATTATCAAAGTTAATTGGTTTATGTGTAAGTTACTGAAAAAAATCAGTGGTTTTTTTTTCATGAATTTTAAAATAATTATGAATATATATGAAAATATTGTATATATATTTAAAGAAAGTAAAGATATAATTTTAAATAATTTAGATTTGTTGAGAGAATCAAATTTCTGGAGGGGTAAACTATTTTTTTTTATGTAAAACTTGAAAAAAAAATATATCTCAAAAGATTTGATTCTTCTTGAACATTGGTAGATCCTAGTTAAAATGAATCTTTTAAATTACATAAAATTTTATTTTTTTGAATTATATATATATAATTTTGCTATTCAATTTATATAAATTAATTCTTAATTTAATTGTTATTATTTTTTCTTAAAACTTATATTGAAAGTTCATTATAATAATAGATTTTTATGTTTTTTTCCAATATTATAATAAATGTAGCACAATGACGAGAAGCCTCTTTTGTTTAGTTCTATCTATTTTGTGTTAATGTAGAATATATTGTTCTATGGTTTTGCATTTACTAGGAATATACCAAATTCTATTAAGAGATTGACGTAGAGTGAATTTCTTCTATTTTTAAAATTATAAAAAATGACTTTTTAGAAATTTGTTTACCTGTGTTAGAGGTTTTTCAAAATATATTTATATCTCAAATCTCATTGTTATAAAAAATCACTACCATCATTTCCTTTACATAACGTTTTTAGCTATCAAAAATCCATGTCCTTAGCTATCAAAAATCCATTTTTTCATATTGTAATTTATACAAGAGGCTTTACTATGCTAGGGTATTTTTGTACAATGGCTCTTGTTTATGAAATGCTTGCCACTACGAGTGAATTAACCCCTCACCACTTTTCACTCCTTGTGGCCATCTCCAAGATCCATTGTTTTCAATGAGCATGTAAAAACTATAATTAAGTTTTTGAAAACTAGACCTAAGAAATTTGTTAAGAGGTTCGATACGATTATAAAAAGTGGAAGTGAATCTAGGTAAATCTTAGGCAATAGCTATTAGTCTAGTTCAAAGAGGTTTGGTTGGCCAAGAGAGTTTTTCCTTTTACAAGATATATGAGGTTGTGGGTTGGAAGAAACTAGAGACCCCTTGTTAAAGGCCATATTGAATGTGCCTTCTCGAGCAAATGTTTCTTCACCTTTTTATTTGAACTCAAAGAAGATCAAGATATCATATTTAGGAGTGGCCCTTACTTCATGGGTGTTCAAGGTTTTTACTTAGATTGTTGGACCCTAAATTTTAATTATAACAATTATGTTCCCTCAACAGTTACAATATGGGTAAAAATTCGTCACATACCTCTTCACTTTTGGGATGAGGATACTATTAGAAACATAGAGAATGGCATGCGAAGATACATAGGTAGAGTATAACCATGAGATTCAATGCACACATGTGCTCATATATGTGTAGAAATATACCTTGAGAATGGTCTTCGAGAAGAAATTCAACTCATATTAGGTAATTGGTCTTTAATTCAACACGTGGATTATGATCATATCCCTTTCAATTGTAAACAACGTAATGAGTATGAGAACTAATGAGGCTTCCCTTAAGAAGCATGACGATAGGGATCAATGGATAATCCTTTAGAGAAGAAGAGGACAAACACTCAAAAATCCCAAAAGGAGCCAGGATCCCCCTAATGGACCCCTCCTCCTCCAATAGGTCCTTGGAATGCGGGTAAAGATTCATCCACAGGAGATGGGAATATGATTTATCAACATGAAACTCAATTGGTTGTATTGTAAAATGAAGAGGATGAAGTATAAGCTAACAAGGTTGAAGAACCATAGAAAAATCAAGGAGAAAAGGGAGATGGAAAATCCCACGATGAGAATAAATTTCCATAACTAGAAGATGACCTTGTGAAAAATGTATCAGTGAAGATGTGGGATTGGAAAAGGAAGAATGTTTTGAATCTCAATGAGAAGTGAAATCCCACCTCGGTTTCTTTGCCTCGGTTGATGAAAAAATAGAAAATGAAATGGAAAGGGATTTTGATCCCCTGAAAAATATAAGAAAAGTGTGTAGGAAATCTAATTAGGAGCTCTAACCAGCTCATGTACAAAGCGACAAAAAAAAAGAACTCAGTTAGTGATTAATGTTCCTTCCTTCAAACTCCCTAAAAAGAAAATGGTTCCTCTGGCTCTCATCCAGGTGGGGGCTATAAAGTTTCTAACAAATAATGAATATCATCTCCTAGAATTGTAAGGGGATGAGTAGTGAGAAAAAATAATTTGAAATCAAAAAATTAATTAGATCAGAGAATCCCCATGTCCTCCTCCTATAGGAAACAAAATTAGGGGATCATGAAACTATAGTAGAAAAATTTGGAAAGGGAGTAAAGAAGTGGTGGTAATCCCAAGGGGAAATTTGGGTGGATTTTTCACTGTATGGGCATCCTCCCTCTTCAATGTTATACATGAAAAAAAATTCGCAACTTAGATCATCAATAGATTGATTTATCTCCCATCTGGGAAAAAAAGCAACATACTAAACATTTACATGCCAAATATGTATCATGAAAATATAGAATCTTGGAATTCTCTTTTAGGACAAAGGGAAACCCTCTCAACCCCAATTGTATTTTAGGAGGGGATTTTATGTTAAAATTCACCATTGGGAGAAGAAATGTGGTAGTCTTGTAAGAGATTAGTTTAAGGAAGAGATGTTGTATTTGATTTTCTATTTGTTCTTTGTCGATATCAAGCCTAAACTCTCCAAATTTACTTGGGAAAACAATAGGGATGGCCCCAGACACATTAATATAAGATTGGATGAATTCCTAGTAGGTAGTGATATTTTTGCATAGAAAATTCCCCCCTCTTCATTTCATTTTGGCCTAGGGTGGTTCTGATCATCGCCCGATCAAGCTTCTTCTAGCGTTGGAAAATTTAAAGTGTACCATCCCATTCCATTTTAACCCTCTGTGGATGAATGATGAGGATTTTAGGTCACTCGTACATCAAGCATGATCGATACGGGTTATTAGTTCCCCTATATTCATATGGAAACAAAAAATCAAGGGATTAAAAGAGGAAATAAAAATGTGGGAAAAGGATAGGTATAAATCTTAGAAACGGAAAGTGGGGAAGATCAAATCTGATATGGAGGGAATCCTTTTGGAAATTGAAGAGTCTCCAATCACAAAGGATTTGCTTGCTAAAGAGTAAAAATCCTTTGATGAATTTCATAGGAAATTAAAGGAAGAAGAAGAGATTTAAAGACTAAAATACATAAGTTTGTGGTTGAAATTGGGAGATAAAAATAATAGTTTCTTCCACAAATAATTAATAATGAGGGAATGGAGAAATAGAATCAAGTAAATGGAGCTTAATGGAGATATTATTGCATATCTAGATAGAATAAGGATGCTTCTTTTAATCACTTTGAGTTCTTATATAAAGGAGATGAAGATTCTCCCCTATATTTAGTGGAAGATATTTTAGGCCATATTCCCCAACTAGTTTTGGAATCACACAATGCCAAGTTTTTTCTCTCTATCACAAAAGAAGAAATTCAGAAGGTGGTTTTTTCCTTCAATCTCAATAAAACTCCAAACCCTAATGGATTAAGGGACACATTTATGATAAATTTTGGAACATAATTTAATGTAATCTTATCAGAATGGTGGACTTCATCCAGGAATTCAACATTTGAGGGGCACTATTAATTTGTCCTTTATTTGTTTACTTCCTAGATATTTAAGGTTTTCCTCTTTCTCTTTCTTCAGACCTATTTCTCTTTGTAATTTCTCATATAAAATTATTGCAAAGATGATTTCTTATAGACTCATTCCTCTTCTTTTGAATTTGATCTCTGAAAATGGAGGGTTTGTTAGTAAGAGAATTTAATGGACAATTTTTTTTAGCATATGAAGCCATACACTCCAGCAAATCTAGAAATGATAAAGGGATTGTCATAAGTTTTAGATATGGCCAAAGCTATTGATCATGTACACCATCCTTTTATGTTTGTTATTTTAAGAAAAATGGGGTTGTCTTCTGTTTTTATATCTTGGATCAATGCTTGTATTTCTAGGCCTTGGATTTCACACCTTGTGAATAGATATGCAACTGGTTTCTTTAAATATTCCAAGGGCCTTAGGTAGAGGTGGACCTTTTCCTCCATTCTTTACATTTTAATGGCTAAAGCCTTGAGTAGGAAATTGAAATTTGAATGAGGATGTCAATCCCTCCCTAGAATGTAATTCTAAGAAGCTATAAATATCATAAATAATTACCAAATTTCTAGTGAAACAATGCTTATTGGTGGTGTCTCTTGCATTATAACATGAAACTTCAAATATTTTTTGGATTATTTTTTCAAGGTCTCGAGAGGATTGATAATTGATGGTAAAATTCATTTTTATTATTGAAATGTTGAAAAAATATTGCATGGAAGGATCTTAATAATTTTTGAGATGGGAGGAAGGAATGAGTGGACCATTTTCAGATATTTGGTCTTGCCCATATGTCTCTAAACATCCCTCAATCCTTCTTGGGGTCATGTTATTTACAATTTTAAATCTATTTTTTAGCAATAAGGGGCTCATTGATTAAATCCGAATAGAAGATTAATTCTTGTTCAATATGTCCTTTCAACCTTTCCTATATTCTAGTTCTCAAATATGATGGCCCCCCATCTTAGTGAAGCATCCAATGGCTCAAGAAATTAGGTAATTTCTCCGTGTGATGTGAAGGATGCAAGACAAACTATAATTTTTTTCATTTGATGAATTCGAATGTGTTTATACTTCCAAAATCCTTGAAAGGGTTAGGAATAAGAGACCCCATTCTAATGAATATATCCCTTTGGAAAAACCTCGACTGGATGCCAATTACATAGGATAATAACTGGTGGAAACATTTGATTGATGGGGCGAGAGAATATTATATTTATCATATCCATCACAATATAGGAAACTCCTAGATATTGTGTTTGATATTAGATTCTATTCCTTTAATTAGATCTAAGTTGACTTGTATTGTAGGATATGGGAAATTTTCAATAATTTTTAGACCAAGGTAATTATGGGAAATTATCCTTCCACTCAAATCCCCTATTTCACCCCTTGCATAATTGGTTGATTTCTTAGCATAAACTTTATTTGTTGCATACCTTCTTTGATTGTCTGACGACATTCGGTTGAGTTGGGCCCGGGGTAACATTCAAGGTTACATTGTTAGTATCTGCATATCTCTCAAGTCTGCTTTTGCTAAATGTGCTCCTTCTTCTTGACTAGATCTAGAATCTTGCAAGTGGGTAGGTTATTTGTATCTTGTTTAAAAAACTTATGAATATTTTCTCTTCCTAGATATTAGACCTCCCTCTGCTTTTCTTTGGGCCTTTATTTGGAGATGATATTGTCTCCGAAAAATCAATATTTTTTATTGGACATTAGCTCATAGGAATATCCTAACAACTCATTCTTTTTTTTGAAAGGGTAATTGTTACACCTTCTTAGTGTGCCTTCTGCAAGAACAATACTGAAAATATAGATCATCTCTTCTTAGAATTCCCTTTCTCACTTGAGTTCTAGAGAGTGATCTTATCTCAATTAAAATGAAGGGTAATTTATCCCTCTTCTCTATAAGACTTGTTGGGAAAATTGGGAAATTGTTATAATGGATCTTTTGCAGGGAAGAAAATAATGAAGAGAATCTCAGGAGTACTAACTAAATATGTATGTTGGTAAATTTGGTTGGCTAGAAATTGGGTTTTTTTCAAGAAGAAAGGGAAGATGTCATAACAATGATGAGATCAAAAATAGGTAGTCTTCGAGAGTTTTTTTGGCCTAAGATATCAATGAAGAGGATCAAAAGTTAGAAGAGGAGGCACCCTAATGGATTAAAATTTCTGATCCAAAGTAGGGCATAAGGGGGAAAACACATCTTAGTGAGAGCCAGAAAGTAATATTATCTAATAAGAAATTTGATTAGTGGATCTTGGCATAGAAATTTTTCTTCTTAAGATTTGATGCAGTAGTAAAAGGAAACTGTGGTGGGAAAGGAGGCAGTATAGGCGGGTTCTTTTTCTGTGAGAATCAAGAATAACATTGACATGCTTTGGGTTTATCTCACACTTGCAATAATGTTGCTAAATCTTATGCCTTATATTACAGTTCGAGGTAAATTGTGGATCTTGGAATTTAAGAGGTGTTTGTTTTTGGTGATTCCTTGAATATAATTCACCATTTATATTCCGGTTCTCTTCCCTTAGATACAAATTCAAGTCATACTTTCAAGAAGATTTATCAATTCTACTATTCTATCCCCAAGAAGAATTGTCTCCATGTTATCAAATAAAAAGACTCCAAGGTTGATCCCATTGTTAATTTGGAGTTAAGGATAAATCAATGTGAACTTTGGTGGTAGGGGAAAAGCCCCCTTCTTTAATAGGGGAAAAATGGGTGGATGATTTGTAAATTTTGATTTTTGTTAGGTAAGTATTGGTGAATGTACAGGTTGAATACTGTAGATATTATAGCATTTTGTTCAGAAGCTTGATGTTCAAAATTTTGTAGATGGTTGTTGATACATACTCCATTATGACCATGTCCACTAGTTTGAACTTTATTACGTAAAACATGTATCTAAATTAAGCTTTAACTCAATGTCTTTTATTATAATAAATTTTATCGATTCTTGTTAAGGAAAAAACAAACGTAAAAAAAAAATCCTTTATCCTTCTATTTATCTTTTCTACACTAAAACTATGGGTGGAGTGAATGTTGTAAAAGAAATTTCTTTATCTTTCTATTTATGTTTTTTTTTAATTAATTTTGTTTATACAATTTATTGATATATATTTTTTAATCATTTATTATTATTTCTTTTAAATTCAAAATTTAACTTCATGTAACAAATTTTAAAATTATTTTAACAAAAAATAAACCCCTTTACCAACTTTAAAAATGTGATTAAACATAAAATGTTTTTAAATTAATGTCTTTTATTTATAATATGAAAATTATTTTCAAAATGGAATTGGAAAAAATTGAATAAAAAGAGCATTAACTGTCAACAATTGGGGTCAACAATATGGGTCATGCTATTTGGACCTCGTAGGATAAAGCATTGCCATGAATGTAGTATTCTACCTTATTAGTAGAGGGGATTTGAAGACATGGTAGACACTAATGGCACCCTTGGCAGGGTGATATTAATGGAGAAATATTGAGTCAAGATTCAGACTTGATTTAAAATCCTATAATAGATTAGTTTCTGTATAATTTTCTACCTTTTAATGAACCTTATTATGAGTGCTCACTCGATCTACATGTAATGTTTATGTCCACACATATTTAGAGGTTGATATATTGAGTGATCAAGCAAATATAAATAAAACAGGATTATAATGAGAAAGGTATTATATGAGAGCATTCAAATAAACTATACCAATATTTTTAACAATTTCTATACAATTAAATATATTGTTGTCTTGTCTATTGGTTTTATTTATTATATTCATGTTAGCACTATGATTTAGTTGTTGTTTTAATTTAGTATACATATATATTTACACTATAAGGAAAACACTTTCTAAAAAAGGTTTTTATCAAAATTTCACTGTTACAAGACTGAGAAATTTTATGAAAAATACCTCCGTTAAAACCTCTAATATTGATAACAAATATTTTAACAAACTGTTGTAGCGGCTATAACCACCCCTCAAATTTTTTCCTATGCTTAGAATTTGGAGCCTCACCTTCTATTCATAGGAGCTTACCTTGCACTACTAGAAAGTATTATTGCTTTTATTGGGACTTATCCTTTTCAATCGTGCTTGTGTTCACTTGTTTTCACACTTAAATAATATTTCTAAGTCACAAACTAACCTCCTAACTTGGTCTTTCATCAGTTCTCTGCTTGCCTCCAAAAACTGTGCAATCCTTGAGGGCAAGCAGCCTTAATGATTGGAATTACGTTGTTTTGACTCGTAGTCTACTTGATCTTAGAAACTAAGTAGTCATGGAAGGCAGATAAACACTAAGCACAAAAATTGTGTAATGCATCCCTTGAGCTTAGAAATTGCACAATGCGCTAAGCCAGAAAGTTCCCCAGTTCCCTAGAATTGCACAATCTTTCCTGACAGTGTACATGGAAATTTTCCCTTGAAAGGAATGAAAACGAAAGGGAAAAAATAATTCCTATGAATTAGGGATCCATTATTAGTTTCCTAAAGGTGGAACATTTCTATTTTTAGAATTTTCCACCAAGTGTCGTTTTTCCTTAATTTTAGGCATCCATATCATAAACTCTCATTTTCTCAAATCTAGTAAATTGACACCTCTAGAGCTCATTTTCGCACTTGAACTTGGAGCTCTAGAATTCCAAAAGAGATCAAGGAACCTTCGGTGGGGTCATCATTGCTTTTCCAGGTGTGTTTTGTTCTTATTGCCTTTTGTCACTTTTCTGTCACTTTTTGTCGTTTTTCTTCTGTGAGTGTTGTTTTGCATGTTTCTCTTCATGATTACTAACTGTGTTTCAACTTGTTTTAGATTGTATAAGTGTTGTTTCAATTTATCATTTTCCTTTCAGAAGTGTCGCATATTTCTTTATTTTTTTCACCAATGGTTGCCATTGCGGTGAATCTCCTCACCAATTTTATTTTCTTCCCATTTATTCAGTTTCTGCACATGATATATCACGATTCATTCATACATAGTCATATATGAAATTAGTATCACACTATCACTTAGATCTACTTATTTTCCACACCTCCCTTGGGTAGATCTACACTTTCCTTGGTCGATTTCCACTTTTCCCAATTGGGCACTACACAATCCTAAGGTTCAACCCAAGAGCTTGGCCTCTAGAACTACACAGTGCACAGTACACGCTGGCCCAAATGCGCATTTCCTAGTTCCAGGGCTCATCCTGCTTCCCTAACCACTGAGACTGCACAATCCTTCCTAAGCCTTGGGCTTCATCCTTGGCTACTTGGACTATGCATTGCACAGTTCCCACAGGAAACCAATCACTCTTGTTGTTGAAAATTGTGCAATCCTTCTTATTAGATGCCCAGATTTCTACTTAATCGTGCCTTGAAAGTAGATTTTTAAATATTGATTTTTTCTTTCCATGAGTGTCTTTCCTATCCCACAAGTACCACAATTGTTGACCACCTCCCCTTCTAGTAGTCACTGCTACCATGGAACTAAAAGGGAGTTGCCTCAAAAGAGACCACTGAAAGAAGTACTATGGAATAAGCTGAGTAGGAGCTAATTAACTCACCAATATATGTGGAAACTCAAATTTTTATAGAAAAGGAGTCAACACTAACATGGCACCAATTCCAATAGTAGTGGCAGAAGGCAGCACTATGGTACCAGATAAGGGAAAGAGAAATGTTGTTGACGGAATAGAGGAAAATAAAGCTATAGAGAGAAAGTAGATTATATCCTTATGAAAGAAGCTTTGGAAATGGAAGCATGGGATGAGTAGAGGATATAAAGAGAAGAGAGGAGGAAGAGAAACAATAGAGATTGCAGGAAGAAAAATTGAGGGTGCATAAAATAAAACAAGAACTTAAGGAAGAATAGTAGTCGAGGAGGAAAGAACAAGAAGATAAGTAGAAGTAGGAAGAAGAAGAAAAGAAAGCTGCCATAGTAGAAGAAACAATGCTAATACAGGTTGAAGAGCAAGAAAAAAATCAATCAACAGTAAAGGGAGAGAGAAAACAGATGCAGGACCCGGAGCTTGCTCAGCTGATCAAAGATTTGATTAAAGTTGCAGACATGGAGTTGGGATTGAAGCCATAGGATGAATATATTGATCTGATGCTTAGTGCATCGCAGGTCATCGTTCAGTCTCCACCACCTCCAGCCACAAAGTTAGCCCTAAGAAAGGAAGGGGTCATACCTCCCCTTGATGATGATCTAGTAATAGATGTTTACAATCTATCATATAATGAACTTCAAGAAAGAATTTTACAAATGTGGAGAAAGCATTTTCCGAATGATTATGCATCACCTATAGTCATTTGAGAAACGATGATAGTGGGAGACACCAGTAAGAATCCAAAGGCCATTGCCAAAGCCAACTTGGCCATTAGAGGTGTAGCAAGATCAAACACTCTGTATTTGACGACCAAGAATAAGAAAATGGTAAAGAGTCAATAGATAGAACAACCCCATGGAGAAGTGAAAATGTAGCTTATGCACAAATCTACTTGGGGAAAATTAGATGAGTGATACTTGGTGAAGTATCAACACTTGGAGAGACCATCCAATATCTCTATGAGGATCTCATGACTGAAGATAAGGCAGTTGTATGTTTGCATGGCTTGTAGCAGAAGAGAAAGGATTTTGTCAAGACTCTTAGGAATGTTCAAACTACCATAAATGCCCTATAATAATGGATAATGTAATACAAATGGGGACCTCTTTCTCTGGTAAAGAAACTGAAGCTATAGGAAGAGCTGGAGAAAGTAAGAGTTTGGATGTTGATTCAAACCAACAAGAAGCTTGCTTCGTTCATTGGAAACATTTAGGCCTCATATGTGCAGTTATAGAACAATTTGGATATCATGATGAGAACCCACAATATCCCTTCAATCAGCTCACTCACTGAAGCTAAGGATGAGCATCAAGTTAGTCAAGATATTGAAAAGTATTTGGAGCAGCGGAAACAGATCGCCACCAAGGAGGATTTCGAGCTAAATAGATAGAACATGAAAAACTATATTGGTGGTCCAATTCATATCAAAACAATGTTGTTCCTGGTTGAGAAAGACGTTAATATTGACACCAAGTCATAGTAACCAGATGTCGTGGAGGCTAGAGTCTGCTTCTAGCTAGACATCGTCACGTAGTTTGGGGATGTTATCGCACAATAATGATCTTGGCATCAATATGTGACCGAGAAGTATCAAGTAGACATTGTTGAGCTAGAATTCACCCAAACTCCAACATTATAGTGTTTTTTCCTGTTAGGCTGTCAAGTTGTCTCTATCCTATTTTGTCTTATATGGGAACAAGTGTAAATTGTAATATTATTTGTAATTATGTTGTAAGTGAAATTCCAAGTGTCAATATTGGAATATGAAAAGTCATGTGTAATGTAAGGAGTCATTTTGTAAAGAAGTTGAAGAGTCATGATGTAATGTAAGGAATCATTTTGTAAAGAAGTTGAAGAGTCATGAGGGTAGTCCAACAGTAACAAAGGGGAATTGAAGAGTCACCCCCTCTTGTTATAAATATAACCTCGTAACTCATGCAATATACTTTTGGGAGCCAAGAGTTTGGCTAGGCTTAGGCTTAGAAGGAGTTTGGGAGTATTATGAAGAGCTTAGCTTCTTGTAGCATAGAGTAAGTATACTTCTTTCGAGGAGCAGGTGTTCTTGACTTTAATGTTCCACTATTGGGTCTAGTGGTCGTCAATGGTGTATGTACAAATGGAACTTTCACTGATAATAAAATCATAGGAAACATGCTTTCATCCATATGTTGTGAATATGGTAGGACTATTCGTGTTGTATTTTCTATGTATGTTATTTAACTTAAGCTTAGGATTATGAAATATTATTTTTTTTCATTTGCATGAATCTTGTTGGATGCGTGTTGTTGTATTAAGTCATCACTTTAACATGTGGACTATTTTGTATCTTAGCTTGTGATGTCATTATGCTCATGTGTTCCTTTCAAGATGTATACTATTACAGGCTTCCAACGAGCACACTTCCTTTTCCCTTCATGTGTTGGAACCTTCATGCATCACACTTGACTCTCTGAAGGGTCACACACTTGCTGTCACCCAAAGTTACCATAATTTAGTATGTGCATTTTCACATTCAAGGCATATCATTACACCCACTACTAGGACTCCTACTCCAAAGGATGTGAGGTCTAGTTGGGACTTCATATCGGGGAGATCTCCTTAATGTTGGCAGGTAAAACACTGTCAACATTTCTGGTGATATGAAAAGATGAGCCCTTAATGAATGTTTTGAATTGTTGCACTCATTTAATTACTTCTTCCATAATCATAGCCCCAACATGCTTTTCCAAAAACGTAAGTTTGCAAGTGCTAAGGAGTATCATGGATGACTTTTCAACTCTAAAATTCAATGTTGAGGGTGAAACAACCTTATTTGAGCACACTGCACATTTTCTTGGTTTCTGAACATAGCACAATATCCATTATTAGGATGTTGGCTATAATTTTCTCATTCTGAGTTTCGAAGGTTGCATATGAGAATGGTGTCGCACATTTCCTGATGCCTCCATACACTTTTTCAAACATCTTGTCACATAATGTTTTTCTCTTTCGAAATGTATAATTGTAAACGTCTGTGCAAGAAAATTTTGGAATTGCAAAAATCACCTGATGAATCACTACATAATTTTCACAATCGTTTCATGCATTTTTGTTTTAAATTTCGTAAAGATGAAGTTGGTTGGCCTTTCTAGTGAGTGTGATTTCAATATCTTGTTCACATTTTAGAAAATCCACACGAGCTTGAATCATTTGAACTGCTCCCAACATACCTAAGTGATAGAGCTTCTAAATCTGTGATGAACAAGGTTGTTGTTCCAAGTGACCCATCATCCCCTTCTCATCAAACAACTCTGGTTCTATAGGATGAGGTGGGACAGATTGAGCATTTTTTTCTTGATCTATCACCATATTCTCCCTCCACACATATTCAAAATCACAGCGTGGGTTTGGACTGTGAATATGATGGTTATGATGAAGTGTTATCTCCACATCCTCCATCCTTTGGTCCCTCTGATCCTCTAGATTGTGATTTTTTGTGTTCACTTGTTTTGAATCTATCTTTTGATGTTTATGAGGATCAAATGTTGGATGGCGCTGGTGTTGAGAAGCCAACTTGCAATATTATTCATGATGATTATGTGTGGGATCCCATAGTTAAACAAGAATCTATGATGAAGGATGATTTTCCTCCTTCCGCACCTCCCCTTCATCATCCTGACATCTTCCATGATTCTGTCATTCCTGTTGAATCCTATCAAAATTTAGTTTCTGATATTGTTACTACTTCTAATCATTCACTGAAAATGTGCGATGTCAATTTTTCATCGAGATCTAGAAAGGATGAATCTTCAATTCTTGATCTTCCCAATCTCTCATCTCATCTTTCTAAGAACTTAGAGGGTGAAATTTCTCATTTTTCATCTTCCCCTCTTTGCAATTCATCAAATAATAAGGATGTGTCCATCTATGATCTTAAACTTTCTGATCATTGCTTTCAAGGCCTCATCACTGATTCATTTGGTCATAATTCTGATTTTTCAATTGCTAATCTTTCCCAAGCACCAATCTATGATGATGTAACCTCTGACGAGTTGGAACTTCCCAAAGCTATCGAGGGACTTCAGCCTGAGCTGATCGTTATGTCAGGCTCTCTTAGTCTTGAGGTCAGTTCCACTTCTAATTAGAAACGTGTTGAATCCTTCGAAGCTCCTCATCACTCTGTCGTGCACATTGAAAATCAGTCTATGTTACAATTTTCACATACTCCACCTGTGTTACATGATCCTATCATTCAGTCATTGGAGGAGTCATACATGGAGAGAACTGTCAAAAAATGGAATTTTTCTTCGTTCTTTATGTTCACTTGTCTTCACAGTTCAATATTTTGTGCCTACATGTTTTTGACTTGCTGTGTGCTTAAACGCCATGGTATAACCATGAAATGTCTTCCATGTGCATTTTTTTCTTTCTTTTTTGTGCATCCTTTTAAACTTTGAATTTTTTGGGTTGTATTTTCTTATCTTTCTTGTTTATTGTTTTTCTTGCATATATTTCTTGACATACATTCCCTTTCCCACATAGTCCAACTAATGCGCCACTGGTGACAATGGAAGTATCACCTCACATGATTCTAGCCTATTCACTATTAGGTTATGAGTAGGAGTATTTTTTATTTTCTTTGTTGTTTCCTTTCATTTTCTTTACTTTGTTTTTCTTTCGCTTCATTTATTTTCGATCCTTTGTTTTCTTTTCAGTTATAGGTTAGATTTCACATGAAACCGTGTTTGACTTATGAATTAAGCATAGTGAAAGCCACGAGGAATTTGTGCTACTATCAACGCTTGGTGTTCTTTCTATTCCCTCCCTTTGTGAATCTTGCATTTATTTTAGTTGATGATACTCTAATGGATAATACATTCCTTTGGGATGTTAGGTTGTATTATATTCTTTCCACATAGTTAATAGGGGGTTTGAGGTGTTCCCATAACCGCACTTTATGGGGTCTAGGATAGCACCTCGGAAAATTTTGGTTTTGGACACTATGTTGTTACAGGGAAAAGTGTCTATTTAGAACTGCTCTATCCCACTAAGGTGTGACAGCTTCCTTAGAAACAAACAGAGAAAAACTACTTTTGTATTTCCTTTATGAACTATAGATAGAGAGGAATAGAAAGAACCAACCTATGTCTTGCGCTAGTCCTTTGATCCAATCCTTCTCTTTTTTGATAGTCTCCAGCTACCTGCTCCCTTACTTGCCCAGCTTCAAAAAGTACCTGTAAGATCATAGAAGAAGAAAACTATACAAAGACATGGATCTATATTCATAAACAACTTAGGATCAGATTTAAGTTAACCATACAAATGTAACAAGCATCAATGATACAAAAGCATGGAGGAAAACTCAAATAGCTTTTATTGATAAACAAGAAAAGATCCAGGAGGAGTTACAACCAGTGGATCCTGACCCAGCATCAACCTCCCAGCAAAGAAGCCCCTCTTCACCTCCAACAAATCATAGATCACCCAACAATCTGATGTTTGTCTCAAAAAACCAACATCAATTCCTTACAATATGCAAAATTCCAGCCTCCAACCTCTGGATCTCTGGGATGAGAGATCTATATATAGATATTTGCAGAGGTGTGAGTCAGCTCTGGGTTTTTGATTAGTGTTTTCTCTCTGATAGTTCTTGATGCCACTTGGAGATCTCATTGATCTCTTACTCATCCTTGGGCGATTCTGAGAGGCAAGTGTCCCAGGAGAAGTTTCTGGAAGATTCCATGATCATCCACCTCGCAAACTGTCTCCGCCACTTTTCTTTTCTCGTCCATCGCACCCCATAGAAGGGCTTTTTGAAACACTTCCCGTGTGTACAAGGTGCAATGCATCGCACTCTGGCCATGGAGCAAGTGCAATGATCCAGTTCTGAGTAGTTTTTCATGGAGAACTTCTGGGAGAAGCTGTAATCAATTGACCTTGTTCCTTTAGGGGTTAGAACAACACTTTTAGAGACTTAGGAGCCCTTGGTTTATGGACATTTCATGCTTGGGGTTGTAGGGCCCAAAAATGTCTATAACAGTTGCCCCCTAAAGCATGAGGCCGTTAATCTTTTGATGTCGGGTGAAATGCTTTATTATGAGGATCCGAAGTTCTTTCAATGCTGAGAGGAGACCTGTAATAAGATACAATACAATACATTATCTTCATAATGTTTTCATGATCTAGCTGAGGCGGGCATTCCCATGCTCAGCTTTATAAATTCATTTTCATGTACACAGGACAGACAATCATCTGAGTGTAGACTGATGATTCTGATAGAGCCATCATCCTTTTGAGTGGATGATTATCTATGCAGCAATGATGTACATTTAATGTCTTTATTTCCCTGAATATATATCGTAGCCCGGATGGATGAAACTAGATCCGAGGTCTTCAATCTCGTCCGATCTTCACTCGAAGTACAAGTCGATCCATGTGAGAAATGTTTTGAAGTCGAACATGGAAAGACATCGCTTGATTACCAGTCAATGATGTAAACTGTTAACAAGCGCGAGAGGAATCACCGATAATGATAATGACCCTCAAGGTACTGTAGTACAATTCACGTGGTGTGAATAAAGGACTTGGCGTCGAACACCACGCAAAATCTTTCGGTCGAAGGCCATTGATGTAAACTTGTCGCCGGAAGTGAGAAACTTGCCATTGAGGCATGCAAGCTTCAAAGTACTGAATGGGGTATTCCTAGATCAACTTCTTGGATAATGAGCTGATGTCGACAAGAAGTGATCCATCACAGGAGGGCCTTAATGAATCCCACATCAATGACACGGAACGGAGCAAATGATTTTGATGGAGGTGAAAGCGATTTGGGGATATAAGGTTCAGGGTGACGGTCATGAAAGAATGGAGTATAATGTATGGTAGTGGGTGAGACACAGGTGAATTCTCTGAATGACTTCTCTTGAACATATCGGCGACACTGATGTGATGGATTGGTAGCATTAACCCCAAATGTGGATGGTATGGCGTGACCATGGTGATGTGACCGGTGAATGAAACAAACCAACCCGACTCAGACACAGAGTGGAAGTGTCATGTTCAAGAGCGACTTGCTACCAACAAAGTTTCTTTGAGTTTTCTTCCCAATTTTTCCCCAGTCATTGCTGACCAGTACCTCTTTATTTTTGTCAATCTTGAGGAGGATAACATATGCTTGCTCTATAATTTTCCCTTCGGGCAAACCCATCGCTATGTTTTAACGAGTCTAGCGATAGTGAAACTCGTTCTCGTCTAAAGACAAGTTTGTTGCTATTAATCTTTTTAACGAGTTTAACGACAAGGATAACTCGGTCCTTTTCAATTTTAGAGAGTCTGAAAAGGAACGTAAAGGAAACTCCAAAATTCCTTTTTCGTCATCTAATCCCTTAAGTCCAAAAAAGTATAAAACAATACAGAAGGGATGAATTTTCGATACTTTTAACGAGCCAAATAAAACAAGCGCTCGATCTTTTTGTGTAATAATCCCTCAGGTCCAAAAAGATTAAAATCTAGAGGAGGGATAGCACTTCCTGTCCCTTTAACGAGCTGGAAAGGCCAAGTACTCGGCAATCTTTTCATATTTTACGAGTCAGTTGAAAAGAGCTTAAAGGAGACTCGTCTTTTGAGGAACGAGTGATAAAACGGGTAGCAGCTGATTCTAGGTAAGGTTTGGAATTTTCCAATCACGGTAGTGTCACAAGGATGGCTAGTGAGATCACTCTTCGCAGTTGTTCCTCAAAATGGGTAAACAATCAAATGGAGGTGAATGATCGGCCAATGAAAAAGTGGAGGTGACGGTGCAAACACGACCAAGGCTTTAATGGCTGAAGTACTACATTCACTATGGTTATTTACCGGGGAATAGTTCATTTTTTAACGAGCTTAAACGCGGGTAGAAACATTTGCTCATGTCTTATGTTTATTTTTTAATGAGCTTGAACTATGTGCTAAAACTGCTCGATGCGGTTTTATTTTTTAACGAGCTTGAACTCTGAAATAACACTGCTCGTGGCGGGTTTATTTTTTAACGAGCTTGAACCCTATAGTAACACTGCTCGTGATAAGTTTGCATGCCCCCAGCATAATAACGCAAAACGAGGTGCATGCCCCCCAAGCTTCATTGCATTCAACTCGGTGGTTGGAATGAAGGTTTACCTTTGAGATTTGGAAAGGGGATTTGTTTCATTTTTTAATGAGGTTGACACAGTAAAAGAACTATCCTCATGACTCCTTGTTTCATTTTTTAACGAGGTCGACACGAGATAAGAACCGTCCTCAGAATCCACCGTATTTACAGTATTTGATAGAAAATCAAAAACTGATGGATGATTAAGGTTGTTGGAACTATCTTCCTTACAATTCGGAAGATGGGAGAGATGGTGGTAATCTTCCCATGGTGCCTCTCCTATCATCATTGATTGAATGATTCCTTCGTCTGTAGAATGTACATGCGACCAAGGATCTGAAGAGGTGCCATATTCCTTAGACCTATCTATCCAAATGCTTGATGAGCATTGATTTGGGTTTGCCCCCCAGGCCAAGAAAATTGATTGCTACAATATTTCTATTATGGCGATGATCCATGTTGATAAAATGTTTAGGAATCTTCGGAATCCATTAGATATAGAAGATTTCATATTGCAGGTTTCCACTGTGGCCACTTCTGCCAAATTGCTTGGAGGCAGTAGGGAAAAAGTACCCATTAAGGTAGGGTCTTTTAGGGGACCTACTCCAATATTTTGAAGTGAGTGATTGCTTTCATGGATCATTGGAATGCTTCCCGTAACTTGTGAATTGTTGGGGAGAAATGTTTGTTGGTTGACGATTGTAATTCCTCCTTGGAAGGGAAATGCAATCTTCCTGAAGTAGGTCGACACAACTCCGGCCATGGCATATATCCAGGGCCTTCCCAGTAGGATGTTGTAATCGAGGTTTCCGTCGATTACTTCAACATCAATTTCTACTGTTTTGCCCCCTAGTTCACCTTGCAAGTTATTTAAAATCCCGTATGGAGTGTATGATCGTCCATCAGATGCTTTTAACATTGTTGATGATCGCGACAAGGGTGGTGAGCCTAAATTTTTCCAGCAACTCATCGACATAATACATGTAGATTCCCCCTCATCAATAATTGTTCGATGAACAGTTTTGTTGAGGGCTTTCACTTGAATGAGGAAAGCTAGTTGAGCTGGTAACTGAGGGTCATATCCTTTATGATCAAAGGCCACAAGATTGGGATCCATTGGGCCAATCCCACCTATTGCTGATAATAAAGCTTGCTTTTGGGAGGGGAAATTTTACGGTACCTCAAGTGTCGACATAGCGGACGGCGATTGGGCCAGGTCCTCTATTATATTATAATTCTGTGCTACTTTTGCACGAGGATTAAATGTCGATTTGTGTACTACTCCCTTTGGCGGCTTTATCATTGGTTCAGGAATGATGGGTGGCACAACTTCGGTCAAAGTTTTTTTCGAACTACTAGGTTATTCATTAGCCTTGTTATTCGACAGCTGTGGATTCCCGTAATCTTTATTCCTTGTCAAAGCATCATTTTGCTGCTTTGAGATAGACAACATAAGCACTTAGGATCGAGAAGCATTTTGATTAGCAACCAGTTTGGTTCCCGGGTTTGGAAACGGATCAGTCAATACTGCTGAGGTTTTTGAACTCTTAAAGAGTTTCTTAATTTCAGCTTTATGTGGACAATCTCTCGTCCGATGATCCTCATCGCATATATGACACCCTGCAGGGGGTTTCCTTTGCCCAGAAGGGTTTGCAGAAGCTTTTTCAGGAGATGACTCATCCTGCTTCTTTTTTCTCCCTTTATTTTTCTTCTTGCCCCCTGGTTGCTTCAGTTTTTTGCCCTTGTCGGTCGACACGGCATTTGCTTCCAAGGCAAGAAGTTCATCTTTTGCATTTTGACTTGAAATCTTACGGGCCTTTTTGGATGTAGCCTTTGTCGATTTTGTTTCTGTTGTGCCAATCACGCCATTGCCAGCATGAGAGTCATTGTTTGATTTAGGAGGAGGAGGAATTGAGAATTCCGGTCTAGGGGCGTTAGGTATTTTATCGTAGAGCGTGCCGGACTGAGTATAAATCAAATCCAAATATTGTGCACGAGCGATAACTTGCTCTTCTGTTACGACTCCCCCCTTCGCCACATCTTCCGTGATGGAAGGCAGTAATGACTTGATAAACCATTCAGCTAATAGCTGATCGGGAACATACGTTTTCACCATTCTACGACGACGTCGCCATTCATGTATATGATCAGATATGTGAGTGGCCGTCGTTTGTTTGAAGTTGGTAAGAAGTTCGGTTCTCACTTCGTACCTTATCGGTAACTGAAAATGGGTTAAAAAGGTTGTGGCTAGGGTACTAAAGTTGTCGAATGAAGCTCTAGGTAACTCAATATACCATTTTGCTGCCAGACCAGTTAACGTCCTCTGGAAAAGGCGAAGCCTAATCGAATCATCGTTTAGGGTGTTTGATGAACACCACAGATGAAATGTCATCACATGATTCCACGGGTCTTCACCCGGATTTCCATTAAATTTAGGAATATCTGACAAAATTTTATGCGGAATCGCTGGCCACCAAGGGGCATAAGCAATTGGATCATTCGTCAGCTGGTTTAGATTTGGTAATTCTAGAGTTGCTACAAAGGGCAACTGTTGATTCAGGTTAGGCGAAGCATATCCAGGATAAGATGGAATCGCCTAAGAAGTAGGTCTTTGCATACCAGCATAATGTATTTGATGCTGGCAACTTTGACAAGGTTGATGGTCATAACCATTATAATATGGTTGTTGATAACCGCTTTAGAAATGCGGTTGCCCATTACTTACAAAGACTTGTTGCTCAGGTCCTTGATATGATTGCTGGAATGGCGGTTGTTGAGATTGAACCAGCCATGGTTGTTGGACCATTTGCTGATGCCCAATACTGGATGATTGACCAAGATGAGGAGTCATAGTACTTGTTTGAGTTTGAGTCGCTCCAGCTAAGGAGGCACTAACCTGAGGTTGTGATTGAGCTGTCGAGACAAGAGGCTGTTGTATTGCAACCTGAGAAACTTGGGGTTGACATACAACAAGTAGCGCTTGTACTTGCGACGCAGTCACCACAGCAGGTATAGTGGGAATATTCGACACAAGGTGGACTGGTTGCATTGAATATACAACCCTTGGTTGCTGAGGCAGTATTGGTACCCAACCGCTGGATGTAATTCCAGTTTGACCTAAACTTTGTTGTAAACTCCCATATGGTTGTTCTCCGGGAGGGAACAATGAAAAGGCATACTGCCCTCCATATGGTGGCAATCCAGTACTTAAAAGGTAAATTGGCCTTTGAAGACACATTGGATCAATTTGTTGAGTTTCAACATAAGAAATACCAGATGATAATCTGGATGAAGAAATAGGAACAGACCATGTCGTCGAAACAGTCCCTAATTGGACTCCGGCTTGTTGTTGATAACTTGCTGTGACAGATGGTATACCGGCGAACATTGTTGGAGTAGTAGCAGGAGGTTCTGCTGCTGCTGTGTCGGATGACACAGTCCTAGATGTCGACAGTTGTTCAGACATATCTAGTCGATCCAAAAGATTTCCTAGCGATTCTACAAGAACTTGCGATGAAGGGAGACTAACTTCGAAGACCAACGAGGGAAAGGTGATGATTATTCCGTTTAAAATAAATTTTAGACGCTTTGACACAACTTGTTTTTTCGATTTTTAAGAGTCGAGAAAAAACAAAAGATGACTCTAGTCACCTTCGATTTTTAATGAGCCTGAAGTGACAAGTGCTCAGATGGACCTTTTCCATTAAGGAGTCTGAAAAGGAACGAAAGGGACTGCTCTGGAAGTCTACGTAGAGGGAGTACCAAACCAATTGCAAAACTGCAGAATACTTTTTACGGTACGGCAGTCAATATTCCCGAATGCTGTGTTCAGTGCATTGCGATCGATAGGGCGGCAGACACGACTTCCTATGGATAAAGGATTTAAGCCTATAGGGGTCTCCCAAAATATACTCAACGGTACGTGGGAGCACAAGTCCGTACTGGCACTTATCGTCTCAAAGTGGAGGAATCACCCAACCATCAGTGAGAACAACAGTTACCAGGCTTTACGACGTCGGAATACGTCTCTAGCCTAGACCTCTAAATGTTGTGCGTTAAGTTCCAAAGCGTTGTTAGATTCATTGAATTTATTTTAAGTTGATCTTGCTTATGAAGTTTGCCTTTCGGGTTCACCACGAGATGTAGATGTAATTCCTAAAATGCAATCTAAAGATGATAAACAAACTTTTATCTCTTTTGTGCAATGAAAATCCTAGCTACTAAGGGAAAAGAAAGACAAAATCTTTTCACAAAGAGCAAAGAGCACACTGTAAATGCACTTTCCTAAATCAAGCCAAACAGACTGCCTATATGCAAATGCACATGCATGTATTTGTTTTCGACTTTCTTAGTATTGATGCTAAAAACAAAGTTGATGTACAAATATGAATTTCTTTTCAAGCGACAAATATAAACAAGCTCTTTTTCGAAATCAAAAAACAGAGATGATTACGACACCTTACGATTTTGACATGAACACTTGTTCTTGACACTAGAAAATTACAAATTCAGACCAAAGGCAATAGTAACAGGATAATCGACCATCAACAGCAATCAAACTTTATCCTATGATCAAAATCGACACTTGCGACAGATTCAAATCAAAGGATGACAGTACGACTATGCTACTTTTGCGAAGGAAAACTGTAAACGACTCAACAAACACACAAAAACATCTACAGTTCTTTTGTACAAAGGAGGTGGAATAATAGCAAGGAAAAGAGGTTTCAAACAGACATATACTGATCACAGGAAGCAAAATTCAAGGATAGAACTGGAAAGAATGAAGCACAGGAACCACAGCTGCACAGAGCTAGTCTGATCAGCGCACCTGTAACACAGAAAATCTGAAATGCAGCGCAGGTTGCCCCTACGGGAAGTGCGCTGAAATTCAGGGTCCCTGAACAGTACCTGCGCTGGGCCAGAAACGAGACTCTGTCCGGGTTCCGGATCACAGTTTGTAGTTCAGTCCTTGGTTTTTGGCCGAGTAAAAAGCAATCAGTAATTCAACAATCAGGGGTAGATCTAAGGAGGATCTAAGAGCTATCACAAGGGCAATCAGATAGTTTTTGAATCAGTTGTTTAAATCATAAACAGATCCAGTGAATGGATTGAAGCACTAGTTGTCTACTTTGCATTTGTTATGGCAAATGCAGTTCGAATGCTACTTATAAGTTTATGAAACAAACAAACAAAGAATGATAAACAAACAAACTAATTAGCTCCCCAGTGGAGTCGCCATTTTGTTACAGGGAAAAGTGTCTATTTAGAACTGCTCTATCCCACTAAGGTGTGACAGCTGCCTTAGAAACAAACAGAGAAAAACTACTTTTGTATTTCCTTTATGAACTATAGATAGAGAGGAATAGAAAGAACCAACCTGTGTCTTGTGCTAGTCCTTTGATCCAATCCTTCTCTTCTTTGATAGTCTCCAGCTACCTGCTCCCTTACTTGCCTAGCTTCACAAAGTACCTGTAAGATCACAGAAGAAGAAAACTATACAAAGACATGGATCTATATTCATAAACAACTTAGGATCAGATTTAAGTTAACCATACAAATGTAAAAAGCATCAATGATACAAAAGCATGGAGGAAAACTCAAATCGCTTTTATTGATAAACAAGAAAAGATCCAGGAGGAGTTACAACCAGTGGTTCCTGACCCAGCATAAACCTCCCAGCAAAGAAGCCCCTCTTCACCTCAAACAAAGCATAGATCACCCAACAATCTGATGCTTGTCTCAAAAAACCAACAACAATTCCTTACAATATGCAAAATTCCAGCCTCCAACCTCTGGATCTCTGGGATGAGAGATCTATATATAGATATTTGCAGAGGTGTGAGTCAGCTCTGGGTTTTTGATTAGTGTCTTCTCTCTGATAGTTCTTGATGCCACTTGGAGATCTCATTGATCTCTTACTCATCCTTGGGCAATTCTAAGAGGCAAGTGTCCCAGGAGAAGTTTCTGGAAGATTCCATGATCATCCACCTCGCAAACTGTCTCCGCCACTTGTATTTTCTCGTCCATCGCACCCCATAGAAGGGCTTTTTGAAATGCAACGCACTTCCCGTGTGTACAAGGTGCAATGCATCGCACTCTGGCCATGGAGCAAGTGCAATGATCCAGTTTTGACCAGTTCTGAGTAGTTTTTCATGGAGAACTTCTGGGAGAAGCTGTAATCAGTTGACCTTGTTCCTTTAGGGGTTAGAACAACACTTTTAGGGACTTAGGAGCCCTTGGTTTATGGACATTTCATGCTTGGGGTTGTAGGGCCCAAAAATTTCTATAACATATGTTAGGTTGGGCAGACCCACCTATGGTTTTGTGCATGATTTTCTCACATGTTTTTGGATGCGATGGTTTTCGGTCAATGGTATTGGATGCTTCAACATGTATAAATATGTATTGTAACATTGAAAGGAACATAATGAAAAATCAAGCTAGTAGTCCTGGTTTTGGGATCCAGGGGAAAATCTTTGTGTATATGTGTTTTATGTGTTATGCTCCTGCATTGTTTATTTTATGTGTTTTAGAATTCGCATGCAGGTAATTTCTGTATGGGGTTAAAACCTACATTTTGTATCAGAGCAGTTTTGGCTTCAAGGGGACGCCTTTGTTGCTGAGGGGTTTCGCTTGGGCCCATGGTAGGCCCTGTTCAGTGGGAGATTTGCGAGATCGATTCCGGTGGTGAAAGAAGATGGTGAGTAGTGGAAAGATAGAGATCAAGAAATTTAATGGTTAGAGTTTTGAGTTATGGAAACTCAAGATGGAGGATCTGTCGGTGGATAAAGATTAGTGGATCACGGTAGATCTAAGTACTAAACCAACGGGAGTGTCCGATGACGAATGGAAAAAATTGGATCAGAAGAGAAAGAGCACAATACGATTGTGTGTCTCAGATTCAGTATTGCTGAATGTACCTGTGGAAGCTATGGCAAAGGCTTTGTGGGACATTTTAGGGACTTTGTACCAATCTAAGTCTCTGGTGAATAAATTGTTCCTGTGAAAAATGTTGTACAACCTGAGGATGAAAGATGGAGACTCGGCGACAGAGCATTTGAACGCATTTAACACTGTGGTAAGTCAGTTAGCATCTGTTGATATTAAATTTCAAATGAAGATAAGTGCATCAGTTTGTTGTGTTCTCTACCAGATTCATGCGATAGTCTAGTTATTGCAATAGGTAGCAATGCAACTGCCTTGCAGTTTGATGAAATAGTCTCAGCCTTGCTAATAGAGGAGATGAGATGGAAAAATATGGAGAGCCAGAATGGTGATGCCTTGTCTATATGAGGACGGTCCCATAACAGAAACAAAAATAAGTCATCGAGTGGGAGATCTAAATCTCCAGGAAAACCTGTAAAGGTGGTGTACTGGAAATGCAGAAAGGAAGGACACTTCAAAAGGGACTGTAAATCTAAAGCTCCTAACAAAGGAAAGGGATCTGATGATGCTCCTTCTGCAGAGGCGAAAACCACCTCAGGTGAAGGTGGGGATGTGTACTTGGCTTCTTCAAGTACACATGTAGATCATGAGGCATGGTTGATTGACTCAGGTGAATCCTTTCACTTCACTCCCCACAGAGAGTGGTTCTGCAAGTATGAGAAATACGATGGTGGTGATGTCTTCTTAGGGGTTGATAGGAAGGCTAGAATCGTTGGTCGTAGAAAAGTAAAGTTGAAATTCCAAGGTGGAAGAGTTAGAACACTTCTAGGTGTTCTAGATATTCCTGCATTGGCCAGAAATATGATTTCTATAAGCAAGCTGGATGATGCAGGTGTAAAAATAGTGTTCGAGAAGGATACCTGCAAGATGGTTCACGGAGCACTGGTATTGATGCGGGGATTTCGGATTGGAAATCTGTACAAGATGCAAGGTAGCACCATTATTGATGGGTGCAATAGTTTTGTGGTTCCTGAAAGTGGAGCAGAAGATCTACTGGTCTCTGGAGAGAAGACCATGTTGTGGCAGCAAAGGCTTAGACATATTAGAGAGAAGAGCCTTCGAATACTTCATGGTAAAGGTATGGTAAAAGGTATGATTAATAGCTCTCTAGATTTTTATTTCTGTGAAAATTGTGTATATGGGAAGCAAAATTGGGTGAGTTTCCCCTCTGGTAGTAAGAGGGCAAAAAAAACATTAGAACTTGTGCATAATGATGTGTTTGGACCTGTGAAGGTTCCATCACTAGGTAAGTCTATGTACTATGTATCATTTATAGATGACTTCTCAAGGAATACATGGATATATTTCCTTAAGAAGAAATCTGAAGCCTTTGACAGGTTTAAAGAATTTAAGGCCCTCGTGGAAAATCAGATAGAGAAGAAGATAAAGGTGCTGAGGAGAGATAATGGTGGAGAGTTTTGCAGCAAGGAATTTGAATAATTTTGTAAGAAGTGTGGTATAGCACGATAGAAGACTACTCCATATACACCTCAGAAAAAGGGAGTTGCAGAAAGAATGAATAAGACATTGATGGAAAGGGCAAGAAGTATGCTCAATGGTGCCGCGTTAGGACATGAATTCTGGGCAGAGGTGCTGGATACTACAAGTTACCTAGTCAACAGGTCACCTTCATCGGCGTTGGAGGATAAGACTCCACAAGAAGTATGGACTGGTAAGAAACCCTTTCTTTCACGTCTGAGGGTATTTGGATGTGATGCATATGTACATGTTCCAAAGGAGAAATGAACCAAGTTGGATAGTAAATCTGAAAAGTGCATCTTTATTGGGTATAAGGATGGTTTAAAAGGTTATAAGCTTTGGAACCCAGTCACACAGAAGGTTGTGTACAATCGAGCTAAAGGAGGAAGAATCAGACTCTACAGCAGAGGAGGAATCAGAAGATGAAGAGCCACAAACTCTGGCTGTGAGAAGATCAATTCGAGAAAGAAGGTAGCCAGAAAGGTATAGTCCATCTGCTTTCTGCTCAAATTTTTCTTTGTCTGTTACTGATGATGATCCCAGAATTGTGAAGGAAGCAGTGGATTCAGAGGATGGAAAACTCTGGAAAGAGGCCATGGTTGATGAAATGGAATCTTTGCACAAAAATGAGGCTTGGGATCTGGTGGAGTTTCCGGTTGGAAGGACAACCATAGGAAAAAAATGGGTGTTCAAGAAGAATACAAATGCAGAAGGAAAGGTGGGGAAATACAAAGCTCAGTTGGTAGCAAAAGGTTATTTCCAGGTGCTAGGAAATGATTTTGGTGATATTTTTTCTCCTGTTGCCAAGGTAACTTCTATTAGATTACTTTTATCTGTTGCTATTGCTTTTGATTTTGATGTAGAACAGATGAATGTGAAGACAACATTTCTTCACGGGGATCTGGAAGAGGAAATATACATGAAACAACCTTAAGGCTTTGCGGTGAAGGGCAAGAAAGAACTGGTATGCAAGTTAAAGAAGTCTCTATATTGATTAAAACAATCACCAAGGATGTGGTATTAGAAATTTGATACATTTATATGGGGACTTGGCGTCACCAGAAGTAAAGCAGATCACTGTGTGTATTTTAAATTAATTGGTGACCATGCTAATTTTCTGGTCTTGTATGTGGATGATGTTAGAAAATTATATATTACGAAGCAATGGAACACATAAAATATTGTAGAGATATAAACACAGAAAACGCATAAAACAAGAGAGACACAGATATACGTGGTTCACCTAGTTTGGGCTACGTCCACCCAAAACAACCAGTCCTTCCTTTCTATTATCCAGCAAAATGAAGAGACACAACCTATAGCAGATCCGTTGTAATATCCTTTGTTTTCTCTCACAGCCTCACCTCTCTACTTCTCGCTCAGAGAATACACATTTATTACACAGCCTCAAATACAATGCCCTCATACAAAGAGAGGGATTGCCTTCTAGGGAAAAAACCCTAAACTAAACATAAGTTCTACTGTTAGATCATTCGCCTAATGAATGACCTAGATTGACTAGAAATTACTATACTTTTACAAGGCAATTTTACATCTGTTTTTACCTTCGGGGCCACTGCCCCCGAACCCTCGTCGGGGCACCGCTGGCCCCCGGACCCCCCAGCCAAGAGGGATCAGCCCCCTTGGACCCCCGTGGGGGGGGACAAGTCCCCCCCGCACCCCGCCACATGGAGGGGTGTACAAACTTCCTGAGGTATACATCGTACTGAAACAAAGACCTCTAAAAAATCATGCTCCACACACAACAATATCCCACTTGGAGAATGATTGTAGCAACTCCACTGCTGCTTGATTTGTTGGACAATGACTCCTCTTTTGACCTAGCTATTTCTCATCTTCATCGACATCCTTGAAGACCAATTGAAACTGAGCATATTCTTAGTTTCTCCCTAGTTACAACTTTTGTTAGCATATCTGCGGGATTCTTGCTAGTGTGTATCTCTTCTAGCTTCAACTCTCCATCTTCCAACACTGATCGTTTGAAATGGTACTTGAGTTGTATGTGTTTAGTATTGGAATGAAATGTTGAGTTCTTTGCAAGATGAATGGCACTTTGGCTATCACTTTATAACGTGCCCATATCATGCTCCTTACCCAATTCACCCATAAACCTTTATAACCAAATCATTTCTTTACTAGCCACTGTAGCAGCAACATACTCTGGTTCTGTTGTTGAAAGTGCAACAACACTTTGGATTTTTGAAACCCAACTAATAGTTGTTCCACCTACAGTAAATACATATCCTGTTGTGCTCCTCCTGTTATCACTGTCGCTTGCCATATCTGCATCAAAATATCCCTGTAGAGAAATGTTTGAACCACCAAAGCATAATGCTTGATTTTTGGTACCTTTCAAATATCTGAGAATCCATTTCACTACAATCCAATGTTCCTTTACTATATTGTTCATGTACCTTCTTACAACTCCCACTACATGTACAATATCAGGCCTTGTGCAAATCATTACATACATTAAGCTTCTAACTACTTATGCATATGGAAGTTTAGACATATAATCCATGTCTTCTTGGGTCTTTGGGCACATTTCCTTACTAAGTTTGGAATGGCTAGCAAAAGGTGTACTAACTGGTTTTGCATTGTGCATATTAAATCTTTTCAACACCTTTTGTATGTACTCATTCTGAGACAATTTTAATTTACGATTTTTCCTATCTCTAGTTATTCTCATACCAAGGATTTGTTTTGCAGCTCCCAAATCCTTCATTGCATATGAATTTGCCATTTTCCTTTTGAGAACATTTATTTCCTACATGTTAGACACTACAACAAGCATGTCATCTACATACAATAACAATATAATATAGCTGCCATCATTTTGCTTTTTTAGATAAACATAATGATCATAGTGACATCTAGTATAACCTTGTTCAGACATAAACTTGTCAAATTTTAGATACCACTGCCTTAGAGCCTATTTTAAGCCATACAAGCTCTTCTTCAACTTGCACGCTAGTTTCTCATTCCCTTTCACTTCATATCCTTGTGGCTGCTGCATATATATCTCTTTCTCCAAATCCCCATGGAAAAAGGTTGTCTTTACATCTAACTGCTCAAGATGCAAATCTTCAACTGCTACTAGACTTAAAATAGTTCTGATTGAACTCATTTTAACAACAGGAGAAAATATTTCATCAAAATCAATACCTTTCTTCTGTGCAAACCCCTTCACCACAAGTCTAGCTTTGTACCTCTATTTTCCTCCATCTTCTTCCTTCAGCCTATAAACCCATTTATTCTTCAATGTAGTTTTTCCTACAGGCAACCTAACTAAGTCCCAAGTCTGGTTATGCATGAAGGATTCCATCTCTTCTTCCATGGCCACCTCCCACTTCTTCCTGCTTTCAGCCTGCATTGGTTCTTCATAACATTCGGGTTCACCAGAATCAGTGAACAATAAATAATATAATGAAGGAGAGTATCGTTTAGGGGGTCTACTTATCCTGGTAGATCTTCTAACACCACTTTCAGGTATTTGGGGTGCCTGTTGCTGTTGTTGTGGTTGTTGATTATTATTATTTTCAGGCATCTTTACTTTTTCAGTGATTTCATCAAGAACTGCGTATTCCTTGTTTTCTTTTTCCTGTTTCTTTTCCTGCAACTAATTCTTATATAAGACTTTTTGTGATTTTCATAATCATATAAGCGATAAAAAAAATCACTAACACGATATCCAATAAAGGTACATTTCTTTGACTTTGCGTCAAGATTTATTCTATTTTCATGATCTCTGCTCCTAATGATTTTGTGATCTTCATAATCATATAAGCGATAAAAAAAATCACTAACACGATATCCAATAAAGGTACATTTCTTTGACTTTGCGTCAAGCTTTGTTCTATTTTCTTTATCAATATGGACAAAGGCCTCACAACCAAAACGCTTTAAAAAGGAGTAGTTTACCTTTTTACCTGTCCATGCTTCCTCTAGAACACCACCATCCAAGGAACTTGAAGGCCCTCTATTTATTAGATAAACAACAGTATCTACAGCATCTACCCAAAACTGTAAAGGCAATCTTGCATGCAATCTCATGCATCTTGCATGCAATCTCATGCATCTTGCATGCTCCATGATTGTTCTGTTCATCCTTTCTGACACACCATTTTCTTTTGGTGTTCTTGGAACTATCTTCTCTCTATGAATTCCATGCTCTGAACAGTACCTATCAAACTCTTTGCTGTAATTTTCACCCCCATTGTCTGATATGAGACACTTCAATTTCTTTCCTGTCTCAATCTCAACCAAAGCTTTCCATTTCTTGAATGTATCAAATACATTAGATTTATTCTTAATACAGTAAATCCAAGTTTTTATAGTTGCATCATCAATAAAAGTAACATAATAATGAGATCCACAAAGAGATGATACCTAAGCAGGTCCCCATACATCTTTATGCACAAGCTCTAATTTTTCGCTCTTCTTTTCTTTCCCAACTCTCAGAAATCTAAGTCTCTTCTGCTTTCCATAAATGCAATTCTCACAGAAGTCCAGATCAACATTCTTCAAACCTGGCAATAAATTCCTTGAGTGAAGAATCTTCATCCCCTTTTCACTCATGTGTCTGAGCCTATGATGCCATAGTCTTGAATCTCCTCATTTGGAAGTTAAAGTAGTAAGAGAGTTAGAAATACCATTGCATAAATACAATGTACCAACCTTTTCACCTTTTGCTATTCCCAGGGCTCCTTTGGTGACCTTCCAAGCTTTATTTGTGAAAGTTGTCACACAACCTTCACTGCCTAACTGCCCTATTGAAATCAAATTTTTCTTTAGATTTGGAACATGCCTTACCTCCTTTAGTAGCCATTAGCTTCCATTCTGCTGTTTTACAAGAACCTTACCCATTCCAACAATTTTACAGGCTTTATCATCACCCAAACGAACTTGTCCAAAATCTCCTTGAACATAGTCATGAAAGTATTTCTTATCAGGTGTGGCATGGAATGAGGCCCCTGAATCTACCACCCAGGAATCAGTAATATTTTCGAAATAAAGAATAAAAGCATCTTGTAACACCTCACCTATCACATTTGCTTCATGATTGTTTTCTTGCTGTGCATCTCCTTCTTTTCCCTTCCGAGATCTACAGTCTTTCTTTAGGTGTCCTTTCTTTCTTCATTTCCAACACACTATCCCCGATGTGGACTTGGATCTACCTTTCCTTGATTTACTACGATATCCTGAGATCTTTCATCTTTCAATTTTTCTTCCCCTAGACTGTGCACTCAAAGCATTACCCGATGTCTCACCGGAGCTTTTCTGTCACATTTCCTCACTAAGGATAGCACCGACAACATCATCAAACTTTAAACTACTAGATCTAGAAACAGAGTTACTAATGGCCATTACTAAACCATTCCAACTTTCTGGTAATGAGCACAAGAATAACAGATATCTAACTTCATCATCAAAGTTTACCCCTACAGAACATAACTAACTTGTAACAGTATTAAAATCATTTAAATGGTATGCAACAGATCCACCTTCTGACATCTTCATATTAAATAACTTTTTCATAAGAAATACCTTGTTTGAGGCTGAGGGTTTTTCATATAGTTTCTCCAACGGCTTAATCAAACCCTCTATCATTGTTTCCTTCGAAATGTTGAAGGCGACCGATGCTGCGAGGCACAACTGTACTGTTCCAAGTGCCTTTCTATCGAGAAGGTTCCATTCTTCATCTGTCATACCCGTTGTCATCTTTGTTTTTCCGCCCAATGGTAGGTATATATCTTTCTGATACAGATAATCTTCCATTTGCATCTTCCACTACGAGAAGTTTTGGCCGTTAAATTTCTCGACCCTAAACTTACCATCTTCCGCCATTGCTCCCACTCAAACGGGGAACCCTTCTTTCCTGCAAGTTTATCAGCCAAATAGACCTTCGGCTCTGATACCAGTTGTTAGAAAATTAAACACAAAAAACACATAAAACAAGAGAGACACAGATATACGTGCTTCACCTAGTTTGGGCTACGTCCACTTAGAATAGCTAGTCCTTCCTTTCTATTATCCAGTAAAATGAAGAGACACAACCTACAGCAGATTAGCTATAATATCCTCTGTTTTCTCTCACACTCTCACCTCTCTACTTCTTGCTCAAAGAATACACATTTATTACATAGCCTCAAATACAATTCCCTCATACAAATAGAGGGGTTGCCTTCTAGGGCAAAAAACCCTAAACTAAACATAAGTTCTACCATCAGATCATATGTCTAATGAACGACCCAGATTGACTAGAAATTACTATACTTTTACAAGGCAATTTTACATCTATTTTTAGCTTCGGGGGCGCTGGCCCTGAACCCCCGCCAAGGGACCGCTAGCCCCTGGACCCCCCAGCCGGGGGGGATCGACGGCGCCCGGACCCCCACCGGGGGGGGGGGGGGGCGGGACAAGTCACCCCATACCCCATACCCCCCCGCGCGGAGGGGTGTACAAACTTCTTGGGGTATACATCCGGCTGAAACAAAGACCTTTGAACGATCATGCTCCACACAGAATAGATGATATGTTGCTAGTTGGAAATGAAAAAGAAATTATCTGGTATTTGAAGACCCAATTGTCCTCCAAATTCAACATGAAAGATCTTGGTGCTACAAACTATATTTTAGGCATGGAAATTAAAAGAGATCAGGCAAAGAGGAAGCTCTGGTTAAACCAGAGGAAGTATGTCAAGACAATACTGTAGAGGTTCAATATGCAGGATAGTAAACCAGTGAAGGTTCCTATTCCTGTAGGTGTGAGGTTATCTATTGAATAGTATCCCAAGACACAAGAAGAGGAAGAGGACATGTCCCATGTTCCATATACAAGTGTAGTCGATAGCCTGATGCATGCAATGGTCTGTACTAGACCATACATTGCACATGCAGTGGGAGTATTGAGCTGGTTTATGTCAAAACCAGGAAAGGAGCATTGCACAACAGGGAAACGGGTTTTCAGGTATTTGCGTGGCACTAATGATTATGGTTTGTGCTACCAAGGAAGACCAAGATTGGATAGAGTGTTGGATATTCATGGCTTTGTTGATGCAGACTGGCTAGAGATCTGGATCGGAGAAGATCTACAACTGGGTATGTGTTTAACATATTTGGAGGTGCAGTTAGTTGGATGAGTAAGAAACAATCTATAGTGGCACTATCAAATACAGAGGCAGAATACATGGCAGCCACTCATGCAAGCAAGGAAGCAGTTTGTTTGCAAATATTGTGTTCAAGTATGGGGTTAGTACAGGAAGCTATAAGGATATATTGTGACAGCCAAATGTGAAATTTTCTTGGCAAAGAACCTTGCATATCATTCAAAGACAAAGCACACTAATGTTAAGTATCACATTGTGAGGGATATGATAGAAGACAAAAAGGCGTTGTTGGTAAAGGTGGACATTTTGAAGAATACTGCAGAAGCATTGACAAAATCTGTGAGCTCTGAGAAGTTCTCTTGGTGTAGAGAGACAATGGGCATTTTAGGGCTGGAAAAATAACTAAGCTCTCTTGTGGACCCCTGTGGAAAGAAAACAACAAGTGGGAGAATGTTAGGTTGTGTTATATTCTTTCCACCTAGTTAACAAGGCGTTTGAGGTGTTCCTGTAACCCCACTTTATGGGGTCCTGGGCAGCGCCCCAGAAAATTTTGGTTTTGGACCCTATGTTAGGTTGGGCAGACCCACCTATGGTTTTGTGCATGATTTTCACACATGTTTTAGGATGCGATGGTTTTCGGTCCATGGTTTTGGACGTGATGGTTTTCATTCCATGGTATTGGATGCTTTGGCATGTATAAATATGTATTGTAACATTGAAAGGAACATAATGAAAAATCAAGCTAGTAGTCCTGGTTTTGGGATCCAGGGGAAATCTCTGTGTATATGTGTTTTATGTGTTATGCTATTGCATTGTTTATTTTATGTGTTTTAGAATTCGCATGCAGGTAATTTCTGTATGGGGTTAAAACCTACATTAGAGAGAGTCATAGAGAAATCATCATGCTTTCACTCTTAACTAATGTTACCTACTATAATTGGTCTTCTATTTTTTGTTAATCCTTGTCAACCAAGTCGAGTAGAGTAAGGAGGGGAGGAAAGCCTTAACAAGTATGTCAAAGGTTTATATAAAATCCTTCTCTGAAGGAATAATATCTTTTGCTCTCAATAAGTTAGGATCCCTATTTCGCCCCCCATGAAATAAATAAGTGCCTATGCACAGTTCTACGAACACAAAAAATGAAAGAATGAAAAATGAAATAAAGGGAAAAAGAAGAGAAAGGATTCCTACGCATAGAGGTGTTATAAACATATTTGGGCACTGCAACCCCAATCACATATGTCCATAAACTAAGGGCCTCTAAGTCCCTAAAAGTGTTGCTTCATACCCTAAAAAAGGTCAACTGATTACATCATCTCCCAGAAGTTTTCCATGAAAAACCACTCAAAACTGGTCAAAGCAGGACCATATAGACTGCCCAGAGCAAAGGGTGCGATGCATCTCACCCACCACATGCAAAAAGTGTGATGGATACTGGAAAGCCCTTCTGTAGGGTGCGATGAGCGAGAGCAGACAAATGGCACAAGCAGTTTGCTAGGTGGACACCCTAAGAATCTTCTAGAAGCTACTCATTTGACACTTGCCTCCCTGAATTTGCTCAAGGATGAGTAAGAGATCATGAAATATCCAAGTGGAACTAAGAATTATCAGACAGATGACACTAATCAAAATCCCAGAAGCTGACTCACCCCCCTACAAATATCTATATATGGATCCCTCATCCCAGAGATCCAGAGGTTTGAATTTGGTAATTTGCAAAGAGGTGCTGTTGGTTTCTCTTTGAAGACATTGTTGGGTGATCTTGCTTTGTATGAGGTGAAGAGGGCTTTCAAGCTGGGAGGATGGCGCCAGGTCAGACCAAGTGGTTGTAATCCTCTCTTCTACTACTCCCGTTAACAAAATGGCAACTCCGCTGGGGAGGAATTAGTTTGATTGGTTGTCTCTATTTGTTTGATTCATAAACCACAGACGGAGCCTGAAGTTAAGCCAGCTTGCCTTCGAACTGCATTTTCTATGCAAGTTCAAAGTAGATCAATGCTACTTCAGTCAATGTCCGGGTTTGTTTATGAACTGAACAATTGACTTGCAAACAACCTAAGTGCCTTAGACGTAGCTCAAGTAACCTCATTAGTGTTAGCACCTAAATCTGCCTTAGGCTGAAGGAAGGCAAAAATTACGGTAACCACAAACCACGCTCAGTCTGGTAGCTAGCCCTACCAGAACAAGAGAGGGCTCTCTCCGAGTCACGCTCAGTGAATATATAAGAAGAAACGGTTTGAGATGACTTACAGTGAAATATTGATCTTAGGCTAGTAAGTGAATAGGGATACAAGAAACCATTTTCATGAATGACTGAGCTTCTGGGATGGTATGGGACCAACGGTCAGCAAGGAACATAGAATTTAGTACAAAGGAACAGATTATTCCATGAGGCAAGGTAGGCGGAAAATGTAACAATTTAGTTTGAGGTAACACGGCATGAATAGATTGCTAAAGAAAGTGAAAAGGGCATAGTTACATGAATCCTTTTCAACAGAAGAAAAACACTGAACATGAAATTTTCCCACAGGCAGAGCAATAAAATTGAATTCTACCTAATCTCACTCAGAAAACTTCACTGGAAATGAACATGAATTGAATTATGAAACATAACGAAATACATATGAAAACATAAGAGACACATTTGCTACACTCACAACCACAAGAATCTCATGAAACAGAGCCGCTGCCTTTCATTAATTCTCTGTCAAAAATACACAGTGAGGAAACAATGTTTCTTTCCCACAGTCTCCCAGAAGTTACAAGCCAACCAACCCTTTGCAAATAGCTTGCATACAATATATAGAATGTGTAAGGAAGAGATAGAACACCCAAGGGTTGAGGAGTTACTCGAATCATTACAAAATGGAGATGAAGAGCCAACTATCAGCTACAGGTGCAGTGCTACAAACATGACATTTGGCTTGGGTGACCGTTTGCCTTCCTTCGCCACTTGGATAGAAGCCAATATGGAGAAAAAATACTTTAAATGCCGCCTTTTGTGCCAAAAAACCAAAGTGTAGATGAGCGGGCCCACTTGGAGAAGTTGCGAACCGAAATTTCGCGAAATGGAAGCAAATTTGGCAATCTTTCCTCTGTGCGTCGCGCTACTTTGGGGCCTATTTTGGGGCACTTGCAAGGGTCCAAAATGTGCCCAAGTGGACTTGTTGGAAAGCCTGTCCTGTCTATTTTCGAACCCCACTAGAATTTTTGAATTTGGTGCTCATTTTCCCCTCCAAATCTCCATTCTCCCAAGACTGCTTCTTGTGTGTCAAAAAAGGGGCAAAGAGGCCATTTTTGGGTGTTTTTTGACCTTTTGGAGACTCATACCTTGCCAAAATTTCTTGTTCGGGTACCAGTAGTCATGATTTTCCATGCTAAATCCAAAAATGCAAACCGTTCCTCATTTGGAGCTCTACAATTTTAGCGGGAGAAAAACCCTGTGTTTTGCCCAAAAATTTGTCATGTGACCAAAAATTCCCCAAATTTCTTGAAATTTGGGCTGGAGGTTCCCTATGGGGTGTTATGATGGGCCAAGGAAGCCTCAGCCAAGATTCGAAGCCGATCTTGCTCTTTTGCCTCTTTTGCCTTTCTTGTTGCTTTCCTCAATTTCGCCTTCAAACTCCTTATCCGAGCCCTTGCACTCATGTTTCGTGTCCTGTAACAATAAGCCATGTGTCTCAGTAAGGTAAGGTCCTGATCAGCCTTGTCCAGCAGCCTCTCCAAGTGCATGTTCACGCTCTCGAGATGGGCCTCTCGATCCTCATTGATTTCTTGCTCCAATGATGTGAGATCAACTCTTCTCCTTTGAGCAACTTGGTGATGTTCACGAATGTTTTGCAGCTCCATAATCGCCTGCTGATCCTCAAGCAGCTTGTTTCTCTGCTCCAGGTACTTCATGTTCCACTTGGCCCTCTTCAAGTCAAGGGATAAGGACTCAATCACTGATTGCTGCTCCTAGATGATCTTTGTAAGCTCTGCATTTGTTGGTTCTGTATCTGTCTCATCATCATGGAGGAGAACGAATTTGGTCTCTCGTTCACCTGATGGCCCTTCCTCTTACACTGGCTCCTTACTTCTACCCTGCTCATGTGATGCTGATGTCGGAAGCAAGGCCCCTTGCACCTCGGGTGGAGATAACACTCGCTTTGCTGCTGCAAATAAGGGTCTACTACCTCTCTGATAGGTGATGTATACTGGCATAGTAGTAGTCTCATGTCGCTCATACTAATGAGATGGACCACCTATCTCATGCTCTGCCTCTGATACTACCTGTGGAGCGCTAAAGAAGTCACGAGAGATGAAGTCCTCCCAAGAAATACCCTGCAATCCCAACTGATGATCTACCAAAATCCGGATAAGAGAAAAGTGATAAACATTGTTAAGCTGCTGTCGAGGGGTCTTATGCTACATGAAATTTTTCATCCCCTCTATGTTCCCGCAGATGAAAAATGGGAGGTTCATCATTTGCACCATGGTAAAGTGCATGAGCAACCTGATGTGATAGGCATAAAGGCGAGAAAACCTCCCCTCACAATTGAAGTATTTCATGATCAGTTTCATGAGCGGAGCATACTCATCTCTCAAAAATCTGAACGGGAAGACTCTCGTGAGCTAACTCAAACAACTGGCCTTAATGTAAGGCTCATAATGATGCCTCTCCACCTTGTTCTTCTTATGCCACTATTCTCCAACATTTTGTATGCCTGTTGCCACTGATATGGTTTCGGGTGTCAATGTGAAAGTGACCCCAACCAAGATAGACTGACCTCCATGTAGGTGAAGTGCAAAAAGATGGGCCAACTCATGATGAACTCTGACATTTACCACCCTTTGACAAAATTCAAGACATGCTAAATTCTGGAAACGTGACATAGCAAGAGGGCATACCTGCAACTCGGTGAGGGTTTTTGGCTCATCTCTAACATGTTTGCCACTCTGGTGATGTCTCGTGGGGGCCTGTTCTCCTGAAGCTGTATCACTGTGGGTTTCCTCCTCATACTCTGATGAAACCTCAGATCCATGACTGCTATTTTATAAACTGAATTTAGGCTGCCCCTTTGATGATGATGAAAGCTAGGTTGTTTTGATAATCTACCACTAAGGGGACAATGAAACAAGGGAGCATTAGGATGGGGGTAATATAATGGGAATAGGGGTTGTAGGAGAATTTTGTTTAGGGATATGTAGGGGGCTTTGGGGTATTTTGATAGGGTAGGGTTTGGTTTTTTTGAAAGGTAGGGTTTTAGGGTTTGTATTGAGTGATAGAAGGAGGGGTAAGGGAATAAGGAGTTTGGTAGTGTTTAGGGTAGTGATAGTAGGAAGAATGAAATAGGGGAATAAGGAACAGGGGTAGGGTAGGAAAAATAACCTTGGCAGCAACAACACTGTGGCACAAACCCTAGCAGAATAGTTTTTCTTTGATGTCTTCTTGTGTTTTCTTTATGAATTTTTTTTTCATTTAATTACAGGCATAAAAATCCTTATATCACCATAAAAAATTTAATGCACAAGTTATGTTTCGTGCCTACCTTTCAAATAGATGAGCTCCACAAAGATTTGAGGCGATTTGGTGAAGTTCTGGAAGTTTTGTCCCTGTGCTCCGCGTGCAAAGCCCAGTGCGCTGCGCCTGTGGAAAGTTTGAACTATGGGCAGCCTCTGTGTACGCCGCACCCAGTGTGTGCGCCGCGCACCTTCAAACTGCCTCCAACTCCCTCAAACACTCACAATTCACACTCACACCCTTTGCAACATTTCTCCAAGGCTTGGATTAGAACAATGCCTTTGATTTTGATGAAAACTTGTATATATAGCCTTTGGAGGTCATGTTTTAAATTTACTTTTTTTTAAAAACCCACTTTTCTAATGTCCTGTTCAACACTTTTTCACTGATTTTAACATAACCCTGATTTTGACTTTTCCTCTGGGATTTTGGCTCAAACGATGAAATTTTTGACACTTTTTGTAGGGATTGCATGACAGATCATCTGGTCACGGGAACCATGACTGCACCTAAAGAAATCTGTTAGTGTCAGTCTTTCCAGCTTTCCTCCAGTGATCAAATATGCTCTTACAAAGTGGTCTCAGAGTGTCAAGGTCAAATTTTGTCATTTTAGTGAGTCTTCAAGCAAAATTTGGTCACTCGGCATTAGGTCTAGGGTTTGCTTTCACTTCTTCTAAAGTTGTCCAAATGTCGGTCCATGTCAACATTCAGCTGAGTCTATCATCATTCATAGGTTTGTCCTCATCATGTCAGGTTCCATTGGGTCATTTTACACCTTGTTCATGCTTCAGTTGCACCTAGGAAAGGTTCATTTCCCTCTCCTAGGGTTTTGAAGGCAATTTCTCTTGGATGGTCAAATCATTAGAAAAACTTATATCCTGATGTTCATACACCTTCCCCTATCCTTGAAGTAACTTATCAAACACTTCCCATCACTGAGATTCCCCAAATTCCTCATTTTTGCACAAACCCTAGTTTCTTGCCACAACTTGGCAATTTTCTAGGCTAGGCCTGTGTTTTTCCCTTATGGACCCCTTCCCCTCGCTCGATCTCTGAGATTCCACTTTCCCTTGCTTCCTAACATCCCTCCCTACTTCCAAAAATTTCCCCAAGAATTTAGAAGCCCCTTATTCCCTTCATTTCGCTTCATTTCGACAAAATCCCTTGTTCCACACATCGGGATAAGTTTCACTCAAAAGATGTTTCAGAGCAATCAAAGATGAATTTTGGAAAAATGAGAGAGGTTTTTGTCCACAACATGCCAAAGAAGAAAAAATTCTCTCACTTTTTTCACAGGTGTCATGGTTTTAGAGAAATGTCAAAAATACAATCGCCTCGGGAGAATCGAATGCACCTCTGAAGTGACCCTGGAAAAATCAAGTTTTCTCCTAGCTTGGTTGGCCAAATGACTTTTTTGATGATTCAAATGATAACTAGACACAAATATATTTCCAATGAGCTATCATGAACTCAATTTGGAGTTGAGGCAGGCATTCAAAAGTTGACTGCAACAACACTCTGCCTTGAGGCAACCTCATTTGGCACATTTTGAACAGTATTGGGAGATTTGATTTTTGACAAGGAAAATGAACTCAAAATTGAATAATTCTAGTTGGGTTGGAAAGTAGACTCAAATACCTTTCCAACGAGCTATCCTGCACCCGATTTTGACACTGGGAAGGCCTCCAAAAGCCTCCTGCAAAATGCACTATGTAGCTGGGTGCGCGCTACGCATTGGTGGTGTGCTACGCATCAGGATGAAAATTTCAGTGTAATTTTGCACGGCGCTACGCATCAGGATCGCATGGCGCATTGGGTGAGGCGTGCTACACATTGAATTTTATGCCCAGACTTTGCCCGAAACACATTCAAACACCTCTTCTCACGCATCAAATCACAGGTACAATTGAAGAACATGAAGAGGAGGCTTTGGAGGTAGACTTTGCTAATGCATACCTTGGAGGTGGTGCACTTAGTATGGGAAAGGTTTTCAAAATATGAAGGATATGCTTCAGGATTCCGTTTTGCTGGTGACTATGTTGATACAAGGTGTCATGATTTCTGTGGTAGGCGAGAAACAAGGATAGTAGCAATTGATGCATTAGGTCATCCTGGGGAGGGACAATTCAGATATCAAAAACTTATTCGAAATTAATGGCTATTCAAATTTCATCGATAAGTTTGGTATTGACACACAGCAACAATCTTGGAGCTGAAGAGGATGAAGAATGCTCAGGCAGTGACAAGAATGCTATCAACAACAGGTTCAGTCAACAAATAGAAATTGCAGATGGCTAAGTGGGTGATCAACTACTTGGAGCAGCACAACAAACAGCTGGAAGATGAAAACACACTTTATGAGCTGTGGCAAATCTGGGAAGACCGAGGATTGGCCCGAAAGAGACACCGATTGATCGAGAGTCTATGCTCATCCGGGTGAACACTCATTTGGAGAAATTGTTGGTGAAGGCAAACAGAGACAAGGACATGCTTCGTCATATGAAAATTCACTATTGGGCTCGCATGCATGTTTGCAAAGCAAAAATTAAGATCCTTAAGAGGCGATTGAGCAAGGCACTAAAACGGCGGAAAAGGCTCGATCCACTCCAAATTTTGGCCGAAGCCTCTTTGAGTGAGCATAATACTTGATTGGGGACCCCCAACCCAAATTTCAAGAAATTTGGGAAAAATTTTGTCAATTTTGAAATTTTTTTGTAAAAAAACAGGTTTTTGGGCTCAACGCGTAGCGCGCCGCGCGCTACCCTGAAGATTGGGAGGTCCAATTCATGAAAGGTTTGCATTTTTGGATTTTTCATGGTGAAATACATCTTCTCAACCACTGCCAAGACATTTCATCAAGGTTTGGGTCCCCAAAAGGTCAAAAAACATGCAAAAAATGACCTCACTGCCCCTTTTTAGACACACAGGTAGCAGCCTTGGGAGAATGCCCTTTTGGAGGGGCAAATGGACATCAAATTGGAACATTCCACTTGGGTTGGAAAGTAGACATCCAGGGCTTTCCAACAAGCCAATCTGAGCTCAATTTTGATGCCGGGAACTGCCCCAAAAGTAGGTGGAAACGCGCGCTATGCGTAGGGCTCAGGCGCGCTACGCATCAGGATTTTTTGTACAGTTTTCACCTTCCAGCTCAGGAATTCGGCCAGTTTTGATCAGTTTTGACTTGTGATGGGATTTTTCACCCTCCTTGATGTAATTAATGGAACTTAATGTTGAATTGACACTTATTTACCTATTCTAGATGATTCATTCATAAAATAGCAAAAATTTAATGAATGAATTGGCTTCCTAGCTTATAGAGGCAAGTTGTTTTGACTGCCTAGATTGTAGTGCTTTGTTTAGAATTGGTTGAAACAGCTCCTAGGATGATGAGCTCGACCCTTAGAGGGTAGGGAATGGGTTGGCATGGTCTATATTATGTATTTTCCAAATCATTTTCATGGTTGGAGAGGTTGGACTCTGGAGGGATAAGCTTAGACTGTATTACACTTTGTATCTCTGCAATTTTGGCAAAGGAAAGACCAGGGTTTTGCAGCACTATTTGGGATTCCTGTGGTTATTTTTGTTGATGGTGTGTTTCTCTCATGTACTTGTAAGTTTTTTATGTGTATCATTTTCCCACTATTCTCTTCTGCAAATTAAACAAATGAAGTGTTAAGGTAGAATTCATAATCTTGTATGCTCTGCCTTTAAGTTTGTTTAATATCTATGTTTCCATCTATTTAAGGAGAACTCCTGAAAGTTTCTCGCTCTCCTTAGCTCCTCACCAGTCATATCTATCCATTCAATTCCTTTAGAGACATCAAGGCAATTGCCTACCTTGCCCCAAAAATACCTCTGCAAAATCTGTGTCACATCCCCGCACCCAAAATTGCCTTTCCCCGTTTTCCAACAAAACCCTAAAAATCTTAAATCAAACTATCTTTATCAATTTACTAGCCTAAAATCAGTATTCATATCGGTCATCTCAGCCCCTTTGAAGACCTTTTTCCGAGATAGACCCGGAGAGAGCCCTCTCTTGTCCTCGTAGGGCTAGCTACGAGGCTGACATGGTTTGATGTTGCCTTGAGTTTCGCCTTCCTCAGCCTGAGGCAAATTCGAGCGCTAACAAAATCAACTGTCGACTTTTTTTAAAAATTTTGTCACAAATGACACTATTTGACTTTTCTTCAAAACAGAGTTTTGAAGAATAGTCGAAGTCTATCAATATGATGATGAAACTCTGTGGATCATTACTTTGCAAGAACATCACTCTGGCCTGCATGGTTTTACTGGACATATTTAAAGACCAAATTGATCAATCCGTAGACCTAACGACCAACAATGACTTTTGTCCATTAAAGGACCAGACCTTGACTATTATGGACTTTTTGATTATTTGACATAAAGACATAAGCTAGCAGGAGCCAGACATGAGGGGAAATGACTAGCATGACTTTCTCTGTCAGATCATGGAATGCCCCTAGTAGAATGCAGCTGAATGAATGGAGCAAGACACCCCAAAATGAAATGCATAAAGAGTTTTGATCTCTGACGGAGAATTGACCAGGCCGAATCTAACAATTAGATCAACCCCTATACTTTGTATTTACTGACTATCATTAGCTTGACCTAAATCCCTGAACTAAGCTACAAACTGTGACCAAAAACCAAGTTAAAGTCTTGTCCCTGGACCATCGCACCTTCTCCTCTTGGTAATCTGGATGCATCACACCTCCTGTGTGTAATAGCTGAGATGCATCCCTGTTTCCCTATGATATAGGTGCGATGATCAGATAAGACTGTTTTTGCCTCTAGATTTTGGTTTTCTCTTCACTCTCTTTAGCTTTATTCAGGAGTTTTGTTGTCTGTGATCAATAGATCACTGTTGAAACCCCCTTCCTTTGCATCATCCAACCTCCATTTTACAAAGATTTGTGAATGTTTTTATGTATTTTTTGCCATTCACAGTTCTCATTTACAAAATAGTAGCTTAATTGAATTGTCGTCTTTTGATTTGAAAGTGTCGCAAGTGTCGTTTTCAGTCAAGGAAAAGAATCCTTCTCTTTTTGATAGTCGATTACACTGTTAATCTTGTATTTGATCTGAATTAATAGTATTTCAAGTGTCGAAAGCAGTTTTCAATTCAAAATCGCAAAGTGTCGTCTTGTCTCCTTTTTGTTTTTTGAACAAAAAATCGTTAGTACTGTCGCTTTGAAAGAAGTATAATTCAGATTTGTACTTAGCGTTCTTTTTGTCATTCACAGATTAAGAAAGTGGAAAACAAATACATGCATGTGCATTTTCATTTAGACTGCTTGTTGATTTTGATTTAGGACAGTGCATCTAGTGTGTGCTCCCTGCTCTATGTTGAAAGGATTTCGTTTCTCTTTCCTTAGTAGCTAGGATTTTCATTGCAAAAAGAAGAGTAAACAACTATTTATCATCTTAGATTGCATATTTAGGAGTTGTATATCTACATCACGCGGTGAACCTTAAAGGAAAACTTCTTAAGAAAGATCAGCTGTAAAATAATTCAATGAACATAAAAACGCTTTGGAACCTAACGCACAACATCTAGAAGTCTAGGCTAGAGACGTATTCCGACGTCATAAAGCCTGGTAACTATCACTTTCATCATAGGTTGGGTGATTCCTCCTCTTTGAGATGAAAAGTTCCAGTACAGACTTGTGCTCCCATGTACTGTCGAGTATATATTGGGAGACCACAATAGGATATATCCTTTATCCTTAGGAAGTCGTGTCTGCCGCCCTATCAATCGCAATGCACTGAACACAGCATTCGGGAAGATTGACTACTGTACCGTAAAAAGTATTCTGCAGTTTTGTGATTGGTTTGGTAATCCCTCTATCTAGATTTCTAGAGTAGTCTCTTTCATTTCTTTTTAGACTCCTTAAAGGAAAAGGTCCATCTGAGCACTTGTCACTTCAGGCTCATTAAAAATCGAAGGTGACTAGAGTCATCTTTAGCTTTTTCTCGACTCTTAAAAATTGAAAAAGCAGGTTGTGCCAAAGCATCTAAAATTTATTCTAATTGGAATAATGTCATTGTTCCCTCGTTGATCTTAGGTTGAGAAAATGGAGTCCACCAACCAAGGATTTCCCCGTAGGGGAAATCCTATTCCTTTCTCCTCTTGGGGAGATGTTGGTGCACCTCATATGGCCACATTGTCCCTTCCAGGACTGACAATTGGCCTGCCGGTATGGCTTTTCTCGACCTCTGTCATTCAAAGCACCGTGATTCCTAAGCAATCAAATCAGCAACTAGATGATACTAGAGTTAACCCCCAACCTTCTACTTCATTTGTCTCTCCCTCTCCTTCTCCCTCTTCATTTGGTGAAGATAGTAAAACTAAAAACCAAGTAACTAAGAAGAAGAAGAAAGGGAAGGAGAAGAAGAAGAAGGAGCCAATGGCAAAAAGGGGCAACCATACATCGTCTAGCGAAAATCCACACACTGCACCATCCAAACCTAAATCTCCATGTGTCATCTGCAAAGGGGACCACTATCATCGAGATTGTCCTTGCATCCCACAAATCTTAAAGGATTGCTCTCCTTGCTTGCATAATCCGGTGTCATCAACCTCTAACGATCATGTTGAGAGTACAACGTTAACTAGTGAAAATGAAGTCACCAGACAGAAAGGAAAACCTAAATTTCCTTGCAGACTGTGTGAAGGTGATCATGCCCTCGACCATTGTCCCTTCTTGGACGAAGCTAAAAGAGTCTTGGATAATCTTCCTGCATCACCACAGCGACTCCCTCATGGATACAAGAAACTCTTGTCGAGTCCATTGCTAGTTGAAAATCCAAATGACGCACCTTTTTTTTCAGTCAAAGCACCTATCATTAAAGATAAACCCTCCGAGTCCACATCGGACCAAACTCAATAGGTCGAGATGGTAGTTGACCCCATCTTGTCTTCAGAGGATTCACCTTCAGATGATACAGTCACCAAAGAGAATGAGAACGACACCGTTCAAATTCTTTTCATAAACACAGACTCCGATGAACATGGGGGCAATCTACCCATTCCTTTACCATAGGAAGGAAGTTCGTCAGAGATGTATCCGACCATTTATTCGGTCCCACCTCCAAGCAACCTAGTTGTCTCCTTCGATTGGAATCTACTAGGCAGACCCCATTTACCATCTAATGTACCATTCCGAATCATAGTGCAAACTTACAAAATGGTCATGGTTGGTACCATCATAGATGAAGGGGCTTTTGTGAGTATCCTTTCCTCAACTGCTTGGAAAGCACTTGGTTCGCCATCGCTTTTGCCTGAGATGCGATATCTGACAGGCTTCGACAAAGGAACTAGTCGACCATTAGGGATCCTTCCAAATTTGCCTATAACTTTGAGAAGGAAAACCATTTATCTGAACGTAATGGTAGTCCAAGGACCTTTAGATTACAATCTACTCCTTGGGCACAACTACATTTATAGCATGGGAGCTATTGTTTCCTCACTCTTTCAAGTGATGTGTTTTCCGCATGAAGGCAAAGTGGTCCAGCTCATAGACTAGATTTCATTCCTCAGTTCACACATAGCTAATAGTCAAATGCCATCCCTAACTGGTATTTTTGTGCAGGGAATGTCTCATCAATCTCCAGTCCGTACACCTAATGAGCGCAAGTGATTCGGTGGTGGTGACTAAAACCCAGGGGGCATGCACCCCGGTCTGCTGGCAGAAAAATTTCAGGTATAGGGTAGGTTTCCGTGGAGGATATATGACTAGTCTAACACACCCATCCATTTAGGAAAATGGGATTAGACTAGAATAAGATACCTCTGTCAGAAGGTATGCCTTTCCCGACAGAACAAATTTTTTTTCTACAAATTGAGGGGTAACCTGGGAAACTCTACTTCGCTATACCTGGGGGCATGCAAACCTTTTTACGTGAAAGTGAAAAGCGACCATTTATTTTCTTAGTTTGTAGGTTCTTAACCCTTTAAACTCGTAGGATTGGTTGTTCCTACCTTACATAATAAAAGGAGTCTGAGCATAATTTCAAATGGTGCAAGCTCCCTAAAAAATGAACGTATCGATGAGACATCCTTATTATACAACTGGCACGAGCAGTTTTACATGAAGTTCAAGCTCATTAAAAAATAAACCTAGCAATGAGCATATGTTCCACCAGAGTTTAAGCTCATTAAAAAATGAACCCACCTCCAGTAAATAACCATTGTGAATGCATTATCATCAGCTTTTGAGCCTTGGTCGTGTTCTTACTATCACCTCCACTCTATTTTAGCTGATCATTCGCCTCCATTTGATTGTTTACCCCTTTTGAGGAACAACTGTGATGAGTGATTTTGCTAGACATCTTCTTAACACTACCGTGATTGGAAAGTTCCAACCCTCACCTGGAACCACCTGCTACCCGAAATATCACTCGTTCCTCAAAAATAAGTCTCCTTTAAGCTCTTTTCATCTGACTCATAAAATATGAAAATATTGCCGAGAAATTAGCCTCTCCAGCTCGTTAAAGTGATTGGAAGTGTTATCCCTCCTCTAGATTTTAATCTTTTTGGAGCTGAGGGATTATTACACAAAAAGATCGAGCGTTTTTCTTGTTCGGCTCGTTAAAACAATCGAAAAGTCATCCCTTTCGCATTGTTTTATACTTTTTCAGAATTAAGGGATCATACTATGAAAAAGGAGTATTGGAGTTTCCTTTCCATCTCTTTTAAAACTCTCTAAAATTGAAAAGGACCGAGCTATCCTTGTCGTTAAACTCGTTAAAACAATAGCGACAAACTTGTCCATTCAGACAAGAGCAAGTTTCATTGTCGCTAGGCTCATTAAAACATAGTGACGGGTTTGCCTGAAGGGAAAATTATAGAACAATCATATGTTATCCTCCTCAAGCTTGACAAAAATAAAGAGGTACTGGTCAAAAATGACTTGGGAAAATTGGGAAGAAAACTTGAAGAAGCGTTATTGGTAGCAGGTCGCTCTTGAACATGACACTTTCACTCCATCACCATGATTGCGTCGGGTTGGGTTATTCTGTTCACCGGTCATATCACCATTGGTCCAGCGTACCATCCATTTTTAGGGTTTATGCTACCAATCCATTTCAGTGTCGCAGATATGTTCAAGAGAAGTCACTCAGAGAATTCACCTACCCAGCTTGTGTCTCATCCGCTACAATACCTTGACGCTTCATTCTTTCATGACCACCACCCTGAACCTTGTATCATCAGATCGTTTTCACCTCTACAAAATCATTTTCTCTGTTCCATGTCGTAGATGTGGGATCCGTTAATGCCCTCCTACGACGGGTCACTTCTTGTCGACATCAGCTCATTATCCAACAAGCCGACCTAGGGACAACCCTTTTAGTACTTTGAAGCTTGCATGCCTCAATGGAAAGTTTCTCACTTCCAACGATAGGTTTACATTAATGGCCTTCGACCGAAAGATTTTGCGTGGTGTTCAACATCGACTCATGTATTCACACCACATGAATTGTACTGTAGTACCTTGAGGGTCATCATCATCATCAGTGATTCCTCTTGCGCCTGTTAACAGCTTACATCATTGGCTGGTAATCTGGCAATGTCCTTCCATGTTCGACATCAGAACATCTTTTCACATGGATCGACTTGTACTTTCGGGCGAAGATTGAATGAGTTTTGAAGACCTCGGATCTAGTTTCATCCATCTGAGCTACAATATATTCAGGAAAATGAAGACATCAAATGTACATCATTGCTGCACAGATAATCATCCAAACTAAGGGATGATGGCTCTATCAGAATCATCAATCTGCACACAGACAGTTGTCTGTCCTATGTACATGAAAATGAATTTATCAAGATGAGCATGGGAATGCCCGCCTTAGCTAGATCATGAAAATATTATGAAGATAGTGTATTGTATTGTATCTTATTACAGGTCACCTTCCAGTTCGAAAAACCTCGGATCCTCATTATAAAGCATTTCACCCGACATCAAAAGATTTACGACCTCATGCTTTAGGGGTCAACTGTTATAGACATATTTTGGCACTGCAACCCCAATCACATATGTTCATAAAACAAGGGCCTCTAAGTCCCTAAAAGTGTTGTTTCATACCCTAAAGGAGCAAGGTCAACTGATTACATCATCTCCCAGAAGTTTCCCATGAAAAACCACTCAGAACTGGTCAAAGAAAGACCATACAGACTGCCCAGAGCAAAGGGTGCAATGCATCTCACCTACCACATGCAAAAAGTACGATGCATACCGGAAAGCCCTTCTGTAAGGTGCGATGAGCGAGAGCAGACAAATGGCACAAGTATTTTGCTAGGTGGATACCCTAAGAATCTTCTAGAAGCTGCTCATTTGACACTTGCCTCCCTGAATTCGCCCAAGGATGAGTAAGAGATAATGAAATCTCCAAGTGGAACCAAGAACTATCAGAGAGATGACACTAATCGAAATCCCATAAGCTGACTCAACCCCCTACAAATATCTATATATGGATCCCTCATCCCAGAGATCCAGAGGTTGGAATTTGGTAATTTGCAAAGAGGTGCTGCTGATTTCTCTTTGAAGACATTGTTGGGTGATCTTGCTTTGTATGAGGTGAAGAGGGCTTTCAAGCTAGGAGGATGGCGCTGGGTCAGACCAACTGGTTGTAATCCTCTCTTCTACTACTTTTATCAATAAAGCTATTTGAGTTTTCCTCCATATTCTTGTGTATCTCTAAATATTGTGTTGATATATGCATGTGTATGGTCAATATATATCTGATCCTATATTTTTTATAGTGATAGATCTCTATGCTTTGATGGTATTATGCTGCTGTGATTCTACAGGTACTCTTTGAAGTGGGACAAGTAAGGAGGCAGTGGCAAGATTCTATCGAAGGGGAAAGGAAACCAGCAAGGAGCCAAGAGAAAGACTGAGGTTGGTACTCTCTGCTTCTTTCTCATCTCTCTCTCGTAAAGGAAAACATAAGTAACTTTAGTTTGTTTGTTTCTAAGATAGCTACCCATATTAATGGGACTAGCAGTTCTGAATAGACACTAGATTTCCCGGTAACAAGAGGTAAAGAAAGAAACTCCATCGAGATAATGTCCAGGCTCATTGGCAGCATAGCAATGCTTGTCTTCCTAAAGTGACTATGTCAGGGTACTGTCCAAGCCTGCTAGCAGTAGAGCAATACCAGAGATGAAAACTATGAATTTATCGATCTCTTTTACTTATGCACTTATATACTCCTCTTCCCAAATCGAAACAACTCAGTCTGACTTGGCTTGGAATGTGTGTTGCCAATGAAGAGAATGTAGGGACTATATATTTATCTCAAGCTAAGTGAGGAATTTGTAGTAATCAATTAACTGAAAAATACCTTCAGAAGAGTTAGACTTGTTTTGCGTGAGACAAAATTCATTCAGAGGGTTGGATTTCTACCAATGTGTCACCAATGTTGTAATGGCTACAACCACCCTCCAAAATTTTTCTTATTTTTATATTTTGGAGCCTAACCTTCTATTCAAAACAAGTTATCTTGCACTGCTATCCAGTATTCTTGCTTTGATCGAGAATTATTTTTTTCACTCATCCTTGTGTTCACTTATTTTCACACTTAATTGATCATTCTAAGTCACAAGCTAACCTCCTAACTTGGTCTTTTAGTAGTTCTAGGCTTGCTTCCAGAAACTTCACTATCCTTGATGGAAAGCAGCCTTGATGATTGGAATTGCGCAGTCATCGAAGGTAGCTCAACACTAAGCCCATAAATTTTGTAATGCATCCCTTGAGTTATGAAACTACACAATGCACTAAGCCAAAAAGTTCCTCGGTTCCCAAAAATTGTGCAATATTTCCCAATAGTGTGCATGGTAATTTTCTCGAAGGTGATGCATTTCTAGTTTTATAAGTTTTTGCCAAATGTCACTTTTCCTTGATTTTATGCATGCGCGTCATAAACCCTCGTTTTCTCAAATCTAGTTAATCGACACCTATAGAGCTCCTTTTCACATTCAATCTTGGAGATATACAATTCCCAAAGAGATCAAGGAACATTTGGTGGGGGCATTGTTGCTTTTTTGGGTGAGTTTTTGTTTCTTTTCTATCACTTTGGTTGTTTTTCTTTTGTGAGTGGTAATTCTCTTATTTCTCTTCATTATTACTGGCATTTCAACTTGTTTTAGCTTGTAGAAGTGTTGTTTCAAGTTATCATTTTCCTTTCACAAGTGTCACATCATTTTATTTACTTTTGCACCGATGGTCGCCATTTCGGCGACTCTCCTCAATAATTTTATTTTCTTCCCGTCTATTCAGTTTCTGCACTTGAACTATAATGATTCATTCATACTTAGTCATATTTTCACTCAAGCTCACACTGTGTCTCATATCTTCTCGTTTTCCACACTTCCCTTAGGCATATCTGCACTATTTTCTTCCCGTCTATTCAGTTTCTGCACTTGAACTATAATGATTCATTCATACTTAGTCATACTTTCACTCAAGCTCACACTGTGTCTCATATCTTCTCGTTTTCCACACTTCCCTTAGGCATATCTGCACTTTCCTTAGTCGGTTTTCACTTTGCCGAGCTGGGCACTTCACAATCCTAAGGCTCAAGTCGAGAGATTGGCCTCTAGAGCTGTGCAGTTTGTAGTACAGGCTAGCCCAACTATGCATTGCACATTCCAATGCTCATCCTACTTCCCTGTCCATTGAAACTGCACAATGCGTAATCTTTCCCAGTCTCTGCCCAGTCTAGGACTACACATTATGGAGTACCAAGCCTCAAGCTTCATCCTTAGATGTTGGGATTATACAATGAGTAGCTCCCATAGGCATCCAATCCCTCCTACTATTGAAAGTTGCATAATCCCTCTCATTAGATGCCTGGTTTACTGCTTGATCATGCCTTCAAAGTAGATTTGCTAAAGATTGATGTTTTCTTTCCATGAGTGTCTTTCTTGTCCCATAGGTACCATAGTTGTTGAGCACCTCTCTCTAGTAGTCACTATTACCATGGTAGAAAAAGGGATCTTCTTCAAAAGGGAAAAATGAAAGTAGTATTGGGGAAGCAGTTGAGTAGGTGCTAGTTAACTCGCCAATATATGCAAACAATCAACTATTTATAAAAAAGGAGTCAACACTAACATGGCAACAATTCCAATAGAAATAACAAAGGTTTCTAATAGAATAGAGGGAGAATAAAGTTGTAATGGAAGCAAAGAGGAAGCAGAGTAGAGTGGAGGAAGAGAGAAAATAGATCTTATAGAAAGTAGAACTCAGGGTGCATAAAATATATCAAAAACTAAAGGAAGAATGAGAGCTGAGGAGGAAAGGACAAGAATACAAGTATAAGAAGGAAGAATACTAAAGGTAAGGCACCATAATAGAAACAATGCTAGTATAGGTTGAAAAGAGAGAAAAAAACCAGCTAGCAGTAGAGGGAGGGAGCGAACAAATGCAAGACCTAGAGCTTGCTCAGTCGATCGAATATTTGATTGAAGTTTCATACATGGATTTGGGACTAGACCCATAGGAAGAAGATATCGATCTGATGCTTGGTGAACCACAGGTCATTGTTTAGTCTCCACCACCTCCAACTGCAGAGTTATCCATGATCGAGGAAGGGTACATACTTCCCCTTGATGACGATATGATAATGAATGTGTACACTCTATCATATAATGAACTTCATAAGAGAATTTTACAAACGTGTAGAAATCATTTTTTGAATGATCATCCATCACCTGTAGTCATTAGAGAAAGGGTGATAGTGGTAGACAAAAACAAGAATGAAAAGGCTATTGTTGAAGCCAGCATAGTCGTTGAAGGTGCTAAAAGATCAAACACTCAATATTTTAAGGCCAAGAATAAGCAATTGGTACATAATCTGTTAGGAAAAATACTAAGAGTGGGGGTATATCAATATTTAAAAGCTTATAATAATAATTTTCTTTTCCTGAAATGTATATGAAACTTGACTGAACCCAACTAGCATATATACACGACTGTTGTAAAAGAAACTAGTGTATGCTTAGTAAACTTGTGAAACAACTAATTCTTTATCTGTTAAACTTGAACTAGAATGTAAGAGATTTATGAAGAATTTGATAAGCAGTAAATAGGTGCAGTAAGAACAAAATAAAGTATCACACATAAGTAACACACATGAACACTAGGATTTAATGTGGAAACGTAATGTGGGAGAAAACCACCTGCTATGGTCATCTCAGTCTTCAAAAATTATTAATATCAAAAACTTCTTACATTCTTGTATTGGTAGAGACTCATACCATTATGTAGACACCCACCTGCTGAAGGATACAAACTTCACTTGTTCTCCAACTCCTACTGTAAGGTTGTTCCAACCCCCTGATTTGATTACTAGCTGCTATTGGCAAGAGGCTTCACCTTCCTCACTCAAGGCTCCAACCCTCAGCAACATCCATGGAACAAGTTTCATAAATTTTCATAGTAGATCCAATATCAACACTTAGGCTCAATACAACCATCAATCTCTGCCACATAGAATCAACCAATCACTGAAACTCAATCAACTTAATCAAAACTCAACCAATCAACTGGAGTAGTCAGATCACTATAAACAGTACACAAAACTGAACTCAGAATCAATACAAAGAATCAACTGCAACCCTGATCATTCAAATGCCAAAATGTATACACTACTTCAGTTAAGGCAACTTGCTTGTATATGTGCTTTTCTTTAGAGAAACCCGTGTACAAATCTTAATATATTGAAAATGGAAAACTTGTAATGATGAATCAAACACAGAGTTGACCAGAGATATTCTAAAGTATTATGTTAGCTTACAGAACCCTCATACAGTTACCAACATCAATAACCTTTTCAACCAATCAACATGTAAACAAGTTCAACTTCATCATTCAATCAGTTCTACTTCAGAAATTATCACTCAACCCAGATCAACATGAGGACATCATTGATAGACAATAGAGAAGCAACAACATAGATTAGGTTGATTAGTCATTTATGAACATAAGCCCTTACTTTATATACATGACTTGGAAGAAGTGAACCCGCATATATACGTGTTTTTCCCATGACCAATCAACATATAGATCTGCAAATGCAACCTCAAATTATGTAGCTCTTCAAAACTTTAGAAAGACCTAGATCATAATATTCAGTGATAAAAACATGTGTCAGTACTTAAATCTAGTCAACCCATGAGTAGAACATAGAATGAAAAGTTATTTCAAGTCCCTGATCCTCGTCCATCATTGTATTCATCGATGCATAATTATTTTAGATCTATGTGACAATTATATCCCTTACAATGCAAATATACTTCAGATTGAAGTATTCATCAAAAATCCTTTCACTATCACACTTAGCACTTCGATCTTTACCTCCTTATATAGTTTAGCCCTTACACAATACCACTGGTCAAAACTACATTGGTGCCGGTAGTAGTATTTGACGAGATCAATATCCATTGACGCGCTTATTACTATGGAGCAATACCATGGTAGAGACCCCTGGTATTTAGAATACCATGGTACAAAAACCATACACTAATTTTCTTCACCAAACTCACGTGTATACGCGACTTGGCCTTGACGAACCCATGTATAGATTTTCAAATATTCACTTCTATTAAACTTTTGATTATGACTATAAACCTTTGACCCATCATTCTGGTATTTTGTTCCATCATTCTATCACCTCTGAACTGACCTGTGGATTCATCTAGTTACCATATACTTGTTCTGTTACAAGTGAGTTGCCATCAAGGAAAACACATGCATCATAATGGAAAAAAAATCTATAGGTTTACTGACAAGAGAAAGAATAGCCCCTCAGAGCAGAACAAAATGTAGCTTCCACATAGGTCTACTTGGGGGAAATGAGAGCAATCATACTTGGTCATGTATCAACACTTGGAGAGACCATGTAGAACCTTTATGAGGAGCTCATGACCATACATAAGCCAGTTGTCTATTTCCATAGCTTGCAGTACTTGAACAAGGAATTTGTCAAGGTGCTTAAGAAAGTGAAAATTACCATCACCATCGTGCAAGAAAGGACAATGTGATGCAAATGGGGACCACTTACTTTGGTAAAGGAGATGAAGATGCCGGAAGAGTTGGATAAAGCAAGAGTTTCAACATTGATTTATAACAACAAGAAGCTCGCCTAATTCATTAGAAATGTTCAAACCTCATATGTATGGTTGTATAACAGTTCATATTTCATGGTGAGAACCAACAAGATCTAGTTAGTCATCTCACTCATTGAAGCTAAGCATGAAAATAAAGCTAGGCAGGAGATTGAAAAGTATTTGAAGCAGCTGAAACGGATTTCCACCATGAAGGATTTGGTGTTGAACATACAAAACATGAAAAAATACATTGGTGGTCTTGTTCAGATCAAAATAATGTTTCTCCTGGTTGAGAAAGAGGTTAAGACTCGCTCAAAGTCACAATACCTAGATGCTATGGAGGCTAGATTTTTCTTCCAATTGGACACCCTCACACAGTTTGGGGATGTCATCACACGATACTGAGCTTGTCATCAATATGTGACTGAGAAGAATGAAGTAGAAGTTGTTGAGCTAGAATTCACCCAAACTCCATCATTATAGTGCTTTGTCTTGTTAGACTATCAAGTTGTCTCTACCCTATTCTATCTTATATGGTGTTGTGGCCAGCAACAGCCCCCCTAGTTCATTTAAGTGTCAACCAAGATACTTAAATGAATGGGGACCCTTAGTTAATTTTTAGGAAAAGCAAGAGTTTCTTTTTGAGGTTACAATCATATGCTTAGGAAAAGCCTCTTGGATATTTTAAGCCTAAGTTTATGATGAGAAGAAAATCTTTAAAGTCGCGTTGCAAAAGGATAGGAAATATCTTCATTTCTCTTTAAAAATCGATATGTGCACGACCCTCGTGTTAACAATAAAATCGCATTGCAACAAAGTAGTGCCCATAAAGAAAAACTTAAAGATTCACCGATCTGCGATAACGCCAATCGCTAGATCGCATATCGTAGAAATGAGCCGGCAAGATTTGACAAACATCAAAATTATGCGATTTGCGATGATGCGATTAGCGATCGCTGCGATGCTACATCCTTGCGATTTGCGATGATGCGATTAGCGATCGCGCGACATGCGAGGTTGTGTCAACAAATCATAAATCACTCCAATACGAATCCTTCAGGCACGCCATTCAAAGAAAAGCCACTTACCATAATCTGACCCGAAATCATGCACTTTTAATGATAGTAAATGAATTAGTTGTCAGTTATTAAATGGATTAAAGACGCGTGCCTTGGTAGAGATTTACTTCACGTAAGGTGGCATATTTGATTGATCTGTTGCATTTAAAACTCTCCCATCACCTTTCTGGATCGGTCATTTCCATTTCACTCGTAATCTGCAGGAACAAAGAGCTACGGCAACACAGGCAAGCATTCTTATCGACTGTGTAAATGAGAATTTACATAGGGCCAATTTAATTGCAGAGACCACCCCGGGGTACCTACCAAACAAGTTGCAACTGGAAACAGAATGGAGACAAAAAGCGCAGGCAAAAGGGAAAGCAATCCAAGCATTGGCCAGGTTGAATTGGGAATGTTACTGGACGTACTTGGTTAAACCGCACAGCCAATGGATGATGGTGAAATGCATTACAAACGCAGCTGAAAAGGTAGCTCCAACTCTCGTAGATGTCGTTTTCGCAGCCCAGCTCAGCGCAGAAATCAGTCAGCCGACTCTTCTCAAGCCTATGCTGAACACTTGCAACTTTAAGGACCAAGTTCATAAGTGACTTTATTTAGAATGTTGTTTTTTCCTTCAACTAGATTAGAAAAAGGACGGTTGTTTGAAAACCGCATCCTAAAGTTTGTAATAATACTATTATTAGAATTAGGAAGTAGTATTTTAACCCTTCTCATTGCATTGGAGAAGGGTCCAGAAATTTGTCAAAAACTTGTCCTCGGAACATGCACTTCTGCACCCTCAGAGGAGGTTTTGATGAATGAATGGATTGAGGTTTATTAATGTTTGCATTTTAATGTCTGCTACTGATGTTGCACTTCTGTACTCTTAGTAGATGTTAGAACAAGTAGAGATAAATCGTTATTGCTTGAAGTTTATGAGTGAAATCAGTCATAAATGGTACTTTTATCTCTTGATCAATTTCTGCTTATATTCTTAGAGTGATATGCAGTTTTAGTTGTTTATATGTTAATGTATAAATGTGTGGGTTACCATTTGGCACTTCTGTACGGTGGAGTCATTTATTTGTGCTTGACATATGAATAACTTATTATGTGATATGTTGTACAACTGTTTTGCCTAACTTTTTATGCAGAATGGTTTATCTTAATTGATTTCTATTCTTATGATAGCTAAATGATCTTTATTACCAGTTATTGTTCGAAATCTTTTTAGATCGCATAATAGAAGAAATATACCCTGGGTTAGCGTAGATTAGATGTGTTGTTTTCATTAGATTACAATAGCATAGAGTCAGTTTAGGAGTTAGAATTGAATTAGCTCTAAAATTACTTCTAGATCAGCATCATCAAACTCTACACACACACACACACCCTAGATTGGGAAACTGGTCCCATTATCCCCAGTCGGACCCGCTACACCAAACGGGCAAGGAGCTGCCAACCAAGTTCCAGACTGGGTGGGTATCCCCCTTGTTGTTGACCCGATTTCTGGGCCCTCAACATATTTGGCGCTAGAAGGAGGGCCTGAACATAGTGTCTGTTGGAATGATTTCCAAATTGTAAAATTTGAATCAGGATGGCTGCTCATAAAATTCCTATTTGGAGTTGCATCCATGTTCCTACCTCTTCCAACACTCCACCAGATGTGGTAAGACTCTTGTCTCAGGTAAAATTCAACAGTAAGAATAATTCTTCTGCCTTTAATCATGCCCTTCAGTTTATTCAAAAAGTTTCAGGTTCTGATATTCAGAGAATTGATGAAGGCGTTTTGTGCAGGATTTTTACTCCTACATTCACAGCGGAAGCTAGAAAATGGTGCAGAACCCTCCTAGTTGCATCAATTCACAGCTGGGACCAATTCATCAAGACTTTCATTTTGGAATTTGATTGTTATGATTACGACCGGGTATATGATGAAATTGATTATCTGCGGAAGCAAGATGAACCCGTAAGGGATTTTAATATGTGATTTCATCTTAAATGTCTAAAGTATGATCTTGAGAGTGAGCTCACGGATGAAGAATCTTCAGATTATGATGAGTATTCCCTACCTCCTATGTCTGATCAAGCAGAAATTAGTTCAACCTTTGTTTCATTTTCTTCTAATATGAATGAAGATTCCAAGTTGAATACACAAATCATCCATAATGAAGAAAATCTGCAAAGCCTAGGAGTCATGCATGCTCTAATACCAGAAGACAAAAATGAGAATGCTGAAAGAGAAACTACCTTGGAACCAGGAGATGAATCGGGTACAAAGTCAGACAATATCATTACAAATCAGCGAATGCAGATGCCAAGGTTAGAACAGGGAACTATTTCTCTTTCAAAAAGTATCAGCGCACAAAGGTATGATCTAAAGCCCGATGTTTATGATGAATCCGATGAACAAAGTTTTTTTCATGATGTTTTCAAATGCATTATTCCAGATTTGCATTTTTCTCTTTATCCCGATGTTTTCAGTGATGACAATTTTTCCCCTCTCAATATTAAAGATATCTCAAAAAACACAGAGGGTTATTAAAACGACTCATCATTAGGTTTTCCTCTGAAAATATATAATGAAAAAGAGAAGCCTAGGGAAATCTGTAAAATCATTTGTGATAGTTACTTTGACAACGATGATGTTGTTGAGTTATCCCAAGTAACTTAACTAGGTTTAGATAATGAGAAACATCCTAAATAAGAAATCATATCAGTCGACCCTCATTTCAAAGTAAAAGATCATTTGCATGATTTTACTATCCAAGACAATACCCCGATCTATGATTCATATCATGAGGAAAGCTCCATACCCGTTCGCAATCATAACTTATCTCCTGATTCACAAGACCTGGCCAGTTCTTGTGACGAACAAGATGTTACAAGTAAATCCCAGTTGAGCTGTAACACTATCTGTACAAATAGTCATTCCTTTCTTTCTCACTTGCACTCATTTTGTACAAAATCGGATTTCGTTTTAAATTTTCAAACTTTTGATAGACTATGTTTTAGCGATTTATATATGGGAACTTTCATTTCAAACGAAATTGCTAAAAGCTCAGCGTTAACAAACAGTAGGTTACAAGGCATTGAAACTAAAAAATCATCTTCACAACCTGGCTTGTTATCCTTCCTATTACGAGATCATCAATTCATAACAGAAATTCATCCTAATTTTTATGATCCAATAGGTATCCAGTTGGAAAGAAGTTCTCATGAGAAAGAAAAATCAGACATAATTCCAACTGAGGTTATATATTCTTATTCCACAGCCAACATTTACGGTCCAAGGAAAATTTGGTTCTTTACACTGATGTTTGGAAGTTTCATACGGCTAGGAATAAAAATGAATAGATGGTTCCATTGGAAATATCATTTCACATAGTTTATTTTCTATATATAGCTAGAATAGGAGTAGGAGTAATTTAGCTAAGTTATTAGGTTTGCTTTTGATAATTGATAGGCAAAATTATACCTATTTTGTACATAACCCTAGGGAATGTCTACCTCTCATTGTGTTAAATATTTTTCTCCATAATGACATTTGCTTTGGTTAACAGCATTTGACATTTACTAAAGACACCTTTTCTCTATCAAAGATTTTGAACTTCTACTTCTATGAACAGAAAATCTTTTAGAAACTTGATCTTTATTATCAATAGAACTTTAACCCAGATATGATGATAGTTTCAACTCCAAGAAATTTGAAGAAAGCTATCTCAGTGAAGAATTTGTTTTAAGTCAGCACAATGAAAGGTATCATCAATAATAAAATAAATATTCTCTGTAAAGCTGCTGTTTTCAAACTCTATTATTGTCGTCCAGAGCTTTCTTAAGGAAAAACAATGACTTCCTCCCTACTAAAGGAAATCGCAGCATTCAGAGGAACAATCCAAAAAGACACTATATCTCAAAGAATAAGAGGTCTCATCACGAGCCGGCTTATCATGATCACAGATATTATAACTTGTTGACTTTGCCAAAACTGTCTATCAAAACAGGGCAATGACTCAAGATTGTTGCAATCAAAAGACAAGGGGTCTCATCACAAGCCAGCTTGTTCAGCAAAAGTATAAATCAAGTGAATTACTGTGTCATAATTTGGCCACCAAACCAAGACATTGTTCTTTAGAGAATGAAAAAGGAAAAAGTGTCAAAAAGGGTTTTTCTCTGAAAGAGTTGTAAATAACCTTAAGCAGGATAAAGGATCATTGCTGGGTAATAGGTAACCCTGTCGAGGCTATGGGCGCCTGCTGGCAGCAGAGGCTCTACTTGCGACAAAGGAGCATATTTAAAAGAGGCTGTTACATAGGGAAGACTTTATTTTATGTTTTACAAGACCAAGTAATGACTGATTTAAATGCAAGGACAAACTGAGGATGCAAGTAATTGAAATAGAAAGGGGTTGAAACAAAACATCATTGACAGTTTGAAGTATCATTTGCTTTATCTTTTTATAATAAAGTTCAAGTTTTCTAAAAAAAAAAAAAATTCAGGAGTTTGAAAGTGTCAATAGAAAATTAGAGATAACTGGTTCTCCCAAGTGAATCGTCAATTGTTGTGGCCAGCAACACCCCCCCTAGTTCATTTAAGTGTCAACCAAGATACTTAAATGAATGGGGACCCTTAGTTAATTTTTAGGAAAAGCAAGAGTTTCTTTTTGAGGTTACAATCATATGCTTAGGAAAAGCCTCTTGGATATTTTAAGCCTAAGTTTATGATGAGAAGAAAATCTTTAAAGTCGTGTTGCAAAAGGATAAGAAATATCTTCATTTCTCTTTAAAAATCGATATGCGCATGACCCTCGTGTTAACAATAAAATCGCATCGCAACAAAGTAGTGCCCATAAAGAAAAACTTAAAGATTCACCGATCTACGATAACGCCGATCGCTAGATCGCATATCGCAGAAATGAGCCGGCAAGATTTGACAAACATCAAAATTCTGCGATTTGCGATGATGCGATTAGCAATCGCTGCGATGCTACATCCTTGCGATTTGCGATGATACGATTAGCGATCGCACGACATGCGAGGTTACGTCAGAAAATCATAAATCACTCCAGTACGAATCCTTCGGGCACGCCATTCAAAGAAAAGCCACTTACCATAATCTGACCCGAAATCATGCGCTTTTAATGATAGTAAATGAATTAGTTGTCAGTTATTAAATGGATTAAAGACGCGTGCCTTGGTAGAGATTTACTTCACGTAAGGTGGCATATTTGATTGATCTGTTGCATTTAAAACTCTCCCATCACCTTTCTGGATCGGTCATTTCCATTTCACTCGTAATCTGCAGGAACAAAGAGCTACTGCAACACATGCAAGCATTCTTATCGACTGTGTAAATGAGAATCTACACAGGGCCAATTTAATTGCAGAGACCACCCCGGGGTACCTACCAAACAAGTTGCAACTGGAAACAGAATGGAGACAGAAAGCGCAGGCAAAAGGGAAAGCAATCCAAGCATTGGCCAGGTTGAATTGGGAATGTTACTGGACGTACTTGGTTAAACCACACAGCCAATGGATGACGCTGAAATGCATTACAAACGCAGCTGAAAAGGTAGCACCAGCTCTCGTAGATGCCGTTTTTGCAGCCCAGCTCAGCGCAGAAATCAGTCAGCCGACTCTTCTCAAGCCTATGCTGAACACTTGCAACTTTAAGGACCAAGTTCATAAGTGACTTCATTTAGAATGTTGTTTTTTCCTTCAACTAGATTAGAAAAAGGACGGTCGTTTGAAAACCGCATTCTAAATTTTGTAATAATACTATTATTAGAATTAGGAAGTAGTATTTTAACCCTTCTCATTGCATTGGAGAAGTGTCTAGAAATTTGTTAAAAACTTGTCCTCGGAACATGCACTTCTGCACCCTCAGAGGAGGTTTTGATGAATGAATGGATCGAGGTTTATTAATGTTTGCATTTTAATGTCTGCTACTGATGTTGCACTTCTGTACTCTTAGTAGATGTTAGAACAAGTAGAGATAAATTGTTATTGCTTGAAGTTTATGAGTGACCAGATTTCCGGGCCCTCAACATATGGGTACAAGTGTAAATTGTAATATTATTCGTAATTATGTTGTAAGTGAAATTCCAAGTGTCAATATTGGAATATGAAGAGTCCTGATGTAATCTAATGAGTCATTTTATAAAGAAGTTGAAGAGTCATGAGGGTAGTCCAAAAGTCACAAAGGGGAGTTGAAGTGTCACTCCCTCTTGTTATAAATAGAACCTTATAACTCATGCAATGGGATTTTTGGAGCAATGATTTTGGCTAGGCTTAGGATTATAAGGAGCTTGGGAGTACTGTGAAGAACCTTGGCTTCTCCATAGTGTAGAGTGAGTATACGTATTTGGAGGAGCAGGTGTTCTTAACTTTAATGTTCCACTATTGGGGCTAGTGGTCATCCATGGTGTATGTATGAATGCAACTTTCACTTATAATAAAACCATATCCAACACGCTTTCATGCATATGTTGTGAATATAACAAGACTATTCTTGTTATATTTGCAATGTATATTATTTAACTTACGCTTATGCTTATGAAATATTCCGTTTACATTTGTATGAATCTTTTTGGATGCATGTTCTATTAATTCATCACTTTAACTTGTGGAATATTCCAAATCTTAGCTTGTGATGTCATTACGCCCGTCTGTTCCTTTCAAGATGCATACTATTACAAGCTTCCAAGGGGCACACTTCCTTTTCCTTTTGTGAATTATAGCCTTCACGGATTGCACTTGACTCTTAATAGGCTCAAACACTTGCTATCACCCAAAGTTGCCATATTTCACTCTGTGCATTTTCAGAGTCCAAGCATAACGTTACCACTCACTATTGGGACTCCTATTACAAACTGTGTGAGGTCTAATTGGGACTTCATATTACAAATTGTGTGAGGTCTAATTGGAACTTCATATGGGAGAAATCCCCTGGATGCTAGCAAGTCCAACACCATCAACACAAACTTTTACTATACCTAAAATTATAAATAGACAAATGTGTTGGTGGAATTTTTTCATAATGTACTAATTCAATATAATTGTGTTTATAACACACCACTATGAAGTATATTTGATACACATTGACATCTTACCCAAAGTAAGCGCGAATGCATACAACATATTTTGATTGCCTCAATGAATATTTAGATATTAAATGCATTAGCAAATTTATATCAATAATACATATTAGTGCACTATATTTATGATATGCATTAATTCATATTGTATATGTTGTGAAACCTTGGTGTGTGTTTTATATCATGGAAGCACCAAAATGTAGTTTATATGCAAAACAAATTGGTGTGTACAACAACTTGTGCATCGTAAGTTCTTGTAGCGATGGTGATAATAGTCTCATTAAAGGAAATGGTGCATTTGTTGTCATTAAGAGTATGAATATTTTATTATTGTTTTCATGCATTAATGCATATCTAAATGTATAAACCAAATTGATGAATACATGTGTATAAATTGCATGGAGGAGTAAATATGTATAAACCATATTTTTTTAGTTCAAGTGAATATAATGCGCACATGCAAAAAATTTTATTTTTATTTTTTTAAAGGTCAATTAATCATAAAGAAATCAAATGCTTTTTAATAATAATAATGATTCCTATATTTTAATTATTACATTTAGATATAATTGTTGCAATAGGGTGTTGTATCATTTAAACAAATATAATAATTGATTGAATCTCTATTTGTTGCAATCATAAATAATCCATAAATTTAATTAACAATGAAACATACATTTTATGATAGTGGATAATGTAATAAAATAAGAAATTCATTTTATTGTGTGCAAATGAAGGAGATTTTATTGTACGAAATAGGACAATATAAACTTCTATGATATTCAAATTGTCACTAAATAATTGATACACCAATTGGTGACGTGTCATCATATAATTAATACAATATGTCCACATTAAGCTAAACTACTTGCAAATAGGATCAAGCATCTGCTAAAAAGGCTGATCTCCAGTCCCCAGGGTGGATTTGTGGAAGGCAGGCATATCCTTGATAATGTTATCCAAGTCCAGGAGACATTCCACTCCAACAAACAACGAAATGAGAAAGGTATGTTGATAAAATGAGATATGGCGAATGCGTTTGACAGAGTAAACCGCTCTTTCCTCATTAAAGTCCTCCTCTCCTTTGGCTTCTCTCTCCACTTTTTCCATCTTATAAAAGCCTGTATCGACAATTCGTGGATCGCCCCCTTGTTAATGGTCGCCCTTCAAATTTTTTTCAAGCTCGGAGAGGCATTAGGCAGTGATGCCCTCTCTCCCCCTTCCTATAAATTTTAATGGCTGACTCCCTTAGTAGAAAACTCATAGCTGAAAGAACTACTGGCTCCCTTCCTGGACTCAAACGCTCCATAGGTGTCGATCCCCTAAACCATGCGCTTTTTGCAGATGATTCACTTCTCGTCGGAGGTGCTTCTACCAAAATCGCCAAAGCTTTTGACTCAGTCCTCAAAAGCTACTGTAGAGTTTCCGGAGCACAGGTCAACGAGAGTAAGAGTGAAATCTACAGCTGGAACATTGATCAACAAGAGCTAATAGGCATCTCGAATGCCCTGGGGTTCAGAGGTCATACTCGCTGGGATCGGTTCAAATACCTTGGTCTCCCCATCACAAATGGGCCTAACAGGAGGTCGCTCTGGTCTGACATCATCTGCAAAATCAAAACAAAAATAGCAGCTTGGGGTGGCTTCTAGCTATCTAAAGGAGGCAAAGTCATTTTAATCAAGTCTCTGTTATCCACGCTCCCAGTTTATCAAGCAACATTCTTACTAGCCCCCAGAAATGTTATGGATCAGATTTCTAAACTCTTAAGAGATTTCTTATGGCAAGGAGGGAAAGGTAACGAAAGGAAAATGCATTTAGTTAATTGGGATTTGGTAAAAAGGCCAATCGCAGAGGGTGGCCTCCAAATTCGCGATCCCTCCCTTGTCAACCTTGCGCTGGGAGGTAAGCTCCTGTGGAAATTGGCTCATGAGCCCAAGCACCCGACCAGCGCTATTCTGCTATCCAAATATGCACACAACTCATCCTTCAGTAATTTGCAATTCGAACCTCCTGTTAACAGCTCGCAGGTATGGACTCTTTGCTGCAAAAGCAGTTCATTCTTCAAAAAACTTCTGTACAGAGTACCGGGAAATGGCAAACGTACCAATCTGTGGAAGGACCGAATCATGGGGCGCGATCCTCTGGAGGAGAATGAGGAAATAGCAGACCTCAAAGACTGGTTGATAAGTGCAGGTATCAACAGGTTACGTGATCTCTCTGTTTGGGATCACCGGGGAGAATGAGCTAGTTGGGACCTCCACGATGCCCCTGGCTGGTTATCCACCCAAAAAAACCTGCTAATCGAGCTATTGGAAGACTCGACGCCTGAAAACTGCCATATAAAAGACAGTTGGGCCTGGGGACAGTCAGGTGTTTACTCCACTGCAGCAGGCTACAAAGCTCTTCAGGAATCAAGGAACAGCAATCACAATCCAGCCTTTTGGAAACTAGTATGGGACAATCTAGCACTCCCAAAAGTGAATTTCTTCTTCTGGACATTGATCCATAACAAAATTTTAACAGGCGATAACCTAGAGAAGAGGAACATTGCAGGGCCTCACAGGTGCGAGCTATGCAGAAGTAACCATGAAACAGCCCAACATTTATTCTTGGACTGCCAATACGCTAAGGAAGTGTGGGGCCTCACTCTTTTGGGTCTTCAGATCCCCCCCTTCCCTCAGAGTACTGTAGCTGACCTGTTCGCCTCTTGGAGCAAGCTCTACCCGCAAAGCATTCCCATCAAATCCTTCTGGAACAAGGTTTGGACAGCTATTCCCAAATTTGTCTACTGGCAGCTTTGGTTGGCCCGCAATGACCAGATCTTTAATGGACATCGACTCTCCCCTCTTCAGGTTGCAGCTAAAGCCAAAGCCTTCCTCTTGGAAGCAGCCCAACAGCAGTTTTATAAAGATGATTCTCTGCTCCTCCCTGAAGAAAGGAGATGGCTATGCCCCCTGGAGCCTTCTCCTCGAAAGTCACTTCTCACTCCTCAAACAGTAAACCCGGAATGGCGTAGAAGAGACTCCGAGGATTCTTTCTCAAACTGGTGGAGATCCAAAAATCTAACCACAATCTTCTTCGATGGGGCCTCCAAAGGAAATCCCGGGACTGCTGGTGCAGGAGGGGTCATTTATTCTTCGGACGGGACTTCAAGAGATTGCTTCTGCTGGGGTTTAGGCCAGAAATCCAACAACCAAGCAGAAATTTTTGGCCTTCTCAAAGCTTTCCATATAGCAAGAGATCAGGGTGTCAAAGACCTGCAAGTTTTCAGAGACTCTGAGATTCTAATAAAAAAATTAAACACGGAAGATTTATTCAGCAATGCTACTCTAAACAAAATCTTGGGTAGATTGAAAAGAGTGCTTCTAGAATTCACCAACTATAAGTTCTACCATATCCTCAGAAACTTGAATGGAGAAGCGGACCAAATGGCGAACAAAGGGTGCTCTCTTGAAAGGGAAGCTTATTGTAAACGACAACAACTCCTTTCAAATTCCATGAAAATGATGTAATTCAAAATCTGAAGTCGCAGGATGCTTTCTCTGTAATCGGGGCTGCCATGGCAAAGTCCCCTCCTATCTTTTTCAAACAAATAAAATTTATAACCGTTTCAGTTAAAAAAAAAAAAAAAAAACATGTCTAATTTTAATAGATATTTTTTTTAAATATATTGGTAACATTCAAATTCATTATTTGTCATATATTGGTCAAACTATTTTTGTTTCTCATGTTTCTTGCATGCTTCATTTTTTAATCACTTGCATGGTTTATTCTACATTGGGTTATTTAGGTTGCTTTGTTGATTATCTTAAGTTTGAAATTACACCACTTCATGTTATATCTACAAAAATAGAAATAAAGTGTAATGAATTCATCTTCTATTGGATTATAGCATACATAATTGCATAAATAAAAATAAGTACCATATCAATGATTTCTTCATAAATAATTCACATTCATTCAAAGCTATTTATCATGTTGATTCAGCTCCACAACTTGTTTCCCATTAGTTTTATACACCTTGATAAATAATATATACATAACTAAATTTTTCTTGTTGTTCCATTAATTATAAAATAAGAGAAGTAAAAAAATATAAGTACTTGCAAATTGTTCAATTAACCTCAATACTTGAACGGATACTTAGAATCCATACATAATCCAATGTCAATCAAATGTTTTGATGATTTTCATTGTATTTTATCACCTATCAAGGCCCTTAGGCCCCTATATTAATGTCCTAATAAGCATTCATTATTATTTTATTTGTTATATTAAGAGTTGGATAGAACCTTTCATTGTAATTGTACTCTTTTTCTCTTATATATGTACTAAGAAGAACTAGTCTTAGCATCATCATATTTTTTCTTATGTATTGAATTTATTGTAAAAGGAGTTCCTCCCCATCAATTTGAATTGTATTCATTGACTTCTTATCAATTTAAAAATGGTTCATAATATTTGTAATTAGAGATATGACCTTAGGGTGTTTTTCTCCTTCAATTAAGACTTCATGGGATTTTCACTATAAAACTTTTTCTTAGAAGATTCATATAGTGAAAGTTTGAGTAGACACGGGAAAAATATCAAAATAATTAGGGTCAAAATTTTAATTTTTATTCACTATACTTTGAAATATATACCTTTTGAATGTTGGGGTTTTTGATTGTTCCTAAACTCAATTTCAAATGAGCCAACTCATAATTTTCATTATACATTTTTTTCATGGAAGATTAACATAATCAAATTTTGATAAGATTGAGAATAAATATCAAATTATATGCGATAAAAATTTCAAGTTCTGATTCACTGTACTTTGGGAGGTATACCTTATAGAACTTAGGGTTTGTGATTGTTCCTTAATTCAATTTAAACGAGTCACCATCCAATTTTTCCTATAACTTTTTTATGGAAGATTTAGAAAATCAAAATTTAATGACACTAAGTAGAGTTATCAAGTTATAGGTCGTAAAAACTTTAGATTTAATTTTTCTATAATCTTGGAGATATACTCGATGGAAGGTAAGGTTTGTGACTAGTCATGAGATCAACTTTTAAACTAGTCATCTTGGTAGGTTCTTTGTAACTTTGTTTCAGAAAGGTTTTGTACTTTGAGACTTTTAGAATCCTAAGGAGACATAGTGAATGACATGTAATTTAGATTTTGATTCCTTATAAGTTATGGGATATATTGTGGAATTTTAGGTGATCCTAAACTAGGGTAAACAAACTCAACTCGTTTTATAGATGTGTTCTAGTGTCTTTAAATAATATAAGGTATATATTTTGAAGAACTTGACAGCCCCTAATCTTTAGGACCCAATAACATTTTTGATGGTTCCAAAGAGAGATCTAAAATTGACTTCACCAATTAACCCTCCAAAAATATCACCCATGACTCATGAATAAATGAAATACTTCTCGTACTAGGTATCCAAGTTGGAGAGAAAAGTTAAGAAAATTAGTAATAATATGAAGCTAATTTGTCATAGATACAAGAATCCGTTAAAAGGGATATGGAACAAGGGATGGATGGAAATAAGGAACAAATGGATAAGAATATGAAATGGTTAGAAGAAAATATTATGGAATATGTAAATGGGAGGGACGTTAAAATTGATAATGTCTCTAAAGGAAATCACTAAAGTAAACATAATATTCAAGTTGAATAACTTGCCAACAATAATAATTCTTGAAGTGGATTTAACTCTAGTTGTCAAGCTACTTATGGATTTTATCCTAAGGGGGTGAAAATTCTCAAGGTTGAATTGAAGAAATTTGATGGAACAAAGTTCTTTACATAGCTGAAATAAATAGGGAAATACTTTGAATTACATAATATTATGGATGATAAGCAAATGATTCACATAGAAATTTTGGACTTTGAGATAAAATCCTATCAATGGCATCAATGGGTGGTTAAAAGGAATCCCATTTTTTATCATTATACTTGGGGTTTACTGACAAGAGACTTGGAAGAACAATATGAAAAGCTTGTAAATGAGAATACTTCAACCAATTGACAAGAATAAAGTAATTTGGTGGTATTGAAAATTACAATTCAAAAATTCAGTTTTTGGCCACAAGGGTGGATAACATAAGTGACGAGGATTTGTTGGAAGCTTACATGGATGGATTGAAAGAAGATACTAAACATGAGCTTTTCTTAAATCATCTTGAAAATGTTATGGAATTTGTGAAATTTTCTTGTCATATTTAAGCCAATAATAAGGATACATACAAATATGCCATTTTAAGATCCAAAATTATCTCCATGGAAAAACATGCAATTAAAATTGTTTAAAACTATGCATCGATATATTTATATGTTTATATATTCATCACTGTGGGTTAGATATACCATGTTATCATAGACATTGTAAACATTCGACTTTTGTAGTTAATAAAATTTTGATAACCAAGGCTAGTAGCTATCAGTCTCTGTAGGGGTTGTGATATTAGAAGTTGGGAAAGGTGAGGGGATATAAGGAATTTCTTTATTATTCCTATATCTACCCTACTTATTGTCTTCACCTTATTAAATCTATGAGTAGTGGAGAAAACCAATTCCTAAGCCATCACTCCTACACTTTAGCAAGTTGTCTCCCATTAGGGGAATTTTGAGCTAAAAAATAAGCATCAAACAAAAAAGTGTAATAACAAAATCAACTTCACATGAACCAATAAGATTCAATATGGTAATGTCATCCATAGGGGTAAAAACCTCAATTGTATGCACCTATTCGATGCAAAATTTAATTATGCATCGAACAAGTACCCAGTTTGCATACTTTTTGAGTATACAAAAAAAATTAAAAATTGAAAATACATGAAAAAAAGAATGCCTTATTTTTCATTTATTTTCAAAAAAATTCAGTGTGGGTCTACTTAAAAGTATGTAAAGTAGGTACTTTTAAATCCAACATGTGAATACACTTGAAATTGAGAAAATATATAAGGAGATAAGCTGAAAATATAATGAAAAGAAAGTAGTTTCATTCTTTTCCTTTAAAAGATAATCTCTTATTTTATTATTTTAAATATTATTTAATTATTTTCCTTATGAGACCCATTTTTGACATCAAAATTCGCCTTGTTATGTTCTTGGAACAAGGAGAAGTATTGGATGAGGACTTCTTGTTAGGTAAATATGCATGGGAAATTTGAGGAGGATATAGGAAAGGAAAAAGGGAAGAAAATATCATTCTTAGAGAAGAAGATAGAAGAAAACGAAGTCCAAAGAAATATACACTACATCAACCATGGAAATAAGTACATATATTTGTGAAAAGAGCTAGAAAACCAAGAAATATATCAAAGTTTTGCAACCTAAATTATACCTTTCTATGTCTCTCTGAAAATCATAAGATACAGAGACTTCTAAGGGACTGAGAAGCAAAGAAGGAATTTCTCTTGTGTTATGAGAGATATGTAATGTGTGAGTCTATAGCTACTATGTTCTTTGCAAAACATGGTAGTGGAAGTTATCACAGTTGAAGTTCTTGTAGACTAAACTGAGAACCGTTATTCCTACTTCTCCCTAGTAGCCTCATAGCCTGATTAAGGGATGGATTTATATAGTAAATTTATGTACAGTTGGGATATAATAACTCATTCTATTTGGTTTTGATGGTCATCTTCTTTATTTACAAATAAGTTTCTATCCCTAACTTTGTTAATTCCTTCCATTATTCTGGTTATGGATTTTTAATGTATTATGGATGAAAAAATGGAAATTTGTCATGTGTTCAAACATATTGAACCTATAATATTTTATGCACTTTGTGGGAAGTAGCACATATTGCAAATATTGATTTCCTTCATTGTATTCTCTTTCTAGTTTGATACTTTGTACCTGAACTGGTCATTTTCAATTATGGTAGTTGGGAGAAATTTCTATTCAAAAGAAGTTTAAATTGTTGATGAAATTCATTGTTTTGTTCATTTTTTCCTTTGCAAATTTCTTCTTTGAATAAGTAATAGAGAGTACATCTATATAAAATTATTGAAGCAAGATCTCTATTTGAGTGTGAAAATAAGACTTGAACATAGTCTATAACCCCCCTTAACCTTATCAAATCATATAATTATTTTAAAATTGGAGTTTAAACTCAATATTTTTTAAATAATTATGGAAAAATTGGGGATTGAAGTGTTGAGCCCTAGTCCCTAGTCACATGGGAAAAACAGGGGGATGTGACCAAGGAATAAAGAGAAAGAAGGGCTAAAGGAGCTGGAATTTTGGAATTCCAAACATCCATAAAACTATAAAATGATTAAAAAAAGGATGTTGGATGATGGAACCTTTTTACAATGGAATATAGCATTAACATAAATGTTGATGTCATGTGTTGTAGACTAGGAATCATAATATATCAAGAATGGAGATTAGGCACTAAGTTCTATCAAGGAGAAAAGGATTCAACCAATAAACATTTGTTAAAGGCACTGAATTAAAACCTAGATCTAGATAATTAGATGATCTAGAACCTAACAAATATTTTTTTTTGCAAGTTATCCTATAATTTCCCTATAGATGAAAATATTCAAATAACAAGATGACATGTAATATGGACAATATTGACCTTCAATTAATTATCGAGATGTTTTTTGTTTATCAATGAAAAAGAGGATTTTTTTTGGTTGATGATCTATCATCTATATTAAACTAATATTAAAGGGGGATTCATTATGTATTCTAGTGGACCCATTAATGGGGTTGTCATTGACATAATTATGCCATTGAGAGAATTATTTGTTGATAGATATGAAAGTCCATAAATTTATAAATTTATTTAAACCATGTTTTTAAGAAAAACCCAATTCTAGATGCTAGCGGGTTAGGACACATGGGCTCATGTAATGAGAGTATGATGTGGTTTAAAATATGTCACTAATAAAATGGTAGTTTGGATAGGGTTTTATACTAACATGGCATGCCAAACAACATCTTTATAATGGTGGCATGACATGGAGGTGATAAAGTGGGACCTTGGGATCCAAAATAATTTTTTTTTTTTTGAGAAAAATGAATTAAGAATTTTTTTTCCATATCTAGATGTGACCGATAATATCTAGATCATAATTTGTAAACCTTTATTACCATGGAGAATTCTCACCTTCTTACAAATCTATTAGTCCAACATACAATGTTTTTAAATAATAATTATTTATGGCTTTTTAGCAACTAGACGTGTCTAACAAAATATAAATTGAACATTTCAACTACCACTTCTTTTAGATAGTTATTATCATCTATTGAAAATCAGATATGGAGTCCATCCATCCAAAAATATGTCTTTTTGAAGCATTGAACTAATACAGATTTCCTAGATCTAGATATGTTAAATGCAATATCATTCAAGTGCTCCAATCATTTGCCGGAAGTTGAATATGGAACCCATTAATCCATAAATCTAGACATGTTGGAAATATATTTTATGAACTTTTTGGAATTGGATTTTTTTTATAAGCTAATATACCTATCATATGGAGTTGGCATAATGCAGTGGCGATGCGTAGGCATAGGATCATCATTTCTCAATCACATGTCATATGATGTGGAATAATATGGTGGTGACACAAGGAAAAAAATGTTGTGTGTCAATTATAGATGTGGCCTAAGATAATAAATCTCTTGAAAACCATAAATTTATATCTAGAAATCAGATTTAGATGAAATTTATACTATTTGAAAGATCTTAATAAGGAGAAGATGATAGTGATATCAAAAATAATTTTAACGTGACCAAGTGAAGAATAAATTTTATAATCCCATCTCCTTTATATATTAAATGGTTATAGCTTAAATAGAACAATGAGACCATAAAAAGGTATTGTATATCAAGTTTTGTATACTCTCGTTACTCGTCATATATTTAATTATAATTTGAACATATTAATTTTTAATATGTTTTCTGTGTTACAAATTAGTATTAGATCCAAGATTACAACAGAAGGCTATATGCATTCAAAGTAAAAATGATAAAGACATACTTATTTTTTGTTTGTTTAAAAGAAGAATCTATCATATGAATTTACCTTATCTTCATAATGATACAATCAATAACATCAGAGAAAATTTACCACAACACCATGAAGAAAAATATAATTAATCTAAGACTCATTAAGATGGTCATCATTAAACTAAAACACATGAAATAGGATATATGGAAACTCCTCTAAACATGATAAACACTATGATCAGTTTAAAAATGGAACTTCAGAGTTACGAAGAAATGAATATTATTAAATCCAATGTTGTTTTGCTACAAAACTTGATTCAAATGCTTAAGAACATGCACCATGCACAAATATCAAGTAATATTGGTAAAATGATTTACAAAAAGATATTTCATAGTGATAACGCTCTAGTTTCTAGTGAGGATATTAATATATCATCAAATGATTCAAGACATAAAAAAGTTACTTCAAATGAGTCTACTAAAAATGAATCCAAAGATTCTTACAATAAGAAGGATAATAAGAAAGATTATAAATATCCCTCATAATGGGAGTTCTGAGATATAAAAACACTTATATTTAATGGTGAGGTGAAATTTTATGAGGAAGATGAAGCTTGGATTTTGGGAAAGATGAAGTATTTCCAAGGCCACAACTGTATTGGAAACATGAGAGCTAGAGTGGTTATCTAAAACATGAATAGTAGAGCATCCTTTTGGTGGGAAAATATCAAGAATGTAAAGAAGACCAATGAGAATAAAATCATTGAGAATGTTTCAAAAATATGTGTTGTGTTGTATGATCAACCAGAAAAGAGTCAAGCTTCAATAGTGGAAGTTGAGAATAAGTTTACTAAACAAGTTGTCCCTATTATAATTGACCTAAAATTTAGCCATAACCACATTTCACCTGAAATTGTTGACCTTTGTTGTCTTCAAAAGTGTAAACTTCAGAAATCTTGGTCAATTCAACTAGAAATAGGGGTTAAGAAAAAATTTAATGAGAATATATAAAACTATCTAGTACTAATCAATGGACTAATCACAAGGATAAATTTGAACATTTTACTTGTGTGGCCGTACTATATCTTAATTGGTATGGATTAGTTAGCAACCCATAAGATAAGATTGCATTACTATGATAAAATATTTTAGTGTGTTGATGATGAAGAAAATCCAAGCAGGGAAAATTTTAGGGGCTAATATTCGTAGGTGGGCTAATTTTCCTTGCCTTTTCCCAAAAAAAGATTTGATAATTTCCATTTTTTATAAAAATGATTCACCCAAATTTTATAATATAAAATTATTTTGCTTTACAAATTGCCAAAAACTTATATATAGGCTATATCAAATTATTAGAAGTTTGAATATTTTTATAAAAATACCACCAAATATTTTAGAGATTGCATATTATAGACTTGTGAGATTCACCAAGGTTTCTGAACTTTAAGAAAAAATTTCATCCTTAAAATTTTACTTGAAACCAAGCTTGGTAAAATGGAATTAGGGACTCGTTTCTTTGAGACAAATTTCAGCATTATATTTGAAAATAAGTTTCAGAAAAGGATATAAATTATATTTAGTCCATATAATCTAATAAAGGAAAAAGGATAAAAAAATTGAGGGCTATCCAATGCTTCAAGAACTCAAGGATTTATTTCTAGATGACATATTTGGTTTACCTCCTAGGAGATATATTTACTTTTCTATTGATCATTTTCCATGATCAACACAAGTGTCTAAAGAACCTTATAAAATGAGTACCCATGAATTAATGGAGTTAAAAATGCAACTATTGGAGACGTTGAATGAAGAGTGTATGAGTTTGAGCGTATCTCCTTAGGAAGAACCAATTATATTTGGAAAGAAAAAGGATGATACCATTATGATGTGAATTGGTTCTAGAAAATTGAATAAAATGACTATGAAAATAAGTATCCCTTACTTCAAGTTAATGATCTATTTTAAAATGGGCGATGACATTCTCAAAGGTTGACTTGAGATTGGGATATCATGAATTCATAATCAAAGATGAAGATATCTAAAAACCAACTTTCAAAACATGATATGATCATTATGAATTTACACTGGTACCTATTAGCACTCCAGGAAGCTCTTCTAGGTTGTATTTCGAAGATGCCTGGTAACATATAAATATCCCTCAATGGTTCTCTCAAATATGGGAATGTCTTTGGATCAAGTCGGATGACTGAATCAAATCTTATCCACTCAAGACACACATAAACACTCTTAGATTGACATGGCTTTCAACTACTACTATTCAGAGGGTTTATAAATAAGTGGATGTGTGAAGAATCCTTACTGTACCAGCAGAATCATACATTAACACATATGAATGGCCAATTACAAAAGGTAAATGAAACCTCCAATTCTAATTCATCAATGCAAAGATAAGGTGGCAGTTATCTGAGATTAGACAAATAGGAATAACATGAATAACATATTTAGGTGCAAGCATAGAATAGATAAGAAGATGTAAATCTGAACAGATAATAGCAAAAGAAGCTTGTATTACTAATATGAAAATGAGAAGCTTGAGATAACGAAGTATGGAAAGTCTCCAAAGTCGAACCTCTTCTCATCTCTAGAGTTGTAGGCTTTATAGCCATTACATTAAAGTCAAGATCCTATAAAAATGGATCTGAAACACCTAAAATAGAAAAGTTAAAACAAATAGGAATAGATCCTATTAAACTGGTCAATTCTTGTAAAAATGGTGTTCATAATATTCAACAGCTACAGATTTCTTAGGATCTGATGGATGAGGTCGAAATCTTTCCAAATCCCGAAGATAACAATTAGTTACAATCAATTTCCTAAGACTGTCTTCCACAAAAATTGGGCCAGACTGTTGAAAAACTGGGGCTCAGAGATGGATTCGGTTCTCCACATATGTGACCCCTGTGTATAAACCCAAAGAGGTTATTGTTCTTGACAAGTTAGGTACAAAATCCTCCAACCATTTCTCAAAATGATCCTCCTGTCGCTCAGAATCATCATTTGAAAATGATGGCTCAACACAGTAGAAACGCTGCCTCATCTTGTGGGGGACTTTTTACTTCCTTTCCGAGATTTAAATGTAGATCTGAAAGTACCATTATATATCTTAGGATGTCTAGTTGTCAATCAACTATTTGAGCATGTAAAACGGCCTCTCCATAGCAGATAAAATTGAGTTTTCCCAAAGCAGTTTATCGTTTTAAAAACCTGCGATTTCGGTAGCTACGAGGTCTACTGAAAATGCGGTTTGGCTATCGAAAGTTGATTTTTTCAAAAACGAGCTGACTAGTAAGTTTATTAACATGATTACAAGCTTAAGACTTAATGAAATGAGTCTAAAAATTAAATAAAACTCTTTCCTAAAAAGACCTTCTATCACCTAATGAAATAAAATTGACAACTTTATTTCAAGAGATAACATTGGCTCCTTCTGGGGATGAAAGCCTCTCTGTGAGGTTCCAAGAACCACAGACCAATGCCTTTCCTACAAAAACAAAATCAAATCTATCTCCTAGTGTTCCATCGGGCATGGAGTTTATTTTGCGTAGAAAATAAAAACTGAAAAACATATTTACAATATCAAGGCTTTAAATCCTTAAATGAAATAAAGTTTCAAGAACCGCCCATTGACTCAGTCACCAAAAACATCTTCTCCTTCCAAACTGTACGGAATAAAGGTATTGTTTTACTGAATTTGAGCTATGACAAATGGACATGTCCATAAGGAGTCAAACTTACCATGATTACCTTTCATTTCCTTCAATGCATCCCATTTGAGAACCCAATGACCAACTTGGAAATTGTCCACTTTTGCCTTCCTGTTAAAGGTTTCTTCAATTTTCTTCTAATGAACTTTTCACTTCTCAACCAGTTGCTCTCTAATATGCTATAATTCAACCAGGTTATTCATTCTCCTTACCATGTCATTCATTTCATCTTGTTCTTCTTGAAAGAATTTGGCCACAGGGAGAACTAGCTGGATAGGGAAAACAACATCAGTTCCATAAACCATCTTAAATGGAGAAGTTCCTATTGATTTTTTGTTGGTAACTTTGTCAACCCAAAGGGAAAACTTCAACTTGGAATCCCAGCTCCTTTTATTGGCTTCTAACAGTTTTTTGATGATCCTCACAAGACTCTGGTTATATGATTCTACAAGGCAATTTCCTTGAGGATAATATGGAGTAGAATGTGCCAATTGAATGCCCATTGATTCACACATAGCAACCAATTCATCTACTTTGAAAGCTGTAACATTATCGGTGACTAGTTTCTTTGGGCAACCAAATCTAGTAGAAATATTTTCATACAAGAACTTCATAATAACTTGATGATTAACATTTCTAGTGGGTATAGCCTTTATCCACTTGGTAAAGTAATCAGTGGCCACCAAGATCCACTTGTGTTGGCCACTAGAATGTGGATTGATCTCACCTATTAACTCCAGGCCCCACTGCTGGAAGGGACCATTGGCATGTATTAGTTTCAAGGGTAGAGATTTTAGTTATTGTCTCCCTGCAAACCTCTGAAATTTGTCACAAGAATTGACAAAAGCACATACATCAAAAAAGAGAGTAGGCAAATAATATCCAAACCTTAGAATTTTGTGGGCTATAGTCTTCTAGTAGTGGTGACCTCCACAAATGCTAGAATGAAGTTGGTGCATGACTTCCAAAGATTGTTCTTTGTCTAGACATCTCAAAAGGATTCCTGATGGATCTTTCTAATAAAGCAGATTTTTGCTTATGCAAAATTTTATTGATTTGAGCTTAAGGGCTTGAGCTTGACTTGAGCTATGCCCTGGAGGAACTTCTAATTTCTGCAAAAATGAACTATGTTGGAATACCATTCACATGTGGCTAAATTTTTAGTGAAAGATCGACTGTGGTCTTGCTCTTCTGCTGTTCCCTCTATCTGCTCATCTTCTGAATTTAAATGAATAAAGTTAATACCTAAAAAATTGCAATTTTCCTCAGCCATAAGCTTGGCCAAGCCTTGGCCTTTGACAAGCTTAGTGGGCTTCACCTCTATGTTGAACTCAATGAATTTTGAAATCCATTTAGCTCTCTTTCCATCAATATCTGGCTGAGTTAAAACATCCTTCACTGAGGCTAAAGGGACATATGAAATAACCTTGGAATGCAGAATATAAAATTTGAATGCTTTTAAAGATTTAATAAGAGCATAGGCATATTTTTCAATAATATCATACCTCAGTTCACCATCCCTCAAAGTTTTGTCGAAAAAGGCCACTGGATGATCTATCCCTTCATCATTGTTCTGCAACAAAACTGTTGCAAGTGTATCATAAGAGGCAAAAGAGAAAATATAAAACTCTCTGGTATAATCTGGAGCGATCAGAGTAGGAGCTTCCATGATAACCTGTTAGATGGCTTCAAAAGAGCTTCTTGCACTATCTGTCAATTTTATTTATGATCCTTTCTTCAACATTGAAGTGATGATATTTACTAGTTCAACAAAGTTTGGAATAAATCTTCTGACAAAGTTAATCTTACCAAGAAAATATTGAATGTCCTTCTTTGACCTTGGAATAGATAATTTCTGAACTGCTTCAACTCGAATTGGATCAATTTTTACACCTTCAGTGGAAACTATATGTCCCAGAAGTTTACCTTCTTCAAGAGCGCACTGAGACTTCTTTGGGTTTAAAGAAATCCCAAATTGTCTACACTTCAGAAACACTCTTTTCAAATGCTACAAGTGATCTTTGTGACTACTGGAAAGGACAGTAATATCATCAAGGTAAATAAGGACAAACTTTTCCTTCTCACCACAAATTCTATGTCCATGGCCCTCTAAAAAGTGGCCCCAACATTCATCAATCCAAAAGGCATTTTGGAGTACATGAAAGTACCCCAAGGAGTAGTGAAGGCAGTTTTTTCCTGGTCATCAGGATGTACAAAAATATGGTTATAACCTGAAAATCCATCTAAGAAAGACATGACTTTGGCCCCTGAAAATTTTTGCAGCAATTGTTCCATCTTAGGCAAGGGGTAGTTATCTTTTTTAGAACATTTGTTCAAATTTATGAAGTCAACAAAAAGCCTGATTTCCCCATTCTTCTTTGTCACTATCACAAGGTTGGCTATCCACTTTGAATACCTTAGTGGAACTATGATCTTGGCGTCCAAAAGCTTCTTGATTTCCTTTTCAATCAAAGGCAATAAAAGAGGTCTGATAGGCCTTAATTTATGCCTAAAAGGAATGGTGTTCTTTTCAAGGGGAATCTTATGTTGAATGATGTTGGTTTCATAGGTTTTAAGATCATTATACTCCCAAGCAAAAACATCAGCAAATTGCTTCATCTAGGTGCAATACTCTAAACTTTGGGCAGAAGACAACTGAGTAGACAAATTTATGAACTTTGGATGAGATTGACTTCCAATGTTATGTTTATGGACAACAGACTCATTTTCTTTTTTGACAGGTTTATAAGGTACATCACTATGATCAAACAGTTTCTCTAGAGGCACTAAACCTCTTGGTATATAGTTACTTGGTAACTGAACAATGTTATCCTAACCAATTTTATCTTTCAACTTGGGATTTTTGGACTCCTCAATAGTTTCATTATCTTGTTCAATGTGCATTTTAGAAAACTCATCAATGACTTGAAGAAATCTATTAATCTCATCATCATCTTCAAATACTTTCCAGTATTTGACATTATCAGGCAGAGATGGTTTATATTTCACCTTAACGTCATAAGTCAACTTGGGAGGAACAGGAGGAATAAACATGCTAACAGACATAGCAAGGGAATCGGCCAACTGGTTCATTGTTGTAGGGATATAAGAAATATTGAAATCACTGAAAGAATACCTGAGCTTCCATACCTCATCTCTGTATTCCTCAGCCTCTGATGCTTTTCCTAGAAAGTGTTGTTTACTCGCTGAATGATAAGATCTGCATCCCCAAACACTTTGAGACCTTTGATGCCCATTTCTTTAGAAGCATTTAAGCCCAATATCAAGGCTTCGTATTCTGCTATGTTATTGGTGACCTGAAAATTTAGTTTGAAAGATAAATGAATGACTTCTTTTGTGGGTGACACAAGAACTACACCTGCTCTTGCAGCTTCCTTAGAGTAAGCTCCATCAAAGAACATATCCCAAATTGGTGTGCCCTCTTTCTCTGTGATTTGAAAAACTAGTTTTCTAACCTGCATAGAGGACAAATGGGATTCTTCAATCTGAAGAATACAGGCTCCAAAACTAGTGTCAACAAAATAAATGGGGTGATTTGTGGGATTCCTTCAATCACTGATGATGTAAGCCAATTGAGCCTCTCTGTACAATCTCCTATTTTGACCTCCTAAAACTAGAACAGTAGCATAGGAAAGGTCATTCTGCAATGTTCCCCCTAATCTCTTGATCCAACCTCTAGATAACAACATGCCAAATTTGGGAGGCACATCTGCTACCACAAGATCCATCATCATGCTTTTGATGGGTAGCTGAGACAAGGTGATGGATAAATCTTTGATTAGTCCCAGACATTTTACTTTCCTAGAATAAAAAGAGAACAGGTCATGATAAGATTTGGTGATGTCAAGACCTGACTCATCCATGACGCCTTGGGCATTAGATTACAACTAGCTCCTGTGTCTAGAAGGTAGTTGTGTGGATTTTACCATGGATACTTAAAGAGACATAAAATGATGCGGAGTTTTCATCACAGTTTTCAACCATAGGACGAAGAACAACAGCTGGTTTGTCATGCTGTAGATTGACATAATCAGTAGTGGCTTGGGTAGCTTTACTTTCGAGGGCTTTGAACATAGTTCTTTTGAAAGCCTCATTCTTGATCATTTCGATCAAAGGTGTTAGAGTCGGTCTGGTCAGCCCTCCGTCAGAGATCAAAACTCTTTGTGCATTTCAATTTTAGGCGTCCCACTCCATGATCTAACAGAGAAAGTCATGATAGTCATTTTCCCTCATGTCTGGCCCCTGCTGGTTCATGGTCTTGGTCCATAATCACTGAAATTCATGATAGTCAAGGTCTGGTCATATTACAGGACAAAGTCATCTTTTATGTTTGGGATAGGAAATCATTAATTTGGTCATGGATAACATGTCTAGAACAAGCCATGCAGGCCAGAGGGAGACCTTATACAGCTATGGTTCAGAAAGCTTCATCATCACCTGAAGAGACATCGACTCTTCTTCCAAACTCTGTTTTAAAGAAAAGTCAAACAAGGTCATTTATGAAAAAAATTTCCAAAAATGCACAAGTTGATTTTTCAGATGCAGTCATGGTTTCTATGGCCAAATTCCCAGTCACACAGTCCCCGCAAAGAAATGCTGAAAATCCCATCATGAGAGCCAAAATTTCAAAGAAAAAATGAAAATCAGGGTGTTTTAAAGTCAATGAAAAAAGTGCAAAACACAAACATTAGAAAGTGGGTTTTCAAGGAAGAAAAAATCAAACCAATTTCTCTCAAGCCTATATATATACTTGTTGTGGCCCAAAGCAAAGCCATTGTGCCATTGAAGACTTGGAGAGACATTACAAAGGTGGGAGAGCGAAATCGTGAAAGTGTGAGTGAGTGAGAGTTGGTTTGGGAGGCGCGGTGCATACACCCAGGAGCGCGGCGCACACAGAGGGCGCGGCGCACTCACAGCCTGCCCGCCGTTCAGTTTTCTCAAGGGCGCGATGCACACCCAGCGCGCGACGCACTGGGCTTGGCGTGCGACGCACACAACCAGGGGCATAAAAACAGTGCAAATCATTCCAAATCTCGGTGAAGGCTAGCAAATCAAGAGGTAGGCCCTGTTGACACCTCTCCTCTCTCAAATTTGTCAATGATTTGGTGTGCATAAGATATTTAAATGGTACCCCAAAAGCACAAGATCGACCATGAAAAAATCATCAAGAAAAACGAGAAATGGGGTTGCAAAAATGCGATGATGCCACCAAGCTTCTACTCCCCTCCCCTTGTCCCCTCACTCCTCATCATTCCCACATCCATTCCATCATGTTTCCTAAGGAAACCACCCTAAAACCACCACTAAAACTATCCCCCTTGTTTTTCAAGCAAATTTGGGTAAATTTACAGTGCGTGGCGCACACACAAGGTGGCGCGGCGCACTGGGAGCCAGGCCACAGTGTAAATATAACACTGGTATGGCGCATACCCGGTGTGTGGCGCTCTGGGTAGAGCGCGCGGTGTACAGACATGTAAGCCCAAAAATTTACTAAATTGCCCAAAATTTTTGTGAATAACCCTCAAAATTGGAGAGGTAGCCCAACTACCTTCACCATTGGCATTTAACTTGAAGAGGAATGTGAATATGATGACCATGAAATCAAATGCAATTTTTTTTAAAAAAGTAAAACAAAGATGACACAAAGAAGGTCAATAAGCTAGGGTTTTGCTACAGTGACATTATTGCTAAAACATGCTCCTACCCTACCTCTATCATCTACTTCCCCTATAGCAGTTTCCCCTAATAATCACCCTAGCTCCAATGTAATCATATCCATTTGTTCCCTTTATTCCTATAGCTCAAAATATCAAAACCCTACATCACCAACACCATACCCCAAAATGCTCCCAAATCCCTGATAAATTTCTCCTTTTAAACCCTATTTCTCTTTTCATCATTCCCCTCCTAACACTCCCTGTTTTATTGTCCCCTTGGTGACAGATTTTCAGAGCATCTACCAGTTCTATTGGATTCAAAGGGCAGCATAAAACTCAGGGTACAAGCAGCAGTAATGGCATCAGAAGTTTCATCAAATTATGAGGGGGAGACCCACAGTGACATATCTTCAGGAGAGAGGGCCCATAGGAGACATCGTCGGAGTGGCAGACATCTTAGAGATGAGCCAAACACCCTCACTGAGCTGCAGGCATGCCCACTTGCCATGTCTTGTTTCCAGCACTTGGCATGTTATGAATTTTGTCAAAGGGTGGCGAATGTCAGAGTCCATCATGAGTTGGCCCACCTTTTTGCACTTCATCTACAAGGAGGTCGATCTATCTTGGCTGGGGTCACTTTCACCTTGACACCCAAGACGATATCAGCGGAAACAGGAATACCGAACATTGGGGAACAGTGGCATAAGAAAAAGAAGGTGGAGAAGCATCACTATGAGCCTTACATCAAGAACAGCTATTTGAGCCAGCTCACCAGAGTTTTTCCATTCATATTTTTGAGGGATGAGTATGCCCCACTCATGAGATTGATCATGAAGTATTTCAGTTGTGAGGGAAGGTTTTCCCGCCTCTACGCCTATGACAACCGGTTGCTCATGCACTTCACCAGGGTGCGGATGATGAGCCTCCCATTTTTCATCTACGAGAACATAGAGAGGATGAAGAAGTTCATGCAGCACAAGACCCCTCGACAGCAGCTCAACAGCGTTTATCACTTTGCTCTCATCCGAATTTTGGTAGACCATCAGTTGGGATTGTAGGGTATTGCTTGGGAGGACTTCATCTCCCGTGATTTCTTCAGCGCTCCACCGATGGTATCAAAGGCAGAGCATGAGGTGGGGGGTCCTTCACATCAGTTTGAGCGCCTGAGACTGCCACCATGCTAGTATACATCACATACCAGAAGGGCAGTAGACCGTTGTTCGCAGCAGCAAAGCGAGTGTTATCTCCACCCGGATTGGAAGGGGCCTCGCTTCCGACATCAACACCACAGGAGCAGGGTAAGGGAAAGGAGCTAGTGCAGGAGGAAGGTCCGTCAGGTGAGCAAGAGACAGAGTTTGTTCTCCTCCAGGATGATGAGACAGATGCAGAACCTACGAATGTTGAGCTGGGAGAGATCATTCAGGAGCAGCAATCAGTGATTGAGAACCTATCCCTGGACTTGGATAGGGCCAAGTGGAACATGAAGTATCTGCAGTAGAGGAACAAGCAACTTGAGGATCAGCTAGCTGAGATAGAGCTGCAAATGATTAAGGAAAACCGGCAACAAATCCTGGCAGCACAAGGTAGACCAATGGAGCAAAGAGACGAGGACTGGGAATATGTGTTAGAGAAAGTGAATGTTCACTTGGAGCAGCAGTTGGATAAGGCTAACAAGGATAAAGACATGCTGAGGCGCATGACTCACCACTACATGGCCCGAAACATGAGCTCCAAAGCAAGAATCAGGAGCTTAAAGGCAAAATTGAGCAAAGCGACAAAAGAGGCAAAGGAGGCAAAGGAGGCAAAGGAGGCAAAGGAGCAAGATCAGCTTTGAATCTTGGTTGAGGCTTCCTTGGCATAGAATAGCACTTCATAGGGAACCTCCAGCCCAAATTTCAAAAAATTTGGGCAAATTTTGGTCACAGGCAAATTTTTTGGACACAAAATAGGAAATTCCTCCCTGTGCGCCGCGCCACTGGCACGATGCTAAAATTATAGGGCCCTAATCAAGGAATGGCTTGCATATTTGGATTCAACGTCGAGAATTACGACTATTGGAGTCCAGGAAATAAATTTTGACAAGTTCTGGGTCTCCTAAAGGTCAAAAAACACCCAAAAATGGCTTCTCTGCCACTTTTTTGACACACAGAAAGCAGTCTTGGGAGAATGAAGATTTGGAGGGGCAAATGAGCACCAAATTTGGAAATTCCAGTGGGGTTAGAAAGTAGACAGAATAGGATTTCCAACAAGCCCCCTTGGGCACATTTTGGACACATGCAAGTGCCCCAAACAGGCTCTAAAGTGGAGCGACGCACAGAGAATTTGGCACGGCGCAGAGAAGAAAAAACTGCCAATTTGCTCCCGTTTCACGAAATTTCGGGTCGTGACTTCTCTAAGTGGGCCCGGTCATCTACACTTCGGTTTTCTGGCACCAAAGGCGGCATTTAAAGAGTTTTCTCTCCAGATGGGCATCTATCCAAGTGGCAAAGGAATGCAAAGGGTCACCCCAAGCCAAATGTCATGCTTGAGAGCGCTGCACCTGTAGCTGATGGTTGGCTCTCCATCTCCATTTCACAATGATTTGAGTAACTTCCCAGCCCTTGGGTGTTCTATCTCTTCCTCACACATTCTATATATTGTATGCAAGTTATTTGTAAAGGGTTGGCTGGCTTGTAACTTCTAGGAGACTGTGGGAAAGAAACTCTGTTTTTGCACTGTGTATTTTTGACAGAGAATTAATGAAAGGCAATGGCTCTGTTTCATGAGATTCTTGTGGTTGTTAGTGTAGCAAATGTGTTCTTATGTTCCATATGTATCTTGTTATGTTTCATAATTCAATTCACATTTCATTTCAGTGAAATTTTCTAAGTGAGATTAGGTAGAATTCAATTTATATTGCTCTGCCTGTGGGAAAATTTCATGTGCAGTGTTATTCTTCTGTTGAAAAGGATTCATGCGACTGTGTCCTTTTCACTTTCTTCAGCAATCTTTCCATTCCACGTTACCTTAAACCGAAATTGCTACTCTTTCCGCCTACCTTGCCTCACAGAATAATCTGTGCCTTCATATTCAATTCTCTGTTCTTTGCTGAGCGCCATTCCCATATACATCCTAGAAGCTCGGTCATTCATAAAATTGTTTTTAAAATCCCTTTTCACTTACTAGCCTAAGGTAAATATTGCATTGTAAGTCATCTCAGACCATTTTTTCTTATCCATTCACTGAGCGTGACTCGGAGAGAGCCCTCTCCTGCTCTGGTAGGCCTAGCTACCATATTGAGCGTGGTTTGTGGTTACCCTATTTTTTGCCTTCCTTTAGCCTGAGGCAGATTTAGGTGCTAACATAGTGGCGAGCATACTAGGGAAAAGTTGAAAATCAAATCCCCTTGTTTCATAATAATTCTAGGCTTCCGGATGATGAGCTTAGGATTGGAAAGGCTGAGTAAGTTGGTTGTGTCTCGTAATTTCTCTCAATAGCACGCTGGCTTTGAGACGATATACCAGAGCAAATCCAGACCCAGACCCTCCTCATATTTACGAAAACCCCAATTTGATCCCAAGACTCATTCATCAAGAAAGCACCATAACTCCCGTGTTCAAATCCCATTCATGTCCCGATATTTTTGAGTATATTGAAGAACTTGAGTTTGACGAACGATTTGAGATATCACTATTTGAACGTAAATCTGAAAGGGCTGTTGATTATACCTTCCCCATTCCGCAATTTCTTGTAGACCTTGAAATAGAAAGAGCCAATAGACTAATTGATAATTACATTGCAACACAGCCCCAAACTCCAATCGCAAGCCCCTTGCAAACTGTGCACACTCCTCCAACACCTCCAAGGCCAAATCCACCAAGAATGATGGCTGCCCATTTCGCACCCCTTGTTCTACCCCAAGTCCTAGATGACATGCCAAATGATTATCAAAGTAAAATCCCATTTTTTGATGGCACTCCTAACAACATTACTGCTCAGCAGCATGTACACAAAATGGTAGACTTCTATGAACTCCATGAGATCGATGCGGAGAACGTGGCAATGAGGGTCTTTGTACAAACATTTACAGGTGATGTGAGGAAATGGTTCAGAGGTTTGACGGCTGCAAGTATCACTACCTTGGCTGAGCTACAAAGACAATTTTTGAACCAGTGGGAAGTGAAAAAGAATCCCCTTCAAATTTTGGTCGAATACAAGCAAATCAAATGGAATGCCGGTGAGTTGGTCCAAGATTATTGTGTTAGATTTAATGCAGTCTACAACGAAATTCTAGACCATCTAAAGCCACTTATGGGACTAGCGATGATGAAGTTTCCAGATGTTTTTGATGTTGACATGGCGTACCAATTAAGAGAGAGAGAACTGGCTACAATGGAAGACATGCAGAAAATTACGATCAACGTTGAGGCAAATCTGCTGTCCAAAAGAGCTAGAGCGAAAGCAGAGAAGAAAACCACTGTGAAAGAAGAATCTTCTTTAATGGATCAGCTTCTCAAAAAGGTAGAGTAGATGCTTGAAAGGGTAAAACTTGATAAGCCAGAGCCACAAGTTAGGAATCCTAACTTTCGTGGCCAACAATAGCCTCAATATAGAATAAGACAAAGAGATCAGCGAACTCAAGAGCAGACAGCACAACAGCCGGTACAAACACCTTTGCAGCAGAATTTTGTGCATGGACTAGAGTCAGATGAGGATGGGAATGTAATAGGCGAGGAAAACCATCTCTTTACTCCAGATGAGCTGCCTACTTGCATCACCGAAGAGGAAGAATGTGCAGTAAATTCGGCTACACACCAAGACACTGATTTTATTCTAGCTAGCGACACCGTGTTGGAGGAAGAGTCAAAAGAATATCAAAGGGGGTATATGAATGCTTTTTCCACACAATAGCAGCGATATTCTCTTAGAAATAGAGATTTGCCAGCCAAACCAATTTAGAAAAATAAGGAGGGTGAAACAACAAAAAATGATCCATTAGCTACACAAAGAAAAGGAAAGGAGGCGGTTGGTCTGGAGAGCAGCAAATCAAAATCAGCAGAGCAACCACAACAACCAGCCACATCAAAAGAAAAGGAAAGGAAAGAGATCCCAATCAAAGAGGTAGAAAAAACTCCCGCTTTCAGCCTACAGAATGAGATCTCCAAGTTAAAGGTATCCATCCCTTTGACTGAAATAATGAAGAACAATAGTTATAGAGGACAAATTTCTAAAATGTTGAATTTGGACCTAATGTCCAACATGGTAAATGTAGAAGATGATTAGCCTGAAATGATTTTTGGACCAACAACGAATGGTGAGTCTCCTGATAGCGATGTGCCACCCTTCTATATCATTTTACGATTGCATGATTTTGTGTTACACAACGCCATGTTCGATTCCGGAGCTTCTCACAATCTCATGCTCAAGGCTATCATGGATAAGCTTGGTCTAGACATCACCTGACAATATCATGATCTGTATTCATTCGATTCCAGCAGAGTAAGATGTATAGGACTCATCAAAGACTTGGTTGTGAGTTTGGATCAGCTTCTTATGAAAAATTTTTTGATGGATGTGGTGGTAGCAGATATTCGTCCAAGGTTTGGCATGCTTCTTTCTAGGTCTTAGGTAGCGAAATTGAAAGGGACACTATAGCTGGATTTCTCCTATGCAACAATCCCGGTGTTTGGACAAATGAGGAAGCTATACTGGGAAAAAAAGATGAAATATATGATCACAAGCAAGGAGAAACCGATAAATCATCCTATTAACTATGTACATACAGATTTAGAGTCTTTTGCTTTGTTTTCAGATAGTTTAAATGAGATAGATAGTCAGATAGTAGAAGTAGACGACATTTTGGAAATAACAGAAAATTTCAGAGAAATCTTGAAGAAAGAAGGACAAGAAAAGCAACAAAGGATTGGGAAATCAGCTGGAAACGATGGACAGCAAGTAGACAAGGCACGACAAATAGATTTTCAGCACTTACAAGAGGAGGAAGAAGGCTTGTGGACCATGGATTTTGATGGAGTAGTAGGGAATGATGGCGCTAGTATTGGTATTTGGGTACGCAGTCCTTTCTCTGCCCCAAACAAAGTGCCTAGCAGCGTGAGAGTTTTCTCTTACAAGCTGGCCTTTGAATGTTCAAATAATGAAGCTGAATATGAAGCTCTAATTGCTGGCCTGAAGATTCTTAGAAAGCTGAATGCAAAGAGGATTTCGGTATATGGCGACTCCAAGTTGGTGATAAAACAGGTCAGAGGTGAGTATCAAGCAAAACATCCTAGGATGCAGGCCTATCATAATGCAATTTTAGACATCTTGAAGCTTTTTTCCGAATACACCTTGACATGTGTGCCACGTATACAAAATAGTATTGCTGATGCTCTTACCAAGGCAGCGATCAGCTTGAAGATCCCCATGAACTCCAGCAATAAATTCGAAATCCATGTCAAGCACCATTCAACCATTCCAGACAATCAACGATATTGGCAAGTATTTCAAGATGATGAGGAGATTAAATATTTTCTGCTCAACAAAGGCAAGTTCAAAGAAACCTCAATCGATGTGGAAAATGATGAGGACAAAGGGAATGGTACAGATGAAGTGTAGGTCAATCAAATGGAAGTTTTACAGCTGAAGAATAACATCATTCCCAAAGGCTTGATACCCCTAGAGGAACTTTTTGATCAGGATGATGTAGCCCGCAAGCCAACATTGCAGCCGACAGAGAAGGGTGTAGAAGAAGTCAACATCGGTACAGCTGCCCATCCAAAGTTGGTAAAATTGTCCAAAGCATTACCGCCAAAGATCAAGGACAAATATATCAGTTTGATGGCTTCATTTGCAGATGTATTTGCTTGGGATTATTTTGATTTAAAGACCTATGATACAAATATCATTCAGCACACAATACCCATCAAGCCCAACCAAAAACCATTTAGACAAAAGCTGAGAAGGATAAATCCAAAGTTGCTGCCATCCATCGAAAAAGAGGTAAATAGGTTGTACAAGTCAGGTATCATTGTGCCTATCAGATTTTCAAATTGGATATCTGATTTAGTACCTGTACGCAAGAAGACTGGTGAGATCCGCCTATGCATTGATTTCAAAAATCTAAATAAGGTCTCATTGAAGGACAACTATCCGCTGCCCAAGATGGACAATATACTTCAGCGAGTAGTGGGGGAATCTCGTATGTCACTGCTTGATGGTTATTCCGGATATAACCAAATTTCATTCCATGAAGATGATAGAGACAAGACAACATTCACCACTCCATGGGGAACCTTTCACTATGCCAAAATGCCCTTCAGTTTAAAGAATGCAGGTGCCACATTTCAGCGGGCAATGGACTTGGCATTTGCAAATGCGAAGGATGTGTTTTTGGTGGTGTGCTTGGATGATTTGATGATGCTTTCAAAGTCTAATGAAGAACACATGCATCACCTAAAAATTGTCTTTCAAAAATGCAGGAAATATGGTCTATCGCTGAATCCTAAGAAGAGCTTGTTCACCATGGAGGAAGGAAAATTACTTGGGCACATCATCTCAAAGGATGGAATTCGTATAGACCCAGCACGTGTGCAAGCAATTCAGCAAATTGATCTGCCCAGGAACAAAAAGGAAATACAATCATTCAATGGTAAGATGAATTTTCTGCACCGTTTTGTGCCTAATCTTACAAAACACTTGAAAGAAATGACCTACATGCTTAAGAAGGACAGCCAGGTGAAATTGACAGAGGAGGCTGTAAAATCTTTCAACTTGGTCAAATTGGCCCTTTCTTCAGCTCCAGTTCTAGTTAGCTCGGACTACACTCAAGATTTCATATTGTTTTCATTTGCTTCTGTGCACACTATGGCAGCGGTATTATCGCAGAAGAGGGATGATCATGAAAGACCCATTGCATTCTTTAGCAGGGCTATAAGGGATGCAGCTTTGAAGTACAACATCGTTGATAAGCAAGCCCTGGCATTGGTGAAGGCATTGAAGGTTTTCCGGGTGTATATCCTACATTCTCACATTCTGGCCTATGTTCCTAATACTGTTGTAAAAGATGTTTTAGTGCAGACCGATTCGGAAGGGAGAAAAGTAAAATGGATCGTAGCCTTGCTAGAATACGATGTGGAGATAAAGTCTACAAAGCTGGTCAAAGGGCAAGGGTTGGCGAAGCTGATGGCCGAATCGAACTTGCATGCATTGGACATAAATCTGATCGCTTCCATGTCCGATGAGAATGAGGAAGGAACGTCAATTTAGGTATCCAAAATGTTTGCTTTGTCCCCATGGTATTCAGATATAATATATGTGCTGAAAAATCTATCACCACCGCCCGGCATGACTATGAACAAAGCGAGAACACTCAAATTGAAGGCTGCCAAGTTTTGTATTTTGAATTCCGCACTGTATTGGAAAGATCCCGGTGGCATTTTGTTAAATTTTCTGGTCGAAGAGGAGGCAAAGAAACTCATGGAGGATTTCCACAGAAGAGAGTGTGGTGGTCATCTTTTTTGGAAATCAACAGCGAACAAAATTTTGAGAGCGGGGTACTACTGGCCTACCTTGTTTGCTGATGTGCATAAGATGGTCAAGCGCTGTCATAAGTGTCAAATTTTCGAAGGAAAACAGAAATTACAGCCTTTGTCACTTAAGCCTATTGAAGTGAGTGCTCCCTTCCAGCAGTGGGGATTGGATTTCATTGGGGAAATTCATCCCGCCTCTTCTGGACAGCATAGGTGGATCCTTACAACGACGGGCTATTGCAAAAAATGGATTGAGGCAGCCCCTACCAGACAAGCGACGGACACGGTAATCATTTGATCTCTCGAAAATAACATCTTGTCTCGCTTTGGTTGTCCAAACAAATTAATCACTGATAATGCAGCAGCTTTCAAATCGAAAAGGATGGTAGAATTTTGTCATAAATATCACATAATTTTGGGTCATTCAACTGCCTATCATCCGCAAGGCAATGGATTCGTGGAATATTCAAATAAATCTTTGGTCAACATCATCAAGAAGCTGCTAGAAATAAATAAGAAGAGCTGGAACAAGAGGTTGGTCCATGCGATTTGGGCAGATCAGATTAGTCAGAAAAAGTCTATTGGTATGTCACCGTTTGAGCTGGTTTATGGAGTGGACACAGTATTTCCCACTTCTCTTGCTGCCCTGGTGGTCAAACTTCTTCAAGAGGCCGACAGTGAGGAAGATCCCATGCAGAGAAGGCTGAATCAAATGATCCACTTGCAGCAAACAAGAGAAGAAGTTTTCAAGAACACATCCCAGTTGCAGGAGAAGATAAAGAAAATCTATGACAAAAAAGAAAAAGAAGATAAATTTCAGTTGGATGATGTGGTGCTGAAGTGGGATGCAAGGAATGAAGAGAAAGGCAAACATGGAAAGTTTGAAAATCTGTGGAAAGGTCCTTTCAAGATCACAGCATATAGGGGTCAGAATGCCTTTCTTCTGAAGGAAATGAATGGGGAAGATTGTCCTGGAAGGCCGATCAATGGTCAGCTGCTCAAGCGGTATCACTATTGATCTATTAACGTTGCTTCCACTGTCATTGTAAATACCATTTTTATTTCAGTTTGGTTTCAGTCTGTAAAGTCAGTTTTTGAGTTATTTCAATGTCAAGTTTGAGTCAATTTCTTGGTTATTCCAGTTTATAAATAAGTCAGAGTCCTATACTGTTTATCAAAATGATGACTCCATAGCCCAATGGACAAAAGGCACTGTCTAGCTCCTCCAGAGATCTGCTGTTCTTGGCACCTCCAAGGAGCTACCATCCCCCATTGGAGCCAATGTTAGAGTCGGTCTGGTCAGCCATCCGTCAGAGATCAAAACTCTTTGTGCATTTCAACTTTAGGTGTCCCGCTCCATTTACATAGCTGCATTTCGCTAGGGACATGCCATGATCTGACAGAGAAAGTCATGATAGTCATTTTCCCTCATGTCTGGCCCCTGCTGGTTCAGGTCTTGGTCCATAATCACTGAAATTCATGATAGTCAAGGTCTGGTCATATTACAAGACAAAGTCATCTTTTATGTTTGGGTCTAGGAAATCATTAGTTTGGTCTTGGATAACATGTCCAGAACAAGCCATGCAAGCCAGAGGGAGACCTTATATAGCTATGGTTCAGAAAGCTTCATCATCACCTGAAGAGACATCGAATCTTCTTCAAAACTTTGTTTTGAAGAAAAGTCAAACAAGGTCATTTATGAAATTTTTTTCCAAAAATGCACAAGTTTATTTTTCAGATGCAGTCACGGTTTCTATGGCCAAATGCCCAGTCACACAGTCCCCGCAAAGAAATGCCGAAAATCCCATCATGAGAGCCAAAATTTCAAAGAAAAAATGAAAATCAGGGTGTTTTAAAGTCAATGAAAAAAGTGCAAAACACAAACATTAGAAAGTGGGTTTTCAAGGAAGAAAAAATCAAACCAATTTCTCCCAAGCCTATATATATACTCATTGTGGCCCAAAGCAAAGCCATTGTGCTATTGAAGACTTGGAGAGACATTACAAAGGTGGGAGAGAGAAATTGTGAAAGTGTGAGTGAGTGAGAGTTGGTTTGGGAGGCGCAGCGCATACACCCAAGAGCACGGCGCACACAGAGGGCGTGGCACACTCGTAGCCTACTCGCCGTTCAATTTTCTCAAGGGCGCGATGCACACCCAGCGCGTGGCGCACTAGGCTTGGCACGTGACACACACAGCCAGGGGCATAAAAACAGTGCAAATCATTCCAAATCTCTGTGAACGCTAGCAAATCAAGAGGTAGGCCCCGTTGACACCTCTCCTGTATAAAATTTGTCAATGATTTGGTGTGCATAAAATATTTAAATGGTACCCCAACAACACAAGATAGACCATGAAAAAATCATCAAGAAAAACGAGAAATGGGGTTACAAAAATGCGATGATGCCACCAAGGTTCTGCTCCCCTCCCCTTATCCCCTCACTCCTCATCATTCCCACCTCCATTCCATCATGTTTCCTAAGGAAACCACCCTAAAACCGCCACTAAAACCCTCCCCCTTTTTTTTCAAGCAAATTTTGGTAAGTTTACAGTGCGCGGCGCACACATGAGGTGGCGCGGCGCACTCAGGGAACGTGGCGCACTGGGAGCCCGGCCACAGTGTAAATATAACACTAGTGTGGCGCATACCCGGTACGCGGCGCACTGGGCAGAGCGCACGGCGCACAGACATATAAGCCCAAAAATTTACTAAATTGCCCAAAATTTTTGTGAATAACCCTCAAAATTGGAGAGGTAGCCCAACTACCTTCACCATTGGCATTTAACTTGAAGAGGAATGTGATTATGATGACCATGAAATCAAATGCAAAAAAAATTTAAAAAGTAAATCAAAGATGACACAAAGAAGGTCAAGAAGCTAGGGTTTTGCTACGGTGACATTATTGCTAAAACATGCTCCTACCCTACCTCTATCAGCTAATTCCCCTATAGCAGTTTCCCCTAATAATCACCCTAGCTCTAATGTAATCATATCCATTTGTTCCCTTTATTCCTATAGCTCAAAATATCAAAACCCTACCCCACCAGCACCATAGCCCAAAACGCTCCCAAATCCCTGACAAATTTCTCATTTTAAACCCCTATTCCCCTTTTCATCATTCCCCTCCTAACACTCCCTGTTTTATTGTCCCCTTGGTGACAGATTTTCAGAGCATCTACCAGTTCTATTGGATTCAGAGGGCAGCCTAAAACTCAGGGTACAAGCAGCAGTAATGGCATCAGAAGTTTCATCAGATTATGAGGGGGATACCCACAGTGACACATCTTCAGGAGAGAGGGCCCATAGGAGACATCACTGGAGTGGTAGACATCTTAGAGATGAGCCAAACACCCTCACTGAGCTCCAGGCATGCCCACTTGCCATGTCTTGTTTCCAGAATTTGGCATGTTATGAATTTTGTCAAAGGGTGGTGAATGTCAGAGTCCATCATGAGTTGGCCCGCCCTTTTGTACCTCATCTACAAGGAGGTCGATCTATCTTGGTTGGGGTCACTTTCACCTTGACACCTAAGACCATATCAGTGGCAACAGGAATACCAAACATTGGGGAATAGTGGCATAAGAAAAAGAAGGTGGAGAAGCATCACTATGAGCCTTACATCAAGAATAGCTGTTTGAGCCAGCTCACCAGAGTTTTTCCATTCAGATTTTTGAGGGATGAGTATGCCCCACTCATGATATTGATCATGAAGTATTTTAGTTGTGAGGGAAGGTTTTCCCGCCTCTATGCCTATCACATCCGGTTGCTCATGCACTTCACCAGGGTGCGGATGATGAGCCTCCCATTTTTCATCTACGAGCACAAGACCCCTTGACAGCCGCTCAACAACGTTTATCACTTTGCTCTCATCCGAATTTTGGTGGACCATCAGTTGGGATTGAAGGGTATTTCTTGGGAGAACTTCATCTCTCGTGATTTCTTCAGCGCTCCACCAGTGGTATCAGAGGCAGAGCATGAGGTGGGGGGTCCTTCACATCAGTTTGAGCACCATGAGACTGCCACCATGCCAGTATACATCACATACCAGAAGGGCAGTAGACCGTTGTTCGCAGCAGTAAAGCGAGTGTTATGTCCACCTGGGTCAGAAGGGGCCTCGCTTCCGACATCAACACCACTGGAGCAGGGTAAGGGAAAGGAGCCTGTGCAGGAGGAAGGTCCGTCAGGTGAGCAAGAGACAGAGTTTTTTCTCCTCCAAGATGATGAGACAGATGCAGAACCTACGAATGTTGAGCTGGGAGAGATCATTCAGGAGCAGCAATCAGTGATTGAGAACCTATCCCTGGACTTGGATAGGGCCAAGTGAAATGTGAAGTATCTGCAGCAGAGGAACAAGCAACTTGAGGATCGGCTAGCTGAGATAGAGTTGCAAATGATCAAGGAAAACCGGCAACACATCCTGGCAGCACAAGGCAGAGCGATGGAGCAAAGGGACGAGGACCGGGAATATGTGTTAGAGAAAGTGAATGTTCACTTGGAGCAGCAATTGGATAAGGCTAACAGGGAGAAAGAGATGTTGAGGCACATGACTCACCAGTACATGGCCCGAAACATGAGCTCCAAAGAAACAATCAAGAGCTTAAAGGCAAAATTGAGCAAAGCGACAAAAGAGGCAAAGGAGGCAAAGGAGGCAAAGGAGCAAGATCAGCTTCGAATCTTGCCTGAGGCTTCCTTGGCACAGCATAGCACTTCATAGGGAACCTCCAGCCCAAATTTCAAAAAATTTGGGCAAATTTTGGTCACAGGAAAATTTTTTGGACACAAAACAGGAAATTCCTCCCTGACGCTAAAATTATAGGGCTCTAATCGAGGAATGGCTTGCATATTTGGATTTAGCATCGAGAATTACGACTACTGGTGTCCGGGCAAGAAATTTTGACAAGATCTGGGTCTCCTAAAGGTCAACAAACACCCAAAAAATGGCCTCTCTGCCACTTTTTTGACACACAGAAAGCAATCTTGGGAGAATGAATATTTGGAGGGGCAAATGAGCACCAAATTTGGAAATACTAGTGGAGTTAGAAAGTAGACAAAATAGGCTTTCCAACAAGCCCACTTGGGCACATTTTGGACACCTACAAGTTCCCCAAAATAGGCTCCAAAGTGGCGTGATGCACAGAGAATTTGGCACGACGCACAGAGGAAAAAACTGTCAATTTGCTCCCGTTTCGCGAAATTTCGGGTCGCGACTTCTCCAATTGGGCCCGGTCATCTACACTTCAGTTTTTTGGCACCAAAGGTGGCATTTAAATAGTTTTCTCTCCAGATGGGCATCTATCCAAGTGGCAAAGGAATGCAAAGGGGCACCCCAGGCCAAATGTCATGCTTGAGAGCGCTGCGCCTGTAGCTGATGGTTGGCTCTCCATCTCCATTTCACAATGATTTGAGTAAATTCCCAACCCCTGGGCGTTCTATCTCTTCCTCACACATTCTATATATTGTATGCAAGTTATTTGCAAATGTTTGGCTGGCTTGTAACTTCTGGGAGACTGTGGGAAAGAAACTATGTTTCTGCACTGTGTATTTTTAACAGAGAATTAATGAAAGGCAGTGGCTCTGTTTCATGAGATTCTTGAGGTTTTCAGTGTAGAAAATGTGTTCTTATGTTCCATATGTATCTTGTTATGTTTCATAATTCAATTCACGTTTCATTTCAGTGAAATTTTCAAAGTGAGATTAGGTAGAATTCAATTTATATTGCTCTGCCTGTGGGAAAACTTCATGTGCAGTGTTATTCTTCTGTTGAAAAGGATTCATGCGACTATGCCCTTTTCACTTTCTTTAGCAATCTTTCAATTCCGTGTTACCTTAAATCAAAATTGCTGCTCTTTCCGCCTACCTTGCCTCACGGAATAATCTGTTCCTTCATATTCAATTCTCTGTTCTTTGCTGAGCGTCATTCCCATATACATCCCAGAAGCTCGGTCATTCATAAAATTGTTTTCAAAATCCCTTTTCACTTACTAGCCTAAGGTAAATATTGCATTGTAAGTCATCTTAGACCATTTTTGCTTATCCATTCACTGAGCGTGACTCGAAGAGAGCCCTCTCCTGCTCTGGTAGGGCTAGCTACCAGACTGAGTGTGTTTTGTGGTTACCCTATCTTTTGCCTTCCTTCATCCTGAGGCAGATTTAGGTGCTAACAAAAGGTATAGGTATTTTTAATTTCTGAATTTCTGCTTCAAAACTGAAGGGAGATTAAATCTTGTCAAAGCATCTTACCTCATGAGCTGGAGCTTTGAGGATGATTAGATCAACTGCTGGAATTTGCTACTTAATAGCTTGTTGTTTTGCAAGGACAACAACTTTCTGAATGGGAGCTTGCTTGGCAGTATTTGTCTTTGACCTCAGATTATACTTGTGCTGATCATCGGCCTGTAGAATAGCTCCATCTCCCACTCTTGACTGATCTAGTCATTGAATAATGAATCTTCATAGGTAGCTAAGGTCAAGAAGGATGCACTGCCTTTGTCTTCCAAACAATGGATTTCGTCATCTTCTTCAGATTTCTCTTCTTCCAATACTGCATTCTGGAAAGGTGCCTTTACCTTTTGATCTTCATTGGTGTTTATGTTTCTTTGAAAAATATGCAACTGCTCATTATTTCTCCTATACCGATTTGGATTCCGAGGAGCAAAGGTATTAAGACCTCTTCCTCTTCCAGGCTGCTGATTCTCAATCTTCAATTTGGAGATTTCAGGGTTAATGACTCTATCATCTTAGTCATTTTATCAATCTTAGGATCTGAAGATGATGAGGTCTCATCCTTATATTTTCTCCTATCAACTTTTCCCTTAATTTTTTCTGCAGCCATAATATTTGATTCTACCTCCAATGCTGCATCCTGCATGTCAGCCAAGGTAGCACATCTTCTCTCTCTAAACAGTAAACAAAAGTCAGCATCAACGTCATTTTCATAGGTGAGTTTTGTGGATGTAGTGGTTGGTTTCACCTTGAATGGTATATTATTGTACATACAGTTAAATCTTTTGTTGAAATTAGACAATGACTCACCACTTACTCTCTTTAAATTCACAAATTCTGTATGGTAGTAGAGTAGATCTTTCTTATATCCCCAATGCTTGAGGAAAGCATCATATAAAGCCTCAATGTCTGCTATAGACCTTGGTGTCAATTCTCTGAACCATTTCCTAGCATCTCCATCTAGGCTTTGAAAAAAAACTCTCATCCATACATCAGCTTCACTAATATCCAGATTGTCAGCATAGCTATAGAATAATTCAAGATGTTCTTTAGCTGTAATCCCCTCTGTCCCTGTAAACTTAGGCATGTACTTTTGATATTCTCCAGTAGGTATTGCACTCAAGGCAGTGGGCAATACTAATGGTCCATACCTAGCAGCTATGATTATTTCTATCTTGGTAGGTGCTTGTAGTGCTGCCATGGCTGTGGTAGATATGAAAGCACTGGAAGCTTGAACAATTGAGGGTTAAGGAAGAGCTGATATGACTAAGGGAGTATGATGGATAGGAGGGGAATACTTCTTTGGACTTACAATGAAATAAGAATCTAAAGAGTAAAAATATCTATAAAAACCAGATAATAACTTTGCAAGGCTTTCTTCTCCTTTTGATGACAATTCTTGTATAGCAAGCTCAACAGCAGGAAGATTGGTATGAATGTAAGCTAAGTGGTGTTCAGTTTCAGACTAAGATGATTCTGAACTTGAAGCTCCTTTCTGTAATGCTTTTCCTTCTATGATGACCTTTTCAAGATCAAGTACTGGGTTAGTTAGTGACTTCTGAGGATTTTGCCAAGTATGCCTCCTACACTGAGCCACAATTACCCAATAGAGTCACCAACAAATTCATCCCCCATTGGAGTTGCCAGATAGATGATTACAGCCAAGATAGTATCTAGACTTTATCTATCATCAAATTTGGGTCTTTTTCATCTCCCATGGATGTTGAGCTTCAATTTTCGTTCCCCGGAAGCGGTGCCAATTATGTTAGCACTCCCGGAAACTCTTCTAGGTTGTAGTTCAATGATGCTTGGTAACATATAAATATCCCTCAATGGTTCTCTCAATTATGGGAATTTGTTTTGGATCAAGTCAGATGACTGATTCAAATCTTATTCACTCAAGACATACATAAACACTCTTAGATTGACAAGGCTTTCAAATACTACTGTTCAGAGGGTTTATCAATAAGTGGATGTATGAAGAATCCTTATTGTACTAGCAGAATCATACATTAACACCTATGAATGGCCAATTACAAAATGTAAATGAAACTTGCAATTCTAATTCATCAATGCAAAGATAAGGTGACAGTTATCTGGCATTAGACAAATAGGCATAACATGAATAACATATTCAGGTGCAAGTAGAAAACAGATAAGAAGATGTAAATCTGAACAGATAATAGCAAAAGAAGCTTGTATTACTAATATGAAAATGAGAAGCTTGATATTATGAAGTATGAAAATTCTCAAAATTCGAACCTCTTCTCATCTCTAGAGTTCTAGGCTTTATAGCCATTACATCAAAGTCAAGATCCTATAAAAATGGATCTGAAACACCTAAAATAGAAAATTTAAAACAGATAGGAATAGATCCTATTTAACTGGTCAATTCTTGTACAAATGGTCTTCATAATCTTCAACGGCTGCATATTTCCTAGGCTCTGATGGATGAGGTCAAAATATTCCCAAATCCCAAAGATAACAATCAGTTACAATAAATTTTTGAAATTGTATGCCACAAAAATTGGGCCAGACCGTTGAAAAACTGGGGCTCAGAGATGGATTCGGTTCTCCACATCTATGACACTTCTGTATAAACCCAAAGAGGTTATTGTTCTTTGAAAAGTTAGGTACAAAAGCCTCTGACCGTTTCTCAAAATGATCCTCTAGTCACTCAGAATCATCATTTGAAAATGATGACTCAACATAGTAGAAACGCCACATTTCTAAAAGCGTTGCCTCATCTTGTGGGGGACTTTTTACTGCCTTATTGAGCTCTAAATGCAGATCTGAAAGTACCATTATATAGCTTAGGATGTCTAGTTGTCAATCGACTATTCGAGTGTGTATAACGGCCTCTCCACGGTTGAGAAAATTGAGTTTTCCCAAAGCAGTGTATCTTTTGAAAAACCTGCGATTTCGGTAGCTAAGAGGTCTGCTGAGAATGCGGGTTAGCTATCAAAAGTTGATTTTTCAAAAATGAGTTGACTAGAAAGTTTATTAACATGATTACAAGCTTAAGACTTAATGAAATGAGTCTAAAAATTAAATAAAACTCTTTCCTAAAAAGACCTTCTATCACCTAATGAAATAAAATTGACAACTTTATTTCAGGAGATAACAGTACCATTTTATTTTACCAATGTGTTGATGCCCCAGAGTCACACTACGTTGTGTTATAGTGTAGAGCCTAGGAACATCAAAGTGTGATATTGGATTCCTATTATGATTAGGGTTTCTTGTTGGAATTATGCATATGAGATCCTCTATAGTAGTTTAAAAGATTGTTAAGTTTATTACTACATTCTTGGGACTTGATGTTTCACTGGTTTAGTCTCAATTTTGGGCTTGAACAAGAAAAATAAAGATGACACAAGCTCTAGCAAGATAGACCTCATATTAACGTTGATTTTATATCGATGTTATTTATGAAATGGTTTTATAATTCAACCTTAAATTATGTTGAATTTTTACATTTTTAATTCAGGTTTAAGTATCATACGCTTTACTTTCCCCATAAACATGTCACAAGAAAGTAAAGAGACATGAAGGACTATATTTTAGCCATTCAAATCAATTTCTAATTCTTTGTTCATGTAGGTTCATTTCTATGTTAAATTCAGTTAAATTAATAAAAGTCTAATTGATATTTAATGTGCATTAAAAAATGTAAACATCACATGTAATTAACGTTAAACATGCATTTATTAAAAAAAGAAAACACAAATTTTGATGAATAAATCCATTTCAAATTAAGCTCTGATTTCTATCTAAAATTGGGTAAAGGGAAAAGCATAAACCATTAACATAATTATGTTGGTAAAATTTCCAATAATCTTCAGTTGGAGCATTCATGAGCTTTGGGTTTGACATAAAGAACTATTTTTTTTAAGAAGGTGAAAGATGGACAACAAGTCTTACCAAGCTTAAAAGAGCAATTAAGAATTCCTTTAAACCTATAAAAATCAGATGGGTAGCTAAGAAATTAAGAATGCAACCACTATAAAAACAATAATTTGAATCTTTCCATTTCTTTTAAAACCCTTGTAAACCCATCAAATAAGCCAAGATACTCTTCAAACAACTTTGATCATTTTTGCAAAAACTAATGTAAACCATCATATTGATGTTGAATTCACAATAATTTGACAATTACATTTAATGATCACAAAAAATCAATTTAACAACACAATCTTCCATTAAAATTGCTTGAAATTGTATTTATATTTATAAAATCTTCAAAACATAAGGTGGTTTTGTGAAATTACTTATGAAAGAAACATAGATAGCCCACAACTAATTTCACAATTCCTTCCTTCATAGCTTCAAAACTCCAAACAAATTCTGAATTTTTTTTTTACAAAGTTTTGCTACATCCCATAATTTCTCCCTTTTAAAATACAAAATAATGCTTATATATAATAACTCCAAGTCGAAGACCCTCCCCTAATCCAATAATGGTATTTGGAAAACCACAAAGAATATTTATGAAATTTTGGTTGTATGGTAGCAAACTTCTTTTAGAATCTTCTTGAAAGATCTATTACTTGTAGGTTGGGCCCATTTGGATTTGGATGTAGTAGGTTATCTCTCTCTTGTCTAACTATTATTAGAGATGGGCATTGGTGAGCTATTGACGGTGTCAATGGACATGTTGATGCAAGTGCTGACTATAGGCGTCATGTCTGTGGTTGCACCTACTACTGTGGTGGAGGCTTTGAGCTATAACCTACATTTTCCAATGCCATCTGTGTCAATGGTGCAAGTCCACTTTGAATGTCTCATTCATATAAATCCATAAGAGTCATCCATTCCTTAACATATGGAATCTCATACAACCATGCATCTATGATTTTTCCTTCTAGGCTGGTAATAGCCTCGTAATTAGCTTTATCTTTCTTGTTGAAGATATTCTTTAGTATAAATAAAATTTGAAAATTATCATTGTACAATCTCGTGATTTATTTTCTATGAAAGGAAAGGCCCTTTTCTTCAAATGCCTTGTGATATTAGTTAATTGTAATCAAACTTTATATGAATTCTTCCTTAGGATACATGTCTCCATTATTATTGAAGAAGGGTGGAAGTCCCTTCTAATAGAGCACTTCATTTTTATTTTTGAAATATTTTATTTCTTTCATTAGTACCTCTACCTCGTCCTTTACTAGAATCATCAATTCATGCTTTCTTATTATTCAGTTAGCCCTTGCTATAAATTTACACCAATTTTTGTTTACCCTCACCACCTCTTACTTAGGCACTCGATTAAGAATGTCTATAATCACTTCTGCCTTAGAGGGAGAGTCACCAATAGTGTTATTAATGGCTTCTGCTTCTCTATGGGCTTTTCTAATGGTATCTATCATTTCATGGATGAACTTAAGATGATTTTAATGCTTATTTACTATTTTTATTATTTGTCCCCATATTATCTTCCTGACATCCTTAAGGGAAATTGTTTTGGTGTGCTCTCTCTTTAGAAGCTCCAATTTGGTTTTGATTCTCTTGATGTGTTGTTTGGCCCATAGGAGTTCTATATTGGTTATTTTTATCTCTCACCTTTGACATGAAAATAAGTCATGTGACTTCTCCACAATTTCAGAATTTGTTAATGATTCCACCTACCCAAAAAAAATACATATGGCCTTTCTCATGTATAATGTTGCTATGAGTGGGTCCGTGGAATTGGCATCATCATAACAACAATATGGTTCTTTGTTCTTTCCCTTCATCTAGATTTCGATAGATTTCCTAGTGGATGAGGAGGCAATTATGAAGGGTGGTCAATTAGAGATGGTTATTTGATTAGAGGAGGATAGAGGGACAAATATGAGATTCTGAGAATTAAAAGAGACGAGTAAGGAAGTACCACATGTCACAAAATTAGGGTTACAAGTTGGCAAGAGAAAGCTTGTAAAAGTTTGATATATAGAAATGATAACACACAAGTGTGAGTCAGACTTACGTTTTGTAGGCTAAATGAGCCTAAGTTTATGAAAAATCGAGGTTATTTCAGCCTAAGAATGCATTTATGAGGCTAATTCAACCAATTAAGGGGTTCCATTTGTACAAATGAAGGATTTTATTTAATTAAGTGTGTGTTTCTTGCGGGGCATGGTAAGGGTTTAAATTTGTCCCAAATTCTTGTAATTTTTTGGAGAATGAGGTCTTAACAGGTAAATTCCATAATAGGAAACACCTCATTGGTTTAAATTTTGAGGGCTCAAAATTTTCTAATTCTCGCAAATTAAATTTTTTGGTGTGCTCCAGATGAATTGTAGGGTGACTTGTAAAAAATGACAAAAATGGGTCCTTGAATGCCTTTTAAACCAATTCAGTGGTGACACATGTGAAAAATGGTCTAGAAGGAATCTCAAATGATGTCATGCTGACATCACCATGACAGTGGACACATCACATAGCAAGGCTGAATGGGATGAAAACCAAGCACTAATAGGGATTACATGGAAGAGTACTTAAATGGCATGTTAGCACTGACATGGATATTCATGGAGTGACATGGTTGGGTGCAATTTCAAGATATGGGATGACATGGTGGGAGAAGGTTGATGAGTGTAGTGTGTGGGAAGCCTACGTGGAGGGTCACATGGTGCAAAGTAGGTGATGTGGCAGGATGTTGTGGGTGTGGAGTAGTGACGTGGAATGAAGGGGAGGGAGACCACATGGAGAGATGTAAGATGACCTCATATGTCATTTATTGTTTAACATTTCAAAAATTTGGAGTGATGCAAGGTGCACAAGGAGACCACACATGGCCCCCTCTACATTGTTCCATCTCGTTACCTCCTGGAAATTTCATGAGGTAGAGCGATCCAAGTCATTGGATGGACAAGCACTTCTTCCATCAGATATTTCTATAGTGTAGGTCCTCTCTACTGGCACCTTTGACACCTATGAAGTGGTGTGCCCACAATTTCGTTCCAATGTGTGCCCAAAAATACTTAACCAACCTCCTATGTCTTTGACTCTTTTTTGGTCACAAATATTAAAACCTCCCTTTCTGTACTCGAAATTTAATGATTCTCTCTCAAACCTTGGAAAGGCTCAGGAGGGAATGTTCAACATTAACTCCATGGGGGAAAATGAGCCCTTGCAGTATGTTGAAAACTTGTAGTTACATTGCCTTGATCAATTGGGTTGTGGATTTTTTTATGAAATGACCCTTTCCACTTCCTTGTCACTTTATTAAAAACTTAGAAATGCGCTACTTCAAAATAAGCTTCTGGGATCTAAGCATATTGAGGAAAAATATTTTTCTTTTTGACATGAAATTATTTTAGGGTGAACAATGTTCATGTGAAGATTTTCTTCAAGAACCTGCCATTGCTAGGATTCTCGATAAAAAAGCCATCGAGGGTCTCCAACTGATAATTATTATTTTCTAGAACTTCTTACACTCATAATGGGCCAATCTAGAGGTTGTCATATTTCCCATGCTTGCCTTTGTTTTCTCAATTTGAGTCCCATTTCAACACTAAATATCCAACTTATAAGTCTTATTCTTTCACTTTCTTACAACAAACATATTTAATCTTCTATTGGTAGGCTTCATTTTTCCCCAATGTTTCTTCTCTTTCTTGTTCGATTTCTATCATCTAATTTATCACTTTTTTCATTGCGATAATATCCAACTCTTCTTCCTATAACATCTTCATCAATAGTAGGCTAAAATTCATAGGGAAGGTATCATCTGTACTGTATACCAATTGGTAAGGGTAGATATTGATAACTCTTTTGGTACTAATCCTATCTGCGAAAAGTGCATACTTTGGCATCCCAACCTTTCTTATTCTTATCAACATCCTCTTGATGATTCCCGTAATTCTTGTTTGATTATTTTGCCAACCTATTTCCTTAAGGATAGTATGTTGTAGAGTGCACTATATCTATTTTGTAGTTCTTGAAAAACTTCATCATTTTGAAAGACTTGAAAGCTTGGGCATTGTTTGTAATTAACCTCCTGAGACATCCGAATCTGGGGAGGATGTGATCTTCTAGAGAAGTGATAATATATTTATCATCAGCCCTATGATTTGGAACAAATTTCACCCACGTAGTGAAATAATTAGTATTTGTCACAAGATAGTTGTGTTGACCACAGCTAGAATGGTTCTTGGACTTGGATAGGTTTCAGCAGTATAGATTTGAGCTCCTATTTTCTTGTGAACATTTGACATTCCAAACAAATTTTAGCAATAAGATTTGTATCCTTGAAGAGGGATGGCCAATAATATCATGCTCTCAAAATTTTACAAGTTGTTACCTCCCATGCTTGATGTCCTCTTGATCAAGTGCTCAGTATTTAGCTCAAAAATCAATGTTTTCGTAATCTCTCAAAACCTGAATGACCACGTTCATCTTGGCAATACAATCCCAAAGCAACTAGTTTCACTCAAAATTGAGTTCGTATGAGGAAGATACCATTTTCTGTTTGCTTTGACAAATAGAGGAATTTTTGAAAAAAATCTATAGTTAGTGCATAGTTAGCAGTCTGTACTACCGACCTAGTATGTAACTGGGCATAGTCAACGGTGGTCAACATTTAGTCAAGACTTGCAAGGTGGTGCAATTTTATTGGTTTTCATATTGGTTATTTGGAGTGATTTTATTAGTTTGAGGTGTACCAATGAGGAGGGGACAAGTGGCAAGCCGGAGGTCATCACGTGTCCCTCCCCAAAGGTCGGGTTCATTAGTGCACTACAGTGGTAAAAATGTATGGGCAGGTCAGTGGAGTCGAACCCGCGACCTGCACAGAACAAACTAAACGACATACCATTACACTGCCACCATGGTTCTTAATAGTCTATGGTTTCCATATATATTTCTTATGTTATATATTAGTGATTGGTGGGAGGAGGGAGTCAACTCACGGGCCAGCCCCCTCCCATGTGATCACTCCACTAATCACCAAGCTACTTCAAAGCATTACCGCCAGATAACCATGGAGTATACCACGAAATGTTTCCACTCCATTTAAATTGTGTGCTAATGGTTAACGGTTATCCAAAAACCTATGCCGACTAAACCATCACTGAAACATTTCCTCTTATATGTGAAAACTTCAACATTAAATGCTAATGGTTATCCATAACCATGTGTTTAAATGCGCTAATCCAAGTTTAACATTTAATTAAACTACACTTACACTTAATTAACTATAGTTTAGTTTTACAGACTTTTGGCGGTCCCTTCGATTTTAGTGCCAACTCCATTTTTAGCAGGACTAACTAGAGTTCCTCCAGTTTTAGAGGAGTTTTACTAGGGAAAATTGTTTCTGCAATAACTTTTTCAAAATTCAACCAAATTGGGATCAGGAAAAGTTGTTCCTGTCTGATTTTGATGTTCTGATCACAATAAAGTAGGTTTTAGGAGAAGTAGAGCATTGTAAACAACACTTTTTCCATTATTGATCTAATACAGAGGCCTAAGCCATGGAAGTTGGACCAAGGAGATGTAGCCCAGGAGGGGTGAACGCCTTCATCAAAACATTGTGTTAAGTGTTCATTTTGATGGTTTGCAGTACATTTGATTGTTGTTGTTCAAAACTTGATTTTCATGTTATTTTTCTCATGAAATTAATATAAAACTTGACAAAATTTACCTATTTTCATTCACAAACACCATAAGGGAACCTATGCACATGAAGCAGAAGATAAGAATTTGTTTTTAAATCTGAATTTTAAATTAGCACAATAAAACTAAAATCAACAATAGATCAAGCTGGTATCAAAGGTTATTTTCTTGATTGCTTGAGTTTTTTGCAAGTAGGGTTTTAATGGTTTCAAATTTGTGATGCTTACAAGGTTAAAGTTGCAATGAGGAGAAGGGAAACTATTGGTTGCAACTCCTGTGGTAATTCCCAAAAGAAGGAGAGACACAAAGCCACAATATCCACCCAAAGTTCTGATCCCCGCTGCACTTGAAGCACCTCAATTTTTACCTTCAATCGATATTGAGGAGGTACAAGCAGTACCAGAAGCTGACCTTGAATCCAAGCCATCATGTCTAGAGCAAGAGAGACTAAAGGTCTTTCAGAAGGTGAAGCATTCAAGAAAGCTTTCTATGACTTAACTAACATTGTTAGAGTCCTATATGAAGAGAGGAATACTAGAATGGATGGAAAGAGTTCTAAGCCCCCACATGGAGAGGTAAGCTCAAGAGATAAAAAAGATGAAAATAAGGATTCAAAGAGTAATTGAGGAAAGCCTCCTCCATCTCCACCATCTTCATCATCTTCCTCATCATCTTCATCATCCTCAAAATCTCAAACAACACCATCTTCCACCTCCACCAAAAAAACTGTTCATACTCATTCAAAAACGCCAAAGGAGAAAACTCCCTTACTCAAATTGGACATTAAGTTTTAACTTCCCATGTATATTGGTGAGGTGAATGCAGAAAAGTTAGACAACTCGATTCAAAAATTGGAGGTTTATTGCATAATTCAAAACCTTCAAGAAGATGACATAAAGATCCAGTTGGCTTCATTGAGGCTAGAAGGAGAAGCATTAGTATGGTGGGAAGCAAAGACTCAAGAGGAAATCAGAATTCATGGTAAGATATCTATCTCTTGGGGTTGAATTTGTTTTTTCAATTAAAAGGAAGTTTTATCCTTTAGCCTATATGCAAAAAGACATTATGAGTTGGCAGAATTTTAGGCGACTCGAGGGCCAAATAGTTCAAGACTGTATTCAGGAGTTGAATTCCCAAAATACATTGTTGAAATATATTATAGGTTTGCATTCCTACTTAAAACATAATATACTTATGTTCAATCAAAGAAACTTAGATGAGGTATGTGTGCAAGCCATGCAGCTTGAAGTAAGAGGAAAGAACATTCAGGAAGAGGGTAGTAAGATGAAGCCATTCAAGGGTAAGGAGAAATAGAAGGGAAAGAAGAACACAAGTGTGAAGAAAGAAGGGGAGAAAACTATATGCCAACATTGTTCCAAAGTGGGGCATGATGAAACCCATTGTTGGAAATTACATCCCGAACTACGGCCTAAGAAACCAAACAATAAGGGAAAAAAAGACAAATGCTACCACACAACATGATCTTGGATCAGATTCTCGTGATGAGACCAAGATTTCAGCCATGGTCACAAAAGGAAAAGAAGTTTTGCAAGCACTAGTTCCTCACATAGTCACAACAACACTCCAAATGAGGAATCAAGGATAGAGTTGTTCCATGTAAGGGTAATTTCAAATCATACAAAGATTGATGCATTATTTGATAGTGGGTCGCAATCAAAGTTAATTTCAGAAGACTTGGTCAAAAAGATTAACCTTGAAACTATACCTCATCATAAGCCATATCCATTGTGTTGGATAGTCAATAATGAAAATTTACAGGTTAAAATGAAATTCTTATTCAGGTTTTCCATTATTGAAAAATTCATTGATGAAGTTGAGTTAGATTTAGTTCCACTTGACATCTCATGAATCATTTTGGGAAGCCCATATTTGTATGATAGGAAAGAAGTATTTTATCGCCGCGAGAACAAATACCTATTGAGTGGAGTACATTGTGAGAGCCCATTGCAAAAAGTTAAACATTTCTTTGGTTAATACAGGGCAGATGAAGAGACTAGTAAATGCAAGTAAAAATTGTGTGCTTCTTATGATCAAGAAAAAGAATGATATTGATTTTGAATCTTTGAAGGTTGTGATGACAAATTAATATCTGATTTGTTTGATGTGGTAAGAAATCATGGTGAGATATTTCAAGAAGCAAAGGGGTTACCTCCCAAGAGGGGAATTCTGCATGAGATACAACTGCAACATGATGTTCCACTTCCAAACATTGGCATGTATTGCATGTCGATTATGGAGAGCATGGAAATCAAGAAGAAAATTCAAGAATTTCTGAACAAAGGTATCATACGGCCATCTACTTTGCCATGTGGTTCACCCATTGTCTTGGTACCAAAGAAGGATGGGACTTGGCGAATGTTTGTGGATTTCTATGCACTGAACAAAATAATGGTAAAGAATCATTATCCACTCCTAATAATTGATGATTTTCTTGATCAGTTGAGGTATGCAAATTATTTCACTAAGTTAGACTTATGAAGTGGTTATCATCAAGTTAGAATGGTTGAAGATGACATTTTGAAAACCACATTTAAAACTAAACAAGGATTGTTTGAGTGGCTTGCTATGCCTTTTGATCTTACAAATGCTCCAGCTACTTTCATGAGAGTTATGAATGATGTATTGAGACCATTTCTAGATGAATTTTTCATTGTTTACTTAGATGATATTCTCATAGTTAGCAAATCCAGAGATGAACATGTCATGCATGTGAACAAAGTACTTGATGTCTTGAGAAAACAACAGTTGTTTTTAAAGATGTCAAGGTGTGAATTTGTCAACACTTATTTAGTGTATTTGGGACACATTTTTGGAGAAGGTGAGCTGAAGATAGGCCCCTCGAAGGTTGAGGTCATTCTGAATTGGCCAAAGCCCAATACAGTTACAGAGGTAAGAAGCTTTCTTGGGGCAGCACAATATTAGAGGAAATTTATTGCTAATTTTTCTTCCGTTGCAGCTCCATTACATGCATTGACTAGTGTCAAGAAAGTATTCCATTGGGGAGATGTAAAACAAAAAGAATTTGATTATTTAAAAAAAAAAGATTAGTTCAGCACCAATATTGGCTCTTCTGCATCTTAGACAACCATTTGAGATTCAAACGAATGCTAGTCATTACACCATGGGAGTAGTTCTTATGCAACATGGTAAGCCCATTTCATTTCATTCTAAAATTTTTAATGGAGCTATGACTAACTATCCCACTTATGAAAAAGAACTTTATGCATTGGTACAAAGTGTCAAAAATGGAAACACTTCCTGATGGAGAAGGATACCATTACCCATATCGACCATCAATGATTGCAGTACTTATAGTCACAGTCAAATTTGCAACAATCATGACACTTGAGATGGATGGGTTTTCTACAAAATTTTCATTTGGTTATAAAGTAAAAAAAGGGAATCTACAATAAGGTAGTCGATATGCCTTCTAGGCCTGCCGTAAATTCATCTATTATACTCATGCAAAATTCTGTTTTAGATGAAAGTTACATTGAGAAATATGCATATGATAATGAATTTCGAGATTTGTATGCAAACTTGGGGCAAGGAAATCAAATTGAAGAGTTAGATTACCATGTACATAACAGTTTGTTTTATTACTTTGGAAAGTTATGTATTCCACAAGGAGAAAGAAACAATATTGTAAGGGAGGCACACACTTCATTGATTGCTGGACACTTTGGTGTAGGCAAGAGAGTAGTGAATCTCTAAAGGTATTGTTATTGACCACGCATGTTTTATAATGTATCTCATTTCATTAGAGGATGTTTTTTGTGTGCAACAAGTAAGCCAAGCAATAGGAAACTAGGATTTTACACTCCACTTCTGGTACCTTCACGTCCATGGGAGAGTAACTCAAAGGATTTTGTAGGAGTTCTTCCATTGTCAAGGAAAGGTCATGATTACTTGTATGTAGTTATAGACAGGTTCAGCAAGATGTGTATTCTAAATCCATGTAAAAAGAAATTTACAACTCAACAAATAGCTCATATTTTCTTTCAAAATATTTGGGTTCATTTTGGTCTTCTTACTTCCATTGTAAGTGATCGAGATTATCTATTTGTTGGGATTTTTTGGTCAAGTTTGTGGGACATGATGGACACTAAGTTGAAGAAGAGTACAACCTTTCATTCGCAAATAGATGAACAAACCGAGGTGGTCAACAGGACAATCATTCATCTTCTTAAAGGATATTGCAGTAAACATCCAAAGTTGTGGGATGAAAAGTTTCATTACATACAACATGCATACAACAGGGCAAAGCATTCTTCCACAAACACATCACCTTTTGATGTATGTTTTGGGTACTTGCCAAGATCGCCATTGGAATTCATGTTTGAGAAAGATGTCGCAATCGATGGTCATAGCGACATTGATAAGGAAAGGAAGTTCATAGAGAAAATTCAGTTGATACATCACACAGTACAAGAACAACTTGAAAAGAGTTAGAGCAGCTACAAGGCAATGCATGAAAAACACTGTGTCGATCATAAGTTTCAAGTTGGAGATGAAGTTTGGTTATATATTATAAAAGAGAGACTTCAAGTGTAAGGTAAAAATCTAAAGCCAATCCGTTATGGTCCTTTCAAAGTTCTAGAAAAGATAGGTAACAATACATTTAAGCTAGATTTGCCTCCTTATATGCAAATATACTCTGTTGTTAATGTTGAGAATTTGAGATTGTTTGAGCCTCCTTTGGTTGATGATCAAGAAGAGCATGTTCAGCTGCCATCAATAGATGATTTCTCACCAGAATATCTTGATGAACTTCAACAAGATCTCATACTTGACAGAAGAACCAGAACTTCGAAGAGAGGGAATTTCGAATACCTTTGAGTGGGACTGAAGGGACAAAATCCTTCTAAGGCCAAACGGTTGTAGATCGAGAAGGTTAGGGAGTTGCACCCTCGCCTGCTAAACAGTTGATAATATCTTTTGGGGTCCAAAAGGCTTCCAGTGGGGAGGAATGATTAGGTGCTCAGTATTTAGCTCAAAAATCAAAGTTCTTAGAATCACTTAAAACCTGAATGATCACGTCCTTCTTGGTGATACGATCCCAACACAACTCATTTCACTCAAAACCAATCTCGTATGAGGAAGATATCGCGTTCTGTCCGCTTTGCCAAAATAGTGGTATGTACTACTGACGGGGCAGAGTCAATAGTGGTCAACATTCAATCAGGACTCACCAAGTGGCACAATTCTATTGGTTTGTAGATTGGTGATTTCGAGCTATTTTATTGGTTTGAGGTGGACCAATGAGGAGGAGACAAGTGGCAAGCCTAGAGGCCGCCATGTGTCGCTCCCAAAAGGTCAGGTTCATCGGCGCACTGGAGTGATAAAATTTATGGGCAGGTCGATGGAGTTGAACCCATGACCTGCAACAAGCAAAATTAATGACATACTGTTACATCGCCACCGTGGTTCTTAATAGTCTACAGTTTCCATATATATTTGTTATGTTATATGTTAGCGGTTGGGGGGAGGAGGGAGCCAGCTCGCGGGCTAGCCCCCTCCCATGTGATCACTCCACTAACTGTCGGGCTACAATAAATCGTTACAATTAGATAACCATGGAATATACCATGACATGTGTCCACTCCATTTAAACTGCACGTTAATGGTTAACAATATATAAAAAACCGTGCCAACTAAACCATAATTGCAACATTTCTGCTTATATGTGAACACTTCAGCATTAAATGCTAATGGTTAGCCATAACCATGTGTTTATATGCACTAATCTAGGCTTAAAATTTAATTAAATTGCACTTACATTTAATTAACTATAGTTTAGTTTGGTGAACTTTTGGCGGTCCCTTCAATTTTGGCACTAACTCCATTTTTAGCGGGACTAATTGGAGCTCCTCCAGTTTTAAAAAAGTTTAACTGGGGAAAACTATTTCTATCGTAAATTTTGCAAAATTCGACCAAACTTGGATCACGAAAGGGTTTTCGTAGATGATTTTTATGTTCTTAGCACATTGAAGTAGGTTTCAGGAGCAGTGGAGCATTGTAAACAACACTTTTGCTATTACTGAGCTAATACAGAGGCCCAAGCCATGAAAGCTAGACCAAGGAGATGTAGGCTAGGTGGGGTGAACTCCTTCATGAAAACACTATGTTAAGTGTTAATTTTGATGGTTTACTGTACATTTGATTGTTGTTGTTCAGTACTTGATTTTCATGTTATTTTTCTCATGAAATTAATATAAAACTTGACAAAATTTACCTGTTTTCATTCACAAACACCATAAGGGAACCTATGCACATGAAGCAAAAGATAAGCATTTGTTTTTAAATATGAAGTTGAAATTAGCACAACAAAACTAACATTCAACAATAGATCACCTCTGCATACTCCTCGACGTAATTTTGCAGTGATCTCAAGTACTTGGTCTTCAATGACACAAGTAAGTAGGATACTTGCAGGGTATTTCCAATATAAGCTTTCATCCAGAATGCAATACTTGATTGATTTTAACTTTAGAGATTTGTATTTTTCCTTGGGTGTCTCGAGTGGATACTGTAAATTCTGCAAGGAAAATATGATGTCATGATACCATATAAATCTTTGGAACTTTGAAAGGTCCTTCCAGAAGGGTTTTTGTGGATTCCTTCCATCCAACGGGAAGAGTTGTTATGGATTCTTTCCTACTGTAATGAGATTTTCTTGTGTATTCTCTCTTCTGGAATGAAGGGGATCTCATGGATTCTCTTCATCTGAAGATGGAGGTTATTTTGGATTCCCCTCTTTGGAGACGTTGTGGATTTCTTTGTTAGTACACATCTCAAGTGATGCATGATTTTATTCTATGAGAAACTTTGCCAAACATTGGCCTTTGAAAATATTTGTAGGCTTTATCTCCATATCATATTCTTGTAGCTTTCCTATCCATTTTCCCTATCTACCATCGTTATCAGGGTATGTAAGAATTTCTTCAATTGCAGTTGATGGTACCTATGATACTACTTTGGAGTGTAATACATACTCTCGAAAAGCATTGAATGCCTTGACCAAATCATATTCTTGCTTTTCCAAAAAAATATTTCATCTCTACATCTCTCAGGGTAAAAATAAAAATTTCTATGGGTTCCTCATATCCTTCTTCATTCCTCTACAACAATATTACTTTTATTGTGTGCTCAAATGTGAAAGAGAAGACCTAGAACTATTTTAAAAAATATAGACTTGCTAAGACATGAGCATCCATGATAGCTCTCTTGATTTGTTCAGAGGATGCTCAAGGCCTATCTATCCATCTCACATCACTATTCTTATTAAGCATACTCGTTATGTGTTTTAGGAGCTTTGTAGAGTTTTCAATGAACCTATGCAAAAATTTGATCTTTCCCAAGAATGATTGGACTTGTTATTTGAAGGTACTATGATCGTTAATATAGCCTCACCCATCCCTAGATTGACTTGACACATTCCTTGGATGCTATATGCCCCAAAAATTTTACCTCTTGCAAGGCGAAGAGTGATTTCTTTGGATTCAATGAAAGAACGAACTTTCTACACGTTAGAAAAGTTTTCCTCACATGTTCTAAATGTTCCTCATCCGATTTGGAGAATATAGTCATGTCATCAAGATAAATGACTATGAACTATTGCTTTTCACCGAAAAATGGAATATACATGGCTCTTTGAAATGTTTCCCCTGCATTCATCAATACAAAAGGAATTTTGTCATGGTGATGTCAATGCCATATTATCCATGTTATCTAGGTGTATCACTATCTTATTATAACTTGAGAAGCCATCCATCATTGATATTTTGGATGCTCCTATCACTTTTTGAAATAGTTGATTCATCGTAGGAAGTATATAATTATCCTTTATAGGTCATCTGTTCATATTTCTTAAATCCATACATAATTTTCTATCACCACTAGTTTTTTCATTAGTACTAGATTTGCCACACATTATGAATATCTTAGTTGTACATTGAATGCTTTGTCCAACAACTTCCTGATTTCCTTCTTCATTTTTGGCAACAAAATTTGATTAAAACTTCCGAGTTTCTGCACAAAAGGTATCGATTTTTTTTAAAGGTATCTTATGTTGGATAATGGAACTATCATAAGTTTTTAAGTCTTTGTAAATCAATGAAAAGACATATTTAAATTTCGTAAACAAATTGACATAACTCTTTTTTCAACCTCATTGCAAAGACTTGGCAAGTTGTACCTTTTATGGGTTTTCCTCCATACCCATTTTTTGTTCTTCGATCTTTTCAGCCACTGGATGGAAAACAAGGTTGGTGGGCATGTCGTTATGGTTGAATATCTTCTCTACCAGGACCAATCCTTTTGAGATGAAGTTATTCTTGAGTTCAATCACCTTGTGACCTCTAATTTGTTTCGGAAATTTAGTACAACATTCTTGTGATTCTTATTTTTCTTGGTCTGTTAGGGACCTCATCTTCAAAGTCTATGTTAATGGCTAAGAACTCATCCACATGTTCTATAAATATTCTCAACTATTGGTCATCTTGAAGACCTTCCAGTGTTTAATGTTGTTCGAAGCAAAGGCCTATATCGATCCTCCACCTCCTATTTCAATTTTCGCTCAAGAAGTGGCTTGAAATTACTCGATGCTATTACCAATGCATTTTCATGTTGATTCTCTTCCATACACACAATTGGGATGTTAAAATCATCAAAATAATTCTCAACAATATCCCAGACTAAGTTTTGATATGATCTCACATGAGGATGTTTAGTAGTATAAATGTTTCTTATTTGAAGTATCACCAGTTCAGAATCGTCGAAGGCCACAATGTTTTTAACTCCCATTTTCCTTGTGATTTCAAATACTAGGATTAGTGCCTCATATTATGTGCCATTGTTAGTTGCATTGGGTTCCAGTTTAAACATAGGGAAATGCTCTGACCTATAGCTGGTACTAGAAGCACTCCCACCCTAGTTCCTTGTTTGGAGCATGCTCTGTCGAAGACCAATTTACAAAATAAATGTAATTCACGTGGTTTTTGAATATTATCCAGCAACATATGAAATTAGATCATGACTTTAGGATTGATAGATAGGTTGTAACAACCCATTAACACTTCTACATCATAAACGAGTAAGTTCCTGGATATTTTGGCATCACTTATGACATACATGAGCTTACCTTCTCCATATAATATTTTCTCTTGTCCTCTAAAAACTGGTATGGTCACATATGAAAGGTCCATTTGTAGGGTTCCACCTCATTTCCCTACCCAGGATGTAGAAAGTAGAATTCCATAAGAGGTAGTGATATTGACTACCACTATTCCCATAACTAGGATTTTGTTGGGTATTTGGGTAAGGGCGTCCACTAAATATTTAATGAGACCAAGTAATTTCACTCTCTTAAAGGAAAAATAATAAATGTTGTGGTATGAATTAGTGATATCTATTCCTAGATCCACCATGACTGATTTGGGCATGAGATTGTGGGATGCTCCCAAACTAAGCATGGAATTGTGAAGTATTTTAGTATGAACATTCAAAGTAATGTAAAAAGGAGGACTTTTAGCATCCTTTTCTTCCATGTGTGGTCCACATTCCACCTGAGGATAATATTCTTGGATGTTCAAAGTATCATTATGAGAAATTTATTTGGAGGGATTTTTGATCATCTGTATGAGTGGCTGATACATTGGGTTTTGGGCCAATTCTAATAAAAATAATGAGAATTTTTATCTTGTTCAGCTCCTGTTTAAGGTTGAATAGTGGGGCTATGTTTCTTTCAATTTCTTTGATTGGTTGGATTGGTCACTTGGAAGACATGGGGTCTTGCGGTTTGTTGGCTTCCTGAATTGAGTTTGGATTTGGATCTTGGATATCCTTACCCTTTCTCTATGAAGGCCCATGTGCATTATTCAAACTTTCAATAGGTTATGGATTTGTATCGAGGACTAGTTCTGGATCAGATATGGGCAGTGGAGGTTTGGTCTGATGACCCTCTCTGGCTTGTCATCCTATTTTATGTCGTAATTAATAATTCCTTTTGGGTTCAACCATCACTGGGTTAGTGATTCATTAAGATTGATAAAGTGGGCTTTCATACTCATCGTATGACTCATAGATCTCTTGTGATGCAAGATAATTCATGTAATCGATTTATGTGATATAGAAAGTGGTGTTTTAGTCTCCTACCTAGTTTATATCTTCAAGTTGAACGTATTCATTTGGGAACTCTTCAGTTTTGAGATTTGGATATCTCCTAACGAGAGGTTGTATCGGTTGTTCTTTAGGCCTTCTCTCTATTCATTTTTTGAGGGTTGAATGGCCTACGAATAAATGTGGGATTTCTAGGTGGTAGGTTTTAACATTTGCTTGACCCTTCTGACTCAAGTTTGACAAATTTCTAATCAACCAATTCATTTCCTCAATCTTATCTTCAAATGGGTCTTTGTTGTAAGTGGGATGGTTAGGTTCATGTTTTATCTTCTTCTTACATTTTCCTCTCTTTATCGCTCTTTCTTTCTCAACATCATAATTTTCTTTTTTGACTTATGTTATTCATAGTTTTCTTGAAGAATTTAAGTTCCCTTCTATCTCGACCTCTTTTTATTGCATGTATGCTGAATTTCTGGGTCTCTTTTCCCTCCACATGACAAAAAAATTAGGTCTAAAATTGGTTGCATAAATTACCATGAAAGTAATGGGGGTAGGTTTTATCACGTTCAAAATCTTGTTATAGATTTTAATGAACCATTTAGTGAATTCCTCTACTTTTTTGGAATGTTTCTTCTTTAGTTGACAACTCAGTGAGATGATACTGGAAATCTCTCTTTTTGCCACACTGGGAATGAAAATTTATTTCTAAATCATCCAATTAGTGGAGTGAGTTTGTGGGAAGACTACAAAATGATTTCCATACATCCTTGTCTAGGTTTTGCACAATAATCTCATGAGAAAGTCCTCATCTTCCACCACGAAATTCTTGTTAAATTCTTGGAAGGCACATATGTGTTCTTCAATAGTACCTTTCTTCTCACCACTGAATCTAGTTAATAACTTCAAATAATTCTCGAGCACATCATGTAACACTCAAGGAAAAGCCAATGGATCATATTAGGCTACTACCTAGGATAATGGTTGATTGGGTTGATTCTACTAGTTAAGAGGTTACCCCTACCTAGCCATGATGTGTTGTAAAATTACATCCCTAGTGATGGATGATATGGAAGTTCTAATTATTTCTATGGTTTGTGGAAATACGCAAGATGTAGACCATGATGGGTTTCCACTTTGTGTATAGGTCTAAGTGACTTAGAATGTTTGAGTATTGGTTGCGAAAGGGTTGTATTAGTGTGTGTAATCTCTAGACAAGCTAGTTGAGAGACTGCGGCTGAACAAAGTTTAGGTGTAGTGTTAGTTGTTGGACTCTTTGAAGGTTCAATTTATAAGTATTTGTTTCACTATTTGGATGTGTATACAAATTTCTTGGGGTCAAACACAGAGAGCGTGAGTTTTGGGTCTAGGTTACTCTCAGTATTCCTTCTCGAAGAAGCCATAACGGAAAAGAAAAAGTTATGGAATATGTGTTAAAAAGGTCAACAAAATTATCATGATTATGTACAGTGAGTTTATTATGTCCAAAGACATTGTATAGTAACTGGTGAGGATGACAATGATAAAGTGTTGAGAGATAACAAGATTATGGAAAATGGAGTTTCTAGGTGGAATGCATAGTGAATAAACTCATATCTTGTCCACCTACAAAATATGAAGCAATGTTGTCTCTCCTAGGGAAATAGTTCAAATATTCCCTAGAAATGAAGCCATGAGATGTTGGTTCCCTAGAGTCACACTATGTTATGCTATAGTGTAGAGCCTGGGAAAATTTAAGTGTGATATTGGCTTGCTATTATGGTTAGGGTTTCTTTTTGGAATTAGATCCTTTATAATAGTTTAAAAAATTGTTGAGTTTATCTCTACATTCTTGGGACCTAACATATCACCTTTTCATTCTCATATTCAGGCTTTAATAAGAAAAATAAAGATGAAGAAAGATCCAACAAGCTAGACCATATATTAATGTTGATTTTCTGTATATATTCTTTATGGAATGGTTGCATAATCCCGCCTTAAACTATGTTGATGCTTTATATGTTTAATTCAAGTTTAAGTATCATGCACTTTATTTTCCCCACAATGTTTTCATACGAAAGTAAAGAGACATGAAGAACTATATTTTATCCATTCAAATCAATTGCTTATTCTTATTTATATATATTCATTTTTGTGTTAAGTGCAATGAAATTAATCAAATCTAATGATATTTATTATGCATTCGAAAATCAGAACATCACATGTAATTAACGTTCATCATGTATTTCATTCTAAAAAAACTGCCTATTTTGATGAATAAATCCATTTCAAATTAATATTTGATTTCTTTATGAAATTCAAATATATATTTGAGGATTTTGGTAAAGGGAAAATGGTCAACCATTAATATAATTGTCCTTGTAGAATTTCTACTAATCATCAGTTGCATCATTCATGAGCTTTGGGTTTGACATAAAGAATTGTTTTATTTTTAAAAGGTGAAAGATGTAGAAGAAATTTTAACAAGCTTAAGGAGCAATTAATAATTCCTTAAACCTATCAAAATTATATGGGAAACTGAGAAATTAAGAATTCAGCCGCTAGAAAACACAATATTTTGAATCTTGCCATTTATTTTAAAACCTTTGTAAAACCTATCAAATAAGCCAATATACTCTTCAAAAAACTTTTATGAATTTTGGAAAAAGTAAAGTAAACCATCATGTTGATGCATAATTCACTTTAATTTGATAGTTTTGTTTTCTCATCACAACAAATCAATTTCACAACACAATCTGCCATGAAAATTGCTTGAAATTGTATTTATATGTAGAAAATCTTCGAAACATAAGATGGGTTCACGAAATTACATATGAAATAAATACAGACAACCCAAAACTCACTGCAAAATTCCTTCCTTAATAGCTTCAAAAATCCCAATAGATTTAGGATTTTTATTAATAGTGTTCCCTATAACCCATAATTTCTCCCTTTGAAAATACAAAATGAGGCCTATATATAGGCACTCCAAGCCCAAGACCCTCCCCTAAACCATTAGTGTTATTTGGAAAATCACCAAGAATATTTATGTAAAAGTTGGTTGTATTGTAACAAACTTCTTCTAGAAGCTTCTTGAAAGATATGTTAGTCGTAGTGTGGGCCCCTTTGCACTTGGCTATAGTAGGTTCTCTCTCTCTTGGTTGGGTGCTACGTAAGTTGGCACTACCTTGGTTGAGTTTTTGATGATGTTGATCATGTCGATGCTAGTGGTGACTGTTGTGGTTGTGCTTGCTACAGTGGTGGAGGATTTGAGTTGGAACCTGCCTTTGCTGACACCATCTATGTCACTAGTGCAAATCCACTTTGAATGGCCCATTCATATAAATCCATAAGATTCGTCCATTCCTTACCATATGTAATATTGCACAAACATTCATCTATGATGTTTTCTTCTAGTTTGGTGATATCTTCATAATCAAAATTCCCTCATTTCTTGAAGATATTCTTTAGTATAAGCAAATTTCAAAATCATCATCGTACAATTTCACAATTTCTTTTCCGTGAAAGGCACAAACCTTTTCTATGAAGCCCTTATGATCTTCTTTAATTGTAATCAATATTTTTATGAAATCTTCCTTGGAATAAAGGTCTCCATGATTGTTGAAGAAGGTTGGAAGTCCCTTCCAATATATAACTTCAAATTTCTTTTTGAAATCTTCTATTTCTTCTGTTAGTGCCTCTATCCCATCCTCGACCAGTGTCACCAATTCATTCTTTCTTATTATATGGTTAGAACTTTATATCCCTTTGGACCTATTGATGTTTACTCACACCACATCATCCTTAGGTACTCAATTAAGAAAGTGCAAGTTTTAACCCCGTACAAAAATTACTTGCATACGAATACTAAAACACAGAAAATAAACAATGTGAGAGCATAACACATAAAACAAATATACACAGAGATTTTCCCCTGGATCCCAAAACCGAGACTACCAGATTGATTTTTTATTATGTTCCTTTCAATGTTACAATACATATATATACATGCTGAAGCATCCAATAACCTTGACCAAAAATCATCACGCCCAAAACCATGTGCGAAAACCATGCACAAAACCATAGGTAGGTTCGCCCCACCTAATATAGGGTCCAAAAAAAATTTGCCTGGGGCACTACCCCAAACCCAGTAGAGGGGGACTACCTACCCCCCTCAAACCCTCTGTGACCCACCCACTGTGCAATCGATGCAACGAAGGGGTGGCTCCACCACCCATATAAACACTTGGTTAACTAGGTAGGCTAGTCGTGGAAAGAATATAACACAACCCAACATTCTCCCACTTTTTATTTTCTTTCCACATGGGGCCAGAAGAGAGCTTAGTCATTTATCCACCCCTGTAATACCCATTGTTTCTCTACACCAAGAGAACTTCTCAGAGCTCACATATTTTTTCAGTGCATCTGCAGTATTCTTCAAATTTCCACCTTTACTAGCAACGCCTTTTCTTCTTCTATCATATCCCTCACAAAGTGATACTGAACATCAATCTGCTTTTTCTTTGAATGGTAAGCAGGGTTATTTGCCAAGAAAATTGCACTTTGGTTGTCACAGTCTATCCTTATAGCTCCCTATACTAACCCCATACTTGAACACAATCTCTGAAACCAAACCACTTCCTTGCTTGCATGAGTGGATCCCATGTATTCTGCCTCTGTAGTTGATAGTGCCACTACATATTGTTTCTTACTCATCCAACTGACTGCACCTCCAAATAGGTTAAGCACATACCCACTTGTAGATCTTCTCTAATGCAAATATTCAGCCTAGTCTGCATCAACAAAGCCATGAATATCCAAAAGTTTTTCCAATCCTGTTCTTCCTTTGTAGCACAAACCATAATCACTAGTGCCAAGGAAATACCTAAAAACCTGCTTCATTGTTGTCCAATGCTCCTTCTTTGGTTTTGACATAAACCTGCTCAATACTCCCACTAGATGTGTAATGTCTAGTCTACTATAGACCATCACATACATTAGGCTACCGACTGTACTTGCATATGGAACATGGGACATTTCCTCTTCCTCTTCTTGTGTCTTGGGACACTTTTTAGAAGATAACTTTACACCTACAAGAATAGGAACCTTCACCGGTTTACTATCCTGCATATTAAACCTCTACAATATTGTCTCGACATACTTCCTCTACTTTAACCAGAGCTTCCTCTTTTCCTGATCTCTTTTAATTTCCATGCCCAAAATATAGTTTGTAGCACCAAGATATTTCATGTTGAATTTGGAGGACAATTGGGTCTTCAAATCCTGGATAATTTCTTTGCTATTTCCAAGCAGCAACATGTCATCCACATACAAGGCCAGATAAATAACATGGTCACCTATTAATTTAAAATACACAGTGATCTGCTTTGCTTTGCTTCTGGTAAAGCCAAGTCACCGTATAAATGTATCAAATTTTTGATACCACATCCTTGGTAATTGTTTTAACCCATACAAAGACTTCTTTAACTTGCATACAAGTTCTTTCTTACCCTTCACCGCAAAGCCTTCAGGTTGCTTCATGTAGATCTCTTCTTCCAGATCCCCGTGAAGAATGATGTCTTCACATCCATCTGTTCTACCTTAAAATCAAAAGTAACAACAATAGATAAATGTAATCTAATAGAAGCTACCTTGGCAACAGGAGAAAAATATCACCAAAATCAATTCCTGGCTCCTGGGAATAACCTTTTGCTACCATTCGAGCTTTGTATTTCTCCACCTTTCCTTCTACATTTGTCTTCTTCTTGAACACCGATTTGTTGCCAATGGGTTTCCTTCCAGCTGACAATTCCACCAAATACCAAGCCTCATTTTTGTGCAAATTTGCCATTTCATCAACCATGGCCTCTTTCTAGAGTTTTCCATCCTCTGAATATAATGTTTCCTTCCCAGTTCTGGGATCATCATCAATAATAGATAAAGAAAATTTTGAACAGATAGTAGATGGAATATATCTTTCTGGTTGCCTTCTTTCTTGAACTGATCTTCTCACAACCGGAGTTTGTGGCTCTTCATCTTCTGATTCCTCTTTTGTTGTAGAGTCTGATTCTCCCCCCTTTAGCTAAAACTCTATCTTCTAAGGTTCCTTTGATGGGACTTCATGTTTGATAACATTTTTCACCTCTCTGAACACCACATCTGGTTTGTACACAACCTTCCTTGTTACTGGGTTCCAAAACTTATAACCCTTTAAACCATCCTTATACCCAATAAAGATGCACTTTTTAGATTTATTATCCAACTTTGTTCTTTTCTCTTTTGGAACATGTACATATGCATCACATCCAAATACTAGTTTATACCTATTGTGGAGTCTTATCCTCCAACATTGATGAAGGTGGTCTGTTGACCAAGTAACATGCTGTCTCCACCACCTCTGCCGAGAATTCGTGTCCTAGCCCAACACCACTGAGCATGCTTCTTGCCCTATCCATCAACGTCTTGTTCATTCTTTCTGCAACTCCATTTTTGTCACGGGTGTATGGAGTAGTCTTTTGTCATGCTATACCACACTTCTTACATAATTCTTCAAATTCCTTGCTGCAAAACTCTCCACCATTATCTATTCTCAACACCTTTATCTTCTTCTATGTCTAGTTTTCCACTAGAGCCTTAAATTATTTAAAGCTGTCAAAGAGTACATATTTCTTCTTGAGGAAATATATCCATGTATTCCTTGAGAAGTCATTTATAAATGATACATAGTACACAAACTTACACAATAATGGGACCTTCACAGGTCCAAACACATCACTGTGCACAAGCTCTAATATATGTTTCGCCCTCTTACCACCAGAGGGGAAACTCACCTAATTCTGCTTCCCATATACACAATTTTCATAGAAATCAAAATCCATAGAGCTATTAGTCATACCTTATACCATACTTTTACCATGAAGTATTCGAAGGCCCTTCTCTCCAATATGTCCAAGCATTTGATGCCATAACATGATCTTCTCTCCAGATACCACTAGATTTTCTACTCCACTTTCAGGAACCATAGAACTATTGCACCCATTAATAACAGTGCTACCTTGCAGCTTGTACAAATTTCCAATCCAAACTCCCCACATCAATACCAGTGATCCCAAACCATCTTGCAGTTATCTTTCTCGAACACTATTTTTACACCTGCATCATCTAGCTTGCTTACAGAAATCAGATTTATGGTTAATGTGGGAATATGCAGAACGCCTAGAAGTGTTCTAATCCTTCCACCTTGCAACTTCAACTTGAATTTTGCATGACCAACGATTCTAGCCTTCCTGTCATCCCCTAAGAAGACATCACCACAATCATATTTCTCATACTTGTAGAACCACTGTCTATGGGGAGTGAAGTGAAAGGATGCACTTGAGTCAATCGATCACACCTCATGATCTATATGTGTACTTGAAAAATCCAAATACACATACCCACCTTCATCTGAGGTGGTTTTTGCTTCTGTATAAGGAGCATCATCACATCCCTTTCCTTTGTCAGGAGCTTTAGATTTACAATCCCTTTTGTAGTGACCTTCCTTTCCGCATTTCTAGCACACCTTTATAGGTTTTCCTGGATATTTATATCTCCCTATAGATTTAGATCTCCCACTTGATGACTTATTTTGGTTTCTGTTTTGGGACCGTCCTCGTACAGACAAGGCATCACTATTTTGGCTCTCCATATTTTTCTGTCTCATCTCCTCCGTTAGCAAGGATGAGACTATTTCATTAAACTACAAGGCATTTGCATTGCTAGGTTTAGATGCCCTGTCACCGAGTCTCCATCTTTCATCCTTAGGTTATACAGCTTTTTCCGTAGGAACAATTTATTCACTAGAGACTTATATTGGTAAAAAGTCCCTAACTTGACCCACAAAGCCTTAGTCGTAGCTTCCCCTAATACATTCAGCAGTACTGAATCTGAGACACACAATTGTATTGTTCTATTTTCCTTCCGATCCAACTTCTTCCATTCTTCATCGGACACTCCCATTGGTTTACTACATGGATCTACCGCGATCCACTGATCTTTATCTACCAACAGATCCTCCATCTTGAGTTTCCATAACTCAAAACTCTGACCATTAAATTTCTTAATCTCTATCTTTCCATTGCTCGCTAACTTCTTTCACCACTAGAATTGATCCCGCAGATCTCCCACTGAACAGGGATTACCACAGGCCTGAGAGAAACCCCTCAGCAACAAAGGTGTCCCATTGAAGCCAAAATAGCTCTGATACCAAATGTAGGCTTTAACCTCGTACAAAATTTACCTACATACGAATTCTAAAACATAGAAAATAAATAATGAGAGAGCATAACACATAAAACACATATACACAGAGATTTCCCCCTGGATCCCAAAACCGGGACTACTAGATTGATTTTTCATTATGTTCCTTTTAATGTTACAATACATGTGTCTATATGCCGAGGCATTCAATACCATGGACTGAAAACCATTGCACCCAAAACCATGTGTGAAAACCATGCACAAAACCATTGGTAGGTTTGCCCCACCTAATATAGGGTCCAAAAAACATATCCTCGGGGCGCTGCCCCAGACCCCGTAGAGGGGGCCTACTCGCCCCACTCAAACCCTCTGGATAGGGGGGTTCTGCCCCACTGTTGCGCAATTGGCGCACCGAAGGGGGGGGCTCTTCCCCCCCTCTAACCCCCTGGTTAACTAGGTAGGCTAGTCGTGGAAAGAATATACCACAACACAGCATATTAAGAAAGTCCATAATCACTTTTTCCTTAGAGGGAGAGTACCTAATAGTTCTCTTAATGGCTTTTATTTCATTGTGGTCCCTTCTAAAGATCTCAGTCATTTCTTGGATGAATTCCAGATGATTCAAATGCTTATTTACTATCTGCATTATTCTTTCCCACATTATCTCTTGACTACCTTAAGGGAGGGTTTGTTTTCATTTTCTCTCTCCCAGAGCTCTAATATGGTTTTAATTCCTTTGATGTATTATTTGGCCTAGAGGAGCTAGATCTCGGTAATTTCTATCTCTTGCCTTTGATTTGGAAATGGGTCTTGAGGCTCCTCAATAATTTTTGAAGTTGTTAATGATGCCACCTACCTGGGAAAAATACATATGACCTTTCTCATGTCCAATGTTGCTATGAGTGGGTGGCATTGCTTGGAATTGGCATCATCATAACAATGGTATGGTTCTTTGTTCTTTCCTTTCATCTAGATATCAACAAAGTTCCTAGCATATGAGGAGGCCATTATGATGGACAATCTGTTGGAGATTTTTTTTTATTGAAGGAGGAGAGAAGGAAAAAAGGGATATTTCGAGAATCAAAAGGGACAAGTAAAGACATGTCACATGTCACAAAATGAGGGTAATAGATTGGTGGGAGAATTATTTTAGAACTTTGAGTCTTATAGATGACAACACGCACATGTGAGTTAGACTTATGCTTATGTGCTAACTGAGCCCGAATTTAGAAAATACAAAGGCTATTTCAACCTAAGAATGCATTTATGAGGCTAACTTAAACAATTGATGGGTTCCCTTCATCCAAATGAGGGATTTTCTTTAAGGAAGTATGTGTTTGTTGCAAGGCTCAGTTAGGGTTTGAATTTGACCCACATTCTTGCAATTTTTTGAAGAATGAGTGTAGGTTTTAACCCTGTACAAAAATGACCTACAAATGAATTCTTTAAACAGAAAAATAAACAATGGCGAGAACATAAAAAAAAATATACGCAGCAATTTTTCCTTGGATCCCAAAAATGGGACTACTAAATTGATTTTTCATTGTATTCCTTTCAATGTTTCAATAAATATATATAGATGTTGAATCATTCATAAACCCCAATCCATTAACCCTATATTAGAACATAACCGTAAGTCCCTTGACCAGATCTAAAAAATACGATGGGTAGAAAACCATCATACCCAAAGCCTCGTGCAATACCCATGCACAAAACCATGGGTAGGTTTTGCCCACCATTCCTTTGATTTGCCCAACTATTGTTGGGTCCACATAAAAAAAATATTTCTGAAGATAGCTAGACTCAAGGATGATCTCTTGGCCAATTGATGAGATTGTTCTAGATAAAGAACTTATGATCATTTCTCTATGAGGATTGCCACCCTCTTGGGGTGCATTTTTTGTAGGTCTCAATAGTTGGAAGGTATCTCCCACTTTAGAAGAATTATATATTGATTCCTGTCAAGAAGAACTAAGGATCTCAATGGTTACCAATCATGAAGTAGTATTAAATGCTTACATTGCTCACCATAAAGGAGATAGAACAAAGGAACCAAGGAAGAAAGTTGACATGTCCAAGATAGAGTGCTATCAATGTCATAAGAAGGGTCACTAAAAAAGTGATTGTCCCGAGAATCCAAAGAATAAGAAGAGAGAAAGGGATCAAGCCAAATTTTCTAAGGGAGGAGATTCAAAGAAAGTCAAGCCCAAAGAACCTGACATTAGGGAATTACACTACTAAGTCCTTTACTTGTAGCTTTATATATCTTTTTTTATATATTTTAGAATTTATAAGTTTTTAACATATTTTTGGAAAATACATTTTTCTATTGTTTTTATAAGTTTATGGGTATCACTCAATATTTTGAGGGATCCCTCAACAACTCGCAAAGATAACTATCTCATGTCTTTTCTATTCTTGTTTTCATGTACTCATTTAGCCTTGATTACATTAAATACTAATAACCATTCTCCCTATATTGTATTGATTAGGAAAAACGTATGCAAGAAGTATGAAAGATGATCTCCCTAGACAAGGTTGGTTAAGGAACTAAGGTATGATTTAAATACGTTGATTGAAAGGATTATTCATCTGATGATCAATTACTAACATTATTATGACTAGCTATATTGAATCATAGTGATTATTACTTTGGGTTATTCATATATTGATAAATCTACCCACCCCACTCATATTCTTAACTGATCTTGTAGAACCCTAGATAGGTTCTGGAAAACCCTAACCGAAGTGTATGCTTATGTGAATGTCTAAACCCCTAAGCTGATTAGGGATATTGTAAAATTTTATTTAAATTTTTTATTGATGATGTCATCTTTGTGATATTGGTATGATCAGCAAAACCTAACTTCTTAGGGTTGATTGATATGGTATAAAATCCTGAATTTTTGAAGTTTTGGTAATTTTGGGTTTGTTATGTTTCTATATTGAAACCCTAGCTCATTAGGGTTTGGTGGAATGTGTGTGAAAGACCCTGATATTTTAATATAAATGATTTCCTTGGTACGTGTGTGTTTTTTGATCAAACCCTAGTGTAATCAAGATGGTTGTGTGTCTAACTCTTACTAATCATTGTGAAGTTGGCTTTGACTAACACATGATATGAAAAGTCTTTGCATGATGATGAAATCTAGGCATGTATGTATGTATCCTTTTGGTCAAAACCCTAGATTGTTCTAGGTCATATGTATTAATATTGTTGGATATATGATATGATTATGGTCTCCTAGATATGTGTGTTGACCTAGTCACTGGTGATCATGAATCTTAGGATTCTAGGATGATGATATTTGGAAAACTAGGTTTTTAGAGCTAACCCCTAATATTAGTTAAATTGTCAAGTATGCATGATATAAAAATTTGAGATCTATTTAAATGGTTTGTGAAAAATAAAAATCTAGGGTTTTGTAGTTAAATCCTAGTAGTAACATTGTCTAGTGTGGAATGTAACAACCTGAGATCTATGTATTTAATGATTTTTGAGATTGTGAAAAATTGAATTCTTGGTTTTCGGAGTTAAACCTTAGTCAAAGTAAAATATTTGAAATATGATAATTTGAGATTTGTGACAGATTGTTGAAATTTGAGTTTTTAATGGATTTGATGATTGATAAGAAATCTAGGGTTTGCAGCTAACCCTAGTGGAAGTTGGTCAGGTTAATGTCTAAGATGTGATTGACTTTGATTGATTCTTTTCTATTAAATCTAGGTTTTATATGAATCCCTAGTGAGAAGTCCAACATATGAATTTTTAAAAGTTGTTAGATGCCTTGTAGATCTATACTTGTGTGAACTATTACTAGGGTTTGATTTACGTTGAAGTAAGGTATGTCATACATTTGGAAGTAACATTGAAACCCTTGATGGAATGAAATTTGTTATGAAGCAGTCTAGGGTTTATGATAATGACCCTAACTAGATGATGAAGAGTATATCTCTCTTGTTTGTAAATTATGGGTATCTCTTATGCATAATTTTCAAATTATTTTGTGTTTCTAATATGGTTAACATCATGCTTCTATAGTTTTGGTTGCAATTGTTGTTTAAGTTGTAGAGGTACACAATCTTCAATATCATCAAGATGTTCAACGATGTGATAAGCATGATGGGGATAATGATAAATCTGATGAAATGGTTGGAAGCCACGAAATATTCTTCGATAACGAAAAAGAAGAAAAATTTGATCTCCCTGAATTAATAGGAAGCCTCGATAGAAGAGATCTCCTTAAAATATTAAGAGGGAGTATGGATAAAGAGATTCTTCCTGGTTCAAAGGGAGGACATCACCTGATGTTAAATGAAGAACAAATTTTTGGAGGATACATTGTTGGAGTGGAAGTAGGAAGGAAAACATATCATTGAGGAATATTTTGTCAAATATTCAGTTGATAGTCCTACTATGAAAAGTTGAGAAGCAACATCAAGTTGTCTAAAAGAGCCCGAAGGTTTGTATTTGATTTAGTACATATGAAAGTATATTATTGATTGGGGTTTTTCTTGAACAGGTGAATCACTCGAAGGATTTGATAGCATGCTGGTTACTAATCAGTTTGATTGGTATATACTGGTCATTATTGATCTTCTATATAAAGCGGTGTTGAGGCTTTTTGAGTGAAGCATTTCCTTGGAGGACATCTAGTCAACACAATGTGTTTACGTCTAAAAGTTGGAAAAGTGGTGTTAGTTATTGAGCTCTATTTTGATAGACACCTGGATTTGTGGGTTGGTGGTTAGCAAGTAATCCTAATGGTACCTATAGGGGCAAAAAGCTTGAGTCCATTTCATTCCCACTTAGATAGATTTCCCTAGTCATGAATCTAGTCCATGGCATTCCAGTGCCTAAACTGTTGAGTGACTGATTGGATATATTTTCCTGGTAAGGAATCTAGTCCCTGGCATTACGATCCCTAAAATTTCTTCATTGTCCATATAGTTTGAGATCTTCCATTGTAGTTGTAAATTGTGAATACCTCCCTCAGCAAGAGGTAGTGTTGGAAAATGTAACTATGTTCAGTCTTCAATAATATACTTGAGTCACCATCTAATGTACTTGTCAAAAGAATAAAGTGATTTATTATTATTATTATTATTATTATTATTATTATTATTATTATTATTATTATTATTATTATTATTATTGTGACTTATTAAAGCATGGGTTTCATGCTCGGGTCATAATGTTTTAGGTCAAAGTGCCCATTAAGGACTTCTATGTAACACCCTCCTCCCACATCCACCCAAGTAAAAATGCGAACCAAAGTAAGCACTAGAAAAGAGGCTATTATGATCATATTGTACATCCTATGTGACCTTAAGGAAGTGGAATCGATAGAACATTACACACATTCATCCAACATCATCAAAAAAATCCTCAAGGGACAAGTCAACCACTCAGACAACCTATCCATGAGTCCTACTATTGTTCTATATCTCTTAGGCCATAGTCGCTCTCATGCTATGGACAAAGGAGTGAACAAGAACCTGAAGCCACTCTGATAGGCTTGCCTACCAATGACTAGAGACCAAAATTTCCATTTTTGTGCTAGTGACCCTGAGATTTAGGCCACTTTTTCAGGCCCGGAGCCTAGGACACTGCCCAGAATGGATTGATAGCTTAGAATCAGTAAAAATATAGGGAACAAATGATGAAAAAGAATTAAAATGAATAAGACCATAAAAAAAACCCTACTAACCATGACAGGAATTTCATTAAAAATATCATCAACTTGTAACCTACATGTGTAAACGAAAAAATTAATTGTAGGGCTATCATACTTATCTAAGGATTGCTATGAACCATTGTTACCTTATGTCAATTGCTACATTATCCCCTATTAAGTCATAGACACATTATCCATTCATATGCAAGTAAAAACATGCTGAGATCCATACATAGTTGCTGTCATAAAATGTACATATAACCAGCGTAATAGGAACAAAAATACCATAAACATATCAGTCATCAAAATCCACATATACATAAATACATTTACGCATAGGTTGGGACTACCACATTCCACCTGACCATAGATTGGCTGAGCCAAGTCTCTCTTCATCCAATCACCCTCGTGCCATATTCTAATCATGATTGTGGGACTCATAGAACACATCAAAAACAACAATTAACATGGATGCCATTGAAGCTTTCCACCTAAACGTGAGGAATTTGAGTGCCTCCTAGCCTCTCAAGCTTTACCACACATCCACAGTCTGATCTAGCCCTCCCTAAGCACTGCACCGAGACATACTCTCCAAGCCTTACCATGCATCCCATACTGGGATCACTAGGCCAAACGGAGATAAAATCCATCTCTTGGCTTTACCATATATCCCACCATTCAATGACAAGGATTACTAGGCCCACCGAGGCATATAATTTGAATTTATCATAACCCATGATCCGGTTCAGGGGTTACTAGGCCATTGGCTTCATGATCCTCAGTCCGGTTTAGGGACCACTCAGACCATGTGTTTGTCAATTCGGAGATCCACCTCACTCAGCTTCGAATCCAATCCGGCCATCCCACATACATCGTATGAGAGAACCCATCTCATTAATGCTATTAGGAAATGGTAGATCTAGGTTGAAAATATTGTCACATCTGGAAAAGCCCATGCCATGGTATAAAAGAAACACATGCAATCCCATGCATGCCAAATCTAGCAAGGAAAATACACATGTAAGTCTATAGTTGCAATGAAGCTTGTTGTAGCTGTGTGATCCTCACTTTCCCTGCTTGATACTTTCTTCCTCTTACCTTATTTTCCTTTCTTGCTCCAATGCAAAAGTGCTCCAAGAAACTCTAAGTGTCCAAGAGTATGAGAGAGAGAGAGGGAATATTGATAGAGCTCCAAAATGTAACTGACAAAATGTTACACTTACCAAGCTTGCCAACTAATCCTCAAAAGATTTTTTATGAATTAGACCTCTATTTTCATCATTTTCCATTATTTTCCTTCATTTGCCTCCTCAAATGGAACTTGTGATGTTTCACTTTCCCTTTCTACTAATTTCCATTATTTTCATAAGTAATTGTTTCAAAAATGCCATATTCCCTTTCCAAAGCCTTAGCCTTTTCCTTTGCCAATTTCCTTAACCATAAACAAACAAATGAACACCCCCTAGGATGTCTTGCCCAACATTCATCTTGGAATAATTGTCCCGTCGACTATGGTTATTGTTTTTAACTTTTATTACATGGAATTTTCACCAGGGCTTTTACAGAACCCTCCCCCTTGGGGGACAATGTCGTCGGTGTTCATTGACACCTAACCAACAAGACTTCTAAAACAAAGTACTACCTGAGGTTTATTACATATCTCATTACAGTATTTACAATGAATCACCCACTCAAAAGCAAATCATATTGACAACATGACCAAATAACAACCATACCATATAATGGAACTTTATAACATAACTCATTACAATATTTACAATAACCACATGTACACATATACACATTTTCTAAACAAACAAATAAAAGGATACGATTCCCATATCAATGAACAAGGGAATCTAGAGTATCACACCTCCACCCTCAAAGTAATGCTAGGATTCACCTCCTTCCCAGGAAGTCCAAAATCCACTACAAAGTCAAATCTGCATCCAGTGTCCAACACTATAATTCTATGCCATGTGTAATTTTAGTGAATAGCTACCAACTCACTGTTCTAGGGTGAACTCCCAATGTGCATCTGATTCCATTTGGAAATTCCTATGACCAAAAAAAATATATCCTCGGCCTTCCCTTCTCTGTTACACAGTCCCTCAGGAAATCCGGTCAACCCTTCTGTGTAGTCACTGACCTTCCAAGTTCCTTGGCATTCCCTATCCCGGGTGATCCATCCCTTGGAAAGTCTTCCTCACATCGAAAGATATAGAACCAAGGCATATACCTAACTCAAAACCATCATTCTGGTCATAGCATGCTCATGGAAATCAATGGAAATTGTTGGGTACTAGTGTCCCATAATGGCCATGCTCCTGAAGTACTCTACCAATGTGTTGTTGCATATTCCAATTTCTTTTGCTACTGTTTCCATTTCTTACAGTTGATTTCAACCACCCAAATGGGCATGTTCATGCATTCCTATTCCAAGCACATAGTTTCCATTAGATTCAAATAAATTGAAATCAAATCAAATCATTCCTCATTGGTAGTTCGTCAATAAGGTACACTTGCAATCATGTTCGCTTCCTATCCCAACAAGTCAAACTAATTGTTTCATCAAAACATCATGTATAAACATATCACATCTGGTTAGCTCAAAACACAACCATCATAAAACAACATCATAAATCACATGTAACCATCATAAACCAAAATCGAAGATCATATCCATAATAAAACTGGAGTAAAATATTGATACTTATCCTTTAATCAAACCTTATCTTCTACTTTTGTCTTCATTTTGTACATTCTCTCGATCATTTTCCACACCAGAAAAATACCCAGTGCCTGCTCGTCAACCATGTGCATGTAGACATAGTGTGCATCACACACATACAATCCCACACTGCATACAACACCATTCAATACATGCACCTACACCTGACATATAGCACATACACCTACACTTGGTGTACAACACAATGCAAATATGTATATAGAGTGCAACACAATGAATGCATATGTCACAATACCATGACTACACAATGCACATACATAGTACCACATGCCCTCAACACAACATGCATCACATGCACTCAATGCCACATGTAGACTAGTACCACATGTAGAACTTGTACACAGTATCACCTATACAAAGCACCACCTCCACAATGTGCACACCACATCACATGTACACGAAACCACCTACACAACATGTACAAAACACCATATGTACACCGCACCACTTGTAGAATGTCCACACAATACCACGTGTATAGATACCACATACATGACATGTACGCAACACCACATGTACACATTTCCACATGCACGACATGTACACAGCACTAACTGCACACAACCCGAGTTGTACAACATGTACACAACACCACATGCACACAACACCACTTGTACAATCATGCACACTACACCATATGTACATAAAACCACATGTACATAGAACTGCATATCCAACATGTACATAACATCATCTGTACAGAGCACCACATATCCAACATGCACAGATCACCATAGGCACACAACATCGCATATCCATCATGCACATAGTACAATATGTACACAACACTGTATATTTAACATGTACATAGCATGATCTATACCCAGCACTGCATATGGATATTCACACAACACAATATATACCATCCTGTACATAAACATAACACACACTATGTATACACAACACCGCATGTGCACACATGATAGATGAAACATGTACCATATATACAATAGATGCACAACAGTAGTACCACACATCCAAAACCACCCTTTCATTACCAAGAAACCTTGCTTCTAGTGTCTTATCCATGCTTATCTTAGCATGCCGCATACCACACTTCTTTCACTTTGTTGATGTATCCCTTGGTATAACCTATCCATAACATAAGCATAGGCATAATACAAGCATACAATATAAATCCATATTCACATGATATTGACCTCATATATTTGTCATGACTACTCTTCCCACTTGATTCCTCAGCCATGAACTTTTTCATGCCATTCGCCTGCATTAGCAATGATTCCACCACAAGAACAATTCTTGATGATTTGTCAGATAGTGAAATAGATACATGGATACATACATACTTATATCTAAACATTAGCATAAACAATCGTAATCTCATCAAACAACAATACGCATACATACATATATATACACATAAATGTTAGCATTAATAATCATGATCCATGACGAACTTGTCAAACATGACATACATATGCACCTACATGTATACATATATAAACATCAACATAATCATGATCTAAAATAATTACCATATATCAAGGTCAAGGGTTAAGAGAACTTCCTGTATTCATGCAACACATGCGTAACATTAAGAATAGTCGTTCCCAACATAGCCAAGGCATCTGATGCCTCAGATCCATTTACTCTACCTTTCTGGTTACCTTTCTCATGTTTGTATTGTCACCGTCCATCTACCACAATGGACCACACCAGTCTAACCGACTGTCATATTCTTACCTTTCGCTACGCTTACTAATGCACCAGGTTCATTCAAGTCTTGCATTACCTTTTGGGAACCACACAACTCTTCCCAAGCTCCATTAACATTCCTCTTTATTAAATAATTCCCAACACTCTCAAACAATAAAGGAAAGATAGAGAATAAAACAAGAAGAAAACCATGGAAAACCAACAAAAATATGACACCACAAACAAAGTGGCACGATCATGCACTAGACATAACAAAACTGAAATTCAAGTGCAAGAACATCACCAAATACCAAAAGCACGAGACTAACAATAGAGATTATGACTCAATCCCCATGGTTCCCAGTGATTCCAAAGGAAAGATCAACTTGAGCCTTCTTCAAGATTTCATGGTAGTCTCTTTGCCATGGAATCCCCTACATCAGACTGCCATAAAAATATAACTGTTAGTGCATAAATAAACATAAAAATACACCAGATACCTTATCTTGTCATTCCAAGCGTGTTTCCTTGTAGCTGAACATGTCCATGCCATCTCTCAAGGGACTCCAATCCCCTTGAGAAATCCACCTGTAACTAGAGACTAGCTAATATACCTGTCAAGGACATGTCCATGAATATAGAACATAGTTGCATAATCTCAAACAAATCAAGGTTAAGAAGACTTCCTATGTGAAAAGCACTCATTCTTTTGGAATTAGGGTTTCCAAACATAATCCAATTAATTATTTCCCAATTCTTTTCTTTTACCTTTTTACCTTGTTGCAATCGAGGCTTAGTTATATAAACACATCAACTATTACCTTGTCACGCTAATACCAAGCATGTTTCCACAACTTCTGACACATGTCAACTACATGTTCCAAATCTCAAGACAAAAATATCTATCAATTTGAAATAAACCATTACCAAGACTAACAATCATGTCATAATCCATAGTTAACTCATAGTCATTAGACATAACAGTACAACTGTCACCTACTATACTGAAGTAGCTATCAATTGTCTCAACACATATGTATAGGTACAACCATATTAAAACAAGATCATTTGATCACATACTCATATTATGAAATTCATTAAACATTCAAACCATTTGCAAACATACCATATCAAATAAATTAACTAGAAACCAAACACTCAAACACCAAATAGATTTCATAATCAAACAATCAAGCACCAATTATATGACATAAGAAATCTCATACCTTACTGTATATCAAGGGAGGTGATCTTGTCTGCACAATCAATCTAGGTTAGCATGATACAACTTCACAACCTATCAACTCAAACATAAATAAGATCATGAAATCCAAAATAGTCACTAGCTAACATGTTTACATTATAACTCATACACAATTATCATTCACACATATGCAAAGTCAATCTAGATTATTATATCACCATATCACAAATATAATGGCTCATACTTGAATATCGTAACCATAACCATCTCCATAGGCCAATCCAACTTAGTGTGATACATATAACATCAAGATATAATATAACCCTAATCATCGAGCTAACTATCATTTAACAATAAAAAGTTAACCTCTACGATAGTTCATCAACAACATATAACATAATCATCCATTTATTTAACCTAAACCAACAATAGGAATGAATACAACCATAGGTTACCATCATTCACGACTATCTGACACACGTGCATATAACTACACTAATCAACTAACATCTATCATGAATGTAGCCATAACATCAAAATACATGTACATAAACCTAATGTATATAAACCTAATGCATATAACAATCCTTAACCTACATATCTGCGTGCCAAACATACACTACCTATACGATGATTTTCTCTTACCCCAAAAGTCCAATGTTGCAATATCACTTTGATGATCTTCATCTCTTTCTCTATCTCAATCAAAACATTAGCATCATATCATACCAATATCAACTTGATGACCTAAATTGCATACCATGACTTCATAAGGCATGTTTGACCTATTATTCATGCATAACTATAACCAATACCATACATGCATAATGACTGCATATAGAAATATAACATATGAGTACCAAACCATATACGCCTCATTATAGATGGAGTCCAGTCATCAGTTCCTAACCATGTCAACTACACAAACAATGACCTCATGCATGACAACAACCATTAATCCATTGTATGCATTGCCACATGCAACCATCAACATGCATAAGTAATGCCTAATTAGCTACACATACATATGAATGCATGTAGTCAAGCATAAGTGATCAATTCTTGTAACTAACCTACAAGACTGATACATGTAATCAAACATACAAGAATGTAACCTAACATAGAAGGATGTAATCAAGCTGCATATAATCATGTAACAAGTCATATAATCTTGGTGATGCATTCCATAGAATCAACATCAAGTTCCTCATCACAACCTTACTACAACCATGATCAACATTATGCAATACAACAAGCACATGGAATGCAAGTGTAAGAGACACACATGCAACTGACATGCATGCATGATCAACACACACTACCCATCTAGTCTGGGGAGTGAGCCATGCTCTAATACCAATCTCTAACACCCTTCTCCCACGTCCACCAAAGGAACCATGCCAACAAGGGTAAACATGAGACAAGAGGCTACTATGATTAGATTTGATCTTCTATGTGACCTTTAGGAAGTGGAATCGATAGAACATCACACGCAGTCATCCAACATCATCAACAAAACCCTCAGGAGACAAGTCAACCACTTAGGCAGTTTTTCCCTAGGTCCCACTATTCTTCTGGATCTCTAAGGCCATAGCCACTCTCATGCTATAGGAAAGGGAGCGACCAACAACCTAAAGTCACTCTCATAGGCTTGCTTGCTAGCAACCAAAATTTCCAGTTTTGTGCCAGCGACCTTGGGATATAAGCCCATTTTTTAGGCCCAGAGCCCAAGCCACTGCCCAAAATGGAGTCATAGATTAGAATCAGTAAAAATATAGGGAAACAATGATGCAAAAGTAATAAAATAAACAATACCATAACGAGACCCCTACTAACCATGATAGGAATTTTTTCAAACGTATCATCAACTTGTAACCTATAGGTGTAAACAACAAAATTAAATGTATGGATCTCATACTTATCTGATAATCACTATGAACCACTATTCCCTCATGTAAATTGTTTCATTATCCTCTATTATGTCATAAACACATTATCCATTCATATACAATTAAAAACATGCTAAGAGCCATACATAGTTTCTGTCATAAAATGTACATATAACCAACGTCATAGGAACAGAAATACCATAAACATATCAGGCGTCAAAATCCACATATACATCAATACATTTACACATGAAAATTAAGGGAATGAATTTCTCATTAATGAATGAAATGAACCAACCAGAGATGGGACTACCACATTACACCCAACCATAGATTGGATGAGCCAAGTCTCTGTTCAACGAATCTCTCCCGTTCCATATTCCAAGAATGAATGTAGGACTCATAGAACACATCAAAGACACGAATCAAGATGGATGCCACCAAATTTATCTACCTACACCATGAGGAATTTGAATGCTTCCTAGTCTCTCAAGCTTTACCAAGCATCCAGAGACTGATCCAAGGATCACTAGACCCTACACTCAGACATACTCTCCAAGCTTTACTATGCATCCCATCCTGGGATCACTAGGCTCAACAGAGAGAAAATCCACCTTTTGGCTTGACTGTATATCCCTCCATTTACTGGAAAGGATTACTAGGCCCACTGTGGCACACAATCTAGCTTTAATGTGACCCATAGCCTAGTTCAGGGGTTACTAGACCAATGGCGTCGTGATCTTCAATTCGGTTCAGGGACCACTTCGATGATCTGTTTGTCAATTAAGAGATCCACCTCCTGAACTTTGAATCTAATCTAGCCATCCCACATAAATCTTATGAGAGAACCCATCTCATCAAAGCTATCAAGAAATTGCAAGGCTAGGCTGAAAATACTGTCACAGCTGGAAAACACCATGCCATGGTATAAAAGAAACACATGCAATCCCATGCATGAAAAATATAGCAAGGAAAATACACATGCAAGTCAAATCCTGCAATGAAACCTATTGTAGCTGCTTGATAATGCCTTTCCATGTTTGATATTTGCTTCCTCTTGCCTTATTTTCCTTTCTTGTTCCAATGCCAAAGTGCTCCAAAAAACTGTGTCTAAGAGTATGAGAGAGAGAGAGTAGTGAGAAAGATCCAAAACTCAACTGACAAAAGGTTACACTCACCAATCTTGCCAACTGAACCTCAAAAGACTTTTTATGAATGCAACCTCTATTTTCTTCATTTTCCATTATTTTCCTTCATTTTCCTCCTCACATGCAACTTGTGACCTTTCACCTTCATTTTCTCCTAATTTCCATTATTTTCATAATAATTGTGCCAAAAATTCCATTTTTCCTTTCTAAAGCCTTAACCTTTGCCTTTGTGAATTTCCTTAGCCATAAATAACCAAATGAACACCCCCTAGAATGTCCAGCTCAACATTCATCTTGGAGTAAGTGTCCCATTGACCCTGTTTATTTCTTTTAACTTTTATCACTTGGAATTTCCACCAGGGATGTTACATTCTAGTATTTATTCTAAGTCTGTAGAGTCATTGTACATTTAAAGAGACCCTTATTGGGATTTTGAATCATGTAAAAGGGTTAATTATTAATTCAAATATGAATTATGTGACCTCCACACCATGTTGGCATAAGAGAAAATCAAGTTGGCCTAAGGAACCTATTCGAACCCGCAAGAAGCCTCGAAAAGGAATCTCATCAAATTCATTTGGAGCATCATTCTCTCACACAAATCCTAATTCTCTTGTAGCTATGAAGAAGTGAGAAAATTTATTGTAATTGGGAAAAGGTGTGAAGTCTGTTGCCGGAGAGCCAAACTGAATGCAATTTTTGGGAAGTCTAAGGAGAGAAGGAAAATCAAAATTTTGGTGTTTCTGTTTCTCTATTTTTGGGTTTGGATTGGGAGATCAAAGTCTTCCAATTTTGTGTTCTTCCAGAAGTTTCCAGTTACCATAAGTTGTTTCCTAGTCGAAGTTGCTAGAAAGAGGTCAAAATTTTGGGAGGTTGACTTGGTCTGAATGAAAGGTCTTGTCCTGCTCTAGGGTGAAAAGTCTCAAAGAATAATATTGAAAGGAATAATTATCTTGACTGGGTTTTTTCCCTCGACGGGGGTTTTTCCCTGGCATGTAGCTACATCTGGTCTCTATTGTTTTATGTGTTGTTTCTTTTGGTAATTTCTTGATGAACTGAAGAAATCAAATATAAAGAATCGCAATAACAAGAAATATCACAAGTAATAATCAAGAATAAGAAAATATTTCTGCCTTTCTGCTTTTCTAATATGGTATTTGAGCTTTGGTGAAGAAGGAAGAAAAAGATAGTCTCTAGCACTTGATCAAGGTACCATTCAAAAGGACTATTCTGGGTAAGGAGTCTACTATATTCAAGAAAGATGTCTAACTCAATAAAGGGAACAAACTTGAAGGATCCTCTAACTTCAGGTCTTGGAGGAAGAGGATTAACCTAATCCTTGAAAATAAAAAGGTAGTGGACTTGGTTAGAGGAAATGTAAATAATCCTACAAAGGAATCTAGTCATGCCAAGTAAGTGGAATACATGGAATTGGAATTGGAATTGGTGGCCATGAATCTAATTCTAGAAGGGATAAAGGAAAATCTTGTCCCTTTCATAGTTAACATCAATCATGCTTAGGAAATGTATGAAGCCTTGTCAAACCTATTTACTATTAAGAACATTGGACAAGTAGCAAGTTTAAAGAATGACCTAAGGACCACGAACATGACTAAAGAAGCCAATGTGACAACCTTTTTTATGAAGATAGCTAGACTCAGGGATGATCTCTTCACCATTGATGAGATTGTTTAGACAAAGAAATTGTGATCACTGCTCTATTAGGATTTCCATCCTCTTGGGGTGCATTTGATGTAGGTCACAATAGTTGGAAGGTAGCTCCCACTTTTAAAGAATTATGGATGGCCCGCAATCATGAATATATAAGGATATCAATGCTTACCAATCCTGAAGGAGTATCAAATTCTTACGTTGCTCATCATAAAGGAAATAGATCAAAGGGACCCAGGAAGAAATTTTCCATGCCCAAGATAGAGTGTTATGAATGTCATAAGAAGGGCACTACAAAAGTGAGTGTCCCGAGAATCCAAAGAATAAGAAAAGAGGAAGGGATCAAGCCAACTTTACTAAGGAAGGACATTCAAATAAGGTCAAGCCCGATGAACCTGACATTAGGGACTTACACTACTAAGTCCTTTCCTTGGAGTTTTATATATCTTGTTTTATATGTTTTATAATTTATAGAGTTTTAACATATTTTTGGAAGACATTTTTGTATTATTTTTAAAAGTTTATAGTTGTCCCTTAAGATTTGGAGGGTAACCCCAACAACTCCCAAAGATAATTATGTCATGTATTTTCAGTTTTTGTTTTCATGTACTAATTTAGCCTTGATTATATTAAATATTGACCGCCATTCTCCCTCTATTGTCATGATTAGGAAAACCATGTGCTAGGAGTATGAAAGAGGATATTTCTAGACAAGGTTGGTTAAGGAACTAAGCTATGCTTTAAATACATTGATTGAGGAATATTCATTTTATGATCAATTACTCACATTATTATGACTAGATATATTGAATAATAGTGATTATTGTTTTGGGTGATTCATCTCTTGATAAATATACTCACCCCACTCATATTCTTGACTAATTTTGTAGAACCCTAGACAGGTTCTAGAAAACCTTGACTGAAGGGTATGCTTATGTGAATGTCTGAACCCCTAAGATGATTACAGATATTGTGAAATGCTATTTGAATTTTTTTATTGATGTTGTCATGTTTGGGATTTTGGTAAGATTAGGAAAACCTAACTTGTTAGGGTTGATTGCTAAGGTCTAAAGTCTAGAACTTTTGAAGTTTGGTAATTTTGGGTTTGTTATGTTTCTAGATTGAAACCATAGCTCAATAGGGTTTGGTGGAATGTGTGTGCAAGACCCTTATCTTGCCATAGAAATGATTGCCTTAGTATGTGTGTGTTTGTCTTATCAAACCCTAGTGTAATCAAAATCGTTGTGTGTCTAACTCTTATTAATCATTGTGAAGTTGGTTTTGACTAACACATGATATGAAACATCTTTGCATGATGATGAAATCTAGGCATGTATGGATATGTATTTTTTGCTAAAACCCTATCTTGATCTAGGTCAAATGTATTAATACTTTTGGATATATGATATGATTATGAATGATTATCATCTCCTAGATATGTGTGTTGACCTAGTCACTAGTGGTCATGAGTCTTAAGATTCTAGGATGATGATATTTGGAAATCTAGGGTTTTGCAACTAAATTCTAGTATTTGTTAAATTATTGAGTATGTGTGATACAACAATATTAGATCTATTTAAATGTTGGTTGAAAAATAAAAATCTAGGGTTTTGCAGTTAAATCCTAGGAGTAACATTGTCTAGTGTGGAATGTGGCAATATGTGATCTATGTTTTTAATGATTGTTGAGATTGTGAAAAATGGAATTCTAGGGATTTGGAGTTAAACCTTAGTTAAAGTAAAATATCTGAAATATGATAATTTGAGATTTGTGTCAGATTATTCAAATTGTGACAATGGAATTCTAAGGTTTTGGATTTGAACCTTAGTTGAAGTAGAAATATCTAATGTATGATGACTATATAATAATTTGAGATTTGTGACAGATTGTTGAAATTCAAGTTTTGAATGGATTTGATGATTGATCATAAATCTAGGGTTTGCAACTAACCCTAGTGGAGGCTAGTTAGGTTAATGACTAATTTATGATTGCCGTTGATTAATTCTTTTGTATGAAATCTAGGTTTTGTATGAATACTTAGAGAGAAGTGTAACATATGAGTTTTGGAAGGTTGTTAGATGCCTTGTAGATATATACGTGTGTGAATTTCTTCTAGGGTTTTCTATATGTTGAAGTAAGGTATGTAATACCTTTGGAAAGAACATTGAAACCCTATATAGAATGAAATTTGTTATGAAGTATTCTAGGGATCATGATAATGTCCCTAACAAGATGATGAAGAGTATTTGTCTCTTCTTTATAAATTAAGTATGGGTATCTGATATGTATAAAGTTGAAACGCTTTCGTGTTTTTGATATGGCTTACATCACGCTTCTATAGTTTTGGTTGTACTTGTTGTCTAAGTGGTACAGGTACAAAATATTCAATATGGTGAAGATGTTCAACGATGTGATAAGCATAATGGGGATGATGATAACTCTAATGGAATGGTTGGAAGCCACGAAAGATTCTTCGATGAAAAAAAATTAAGAAGTTGATCTCCATGAATTAAGAGGAAGATTGAATAGAAGAGATCTCCCTAAAAGATTATGAGGGATTCTTGATAAAGAGATTCTTCCTAGTTGATAGGGAGGGCATAGCCTCATGTTAAATGAAGAAAAATGTTTTGGAGGATATGTTGCTAGATTGGAAGTAGGAAGGAAAACATATCATTCAGGAATCTTTTGTCAAATATTTGGTTGATAGTCCTACTATGAAAAGTTGAGAAGCAACATCAAATTGTCTGAAAGACACTGGAGGTTTGTATTTGATTTTGTACATATGAAAGTATATTATTAATTAGAGTTTTGTTTGAATGGGTGAATCTCTTGAAGGATTTTATATCATGTTGGTTACTAATCAATTTGATTGGGAGATATTGGTCATTCTTGATCGACTGGATCAAGGGGTGTTGAGGCTTTGTGAGTGAAGCATTGCCTCGGAGGACATCTAGCCAGTACATTGTGTTGATGTCTAGAAGTTGGAAAAGTTGTGTTAGTTATTGAGCTTTGTTGTGATACACACCTGGATTTTCGAGTTGGTGGTTAGAAAGTAATCATGATGGTTCCTATAGCTGCTGAAAGCTTGAGTCCATCTCATTCCCACTTGGATATATTTCCCTAGTCAAGAATCTAGTACACAACGCTGTAGTGCCTAAATTGTTTAGTGACTCATTGGATAGATTACGCTAGTAAGGAATCTAGTACATGGCATTGCGGTGCTCAAAATTTCTTCATGGTTCATATAGTTTGAGATCTTCCATTATGAATACCTCCCTAGTTAATAGGTAGTGCTTGAAAATGTAACTATGTTCGGTCTTTAATAATGTACTTGAGTCATCATGTAATGTACTTGTCAAAAGAATAAATCGATTTATTATTATTATTATTATTATTATTATTATTATTGTGACTTAGTAAAGCATGGGTTTGATGCTCGGGTCACCATGTTTTAGGTCAAAGTCCCAATATAGGACTTCTAGTATTTATTCTAATTCTATAGAGTCATTGTACATTTAAAGACACCCTTCTTGGGCTTTTGAATCTTGTAAAAAGGTTACGTATTGAGTCAAATATGAATTATTTAACCTCCACACCATGTCGACCTAAGGAACCTATTTGACCCCACAAGAAGCATATAAAAGTAAGATTATCAAATTCATTTGGACCATCATTCTCTCACACAAGTTTCAATCTCTTGTAGCTGGGAAGAAGTGTGAAATATCTTGTAGTTGGGAAGAAGTGTGGGGTTGTCTTGTAGTTGGGAAAAGGTACGAAGTCTGCTACCAGAGAGCCGAAGTGATTGTGAGTTTTGGGAAGTCTAAGGAGAGAAGGAAAATTGAATTTTTGGTGTTTCTCTTTTTCTATTTCATGCTCTCGATTCAAAAATTGAAGTCTTCCAACTTTCCTTGCTACTGGAAGTTGTTAGTTTCCATAAGTTGCTGCCTATTCGAAGTTGCTGGAAATACATTGAAATTCTAGGAGGCTGACTTGATGTCGAGGAAAGATATTATCTTGGCCTAGGGTGAACAGTCTCAAAGAATACTATTGAAAGGAAGAATTATCTTGAATGGGTTATCCCCTCGAGGTGGGTTTTTTCGTGGAATGTGCTTGCTTATGGTGTCTATTGTTTTATGTGTTGTTTCTTTTGGTAATTTCTTGATGAGATAAAGAAAGAAGATATAAAGATCATAATAACAAGAAATATGACAAGTAATTATCAAGAATAGGAAAATCTTTCTGCCATTTTCATTTTCAAAGAACCTATCCAAAATGATAAAAATGGGTCCCCAAACACATTTTAAGCCAATTTTGTGATGAAACGTGTGACAATGGGTTTGGCAGTAATCTTAGATGATGTCATGCTATTATCAACATAACAATGGAAACAATACATGGAAAGGATGAGTGGGATGACAACGAGGCAAGGAAAGGGTTTATGTGAAAAATTACTTAGATTGTGTGCTAGAAATGATGTGGAAAGTCATGGAGTGAAATGGTACATGACATGGTGGGGTTCCGAGTGATGATGTGGAATGAAGTGGCAGGAGTGGATAGAGGGACAAGGTTGATGGGTGTAGTGTGTGGGCCTTCAAGGTTTGACATTACTTTCTAATGTATCTTTAATTTTTATCATTGTGGGTCCTCTCAAAAGTATGCATAATGGGTACTCGTTTGTTGTGGAATTTAATTCCACATCCAATAAGTGTCTAGACTTGAAATTTGAGTAAACCTATAAGGAGATAAGCCAAAAATGAAATTAAAAGAAGTAGTTTTCTTATTTTACCTACAAAATATTTACATGTATCTCTTTTTAAGTTTAAAGGATTTTGATTGGTTTATATATTATGACATGGAAATTAAATGAAAATTTCATGGGCACTTTTAGGTTGAAATTTCCTCTAATAAATGTGTGCATAAATATTAATTTTTTATTATTATATATTGTAAGTCCCAAAATTCCTCTAAGGCTTTTAATGTTATTAGTAATAGGAAATATCATAATAGATTGGATATTTTAAGTGCTCATCGTAGCTCTTTTCTTTTAAAAAATATAAACCAAATACTTGACTTCTTATTTCCCAAAATCACACTATGTTGTAGTTTTCATAATCACCTCATTGGGAATCAATCACATGGACTAATTTGCACCCGAGGAATATGGTATTAATTTACCACTCAATTTAATAATAATGGTTTGGAAGTTTAATAATTCTTGAGGGTTTTGGTGTAATGAAAAAACTCAACATGGTATCAAATCCTTAGCCCATGTTTGATTCTCAATTTGTGTCTGAGGGGGCGGGGGTGTTGGAGTAATTCAACGCTCACCTCATTGTGAATTGATCATGTGAACTATCCACCACCCTAGCATCCAAACTATGAATATGGGATTGATTTTTTCATTCAAGGTAATTGTAATCTTTTGGATGTTTACTAATACCTACAAGTTTTGGTGTAGCAAACCTTTAGACATTAAGATATTTTTACATAAAATTGATTGTTCTATAGAATTTTTATAACCATGTTTAATGTGTTTTTCCCATTATTTTCTATAGATAAGTATATCATCAAACAAGACCAACACGATTTTCTAAGATGGGGTCAAAAAATTTTGTTCACAAGTCTTTGAAAATAGTCAACCCAAAAGACATGATCAAGAATTCATAGCGCCCTTCATTTGTTCTAAAATATGTTTTGCGAATGTTTTATTTTCTTAATATGAATGTTCATATCTTCATTTAAGAGTAAGCATTGTAACATATGCCACTCAAAGAAGATCATCTAATAGTTCATCAATATTTGGGACAAGGAATTTATCCTTAATGGTTATTTTGTTTATATATTTATAATTATGACATAGTTTCCAATAATTATATTTTATTTTCTCAGCATCACTATTGGACTTGAAAATGAACTCATATTATGTTGAATAGGACTTGAATCTAAAATGTCTTGTACCTCTCAATCTCCCATTTTGTTGACTAGGAATATATTATGTTTTTTACTAGGAGGAGTACTCATAGGTATTAATTTAATTTGATGTTAATGACATCGAGATATATGTAAAAATCTAGGTATTTCTTGGAAGACCATATAGTGCTTTTCCAAGGTTCATTAATTCCTCAATAATATTTTCACCTTCCTACCCAAGTTCTATAAAAGAGATTTTAACCACAACTCCCTTGCAATACTCTTTTAGGAGATTTTCCATTCTACGAGAGTTCATGACTTGATAAGGTCCATCTCTTAACATTTTGAGCTCGTATTGAGTTCCATATAATTCAAATATCATTAAAAAGTCATTATAGTTTGTAGATAATGTACCTAATGTTCTCAACCATTGAATCCATGGAATAACATATACACCTCTAATTGGAATGGAATAAGTTGGGATTTCCAAATTATATTCCACCATACATCGTTTAATGTTGTGGAATTTTCCAAAACAATTTACAATACAATTGGGGTGCTCCACTAATATTTTATCAATGAAATTGAGGGTACTAACCGATTCAAAGAGCACAATGATGCTTTGCTTCTAACAACCAATATTCATGGTTTGAGGTGCTAACAAAACTAACAATTTGTGAAAATATATCTCACACTTGTTTGAGTCAATGTTGTGTATAATTTATGTCTCTATTTCCTGCTATTTTAATTTGACAATTTATTCCTCATTTCTTTGTGTAAATTCCTCCATTTACTCTTCATCAATATCTCCTAGGTGACAACTTTGTTTCTTGACATTTATGCCCTTTTGATCATTTTTTATTGCAACTAAAGAATAGTCCTTTTTCTCTTCTTTCCTCCATTTCCTTTTTTGATATTTGAGTAGCTTTAAGTAAGATTATTTATGAACCTCAAAATGATTTTTGATTCCTTTTTTACTTCCATGGCTATGACACATCCAATTTATTAAAAAATAAAATTTTCCCATTATAACCAAATATATGACAATGAATGATAATATGAAAAACTTGATATATAAATCCTTGATATGATCTTATTGGTTTGTTTAATTCCTAGCCCTTTAATATATCTTAAGGATACAAGATTATCAAAATTACTCTTCATGAATGGCCTTAAACTTATTTTCTGAAATCACTATCATCTTTTTATCATTGAGAGCTTTCCAAAAGTATCAATTTAACACGAAAATGAGTTATAGATATAAAGTTACGTCCCTCAGAAGTTTCATTAACTTATGTCATGTCAGTCTATCCATGTGTCATCAACACATTATGCCATGTCATATGACACATGGCTGATGCATGTTGATCTCGTGCCTACATGTTTCCACCACATTGTGCCACATTTATAAGATAGGCTCATTAGCTATCCAACCACATCTGGATAACAAAAAAACTATTTAAAGTTTATTTCCAAATGGTACACATTTATGGATTAACGGATTCTAGATTCAACTTTTGACAAATGATGGAAACACCTAAAAGAAATGAAATTTAATAGATCTAGATCCAGGAAAATCCTATTATTTTGATTCTTCATAAAGTTAGATTTTCGGATAGATGGGCTTTGGATCATATTTTCGATAGAAGAAGGGAATTATTTGATGAATGAAATAGTTAAAATATTCGGTGCAAATTATATGACAGAGCTAGATTTAAAAAAAATCATAGATAACCATTTCTCAAAATAATTAGATTCCAAATTAATAATTTTTTCAAAAGACAAGAATTCGCTATGGTAAAATAATTTAATAGGTTACAATTCAAATCTTTTAGTCATAATCGTATTTGAAAAAAAGAAATCTTAAAGGTCTACTTTTCTAAATTGTTGGATTTATAAATCTCAGGGTCCCACTTCATCACGTCCACATCCTCCCCACCATGTATATTCCACATAATATTGCCATGTTTGCATTCCACATCAACATCAAACTATGTTCAAATTAGGACATCATTAGTGACATGTCATCAACCATGTCATTTTCGATGTAATGCTTTTGGTTATGGACTGCACATGTCCTACCCTAGTAGAATTTGGTTTTAGGTGTTTCATGAAAACATAGTTTAAATGAATTTCCATATTTATGAAAGTTTAGATCTATCGCTAGATGATCTATAAATGTCTATATTTTATCAATAAACATTCCTGTTAACAAGGCCACCAGGGTACATAATGGATCTCCTTCTGACCTAGTCCAGTTTGGTTGATAGATCATCAACTAAAAAGAATCCTCTTTGTTCATTCGTTTCTAGATTCATCGCATAAGATTTAGGATTTATCGACGTTTTGAACCCACTAGTGAGGTTCATCATCAATATAAGAAAATGAATGTGAAGAAATATGACCATGCTAGGTATTAATAAATACAAATTGGAAATGGTAAAAGACCAACAAATGGAAAATACTAAAATATATTAAAACTAATAATTAATTATTATAATATACAATATTATAATATTAGGGTTTATTAATTAATGTTAAGATGTAAATTAACTATATGAATATCAATATATTTATAGATATTTTTTATAGGTGGTTCACGGGTGGCCGCTACATCCATGGAAAATCTGGGCAGATCAACCCCGAAGGGAATCTTTTAAAGCCCTTCGGCCGACTAGCATGGCCTAACCCCAAGGGCGTTGAGGAGAATTGAACCTGTGACCTCCCGATCGGCGAGGTACTTAACAATGGGGACTCGACCAGTTGAGCTAACCCTTGGGGCTTATATATATATATATATATATATATATATATATATATATATATATAGAATAAAAGGATAAAAAATGTATTAAATAATTTAATATTAATGAAAATGTGAATATTTTTGTTATTATATGTTAAAATATTATTTATAGGTCTATTTGTTATATAGATTAATTAAATGAATAATTTATTGGCATTAATATTTGATAATTAGTATATAAATTAATTAATAATATATTGATATGTATTAATAAATGCTATATACATTAATATTAGTGATTAATTTCTTTTCCAAGGGAGAAAAAGTGTAATTTTCATTGATTTCAGAAAATTACATGTTGTAGATGCAAAAATCATATGTACAATAGTGGGCAAAGCCACTTATAGTTGAATACTCCAAATGGAGTATTCATGAAAAAGCCCAAAGTACAGTCTTCAAGGAAAAAGATAAACAAACGAGTACGAAAACCCCAACAATTCTGCAGAAATAGGTGCCCAGAAACCCCAAAGGGGAAAAATACTGAGCCCCAGAGCAGTCTTGTAGAGGGTAATAGAGAAACCCCATACCCATTACAAAACAAATCAAATAAAAAGCAATGGTGCAGCCCCAAGAGAGAGACGACAGAACCAACTAGACCACGAACAGCTCAAAGTCGGCACCGAACCACCACAGGTGAAAACACTCCTGTGAAAAGAATCTGTGACAGGTAAGCTCAAACCTTGGCAGCCCAGACTGTTATAGACATTTTTGTGCCTTGCAGCACCAAGCATGAAATGTCCATAAACCAAGGGCTCCTAAGTCCCTAAAAGTGTTGTTCCAACCCCTAAAGGAACAAGGTCAACAAATTACAGCTTCTCCGAGAAGTTCTCCACCAGAAACTGCTCAGAATCAGTCAAATCAGGATCATTTCAGCTGCTCCACTGGCTAGCTACGTTGCATAGCACCTAAATACACTAGTTGGGTGCGTTGCAACGCACCTAAATGCACTATCAGGGTGCGTTGAACGGGAAATGACAAATGGAAGTGCCATTCCGCGAGGTGGAAAGACATTGGAAGCTTCCAGAATCTTCTCCTATGACACTTGCCTCACTGAATTCGACCAAGGATGAGTAAGAGGCTCTCAGTCTCCAAGTGGAAGCAAGAACTGATAGAGATAAGACACTAATCAAATCACAGGCTGACTCATCCTCCTTGCATACATCTATATATGGATCCCTCATCCCAGAGATCCAGAGGCTGTAATTTTGTACATTGCAAGGAATTGCTGTTGGTTTTGAGATAGATATCAGAGTATTGGGTGATTTATGCTTTGTTGGAGGTGAAGACGGGACTTCTTTGCTAGGAGGTTGATGCTGGGTCAGGAATCATCGGTTGTAACTCCTCCTGGATCTTCTTGTATATCAATAAAAACTATTTGAGTTTCTCCTACATGCTTGTGTATCATTGATGCTTGTTACATTTGTATGTTTAGCTTAAATCTGATCCTAAGCTGTTTATGAATATAGATCCATGTCTTTGTATAGTTTTCTTCTTCTGTGATCTTACAGGAACTTCGTGAAGCTGGGCAAGTAAGGGAGCAAATAGCTAGAAGCTGTCAAAGAAGAGAGGGATTGGATCAAAGGATTAGCGCAAGACACAGGTCGGTTCTTTCTATCCCCCTCTATCTTTAATTCATAAAGGAAATACAAAAGTAGTTTTCTCTATTTGTTTCTAAGGCAGCTGTCACACCTTAGTGGGATAGAGCAGTTCTAAATAGACACTTTTCCCGGTAACAAAATGGCGACTCCGCTGGGGAAGATTGTCTAATTAGTTTGTTTGTGTATCTTTTGTTGTTTTTTTCATAAACTTATAAGTAGCATTCGAATTGCATTTTCCATAACAAATGCAAATTAGACATCTGCTACTTCAATCCATTCACTGGATCTGTTTATGATTTGAACAGCTGATTCACAAATGATCTGATTGCCCTTTGTGATAGCTCTTAGACCCTCCTTAGATCTACCCCCTGATTGTGCATTACTGATTGCTTTTACTCGGCCAAAAACCAAAGACTAAACTGCAAACTGTGACCCAGAACCCGGATAGAATTCTCGTTTCTGCCACAGTGCAGGCACTGTGAAGAGGTTCTGCATTTCAACGCACTTCCCGAGAGGGCAACCTGCGCTGCAATGCAGTTTCTCTGTGTAACAGGTGCGCTGATCAGCATAGCCTTGTGCAGCTGAGGTTCTTGTGCTTCATTCTTTCCAGTTTTGTCTCTGATTTTTGCAGCCTGTGATCAGCATATGTGTCTGTTTGAAAACCCCTTTTCCTTGCTATTATTCCACCTCCTTTGTACAAAAGAACTGTAGATGTTTTTGTGTGTTTGTTGAGTCATTTACAGTTTTCCATTGCAAAAGTAGAATAGTCGTACAGTCGTCCTTTGATTTAGATCTGTCGCAAGTGTCGATTTCGATCATAGGAGAGAGTTTGATTGCTGTTGATGGTCGACTATACTTTTACTATTGAATTTGATTGTTGTTAATGGTTTGAATTTGTGACTTTCTAGTGTCAAAAATGAGTATTTATTTCAAAATCGTAAAGCGTCGTAATCGTCTTTATCTTTTGATTTCGAAAAGAAGCTTCTTTGTGTTTGTCGCTTGAAAGCAAATTCAGATTTGTACATCAACTTTCTTTTTAGCATCAATATTAAGAAAGTCAAAAACAAATACATGCACATGTGCATTTGCATATTGACAGTCCGTTTGGCTTGATTTAGGAAAGTGCATTTACAGTGTGCTCTTTGCTCTTTGTGAAAAGATTATGTCTTTCTTTTCCCCTAGTAGCTAAGATTTTCATTGCTGAAAGGAGATAAAAGTTTGCTTATCATCTTTAGATTGCATTTTAGGAATTACATCTACATCTCGTGGTGAACCCAAAAGGCAAACTTCATAAGAAAGATCAACTTAAAATAAATTCAATGAATCTAACAACGCTTTGGAACTTAACGCACAACATTTAGAGGTCTAGGCTAGAGACGTATTCCGGCGTCATAAAGCCCGGTAACTGTTGTCCTCACTGATGGTTGGGTGATTCCTCCACTTTGAGACGATAAGTGCCAGTACGGACTTGTGCTCCCACGTACCGTCGAGTATATATTGGGAGACCCCTATAGGCTTAAATCCTTTATCCATAGGAAGCCGTGTCTGCCACCCTATCGATCGCAATGCATTGAACACAGCATTCGGGAAGATTGACTGCCGTATCGTAAAAAGTATTCTGTAGTTTTGTGATTGGTTTGGTACTCCCTCTACCTAGATCTCCAGAGCATTCCCTTTCGTTCCTTTTCAGACTCTTTAACAGAAAAGGTCCATCTGAGCACTTGTCACTTCAGGCTCATTAAAAATCGAAGGAGACTAGAGTCATCTTTTGTTTTTTCTCGACTCTTAAAAACTGAAAAAACAAGTTGTGTCAAAGCGTCTAAAAATTTATTTTAAACGGAATATTCATTACCCCTTTCCTACGTTGATCTTGGGTTGAGAAAATGGAGTCTACCAACCAAGGAATTCCCCTTGGAGGAAATCCTAGTCCCTTCTCCTCTTGGGGAGATGTTGGTGCAACCCATATGGCCACATTGTCGCTTCCAGGACTGACAATTGGTTTGCCTATATGGCTCTTCTCAACCTCTGTCATTCAGAACACCCCTATTCCTGAACAATCGAATCAACAATTAGACGAGTCCAGAGTTACCCACCAACCTTCTACTTCCTATAATTCTTCCTCTCCTCCTTCCTCTTCGCTTGATGGGGCTGGTAAAGCCAAAAGTCAAGTTCCTAAGGGGAAGAAGGAAAAGAAGAAGAAAGAGAAGAAGAAGAAGGAGCCAAAGGCGAATGGGGGAAAACGAGTGTCGTCTAATGAAAATCCACACATTGCACCGACCAGGTCTAAATCGCCATGTGTCATTTGCAAAGGAGACCACTTTCACAGAGATTTTCCTTGCATCCCTCGGATATTAAAGGACTGGTCTCCTAGATTGCACAACCCGGTGTCATCAACCTCTGATGATCATGTTGAAAGCACACCGTCGACTAGTGAAAGTGAAGTCCCAGGACAAAAAGGAAAATATAGATTTCCTTGCAAACTGTGTGAAGGCGATCATGCCGTCCACCGTTGTCCCTTCTTAGATGAAGCTAAAAGAGTTTTGGATGATCGTCTGGTTTCACCATTACGACTTCCTCCTAGATATAAAAAACTCTTGCCGAGTCTGTCACTAGTTGAAAATCCGGCTGGCCCACTCAGGTGGTCGGCTGAAGCACCTATCATTGAAGATAAACCATCTGGATCCATACCAGATGAAAGTCAAAAGGTTGAGGCGGTAGTTGACCCAGTCTTGCCTTCAGAGGTTTCATCTTCAGATGATACAATCACTGAAGAGAACAAGGATGACACCATCCAAATTCTTTTCATAAGCACAGACTCCAACGAACATGGGGGCAATATACCCGTTCCTTTACCACAGGAAGGAAGTTCGTCAGAGTCATACCCGGCCGTCTATTCGGTCCCACCTCCAAGCAACCTAGTTGTCTCCTTGGACTGGAATCAACTAGGCAGACCCCGTTTACCAGCTAGCATACCATTTTGAATTATCGTCCAAATATATAGAATGGTTATGGCTGGTACCATCATAGATGAGGGGGCTTTTGTGAGTATCCTTTCCTCGACTGCTTGGAAAGCGCTTGGTTCGCCATCGCTTTTTCTTGAGATGAGAAATCTGACAGGCTTTGATAAAGGAACCAGTCGACCTTTAGGGATCCTTCCCGATGTGCCCATAACATTGAGAGGGAAAACCGTTCGCATGAACATAATGGTAGTTCAAGGACCCCTAGATTACAATCTACTCCTTGGACGAGACTATATTTATTGCATGGGAGTGATTGTCTCCTCACTCTTTAGAGTAATGTGTTTTCCGCACGAAGGAAGAGTGGTCAAGCTCGTGGACCAGCTTTCATTTCCCGGATCACGCATAGCAAATAGTCATATACCATCCCTAAATGGTCTTTTCACACAAGAAATGTCTCAATCTCCAGTCCGTCCTCCCGATGAGCGCGAGTAATTCGGAGGGATATGACTGAAACCCAGGGGGCATGCATCTTGGTCTGCTTCGGCAGGAAAACTTCGGGTATAGGGTAGGTTTCCACGGGAGAATATGACTAGTCTGTACCCCATCCGTGATTGGAAGAGGGGTTATTCTAGAACAAGATTCTCTTGTCAAAGTTATGTGAGTTGGTGGGCATCGTCGCTCACCTTTGTTTGTTTTGATAGACATCGCCGAAGAAGTGTTTTGTTTGCAGTGTGAATAGAACAATCTTTGAGTAACCTGTAAGAGGTAGGCCTCTCTCGGTAAAACAAGTGCTTTGGCGGATAGAAGTAGAGGTAACCTTGAAACTCTGTTTTATACCTGGGGGCATGCAAACCTTTTGGAGTGCAAGCAAAGAGCGATTATTTATCTGTTTTTTGGATTAGTCGTTTCCTAACTTGCATAAAGAAAGGATGTGGGGCAAAACTCTAAAAGTTGCCGTTTTTATATGAGATATTCTTATCATATGACTGGATTAATCGAGCAGTGTTACCGCGAGGTTCAAGCTCGTTAAAAAATAAACCCGGATCGAGCAGTGTTACCGCGAGGTTCAAGCTCGTTAAAAAATAAACCCAGATCGAGCAGTGTTGCCGCAAGGTTCAAGCTCGTTAAAAAATAAACCCGGACCGAGCAAATGTTTCCACCCATGTTTAAGCTCGTTAAAAAATGAACTATTCCCTAGTAAATAACCACCGTGAATGTAGTACTTCAGCCATTAAAGCCTTGGTCGTGTTTGCACCGTCACCTCCACTTTTTCATTGGCCGATCATTCACCTCCATTTGATCGTTTATCCATTTTGAGGAACAGCTGCGAAGAGTGATTTCACTAGCCATCCTTGTGACACTGCCGTGATTGGAAAATTCCAAACCTTACCTGGAATCAGCTGCTACCCATTTTATCACTCATTCCTCAAAAGACGAGTCTTCTTTAAGCTCTTTTCTGACTCGTAAAATATGAAAAGATTGTCGAGTTCTGGCCTTCCAGCTTGTTAAAGGGACAGGAAGTGATATCCCTCCTCTAAATTTTAATCTTTTTGGACCTGAGGGATTATTGCACAAAAAGATCAAGCGCTTGTTTTGTTCAGCTCGTTAAAGCTATCGAAAATTCATCCCTTCTATATTGTTTTATATTTTTTCGGACTCAAGGGATTAGATGACGAAAAAGGAATTTTGGAGTTACCTTTACATACCTTTTCAGACTCTCTAAAAATGAAAAGGACCGAGTTATCTTTGTTGTTAAACTCGTTAAAAAGATTAATAGCGACAAACTTGTCTTTAGACGAGAACGAGTTTCACTATCGCTAGGCTTGTTAAAACATAGCGATGGAGAACAAGAATATGTTATCCTCCTCAAGCTTGACAAAAATAAAGAGGTACTGGTCAGCAATGACTGGGGAAAAATTGGGAAGAAAACTCAAAGAATCTTTGTTGGTAGCAAGTCGCTCTTGAACATGACACTTCCACTCCGTGTCCGAGTCGGGTTGGGTTGTTTTCATTCACCGGTCACATCGCCATGGTCACGCCATACCATCCATATTTGGGGTTAATGCTACCAATCCATCACATAAGTGTCGCCCACATGTTCAAGAGAAGTCATCCAGAGAAGTCACCTGTGTCCCACCCACTACCATACATTATACTCCATACTTTCATGACCACCATCCTAAATCGTATATCATCAGATTGTTTTCACCTCCATCAAAATCATTTGCTCCGTTCCGTGTCATTGATGTGGGATTCATTAAGGCCCTCCTTTGACGGATCACTTCTTGTCGACATCAGCTCATTATCCAAGAAGTTGGTCTAGGAACACCCCGTTCAGTACTTTGAAACTTGCATGCCTCAATGGCAAGTTTCTCACTTCCGGCGACAGGTTTACATCAATGGCCTTCGACCGAAAGATTTTGCATGGTGTTCGACGCCAAGTCCTTTATTCACACCACGTGAATTGTACTGTAGTACCTTGAGGATCATTATCATTATCGGTGATTCCTCTCGCGCTTGTTAACAGTTTACATCATTGACTGGTAATCAAGCGATGTCTTTCCATGTTCGACTTCAGAACATTTCTCACATGGATCGACTTGTACTTCGAGTGAAGATCGGACGATATTGAAGACCCTGGATCTAGTTTCATCCATCCGGGCTGCGATATATATTCAGGAAAATAAAGACATTAAAATGTACAGCATTGCAGCACAGATAATCATCCTACCAAAAGGATGATGGCTCTATCAGAATCATCAGTCTACAATCAGACGATTGTCTGTCCTATGTACATGAAAATGAATTTATAAAGCTGAGCATGGGAATGCCCGCCTTAGCTAGATCACAAAAAACAATATGAAGATAATGTATTGTATTGTATCTTATTACAGGTCTCCTCCCAGCATTGAAAGAACTTCGGATCCTCATAATAAATCATTTCACCCGATTAACGGCCTCATACTTTAGGGGGCAACTGTTATAGGCATTTTTGTGCCTTGCAGCACCAAGCATGAAATGTCCATAAACCAAGGGCTCCTAAGTCCCTAAAAGTGTTGTTCCAACCCCTAAAGGAACAAGGTCAACAAATTACAGCTTCTCCCAGAAGTTCTCCACCAGAAACTGCTCAGAATCAGTCAAATCACGATCATTTCAGCTGCTCCACTGGCTAGCTGCGTTGCATAGCACCTAAATACACTAGCTGGGTGCGTTGCAACGCACCTAAATGCACTATCAGGGTGCGTGGAGCGGGAAATGACAAATGGCAATGCCATTCTGTGAGGTGGAAAGACAATGGAAGCTTCCAGAATCTTCTCCTATGACACTTGCCTCACTAAATTTGACCAAGGATGAGTAAGAGGCTCTCAGTCTCCAAGTGGAAGCAAGAACTGACAGAGAGAAGACACTAATCAAATCACAGGCTGACTCATCCTCCTTGCACACATCTATATATGGATCCCTCATCCCAGAGATCCAGAGGCTAGAATTTTGTACATTGCAAGGAATTGTTGTTGGTTTTGAGATAGATATCAGAGTATTGGGTGATTTATGCTTTGTTGGAGGTGAAGAAGGGGCTTCTTTGCTGGGAGGTTGATGCTGGGTTAGGAATCATCGGTTCTAACTCCTCCTGGATCTTCTTGTAAATCAATAAAAACTATTTGAGTTTCTCCTACATGCTTGTGTATCATTGATGCTTGTTACATTTGTATGTTTAGCTTAAATCTGATCCTAAGCTGTCTATGAATATAGATCCATGTCTTTGTATAGTTTTCTTCTTCTGTGATTTTACAGGAACTTGGTGAAGCTGGGCAAGTAAGGGAGTAGGTAGCTGGAAGCTGTCAAAGAAGAGAGGGATTGGATCAAAGGATTAGTGCAAGACATAGGTCGGTTCTTTCTATCCCCCTCTATATTTAATTCATAAAGGAAATACAAAAGTAGTTTTCTCTGTTTGTTTCTAAGGCAGCTGTCACACCTTAGTGGGATAGAGCAGTTCTAAATAGGCACTTTTCCCGGTAACACAGACAATAAGAGAGGCACGAAATGGGGAAAAAGTTGCTTGGGTAGCCACTCCTCCCCTGTCCCCTCAAACTCTCCTCCTGTATCAGATGAACTAGAAAATAAACAAGTTTCCATCTATCTTCCACAGTAACGTTCGGAAGCCCCAACACAACTAGCCAAGCTGTAGCGGCATGAAACAAGAACAGTGTCGGCCAGGTCCTCCATGCCCACATTCCCTCAACACTCCAAATCTCATCAAGAGAGAGGCCAATGCACTACCAACTTGCACCATCTGCAGCAACGAAAACCATTGGTGCCCAGCCAAGATGCAAAGGCAAAACTGGGGGTAGAGGCGGCTAGGGTTTAGCCTCCTCACCCCTACAGAATGGAAGATCCTTGCTACCAGAAGTGAATTCTTTTTGCTGTGCGGGAATAGGGTTTTTTCACCTTCTACCAAATATGTGAATATCAATATTAATGATTAATTATTAATACATTAATAAATAATATGTGTTAATTTTTTATTAATCATTAATAATTCATATATTAATATATAATATATGTTAATATTTTTGTATATGCAATTTTTTTTAAAGAAATAATTATTTATGTATTAAATAAGTTGAAATCTAGCCATAACCAATACATTCAGTAATATATTTTATTTTTGTAATCATCCAAAATAGCTCTCACTAGAGATAAAGAGTTTTCAGAGGTTTCTGGCTCAACTTTTTTACAACATTTAGATTATATGCTCACCAAAAGACACCATTAAGCTTGACATATTTTCAAAACATCAAAAAACTGCATACATAGACTAACTACTACATATAAAGACTAACAAGAATCTTATTTCGGTGCATGTTGGCCCGCTTCTTCCATCTTTGTCGCTTCGACCACCTATTGTTGGCCTCCATCCTCAAGATCACTGTAGATAGCCACATGTTAAATTTCTAGAGAGGGAGCTCCCTGGTTGCCCCCAAGTTTCTCATTGTCACTGTCTTCCCTAACACCAAACACTTTCTTCAGAACTGATGCTACCATGATTTCAGCCTTTTCGAATTCTCTACCTTCCAGTACAAGTTCTCAATATTTGTCACGATCACCTGCTAAGTTGCTTGTATAATCTCCATGTCCTTTTGCAAGCCTTCTAGCTGATCCATCACAAGGGTAAAATGTGACCTAGCTTTAGATATTATTTTCCCCCAAATCCATGAGATCATCACTTCCACTTCATTCCTAAAATCACTAGAATTCTCATGGGAGTCTCCCTCTTCATTCCCATATGGATAAGTCATAGCCTTGTCATAGAGACGGTGAGAAACAATCCACAATGTGTATTCTCTCGCTAACCACTACTTTATATCCAATATCAATTCCAAGTTGATGAAGTTGGAGGTTGCTTTTGTATAAATTTTCAGCATCGATTCTCTTCCTATAATCATATTTAATTCCATTTCTTCTTGCTTCAAGAAAAATTCCCACATGAACGGACTACTATGATCCTCCCCAAGCTTAGTAAGAACCATTCCTTCGCAACCTCTTTGCATCAAATCTTGGTCGAAACTCTTCCAGCTGTCCTCGATCTTGTCATACTTCTACATTAATGTCCATCTGGAGTATGAAGGGTCCAACTAATTTCTAGTCCTTGCCCCAAAAAATAGATGTACCAATATGTTCATCAATCAATTAATCATTATGTCAGCTAATTCACACTTCTCAAAGCTTTTCCTTCCAATTGAGCATCACCAATTAAATAATGTCATGGGATGTGACATTTAGTTGGTGAAATCTAATCCACCATGAAAACCCCGTTTTGTTAATCATCTATGGGCCTATTATTTTCCCTCCTTATATGAAAGAATTATATGAATTCAAGCTTATCCAGTATTGAAAAATTTCATTACAAAATTCGATTTAGATCTTGGTCCTTATTTTTGGTCCAATATATGCATTTTTGGATAGTAATGATGGAGCCCCAAAACAAAGATAGTTGGGTTATTCCTACGGTTGTCTCTAATCTAAATCCTTGTCATAGTCTGTAAGCTTTCACTTGATTGTTTGTGGCTATATTGTTTCTAGACTTTTCCATTGGAGAAAAAAACATCCCTCTTTCTCTAGCCTCCCTCTTACATAGCGCTAAAAAAATATGGGCGCGGTTGGTTTTGAACCTGTTGGATAATTGGAATTATCTAGATGGCTAGTGGTTGTAAGTGTGTTGGAATTGATGTCAAAAATCATGATGGGAGACTTAATGAGCAGTTGGCATTGGCTGACTGTTGGCAAGTGTGTTGGAACTGATGTCAACAAGACTAACATAGATGTTTGTAGCAAGAGATGTTGGCTTTGATGTCCCCTCACCTAGCTGTGATGGTAGTTTTGATATTTTTATGTGCTTTATGTGTCAAGCTCAAGGGGAGTCCTATGGTTGTTGTAGTTGTTAGTTCCAGTCTTCACAGCCTATCACCAGGGATCAACATGAGCTCTTACTATGTCTGGTTTTGTTAGATTTTTTGCACATGATGTTCGGCACAAAACATGTCACAAGTGTGTCCATCAGAAGAAGCTTAGAAAAATATTTCCAATAGTATATCACACTCCCATAACCGGTTTCTAGATTAGAAGATATCATCGAAATGAATGAGTGATTCTTGGTTATGCATGTTTTGAGGTCAGTTGCTGCACACAATGACAAGTTTAGTACAAAATCAGTTTCTAAAATAATGGCAAGTAATTTTTCAAAAGTGAAAGAGGTTTTTGTTCATCACATACCAAATAACAAAAAAATTCCTTTATTTTATTTACAGGTGCTACTTTGTGGGAGATATACGGTGATATTTGGAGCTTACATTAAAACAAAGCAAATTTTTCATATTTTTTACTGTTTTAGTCATTTTAGTGCGGGGCCATTTTACAACAGATGGAAAGTAATTTTCAGAAACCCAAGGAGGTTTTTTTTAACCACGAGCCATATAACAAAAACCTCTTTTAGTTTATTCACAGGTGTCATGAATCGGGATATGTAACTAGATCTTTACAGCTCATTTTCATAGATTTAAACTTTTAATGATTTTCTGTTTTAGAGATGATTTTGTGGAACAGATTTCGAGCAACTGGAAACGAATTTCTGAAATTTGAGAGATTTGTTTCTCCAACATGACCTTATCTACAAAAACCACTTTCATTTTTGTAACAAGTGCTATGGTTTAGGAGATACAAGTTCATCTTCAACACCTATTTTCAGAAATTCGGCCCAAGTTTAATGTAACTGATTCTATTTTGAAGAAAATGGTTGAGCTCAATCCCTTAGTAAAAGGATGAGAAAATGTATATATTTTATGAATTTCAAAGTGTAGGGGTTGGAATTTTGTAGAAGGTTGGACTTTTGAGAAAACAAAGAGCTTCATTGTACATTCATATCAGCATTTTGGCTAAGGAATTGAGACCAGGATTTGCAACACTTTTTGGGATCCATGTGGCAATTTGTCTTGGTACAGTGCTTTTCTTTGTAAACGTGAATTTTCTTATATGTCATGTATGTAATTCTCTATCTTTTTTCTTCTGAACTAAAAAAACAAGAGTGTAAGTAGAATCCATTGAAATTGCAGTGCTCTAATTGAAGTTTGATTTAGTCTTTGATGTTTTCAATTGTTTGGGGGAGGACCCATGATTACTCTTGCCCTCTTCAACTCCTCACCTGTCTATTCCTTCGATCTCATTCAATTTTAAGTGCCAAAAACAATTGCCTACCTTGCCCCATTGAGGTCTCTGCAGGACTGAGCCTCAATCCCTGCACACAAATCTACCTTTCCATCTAAGCCAACAAAAACATTATTTTATTAAATCAAATTCTCTTGCACTTATACCTAGCCTAGGATTAGTATTTCTATCAGTCATATCAAGCCTTCATCGATCATTATTTGCTAAGATTGACCCAGAGATAGCCCTCTCCTGACCTGGTAGGCCTAGCTACCAGGCTGAGCGTGGTTTGATGTTGGCCCTGGATCCTACCTTTTCAGCCTGAGGTAGATTTAGGCTCTAACAGTAGTCTCCATTGGAGAATCACCATAGTAACAGGCTTATTGGAGGAGCCATAAAATGATGAATATGGTGGTTAAGAGTCCTATGGTTGTTGTAGTATCTGGTAGAGAATACCCATAGTAGGAGGCTTATTGGAGAAGCCATAAAATGATGACTATGGTTGTTGGGCCTTGCAAAATGCCTCTGAAGAGTAGGTTCTAGGAAGAAGATGAAGAGTCAAGTTGCAAATGATGGTAAAGAGTTTACAACCATTTTTCAGGTAGAAAATGGGCTCAAAGCCTACATCAGACCTTTTCCATTAAAAATATCTCTGAAATATCTTTCGAATAGTATGTGGAAGTTTGGAAATGGCCTCCTGGATCAAAAGTAATTTTGAGTCAAATTTTGGTGACTTAAGTCATGAAAGCAGAGTTAAAAGATGATTGGGGGAGTGTTGATGCATAGATAACGTTGGAAGTGATTCCAAACTTAGTGGAGATGATGGAAGAGCCTCTACATGAATAAGGAATTCACCGAAACCTTGGAGAACCTTGTAATATTGGAAGTCAGAATATCATAGGAATGGTCAAAATATCGGAGCAGGTTGGCAAATCAGGACCCCGAAAGTTTACTTCATCAAAGTTTTATTCAAAAGAGGCTTATAGAAGGCCGAATATTAGAGACGATTCTTGGAATGTTGGATATCGGAAGGGTTGAGCAGTCAACATATCAGAATCTCAGAGGAGGTAAATTTCGTTATTTTAGAGATTAGAATCTGGTAAGTTCTTAATATTTGATTTCTTTGGAAAGTGCCGAGGTTGTGAGGAGAAGGGAACTAAAAAGGAAATTCATTGCAAAACAAAAGAACCAAGTACCCTTTCTCTCTCCTTAGACATGACACATGGTAGTCGTTGATTGGTCGTTAAGAATTGATGATGGCAGTAGGAAGGAAACGTGGCAGACAGATTCAACTTTTTGGGTGGTCTAATAGGGAAACTCTAGGTGACATGTGTCACCACTAAGGAGATTCCATGTGGAGTTGATGACATCAAAATGATGTCATATAAGAGGTTAGAATTTCATAGGTTGGAGTTTTTCGTAACACCCATGTAATCGTTTTATGGGAAAGTTCTAATCCAATATATGGGTCTTCGATGCTGAGAAATGTTTGGTAGTGAGGACCCAAAGAACTAAGGGCATAGTGAAGATCTTAGCACCTAAGTTCTATGTGATGTAATGTGGGAATTATTTCAGAGGTCAGAATTTCGGAACTCCTCTGTAACTGTAATTTGGAGAGACATGTTGATACCAAGGGCTTCTGATGTGTAGGTGTTTAGTTGTGAAAACAAAAAGAACCAAGGACGAGATAAATTACACAAGGAGATAGGCCCATCACAGTACCCTAAAGGCCTTAGCACCTAATTTTTATGCCATCAATAATAACACCTGGTCCCATGGAGAAAAAAACAAGAAGGAGCCGAGCATAAGAGGGGCTAAAGGCCAATCACAATTTATGATTTCATAAAATCTCCCTTAATAAAGTTATGAAATGTTTGGGCTCCAAAGTTGCACTATGGTGTAAAAGCTCCGATATAGTAGCACAGAGGAGGATTGAAGGCTAGATAAGTCAAAATTTTAATATTATATGAGTGCATAGGAGTTGGTCAGTGGAATAAATAACGACTATCAAATATTGTTGGGTCAAGGCGATGAGGACCACGATTCATAGGTAAGAGTGTTGGGTCTGTGTTGAATTAAGTAAAGAACAGATAAGCCATGTTGAAGTAGCTTTCAAGTTCTGTTATCCATGAATAAGCATGGAGAGCCTCAGGGATAGGATATTTGTTCAAATAAAGGACAATGGCTAGTTGGCGTATGCAGTTTGACTGAGAAATAATTCCCATTATGGACAAATTCTCAGATGACCATTCTCAATGGTTAATGAGGAGGAAATTGCAAGTCAAATGCAACAGCAGAATGGAGAGCCATGTAGGAGTACACACTTGGGCAACATGAATGGTATAGTGATGAGAAACAAAGGCAACATCAACTAATGTGTAGTAGGGGAACAAAATAGAGGAGAGTAATTGAGGAAAGTGGGGGAATGCAACATTGTTGAGTGAGATCTACGAAGAGAATTGCATGTGTGTGTGTGTCATTCTGTGAGGCCATGTGAGCCTATTATGTAGAGAAAGGATAAGAGTGCCTATGAAGAGGAAATATACCATGAGAGAGCTAGTACTAATGTGAGAAAGGGTGAAGGCTAGAGAAAAAGGAGGAGATTGAGAACCTATGTTGCTAACAAGAGGCCGAGTGAGCCTATTCTATAGAGAAAGGCTGAGAGTGCCTATGTAGAGGAAAGAGACCCCAAGAGATCCAATGTTGTTGTCTGAAAGGATAAAAGTGTGAGAGCAGAAGAAGGAGGTTGGGAGCCTATGTTGCTGAGAAGAGGCTGACTGAGCCTATATTGTGTGAGAGGCCTAGAGAGTTTGTTGAAAAGAGGGTCGAGAGTGGTGTGTATTCTATTGAAAAGCAAAGGATATAGTGTTACGTGGGTTGTATGAGTGAATGTTGTTGAGAAGAACAATATGATGCTATAGAGTGAGTAGAGAACAAGAGAGTGTTGCATGGGCCAAGGGCTGAAGAGAACAGAGTTGATATCAGGCAAAGTGGCTACCAATTATAGTGAACATTAGTTCCTATTTGATTTTGGGTTGGAGACTGCATATAAGAATTTGGTTCTTCCATATCTAGTGGGTGATTGAGAAGGCTTTGGAGTTGCTGCCTCCTGCAAGTTGGTTCTTGCAACAAATCCATGAAGTTGGTGCATTAAATGGTACTTCTAGCATGTTGAACAAGTGTCTACAAAAGGAGGCACTTCATGCTTCCTACTAGTGGGTGATATCAAACAATCAATGTGAGTTGGTGCTTCCTATGAGTGATGATTCACAAACATATTGATTTAATAGAGTAGGTGCTCTTATTTTACATCAATAACAACAACAAGCTTTGGTGTTTTTCTCCTAAAAGGGTTTCCATGTAAAACCTTTGTGTCTCATGTGTTTTTTGCTCATGATGTGTATGCATGTGTTGATTGATATAACTGATGTTATGGTTTGTTAATGGCTACTCTCATATAATGGATGCTAATTTTGAATGAAAAATAAATTGGTATAAAATGTTAAAATTAACTTTAATATTGATTCAAGCCCCCCCTCTGAGTATTAACATTGTTTCCAAAAATTAGTATCAAATAAAAATTCCTTTAGAAGTAGCTTAATCTCTAAATGGTAGTGATGAGCCTCATAAATGGGTAATTACATGGGCTCATTTTACCTCCTAACCTAATCAAATCAACCATTATCTTAGCTTATTGTATGATTTTCTGATTATATTTATGCTTATAGAGTGAGTCGAGTTAGTTATTGTGCCATGTGGTCTAACATGTATTTAATGCAGATTATTGATGGATTTCAAGGTCAAATTCAATGATATAGTGGACAAATGGCAACAATAACTCGAAGTGGACAGAGGAGAGGAATTATAGAAGGGAATCCCCCTCATTTATTACTCCTCACTTCGAATTCCCCTTCATTCAACTCAGAGTATAAGCAGTGGAATCTTGCACTAGAAGGCAGCCGAGAAAGTGGAGGATGATTGATGATTATCTCGAGTTTTGGGAGCCAAGCCTCCCTGTTTTTAGGGAATTTGTTGGTAGCTTCATTTGTATAAATAGAGAGGCCTAGGGCCTCACTAGGGTCGGATTTTTTCTTATGTAAACTCTGCTCAAATTTCGAGCTTGTTATTTTGTGACAGTTTCATGTAATCTTGTTGTTGTTTTGAAAATAAAGATGGAATCCATTTTTAGCTAGCACTGAGTTACCTCAGAGGGATAAATCGCTTGGGTTAGGGCCCAATCCAAGTAGCCAAGCTCTTCTTTACTTGTATTTGTATGCCTTGTTTCATTTTGTAGATTAGTTTGCTATTGTATGTATTTCTCTTATGGTTAAGAATAGGTTGCTTTTGATGATTTGGTAGTTTGCTTCCATATGTGCCTTTTGTTGCAGGTTAAAGAGTGATAAAGAGAAGATTCAAAAGGCTATAAATAGTGCCTTGGCCTCTCTTCCTCCCTTTGGGACCATGATTTGAGGCAAATACTCTCTTGCTGCCCGAGAAACACAGATTTTCCTCATTCATAGGACTTCTAGTGTTTGCAGCTTTTTGGTAGGATAATAGTCCAGTTCTGCTTTGCTTCACATCTTCTTCATCATGCTTATTTCATGATTTTCAATAGTCTTCTTTCATGATTTCCTTTCTTGCAACATTTCTTAGCATTTCCGTTCATAGATCATAGTTTAGACTATTTTGATGCAAAACTCTGTTTTTCTAGATGCACTCATTTCATTGCTTGCTTGATCTTATTGGTTGACTGTTAGTTCCTTTGCAGCATATCTCTTCTAGTAGTAGTCCAACTTATCATCCATCACATCCTCCATCTGATCCATGCCCTACGGGTCGCCCAAACCTCACCTTAATTCTGCCTTAGTTTCCTGCATTTTCCATAGAACTTCTTCCTCTCTCCTTGAGAAAACCCACTCATGTTCCCCTCTCCTGGTGATTCATAGTAGACCTTAGGCACCCTAACACCTCATTCCAACCTTCATCCACTTTTTCACCCACTCTCACACCCTAAAAATAGTGAAAACTGCTCTCGGCCTCCTCCTGTAGGCCTCCTGTAGTTGCCCTGTTTTCCTCCTGTAGATTTCCTGTGTCCTCCTGTAGATTTTCCTGTAGGATTTTTTTTGAAGGTCGAGTGTGGGAAAATCCTCCAGAAGGCCACCTGAGACCTCCTAGGACCCATCCACACCATCCTACATCCACTCAATTCCCAAAACCACCCTTCAATGCCACCTATTCACTGCCACATTCACACACAATAAATTACATGAATGTCAAATTCACATAAAATACATAAAAATCCAAAAAACGTTTTTTTCTTATTTACATCCAAAATAGCTTAGTTAGATGTTGTTTACTTCCTTGAGTAGGTAATGGCATTCCTTTCATGGTTTTCATGGTGCTTTCTGCAAAATTAGAATTAGATGGTTAATTAGGGTTCACTAGGTTTGCTTTACATTTTAGTCTTTCTCCTTTCTGCAATTAGATTAGCATTCTAGAGTAATATTTCTCTCCTTTCATCACATATAGAGCTTCTTCTAAAATCCATAGAGGTTAGCTTGAGATCCTAGTGATCTTGCACCAACTGACCTAGTGACAACCCGCAGTGAGAACTAGTACTTGTGTGTACAACACCGACGCTTCCAAGTTTGTTATGAACTACCGAGTTGATAAGAGTAAAGTAGGCAGCCCAGGAGTTGTAGCATTATTACAGCAATACTAGTGCTCACCACTTTTTGGCATCATTGTCAGGGAAGCATTAGAGTATTCTGTGATTGCTGCTTTCTTCTATTTCCTATTGCAACCTTTTGCTAATAGTTTGTTTCTGCAAAAGTAGACCAGTCATTTCTTTCCTTTCAGTTCTACATTTCTTTGCTTTCCTTTTCAATTCTACAATTTCCATTTGAGCAAAAGTAGATTAGTCATTTCCTTTCTTTCAGTTCTACATTTCCTTGCTTTCCTTTTCAATTCTGCAATTTCTATTCAGCAAGTTCATTTCAGCGAGTTGCAATTTGTTTCATTCAATCACAATTTCAGTTTCTACAGGTACTATCAGTGTGGGAAAAAGAAAAAACCACTCAAAAATATTTCCTTTCATGCCTCGTAGGAATAGAGATAACTCAAGAAAAATTTTTCCCAACACCCCCACTGCTTCACATAGCCAACCTTCTCTCTTCTTTAGTGGCTGCGATCAAGAAGAACCCTTAGGTGAACAACCATACATATTTGAAGAGTCTCTAGGGGAAGAAGAAGAAGAAAACATTCTTCTGGAGCCAATGGTAGAAAACATAAATGCTAGGGGAAATGGAGAAAGAATAGAGGGTACCTTTCCCATTCGGGAGACCAATGGGGACACCAAAATGAAAAATATAAGTCCTTCAGCCCTACCTCACTTCCATGGCCTGACTACAGAAGTTCCTAACACCTTCTTGTTTGAGTTTGTTGTCATTTGTCAAACTTATGACTATGCAGAAGACGAGCAAAAGTTGAAACTGCTCCCTTCTACTCTCAAGGACACAACATTTCACTGGTTCATGGGGTTACCTGGCAATAACATCACAACTTGGGCTCAGATGCAGCAAGCCTTTAATAGCAAGTATCAGGACTATTGTAGGACAAAAGATATTAAAGAAGAAATCTTCTAAATGACCATGGGAAGTGATGAGTCCCTAGAAGACTACTAAGAGGGGTTCCAGCTTAATTACAAAATGGTTGGGTGCACACTTGACCCTAAGTCTCTGAAGTTGGTCTTGCTCAGGCGAATTTGGGAAGATCGTTTAGACACCCTCCATTTACTGGCTAAGGGAGACATCTACCAACTATCCTATGAGGACATAAAGATTGTTTTTAGAAACCACTCTAGAGCAGCCAGAAAGAAAGGTAGGGGGAGTCAACCCATAGTCAGTACCTCTTCCTCCAACTCATCCATTAAAGGTGCAATTGGGAGCATGTTGGAAGACTTCAAGAGTGAGATGTTGTAGACTCTTGTCATGAAAATGGATACCTTACATATCAAAAGAAAGCAAGAGGAATCAGATAGGGCTTTAACCATTTTTTGTCCTAGATGCACCAGGAGGCATCCTAGGAATGAATGCCCATTGAACTCTGTAAAGGTTTGTTCAGTCTGTGAAGAAAATCATTCTACAGATAAGTGCCCTTCCTTGCCCAGAATTAAAGTTGTATATCAAGGTGCTGAGGGAGTCACTGACGACTCTATTACATAAACCAAATCAGGCCACATGGACCTAGACCATACCAGCAGGGGATGCAAGGGACATCTCAGGCATACTACAACCCCAACCAAGTCACATCCATACCTTCTTGGGCCCCCCCTGCTCATCCTTCCTAGTCCACAGCTCCTCTTTGGTCCTTTACATCTCAATATCATGCCCAACCAGTTGCTCATTCATTTCAACCATATGCTCAGCCACAACCTCAGTGGAATGCATCTCCTCAGGGGTGGAGGCCACAATACAACCCTCTTCCTGCTCCTTTGCCTCCACCACCTGCCCAACCACAATTGTTACCTTCTGCTCCACCAAAGAAACCCCAAATGCCTGCCCAGCCAAATCTGAACATCAAAAACAGATAGGATCAGAAAGTGTATAGTGGGGAACCACATGCCCAAATTATGAGATGGAGATTCAAGAAATCAACTTGCGATCTAGGAAAGTTTCCCAGATAGCCAGCCTCCACCCAGGGAGGTTGAGGAAGATAAAGAGGAAAGTGAACCTAAAGAAAATCCACCCTTTGCTGAGAGACTATCCATGACAATCCAGCCTACCCCAGAAGAGACTGAACTCCTGGGAAAAGTGAAGCATTTATGTGTGAAGATACCACTTCTCGAAGCCATAAAATATGTACCTATCTACAATAGGTTGATCAAAGAGAAGTGCTTTAGGCATCCAGGAAGGTGCAAGAGAGAAGCCCTAACCATCAATGTAGGACAACTGTCCGAAATCATCTTGGGGTAGATAATCTATCCAAAATATCTGGATCCTAGAAGCCTAGTAGTTGATGTCCACATCAATGGCACAATGGTCCCACATACCTTGATTGATCTGGGAGCTCCCATTAATGTGATTACGAAGGACACAATGCTCAAACTTAACCTCCAGGGCTCCTTGAGGAATACCATGACAGTGCTGCAACTAGCAGACCACTCCACCATGACTCCTCAGGGGATTGTGGAAGAGGTGATGGTCTCCATTGATTCTTGGGAGTACCCTGCTGATTTCCTAGTTCTCCAACCAAAGGCAAAGCTCACTAGGTATCCTCTCATTTTGGGAAGACCCTAGTTGGATACAACCAATGTTTATATCAGTTGTCGAGCTGGGAACATGGCCATCAAGAACGGGCATATGTCCAAGTAGTTAACTTATATCCTCTTGCCCAACCCGTGCTAGAAAATGATCTACCTCTCTGGTTGGAGGAGGAGGATGAGGATGAAGTTTATTCTGCACCACTTTGTGCATTAGAAATCACCATGGGGGTAAAATAGCAAGATGAGCATGATATGATTGAAAATTTGATTCAAAATCCACCTCCTAGTGTATCACCATTAGAGGACATAGTAAAAGAAACCCAAAACAACCCCTCAACTGATCTCTGTGCAGCCGACTCCACTTCTGTCCGTGTTAAGAATATAAAGTTCAGCCTAGAAAAAACATTGAAAATCAATCCATCCTTATCCACTTCCTAGGAGAAGGAACCGTGCAGCCTACTGAGAAAACATCTAGACGCCTTCGCCTGGAGTTATAATGGGATGAAGGGAGTGCACCCTTCAGTATGTACTCATCATATATACATCAAGGAAGATTGCAAACCAGTCCAGTAGCCTCAAAGGAGGATGAATCCAGCACTTAAAGATATTGTTAAGGAAGAACTACAGAAATTGCTAGATGCAGGATTCATCTATCCCATCTCTGATAGTGAATGGGTCTCTCCTTTGGTGCTAGTGCCAAATAAAAATGGTAAGTGGAGAAACTGTGTCGACTATCAGGAATTGAACAAAGCCACTAAAAGGACCAGTTTCCTTTACCTTTCATAGATCAAGTGTTAGACGGTCTGGCAGGGAAGAAGTTTTTCTCTTTCCTGGATGGGTTTAGTGGGTACAATCAAATTCAAATCAGCCTGGAAGACCAAGATAAGACCACTTTCACTTGTACTTGGGATACCTTTGCATACCGGGTCCTTCCTTTTGGTTTGTGCAATGCTCCAACCACTTTCCAAAGAGCGGTATTGAGTATATTTTTTGAACTAGTTCATGATGCAGTAGAAATATACATGGATGATTTTACTCCTTATGGCTCTGACTTTCAGGAAGCTTTGTCTAACCTAGGAAAAGTGCTAGACAAGTGTATTGATATGAACCTATCCCTCAGTCTAGAGAAATGTGAATTTTTGATGACTGAAGGGACCGTGTTAGGTCATGCAATTTCTCAGCAAGGACTGCAGGTGGACCCCAACAAAATTTCCATCATCCAAATGGTCCCACCTCCTCAAAAGGTGAGAGATGTCAGAAGTTTCCTAGGCTTAGATGGATATTATATAAGATTCATTAAAGACTTTAGCAAGATATCCACTCCTTTGTTTAGCCTCCTAGGTAAAGACATTGAGTTCATATGGTCGGAAAACTATCTAGAAGCCCTAAATACCTTGAAGATCAAGCTTGTGACTACCCCAATTCTGAGAGGCCCAAATTGGGCCCTACCCTTCCACATTCACGCAGATTCCTCGAAAAAAGCAATAGGAGCAGCCTTAGGACAAATTTATGAAAAGTTACCTTATGCCATATACTTATAAGCAAAAACTTGTCAAAGGCAGAGTTAAACTATACAGTAACCGAGAAGGAACTCCTAGCTGTCGTACATTCCTTAAACAAATTTAGGCATTATATCATAGGCTATCAAACCTTTGTGCACACTGATCATGCTGCAATTAAATATTTAATGAACAAACTAGATGTAAATGTTCGCATTATTAGATGGTTTCTCTTACTGCAACAATTTGATTTGACAATTATTGATAAGCCTGGTAAAGAGAATGTTGTTGCTGACTTTTTGTCTAGAGTGAATTTGACTGCAGCTAAAGAAGGAATGGTGGATGACCAAATGCCAAATGAACACTTATTTTCTATATCAATACTTTCTCCATGGTTTGTTGATATAGCAAACTACTTAGTTTCATCACAGTTCCCACCACACCTGTCCTCAAAAGAGAAAAGTAGGATAGTAAGGAAAAGTGACCCTTTCACCTAGATTAGGGGAAATCTCTTCAAACTTGGCCTATATCAGATCTTGAGAAGATGTGTCAGGGAGGAAGAGGTCTTTGACATCCTCCTCACCTGTCATGACGGACCTCGTGGAGGTCATTTTGCAGCAAAAAGAACTGCCTTCAAGATATTGCAAGCAGGCTACTATTGGCCCACTCTTCATCAAGATGTGAGGAGATAGATGACCCAGTGTGATCAGTGTCAGAGGATGGGGAAACCCACTCCAAATGATGAAATGCCCATGCAACCTCAAGTGACGTTTGAGCCATTTGAGAAGTGGGGCATGGACTTCGTGGGGCCTATCAACCCCCCTTCAAAGCAGAAGCAGTACATAATTGTGTGCACCAACTACTTGAAAAAGTGGGCAGAGACAAAAGCAATCAAAGTAGTGATAGAAGAAAAAGTAGCTGAGTTTTTTAGAGAAAATATATTCTACAAATTCGGGTATCCGAGAGAGTTGGTCATAGACCAAGGCAATCAGTTCATTTCCAGCCTGATTGAAGACCTGCTCACACATCATAAGATCAAGCACGGGACTTCCACCGCTTACCATCCACAAGCCAATGGGCAAGTGGAGGTCACTAATAGAGCATTAGAAGGGATCCTAACCAATGTAGTGAGAAGCAACAGAAAGATACTGGGTGGACAGATTAGTTGAGGCCACTTGTGCCTACAACACAACATGGAAGACCACCACAGGGTTCACACCCTATGAACTGGTCTATGGGAAGAAGGCTTTGTTGTCAATAGAGTTTTAATTCACTACCCTAAGGATGGTAGCTTAACTAGACCTAGACCTCAGCCATGCACAAAAGGAGAGATTACTTCAACTCAATGGATTGGATGAATATAGATTGCAAGCCCTTCTCCATATAGAGGTAGTTTAGCTTTAGAGAAAGATATGGCATGAAAAAAATATCAAGGAGAAGCAATTCCAAGAGGGAGATTGGGCACTACTCTATGATTCAAGATAAAAATATTTCAAAGGCAAGTTGAGGACAAGATGGATGGGACCCTACACTGTGGAGAAATGCAATGACAATGGTTCAGTTCTGATTAGAACCATCGATGATGAAGCCATCCCCATGCTTGTCAATGGACATCGGTTGAAATTCTACAGGAAACCCCTCTCCAAGCGAGAGTTTATTGAAGATGTGAATAAAATAGTGATGGTAGTGGAGCATGTCTTGGCTTCCACTTCACCCACTCACTGAAAGAAAAAAAATAAAAAAAATAAGGACTCAAGTGAAAAACTCCATGAGGCGCTTGAATCCCATCATAGGGTTGAAAACCTCTTCTGAGGCGGCCCAATGATGTAAAGAAAAAGAAGAAGAAAAGGAATAAGATCCCTGGGTGAAAACCTCCCTTGGAGGTGCTTAGGGCAGGCAATCAGGGTGACAAACTCTGTGAGGCGCACTAGTTGTTTTCAAAAAAAAAAAAAAGGAGAAAGAAAATGAATTTTTTTGTTGCATTGCAGGTTTGCAGGAGAACTATAGGGAGTATAAGAACGTGCCAAGAAGACCCTGACATTCATAATAGCACCCATCTCATCTTCTCCACACCTTCCTCCATCATCTTTGGCATTTCTTTCACCCCACTGTACCTCTTTTTCAAAAACTGTGTTTTCTATAGGAGGCTTTGTATTTTCTATAGGAGGCTCCTATAGGAATTACAGAGAGCCAGAAGTGGCTACAAAAGGCAGTTTGAGGGACAAAGAAGCTTCATCAAGAACCTATAATCCCTCCTACAATCTTCAAACCTCCTTTCCATCATTTCTCAACCTGCATCACACCCCAAGCATCATTTTTCTTGTGTCTAAGAAAACCATAGAAAAAACAGTTTTCCAATATAAAGGAAAAGAACAAACAAAAAATGAGAGGAAAAAGCACCATCAACCTCACCTAAAGCCTACCTACTACCTCTCCGTATTTATCTACATCTCTGGAATCATCCTCGAGCTCCTAGCATAGGAAGAAGCTGAAGTTTCAAGGGGAGAAGCAGCTACAAGAGCTCCTGTAGGAATTCCTATAGCAGTTGATCCCACAAAAATCTAGCACCAACAGCAAGACAGTGCAAACATGAAGGTTGAAGAGGCACCTGAAGCTCAGATCTAGGCAAAGAAGAACCTACACAAGCACACAACCACACATTAGCAAGCAGAGATAGCATGCAAGAAGGGAAATGAAGGCATGCAACAGAGAAAGCCATAGCACCTCACAGCCAATACACTTGGATCACAGGTAAGTAACTAAGTCACTCCTCTGTTTGCATTTGTGTAATTAGAAGTCATGCAAGAGCAATGAGATGGTTGAGGTTGAATGAGGGAAAGGTGGCCAATTAACTTGGCCACCTTCATCTAGTTGGCTTAACTCATCCGAGATGTCACCCACACATGCACACAATCAACTCCAACACAAGATTCCAAGGACAAATACTGGAGGAAGTGTGAACTCCGATGCAATAATGAGGGATGATTACGAGGAGGGGCCATGATGACCAAGTAGGTGGGGAACAACGGCTTGAATATGGCCAACATATACCTTGCCAGCTCAACACTCCTCACCGAAAATATCCATAAAGCGTAATAAGTACTCCTCCCTGAGCATTCTCACCACCTTTTCCTTCATTCTCTCCTCATAACTTAGCTACATAAGTCTCCTTATGCCCCCATAGCCTCGTAACCACCATCCTACATCGATTTCTCCCATATTCTTGCTCTCAGAATTTTCTACAAGAGCACCTACAAGAAATCTACAAGAGGGACAACAAGCTTCTACAGGAGGGGTAGTGAGTTGTTTTGAAGGGAGAAAACATGGTTTTTAGCACAATTTTCGGTCTGAAGAGGTAGGGTTCATGCATACCCACTGTTGAATATCAATATATAAAAGAAGTGGTTCCAATTTGAGGAAGAAATAAGTTTCTAAGAGAAGATAAAATACGTAAAAAAGGAAAAAAAAAAAAAGAAAAAAAAAGAAAAAAAAACTGCTTATTTAAAGAAAAACACAGTCTCCTCAGTTTCTCTGTTTTTCTCAAATTTCTTTGTCTCCACCTCCATATTTGGTTTTCCAAAAGAGTATAGACAATATGACAGAAGGGTTTATGAGAAAGGAACCCACTAACTACACTAGTCTCCATGCACATCACCAAGTAGTGAACATATTCACAAGAGAAAATTGGATGAACTTTTTTGAGAAATTCCGAGGGTTTGATGAGGAGATCGCCCAAGAATTTTCCCTCTCTTTTGTCCCTCACACAAGAACACATGCCACTATCACCATTAGAGGTCTTTCCATGGAGATAACCCCTGAATTTATCATTAGGGTCACTACCCTTCCTCTTGGGCTGCCTTGGAGTAAAGATGAGAAACCAATTGGTCAGGCTGCCAAGAAGAATTTTTTCCAAAATCATGAAACCCTTGTTGAAGATAAAAATGGAATTAGAAGGGCTAGCATACCATATCCCTGGGATGAGGTTATCTATCAAATAATCAAATACATTTCCTGTGAGGGAAGGTACAACATTGTTTATGGTTATCACTTTAGAATCCTCCAAGAATTAAGGTATGGCATGGACACTCCAACACCTCAGAAGCTAAGCATCCCTTACTTCCTCCTGCAGTCCCTCATTGACTCCAGCACCAAGGTACAAGTAGGAAATTTAGAGCAGCTAGCTCACCATGGCTTAATCAAAATCTTAGTAGAAGAAGCCCTCCATACATTTACACTCCCTATAGCATGGGAAGTTTTTCGAAACATGATAGCTGAGGATGACATAAAGGCCTTAACCTATGATGTTAGCCCTACTGGCAGTGAGGAGGAAGAGTAGCAAGGGGGAGAAGGTGGAGCTAGGGGTGACATAGCAGAACAAGAAAGGAAGGAGGAAGGATCTGAAATAGAGAAGGAGAGAATTGAAGAAACAGAGCAGGAAGAGACGGAAGAAGGAGAAAAAGAGGCAGAGGAGGAAGAACAAGGAGAAGAGACCCCTGAGACTTTGGAAAGGGAGGCAGCAGCTACCATCACTTCCCTTAGTACACTAATCAAGCCAATGGAAAAGAGGAAAAGACAGACCTCCATGTATTTCAGGGCTAGGAAGAACACAAGAAGTAAACCAGGCAAACCTCAACGCTCTTCAAAAGTTCCAATTACCATTGAAGATTCACCCTATACCAAGGGGAAATAATCTCCTTCCAAGACACCTATAACATATGAAAGGGGGACTCCTAGATCTTCCACATGGAAGGAAAATGCAGTACTACAGGACCCCAACACAGTGCTATAGGAGGCTCAGACAATTCTACAGTAAACACTGTCAAAACTACAAGAGACCCGTAAACTTGAGAAAAGGATAGAAGGACAGCCATAGGTGAAGGAGGAAGCACAAGAGATACAAGAGCTTGACCCCCAGCCTAGTCTTGCCTCCTATTACAACCTACTTGAGGGAGGAAAAATAATTCCACAAAAATTTGCAATCCCACTATTTTTCGAATTGGAGAAAGAAAGAGTGAGAACACACAGGTGGATGCAAATAGCCAAATCCAAAGGGGTTGAGGATGTTGGCCATATGGAAAACAAACTCAGGGAAATGGGCAGAGAGTTGAGTGCTCTTAGAGACAGGGAAGAAATTACAAGAAGCCACCTTGAAACTGAAAATGAATTGCTAAGAAGGCAGCTGCAAGAGAAAGAGACCCAGCTGGCATGCATGGTTGGCTTATCCATGGAGGCATTGCAATGCAGAACACTAGACAAATCCTATGGCCTGCTTTCCAATGACCCTCAGATTGCCCCTATATATCTCACCAATCAGGCACAAGCCATTGCACACTTTGAGGATATGCAAAGGCTACTTGGGGATGACTGTGTGCATGCATGCATGAGGAGATGGAACACGTTACCACACAATTTGCAGATTAGGGAATATCATTCCCCCATGAGGCTAAAAGAGGCATTGAAAAGAGTGCCAATGTACAAGTGCTCCATGCAAACGCTGAAGGTCAATTGGATTGGCCTCAAACTGAGTCCTCCCCTCCTATTAGGCATGCTGGAACGTAGAAGAGAAGAAGAAGAGGAGGAGTAGAGGAAGGACTTAGACAGGAAGGAAGGATTCTATGGAAAAGAAGAGAAGACCACATCAGAAGCCTGGGATGCTAGGGAGGCCACTAGGGCCATAAAAAATGAGGAGATTGACTAGGTTGCTCAGAGGATGAGCAACACGTTCAGTAGTGGGGTGATGATGAGCCTCATAAATGGGTAATTATATGGGCTCATTTTACCTCCTAACCTAGTCAAGTCAACCATTCTCTTAGCTTACTATATGATTTTCTGATTATATTTATGCTTATAGAGTGAGTTGAGTTAGTTATTGTGCCATGTGGTCTAACATGTATTTAATGCAAATTATTGATGGATTTCAAGGTCAAAGTCAAGGATCTAGTGGAAAAATGGCAACAATAACTTGAAGTGGATAGAGGAGAGGACTTATAGGAGGGAATCCCCCTCATTTATTACTCCTCACTTTGAATTCCCCTTCATTCAGTTCAGAGTACAAGTAGTTGAATCTTTCACTAGAAGGCAGCTGAGCAAATGGAGGATGATTGATGATTATCTCGAGTTTTGGGAGCCAAGCCTCCCTGATTTTAAGGAATCTGTTGGTAGATTCATTTGTATAAGTAGAGAGGCCTATGGCCTCACTAGGGTTGGATTTTTTAATTACGTAAACTCTTCTAAAGTTTCGAGCTTGTTATTTTGTGACAGTTTCATGTAATCTTGCTATTGTTTTCAAAATAAAGATGGAATCCATTTTGAGCTATCACTGAGTTACCTCGAAGGGCTAAAGTTCTTGTGTTAGGGCCTAATCCAAGCATCCAAGCTCTTCTTTACTTGTATTTGTATGCCTTGTTTTAGTTTTTAGATTAGTTTGCTGTTAGATGTATTTTTCTTATGGTTAAGATAGGTTGCTTTTGATCATTTGGTAGTTTGCTTCCATTTGTGCTTTCTATAGAAGGTTAAGTAGTGATAAAGAGAATATTCAAGAGGCTAGAAACAGTGCTTTTTCCTCTCTTCCTCCCTCTAGGACCATGATTTGAGGCAAAGACTCTCTTGCTGCCCCAAAAACACAAATTTTCCTCATTCGTAGGACTTCTAGTTTTTGCAGCTTTTTGGTAGGATAATAGTCCAGTTCTGCTTTGCATCAGATCTTCTTCATCATGCTCACTTCCTGATTTGCAATAGTCTTCTTTCATGCTTTCCTTTCTTGCAGCATTTCTTAGCATTTCTGTTTATAGATCATAGTTTAGACTATTTTGATGCAAAACTTTGTTTTTCTAGATGCACTCATTTCATTGCTTGCTTGATCTTATTGGTTGACTGTCAGTTCCTTTGTAGCATATCTCTTCTAGTAGTAGTCCAACTTATCAGCCATCAAATCCTCCATTTGATTCATGCTGTACAGGTAGCCCAAACCTCACCTCAATTCTGCCTTAGTTTCCTGCATTTTCCATAGAACTTCTTCCTCTCTCCTTGAGCAAACCCACTCATCTTCCTCTCTCCTAGAGAAAACCAACTCATCTTCCTCTCTCCTAGTGATTCATAGTAGACCTTAGGCATCATAACACCTCATTCCAACCTTCATCCACCTTTTTCACCAACTCCCACACCCTCAAAATAGTGAAAACTTCTCTCAGCCTCCTCCTATTGGCCTCCTGTAGTTGCCTTGTTTTCCTCTTGTAGATTTCCTGTGTCCTCATGTAGATTTTCCTGTAGCCTTTCTTTTGAAGGCCGAGGGTGGGAAAAGCCTCCAGAAGGCCACCTGAGACCTCCTAGGACCCATCCACACCATCCTACATCCTCTCAAGTCCCAAAACCACCCCTCAATGCCAGCTATTCGCTGCCACATTCATACACAATAAATTACATGCATGTCAAATTCACATAAAAATACATGAAAATCCAAAAGTACGTTTTTTGCTTATTTACTTCCAGAAATAGCTTAGTTAGATGTTGTTTACTTCCTTCAGTAGGTAATGGCATTCCTTTCATGGTTTTCGTAGTGCTTTCTGCAAACGTAGAATTAGTTGGTTAATTAGGGTTCACTAGGTTTGCTTTACATTTAAGTCTTTCTCCTTTTTGTAGTTAGATTAGCATCTGTAGAGTAGTCTTTCTCTCCTTTCATCACATATAGAGCTTCTTCTGGAATCATAGAAGTTTGCTTGAACTCCTAGTGATATTGCGTCGGCTGACCAAGTGACAACCTGCAGTGAGAACTAGTACTTGTGCATATAGCACCGACGCTTCCAAGTTTGTTACGAACTACCGGGTTGATAAGAGTAAAGTAGGCATCCCAGGAGTTGCAACATTATTGTTGCAATACTGGTGCTCACCAGGTAGATCAAAGGGAAAAAATTGCTAATTGAGTTTGTCTAACAACAAAAGGAGTTCCATTTTTAAATGGACCACTATATGAGCTCTCGAGGATCAGAATGGAATCCTACTTGACGGTAGTCAATGAAGAAAATTGGCTATTTGTGATATATGGAGAGAGGAATGATTTCAATACAAAATCCAAGGAAATCATCATGAAATGGATATCTAAGCTAGATTTTGAGAAAGTAAGGCATTGTGAGACAAAAAAGGAAATGTTAGACAAATTGCAATGTATGTATGGAAAAGATTGCAATGTGGATCAAGAAGAGGTCAAAGAATCTTGCTTCTAAAGAACTGAACCTGAATCTCCAAAGGCCTCTAATGATGAGAAGAAGAGGAGGAGAAGGAAGAAGAAGTGGTCCCAAAGGAAGCATGCTCAAAATGTTTAAGATCCTTCTTCCAGTAAGGTAGCTATTGCTCATCATTCTCAAGAGGATGATCAAGACTCTGAAGAGACACCATGTTGCTCTAAAGGTAAAGTATTTCTTTGTGATAAAATTAAAGAAATAGGTCACACATTATCTAGATTTTCATGTGAATCACTTGAAAATAGAGATAGCCATGCATATACTAGTAGTAATGAAGATAAACCCACTTTAGTAGAAATAGCCAACACGGGATCCTTAGAGGAAGAAGAGAGATCCTGGGTGTGCTCATCCATATGAGAAAATTAGAGTACCCCTAGTAGCGATGAAGGTGGAATACTCCTCATACCTATGGAAGATTTAATGGACATAAAGATGGTTCTAGATCTTTGCAGTGACTCAGCTAGAACATCTGATAGTGAAGAAAAAGATCTAGATGAAAGGATGTATTTTAGAAATAAGTTGATTTCTGCTATAAAGGAGATAAAGGACCTATCAGAGGAAAATATAAACCAAGAGGAGAAATCAAAAATTTATGATCATGAGAATGAAAAGTTGAGAAAAACAATAGGCAATCTAAATGCTCAACAAGAAGAGGTCAGTAGACTGAATGGGATGATAACCAATCAACTAAGTGATAAGGAAGCTTACTGTGAGAGACTACAGACTGAAGTAGTATCATTGAGACATGGCTTATAAGAGTCAAATAAAGAGTTGTCTCAATACCAGTAGCTTGTGGAGAGCACAAAGCCCTCAAATGAGATGCTTGTTAAGAAGAGATCCCCACTCATCAAGGTTGGTTTGGGTTTACAAGAAGAACCAACCTCCAAGAAGGAAAAGGCTAGAACTTGAACCACCAATGTAAGGGTAGTTCAGGGTTCCAAAAACAACAAAGGAAAATAGGTTGTCGGATAGCAACATCAACGAGGAAAGCAACAACAACAAGAGAAGAAAAGGCACCCATAGGAAGGTAAGAAGCAACAGTGAGGAGAGAAGAAGAAGAAAGCCAAGTAGCAAAAAGGAAGAGTGCAAGGGAGTAATGAAAATTGTCATGGAAGGCACATGAAGAACCATCATAGGTCCTTTCCTCCTCAAGGAGAAAGCCCTCAAAGAAAAGGTATCCTCAGTCTTAAAAACAAATTTTATGGGTATTATTTTTCTTGCAATAATTTTGGACATAAAGACATCAACCGTAGTTGGATTGCAAGAAATTAACCCAAGAATGCGTAAAGTGGACACGAGAGGGAATGTTGGCAGGAATAGTGGCCATGATAGGATTTCTGTCAGTGATAGAAATTCATTTGCCCCATTCTTAAGCCAAATGGAATGCTACAACTATTGAAACTTTGGGCATGAGGCAACATGCTGTAGATATGGAGATAAAAAGCATGCTTCTCAGCATATGCATGCAAATGTAGCAACGTGAGATTTTAAGACAAGAAGAAACAATGTAGGAGAGGAATACAAGTTTGTCTTTAGTGATCTATGTCAAAAGAGAAATATGAAAAGAGGAAGAAATTAGAAGAATGATCCTCATACTCTTTTCACAAACCCAACTGTATGGAAAAAAGGTAGCAAGATGATTTGGGTGAATAAAGAGTATTTGAAGGAAAAGAGTCCCATATCCATGAATAGCCAAGAGAAAGCACAAACATTGTAAAAGAATAAGATAGATGGTAATGCTACTATCAAGACTTGACCATTGAAGGTTTGGAAAAATAAGGAAGATGACCTGCTTGGCGGGCAGATCCTCTATTTCTCTTAATTGAAGGGAAGAGAATGGCCTCATGGGAGGCTAAATAAGTCAGATGTAGGAAGCTAAAAGGTAAAGATGGATATGTGTAATTGATTGTTGAAGCTATGGTCAAGTCCCCTTGTTTATTATAGTAATTTAATTGTTTATTTACTATGTATCAACATTGAAAGAGAGAGAGGAGAAGTGCATCTAATATGATTTCAGGGGGAGTATACAACAATATCTTATGTTGTGGGAAGAAGAAGATGAGCTGCAGTAGAAGTGTGGAATGGAAAATGGTCCATAGAAATTTTTGGTTCACATGATCAATCTCCATGCAAAATCAAGGAACCATATGTAGGAGATTAGAGAGAGCCACTTTGATAGAAGTAGTAGGAAACAATTGTCAGCCTCAAGAAGAAAGATTGCATAGGGAATGAAAGGTTTGCATCTTGGGCGAAATACCCTTATTTCATTATAGATTGTGAATATGAGTTTTCCTAGTAGTATTGTGTTCATGAAACACAATTGGTACAATATTTTCATGTCCCTTAACCTTTAATTGGTAGTCTTGGTTTCAGGTGGAGTAGTCTTTTGTGAAAATGGGAATTTCCTTTTGAAAAAGAACTATTAGAGTTTTCCTTGTACATTGTCCACTTTATACCAATTTGTTGGTGGAATTGGTATCATTCAGGTAGTAGTCCCTATTGTAGAAGTATGATATGAAGGGAAGAGGTCATTGAGAAGTTCGGGAGAAGTGAACATAGAGGATGAAGTAGTAGCATCAGTGAAGAGAAATATAAGATGCATCAATAAGGATTGGTATTTGCAAAAGAAACAATACCATGAGTAATTTAATTGGTATCAGTTTCCTCTTAATTGATACAAAAGATGCATTCGAAAGAGAATATCCAACCAGCAACCATAAGGTTTCCAAGATTGGAGGCACTCAAATAACTGATATTATATGTTTAGGGGAAGCATATCACATATGTCAAGTTTATAGAGAAACATCAGCTAGACTCTAGCCATTTATAGTCGATGATTGGATGGGGGAGAAGAAGAAACTTGCAACCCTTTTCCATTGATGTCAAAGGGGGAGAGAATTGTGGAGAAGATATGATGGCCCATGTAGAGGAGAGAAAGCCATTGGTGGCTTATCCTAGAAGAAGTATGGAAGTAGCATGTGGATTGGACATCAAACTGAATATGAGGTTGAGGTTTTTCCATCAATGCAAAAGGGGGAGATTGTTGGATAATTGGCATTGTTTGGATGGCTAGTGGCTGGAATTGTGATGGAATTGATGTCAATAATCACGTTGGGAGATGTGTTGAGTCGTTGGAATTGTTCGACTATTGGAAAGAGTGTTGACATTGACGTCAACCAAACTAACATGGATGTTAATGGAAACAAATGTTGGCTTTGATGTCCCCTGGCCTAGCTATGATGAAAATTGGACTATTTTGATGTGCTTGATGTGTCAGTCTCATAGGGAGTCTTATGGCTGCTGTAGTCTCTGGTAGAGAATCACCATAGTAGCACTTATTGGAGAAGCCATAAAATGATTACTATGGTGGTTAGGAGTCCTATGGTTTCTAGAGTCTCTAGTAGAGAATCACCATAGTAACAATATTATTGGAGAAGCCATAAAATGATGACTATGGTGGTTTGGCCTTGAAAAATTCCTCCGAAGAGAAGGTTTTAGGAACAAGAAGAAGAGTTAAGGTGCACATAATGGAAGAGAGTTTGCAACCATTTTTCAAGTAAAAAATGGATTAAAAGGCTACATAAAACCTTCAGCACTAGAAATTTCTTTGAAAGTGCTTTCCTACAGTATGCGGAAGTCTACAAATGGCCTCTTGGATTAGGATTTATTCCTAGTCAAAATTTGGTGACTTGAGCCATGAAAGCAGAGTTAAAAGATGATTGGACGAGTCTTGGCACATAGCCAAAGTTGGAAGTGATGCCAAACATAGTGTATATGATGGTGGAGCCTCTACATGAAGAAGGAAGCCCTCAAAACCTCAGAAGGCTCATAACCTCTGAATATCAGAGGTGAAAATATTAGAGGAAGGGCCAAAATATCGGAGTAGGCCAACAAATCGGTACCTCGGTTGTTTAATTCATCAGATGTGTATTCAAAAGAGACTCAGAGGAGGCTAAATATCAGAACCAATTCTTGGAATGTTGGATATCAAAAGGGTTGAGCAGGAAGCATATCAGAACCATGGAGCAAGCAACATATAAGAACCTCAGAGCAAGAAGCATATCAGAACCTCAGAGTAGGCAAATTTTGGCATTTCAGAGATCAGAATCTCGTAAGTTATTAATATTTGATTTCTTTTGAAAGCATCAAGGTTCTGAGGAGAAGGGAACTAAAAAGGAAGTTCGCTAGAAAACCAAAGAACCAAGGATCCTTTCTCTCTCCTCAAACAAGACACATGGAAACTGTTGATTGGTCCTCAGGAGCTGATGGTGGCGGATGATGTCAGCATGATGTGGTAGTATGGAGGAAATGTGGTAGTCAAATTTAGCATTTTGGGTGGCCTAATAGGGAAAATACAGGTGACATGTGTCACCGCTAAGGAGATGTTATGTGGAGTTGATGACATCAGCATGACATCATCTCAGAGGTCGAAATTTTCGAGCTTCAAGTTTTCGTAATTCTTATGCGTTGGGATGGGTTCCTCAAGGGTAGAACTAACTTAGACTTAGTCATTTTTGTAAAGAATTTTGTAAAAGTGTAAAGTCTCCATGATATGTGGATGCAAAGCATGTAAATGAATAAGAGTCAAAGGTGCTTAGCCCCCATTTTGGGTAAATTTTTGAGTCAGTTTTAAGATTCACCCTTGGTCTGCAGACCATGGCATTGTATTGAAAAGTCTATAAATAGTTGAGTCTTAGTGAATCTTAGAAGTAAATTTGGATAGAGTTTTGGTAACATTGAAGATTTTTGTTGTCTTGGGAAATAACTAAGGCAGGAAGTCTCTGCTTCCTGCACTTAGATAGAGAAACGAAGGCTCTTGCAGCTGAGTGTGTAGTAGGCCTGGGTAGAGTCCGCAATTTAGTGCATGGACCCCTACAACTATGTGCGTAGGGTAAGAAGAGTCTGTAATCATTAAATTGAAGCTCAATAAAGACATTTTTCTGAAGAATTACTGAGTATTTCCATTTGTATCTATTTATGTTATATGTTGACGATGAATGACATGTTTTATGGAATAATGATTGAATTGTACATGAATTTACTGAATCTTTCTTAATAATGTATGAAATGAATGCTTAGCCACTTTCACAAAGTTATAGGCCATTTCCCTTATGTTTTCTAATGAATTGAGTAGATATACATGAACTCCGATCTAGGGCTACATTTTGATGCACATAAGTAGGTAAATCAATTGTTTAAGGTCTGTAAGGACTAATCATGGACATTCACAAAGGTCTGAAGTCTGTTTTAACCGAGTTATAGTAACTGACCCTAGAAGTATATCGATCACGCAGAGGCAGATCCAAGGCATTGGAAGACATCACACTAGTGTCTGGATGCAAAAACTTGGTTCTTGCATCCCCCAATATTGCTTCGGGTGAGACTTTAGCCTGCGTTATGCGGGTTGTTGCCGAAAGGGCTAGCAGTGTAGGGTTTTTTTGGTTGGTGCAACTAACTCTGAACCTGGGTTAGGACCCCCTAAGCCAAAAAAAGGTTATGTTTCCAAGATCAGGATCTACTTAAAGAGACGTGTGATGGTGCATCATTGGAATCTAACAAGAAAGAGATTGAAAGGTGGTTAGATCAGAAAATTCAAGAGTTCGCAGCTCAAGAAAATAGGAATCCATGCATGTCGAAGGAGGATTTGTCAAATAGATATTTGTATACAGAGGTACATGAAATCTTCTTCTGCACTTTCTCAATTGAACTATAGGAGTGGTTAGCTAAGCTGACAGACAATCAAGGAAGGTGGAAGCTTGATAGTCCTACAGTGTGAACTCCAGAATTGGTGTGATGACTAGAAGCCTAAGAAAACAAGATCGTGTGGGCTATCAATCGTTGGCTTGATCAAATTCTAGGAGGATTTGTTATGGAATTTGCAGTTGACACCTCAGTCAGCTATAGAAAAGTGGAGCGAAGATTCTTCAAGGGACCGCGAGGTAAGTATTTAAGGTAATTAAATACTTGGATTAAAATGTTATTATGTGAAAAGCATGTAATGCCATTACCTCGATGTTTAGAGCTACGCAAAATGGAAGATTCTTTAGAAATGATGAAAACTCAAGACTAGAATATAGATCATTGATTGGACCTCCTTCGATTGATGATGAAGGGGAGGTGAAGACTACATCATGAAGTGATGTTCAACTAATAACTCAGGGTATTCCTATAACACATCATCCATCCACATAATCTCCACCTTCACTGCCACCGCATACCCCTTCACCCACACCTCCACCTCCATCGCCACCATTCAACATGGCAAACACAATGAAGATTCCGATTTTCAAGGGCATAGGGAGTGAAGACCCAAAGGAGTTCTGGTTTGTTGCAAACGTTGTATGGACAGCGCAGCAAATCACCAATGATAATAAAAAGAAGGCACAATTGGTTATCACCTTACAAGATCACGTGCTAACCTGTTACATTAAGTATTGTGCTCACAATCCTCATGCCTCGCTAACAGAAACTTAGATAGCTTTGAACAAAGAGTTTAGTAAGCCTAAAGCTGAGGCACAATCAGTAATTGAATTTAAAGAGATCATTATGAAGGTTGAGGAGACACCTTGGGACTTTGATCAAAGTTTAAAGTGCCAGATCAGACAAGCCAACATGCAAATCTCAGATAGCCAACATCATGACTAGTTCATCACGTCACTTTTGCCCCATTTGAGAATTTCTCTATCACAACAGAAGATAGAAACACAGGCAGAAACCTTGGAGATCACAATGAGGCTATATGCATCACCTATTCAGGATACGAACCTAGCAGTGCAGCAGATCCACTCATATTTAGCAAGCCTACACCTAGAGTTATAGAGTTTGAAGAAAGATAAGGAGACTAAGCTAGAAGTGTGCGTGCAAGTTTGGTGTTTGAAGTGCAAGGGCCATGAGATGATAAATATCATTTTCTGGTCTACGAAAGTTATATTACACGGGAGTGGGGGGGGGGGCGCAATTCCCCTGAAGCTAGAAGCCCCAGTAGGGCCGAGCATGGGGGCTGTGCTATGGTGTGACATTTGTCAAGTCACTGGGCAACATACGATAGATAACTACCACTTACTCTAGAAGTTCATTTAGACACATCGATAGTTGTTCTGTAATTTCTACAAGTTTGTGGGCCACAATGAGGGCCACTGTCAAAGCTATGAGCTGATGATAGAAAGAACCCCTACTTACCATATGCAAGAAGAGACTAGGCCTCCAGATCAAGGTGCTAGAGGAGCGCGTGGAGGTTTTCAGGGTCCAGGACGAGGTCGAGGAGGAGGACCTAGTAGAGGTCGTGGTTAAACTATCTGCTACAACTGTGGATAGTCGGGGCACTTTGTGCGAGATTTCTTGAATCCTACACACCCTTCATGTCAATAGTGTAGATAGTTCAACCATGCCGTAGAAGAATTTCTAGTGTTCATAGTAAGATGCAAGATAAGAAACCACAGCCCCAATAGCCTATGCAAAATTTACAAATGATGAGGGTTGAGCCCCGTGAGGAGGATCAAAGAATTAATATTGTGCTAAGAATCGGTAAGACGACTAGCACTGATAATGGTAAGCAGCGTGAAGAATATGGATGGGTCCACAAAGCTCTAGAGAAGGAAGTCATCTTTGATCTTAATCATGCTAAGGAAACATTCATGGAAGCCAAGAAGAGCTTCATTGAGGCCTCCACCTCAGGAAGCTAGGACAAGATGCAAAAAACCAATGTGCCATCAGAAGTTGATCCTTCCATACTCACTACCTTTTTGGAGAATTGCATAAAGTTACTGCGCGACGGGAAGGCTATGGAAAGACTATAGGACCTAATAGAAAAGTGTGCCAATAAGGAAAAGAATCCTTCATAGCAATGCGTGGTTAGAAAAATCGGTAAGCATAAGGCGCGAACAGGACAAGAGATGCATCTAACAATGCATATAGGTGATTATGAAATGGACCAGGTCATCTTGGATCTGGGGTATGATGCGAATGTTCTATCGAAAAAGACATGGGAAAGGATGGGGAGACCTGTGCTATAGTGGTCTCCAATTCAACTTAGGATGGCGAATCAACAGAAAATCATCCTCGTGGGATGCTTACATGGAGTAATGGTTGATATTGATGGTACAAGTATAATAATAGACTTTGAAATTATAGAAATTATCATTGGCAGTAATCCTTGCCCCATGCTCCCGGGAATCGATTGGGCTATTGATATGAATGGAGTCATTAATCTAAAAACGAGGACAATGTCATTTGAAAGAAGGTAGCTTAGGGTTATAGTTCCATTGGATCCTGTAGAAGGCATGTGCTATATTGAACCAACCCGCAATTACGTGGAAAGTGACAATGAGTTGGCCCAAATCTATAAGATAGCAGTGCAAGATCAGGATTGGATCAACCCAACGATAGATAGAAAGATTGCATGTGATCAGGAGAGCTCCTGCACTTCTGATTTAGACGAGGAATTAGAACATTGGAAGAATCACTTACATGAAGTTTCTACATCGCGTTGCAATATTACGATGAAGTCGATGCATTGTGTTTCATCGGAGGTGAGAAATTTAACTTATTATGATGGTTTGAATGACGTAGATATGTGTTTAGATGAATTTGAGTGTGAGGTCCTTAAGGACCACTATTTTGAAGCAGTAGAGTTGGCACTGCGTGCTATGCCTGTACGATGGTGGGGTAAGCACAAGGATAGTTTTTCTAGATGGCGAGATTATAGGAGAATGATGAAGTTATGATTTGGGCATGCTAATATCAAAATGACTGAGAAGTATAATGGGAGGGATGATCCACGCAATCACCTGGAAAAATGGATTAAGATATTGGGGACAGAACCGCAGCCAGAATGGGTACATATATCTTTTCATACCTTGGATACAATCCCCATGAACTGGTACCTTGAAACAGAGCTCCACCATAACGCTACAGAATGGGATGTATTAAAGGAAGGATTCTTATTGAATTCCAGCGTCGAGGATGGATTTGCAAGCATTGATGAAGCACTGTGAGAAATTAAAGAGGTTATCTTCAGAACACCAAAGGAACCTATGGAATGGACCAAACCAGATTGGAACACCCAGCTGCAACATGCATTGGAATGCTATAATGTGACCACTGAAGAGGTGGATGAAGACCCAAGGAATATCAATATTCTAGAGATAGAAGGACATCGTGAAGTCGAAGACCCACAAGTAAAGAACCCAGACATCTCCGCACCTTTGAAAATGAAGAAAGTAAACATTTGTACTGAAGAAGAACCAAAGTTCGCAAAGATTGGAGACTACTGGGACAATGCTATAGTAGATAAAGTTGTCGAACTACTTCACGAATACCAAGATCTCTTCCCCACTATGTTTTCGGGTTTAAAGGGCATAATTGGTGATTTAGGCATTATGAACAACACATTGAAGCCATACGCGAAGCTTGTTAAATCGAGGCTGTATCGCCTTAACCCTAAGTATAAGGAAGAGGCTCGCCAAGAACTAGATAAAATGTTGGAGATAGGCATTATAGAACTTGTTGAAGAGTCCGATTGGGTGAGCTCAATTGTGGTCCAAGAGAAGAAACAAAAGGGTGAAATAAGGATTTGCGTAGATCTACAGAAGCTTAACAATGCTTGCATTCATGAACCATTTCCAATGCAATTTATAGATGAAGTGTTAGGAAATGTCAGAGGGCAGGAGGCATACTCCTTTACTGACGGGTTTTCCAGGTATCATCAAATTAAGATTGCCCCAGAGTATAGAAGCAAAACCACCTTTGCGATAGAATGGGGTTGATTTTAGTACACTATTATGCCATTTGTATTGAAGAACACACCTTCAATATTTTCCTGCATAGTCATGACAATGTTCAAAGAATTCATTCATAAGTTCCTAGAAGTGTACTTTGATGACTAGACAATGTTTGGCTTGGTGAAGTGCCATGTAGCAAGTCTATGTCTTATGTTGGATACATGTAAAAGGTACTAGATAGAGATGAATTTGAAAAGATGTATATTATGTGTCCCTTTTAGGATCTTTCTGGGTCATGTTGTGTGCAAGAAAGGATTGATGGTATACCCTGCAAATATTGCGGTGATTGTGAACTTGGAGGCCGCTAGGAACATCAAGCACCTGTGCGTGACACTGGGAAACACAGGATACTATAGAAAATTTATCAAATATTATGCTCAAATTACCGTGCCCATGGAGAAATTGCTAAAGAAGGATGTGACATTCTATTGGGATGAAGAATGTTAGTAAAACTTAGATGTGTTGAAATAAAAGACGGTAACTGCACCAATCTTAGTATTTCTTGATTGGAAAAAGGAGTTTCATGTACATGTGGATGCTTCTTGCATTGCGCTAGGTGTAGTGCTAACTCAGGCAGGCAAAGGAGAAATGGAACACCCTATAGCGTTTGCTAGCAGGAATTTATCAAAGGACAAGAAAAATGATTCAACGACTAAGCACGAAGGGTTGACCATGGTCTATGCACTACAAAAGTTCAGTCATTATCTGTTGGGAGGACATTTCAAGATGTATAAAGATCATTCTGCCTTAAAATACTTGGTCAACAAGCCTATGTTAGGGGGGAATATTTGCATATGGTTGTTATTATTTCAGGAGCATCACTTTGAAGTCATCGTGAAGCTCGAGAGGTCGAATGTTGGTCCTGGCCATCTGTCGCGAATTGAAATAGGCGAAGATCCAAGTAATTTGGAGGAAGGGTTACCCGATGTGCATCTCTTTGTGGTACATGTAGATGATAACCATTTTTCTGATATTATTCACTTCTTAACTACAAGGATGGAACCTAAAGGATATACAAGTCAATGAAAGAAATAATTAGTAGTATGCGCAACCGATTTTTTGGTCATTGCGAGACATTTGTACAAGATGGATGTAGATGAGATATTGCAAAGATATGTGCCAGAATTTGAGCGTGATAGTATCCTCACTAAGGTTCATGGAGGAGATGTAGGAGGCCATTATGTAGGAAAATCAACCACGCAGAAGATTTTGTGCGTAGGTTTATGGTGGCCAACTTTACACAAGGATTCCCAAGCATTCTATAAGGTGTGCAATGCATGTCAAAGGAGTTGAAAACCATCACGAAGGGATGACCTACTGCTACATTGTCAGGTATCTTTATAGGAATTTGAGAAGTCAGAAATTGATTCTATCAAACCAATTCAGCCACCTGGCAAGAAAATGGGTGCGCGCTACATTATCACTGTGATGGAATATTTAACCAGATGGGCAGAAGCACATCTAGTAAAGGACTGTACAGTGGATACGACAAAAAAAATTCTTATTTGAACATGTATTAATGAGGTTTGGATGCCCGAAGGTTTTGATGAGTGACATGGATATGCACTTTCTAAATGAAACAATTAGTGCCCTGACAGAGGGATTCCAGATATACCATCAGAAGGGTACACCGTTCCACCCATAGGCAAATGGGACAATTGAAGATTTTACCAAAATTTTGGAGAACGTGCTAACAAAGATCTGTAACGCACAAAGGAGTGATTGGGATTTGCACGTACCTATGGTGTTGTGGGCCTATATGACAACTTGTAAGAAGCTGACAAGACAAACATCATTCATATTAGTCTATATGGTCGAGGTAGTAATGCATATGGAATAAATTGTGCCCATTCTACGCATAGAAGCTTTGACAGATGTGGTGGATCACAAGGAGGATCACAGTTCATGGAGCTAGAGGAGTGCTGATTTTTGGTAGGATTTGACCAACAAATATAGAAGGAATGCGAAAAATCATGGCATGATCACCATATCAAGCTTCACATGTTCAAGGTAAATGATCTTGTGTTGTTATATGATAGTAAGTTCACTAAATTTCTGGGTAAATTTCAGATGCATTGGTTAGGACCATATATTTTCAAGGAAATTACAGATGGTGGCATAGTTCAGCTCACGAAGCTAAATGGGGAGCCCTTCCTAGGAAAAGTGAATGGGAGTAGGTTGAAGCTATATACCGAGGATCTTGTGCAATGACTATATGGTAGCAGGATAGTCTTAGTTCTCCAGGTAGTTTCAAGGGAGTGAGGGAGTATAAACTACATTGCCCGGTTTGGAGGAAAAGGTAGCAAGTAGGCTACGCAAATATTGATGAGGATGCATCAGATGAAGTTGCACTTAGGATGCTGTATGAGAGGGAAAGGTACCGCGCAACCCAGCAAGAAAATGACCATTGGAATTACTATTCATGATAGGATGGCCAAAAATTGGATAAGAGGAGTGGGCAGGCTGCAATTAAGGAAAAAATATTTGAATATCTGCTACCAAAGTAGCATTTATTATCAAAATTTCAGGGGAATGGTCAGATTTGAATTAAAATCCCCTTATAAATTGAGCATGTTGGTCTAGTAGAGAACACTTTTCATTCTAAGAATTGATAGAGTCTTTTTCTATCTGACGCATATGAGCTGAGCGTTCTGGGAAGCATTTTTGTTGTGCCCCTCATTCACAAACTGTTCAGAAGCAACCTGAGAGATATTCATTCTAAGAATGCTTAGCACTAACCCCGCCAAAGCTATGAGTTTAGGTGTTGTTGTTTCTGATGCGCCAGGACCAAAAGTTACAAGTATGGAAGCTCCAGCCTCTGTGCCTATGGCGCCAAGATCACCTCGGCCAAAGCCCACCACTGAAAAATAAAAACAACCCATTGCAAAGGTGAAGCACTTTTCAAAGGACAAACAGAAGAACCCTGTGCTGGTCCGAATGTCACTGAGAAATAATCCGAAGGTGGAGCAAAAGGAGTAAAAGGGTAAATAGTCAGGGCAAGTAGTGGACCTAGAAGAGGAAGAATTCTAGGGTGTTGAGGATTTTGACGCCTAGGGAGTGGAACCTATGATGAGATTGTCTGAGTATATCCCTCTGTAGAAGGAAAAAACTAAAGTAACGAAGGATCCTAATTCCGAGAAATTTGTAATGATGAGACCTTTGTTGCTTGAGCAGGTCGCATTTGAAGGTCCTTGGCTAGTGTGCATTCCATTGCTTAAGATGGAGGATTGAGACCTTGCGAACCATGCAAGGTTTCCACACTTGGAGACTCACAAGTATATGTAGAAAATTTACTATATTGACATGAGGTTACAATGTTGGAGCCCATGAAGTGGGTCCGCGGTGTTGAGCAGTTAGGATTTCTTAATCTATTGTTGGTGCTGCATTATCACCGCTATAGCATCAACACGATATGTGCACATCAGCTCCTTCCACTGGTGCATGATGGGTGCCTATGGCTAGGTGAGCCTATCCCCAACATAGACATTTTGATACACAAGGTAACAAGGTTTTCGTACAAAGGGGTGAACCCTGCCAAAGAGTTTGGAGGAAAAACCGGAGAAAAAGAGTTGGCAGATAGAATGAAGAAATAATTTGGTTTGATAAAAAATTTGCGAGGATACTCTATCACATCCATCTCAGACCCAACAGTACAACCAGCTGCCCAGATTTTAGCGGGAAAGTTAAAGATAAATTGTTGCACGGATGAAGTTCTGTCATCGGTCATATCGCTCATAGCTCTGTGCACGAAAGGCATACAACAGAACTGGGACAAGTATCTCTGTCAGGAGTTCCTTGTGAACTTCTAAGAGGCCCAGGAGGAGAGTAGGTCATTTCATTATGCCTGGTTGTTGTTGTTGATCATTCTGGTTGCTTGGAAGTTACTAGAGGATAGCTGGTTTCCTCCCCACAATGAAGAATTTCTTGAGGCGACATGGTTTACTTCGTTGTGGCCCACAAAAGACCCAGAGAGTATTAAGGAAAAAAATATATTTTTTGTTTGATGGATATAGACCTTCACATGGTGGTTAATCAACAACCATAGTTATCTCCCATCTTTTTCACACAACTATCGGCCTATGCAGAATTCAAAGATGATTTCCATAGGGTCTCGATTAAAGCACATATAGACCCTAAGAAGAAATGGAACCAGTTGAATTATATGGTGACAGACATAGATATATAGGAATTTATGGGGTTTGGCCTTTGGAATGGTGTGCGCCTATGAAATTAGATGCAAGAACAAGCACATGCACAAAAAGCTTTGCTACGCTAAAAAGGAAGGACGCCACTTAAAATGTGGCTCGCACATTGACATAACAAAAGAAGAAGGAAGCTGCTGAAACAACTGCGAAGAAGGCTTGAATGGAAAAATAGTGTGCTACTAAAGCATAGGCAGAAAAGGAGCAGCAGGAGTTGCAGGAAGGCGACAAATCAGCTTCACCTGAAACAGAAGAACAAGAGCTGTCAGACCAGGGTGGAGGTGGTGACAAGGGGTAGAGCACCTCATTCATTCTGAAGAAATGAGGGAAGGAACAGACTGGAGGATCATGAAAGAAACAAAATTTTGATAAGAAGACACATGTCGATCCAATGATATTGACCGAAGGCGATCTTGATGAGATCAGAGATAAAGTGCGGGATACAACAACAGAGGTGTTGTAGCAATTCAAACAACACTATATACAGAGGCTGGGGAGCATCCCAAGGGACCTGCGTATGCTGCAGATCTAGGCGAACAAGATTCAGGTGGATGTTGAAAAGGTGAGCAGCACGCAAGAAAGTCTGGCACACGGCCGTAGCACTGTCAAAAACATTGAATGGCCTTTGGATCTTAGAGTCTTTCTTTTTCTAGAGGGGTTAGTCCATGTGAAGTCATATGAGGATCACATGGTGCTTCACATAGTGAAAGATATGGGACTGAACCTTGTCACACTATCACTCAAGTCTCTTCATGTGCTACATCAAAGGGTCTCCGATGAGCTAAAGATTAGAGAATAGTGCACACTCACTATGGTCAGTGAGTTTAAAGTAAACAATGAGCATCTCTTCACAGAAATAACTCAGGAATTGAAGGAATAAGAGGATTTGTGGACATAGCACCAGAACCTGGTCACAACAATTGACTAGGCCTGCAAGTTAGTGTCTAATCTCAATATACCCAAATATGCAGAGGCCTCTGCCAAAGTGAATAAATTGGCTACTGGAATGTGCGCATAAAAAAAAAGGTCGATAAGGTGACTTTCGATATTTGGATGCAAATAGCTGAGTTGCAGTTGAAGTTCTAACCGACCACACCACCAGAGGTTCGAGAACAAAGAGATGTGGTGATAAAAGAATCCATGGCTCAGCTAGATGTCACAATTCAAGGTTGCGACCAACTCTTCATTCAGGAAATGGGCCTTTGGGATACACTGCAGGAGGATCCTATGTTGCAGTAGTTAAACACATAAATCAGGCAAGCGCAGCAGTAGTACGACGAGATCATTATGACCACGCGGACATTGGTGCGAGTCCAGTGCTTCATGTGCTTGAAGGAAGGTGAAACAAAATTGATGCAGATCGAGGAGTTACAGAAAAGGCAGTCCATGCTCAAAGCCCGACTTGAGCCTTGGACAAAGAAAGCCTGTCAGTTTCCACAAAACATTCATGAGAAGTTGAAGGAAATGCAACAGACACAGAGGACAATGCAACCAGTAGTATAGGGGCCAACCATAGAGAAATTGGTCGAGGAAGTACAACAAGCAGCAGAACAGAGTATCGTTGGGCTTTAGGCACTGACCAAGGAATTCAACGAACTCCACCAGAAAGTACAACAACTAGCTTAGTGACTCAAAGGCGAGTCATGATCTCTGTTTTGGAGGCCTGTTGGGATGAGGTCCCTAGGGGTAGAACTAAATTAGACTTAGCAATTTTTGTAAAGAATTTGGTAAAATATGTAAAGTCTCTGTGATATGTTGATGCAGAATGCAGAAATGTATAAGAGTCAAAGGGGCTTAGCCCCTTGTTTTTGGTAAAGTTTTGAGTCAGTTTTGTGATTCACCCATGGTCCGCGCACCATGGAATTATATTGAAAATTCTATAAATAGTTCAGTATTAGCAAATATTAGAAGTAAGTTTGGATAGAGTTTTGGGTACTGTGGTGAAGTAAAATTATAAGTGCAGACACAAACAAATTCCTCTAGCCCGGTGATGGGTGTGGCCACAACAAATACATTCTATGGAAGATTCCCTTAGGTTATAACCAATTAAGAGGGCCTACCTCTTAGTATGCTTATCTCGTTTGATGATGTCCTTTCTTGCTCTCTCTAGCTATCTCTCGCTTCCTTCTTCAAGCACCTAAAACACGTAAACAACAACAAACAATAACCATGCTAATAGACAAATTGTAATTCAGCCTACTTAACAAGTCAAGAAACATTAAGCCATGAATATGTAAGGTGACAAAACATGTAGGAAATCAATCTATAGTTGCATATATATTGATATCAAAGAGAGATTACAACCATTGTCTTGATGTTTTAGTTCTCCTCTAACAAGACTAGGTTCCCACACACTTCTGTTATTCCATGATGGCCTCAATCAAAAATGGTTTTAAGGCTCTTCCCTTTAGGCTTCACTCCAAACCAAATCACACTTCTCCCTCACACAACTAGGTAGCTACAATTATGAATAGCTTGTTGTTTACTCCAAACCAAAGTAGCACTAGCACACCAACATTAACACTAGCTTGTGCTTGGGAAGAAGGGAGGTTTATATAGGATGAATGGATGGGAGATGGATCCTCTTCTCATGGGAGAAGGTATTATCCCTTGAATTAGTTCCATCATTATAGGGGAAATGATCCCAAAGTGACATCCTCAACCCCATCCGGCCAAACCATTTACCTGACTTCCGTTATGAAGCTTCTAGAGCTGGAAGCTTCGACTCCTAATTTAAAAAACTTTCCATAACAGGGTCAGTGTGACTGGAGCATAGCTCAGTCACTCCAGTCAGAACTAGGGATAGTGCTAACCTCTGCACATTGGTGTGGGAGAGACAAAGGTCATTAGTGTCGATCTTGTAAACTAGGCAAAACAAAAGTTTCAAGGGAAATGGTGCAAAAGGGAATTGATTTGCTCACGAAGAGGGACACAATGGGAGTTTCTTCATGAAGGCAAAGCATCTGTGGTTTATAGAGGTCCTCCATGATCAAGGAACGGGGAGTATAGGGACAGTGAAAAAATTTTGTGTAACAAATGCCCCTTAAAGCGTGAAGGCCTAACTAGAGTGAGGGATGAAATTCTTTATGAATCAGTGCAGGGAACCATAGTCTGTCGTGGGAAAACCTGCAATCAATTACAGATACATATACATAACTGATAACTCTTTCAAATGATACGTGAATCATGGTATGGATGCAACCATCCAGAGAATGATCATGTGAATGGATCCAGGCATGGGTGTAACCATCCTTCAAGAGGATCATAATGAAACCAAGGTATGGCCACAGCCATCCAATAATGAGAAGGATCACATATGATAACTCATGGTATGGTTACAACCATCCATCTGAAAGAGACATGCATATCAACATAATCATGTCACATCACTTTGAAACCTGGACTTTTGTGATTTTAGCCTAGGGTCTTGCGCTCCAACACGACCCAATCAAAGTACAAATTCTAACATGTGAATAGATGTGTTGACGACAAACATGCTAGAAAGTCACTTGATTACCAGTCAATGATGTAAATTGTTAACAAGTGTGAGAGAAACCACCAATAATGACAATGTTCCTCAAGGTACTATCAACTTAATTCATGGAATTTGAATAGAGGTACTGAAGTCGAACACTCGTGAAATCACTCGATCGAAAGCCAATGATTTGAACTTGTCGTTGAGTGCGAAGAACTTGTCATTAGGGCATGCAAGCTCTAAGGTGCTCGAAGGGAGTCCCTCGGTCAACTTCCTAGATAATGAGTTGAATTCAATGGAAAGCAAGCGTGTTGAAAGAGGGCCATAATGCTTCTCACATCATCCACACAAGATGAAAGGATGCAAAATGATTTTGGATGATACAAAGAATCAAAGGTAAGTGTAACTACAGAAGGAAAAACCTTGAACATATTGGCAACACGACTGGAAGTTTGGTAGCTTTTGGATCCATGGGATAGGTGGTCATAATGATGTGGCAGAGATCAAATGGAAGGAAAAATTGAATGACCTAACCCAGGAAAGTGTCATGTTCAAGAGTGAGCTGCCAACACAACTGATAGATTTCCAAATTTTCCCCCACCATTCCTCGTAGGTACCTCAATTATTTTTTAATCTCAAGCTTGAAGGGGATAACATATGCTTTCACTGTAAGTTCATCCTTCAGACGATTCTGACCTAGTAAGCTTAATGAGCCCTAGGAAGGATAAGCTCATGTTCATCATAGTGACGAATCCGATGTCGTTTAATAGTTTAACAAGTTTGACAAAGGTGTAACTCGGTATCTTTTTCATGTTTAGAGAGTTTGAAAAATACACATAAAATAAAACTCCACATGGTCCCTTTTTGTATGTTTGTGTCTTTCAAGCCTGAAAAGGTAGAAAATGATACTTGAGAGAACCGCTTGACCATTTCAGTCGAGTACCTTTTTCGTAAATAGTGCCTCCCAGCCCAAAAAAGGGGTAAACTTATACCAAGCACATGATGTTTTGCATCTATTAACGAGTTCAAAATGATAAGGTCTCGGCCATATTTTCGCTTTTAAAGGGTCAGAAAAGATCTTGAAAGTAGACCCCCCATTTTATTTTCTTCTTACGAGTCAAAAGGGAAAAAAAACTCGACAATCTTTTCATATGAGCTTAACGAGTCAAGAAAAGAGCTGAAACGTGACTCGTCATCATCGTTGAACATCCATCACCTGTCACTGCAGAAAAAAGGTAAAGTGTATTATCTAGTTCTTGAAGTAAATTATGTTAACATATTTACAAAAGCCTGATATTTTCATGAAAGAATGAATAAAAAGGAGAAAAGTAAATATATTTTTACCATTTACCATTTTACCATGCCGTGAAAACTTTTTTACTCACTTTTGCCTTAATTGTTCTAGAATAGATTGCGGGAGATCTGGGAGGTCAGTCGCCGAGCCGCCAGTTACAGGTAAAAGGAAAAACCTTGACCTCCATTTCCATGTCCTTTATTTATGTTTTTAATTATTTTTTTTTAGTTTTTTGAGGGGTTTTATGAAAAAAAGAATCGCCCTCGGTCGATGCAACTTTCGAGCATGGAATTGCGCTAGCCAAGGGTGATTAACAAAGACAGTTGCATCGTTTGGTGCAACTATTTTTAAACAAGTGCACTGGTGTCGTGAATAGGGAAAAACCCTATTTCCTCAAAAAACCACCATTTAAACTCAAATTTAATGGGCTAAGCATGATTAATGGCTTTTACGGGAAAGAATCGCTGAAAATGGTGGACTGGAAAGAATGGGAACATGAGGATGTTGACAGTGAGGTAATGAATGACCCAAATTGCCTGGAAGCTTTGAGGGCTTGTCAGCTCCTCAAATTCTTTCTCACACCAAGGATGCAGGCCCAACCCAAGTTTCTTCGATACCTGATTAGTCTTTGGGACATTAATTGGGAGATATTTGTTGTTGGTGACCAGGAGATGGAGTTGGAAACTTCAGATATATACTTCATCACTAGATTGTCCCGCTGAGGGGAACCAGTGAACTTGTATGGGTCACGACCGATTGGGGCAAGGACATCTTCATTTCTTGCTGAACACTGTCCTGAGGCCCTGAAATCCAAAAGTGGGAAGATAGAGATTTCTATTGTTCAGGATCTGACACTGAGAGTGCTTCTGTTGACCATCAACATAGTGGTAGGGTCCTAGGCAAAACATGAGACTAACAAGTCAAAGTTCCTTTATGCTATTGATTGTACATCTCCTACGATCTTCAACTGGGCCGAGGCCATGAAGATCAACATTAAGTGCCAGCTGTCCAAAGCTAAGGCAGGTAATCTGAAGAAATTTTGCTTCAAATTGATGCTTGTGACCTTCTTCTTAGAACGGGTACCATTGTTCTAGTATCAGCTGACTGAGGTAGATCCTCCTATGCAACGCGATCCATGGATGTCTCAATGGAGTCGTTTGATGCCCAAGATCATTGGGGGTTAACATGTGTCATACCGACTTGCATTTGTTTCATGGCTACGACGTCAGGAAATCATCATGGAAGACTGGCCATACAGTGGCACCAGCTTCTGTGGAGATCTAGATATGCCCTTACTAGATGGAGAGGATTTCAACAATGAAGGTAAAAAAATCAACTTTTTAACTTTGAGATTTTTTAATTATTTTTTGGTATATATGTGCTTATAAAATTTCTCTTGTTGATGTAGATGTTGGACCAGAGAGGCCTACTGGGATGTCCCCAATAGCCAGGAGCGTTCCCTATGCTATTGATGTTATCGCTCCTTATCAGGAAGGGAGTGACAACTAGGAGGAGATCGTGAGGCACCTTGAGGGGTTGAATCGTGGCATCTTGGAGTATGCTCGGGTAGGAGACATTCTTCGTCAGTACCAGAGACACGTGGTGGGAGTCTCGTATCAGATCCGCCGATTGCTGACTCGTGTTGCACACGTTGTATCATGCTACCACGATCATCATGCTAATTAGTTCCTAGGTCCAGCACTTACATTTTTTGAGGCCTGCGTGCCACGAATATATGAGGCCTGCGAGCCGCCGATGTTATTTTGGACACTATTATTTTTTGGAGTTCTAATGTATCAAACATTATCACGATATGTATATATGTTGTATTTTCTTGTCTACTATGGTACAAATGGTTTGTTTTATCTTTTCACATGTTTCATAAATGTCTATCCAACACATGATTAGCTAATGAATCTGTCAATCTATTCATGCATCTAGGAATATGATGATATGCAATGTAATCAAAATGTCTTTCCAATAGATGGATATGGAGATACATTCTCAATATTTGAGGGTTTTTGATAGAATATTTCCTGTTGAGTTGAAGGACGACAATCTGTGAATTGAGGTTGACAACCAACTCTCTAATGTCAAGAGAAATGGCTTTTGATAATAGTTCGATGACCGCACTGTATTAAAAAATGTTGTTAGTTATGCGACCTAGACAGATACCTTGAAGGTCAATCAACTCACCGTTAGGTTTATAAATAGCCCATGCCGCAGATAATAGGTTATGGGTACTACGGCAAGCACCATCAGCGAAACTAATGTGGGATTCACATACATCTACAAATCAAGAAAATCATAGTAAACAAGAAATTTGTTTGAAAACTACCACACATAACCACACTACACATAAATGAATGACAGACTACTATACATAAGTAACCATGCAAGATGACCTAAGCATAGTACTTCTTGAGGTAAATTCTATTTCGCGGCTTATTGATAGGATTTCCTTCATAATCAATAAGCTCACAGGCTCCTTTCTGCAAAACACAGTTCACAATTTAGGTCCCATGCCACATGGGTTCGAACTTGCCTGCCCCCAACTTATCGTTAGCTTGGTCATATAGTAAGACCAAATCACCGTCAGAGAAAGCGTGAGGGGAGACTGACTGGTTGAAATGGGATTTGACCTATTTCTTTTGTGTTTCAATGACCAAGACAGTGAGACGGTGAGTCTCGTCCAGTCATTCTAGATATGAGAGGCATTCCTCTTGAGGTGACGTATCATGGAGGAGTTCAACAACTAACTTGAGTGAAGGAATCTCGTATTCAATCAACAATGTTGCTTCCAGACCATAGACCAGTTGGGATGTTGTGAAACCAGTTGCGTCTTTGGTTGAGGTTCGGTAGGACCACAAAGCTAAAAAGAGCATGAGATGTTAATTTGACTTGTGCATCACAATATACACTAAAGAATTATGACCAAGACTTTGTTCATGGCTTCAGCTTGGCCGTGGGCCTGAGGGTAATATGGGTTCGAGCAATTGTGGTGCAAGCCCAGTGCAGAAGTCAGCTCAGCTATCATGTAATCTTTGAAATGGGAGCCATGGTTTGTGACAATGGCTTGAGGTATGTCGAACCTAGAAATAACATGGTTGAAAATGAATTGAGTCGTTGTCTTACCGTCTGCAGCGTATGTAGGCATCGCATCAGCCCATTTGGTGAAATAATCCACAACGATGATAATATAGCCATCCCCCAGGGCCGAACGAGGGTTACATGTCATATAATCGATGCCCCATTTGGAAAAAGGACCAACGGTAATGATGGGGTGTAGGTGAGCAGGTGGGGCACACATATAGCGTTGGTAAATTTGGCATTCCTGGCACTTGCGAATAGCAAGAATGTAGTCCTTGAAGATAGACGACAAGAAATAACCAATGCGAAGGATTTTTTGAGTGGTAATGTAAGCAGACATATGACCACCACATGCGCCGGAGTGCTTATCGTTGAGAACTCTTTCAGCTTCCTCGATCGTAAGGCATCGACAAAGAACTGAATCGACACTAACACCATATAAAGTATCGCTAATAATACGGTAGGGTTGGGAGTGATGCAAAATCCTGCGACAATAATTTTTGGTCTGTATTGGAACGTGGATGTCTGGAGATACACGATGATATCATCGTACCATGGATCAAGGGTGCTAATCAGAAAGAGGGTCTCATCTAGGAGTTCTTATCTGCACCAACAGGAAGAGACTTAGAGGGAAGGGAACAAATCAATTTGGCAAAAACGAGTGACTTCTTAGATTTTGCAGTGGTAAATACCAAATCAAATTCTTGCAGGATCACAATCCATTTAGAATATTTGCCCCCAACAACTGACAAGTCAGGATATAGATCATGGGGTTGCATTCCGAAAGCACTGTAGTCGTGCGTAGAAGCATATAGTGCTGAAAGCATTGAACAGCCTGAAAGGTAGCCAAAGCCAACTTCTCAACATGTGCATAATGCATTTCAGTGTCGAGGAGATTTCGACTAAGGTAGTAGATTACATGTTCGTTGCCTTTGTCGTCATCTTGGACCAAGACCATAGCAATGGTGCTAGGGCTATAGCTAGGTAAAGGAAGTAATCTCGATAATAATCCAGTGGGTGCAATAGAGGAGCACTTACGAGGATGGCCTTGAGATGATCGAAATATTTTTGGGCCACCTCACCCCATACAAAGGGTGTTCCTTGTTCTAGCAACTGAGTAAATCCTATGGCTAACCCGCGATAGTTGGGTATAAAACGACAGAGAAAGTTGGCCTTTCCTTGCAGGCTCTGGAGCTTGTGCAGTGAAGATGGAGGGCGTAAATTTACAATGGCCTTGACTTTAAATGGATCAAGGTGAATAATGTCCTTGGAAACGATGAAGCGGAGGAGTCGTCTAGATTCTATGTAGAAAACACATTTGTGCGGGTTCAACTGAACGTTATAGTGTTTGTAGCATAGAACAATCTACCAAAGATGGTCTAGGTGGTCTTTGCACTGACGAGAGTGAGTGGGAAGGTCATCCAAGTAAGGCTGGACAATGTTGCGAATATCATGAAATGCATAGGACATTGCCCTCTGAAATGTAGCCCCAGCAGAGTCTCTGATTTGTGGTGAAGTAAAATTATAAGTGTGGAGACAAACAAATTCCTCTAGCCCGATGACGGGTCTAGACAAAATGGATACATTCTATGGAAGATTTCATTAGGTTAGAACCAATTAAGAGGGCCTACCTCTTAGTAGGGTTATCTCGTTTTATGATGTCCTTGCTTGCTTGCTCCATCTATATCTCACTTCCTTCTTCAAGCACCTGAAACAAGTAAACAACAACAAACAACAACCGTGATAATAGACAAATCGTAATTCAACCTACTTAACAAGTCAAGAAACATTAAGCCATGAATATGTAATATGACAAAACATGTAGGAAACGAATCGATAGTTGCATATATATTGATATCAAACAGAGATTACAACCATTGTCTTGACGTTGTGGTTCTCCTCTAACAAGACAAGGTTCCCACACACTTCTACTAGCATTCCATGATGGCCTCAATCAACAATAGTTTTAAGGCTCTTCCCTTTAGACTTCAGTCCAAACCAAATCACACTTCTCCCTCACACAACTAGATAGCTAGAATTATGAATAGCTTGTTGTTTACTCCAAACCAAAATAGCACTAACACACCAACATTAACACTATCTTGTGCTTGGGAAGAAGGGAGTTTTATATAGGATGAATGGATGGGAGATGGATCCTCTTCTCATGGGAGAAGGTCTTATCCCTTGAGGTAGTTCCATCATTATAGCGGAAAGGAGCCCAAACTGACATCCTCAAACCCATCCAGCCAAACCATTTACCAGACTTCCCTTACGAAGCTTTTATAGCTGGAAGCTTCGGCTCCTAATTTAAAAAACTTTTCATAATAGGACCGACGTGACTGGAATATAGCTCAATCACTTCAGTTAGCACTAGGGATAGTGCTAATCTCTTCACATCAGCATGGGGGAGACAAGGGTCATTAGCACTGGTCTTGTAAACTAGGAAAAACAGAAGTTTCAGGGGAAATGGTGCAAAAGGGAATTGATCCACTCATGAAGAGGGACACAATGGGAGTTTATTCATGAAGGAAAAGCATGTGAGGTTCACTGTAGAGGTCCTCTAGGATCAAGGAACAGTGAGTATAGGGACAGTGACAAAATGTTGTGTAACAGGTACATTGAAGAGTTTTGTTATCTTGGGCAAGAGCTAAGGCAAGAAGGTTCTGCTTCTTGTGCTTAGATAGAGAAGGGAAGGTTCCTGCAAAGGAGTGCATAGGAGGCCTAGGTAGAGTCCACAACTAAGTGCATGGACCCCTGCAGTTGTGTGCATAGGGTAAGAAGAGTTTGTAATCAGTAAATTGAAGATCAATAAAGACAATTTTCGAAAGAATTACTGAGTATTTCCGTTTGTATCTGTTTATGTTATATGCTACCAATGAATGACATGTTTTATCAAATAATGATTGAATGCTACACGAATTTACTGAATATGTCTTAACAATGTATGAGATGAATGGTTAGCCACTTTCGTGAAGCTACATGCCATTTCCCTTATGTTTCTAACGAATTGAGTACATCTATGCGAACTCTGATCTAGGGCTACCTTTTTACATGCGTAAGTAGGTAAATCAATTTTTTAAGGTGTGCAGGGACTGATCGTGGACTTTCATGAAGGTTTGCAAGATGCTTTAACCGAGTTATAGTAATGAGCTTGAGAAGTCTATCGATCTACGCAGAGGCAGATCCAAGGTGTTGGAAGACATCACACTAGTCTTTGGATGCAGAAACTTGGTTCTTGCATCCCCAAATACTACTTCGATTGAGACTGCAACCCGCACTATGTGGATTGTTACCAAAAGGGCCAACATTGTAGGGTTTTGTTGGTTGGTGCACCTAACTCTGAACCTGGTTCAGGTCCCCCTAAGGAAACACTGTGTAATTTTTTTATTTGATATTTTTGATCCAATATGTGGAGCTTTGATGTTGATTGTTGTTTTTTCATGATGACCCAAAGAACCAAGGGCATATAGAAGAGCTTATAACCTAAGTGTTATGTGATCTTGTGTGGGAAGTATTTCAAAGGTCAAAATTTTGGAACTCCTCCATAATTGTAATTTGGAGAGAAGTTCCAAGACCAAGGGTTTTCGATGTGTTGGCATTTAGTCGTGAAAGCCCAGATAATTAAGGGTGAGATAAAACACACAAGGAGATAGGCCCCCGGTAGGACCCTGAAGACCTTATCACCTAAGTGGTATGCTGCCATTCATCGAACTCGATCCCATGGAGAAACAAATAAGTAGTTGGGTATAAGAGAGGCTAAAGGTCGATCATAATTTCAGATTTCATAACTTCTCCCTTAATAAGGTTACGATATATTTGGGCTTTGAAGTTACACTATGGTGTAAAAGCTTTGATATAGAGGCACATAGGAGTATTGAAGGTTGGATGAGTTTGTAGTTGAAGAGTAAATGAGCTCAAAGGAGTTGGCCGCTAGAATAAATAGTGACTTTAAAAGATCGTTGGGTTAAGGTGACGAGGACCACAATTCACAAGGAAGAGTGTTGGGTCTATCTTGAATTAAATCAAGAATAGATAAGTTGTGTTGAAGTACCTATCAAACTATGTGAGCCATGAATAAACATGGTGAGTCTCAGGGAAATGAGATTTGTTCATAGAAAGGGCAGTGCCTAATTGGGGTGTGCGGTTAGACAGAGAATTAATTCTCGATATGAAGAAATGCACATATTCCAATTCTTAGTGGTTAATGAGGAAACACTTGAAAGTTAGATGCAACTACAAAATGGAGAGCCATGTAGGAGTACACACTCAGGCATTGTGAATTTTAGAGTGATGGGAAATAGAGGAAACATTGACCAATGTGTAGCAAAGGAAAAAAAAGAGGAGCACTATCGAGAAAAGTGGGGGAATGAAACATTATTGAGTGAGTTGTGTGGAGATATGTGTTTGTGTGTTTTCACTATTGTGTGAGGCCAAGTGAGCATATTCTACAAATAAAGGTTAAGAGTGCCTATGTAGAGGAAAGAGACCATGAGAGAGACAACACTACTGTGCGAAAGGATAAAAGTGTGAGAGAAGAAGAAGGAGGCTGAGAGCCTATGTTACTGATAAGAGGCCAAGTAAGCTTGTTCTACAGAGAAAGGCTAAGAGTGCCTATGCATAGGTAAGAGACCCCAAGAGAGCCAGTGATATTATGAAAAATGTTGAAAATGCCAGAGTAGATGAAGGAGGCCAAGAGCCTGTGCTGCTGAGAAGAGGTTTTGTGAGTCTGAGATCTGTGAGAGGCCGAAAGAGTCTATAGATTAGAAGGTCGAGAGTGGTGTGTATGTTGTTGAAGGGCAGAGGAAAACATGTTGTGTGGGTTGTATGATTGACTGCTATTAAGAAGAACAGTTGGCTACTATAGAGTGAGCAGAGAACATCAAAGTGTTTTGTGGGCCAAGGGTTGAAGAGAACAAAGTTGATATCAGGCATAGTGGATGCCAATTATAGTGAACACTAGCTCCTATTTGAGTGTGGGTTGGAGCCTGCATATAGGAAGATAGTGCTTCCATCTCCAGTGGGTTCTTGCGAAGGATTTGGGGTTGGATCCTCCCAGAAGTTGGTGCTTTCACATATCCAAGAAGCTGCAAGTTGGTGCTTGCAACGAACCTGTGAATTTGGGGTTTCACATGGTGCTTTTGGTAAGCTGAACAAGTATCTACAAAAGGAGGGAGTTGGTGCTTCCTGATAGTGGGTGCTAGAAAACAATCAAAGGGAGTTGGTTCTCCCTATGAGTGGTGGCTCACAAATAGATTGATGTAATAGAGTAGGTGCTCTTATTTTACATCAATAACAACAAAAAGATTTGGTGGTTTTTTCTTGAAAGAGTTTCCACATAAAACCTCTATGTCTCGTGTGTTTCCTGCTCATGATGTGTATGATTGTGTTAATTTATATGGTTGTTTCTATGGTTTGTTAATGGATACTCTCATATAATGGATGCCAAGTTTGAATGAAAAGTAAATTGGCATAAAAAGTTAAAATTACCCTTAATACTATTTCACCCCACCTCTCAGTATTAACATTATTTCCAACATAACCGTCAACCCAATATTTTTTTATATGTATGTTAATATGTTATCTAAGGGTATATTTAAGGTATTAATAAATAATTATTAGTATATGGATTAATTGTATGTTTGTAATTAAATAAATTTAGCAAGGGATTTTTTTTGAGGTGATGGTGGGAAGCCAATTCTCACTAATTTTCTACCCATAATCTTTGTTGAGGTTATTAGGGTGTTTTCATATTTCAATAGCCTTTCTAAATTTTATGTGGTCGTAATGGTCAATTCTTGCTAATATACTTGCATTTTTAATGGAAATATGATGTTGTGCCTTTAGGGAGTGTTCTGTAAGGGCGGATGAATAGGAGTTATTATGTTTTATGTCAGCACAATGTTCTTGGCTTCATATTTTGATGGAGCGACCCATTTCCCTTATATAGGATTTACCGCATGAGAAAGGGATTAAGTATACACCTTTTTTTATCATTGGGGTTAATAGGATATTTGACAGATCCGAGGTCACCATGGATAGTGTTCATAGGTTTAAAGGTAGTGTTGATGTTTCTTTCCTAAGGATGTGAGAAATTTTATCAGTAGTTGCCTGAATTTAAGGAAGACAAACTTTGGAAACAATATTGCTCATATCAAAACTTTCTTTAGGCCCTTTTCTAGAATTATTGAAAGCTTTAATACCTTGGTTCTTAGTGTATCCATTTTCATAAAAAAATCAAGGAGATGGGCCTTCTCAATGTCTAAATGGTTATTATAAAAAATTCTTAGGGCTCTTGTGGATAAGGTGCTAAGAACCCCAAGTTTTTGGTCGGGGTGATGGTGGGAATTTGCGTGGAAGTATTGTTCGATATGTGTTTTGTTACGATAAACTTCATGGGAGATTAATGCATCTTGATTTCTGGTAACAAGAACATCCAAAAAATGAAGACTACCATCATCTTCAATTTCCATGGTGAATTTCATAAATTTAGATTGATTGTTAAGGTGTTTCTTGAATATTTCTAATTTTTCACGACCATGGGGCCAAATGATGAAGGTGCCATCAACAAGCCATTTCCAAATTTTAGGCTAGAAGGGGGCATAATCTAAAGCCTTAATTTCAAGGTCTTCCATAAAACAGTTAGCAACCACGGGGGAAAGAGGCGATCCCATAGGCACACCATATGTTTGTTCATAAATTTCATTTTTAAAACTAAAAAATGTGGATCAATAATTAGCTTGGTAGTAATTGGATCAGCAATTTTATTAATAAACTTCATGGAACTATCAAAGGAAATTTTAGTTTAAAGTGAAACAACATCGACACTAACAAGTAATTCATGAGGTTCAAGTTTTATGTCCTTAATATCGTTAATGAAATTGGAAGATTATTTAACGAAGGAGCTGGTATTACCTACAAGAGGCTTGAATTTCTTAGAAAGGTGCTTGGCAAGAAGGTGGTTGGGTCCTCCAGTAGTATTGAAAATCTACTTTTAGAGAGATCCCATCCTTATGGATATTTGGGAGACCATAGATCCTAGGTGTGGAGGGATGGTGTTCAGTGAGCTTCAAATTGTCTCGCCCATTACTGGTCTTGATGGAATTGGATATTATATGAAATTTTTTCTTTAAAGGATTTTTATTGAGATTTCTGTAGCTTCCTCTATTGATTAAAAAAACATCTTGGTAATTAATATAAATTCAATATTTTTTGGATTCAAGTTTGTATGGTTATTTCTATTTTGTCATTCATAAGGAATTTACAAGTCAACATAAAATATATATATATATATATATATATATATATATATATATATTTGTCAAATTCTAGATCATTTGATTATGTAGATCTAGGTTTTTAATTAAGTCCCTTTAATATATTTTTCTATGAATTTCTCTTGGGGATATGTTGTTCTTTGCTTTCAATAATTGCATTTATAATTTTCATCATTTACATATGAATTCACCCCATAACTTCATGACATCATTAGGAATTATATACAAAGAACAATATCATCAACAATGAAACATAATAATAAAAGGAACAATGGAAAATAATAATTCACACAAAGAGATACCAGGATTGGTTGGAGATAAGGGAAAAACAATACAAATGGGGAAAACCTGAAATTAAATTCTTCTTATTCTATTGGATTTCATGAGTTGATAAACTGATATACAAATTAATTCAATAGAGAGTTACATTGGAAGTCATGACAAGTACTAAGCTAACAAGGTCTCTACATATATATCACAACTACTATATGATGCTATGTATGTATATCACTACAGATGACATACTACAACATACCAAGACATATTTTCTACCATACGAACATCCAACTTCGCTTTACAACATAATACAATATTCCTTGTACTACCAAATATATCTTTGGTGCCATGTAGAGGAACCATATATAACATTACAAAGGATCCATATAAATAACAGTGAGGAACCAAGTATTTTGAAGCCAACCATATCACAAAGGTGACAAGCATAAGTAGTAGAGATACCATGATGCCAACCATATTATATAGGTGAAGAGCATAGGTAGCAGAGATACCATGATGCCTACCATATCATAGAGTGTGGTGCCTTATAAATAATAAAAGACATTCATATAGCAAGATATGTGATTTGTGATGTCCCTTATACACATAATCAAAGCTAGATACAGAAATGAGATATGTATGATGTCTTATGTGATTCCATACAGAGAATTTGATGTCAATAGTGTGATTTCAATTATAGTAATCGTAACATACAGCGAATGAAATGTTCTTGTAGCCATCAAGAGATGTCCTAAAATCAAATGCAAGAGAGAATACGCAGTGATGTGAAAGCATACTCATGTGAGAGACATAAGCGAGAGATTGTAACTATGTGAGAGCTATATTGAGATCAAAGCATATGTTAAATATAGTCTAGAGGAAAAAGCATAATCCTGTAGCAGATGCAAGAAGACCTATAGCCACTGCGAGTAGTCTAACCAAAATTAAAACGAGAATATGATCTGAACAAAGATGTTAATGTTAGAAACCAATGTGAAGACTTTAGAAAATGTGAGGACCTTAGTTAATGTGAAGATATCCTATAATTTAAAGACCTCAAAACAAATAGAGATGCCATATGAGATGCGAGAACCATATGCAAGAACCAAGTTATAGAGTGATGCAATATGTCTTGTAATGTGAAATAGACTCTAATACCATCCATACAAAAATATATGTGTGTTATGCTTCATCAATAGGAATGATATTTCTACAATATAGAGAAGGCCCATTACTTGAGAAGCTGACCTTTGAATTGGCGGGAAACTATTTTAATTTTGAATTTGACAAATTATATTCTTATAATTATTTTCCCAAATAATTATTTTGACTAATCATCTTTGACTAATACTTCTTTATTAGGGAATTTCTTCTTTGATACAAAATTTAACACTTCTTCTCATCTAGGGAGAAATTTCCATTTTCATACATAGTCTCATCTCATAGAAGAAGAATAATACATAATCAATAGTGGGGTAGATCAATCCTCAAACTCTACTAATCTCTAGATCAAATCTCATGACCTCCATCTCAACGATGTCAACAAAAATATCCATCTCGTCTTCATTTGGTCATGAGATGAACAATCTTGATCTAAAGAAGAAGAAGAATCATTATAGAGCTCAAATACCACTCTAACATCTTAATCATCATCATAGAGGATTCCATCTCAACCCACATCATCATTATAAGGAATCATCTAGATTCCATATTATATCCAATAATTAATTCACTGATTTTGAAGTAGAATCATCATCAATGTCAAGTTATATCTCATCTCAGCTCATCTATACTCATCTACAAATTTTGAACAATATCGAATTTGAAGAAGAATCATCTGACTTCATAGAGGAGCCCAAATTAACCCACAACAACATTGGAGAGCTTATCTAAATTTGGAAAAAATTCAAGGAGCCTTTATCAACTTAGAACCACAACAGGGAGCCCATCTCAACCCTAAACATCTACCAGTGGGGAGATAATGCTACAACCCAGGAATCTCTACTAGTGAGGAGCCAAATGCTATAACCCGAGAAACGTTACTAGTGAGGAACCCAATGCTACAACCCAAGAATCTCTTCCTATGGTGATCCCAATGCTATAGCGTGGGAAACTCTTCCAGTGGGGATCCCAATGCTACAACCCATGAAACTCTGTTGATCGTCCCGACATGACCCTCAAGATTCATTAGTAGAACACTTGCATATATAGCTTGGGTAGTATGCCACTAACTATAAATGGTAAGGATCACACCTAACTCAAGTAGCCAACACCCATTGGCTATATGGGTGGGAAATACATATGCCAATTGGGGTATACTCTGTTATATCTATAGGTCCCTCAACCCAAGGAACTTGAAGGTTAAATTCCTCACCCTGGGAGCTCAAAACAAGAGGAAGAACATAGCTTAGTGTCCTTGATCAGTATAAACCCTTACCTAGAAGAGCATATCCATCCATATTTATCTTTGATGATTGAAATAATATCAAAGTTCTCATATCTAGTACCACCTCAAATAGCTAGCAAGGGAGTTCAAACATACTTCCTTAAGCAGTACTTTCGAGCAACAATCCTCAGTTTTCCTATTTATGTTGGCCATCAAATAAAATATTATGTTAGATAAAATACATATTATAAAGAAAAGATTACCATATTCATCCTTTCTCCCTCTTATGCATGGAGGAAACAACCATAATCCTAAGCTTGTCTCATACAACAACATTCTCTCAATCCATGATTATGTCTCTGTCCCAGCTATATATGACCAGAATCTGTCCAGCTCATAGTGAATACATTGACCCATTTAATTGATTACTTATCATGGGATCCATATAATCTAGCAATAATAATCCATCAATGCAAACCACCATGTCATGATTCTAACAATAAACTTACTATGATATTGGGAAGTGGATCTTGAAATTTATTAGGTGAACTAGTGTTATCATCAAAGAATTGTTTGCTCATAAAATTAATTAGCAAAGACTTATCATTACCAATATTACATGTTCATCAATTCATGTCCAAGAGACTTATCTAATTCTACAATCATATGTGTTGGGATCCCATCAAGGGTTTCTCCCTTTGAATGGGAAGCCTCTTCAATCATCATCAATCATGACATCAACCTATATCTCATATGTCATGCATCAACAAAACTAACATATCACAGAGAAAATTTATATTGAGTTTTCATATATATACACACACATCATAGTCATGACAAGTCACCCTTAGTTGTTTTATTTTCACATATGAACATGTCCTCAAACATCCATCAAAGGTTAATTCACTTCATCACTTGTTTATCACACTATAAAAATATTTCATCAGAGTCCTAACATCATCAAGTTAGGGTATCCATTTTGTCACATTGTCAAATTTACCATGTTGTTAGGACATCATAGAAGTTACAACTTATCATGTCCTTATGAAGAACAACAACAAATTGGTCAGTAGATCAATTTTACAACCACATTATTACCATCAAGGTTACCATACATGTTATGGAGAATCTACGACCATGGATAGAAGTATCTTCCCTAGACTTGATGGCCTAATCTAGAACAATACAAAGAAAAGAAGCTAATGTTTTCCTTAAAGTAAATAGACAATGGGATGAAGCCTACCTGGAATCTGTCATATGCTTCACTCCACTCATGGCTTGTACGCTCCAATCCTAGATTTGATAGCTTGATCCAGATTTAAATAGGAACGCAACAAATTACAGAGATAACCATAAATACAAGGATGCGGCAGAAATAATACTTCATTTCATTAATGTGAAATAATGAAATATGCTTATAAACAGAAAGAGAAATAAACCAGCTAGGGCGATGGTAACTTATCTCTGAGAAGAGATGTGGCAGCTACATGCCTCTGAACTGTGTTACAATAACAATAGAATGCCTATTTATTGTTGAGAAACAATGGAAAACCCTAAACATCCAAAAGCCTAACCCTAGGAGATGAAACGCCAAACTGTGGGCCTTTTTTAGGTAAATTGGTACATCAACTTCTCGGGGTCGTAACTTTGGCATATGATCTTCATTTGACGTGCACAATAGCTCGTTAGAAAGACCCATGTTGCTCCCAGATTTCCCAAAAAACGTCATTTAGTGCCTCAAAACGGCTCTGAAAGTTCAGGACCCGAAAAGCTGCTAAAAATAGTAAATTGTGCTACAATGAAGGAAACTGAAGAATTGAAAGAGACAGTTGTGGGGGTTCAAATTGGATAGGTGGGTGGCCACCAACATCCACCTGGATCATTCCTCCCCTCTTAAGAATTAATGGTCCCCATTCCATTGAGTTCCTCCATGAGATGAGGAAACTTCTGCTGAACTTGGTCCCTGGTGAGTTGTTCTGCAACTTTTGTTGTGTCTAGTAATGGTGGGAAGCATGGTCGATGACGGTCAACATTGAACACTCGGTGCAAGTGAAGGAATGGGGGAATGTTGTGCTCCAAAGAATTGTTTTCCACAACCTTGGTAATGGTGTAAGGACCATGTCGGAGTGGTTGGAGCTTCTAATGGGCTCTTGTAAGGCGTTCTTTCTGCATATGCAACTAGACTTTGTTTCCCACCTAAAACATGTGTGGTATCCCTGTGGGTGAGGAGAAGCTATTCTTGTGTTCTTTCATGACCGTATCCCTCTGCTGTTGCTGCTACATGGAGGAATCCTTCACGGGGGTCATGGATGTGGCAACGATCTTCCCTTTACTTTGGGAGCAAACCAGACAGAAAATGAATTTCCTAATCTGGGAGATGAGCTTGTTGCGTTTCTTAGCAGTGATCAAAGAGGTGGTGGTAGGTGGGGCTACCTCTGGTATCCTTTATAATGAATTACACAAAGAAATAACAACAGAGCTAGGCCTTGAGTCATACACAACATGTCGCCTCCACAAGTATGGTTGGTCTAATAATACATCACAAACATCCAGAGGTGCAAAATCACACAATACCTCGTCTGTGAAGGGCTTGATGTTATAGGGAAGACGGCATTACTGGCGGACTCGGAGATGTCGTCCTTAGTGAAGCCACCCAATATTGTACAGTTGCAGGTATGGTGTAGTCGGTAAGCCCAACTGATTCATGACCTCTGCTGAAATGAGGTTCTTTTGGTTCCCACTATCAACAATGAATTGCAGTGGAAAACCCTTCACCCAAATTTGTGAGTGGAAAAGACACTCCCTCTCCTCTGGATCTTTGGACTCATTCTTCTGGATCTTGGTGGTGGCACAATGGTGCTGGGCTCCGCATCAATGATTTGCTTCCCTTTTTCATTCCCCTTGTCAGTTTCTGACTCAGGGCCAGAACATGCATCTGATTCTGAAGCCTTCAACTCGGCCACTAGTGACTGCTAGGTCTGACACTCACTTTTGTTGTGAGTGGGGCTCTTATGGAACTCACACCACTTTCCTGTGTCCTTCTTTGGCTTCGTGGTGTTGTTCTTTTCTTGCAGCCTCAACGGGTTGTCTTAATTCACCCCACCTTGGCTTTATCCTCTGTTATTTGGATTTGTAGATCCAAAGTCTCACTTCTTTTATTTAAAATTCTTCTCGATTTTGACAGCGTATCGATACGCCGTGGCAAGCGAGGAGATGTTCAAGAACTCCATCTTGTCCTGGATGTATCTATGTAGGGAGCCGCGATATTTGAGTACCAAATGTAGCTCAGAGTCCTTGATACCCAATTGTGTGTGAAGGGTATGAAAAATGTTTTTGAACTCCAGCACATCTTGGTCCCTTCCCTGCCACAGCATGGTCCACTTTATGTATTTTCCTCATAGCTTTTGACAGGGTAGTACTACTCCTTGATGGCATCCCGGAATGAATTCCAAGTGGGTGCAGCTAAAAATAGTGAGCCCGTACTTTCATCCTTCTGATCGCAGTAGGTTTTCCACCAGTCCTTGACATGGGGGGATGCTTTGAGAAGAGTAAAAATAATATTTTCCCGAGTGGAAAAATCATGAACAGAAAAATACCCTTCTAGCAGATTTTACCATTTATCTATGGAATTTACATCTATTTGACCCTCGAATATGGGGATTTAAAAATTAACTTGTATCTTAAAGCGTGTGGTGTTTCCAGAGTAGCTATTGGAATCCGATGCGTTGCCCCTCGGTAGTCGCTGAAGGATCTGGTCAAAGCTATCCATCATTGCGTTCCTTTGTCACTTGAGGGCTTCTTCGAGCAAGATTTTGATAGGATCTCCTACCCCTTCGTCTTTCTTTTCATCCTCTGTGGGAGGCCGTTGGGTTTTGTGAGGCTAGTCTTGCAAAGGTTCGACCAGTTCAAGCCCTAACTCCTTATATCCTGACCTTGTTGGGGACATGCAAAGAAAAACAGAGAAAAAGTAGACTACTCTGATACCACTGATCTGGATTTAAATAGGAACATAGCAAATTATAGAGATAACCATAAATACAAAGATGCAATATAAATAATACTTCATTTCATTAATGTAAAATATTGAAATATGCTTATAAATAGAAATAGAAATAAACGAGCTAGGACGATGGTAGCTTATCTCTAAGAAGAGATGTGGCAGCTACATGCCTCTAAACTATGTTACAATGAGGCTCGAAGGCATATTTATTGTTGAGAAACAATGGAAAACCCTAAACATCCAAAAACCTAACCCTAGGAGATGAAAAGCCAAACTCTGGGCCCCGTTTGGGTAAATTGGTACATCAACTTCTCGGGGTAGTAACATTGGCATACGTTCTCCGTTTGATGTGAAAAATACCTCATTAGAAAGATCTATCCAAGGAATACAACTTTTGGAAGAGAAAGATCAGTCCTTGGAACCATTTTGCTCCTATATTTCACAAAAAATGTCGTTTAGGGCCTCAAAACGGCTTCGGAAGTTCAGGACTCGAAAAACTGCTAAAAATAGTAAATTGTGCTACAATTAAGGAAACTGAAAAACTGAAAGAGGCAGTTGTTGGGGTCCAAGTGGGATAGGTGGTTTGCCACCAACATCCACCTGGATCATCGCTATAATTAGATCCTGCACAATCAAACACCATAAGCCAATAATCTACGACATCTATGTAGCATCATCTAATCACTTTATTCAATGGATCAACATGGAATTGAAATATGTGAAATAATAACATCACATATAGGAAAATAATGAACTCTTTGTATTAATAGAAATGGAGAGAGTTACAATGAAATATAGGAGTTTATATTGTTGGAGAGCTCCTCCAATTTGACTTGTCCTTCCTTGCCACAAAGTGTACCTTTATGTCACCCTAATGCATGGAAGAATTATTCTCACAACAATAGCATGAGGGTTGAATCTACCTCCAAAAGCCAACCAATATATAGAAGAGGATGCCAAGTTAAGAGTTCTTATCCATTTATCAAACTAGGCTTGAGATCCATTCTTGATGGGAGGATGAACTCAAGGGATAAAGGGTGAAATATCCAAGGTAGGATAGGATAGGATTTGAGACTTTCATTCAAGGTAAATAGTTATAAAAACTCCTGGAAGCTTTTGGAAGAGTAAGCTTCAGGATTGTTTATATATTTCCTAAATGTCTAGAATTAACACACCCCCAACAAGGCACAACCTACTGGTTATTGACACAGGTCTAGAGAGGACCAACGTGTTGGTGAAAATTGGTCACTAAAGGGATAGGGTGTGTTGGATCTAAAAATAATTGAAATGAAGCAATTAAAGGAAAACAATCAGGGTTTTGAGAGATTCATGCTTAGGGATTTGTGTAGGGATGATTACAAGTTGTTTGAGGATGTGAATTGATCCTTTTGAAAGGCCTATTGACTAGATGTGACAAAATGGCCTATAGAATATTCCCCCTAAAGCGAAAATTCAAAAATGAAAACTGATGACAAGAGTTGTTTACCTTATGACAAGTCAGGATCAAGAACAACTAGTGATATCATATTCTTTTACAATACATTTACATCGTGACATATTTGATAAGGGAGGCATATTAATACTCAGCACATAAGCTAACATTACATGTGCAATGATCAAAAGACACATCCACTGATCACAAAGGGTGGACCCATGACTTTATGACTCTCTGTATGATCATAACCATCATACTTTCTAATCTCATATTAATCCTAAAAACACATCCTAGATGGATAAAACTATATCTAGGGTCTTCTATCTCATTCACATGATTTTCCAATGTTGAGTCTAACCATGTGAATTAATGAGCTGGATTTGAAACTGGTAGAAACCATCTGATTATCGGCCAATGATGTAAGTTGTTGATAAACATGTGAGAAACCACCGATGATGTGAATGGATCTCAAGGCATTGGAGTACAATATGTATGGTGTGAATATATGAGTTGAAGTTGAACACCACAAAAAATATTTCGGTCAAAGGAAAGTGATGTAAACTTATCGCTGAGAGCGAGGAAACTTGCCATTGATGTATGCAAGTAGAAATGTACTGAAAGGTGTTTCCAAATCAACTTTATGGATAATGAGTTGATGTCGATAGGAAGTGACCCGTCATAGGAGGGCCTTGATGTATCCCCCATCAATGACATGAAACGAGTATCATGGTATAAGAAAAAAATATTTTGATACGTAACTAGATTAGGAATGAGAGGAATGGAATGAAGTCTTATGAGTATTGTAGTAGATATCGACTGAATGACTTCTCTTGAACATATTGGCAACACTAAATGGAGTTGGTATTATTGACCCAAAATCGAATGTAGAGGCTTTGAAACAATCTAATGAAGCAAAAGACAAGAATATTTCCCAACCCAATAACCATGGAGATGAAGTGGAAGAGTATCATGTTCAAGAGTGACTCATGGCCATTAACAATTGGAGTACCCTATGTTCCCAATTTCCTCAACCATACTAGTTAGTGTCAATTAATTTTTTAACAAGCTTGAGGAGGATAACATATGATTGATCTATAAGTTCATCCTTTAGATGAATCCCTCTGAGTATGTTTAAAGAACCCTGAGAAGGATTGGTCAGGTTTGATCATGTTTGACGGGTCCATCATTTTTTAATGTTTTCATGAGTCCAATGAAGGTAAAACTTGAGATATTTTTCATGTTTAGAGAGTTTTAAAAATAGGCAAAAAATAAAACTCTGAAGGTTCCTTTTCATAGCTAGTCCCTTGAGTCCAAAAAGGAAAAAAACAATACCCAAGAGAACCTCTTAGCCATGATGTTAATTTTTCATAGGGTGACATTTTTCTTTGCTTTGATAATTTCATTTCATCATTAATACATTAATTTCACCCAATATCATCCTTACATTATTAAGATATACACCATTATACATCAGCATATGAAATTATATAAAAAGAAACAACATCACCATCATCATCAATGAAGTGGAACAAAAGAGGAACAATATAAGAATAACATGCACTTACATAGAGAGATCAGGATTGCTCCAAGATCAGGGAAAATCCCACTATGGGGATAACCCTTGCCAATATTCTTCTTCTTATATCGTCATCAAATGTTGTAGCAAAATAGAGTACAATGATCCATAACTTTATCTATGCAGAAAAATAATAATGATATCTATGAAACAAATCTAATCATGCTAGGAATCAAAACCCTCATACTGATGGATGTAATGTGTTGTCACAAATTGATGTCAACTGCTGTATATTGTTATCACTGCGTTGAATGCGACTGAGCACTATTGTCATTGTCAATGAGCTGAATACTTATGTTTACAGCAGATACTAACAAATCATATCTACAAATCTACATATCTGTATAACAATAGAGAGAAACGAAGATCTACCAAATCACTGAATTCAACTGAAGACAAGATGTCAAACCCTATATCTGAACTCTTGTTGCTTTCATCAGAACTGTCTTGTGCGATTGAAATTTCTTGATTGCTCCCTTGGATACTATCTGAGGGTGACTGTGAACACTCTGTCATTCTCAGGAATACTATGTTCATGCAACTGAGGTGAAGCACACCTAAAACCCTTGGTATCTCCCTTGAAGTTATTGTGCATGCGTATGGGACAACCTAGTCGCTCTCAGGACCACTCTGTGCAAGGGACCGGGGACCAATACCTCTAGGTCTGCCCCTACAGCCCAAGTCACTCCCATAAGCCTTTCTGCTAGCATCTATAGGTCTTTGGTTGCTCTCATCGGTTTTTTTGCCAGCATCTAGGGACCAAAATTCCTATTTCTATGCCAACATCCTAGATCCGAAAAGCTCTAACTCAGAGCAAACCTTTCTTCCGTGATTTTAGACCCTTGTGTGAACTCCTTCCATCGAACCTATGTGAACCAAGACAAAACAGAAGAGATGCATCCAAATGATATTGAGTTCTATTCTATTTATAGGCTTTCCTGATGGCTCACTAGGGGTTAAGATTGACCCAAGTAGTTACTCATGTGGTTAGGGTTGACCCATTCCATAATACATGTATCAATAAAATACTTCATAACTCAACTTTCGCTTGACCAAATTGGATGATATTTAGGTCGATTTTGGTCCTCTGGAAAAGAGGAATGTAATGAAATCATCTTGGTCATTTGAGTTGTCTAAGGTGGAATTTGATTGTAGTTGAAAAAAGTAACACATGATTGACTAGGGTATTAATTTTTCTTAAATAATCTATCTCAGTCCAGAAAAGGGTTAAAATTATACTGAGTAGATGTCTTTTCATTTATTTTAACAAGTTCTGACAGATAAGTGCTCAAAAATAGCTTCACATATTGTAATTATAAAAAGGGTTGAAAGAGGACTCCAAGGCGTTACTTATTCATGAGTTTATAGATCCCGAAAAATTGATAAAAGTGTGCTCTCAGTCAAAATGATATCTTCAAAACAAAAAAAAATCCATCAAATAGTTGTTGACCCACTCATAACACCATCAAAGGATTAAAAACTACCAATTTCATGATAAAAATGAATCATAACTAGGTCAAAACATTAAATATAAATCAAATAATGGAAGAAATGACCATAAGTAATCAAAATGAAAATTCATTTTTATCATTTCACCTTTACCTTCTGATGTGAGTTTTGAGTAGTTTTTTCCCTTGATCTTCTGCAGCTAATTGTGATAAATATGGTGGACCATTTCCAGTATTTTCACTTCTAGATAGGAGCTAAAACCTTTCTCTTTCATTTCATGGTGACATTTTGTGATTTCATGCAATTTGTTTCGGAGTTTTGAGGTCCCTAAGGCTATTTTTCCCCTGGACCAACAAACCTTCCTAAAGTTGAAAGGAACATTGATCCTACTCACAATACACTGTAGGGAGAGCTAAAACACATTGCCTCTCCTAGAAGAGTATTGTTGGGCACAATTTTCAAATTTTATTTGCCAGCTCCCTTTAAAATTTGTCAACTTGTTTGCATGGAATGAATCCTACTGAGTCTCATTTTGATAGCTCAAGTCTTCATTGGAAAAAATGGCCTTAATATGGAGGGAAATAGAACATGATGAACATGATATGAATGCATCAAATGACCCTGCTATTATCTAGGAACTGAAAACTTTTGGATTACTAAAATTCTTCTGCCTTGCTGGTATGAGGCAACAGATGGAGCTGCTAGAATATCTTGTACATTCATGAGATGTTCAAGCTCAGGAATTCAGACTAGGATTACATCTACTCAAGATAAATGTAGAGGATATATACTTTATGACTGGTATATTTATCAGAGGTTCCACTGTCTCCTTCTTAGGTGAGAGAAGGGGTGGATAAAGGGTCAATGACTATATCATCGTTCATTGTAGACCTCGAGCCAAACCAACTAGGGATGGGAAAATCAACATAAAAGATGTGATCCTATTTCCTTTAAGAAAAATCATATTCATCATTTCATTATTAGCCGACATCTCTACACTTCACATGGCCAATAGGTCATGCATGCCATATGCTCTAGAGTGCATAAAGTCAACAATTTTCAACTGGAGTCAGGGAGTGTTGGGAAACATGAAAGAGAAGCTGACTAAAGCAAGAGAGGGAAAATTGAATTTTTTTGGCTATGGTATGATATTGATCTCTTTTTTCTTAGAGTGGATTCCATTACTACAGCCTCAACATATCACACTCAAGTCCATTGATCCAAGAGTTTCACGGATGATGAGGTGGATAGATCTTCTGTCCTAACATGAAGGTTTGTTGGTAATTAGTTTCTCACCAGCCTTCTTTAGATGGTTGCATAGGAAGTTCATTATGACATATGATTATCCATACGCAAGGATGAAATTTCATTCAGACTCTAAGCTTGTACTTTGGGAAAGTGAGCAATGTGGTGCTACAGGTAAGATATTTCAACCATTTTTTATTTTAAATTTTACAATTTTTTGTGATTTTCATTTATCTGATACTAAAACTATTGGTTTTTTCAGGCAGATATTGCGCCCATTCGACCTATAGGTGTTTCATATCTCCAACATTTGGTAGATCCCCAATAGGGAGTAGCACTAGTACAGGTTGTTGCATTAGGATGAGTCCACTACGGATCTCAATGTATCCGATACCCTAGTAGAGGTGGAGCGCCACATGGAGGGATTGACATATGGGATAGATGAGACTGCAATCGACCAACTTCCTATGTGACTTCAACAACACACTATTGGAGTACGAAGATGTATTGGTCAGCTACTGGACAAGACATCTTGTGCAATGGCATGTTATCATGAGCACTATTATTAGTCTACTGGGAGGCTATAGCCATATTTGCATGCAGTTTTTGATATTATGGGTCATGTGGTCATATGTGTTTCAGGCACAAACTTTGTAAAACTAAACTTTTATATATGAAAATTATCTTCAATGTTTCTTATGTCCCTATTATATCTTTCAATGGATCTAATGTGTATTGAAATTTATTTACATATGTTGTAAGTGTCTATTTAAAACATCATTAGCAAGCACATTTACCAATGTATTTATATTTCTAGAAATATGTGGATATTGGATGAAATCAAAGCATATTCCTAGAAGGTTGTTGCATTTAAATATGAAAGGACCTATTCCTCTGTGATCTCATGCTCGGCTGAGATTACCAAACAATAGAATAGAAATACTAATACAATCTAATAATGTTCCCCAATCCAGATGGCCATGCATGCAATTTCTAATGCTACAAAGTATGAGAAAGTATGTTTCCTCCTCACACATTCGTGAAGGGTTTTTGGCCTAATGTATAATCCTTGCACTCCAATCAAGTGATATTTTTCATACACTCCTGATCCAAATCCTACACATAAACACAACCAAACAGAAATGACAAGTGATCTTCCGTAGAAGATCATCATCTCAAAACATGTAGAAATCACACATATCAATTATTGCAAAACTGATATAAGGGGAAGGAATATATATTTGTATTAACCATATAAATTAAAGTACATCAATATTCCTTCAAAAAATAATATCCTCTCCTCCAACTTGTAGTATGGTCCCCTCTCCAAATACAATAAATATCTCATGCTATAGTTTGGATATTGTCCCTCTTTTTGCCCCTTTCCTATTGGTGAGATTATATAGGCTCATTCTATCCTATAGGATAATGTATATAGACACCTAAGGGATTGAGAAGTTAGGAAACTTCTACAATAATGGACCCCTATCTAGCTAAAAAACAAGTGGGTCAAGTTGATCTCCTTGGGAATGACAAAATCTAGAAACTTTTTTCATAATTATGACTTTTTTCTCAATTATCTCAATTATGAAATAATTATTATCTCATGATTATAATATTTTGGAAAATAATTATGATAAATAGCTCAATCATATAATTCCACCCTTTTATCATGGGATAAATCTCACATAAGTAAAATAAAAGTTGAAAAGGGATGCATTTTAGGCAAACAAGTGAGATAACTAGATATTGGGTTTCTCTCACTATAATGAAGTGGAAAATAGGGTTATAACAAAGGTGAACCCTAAGAACATGAAAGTCTGGTTGGAATTTTAACTGAATAGACATTAGTCAATTGTAGTACTACAAGCTATGAGTCAATTATGATGACTAAATGATGGATACCTTGTGAAATAACATTGGGTAATAGCTTGACCACTACACTATACTCAACGATTTTGTTGGTAGAACGAATGATATAAATCCCTCGTAGAATCACTAACTCACTATTTGGAGAAAATATAGGCCATGCCATGGAGGATAGATTCTGAGTACTACAACTAGAACCATCAAACATAACCAACATAAGGTTCAAGGGATTCTGACATTTGCAAACCAAACATAAATGGGATAAATACAAAATGTAGGAAACTCTAAAGAGACACACTGCAAACACACTCAACATAGTTATATACAGTATGTACACAATGTACTATGAGAAAAAAATCAGGCATAGTATTTCTCAATGTACAACCCATTTATAGGTTGCGCCATTGGAACTCCATCAAAATAAACAAGCTCATAGGCCCCTTTTTGAAGAACACACTTAAAAATATATGGACCTAGCCACATAGGTTGGAACTTTCCTATTCCTAATTTATCAAATTGTTGGTCATACAACAAGACAATGTATCCTTCCATGAACAAACATGGCTTTACACTCTTGTCATATTGTGCCTTGATTCATTTCTTACGGGCTTCATTATCCATGGAGGCATCTCATCGAGTTTCATCTAAATGCGTTAGTTGTAAGAGACATTCCTCTTCTATGGAAGTGGCAAGAATAAGTTCTACAACCGATTTGAGTGATGAAATCTCACATTCAATTGGAAGGATTCATCCCAACCATAAACCAACAAGAAATATGTAAATCGGGTAGTAGTCCTAATAGAGTTTTGGTATGCCCACAAGGAAGCATAAAGAATCAAATTACAATCCCCAATGAACCCCTATTGTACGTTGAAGCATCATTTTAATAACTTTATTAATAGCCTCAACTTGCCCATTAGACCTGGGGCAGTAGGGAGTGAAGCTTTCATGGGAGAGGCCCAACTTGCCAGTTAATTTGGACATCATGTGATTGTGAAAGTGTTTCCCATGGTCCGTAACTATAGCTTGCGGAAAACCAAACCATGTGATGACAATATTAAAGAAAAAATATGTCACTTTTTCACTAGTATTCTTAAATGTAGGCATCACCTCGACTTATTTAGTGAAGTAATATACCACTACGATGAGATAGCAATGCCCCCCGACTGGGTGAGGGTTACATTTCATGAAATTGATACCCCATTTTGCAAAAGTACTTACAGCAATAACATGATGCAAAGGAGTGGGAAAATCATGGGTCTTGCAATTGTAAATCTGGCATGCATGACACTTTTGGATAGAAAAAATGAAATCGTGAAATATGATGGGCCAAAAATAACCATCATGTAGGATCTAGTTTGCGGTGGCATAACTAGACAAATCACTACCACATGCCCTCGAGTGGCATTGATTAAGGACTTTCTTAGCATACCCATGTGTGAGGGACATTTGGAAAACTATATCGATACCACAACAATAAAGGGTGTCGCTAATGATGACGTAATTCTTGGCCTAGTAATACATCATTGTTCAGAGTGAGAGGTATCAGACCCAAAATTTTAGGTTTGGAGATATATAAGATTGTCTCCATATCATGGGTCGAATAGAAAGATCATAAACAACGACTCGTTTAGAATGGAATTTTCAGACATTGTTTTAGATTCGATAGTGGGAAAGTCATATATTAGCTTAGAAAAAACTAAGGATTTCTTGGACTTGGATTTGATGAATTCAAAATCAAAATCCTACAGGATGATGATCCATTTGGAGTATTTCCCCCCCAGGAATTCACGTGACAAAATATATGTCATAGATTTGCAATCTGAAACAACTATAGTTTTCTGGAGTAGCATACAATGGTAGAATATTTGGATGGTTTGAAAGACTTCCAAATATAACTATTCTACGTGGGTATACATGATTTCGGTATCATTAAGATTTTGTCTCAAATAATATATCAGATTTTTAGCCCCTACATCGTCTTCTTGGATTAATACCATTTCTATGGTAGTAAACGCAGCAACGAGATACAGGAAATAATCACACTAGTAATTAGGGGGATATAATATAGATGCCTGAACCAATACATCTTTGAAGGCATCTAACGAATACTGAGCAGCATTTTCTGAATGGAAGGGGACCCCTTTCTTAAGTAGGCGAGCGAATCCTTTGGTCAACTCAATGTAATTAGGTACAAAACTCCACAGAAAGTTAGCTTTCCCTCAGGGTCATTGAAGTTGAACGAGGGAAGAAGGCGCAGGAAAATCAATGATCACCTGAAATTTTAAGGGATCGATATGAATTCCATGTTTTGAAATAAAAAAAAAAACAAGAATTTGAACATAACTAATGTAAACACACATTTTTTAGGTTTAAGTCAAATATTATAATTTCTAAATCGTAATAAGATGGACCTAAGATGCATTGGGTGATCAACCCGATGTTTAGATTGAGCAGGGAGATCATCCAAATAAGGTTACATTATCTGTTTGATGTCGTGGAAGGCGTAATCCATCTCCCTCTGAAACATAGCCCCAACATTCTTTAAGCAAAAAGGGATTTTCTGGTAAGCAAATGTACCTTAGGGATAGATAAATGTAGTTTTAGGTTGATTCGTCAGGAGAATGTTGATTTGATTATAGATGGAGAAACCATCCATAAACGAATATATCTGACAATTGGCACAATCATCAACAATCTGGTTGATGAACAGGGTCGAGTAATTTTCCTTCAGACAAACATGATTTATGTCCTAATAGTCCATGCATACATACATTGTCCCTTATTTCTTCATGACAGGAACAATATTTGACACTCAATCGGTCAAAGGAACCGGGTAGATGAAACCAACACGTAGAATTTTTTCAACTTCAACTTTAATCTTGGAAGCCTTCTTCGCAGGGATAGGACAGAGGTGCTATTGGATGGGTTTAGCATTAGGATAAATCATAATCTCATGCACTACTATATTTGGATTCATATCTAACATTTCCTCATAAGACCAGGCTAATACATGTCAAAACTACTGGAATAGGGATTTATAGGTCTTAATCTCATCCAAAGAAAAAAACACATTGATGTGTACATTCTTGACAATACCTAGTTTAACTAAGATATCAATAGGTATCATACTTTCAATATTTGACAGGTTATTTTCATAATCAAATTAATGAATGGAAACAAAACTTGTAGGAAAATCAATGATATTGGGTTGATATAGGTCACTGAGATTATCCTCAATAGAATCCAGTAAGGAGGAACGATGGTGTTGATCATCCCATGACACATGATCTGGCATCATGATCTCCATGATGCTCTCATCAGTAGGGAACGTGCGAGAGAAAATATCATAGAATTTTCCATAATCCAATGAATGGTCGATCCAATTAATCGATGAGGAGAGATCAGAACAAGTCGCACAAGCCAAATAGGTTGCTTCATAATCAAGCTCGATGGGGTTAAGTGACATTCGGTCACCAAAAATATGGATGTTAGGTTCATCTAGTACAATCCAAGGATCAGTTAGAAAGGTAGAAGATGATATCATATTGATATAGGCAATCGAAGGAGAGCTATCGAGAAGCAAAGGAGGAGGAAGAGAAAAGGTTCCCATGAGGGAAGAATCCTTAATAATTCCAACCTTGACATGATGATAAGGGTGTAGAGTTTTGCCTACAAGAGGGACACTTCCTGTAACTTGAGAACTAAAGGTAAAAAAGGTAAGTTTATTGATGGATAGGATCCTGCCTTTATGTGGAAAGGTGATCATTCATAAATACGTTGAAATGACAGTAGCCATGGCATAAACCCACGTGCGACCTAACAAAATATTATAGTCAAAGGGTCTATCAATAACCTTGATTTATATAGATATATATTTACCTCCTAATTCTACTTTGAAAGAGTTCAAAATACCACAAGGTTTATATGTTAGCCCATCAAAAGATTTCAACGTGGTGAGTGATGGACTCAATTGAGAAGAACCAATTTCCTTCTAGCAGGACAAAGACGTGACACAGGTTGAGGCTCCCACATCTACAATAGAATGATGGATTTTCTTATCACGAATGGCAACCTCAATCATAAAAACCAATTGAGCAATAAGTCGAGGGTAATAGTTCTCATGATTGAAAATGAATAGGGTGTAATCCAAAGGATCAACACATCTGGTAGTACAAAGAAAAACCTTCTTTTGGGCGGGACAATTTTGCAACGCCTCAAGAGTGGACATAGATGATGGAGATTGAGATAGGTCCTCAACTACCTTATAAGTTTGAGTAGCTCTTGCATGAGGGTTGAAATAATATTTATGGATAATCCCCTTTAGAGGCATAATGGTTAATTGTGTAAGAATCATGGGCAGAGTAGGATCTGATGGAGATGGTGTTGATCTTGTAGTAGCCTAACCACCGAAGGATTTACATTACCATAATATTTATTTTGGGTGGACACCATAATATCATATTTAGGCTTCATGAAGGAACACATTAAAATCAAGTTGGAGGAAGTAGGGTTCCGAGCAACCATGTGAGTCTCCAGATTGGAAAACAGGTCGGTCAACACAACGCATGAAGTAGAATATTTTAGGAATTGGTTCACTTTCGCTTAGTGAGAATAGTCATGATTGAAGTTCTCCTCATTATAAATAAAACATGGATAGAGAGGCTTTCATTTCTCATCAGATGACTGATTGTTTTTTTTATCTTGTGGAGGAGAATATTTATTCTTTCTACCTTTACCTTTCTTCTTACTTCCTAGTTATTGTTGAGATTTTATTTTATTGGATTAAATGACATTTATCCCAGAAGTAGAAGCTGGAGGAGGTTTGGAGGGAGGGTTTCAGGTAGTCGTAAGAGCAACACTAGATGGTTTACTCTTAGAATGTGAGGAGGTATAACGAATCACGCCATCAGAAACATGTGATTATTTTCCATGGAGTTGAGGAACAATGTTTGAATGTCTCAAAGAATTTGGTATTTTCTCATAAATTATGCCAGATTGGGTATAAATGAGATGCAAATACTGGGGATGAGAAATCACTTTCTCTTCAATAACTACTCCAACCTTAGCTACATCCTTTTTGATTGATGGAAATAAAGATTTAATGAACCATTTTTCTAACAATTGATTAGGAACATATGTTTTAACCAATTGTAAATGACACCGCCACTCATGAATATGATGTAAAATGTGAGTAGCATTATTCTATTTAAAATTGGTCAAAAGTTCCATTAGAGTCTCATATCATATGGGCAACTCGAAATGTGTGAGGAATGTAGTGGCTAAGGAATTGAAATCATGGAATGAAGCTCTACGTGATTCAGTATACCATTTAGTCATGGAACCTATAGGTGTACGTTGGAAAAGACACAATAAAATGGAATTATCATTAAGGGAGTTCGAAGAACACCACAGATGATAAGTCACCACATCTGTGGAAGGGTCTTCTCCAGGATTCCCCTTGAATTTTGGTATATCATAAGGAAATTTAGTAGGAATTATTGACCACCAAGGAGAATGAGCAATGTGATCATTCATGAACCAAGTCAAATATGGCAGTCCATGATTGGCAACAAATGACAACTGCCTATTAAAATAAATAGGAGGGTAACCTAGATAGGATGGAATAACCTAAGAAATAGGTATTTTTGTTCCATAATAAGGATGGTTCTAGTAAAGAGGAACATGGGTACTAGGATAGGGAGGATTCTGATAACCAGTATATATATATATATCCTTGTTATCTAGATCCAGGATAACCTTGCAAATGCTGGAGTGGTTGGGTTTAGATTCTCTCACCTTGATAAGGCATTTTAAAGATACCTTGAAAATGTTGATACTATTTCCTCGTGGGATTTTTCATCATTCCAACATAAGGTGGTGCCAGTGGGGGTTGTGCCTTACTATATGCATTTTTTCCTATAGGGATTTGAGGAATACCTTGTCCAAGCATTTGAGATTGTAAGGTACCTTATAAAGACTAAGAAGGACTTGAGACATTCTAGATACCATTAGAATAGATTGAGTTACAGTGGTGGCCTGTAAAGGTTGGCTTACATTGATTTGAGTTTATTGAGGCATAGATTGATAATTAGGAATTTGGGATGAAGATGGTATAGGTTGAGAATATATATGTAATCATAACCGAACTAGGCTGGATGGGGAAAGTAGGTTTCCAAACATTAACATTCAAATTAGGATAAAGATGATTCAATGAAAGTTGAGCACTAATCTGTGGTATATCAACAATATGTTCCCCCATGCCAAAGGAGGAGGGGATGATGGGGGCTACTTCTCACCACATGAATGGTACCCTACATAAGGAGAATTGACCTGTTAAAGGTGTCCACTAATATAAGGACCAACCTATTTTTCAACTATAGGTGTAGCTGGAGGGGAAAGAGCAGAATGTATAGTGCTCATTATAGAAGTACCAGACGAAATTCTGGAAATAGATATCATAGGATAGGTACAAGGACTGGATGTCGCACCAGAGAAAGTACAAGACAATGACTAATAACTAGGTGGGGCAGATGGGCCACCATATAGATGTGTCTCTCACGACATCGCAAACATGGATGAGGAAGAAACATTTGATCTGTCATCCATAGTAGTAAGTACAGGCTGGGATACCATAGCAGATTCATTGATGGCTAACAATCCCAAAGATGATTGCTGTGAAAACCTCACAAGTGAATTGAAAGGAAAATAATGAGATAAAGGAATTTGAGATGGATTATGAAGAGGTGGAAGAGGATAAGCCTAATAAATATGAATCCTTCTCAAATGAACAAGAGAAGGGGGATGAGGTTATTCTCATTGTATATATTCAATACTCATAAGATTAGGTGGAAGGGGTTCACTGTCATGTTCAATATATATAGTTGGTAGTTGTGTATGAGACAAATGAAGAGAAGAGGAAGGTCCTGAAGTAACAGGTGATGACGGCTGAGGTACCTCATGTTGAATAACCTCAGGAAATAATGTGTCTAATTTAGTAAAGGCATGCTCAATAAGCAAGAGAAATAAGGTTTTAGGTACTTGTTTTTCAATTTTGTCAGATTCATCAGCAAGAGAAGATGTAATCACGAGCTCAGTACTCAAAGGGAAGGATGATTATGGTGGATCAATTTTAGGAGGAGGACTAGAAGTAGTTCCTGATGTTTTTGATTAGGTAGTTTTCCTTTTGTTATTCTTTTAACGACAACCAAGAGTTTCCTCTGGTGGAAGGGGAGGCTTATTTTCCATTTTACATGAACAACGAAGGGTAGGTATTTTTTCTTCCAAGTTGTATTAATTTTTTTTAACAATTAAAACAAAAAATAAATTAATAAGGGGTGAAACTGGGCATAAAGGTTTACTAAGAGATTGTGAATTGCAATATATACCTTGGCGAACCAAGGACTTAATGTACATGCACTGTTATGAAACCATCTCACAAAAAGATAGAAAAGAGAAATCCATGCCTTAGAATTCAGCCTCTTCGAGGGGGAAACCTCCTTTACATTACATAAATGAGAAATTCTTGGATGATTCAAATGAAAAAACCTCCTTTCTATATATAGGAGTCTAAGGAGTCACAATATAACCCAGCCGACCTAACAATAATAATATAAAGCCACAAAAATAACAGTAGAGGGATTCTATGGGGCAAAGTAATAACAATATGGGGCCAATAGGGGCACAACAATATTAATAAGGGATACAACTACAATAGTAATGGGGTAATCACTAGTATTATAGGGACCCAACATGCTCCTCTCCTTCACAAAAGTGTTGTCCTCAACGCTTCAGTAGTTCTGGATGCTTCTGTATAAAATTCTCATCCTCCCATGTGGAATCTTCAACGAATAAGTTCTTCCACTTGATAAGATACTCCAAAATTGATCGATTTCGTAACTGTCGAGTTCTTGTTTCTGTGACTGCTTCTGGTTCCAATATAATTTTTCCTTCCTCGTCAAGTTCTGGCAATATTGTTTGAACTGGGAGCTTGTGGCCTATAACCTTCTTTAAACATGAAACATGGAAAACTGGGTGCAATCGAGAAGCTGCAGGAAGCTCCAATTTGTATGCCATAGTACCAATCTTTTGCAACACCTTGTATGAAACAAATACTTTGGTGATAATTTATTATCCTTCTTAGCTTGCTTGAGGGACATTTTCTTATATGGTCGTAGCCATAGGAATACCCAATCACCTACATCAAAACTTCTTTCGCTGCAAACCCTAATTTTACCGGCTAGCCCTACTGATGCAAGAAAGAGGATGCAAGCTACTGAAAGAGATGCCATTGACTTCTAGGAAGGTAAAATACATGTATGTAAGCTACTTCTACAATAATATTTAAAAAAACATCTTTTTTTATTTTTGAATAAGTTGCCAGAATTATCATGCATGCGATTTGACTGTTTTTGAATGTGCAGAGGTGGATTGGCGAGAGGAAATGTTTGGAGGAGGTCGGGAAGGTTCAGATAGTGCCTAAGGGGTCCCTAACACCCTTCCAGAGAGTTGCACAGAGTTTGGCTATCAAGAAACCTCATTCGTGAGCCTCTACAGGAAATCTGCAGGGGTTCCACAGGATGTTCTGGAATTTCTACAGGATGTCTGTAATTTTCTACAGGTTGTTCAGAAATGGGATTTTGGAGGATGGATGGAGAGAGAAAGGTGAAGGAGTGAGTATGGAGGTAGGACAGGGGTGTAAGGAGGTCCAGGACTTGGTGGATGGAGTGGAGGAAAGATGAAGATGGCTGGATTTGTTCAAGGAGGAATGAAGCAATGTTGCACAAAAATTAGGGTTGAGTGAGCAAGTGTGGCAAACACGAGGCAAGAATCTGAGTTAGGGGATGGAGCAGATGGGATTGATGGAGTATGGGCAAATAGAGAAGTGGTGCAAGTGCTCTGCAAGTTGTTTTTCCAACTGAACCAACGAAGACTTGTAAAATCAGAGACCTAGTTACGTTGACCTAATCTGATATTGCTAATAGTAAAGAGAATGAAAAGAAGTTTTAATTGAAATGAAACCATGTATACTAACTATGCAATAAATCATTCAAGAATCTAAACATGTAACCAACTTCTGCAAATGAAAATCAAACACTAATGATCGCATGGCAAAGCAAAGTCAGTGTTTTTGTTGGCAGCAAGGTCACCTTGATCCCTGCTCCTGATCCCACTGAGGGAGAGGTGAAATCAGAGGTGGTTGATGGCCTTTTTCTAGAGCGTTTCCCTTCCAATAACCTATCAACTCAATCTGAACATCAAAAGTCTTTCTAATCATCAACAGTGACCTAGTTAATCAATAAGATTTAATCTACTTAACAAAAATGATTTTGCAAAGACATAAAGAACAAATAACAATACATAAAGGAGGCCTTGGCACTTGGGTTGGGCCCAACCCCAAGAGCTGCAGGCTCCTATAAATAACTTAGATCTGATGCCAAGTAAAGCTGCTTTTCATTACTAAAAAATACTCATCACAAGAAAGTTATACAGTAGTAGCTACAAGAAAAAGAGCTGAGAAAATGACAGCACTATAGTGCAAATACCAACAGTTCCAAAAGTCAACTACGAAGGCTAAGGCCTCCCTATTTATACACTACAAGGGGCCTCGCAGCCCTCCTAAATTCAAGGGACTCGGCTGTTCAAACTGCCAGTAAACAGTCACTCTTCCTAAAGCTGCTCGGCTGCCCTTAGGATTCGTTTTGGTGGCCTGTTGAGCTCGGAGTTGAGGGTGGAGATTTCGAGGAAGGGCCATTTAATGCAAGAGACAACCTCCCTACGAATCCTCACCTCAATCTTGGCTGTCACCTGGCCCATAATTGCTTGGTTTTGCTCCAAAATTTGTCCAAAAAACCTGAAATAACCACGTATTAGCCTCCTTGGTAGAGTGACCACCCTTATTCGTTCAAATAACATAAACATACTCAAAAACAAGCATAATCTATGAAAAATGGTGGATTTATCAAAGAAAATTAGGCAAAATGAGCCCAATAAGTTACCCAATTTGGGGCTCATCATCACCCCCCTGCTAAATGGGTTGCTCATCCTCTGAGCAACTGGTCCAGCTCATCATCCTTTATGGCTTTGACCACCTCCTTCATGTCCCAGGCCTCCGCAGTGATATCCTCTTCCCAGTCGTGGAATCTTGATTTCCTTTCCACTTCCTCCCGTTGTCTACCTTCCTCCTCTTCCTTAACTCCTTCTAGCAATCCCAAAAGCAAAGGAGGACTAGATTTCAGGCCAATCCAATTGGCCTGCAGATTTTGCATCAAATGTTTGTAGAGAGGTACCCTTGCCAAGGCTTCCCTCATCCTGGTGGGAGAGTGGTATTCCTTTATCTTCAAGCTGTGAGGCAGTGTGTTCCACTGCCTTGTGCAGGCATGCAGGCATTTTTCTCCCAACAGTCTCTCCATGTCCTCAAAGTGGACAATAGCTTGAGCCTGTTGCTCAATGTATTCCAGTAGATCCTGAGGGTTGTTGGCCAAGTGTTGGTGGGCGCTTATCACTGCTGAGGGATCATCCAGCTCTGCTTTAATCATTAGTGGCTCACTGAGTTCTCTGGCTATGATGCTGCAGACCTCTGTTGCTCTCTTCTCCTCATGACTCATCCAAGAGGCCATGGCCATAAGTTGGACATCTCCTATCACAGTGTTGGGATCCCATGCATTCATGTTCGGAAGGGTGAAGTTGTGCAAGTAAAAATCTGATAATTTGGCCCTGTCCTCTGATGAACTACTGCCACATAGAGCTGCAAATTGATGATAATTTTGGAATGGGGTGATGCCCCTTTGGGCCAAGGTGTTGATCTGAAACTGTAACCACTGATCCTTGAGGTATAGGGCATAGGATTTGGCAGGCTTCCTACACTGCAAAGCTTCCATTGCCTAGCTTGCCATGTAGGCCAGTTGGGCCTCCTTTTCTTGTACCTTCTGTTTCAGAGACTGTATCTCCAGGCCTGCTTGCAATTCCTTCTCCTGTAGCTGTCTATTCAGTGTCTCAATTTTAGCTTGCATCCCTTCCCTTCTCTGTTGTTCATCAGGGGTATCTTTGTCTGTTGTGGGCTCCTTCTGTTTCTGTTGTTCTCCCAAGCTATGAGGCCTGTCTTCCTTCTTCTGTCCTTGTAACTGTAGTCGCTGTTTAAGTAGCTCATTTTCTTCCTGTAGCTTGACCCGCTGGTTGCTCTGCACATGTCATACCATAGCCAATTCCCTTCTTGCCTCTTTGAGTTGTTCCTCCAGAGGACCTATATCTACCACACCCTTGGACTTAGTGATCTTCATCCAAGTGTGGGTCCTCACTCTCTCTTCTTTTAGTGCAAGGAAAAGTGGCACTGTGAATTTTTGGGGAATGATCTTTACGTCCTCTAAGAAGTTATAGTAGGAGCCCAAGCTGGGTTGGGGGCTAGGTTCCACAATTTTCTCCACCTATTCTTCCTCCTATGGTGATTTAGCCACCTCCCCCTCCATTTCTTCGGTCTCCTTTAGCGTAGCCAGTGTTTCCTGTAGAACAGCCTCAGCATCCTGTAGAGAGGCCTTTATGTCCAACATTTTCATTCTTTCTCTCAAGGTGGATGTCTTCGGGCTTCCCCGTTCATAGGTGATGGATGCCTTTGAGGGAGACCTCTCCTTTTGTGTAGCTGGGGTGTCTACAATTGTGATTGGTTCTTTTGATGGTGGCTGGGGTCTGCCAGTCTTTATCCTCATGCTCCTTCTTGCCTTAAAATACATGGAAGGCTCCCTCTTCCACTTCCTTGTTTGCTTTGGAGATGTGCTTAGGGTAGCTAGCACAACTGTTGCCTCCTTGGCTAAAATCTCAGGTGATTTTTCCTTCTGTTGCCCTATTTCCAGACTTCCTGGAGAAAGTCCTGTGCCTACTGTTTTCTGGCTTCCTGTAGAAATGGTTTTCTGGCTTCCTGTAGAAGCAGTTTTCTGGCTTCCTGTAGAAGCTGTCTTCACTGTTTTGGTCTACTTGGCTGGGGGTGCCTTCCCTTTTAATTTTTTTGTGGTTGCCTTGGTTGTGTCCTCACTTGTTTGAACTTTTTCAGTCCTCTCTGCCCTGATTTGCAATCGTTTCTCCCTTGGTGTTTGTGTCTGTATTCCACCCACAGTTTTGGGCTTAGCAGCTTGGCCTTTCCCTCGTTCCTCTTCTTGTTCCTTCTATGGTGGTCTGTCCTAGGTTTCCTTACGCTTGGCTTTCTCTTTTGCCTCAATATGCTCCCTTTCCTCACTGTTGGATGAAGTGAGTTCCTCGGCCAGAATTAAAATATCATCATCCTTGGACATATTGCGGAAAATCTCCCAAGAGAGAGGGACAGTGTAGGTATGGAGGGCATCTTCCACTAGAAGCTTGATAAGCCCATGATGGACCAGCTGTTCTGGTATCCCTTCCTTCAATTTTGTGCCACACTCAATTAATGATTGTAGGAGGAAATAGGGGATGTTTAACTTTTTTTCTGGGGGTAAATCCATCCTATGTATGAGTTCACTTAGCAACCGGAAGTGATAACTGTAAACAATACTAAACCGCCCCTCACAGGTAATGTATTTCATGATCTGAAGGATGACCTTGCTCCAAAAAGGGTGTAGGCTGGCTCTCTGGACCCCATTCTTATCTTTTGAAAACTGTTCCTCTGGTAGGAAGAATTCTTTCTTAGCTTTTTGGCCCAATGCCCTCTCCTCTTTGCTCCAGGGTATCCCCAATGGCAGATCAGTGACTCAACTAATGAGTTGTGGGGTAAGCTTTAAGGTCAACCCTCTAAAATTTACAGTGGCCAGTGTCTTGGATTTAGGCTGCAGGGACATTAAGAACTCTTCTGTTACCTCATCGTCATGACCTTGAATTCTATCACAGAAGGTCATCCAATTGGCATGGGTGAATAGGTCCACCACCTCGGGAGTTTCTCGCAATTTCTTGGAATCCGAGGGTTCCTTTATGATAAACCCTCCTAGCATGGTGAGAGTGTCCTGTTTCAATGCTCCGAGCAGAAAGGGACTGTTGTTTTATGGTTTCCTCTTTTGATTATGAGGACAGTGTTTCTCAGGTGTTTGTATTTCACTTTGCACCAATTCCCTGGTTATAATGTTGTTGCTGCCCAAAACTCGACTGTAAAAAGGGAATTAGGCTCCCACAGACAGAGTGCAGAGCTTAATTTTCATCCCTAGCATGCATACAACCACATAAGAGTCACATTCTTCATGCACAGGTTAGCCCTCACAGTGGTTTATCACTTCTATAGGAGGAATTTCTTAACAGGAACCGTGGAGGAGAATTTGACGCAGAACCAACTGAAAAATCCCATGTATCACACATGCAAACTACTATTCTTGACCCACAGGTAGACTTGCTTCTAATTCTCCTAATCTAGATAGTTTAATTCACCACCTTTCGAAATATCATGCATGGCAATGGTGTTTTCGAGCCTACCTCTCTTCGAAACTCCAATTTCGACGCAGAAAGTTCAGGTTTCTCTGCTCGGGAGGCTATGCCGTGTTTCTTGTAGAGCTCCTTCCTGTAGAAAGCTTTGCCGGCTTCTGGAGGACGTCACGGCGCTTCTGAACGAGCCTGGGATGCGGGAGGATTTTGAAACAAGCCGAGAAGCTCAGGCTAATAGACTGCGGAGGAGGAGGACGCGTACTTTGCTGAGAACGGTTGCAAGTGTAAATGACAACGGTTAATCGTGAGTCCTCCGACCGAGCATGTTTGAATTACGGTGCAATTCATGGCGAGGGGGTGAGGTGGCCAGGCTGATCCATTAGCCAACGTCACGGCCATCATTCTTCTACGCGTCTCTGACTGCCGTTACCCTTCCTCTGCCATTAACCACTGCCATTACTGCCAATCCACCGATTCTCACCGACTGGACACTTCCCATGTGTCAGCTGCATGTCTCTTTGGCGTAACTAATCTCGTTCAGATCCCACGAGGCCATTCGACTGACTGTGGGTGGCTAGTTGACTGGCCACCGAATTTGTTCAATCCGCACCATTTCACAGACATGCAGTTTTCATAGTATAGTCCATGCAATTTGACAAATAAGGTTAGAAACTTACCTGTGTGGCTGTGGATGTGTTCTGCAGGCTTTGGGACGTGGAATGATTTCTTTTCTCATTGCTGCTTCGTGCACAGGTGCTGGAACTCCTTCTTTCATTGGCTGATGCTGTATGCACGGCTTCGGGACCCGATCCTCTGGTTGTAAACACTGCATGCACAGGCTCCGTCTGATTTCAGCTGTTGAGGAGGTGTTCACATCCAAGCGGAGCTTGTTACATGTCCCCTGTGTCAATTTCAGCTGCTATTGACTCCATAGTATGTGCTCCAGACGGATCAGCTGCTACAGGATTCCTGTAGGACATCCTGTAGCTGCTTCTCCTCCTGGGATGCATGCTGAAACGAGAAAGGTTGTATTCGTGGATGAAGGGTCCTGATGGAGCTTTGACAAGTAGAGTGTATGATCCTTTGTGTGCTTGATTTGTCACTTGGGAAAAAAAATATATCAATCTGAGGAAAACAGGACTCTTTGCATGACTGTGCAGGAATACATAACCAGATTGCTGCAATGGCGGTGGAAAGAGATGAAACCGGTGATGGATGGAAGAGAGGGGTGGCTACAGGCCTAATCAATATACTTCAAGCTTTAAATCCCTTTCCAAAATCGATTTTGGCCTGCCCGAAGGCTCTACAGGATGTTTCCTGGAGAAATGCATAACTTCTTGTAGAAAGCCCCAAAACTTCCTGTAGAAAGCTCAGAACTTCCTGTAGGAGGTTGAATCTTGACCCGAATGTGTTCAAATCCTAGAAAAAGTGAGTGGATATGGAGGGAGTGTCTGCACGGATATCCTGTAGCTTGGTACAGACCCCTGTCCTCGTTTTGCACGACCTTCTTTATCTGCAATGTATTCCCTACAACCTGCAATAATTCCAGAGATTAGACCTGTTTCTTTTTCTTTTTTTCTTTTTTTTTCTTTTTCTTTTTTCTCTTTTTCTTTTTGAGAGACAGCAGGGGCACCTCCATGAGGTTTTCACCCCCACTATCTTCCCTAGGCACCTAAGAGAGGTTTTCACCCAAGGATCTTTTTTATTCCATTTCTTTATTTTCTGAGAGACAGTTGGGGCGCATCCATGATGTTTTCACCCTCACTGTCTGCCCTGGGCGCCTCAAAGAGGTTTTCACCCAGGGATCTTTTTATTCCCTTTTTTTTTTTAGATGATCAAGGTGTGGCCGGAATAGAGGCAAAACCCTACTCTAATACCAGCACTGGTTTTTCCACAGTTTCAATGAACTCCTGCCTCGAAAGGGGTTTCTTGTAGATTTTCAATCAATGCCCATTGAAAAGCATGGAGATGGCTTCTTCATCAATGGTCCTGATAAGGACTAAACCATTGTCATTGCATTTCACCACTATATATGGTCCTAACCATCTTATCCTCAGCTTTCCTTTGAAGTCCTTGTATCTTGAGTCATACAGCAACGCCCAATCTCCTGGTTGGAATTTCTTTTTATTAAGGTGCCAGTCATGCCATATCTTCCTCTGGAGTTGAAATACTTCTGAGTGGAGGAGAGCCTGCATTCTGTGTTCATCTAATCCATTCAGCTGTAGTAATCTTTCACGTTGAGCATGGTTGAGATCTAGGTCCAGCTGAGCTGCCACCCTCAATGTGTTGTACTCGAACTCTATGGACAACAAAGCTTTCTTCCCATAGACCAGCTCATAAGGTGTGAAACCTGTTGTAGTCTTCCAAGTGGTGTTGCAGGCCCAGGTGGCCTCAACCAGGTGCTCTGCCCAAACCTTTCTGCTGCTACTCACCACATTAGTCAAAATCCCTTCCAATGCTCTATTAGTGACTTCCACCTACCCATTTTCTTGTGGAAGATATGGGGTGGAAGTCCTGTGCTTGATCTTGTAATGAGTGAGCAAGTCTTCAATAAGGTTGGAGGTGAACTGGCTTCCTCGATCTGTGACTAACTCTCTTGGGTAGCCAAACTTGTAGAAGATATTTTCCCTTAAAAACTGAGCCACCTTTTCTTCTGTTGCTGATTTGATTGCCTTTATTTCTGCCCACTTTTTCAGATAGTCGGTGCGCACAATGATGTAAGACCTTTGCTTTGAAGGAGGGTTGATAGGACCCACAAAATCCATGCCCCACTTCTCAAATGGCTCGAAGGTCACTTGAGGTTGGAGAGGCATTTCATCCCTTGGAGTCGGTTTCCCCATCCTCTGACATCGGTCACACTGGCTGATGTATCTTCTGACATCTTGATGAAGAGTAGGCCAATAGTAGCCTGCCTGTAGAATTTTGAAGGTAGTCATTTTTGCTGCAAAGTGGCCTCCACAAGGTCCATCATGACAGGTTAGGAGGATGTCAAAGACTTCCTCCTCCCTAACACAATGCCTCAAGATCTGATCTGGGCCAAGTTTAAACAGGTTGCCCCCGATCCAAGTGAACGGGGCACTCTTCCTTACAATTATGCTCTTCTCCTTTGAGGATAGATGCGGAGGGAACTGTGCTGAGACCAAGTAATTTGCTATATCAGCAAACCATGGAGAGAGTACTGAGATAGAAAACAGATGTTCATCTGGCATCTAGTCATCCACTGTTCCTTCTTCACCTATAGGCAAATCCAATCTAGACAAGAAGTCAGCAACAACATTTTCCTTACCTGGCTTGTCGACAATAGTCAAATCAAATTGCTGCAACAAAAGTAACCATCTAATGATACAAGCATTGACATCAGGCTTATTCATTAAATATCTAATCACAGCATGATCAATGTGTACAAATGTTTGATAACCAGTGATGTAGTGTTTGAACTTGTTTAGGGAATGGACTATATCCAGGAACTCTTTCTCGGTTACAATATAGTTCATTTATGCCTTGGACAGGTTTTTGCTGACAAAGTATATGGCATATGGTAGTTTCTCCTCAACTTGTCCTAAGGCTGCCCCTATGGCTTTGTTCGAGGCATCAGTGTGGATGTGGAAAGGTAGGGCCCAGTTTGGACCTCTCAAGATCGGGGCGGACACCAGCTTATCTTTCAACTCATCGAATGCCCCTTGACAGTTGTCAGTCCATTTAAACTCAACATCTTTCCCTAAGAAGCCAAAAAATTCTGAGGCTAGCTTACTGAAATCTTCAATGAATCTTCAATAATATCCTACTAAGCCTAGAAAACTCCGAACATCTCTTGCCTTTTGAGGAGGTGGGACCTTTTGGATGGTAGCAATCTTATTAGGATCCACCTGTAATCCTTGCCGAGAAATGGTATGACCCAGCACAATCCCTTCATTCATCAGGAATTTGCATTTTTCGGGACTGAGGGACAGGTTCATCTCAATGCACTTGGTTAGAACTTTTCCCAGATTAGTCAATGCCTCCTGGAAGTTGGACCCATAAGGAGTAAAGTCATCCATATAGATTTCTACCGAATCATGGACCAACTCAGAAAATATGCTCAATACTGTTCTCTGGAAAGTGGCAGGAGTGTTGCATAGCCCAAAGGGAAGGACTCAGTAGGCAAAGGTACCCCATGGACAAGTGAAGGTGGTTTTATCTTGGTCCTCCGGGCTTATTTGGATCTGGTTATACCCACTGAACCCAACTAGGAAAGAGAATAACTTCTTCCTTGCTAGTCCATCCAGCACTTGATCTATGAAAGGAAAAGGGAAATGGTCTTTCTTGGTGGTTTTGTTAAGTTCTCGGTAATCTACATAGATTCTCCACTTCTCGTTCTTCTTGGGAACAAGCACTAGAGGTGAGACCCACTCACTATCGGAGATAAGGTAGATGAATCCTACATCCAGCAATTTTTGAAATTCTTCTTTGACAATGTCTTTAAGGGCTGGATTCATTCTCCTCTGAGGCTACCTAACTGGTTTAAAATCTTCTTTAATGTAAATGTGATGGGTACAGACCAGAGGGTGGACTCCTTTCATCTCCTTATAACTCCAATCGAAAGCATCCAGATGATTGTTCAGTAAGCTACACAGCTCCTTCCCCTGGGAGGGAGATAGGGAGGAGCTGATCTTTAAAGTTCTTTCGGGACCAAAATCCACATTCTTAACTCTGAGAGAGGTCGGATCAATCACCCAGAGGTCCACTAAGGTGCTGGCTTGGGTATCTTCCACCAATTCCTCTAAGGATAGTGCACTGGGAGGTGGATTTTGAGTCAAAGTCTCAATCAAATCATCCTCAGTTTGACGGACTCCCCTGGTGGTTTCTACTGTGCACAATGGTGCAGAGTAGACCTCATCCTCATCTTTGTCTTCCAACCAGAGTGGTAAGTCATGTTCTAGCAGAGGTTGGGCAGGAGGGTATGGGACTAGCTGCTTGGACATAGGCCCATTCTTGATGGTCATGCTTCTACCTCGGCAACTGATGTAAGCATCCATAGTGGCTAACCAAGGCCTTCCCAAAATGAGGGGGTATCCAATGAGCTTTTCCTTTGGCTAAAGGACCAAGAAGTCTGCAGGGTACTCCCAAGAGTCAACAGAGACCAAGACATCTTCCACAATCCCTTCGGGAGTCACAGTGGAGAGATCTACCAACTGCAGGACTGTCGAGGTCTTCCTTAAGGAACTCTAAAGGTTGAGTTTAAGCACGGTGTCCCTGGTCATCACATTAATGGCAGCCCCTAGATCAATCAAGGTATGGGGGCTTATGGAGCCATTGATGTGGACATCAACTACAGGACTCCTAGGGTCCAAATACTTTGGACAGATTACTTGCCCCAACATTAGATCGGACAGTTGTCCTATGACATTGATAGTCGGGGCATCTCTATTTCGCCTACCTAGGTGCCTGAAACACTTCTCCTTAATCAATTTATTGTATATCGATACATCTTTTATGGCCTGGAGAAGTGGTATTTTCACACACAACTGTTTAAGTTCTCCCAGAAGTTCAGTCTCCTCTGGGTTTGGTTGCGTGGTTATCGTTAGTCACTCAGGAAAGGGTGGAATGGCTTTGGGTTCACTTTCCTGTTTCTCTTCCTCGTCCTCTGGGGGAGTTGGTTGGCGATCTGGAAGGGTCTTCCCAGATCGCAGGTTGATCTCCTGGATCTCCACAACATAGGTAGGGCATGTTGTCTCCCCAGTGCATACCTGCTGGGCCTGTTGGTTATTGGGGTTCAGGTTCGGTTGAGCAGGCATCTGGGGTTGTCTTAGAGGAGCAGGAGGTAATGGTTGTGGCTGAGCCAGTGGTGGAGGCAAAATGGCAGGAGGAGAGTTGTATTGGGGCCTCCACCCCAGTTGAGGTGCATTCCACTGAGGTTGTGGCTAGACATGTGAGTGAAAGAATGAGTGGTGGGTTGAGTATGGTATTGAGGTGGATAAGACCACGGAGGAGGTGCGGACTAGGAAGGATGAGCAGGGGAGCCACAAGAAGGTATGTGAGCAGATTGGTTGGGGCCATAATAAGCTTGGGATGTCCCTTGCATCCCCTGCTGGTAAGGTCTGGGCCCATGCGGCCTCCTTTGCTTGAGGAAGTAGAGAGGTTCAGTGGGTGCCTCAGTCCCTTGGTACATGGCTTTAAATTTGGGTAAGGTTGGGCATTGGTTTGTGGGGTAGTCTTCCTCAAAAACGAAACATACTTCTACTGAGTGCAATGGACACTTGTTCTGAGGGTGCTTCCACGTACATCTAGGACAAAAAATGGCCAAAGCCCTCTCAGCTTCCTCTTTCTTTTGTTGGATTCGGAAAGTATCAAGTTGCATGGCAATGGTATGTCTCATCTCACTTTTGAGGTCTTCCATCTGATTAGCAAACTCATGCTTGGAGAAGGTAGTACTAGCTGAAAGTGGATTCCCCCTACCTCTTTTCCGGGGTGCCCTAGAGTGGTTTCTAAACACAGTCTTTATGTCCTCATAAGGTAGTTGGTAGATGTCTCCTCTAGCTAGCATGTGAAGGGTATCTAGAAGATCTTCAGGGACTCCTCGGAGTAGAACCAACTTTTGAGATTCAGGGTCAAGTGTGCACCTGGCCCGTTTATAGCTAAGTTGGAACCTTTCCTCGTAGTCTTCTAAAGACTCATCATTTCCCATGGTCAACCAAAAGATTTCTCCCTTTGTTTCCTTTGACCTACAGTAATCCCGATATTTTTTGTTAAAGGCTTGTTGAATCTAAGCCCAAGTGGTGATACTGTTTCCAGGTAACCCCATGAACCAGCGTAATGCTGCATACTTGAGGGTAGAGGGAAAGAGTTTCAAATTTTGCTCATCTTCCGCATAGTCATAAGTTCGACAAAGGACAACAAACTCAAATAGGAAGGTATCAGGGTCTTCAATGGTCAATCCATGGAAATGAGGTAAGTCTGAGGGACTTATGTTCTTCATCTTCATGTCCCCGTTGGTCTCCCGGATGAGGAAGGTACCTTCTATTCTCTCATCATCTTCTCTACCGTTTCGGTTTTCAGCCATGGTCTCAAAAGGAATGGTTTTTTGCTCTTCTTCTGTTATAGGATCTTCGTATATCTCAGGAGGTTCACCTATAGGTTCTTTTGGGTCACTACCACCAAAGAAGAGAGAAGGGTGACTCAGTGAAGTGGTGGGGGTGTTGGGTAGGAATTTTCCGGTATTATCTCTGTTCCTACGAGGCATGAAAAGATTTTTGGTTGTTTTTGTTTTTTCTTCTTGCACCTGCAAAACTGAAACAGATGGAATTGCAACTAACTGAAATCTATCTTACGGAAATGAAAATGCGGAATTGAAATGAAATCAGGATATGACTAATCTATTTTGTTGAAATCAAATTATGAAAATGAAATGCTAGACTACGCTTGCAGACTTGAAATTCTATTCTACACTTGCAGAATTGAAATTGCAGAATTGAAAGGCTAATTTATGAAAGCAGGAAATGTCTAATTTACTTTTGTAGAAATGAAATTGCAGAATGGAACTGAAATAAACTACTTAGCATAAGAATAGAGTAGGAAAATAGAAGAAAAGCAGCAATCACAAATACTCTGACGCTTCCCCGGCAACGACGCCAAAAAGAATGGTGGGCTCCAGTTTTTCAGCAATAATGCTGCAACTCCTGGGACTCCCTTCTTTACTTTTATCAACCTGGTAGTTCGTAACAAACTTGGAAGCGATGGTGCTGTATGCACAAGTACTAGCTCTTGCCACAACTGTCACTTGGTCAGCTGGCACAAGTCCGCTAGGAGCTTAAGCCAACTTCTATGAGCTCTGAGAAGAAGCTTTTTAATTGATGGATGAAAGCTAACTCAAAGAAGGCTGATCTACTTGTAGAAAGAAACTGGAAAGCTGAAAGCGAACGTAAACCCTAGCAAACCCTAATTTTACCAGCTAGCCCTACTAATGCAAGAAAGAGGATGCAAGCTACTGAAAGAGATACCATTGACTTCTAGGAAGGTAAAATACATGTATTTAAGCTACTTCTATAGTAACATCTGAAAAAACATCTTTTTGTATTTTTGAATAAGTTGCCAGAAATATCATGCATGCGATTTGACTGTTTTTTACTATGCAGAGGTGGATTGGCGAGAGTAAATGTTTGGAGGAGGTCAGGAAGGTTCAGAGAGGGCCTAAGGGGTCCCTAACACCCTTCCAGAGAGTTTCACAGAGTTTGGCTATCAAGAAACCTCATTCGTGAGCCTCTACAGGAAGTCTGCAGGAGTTCTACAGGATGTTCTGGAATTTCTACAGGATGTCTGTAATTTTCTATAGGTTGTTCAGAAATGGGATTTTGGAGGATGGATGGAGAGAGAAAGATGAATGAGTGAGTATGGAGGTAGGACAGGGGTGTAAGGAGGTCTAGGACTTGGTGGATGGAGTTGAGGAAAGATGAATATGGCTGGATTTGTTCAAGGAGGAATGAAGCAATGTTGCACAAAAATTAGGGTTGTGTGAGCAAGTGTGGAAAACATGAGGCAAGAATCCGAGTTAGGGGATGGAGCAGATGGGATTGATGGAGTATGGGCTGATAGAGAAGTGGTACAGGTGCTCTGCAAGTTTTTTTTCCAACTGAACCAACGAAGACTTGTAAAATCAGAGACCTAGTTACGTTGACCTAATCTGATCTAGCTAACCGTAAAGAGAATGAATAGAAGTTTTAGTTGCAATGAAACCATGTATACTAACTATGCAATGAAGAATTCAAGAATCTGAACATTTAACCAACTTCTGCAAATGAAAATCAAACACTAATGATTGCATGGCAAAGCAAGGTCAGTGTTTTGTTGGCAGCAAGGTCACCTTGATCCCAGCTCCTGATCCCACTGAGGGAGAGGCGAAATCATACGTGCTTGATGGCCTTTTTCTGGAGATTTTCCCTGTCAATAACCTATCAACTGAATCTGAACATCAAAATTCTTTCTAATTATCAACAGTGACTTAGTTAATCAGCAAGATTTAATCTACTTAACAGAAATGATTTTGCAAATACATAAAGAACAAATAACAATACATAAAGGAGGCCTTGGCACTTGGGTTGGGCCCAACCCCAAGAGCTGCAGGCTCCTATAAAGAACTCAGATATGATGCTAAGTAAAGCTGCTTTCCATTACTCAAAAATAATCATCACAAGAAATTTATATAGTAGTAGCTACAAGAAAACGAGCTGAGAAAATGACAGCACTATAGTGAAATTACCAACAGTTCCAAAAGTCAACTACGAAGGCTGAGGCCTTCCTATTTATACACTACGAGGGGCCTAGCAGCCCTCCTAAATTCAAGGGACTCGACTGTTCAAAATGCTAGTAAACAGTCACTCTTCCCAAAGCTGCTCGGCTGCCCTTAGGATTCATTTTGGCGGCCTGTTGAGCTCGGAGTTGAGGGTGGAGATTTCGAGGAAGGGCCATTTAGTGCAAGAGACAACCTCCCTATGAATCCTCACCTCAAGCTTGGCTATCACCTGGCCCATAATTGCTTGGTTTTGCTTCAAAATTTGTCCAAAAAACTTGAAATAACCACGTATTAGCCTCCTTGGTAGAGTGACCACCCTTATTCATTCAAATAACATAAACATACTCAAAAAACAAGCATAATCTATGAAAAATGATGGATTCATCAAAGACAATTAGGCAAAATGAGCCCAATAAGTTACCCAATTCGGGGCTCATCAATCTTTAGTCTTCATTCTGATTTGATGATATCCTTAATGAAGATCCAACTTGGTGAAGTAAATTGATCCATGCAATTCATCCAATAATTCATCAATGACTGGAATGGGAAACTTATCTTTAATAGTGAGCTTGTTGAGCTCCCTATAATCTAGACACATGCACCATGATCCATCCTTCTTGTGCACCAATACTACTGGAGTAGACAAAGAACTTTGACTCGGTTGAATTATACCATCCTCTAGCATTTCTGCAACCATACGTTCAATTTCACTCTTTTAGGCATAGGGATATCTGTACAGCCTGATGTTACATCCTGGAATCAGATGAATAACATGTTCATGATCACGAATGGGTGGGAGACCTTTGGGAGTCTCAAATACCTTGGAATGATTGTCCAAGACTTTTTGGAGATCTGGAGAAATAGATGATTCCAATGTGGAAACATCTAGTGAACATAATTGTGAAATTACACCTCTTTGTTCCTTTTTTAGAAGCTTTGTCATATCGTTAGAGCTGATTATCTTTCTCGGTATCCCTGCAATATCCCTTAATTAAACTTCCTTTCCTTCCACAGAAAATTTCATGAAACGTTCTTGAAAATTAAAAGCTATTGTACCCAAGGATTGTAGCCATTGGACTCCTAGTACAACATCAGCACCTCCCATTGGAATGGAAAGGATTGGGATAGTCAATACATATTCTCCCATGGATAGCTTGATATTATGGCATTTTCCAGAGCAATTTATTGTTCCTCCATTTGCAACCATCACTTGACACTCTGGTGCTGAATATAAGAAGCAATTCAATTCTTTTGCTACCTTACAATGAATAAAATTGTGGGTACTTCCTGAATCAATCAACATTATTACCTTTTTCTTCTTGATTTGTCCTTATATCTTGATGGTTTGAGGAGTGGTAATTCCTACCAATGCATTACAAGATATTGTCGGATTCATTTCTTCTTTATCTAGGCTTTGTTCCTGGAGTATATCCTCTTCTTTTGACCTTTCTTGCTCATTTTCTTCTTCCTCTTCACAATCTATGTAGAATAATTTTTCTCAGGACACTTATGACCTTTAGTGTATTTGCTATCACAACTGTAACAAAGCCCTTTTGCTCTTTTTTATTCCAATTGTTGTGGTGTCAACCTTATAGGTTGTGGAAGACTAGGGGCAACAATACTTCCATCTTTATAGTTGTGAGTGGTATGCTTCCTGGTTGCCATAATTTTGCTTTCCATTTTTCTTGCTAACCTGAATGCCTTCTCTAATGAATCAGGTTCCCAAAGGCGAACATCATGTTGGATATTATCCTTTAAAGTCCCTATGAACACATCAATCCTATGCTCCTCTGGAATATTTTTTACCCTTATGTTCAATTTTTGGAACTCCTCAATGTGCTCCATTATTGAACCCTTTTGTTCGAGACTTATCAATTGGCTAAAAAAAGTGTTGCTTTTTGTATCCTCATAATGTGCTATCAATTCTGCCGTAAAAATTGCCTAAGTGATAATTTGTTTACGAGAGCAAAGCCATTGATACTATAAAAACTGATTTGGTTCCAAATATAAGGTTGCAATACGTACCTTTTGTGTGTTTTGCACATTATTGAGATCGAAAAATTGCTCCATCTGTAATATCCATGTTGCGGGATCCTTGCCATCAAACTTCCTCATATTGATTTTTGGAATATGGTGGGTCTTCAATCCAAAATTAGAGTCTATGGAATCATGATTAACATTTCTTTTTTTCTCATCATGAGTTTCCTTTAGTACCGTTTCACCATTAGTGACCATTTCTTGTAGCAACTTATTCATATTTATCTTCAATTCTTCCATCTTATCATCCATGCCATCAATTTTAGCGTCCATGCCATTCATCTTAGCTTCTATGCCAACCATCTTAGCTTCTATGACTTTCTTTAAAAAGCCATCTTAGCTTCTACACCTTTCTTTAAACCATCCATCTTAGCTTCTACATCTTTCCTTAAACCATCCATTTTAGATTTTGTTGCTTTTTGTGCAAGTGACACTTGTTGCACTTGGTCTCGTAATTTTGATATATCATGTTGCATTTCTTCCTCTTCTTTATAAGTCATGCTAGAGCTTTCAGGTTGCTTACTAGGTGTTTGCATTTTCTTTCCTCGGGGCATCAATTACCGATTCAAACTAATTTTTCAAACCAAGCTTATGCAAAAATTTAAAAAAAACTACAGACCTTTTTTCACTTTGTAGAAGCTTAATATTGAATCTGATGTATCTATGCCATTTCGGATCATCTAGTTCTGAAATTGTGACCTGTAGTAGCCCTCTGTGTCCTCTTTCCAATGCCACCAGTCTGATCCAAGTTGGATTCTCCAAGGAAGAGTTATGCACAATCTCCCAAGATGACTTGATTATAGACTAGTTCAGTAGAGCGAACTTGTACGACGTGCCACGAGTCAGCGTTTCGACCTTTGGATCTAAAAAAGATATAGAAGAAACTACAGTCTATCCTATTTCTGTACCTTCTTACAAAGTTTCAATCCGATGCTCAGAGAGAAAGTTATGATGATCTTCCCCAGGTCACCTGTTTGGAATGTAATTCAGGAGTTTGCAAAAAGACCAACTTTCTCAGATCATATCTCTGCAAATATAATGCGAAAAGATCTAAAATTTAGACACGAGATTCAACGCGATTTCTTCTCAAATGGTTTTTTTTTTTAGCTTCTGAAATGTCGCAGAAAAAATTTATAGCGAAAATGCCATGATGACCTGTTTGGAGCAGCGAAACCCTAGAATCCAAATCTCTAATACCAAATGTTATGAAACCAGCTCACAAAAAGATAGAAAAGAGAAATCCATGCCTTAGAATTCAACCTCTTCGAGGGGGCAACCTCCTTTACATTACATAAATGAGCAATTCTTGGATGATTCAAATGACAAAATCTCCTTTCTATATATAGGAGTCTAAGGAGTCACAATATAACCCAGATGACCTAACAATAATAATATAAAGCCACAAAAATAACAATAGAGGGATTCTATGGGGCACAGTAATAACAATATGGGGGCAATAGGGGCACAAAAACATTAATAAGGGATACAACTACAATAGTAATGGGGTAATCACTAGTATTATAGGGACACAACATGCACACAATCTCCCCAAGTGTTGTGTTCATTGTATCACAATATACAAGGCATCCGACTAAGTTACCTCTGGTGAGGATAGAAACCTATGGTGGAATTCCAAAATATACTCAACGAGACATGGAAGTGTAGTTCGTAGTAGTGTTGTCTAATGTGTAACTGTTTGATGAGAGCGTTCCCATATACTTATCAAATATGTAGCACCATTCAATACACTCAAAGGTATGCAAAGAACAATTTGATACACATACATAAGTGGAACGATTTGATACACATACATAAGTGGAACGATTTGTACCACTTATATTCGATTGGAAGCTATAAGAATTTCATATTGTAGCTGCTTTGTCAGCTTGCATTTCTACTCCAACTTCCTCTTTTCCTACACTAGCTTCTTCCAATACTAGCTTTTCTCTTCTAATATTACCTGTATTAATTCTCTTTTCCTACATAATTTAGCATATAGATGATCCTAAAAAAGGATATTCTGATCATATCTTCATTAGAAAGTAGAAATAAATACTCAAATATTTTTGCAAGAGGATAAGAAATGATCAAAATATTAAACCTAAACAAAAGTAGTATAATATAAAAATAACATAAGTCTAGAAGGTACTTGTCTTTTATGCGATTTGAAGGAAGTGATCAATTCCCTCTTGGTCGAGCTTGCAAGAGTCATTATTTTCCATCATCCATATGTCAATTTTTCCTTCAATATTTTCAATCTTCTTCATAAGAAGTTAGGCCCAACTGAGAGTAGTCCATCTAAGCTTATATTAATTCTTCAAGAGACTATCGGGCATGTTGGAGAGGTAAATCCCCTCTACGGATAGAGGCGATCCCTACTAGCCCAAAATGGGTCTAGCAACAATCAGTCAATGCTACTATGCAAGTTCCTAATTGCAAATAAGAGATAGGCAATGAACACCTACTTGGATTCCAACGCTATTGTTTCATGAAGAGATGCCGCTCTCACTCCTTTGCTTTGGCCGGTCACGATCCTCCACAATCCTCGTGGATAGACACCTGCACACACAAAGAGAAACACAAACACAAGCGTGAAATCTAATAAATGAAATTATACATCAGTCAGAAAGGACATAACTCACATTAACCATTACAAAGACAAATGAGAGTGGAACCATAATAGTAGTCATCTATTATTAATCAATAACAGAGAAGAGTACAACCAAAGTTTTGACGTTGAATCCTTCTCAAGAGGGTCCAGCCAGCAAGTCTCTTAAGCATTCACCCTTGGAGGTAGATCTCCCAAGACAAAAACTCTCTCTCACACAAGCAATACTTCACAACCTTCCTTAAGCTCTCTAGCAATCCCACACTTGTCACACCAACTACCTATTAACAACAGCAGTCTAAGCACTATCAACTCCACACTATCCAAACTAGCTGCTCATGGCAATGGTAGAGGCTTAAATAGGAGAAGGAGTCTCCATGAATGGTGGGAGGATGAGCTTATCTCCAAGGAAGGTGGCTCAAATGACAAAACAAACATGCCAGAGAAGGGAGGGCGACATTTACAAGGCCAACAACCAGGTCTGGAGTCATCTGGAAGGCCGGCTGTTAGAACAAACTCGCCCAAACAAGATCAGCGCGGGCGTATAACTGCACTGGAGCGCTGACATCACATCTTAATAACAGGGAAGGTTATGTCAGCGCGATTCAATATAAATAGAAGATGCGCTGGTTCATGAAATTTGACCAGCGCGGAAAACACGTGTGCTTCCGTGCTGGCAGCGCATTCGTTGTATTATGAGGTGCCAGTCAGCGCGGTTATTTTAATAACAGTCACGATGATGGGAAAAACTTTGGCAAAGTGGTCATTTGGCCACATTAGAGAACATGAGCATGATTGATTTGAACTCATGACACAGTAGGGAGACTGACAGGGAGACAGTGACAAATTACTGTGTAACAGATGCCCCCTAAAGCATGAAGCCCGAGAGAGTGGGAGGGGTGAAATGCTTTACAAAACTTGCTGAACTGGAACACCACCAGGAAGAATCTGCATGTATGTACAACTGATATCTCTGAGAATCCATGACATGTAGTCTAGGCATGGGCGTAGCCATCCAAAAGACATACGAAGAAGGTCTGTGGTATGGACGCAGCCACCCAGCTGAAGAGACCGTGATGATAATAAGGTATGGTCGCAGCCATCCAAAAAGACTCAGGTATGGGCGCAGCCATCCATCAACGAGTCATGTGATAATAATCCACAAAATCGCAGCCTGGATTGCAACAGACAAAAATCCAGGGTCTTGCGCTCCATCCCGATCTGAACAAAGTACAAGTCCAAGCATGTGAATACATGAGCTAAAGTCGAACATGCGTGAACATCGTCTGATTACCAGCCAATAATGAAAACTATTAACAGACGCGAGAGGTACCACCAATAATGACAATGGTCCTCAAGGTACTAATAGGTACAATCCGCGACGTGTGAATCAATGAGCTGGTGTCGAACACCCACAGAATCATTCGATCGGAGGCCAATGATGAAAACCTCTCGTCGAACACAAAGAACCTGCCATTGAGGCATGCAGGCTCTAAGGCACCTGAAGGGAGTCTCTAAGTCACCTTCCTAGATAATGAGCTGAAGTCGACAGGAGGTAACCTTGATCGAAGGTGGGCCATAATGTTTCCCACATCATCGACACGAGACAGAGAAGGATATGATATTTTGTGTGAGGCATCAGAGGGAGGTTGTAAGTTTGCAAAGGTCAACTTCTCTTGAACATATCGGCGGCACGACAGTGGATTTGGCAGTATCTGACGTCACATGAGCAGAGGTCATGGTGACAAAGCAATGAGCAGATGAGAGGCCAAATAGGATAACCCAAACCCATGGAGGCTAGTGTAAAAGAAGATGAGAAATCCCCACCCAGAAACAAATGCAGACTAGTGTCATGTTCAAGAGTGACATACTGCCGACACGACAATTATTACAGTTCCATTTTCCCCACCATCTCTGGCAGGTACCCCGATTATTTTTGGACGACAAGCTTGACGGGGATAGAATATGCTTGGAAAGCATCATTTCGATGGTGTCCGATGTCATTAAGTTTTAACGAGTCTGACAAAGGAAGAACGCGACATCTTTTCCTGTTTAGAGAGTCTGAAAAGACAGCAGAAAAGAAAACTCCAGGGGGGTCCTTTTTCGTAAAGTTGTGTCTCTCGAGCCCGAAAAAGTATAAAACAATGCTCGAAAGAACCGCCCGACCGGTATGATCGAGGAGTAATTTTCGTAAGTAGTGACTTTGACCCGAAAAAGTAAAAAAGAGGTCAGAAGTACGTCGTTTTGGAGCCAATAACGAGTGCGAAACGACAAACACCCAGCAATCTTTTTAGTTTAAACGGTCGAAAAAAGAGCTTTAAAGGCGACCGCCTCTCGTTCTTTTAACGAGCTGAGAGGGGGGCTCGGCCATCTTTTCTTGCTTTACGTCGAAAAAGAGCTTAAACACGACGTTGCGGGACCAAGTGTGTGTAGAACCGTCGTGACCCCACCGGTATGAGAATCTGCACAAGAAACACCGCACGCGTAAACCTGTTCGATATAATATGTACCACATGCATAAAAACATTGTAGAATGACATTGGCACTAAGCACATGGTAAAAAACATAACAAAAAACCCACATTTATGAAAAATGATAATTAATTATAAAATTTTACCATAAATAGGGGGGTAAAAGGAGGTTTTTTACCATTGTTACCATTTTGAGTTGTGGAGGACGTTGTGGAGCTGCAAGGTTGACGGAGCAAATTCCATTCCGTGCGGACATCAACCACCCTGCAATCTGTTCCAGGTAGGTTCTCCTTCTCCTGCGCTTTATTTTGATTCATTTTAGCCGCATTTCCATGGTGGGAAGTGGTGATTTGGGCGAATTTTGTGAACTTCAATTCGCTCTCGGTCAGCGCGGATTTCCTCATCGGGTCCGCGCTGATCGAATAATTTTTACACATACCATCCCCAGATCAGCGCGGAAAACACGTGTGCTTCCGCGCTGACCCAAGGAAAAAAACAAAGGGCGCCACGATCAGCACGACTGTTTTAAAAACAGTCGCGCTGACGTCGCGAAACTAAATTTTTAACGATTTGAACGTATAAATTTCAACAGTTAGGGCTCTAATGATTTTTTGTGGCCATGCAGGACAAAATGGCATTTGCTTGGCAAGAGAGAGCTCACGATAATGAGGATATAGCAGCATTTTCCGATGCTGGGTGCCGTAATGTAATGCGGGCATGTGGGTTACTCAAATTCTTCCTCACTCCACGGCTGCAAGCACAGCCTGATCTCCTCGAGTTCTTAATCAGAGCCTGGAATCCTGTTGATGGAAAGTTTACGATTCGAGGCCGTGATATCGAGTTCGATTACACGGATATCTATTTTTTGACCGGGTTATCACGCCGAGGTGAGATGCCCATTCTGGAGGGGCAGCGACCCAGTGGTGAAACCCTAGATACACTGATGGCTCGGGTGTGCCCACAGGCACGCAAAACGCGGAGTGGGAAGGTAGCTATTCCGACGGTGGAGGACATCGTCCTTCGAACCATACTCTTCATGGTGACCTGGGCAGCGGGTTCTCTGGCCAACCACGAGGCTTCGAAGACCAATCTCTTATTAGCTCTCGAGTGTTTGAATCCCACGGTATTCAACTGGGCAGCAGCAGTAACAACCAGCATGAAGAGACAGCTGAGCAACTGCCGACGTGGTGAGTCGAAGCAGTTTGCCTATGGGTCCATTTTACTCCCGCTCATGCTGGAGCGGGTACCGGCATTACAGCTACAGGACATGGTCGTGGATCCACCCAGAGGTCCCTGAGAGACGAGGGCTAGTCGATGGGGCCATGTCATGCCGCGAGGAGGTGGCGGTCGCCCAGTGGCTTGGAGAGTATATTTTCGAGAGTGGCTGGATCGGCAGTTTGTTTTTGTAGAGGACTGGCCATATGCTGGCATAGACTTCCGCGGAGATCCAGACATGCCACTCCCTGTGGGAGAGCATTGGGACGATGGTGGTAAGCCACTTGATCTCTTTTTAATTTTTAATTTTTTGTAATGTTTTTAAATTTTTCATGTACATGTCTTTACGATGAATGCTATGGTATGCAGATGTAGGACCAACGAGACCCCTCGGTCTGGCCCCAGAGGCGCAGAGAGAGGCACAAGGCACTGGAGTCCTGGCCCTGGCTCCTCCAGGAGTCAATACGATGGGGACTGTGATACAGAACCTCGAGGGCTTACTGACGGGGGTTCCAGATTACCAGGGGATAGAGGAGGTCCCCATAGCATCTCAGATCCACACAGTGGGGGTAGAACCCAGGATGCACCGCCTTTTGAGGCGGGTGGCACGGGCAGTTGCATGCTACAGAGAGCATAACCCACCACAGTAGACATCTAGGTCTTATTTCCCACTGCTGTTTTTGGAGAGACGCGTCTCAGATGTACTGAGGACATCGGCCTTATCTAGACATATACACTTATTTTTGAGCGCCTTAGTGTGCCACACAATACATATATATATATACCGATTTTGGATGGATCTTTTACATATGATGATGTTTTTATATGCTATGCAAATGTCTTAATACAAATGTAATCTAATGTATCAGTTGCATAACATACGACCCACATATTTTAATTTTTTATGCAAGCTTAAAAGCACACATGACAACACACATGCAAACTATGCTTGGAAAAGGATTTTATATATACACATGCTTATCCTATGGTTTTATTATGTTTTCTATGTCTTCTTGTATGATGTTTATCTGTTACGCAAATTTCTGTCTAATACATGGTTCGCTAATGCATCAGTTAATGTGTTTAATCGTCTCGGAATGTGTTGATATGTGATGTAATCAAAATTCGTTTCTAACAATCTTACACGTAAATACAACCTTAGAATGCATTGGTCTCTGACGGAATATCGCTCGTTGAGTTGATGGACGACAAGTTGAGAGTCCAGGTTCACCACCAATGTACGAATGCCGAGATCAACCGCTTCGGCTAATAACTCAATTACAGCACTATATTCGACAACATTGTTAGTGGTACGACCCAAGCACACGCCTTGAAGATCTAGCAACTCGCCGTGAGGATCATAGATCGCCCACGCCGCAGAAGACAAGTTGCAAGTGCTACGACAGGCACCATCAGCGAAACCAACATAAGGTGCACTAGACATCTGCACAAGAAGTAGAAAACACAATAAGAGGCAAACACGCCTTCACACCAAAGCAAAACGTGAAATCATACACACATAACACACTTGCTAAAAACACACGTATGTACAAACTAGGTGCACGAAATCATGCATAGTATTTTTTCAAATAAAGCCCGTTACGGGGCTTATCGAGAGGATTTCCTTCGTAGTCAATCAGCTCATATGCCCCCTTCTGCAAAACTCTCTTCACAATATAGGGGCCTAGCCACATGGATTCGAGTTTACCTGCCCCTAGCTTATCCTTAGCTTGATCATAGAGCAGTACTAGATCTCCCTCAACAAAGAAACGAGGTTGAATGGTATTGTCGAAGTGAGCCTTAACTCTCTTCCTCTGTGCTTCGATAGCTAGAGAGGCTAAGCGACGAGTCTCGTCTAGCCGTTCTAAATAAAGAAGCCGTTCCTCCACCGAAGTGGTGTTGGGAAGTAACTCGACAGCTAACTTTAACGAAGGAATCTCACACTCAACAGGAAGGGTGGCCTCCAGTCCATAAACTAGCTGAAAAGGGGTGAAACCGGTGGCGTCCTTCACAGAGATACGATAAGCCCACAAGGCGGGGAACAACATCAGATGCCAATTAAACTTGTGTGTACCAACGGTACGTTGGAGCATTGTGATCAAGACTTTGTTCACGGCTTCAACTTGGCCATTGGATTGAGGGTAGTATGGCGTCGAACTATCTTGACACAAGCCTAGTTGGGTTGTTAGCTCCGTCATCATGTGATTACGAAAATGCTTTCTGTGATCCGTGACGATGGCCTGAGGGACTCCAAACTGAGTAATGACATGATTAAACAAAAACTGCGCCGCTGTGTGACCGTCTTCATTCAATGTAGGCATCGCTTCGACCCATTTGGTGAAATAATCCACGGCAACGATGATATACCCATGCCCCCCAGCCGAATGAGGGTTACAGGATGTATAATCGATGCCCCATTTGGCAAAAGGACCTACGGTAACAACAGGGTGCAGTGGTGCAGGAGGTGCATGCATTTTCCGGTGGTAGATCTGGCATTCATGGCATGAAAGGACGACAAGGATGTAATCATTGAAGATGGAAGGCCAGAAATAACCGGCACGGAGGATTTTCTGGGCGGTGGCATATCTGGACATGTGACCGCCACAAGCACCGGAGTGGCAGTCATTCAACACCCGCTCAGCCTCCTCGAGAGTCAAACATCGGCGGAGGACAAAATCTGTGCCGAGGCGGTACAGGGTATCGCTAATAATGCGATAGGGTTGGGATTGATGACGAATCCTCCATCGAGCATCTTTCGATACATTGGGACGGAAGGAAGACGTCTACAAATATACTATGATGTCCCCATACCAAGGGTCGAGGGTGCTGATTAGAAACAATGTTTCGTCCGGGATATGCTCTTCTGAAAAAGATGGTGCAGAAGGAGACGGCAAAGAACAGAGCAATTCAGCAAAGACCAGAGACTTCTTAGACTTGGCAGCAGTAAATTCCAAGTCAAACTCTTGGAGGATTACGATCCACTTCGAGTATTTTCCCCCCAGCAACTGGCACGACAAAATGTATGTCATGGGGTTGCAGTCAGAAATCACGGTCGTGGCGCGCAACAGGATATAATGCCGGAAACGTTGGATGGCACAGACAGCAGCCAATGCCAACTTCTCGACATAAGCGTAGTGAGTTTCCGTATCCAAAAGGTTGCGGCTAAGGTAATAGATAACGTGCTCATTGCCGTCATCATCATCTTGCACTAGAACCATGCCGATAGTGGTATCGGCGGCAGCCAGATAGAGAGTGTAATCACGGTGGTAGTTCGAAGGTTTTAATAACGGAGCCGAGACAAGGAGGCCCTTGAGTTGCTCGAAAGACTCCTGAGCGATAGCATCCCAATGAAAGGGTGTGTCTCGCTTCAATAACCGTGTGAAACCCTTAGCCACCTCGGCATAATTCAGAATGAATCGTCTAAGAAAATTCGCTTTGCCTTGAAAGCTCTGCAACTGCTGCAAAGAGGCAGGGGGAGGAAGATTCAGGATGGCCTTGACTTTGAGGGGATCTAGACAGATGCCTTCTCGGGAGACGATAAACCCGAGTAGTCGGCCTGATTCTACGCAAAAGACACACTTATGAGGATTGAGCCTAATACGGTAGTGTCGACAGCGGAGAAAAATTTCGCGAAGATGAGAGGGATGGTCCTGACGCTTGACTGAATGAGCTGGGAGGTCATCCAGGTATGGCTGTACAATGTGACAAATATCATGAAAGGCATAAGACATTGCACATTGAAATGTAGCGCTGGCATTCTTTAGACCGAAAGGGAGCTTCTTATAGGCAAAAGTGCCCAAGGATAGATAAAAGCCGTCTTATGTTGATCAGCGGGGGCGATGTTGATCTGGTTATATCTAGAGAAGCCGTCCATAAACGAGTAAATTTCGCTTCCTGCACATTCATCGATAAGCCGATCGATGAAGGGCGTAGGGAAGTTATCCTTAGGACAGGCACGATTGATATCGCAGTAATCAACACAGACTCGGATAGTGCCCTGCTTTTTGTTCACAGGTACTATATTAGAAACCCAATCCGTCAGTGGAATGGGGTAAATGAAACCAGCCTTGAGAAGCTTTTCGACTTCTGCTTTGATAGATGTGGCCTTTCGGGGGTGCACAGGGCGTAGGCGCTGACGAACAGGCTTAGCACCTGGATACGTAGGTATTTCATGCACCACTATACTAGGGTCGATGCTAGGCATTTCCTCATAGGACCAAGCAAAGACATCACGAAATTCGCGAAATAAGTCAGTGTAGAGTTGAACTTCCTCTGGAGTGCAAGTAACTTCGATATGAATGTGCTCGACAATCCCTGGTTTCACAGAGATGTCGATAGGTTGGGTTTGCGTGATGTTTCCCATGTTGCCCTCAAAAGACACTTGATAAAGCTGAATAGGTGTTTGCAGGGGCGGGGATGGGACACACGAAGCAAACCGCTCGAGACATGCGATCATTTCCGGATGGGGAGGGAGAAACGAAGAGCGGTGGTGATGATCTGACCAAGGGAGCTCTTCGAGAGACATGGTCTCTATGATGGCTTCATCGGAAGGAAATATTTCCTTTAATGGATCCGACGTAGCCTCATCTCCAAGCCAAGGGAAATGAACATATGAACCGGGAACACTGCTCGAAAGAGCAGGTTCAGCAGGGGGAGCCGATGCAGCGACGATTTCGACGTAGTTGAGCTTGGCAGGACTCAACGGCATCATATCACCCCAAGAGTCTATCTGATTAGTGGGAGGAAGAACCCACGGATCAGAACATACAGAGATCATGTTGATAGGGGCAAGATTCGGAGGTGGGAGGGGAAAGACTCCCATTAAAGCGGGATCTTTGAAAAGTCCGGCACCCACGCTCTCGAATGACTTAGAGGTATGCTCCACAAATGGTACATTCCCTTCAGAAGAAGAAGCGAAGAAGGAGATCTGGTCCACCGTGATAATATTCCCCTGGTGAGGGAAACGAATGACACAGAAAAGGGAGGAAGCCACGGCTTGCATGGCATATGTCTAGCTCCGTCCGAGGAGGAGGTTGTAGGTAAGATTGGTGTCAACAACTTCGACCTCTACTTCTACCGTCTTCCCTTCCAAAGAGATGGGCAAGCGTTGGAGGATACCGTACGGACGGGACTCTCTTCCATCGAAGGCTTCTAACATCGTAGGAGATTGACTCAACGTAGGAGAACTAATAGCCTTCCAGCAAGCAACAGACATGATGCAAGTCGAGGCACCTTCATCAATGACTGTACGATGAATCGTTTTGCCATTGATGATGACCTGTATAAGGAAAGCGACCTGGTGCGGCAGTCTCGGCGTAAAACCCTCGAGATCAAAAGAAATCAAATCTGAATCCGTCGGGTCTATGCCACCAATAGCTGATAGCAAGGACTTCCTCTGGGAGGGGCAGCTCTGGAGGACTTCTAGAGCGGACATAGCAGACGGAGCCTGAGCTAAGTCCTCAACAATGCTATAATGTTGGGCAGCACGAGCATTAGGGTTGTACGACGACTTCCGGAGTACACCTTTCGGAGGGGGTCGGGGGATCATCTCAGTGTTGGGTCTTTCGATGTGGAGAGGACCAGAACTGGACAGAGGAGCGCTGGAGGGGATCTCCGGCTCTTTCCTGGCAGGAGAAGGATATTCTTTTGCTCGAGTAGAAACATGGATAGGAATCGTTCCAGCCATGAACACTTGCGAGCCAAACGAGGAAGAGGGTTGAGATGGGTCTGCCACCATTTGAGTTTGCTGGGAAGGGAGAGGTTCTTTAAGCACGGTTGGAGTCCCACGAGCACCTTTCAATAATCGACTAACTTTGGACTGCCTTGGGCAGTCCTTAGTGTAGTGATCCTCATCACAGATAAGACAAGGATATTTAGGTTTTCGTTTGGCTCCTTCCTCGGGTGGAGGATTAGGGGAATCCTGCTTGGGATGTCCGGATTTATCCTTAGCTTTCCCTTTCTTTTTCCCTTTTGAGGATTTATCTGCCGCGGTGGACTGAACGGCGTTTACCTCGGAGGTACTTCCAGAATTAGGTTGGCCCTGAGAAGCATTTCCATTAGAAGCGCTCTGCTTTTACTTCCCAAGGTTCGCGGCCGATTTCTTTGATGACGAGTTTACAGAGCCAATAACTCCGTCAACAGATGGTTTTGGCGGAGCCTTGGATTGTCTAGGCCTTGGGGCGTCTGGAAAATAATCATATAAAGTACCCGACTGAGAGTATACTAAGTCAAGGTACTGAGCACGCGCGATAGCTTGCTCTTCAGTTACACAAGCTCCCATGGCGATGTCTCGCGCGATCGCAGGGACAAAGGAAGTCGTGAACCAATCGGTCAGGAGTTGATCAGGAATCCAGAATTTGATCAAGCGGCGACGCCTTCTCCATTCATGTATATGATCAGATATATGCGTAGCCGTATCCTGTTTGAGAGACGTAAGGAGATGTGTCCCTGTCTCGTACCGAATAGGTAACTGAAAATGAGTTAAGAATGCCATAGCCAGCGAGTTGAAATCTTGAAATGTTCCGCGATTGAGCTCAATATACCACTTAGTGGTTGAGCCGGTGAGAGTTCTTTGAAAGAGGCGGAGACAGATAGAGTCATCAAGCCATGAGTTCGATGAACACCAAAGGTGATAGGTCATGACATGGGCTTGAGGGTCTTCACCAGCTTTGCCATCAAATTTTGGGCAATCACCGGGTATTTTAGTCGGAACTGGTGGCCAATATGGATTATGAAGAATGGGATCATTCGTTAACTTGGACACATCCGGAAGTTCCAACGTCGCTAAGAAGGGTAACTGAGGGTTAAAGGACATTTGTGGCTGTGGAAGAGAGGCAGTACCAGGGTTCCAACCAGGTGGTGGTTGCCCCCATGGACTTTGTCCGGATGGGCCCGGCCCGAAGGGGCCTGGCCCATAGGGACTTTGCCCGTAGGGGTTCTGTCCATATGTATTCTGTCCATACGGATTCTGTCCATATGGATTCTGTCCATATGCAGACAGTTGACCCTGGGTCTGCCCCCCAGCACCCCATGGATTAGCAACTTGACCCGCAGGTGCAGCATACTGATAATTTTGGTAAGGAGTGACATGCATCTGTTGATAATTTTGATACGGGGTAAACTGAGTTTGCCCCTGGGGTTGCTAGTAGCCATACATTTGTTGAGCTCCATACTGAGCCTGATAAGAAGGTTGCGTTTGGTAAGAAGGTTGGGGACGTGGCCCACCTTGCATTTGATAACCCATTTGAGTTTGGGGCCCAGAAAGATGTCCTTGAACAGGTTGGGCTGGGACCATGTGGCCGGAAGGTTGGCCTACTTGGGTTTGGGATGGACCTGTTTGCCCAGAAGGATGTGCTTGCTGGGTGCTAGGTTGTCCTTGAGCAACCAAGGGTTGTCCTTGCGGAACAGACGGTCGAGCAGGCTGGACGGCCGGTTGACCTTGAGGTTGGCTAGCCTGTCCAGAAGGATGATTAAGACGGGCAGTGGGTTGGCCTTGCTGCATAGAAAACTAGCCCATTTTCCCGGAAGGATACATAGACTGAGCAGTGGGTTGGCCCTGCTGTAGGTAGGGTTTCCCCCCTTGCCCAAAAGGATGACTAGACTGAGCAATGGGTTGGCCTCGCTGTACGTAAGGCTGTCCCCCTTGCCCAGAAGGATACCCCTGCTGGACTACCGGTTGAGCTTGTGGAATAGAAGTTTGTCCAGCTTGTCCAGAGGGATAACCCTGCTGGAGACCAGGTTGGCCTTGCTGGATGTAAGGCTGTCCTGGTTGTCCAGATGGGTAACCTTGCTGGGTACCAGGTTGCCCCGGATAACCAGAAGGTTGACTCTGATAGGTAAACGATGGACCACCAGCGGCCGAAGGTTGTCCCTGATAGGGTTGTCCTTGTGGGCCCCTAGATTGTCCTGGGTAAGACTGGCCATAAAGTGGCTGCCCTTGGGGGGCTTGCACATAAGGTGGCTGGCCTTGATTAGGCGGTACTTGAAGCTGTGCAGGGATTGCTTGGCCCCCATGAAAAGAGTGAGTACTAGAGTCCCAAGCAATGGATAACGGCACCGAAACTTCAACAAAGGGTTCAAGAGGCAAGGTTTGAGAGAATTGGAGGTATTGACCAGTAGAATCATAATAAAAGAGTGGACCTTGCGCGTTCGGATCCTGAATAGCTTTCCCATAGGCATCATGTGGCCCCCCTCCTAGAACAGGACCAGAAGAGGGTGGAGCACTTTGTGCAGGGTGGAGGACTCTAGGCGAGAGTTCCGGCTAGCCATTACTCACTTGATCGTGAGGGGGACCAGCACCAGTGTTCACAGATGAAGACGTTGTTACGGCACTAACGACCGGAGTCGAGTGTGCTACACAAACAGTTGGATTCGTGGGAACTGAGGTAACAGGTGTAGTATGGGGTTGTGAAACAAAAGGTCCCGTGGTGGGAGTGACATGAGGATCCCACATAGTCGTAGCAGGAGTCCTGGCAGCTACTCTATCCCTCAACGATTGATAACGCGGGGGGAGTGGAGAAGTAGTTGGGATGGGAGTGTCAACATTCGACACCACAGGTGTCTCACCTGTGCTAGGAGATGTCTCATCCATGTGGGAAGAAGACATGGAAGACGAAACACCAAGGGGGGTGACAGGAATATCGTCCTCGTTAGGCTCCCAGATAGGGTTCCAATCTTCTTCGTAATCTTCGTTGCCCAGGGCACGAGAGTTGATAGGTTGGAGACTCGGGATAACAGGAAGAGTATCACTTACAACTGGTACCTCAGGAGCAGCAGAAGATGGAGAACCTTGATCACTTGGAACGGGAGTTGACGGGTCAGCCAGGATGACAAACCCCAAACAAGACCTAAAGGAATCTAACGATAAAAGACCCTACTCAAACTAACGCACACAAGATCTAACCAGGTGATGTTAATGTGGCCGAATAAATTTTTAAGACACAGGAACTGAACTTGACCTTTTCATGTTTCAAGAGTTGAGAAAAGGACGAAAAGATGACTCTAGTCTCCTTCAAATGTTTAATGAGCACGAAGTGACAAGACGCTCACTAGCACCTTTTCTTTTAAGGAGTCCGAAAAGGATCAAAAGTGACTACTCTGGAGACTCTAGGCAAAGGGTTTACCAAGCAATCTGTAAAACTGCTTATACACCTTGGCAATCGTATGAGAACCAAGGACTTTCCGTACTGCAGTCAATATTCCCGAATGCTGTGTTCGGTGCATTACGGTCCGCAGGGCGGCAAACTCGGCTTCCTATGGATCAAGGATAAAAGCCTAGTGGGGTCTCCCTATATACCCGACGGTACATGGGAGCACAATCCGTGATAGACCACTATCGAGTCACAGAAGGAGGAATCACCCAACCATAATGTGAAACAATAGTGACTATGTTTAAAGACGTCGGAACACGTCTCTAGCCTAGACCTCTAGATGTTTGCGTTAAGTTCCAATGCGTTTTTAGGTTTATTCAGTTTATTTTATGGCTGATCTTGAATTAAGTTTCGGTTTCAGGTCCTACCGTGTGATCTCTCACAATTGCCTAGATGCAAACTACATGCCAAAGAATACCATTTCGTTCGATGAATTCTAACTATGAGAGGGTTAAGAATTTTCAAACAAAATGAACACAATCAATCAAACAATCTAATGTAGCTAATGGCAAGGAAATGACACTTTTTCTTTTGAGAACACAAATCAATGAAATGCTCTTTTTCCCATTAACTATTGAATGCAAAAGATATTAGTTCGATTTCTTTTTCCAATGGCACAATGCACTTAAAATGAATTTTGAGAGACAACAACACCGAGTAAAGAGAAATAAAATCACTCAATGAAACACACAACAAATGTGAAAAGAACCGGTTGAGCCCAAACAACTGTAATCTGTGTCTGTGTAGTGAAAAGTAATCGAAACAATATGAAGACTGGTTCAATAACAATCACTTAAACAACCAGGCAAAGCAAGCAAAGAGGAAGGTTTTCGCAAAAGCAAAAGCAAGTAGTAACGAATCTTTGTGAACGAGTAATGAAACAAAGCCAATCCAACGGAATCGGGATGATAACACTAGGTCACAAGACACAAAACAAGATCCGCCCAACAAGACTTCGCAAGCAAGTGCTTCAAAGTTCAAACAATAAAAATCAAGTCATAAACCAGGTGGAAAGAGCAGGGGATAGTCAAACCAACAGGCTCAGGAGGCAAAATTGAAACAAATTCAATCCTACAGGATCAGCGCGGGTGATACACAGCAACAAAGCGCTGACCAGAAACCACGCGTAGCAACAAAGCACTGTCAGCGCAGAAGTACATGGCTTAAGCGCGCTGGTTCGATTTCAGAACCGTCGCGACTGTTTAACGTACAAGCGCGATGACCACAAAGTCAAAGAAACAGCTATGCGCTGTCAGCGCGACTGTTTTGTTATAAACTGCACTGAGGCTAAAAAACAGGCACAATCAAGCCAAAAGCTCCCAAACCAAGGCAATAACTCTTTAAACAATTAAGACACCTCCCAGACTGAACCAGGAAGTCTAAAAGCAGAGAACTAATCCCCAATCTTTGAAAAGAGAGTAACAATCAAACTCAAAACAAGAATGGACAAAAAGGGACAAAGGCCAGCTCCCCAGTCAAGTCGCCAAATTGTTGGAGAGGTAAATCCCCTCTACGGATAGAGGCGATCCCTACTAGCCCAAAATGGGTCTAGCAACAATCAGTCAATGCTACTATGCAAGTTCCTAATTGCAAATAAGAGATAGGCAATGAACAACTACTTGGATTCCAACGCTATTGTTTGATGAAGAGATGCCGCTCTCGCTCCTTTGCTTTGGTCGGTCATGATCCTCCACAATCCTCGTGGATAGACACCTGCACACACAAAGAGAAACACAAACACAAGCGTGAAATCTAATAAATGCAATTATACATCAGTCAGAAAGGACATAACTCACATTAACCATTACAAAGACAAATGAGAGTGGAACCATAATAGTAGTCATCTATTATTAATCAATAACAGAGAAGAGTACAACCAAAGTTCTGACGTTGAATCCTTCTCAAGAGGGTCCAGCCAGCAAGTCTCTTAAGCATTCACCCTTGGAGGTAGATCTCCCAAGACAAAAACTCTCTCTCACACAAGCAATACTTCACAACCTTCCTTAAGCTCTCTAGCAATCCCACACTTGTCACACCAACTACCTATTAACAGCAGCAGTCTAAGCACTATCAACTCCACACTATCCAAACTAGCTGCTCATGGCAATGGTAGAGGCTTAAATAGGAGAAGGAGTCTCCACGAATGGTGGGAGGATGAGCTTATCTCCAAGGAAGGTGGCTCAAATGACGAAACAAACATGCCAGAGAAGGGAGGGCGACATTTACAAGGCCAACAACCAGGTCTGGAGTCATCTGGAAGGCCGACTGTTAGAACAAACTCGCCCAAACAAGATTAGCGCGGGCGTATAACTGCACTGGAGCACTGACATCGCATCTTAATAACAGGGAAGGTTATGTCAGCGCGATTCAATATAAATAGAAGATGCGCTAGTTCATGAAATTCGACCAGCGCGGAAAACACGTGTGCTTCCGTGCTAGCAGCGCATTCGTTGTATTATGAGGCGCCAGTCAGCGCGGTTATTTTAATAATAGTCGCGATGGTGGGAAAAAATTTGGCAAAGTGGGTCATTTGGCCACATTAGAGAACATGAGCATGATTGATTTGAACTCATGACACAGTAGGGAGACTGACAGGGAGACAGTGACAAATTACTGTGTAACAGGGCAAAACCAAATAAACAATATCCAAGAGATAAGTCCAATAGACAGATCATATCAAGGTGAGGGTTTCCAATCCTATAGTCAATGGTAAAATTAAATGGTCAACTACTAAGAAAATCCTAGGTCACAACCACATACAGCTAATGATCATGTGTTCAGATGAGGATTTCTAGCCCCAAGGAGCATGCTATCAAGCGTGCAACTCTCGCCAAGATTTTTGTGTTCCAACCCTGTGGCCATAAACACAATTCTTCTTTTCATACAAGAAGGCTTGGAAACTGTAATTTCATATTTCCACGAACCAACTTCAGGGTCTTATTCCAAACCCTAACCTCATGTTATACATCAAGGGTTTCTCCCAAACCCTAATCCCATGTTATCCACCAAACCCTAATTTTTCTTAGGCAGGGTGCCTAGGGTTAAATCCTTCAAACACTAGAATTCTTTTAGGTCTCTAATATCTTCACTTCTTCATCATTAATTTATTTAAAGGGATGATCTTAATGACTTTTGTTCTAGCCCAACTCTGAAATCATGCTAATTTCTCTTAGGGCTATATTGTTCTTTTCTTTTGATAATTGAATTTAAACTTTTCACCATTTACACATGCATTCACCCTATAACATCATCACATCATTAACAATTATATATAAAGAATAATATCGTCAACAATGTAGGAGAATAATAAAAGGAACAATGGAAGAAAAACATAGACACAAAGATACACCAGGATTGGTCAAAGACCAGGGAAAAACCTTCGAAAGGAGGAAAAACTAGGATTCAATTCTTCTTCTTGTATTATATTTCATTAATTTATCAGCTAAGATACATACTTCCACAGAGAGTTGCATCAAAATTACATTCATGACAAGTACTAAACCGACAAGGTCTTTGTATATATGTAACAGCCCTGGTGAAAATTCCATGTAAAATTATGGGACATGTATTCCAAGATGAATGGTGGGTAGGACATCCTAGGGGGGTGTTCACTTGGTTGTTTATGGCTAAGGAAATTGGCAAAGGAAATGGCTAAGGCATTAAAGAGGCAAAAAGGTATTTTGGCACATTTATTTATGAAAATAATGGAAATTGGGAGAAAAGGAAGGTGAAAGGTCACATTTTGCATGTGAGGAGGAAATTGAACGAAAATAATGGAAAATGAAGAAAATAGTAGCCTCATTAATAAAAAGGCTTATGAGGATCAGTGGGCAAGACTTGGTCAGTTTAGCTTTGGAGCTCTCTCATTATTCTCTCTCTCTCTCTCATACTCTTGGAAACTTAGATTTTTCATGGAACACTCTTGGAGGGTGTTGCATACTTGGATTCTTGGAGCAAGAAGGAAAAGGAAGAACAAGAAAGCACAAGAGGGCATCGACATCAACATCTACATCAGATTGCTTGCAGGTACCGAGTTTCATGTATGATTTCTTCACTATTTTGGCATGCATGGCACATGCATGTGCTTTCTTGGTTATGATATGTCATTGACATGGAGGATTGCCTAGATCGATAGTTGATTGCCTAGCCTTTATATTTCCTGGATAGCCATGGTGATTGTGGGTTTACTTTCATTGCTCTGTTTTGGTTGGTTCTCATGTTTCCTTAGCTTGGGTTGAGTTATTAGACCTGGAAGCCTTGGTTGAATAAATGCTCTGGAAGCATTGTAACATCTTGGGTTGAGTTACTAGTCCTGGAAGCCCTGGTTGAACAAACGCTCTGGAAGCCCTGTAACAACTTGGATTTAGTTACTAGTCCTGAAAGCTTTGGTTGGAAAAATTATCTAGAAGCCATTGGTGGGTTGAGTTACTAGTCTTGGAATCCTTGGTTGGACAAATGCTCCAGAAGCCATATATAAGTTGTGGGTTGAGTTATTAGTTCTGGAAGCCTTTGTTGGATAAACGCTCTGGAAGCCTTGTATAAGTTGTGGTTTGAGTTACTATTTCTAGAAGACTTGGTTGGAAAAACACTCTGCAATCCCTAGAAGGCTTGGATGGAGACCAATCTGATGATGCTTTTTGGTGATGCTTGACCATGAGGTGGAATCATTGTTTGATGGGTTGAGGTGGGTGGCCTCTGGAAGCCCTGGATGAGTTTTGATTGATGTGGTCTATGAGATACCACATTCACGCATGGAATATGGCACAACGGTGATTGGATTAATAGATACTTGGCTCAGCCAATCTATGGTGGAGTGGAACGTGGTAGTCCCATCTCTGGTTGGTTCATTGCATTTATTAATGAAAAAATTCATTCCCTTGATTTTCATGTGCAAAAGTACTGATGTATATATGGATTTTGTCTTAGAAAATTATATATTATAGAGCAATGGAACAAATAAATATATTGTAGAAATATAAACACAGAAAACACATAAAACAAGAGAGACACAGATATACGTGGTTCACCCAGTTTGGGCTACGTCCACGGGAAATAGCCAGTCCTTCCTTTTATATTATCCATCAAACTGAAGAGATACAACCTACATCAGATCCATTGTAATTCCCTCTTTTCTCTCACAGAATCTCCTCTCTCTTTCTCATTCAGAATACAGATCTACATAGACACAATAAAATTCCCTCATATATAGCGAGGGGTTTCCTTCTAGGGAAAAAGACCTAAATTAAACATAACTTCTACCATCAGATCTCTATCTAATGAATAGCTCAGATTGACTATGAAATTACAACATTTTACAAGGCAATTTTACATCTATTTTTAGCTTCGAGGGCACTCCCCCCGATCCCCCACTGGGAGGGAGGCTCCTAATTTATGATCATTGTTGGACCCCCTGGACCCCCCTTGCAGCACAAATATTATAGGTGCCATTGCCACCACATTACGAACTAGGGTCCAATGCACTGATACCTCTGAATAAAGAAGATAATCAGGCTCCACACTCAACAATATCCCACTTGGAGACTGATTATAGCAACTCCATCATTGCTTCATTGTTAGACAATGACTCCACTTTGGACTTGGTTGTTTCTCATCTTCTTCATCATACTTGAAGACCAATTGAAACTGAGTAGAATCTCAATTTCTCCCTGGTTACAACTTTTGTTAACATATCTGCAAGATTCTGGCTAGTGTGTATCTTTTCCAGCTTCAAGTGTTCATCTTTCAACACCGACCGTATGAAATGGTACTTGAGCTGTATATGTTTAGCCTTGGAATGAAATGCAGATTTCTTTGCAGGATGTACGACACTCTGACTGTCACTGTATAACCTGCCCAACTCCTACTTCTTACCCAATTCAACCAGAAACCTTTGTAACCAACTCATTTCTTTACTAGCCTCTGTAGCAGCAACATACTCTGTTTCCGTTGTTGAGAGTGAAACAACACTTTGTAGTTTTGAAACCCAAGTGACAGTTGTTCCACCTATAGTAAACACATACCTTGTTGTGCTCCTCCTATTATCTCTATCACTGGCCATGTCTACATCAACATATCCCTGTAGAGAAATGTTTGAAACACCAAATCATAATGCTTGATTTGTCGTACCTGTCAAATACCTGAGAATCCACTTCACCGCCATGCAATGTTCTTTTCCTGGATTTTTTATGTACCTTCTTACAATTCCCACTGCATGTGCAATATCAGGCCTTGTGGAGACCATTGCATACATTAAGCTTCCAATTGTTGATGCATGTGGAACTTTAGACATATAAGCCATTTATTCCTGAGTCTTGGGACACACCTCCTTACTTAATTTGAAATGGCTAGCCAAAGGTATTCTAACTGGGTTTCCATTTTGCATATTGAATCTTTTCAATACCTTTCCTATGTACTCACTCTGAGACAATGTTAATTTTCAATTCTTCATGTCTCTAGTTATTTTCATACCAAGGATTTTTTTTGCAGCACCCAAATCCTTCATTGCAAATGAGTTTGCCAATTTTCTTTTCAGCACATTTATTTCTTGCATGTTAGAACCTGCAATAAGCATGTCATCTACATACAATGACAGTGTAATATACCTTCCATCATTTTGTCTTTTGAGATAAACACAATGATCAATGTGACATCTAGTATAACCTTGTTCAGACATAAACCTGTCAAATTTTAGATACCACTGCCTTGGAGCCTGTTTTAAGCGATATAAGCTCTTCTTCAACTTGGACACTAGTTTCTTCTTCCCTTTTACCTCATATCCTTGTGGCTACTTCATATATATCTCTTCCTCCAAATCCCCATGGAGAAAGGTTTTATTTACATCTAGCTGCTCAAGATGCAAATCTTTAGCTCCTAATAGACTTAAAATAGTTCCGATTGAAGTCATTTTAACAATAGGAAAAAATATCTCATCAAGGTATATACCCCTTTTCTGTGCAAACCCTTTCACTGCAAGTCTAGCTTTATACATTTTTCTACCTCCATCTTCTTCCTTCAACCTGTAAACCCATTTATTCTGAAATGCTGTTTTACCTGCAGGCAACCTGACTATGTCCCAAGTCTGGTTATGTGCTAAGGATTCTATCTCTACTTTCATGGCTTGCTCCCACTTCTTCGTGGTTTCTACCTATACTTCTTATTCATAACATTGTGGTTCACCAGAATTAGTCAACACTACGTAATATAATGAAGGAGAATATCGTTCAGGGGGTATACTTATCTTGGTAGGTCTTCTAACACCACTTTCAGGTGTTTGAGGTGCTTGTTGCTGTTGTGGTTTTTGTGTTTGTTCTTGTTCGTTATCATTATGATTTTCAGGAACCTTCACTTTTTCTCTGATCTCATCAAGCATTGTGTATTCTCTGTTTTCTTTTTCCTATTTCTTTTCCTGCAACTGATCCTTATACAAAACCATTTCATTGAAAATGACATCTCTAATTCTAATGATTTTGTGTTTTTCATAATCATAAAAGTGATAACCAAAATCATTAACACCATATCCAATAAAGGTACATTTCTTTGATTTTGCCTCAAGCTTTGTTCTATTTTCTTTATTAATGTGGACAAAGGCTTCACAACCAAAAATCTTTAAAAATGAGTAGTTTACCTTTCTACCTGTCCATGCCTCCTCTACAGTACCACCATCCAAGGAACTTGAAGGCCCTCTATTTATTAGATAAACAACAATATCTACAACATTTGTACAAAATTGTAAAGGGAATCCTGCATGCAATCTCATGCACCTTGCATGCTCCATGATTGTCTTGTTCATCCTTTATGACACACCATTTTCTTGTGGTGTTCCTGGAACTGTCTTCTCTCTCCGAATTACATTCTCTAAATAGTACCTATCAAACTCTTTACTGCAATATTCACCTCCGTTGTGTGATCTGAGACACTTTGACCTTTTCCTATCTCATTTTTAACCAAATATTTCCATTTCTTGAAAGTATCAAATACATTAGATTTATTTCAAATACAATAAATCCAGGTTTTTCTAGTTGCATCATCAATAAAAGTAACATAATAATGAGAGCTGCCGAGAGATGACACTTGAGAGATGACATCTGTATGCACAAGCTCTAATTTTTCAGTCTTCTTTTCTTTCCTAACTCTAAGGAATCTAACTCTCTTCTTTTTTCCATAAACACAATTTTCACAAAATTTTAAATCAACATGCTTCAAACCTGGCAACAAATTTCTTGAGTGAAGAATCTACATTCCTTTCTCACTCATGTGCCCAAGCCTATGATGCCACAATGTTGTATCTTGTCCTGTAGAGGTTAAAGCATTAACAGAATTAGAAATACCATTGCATAAATACAATGTACCCACCTTTTCTCCTTTTGCTATTACCAGGGATCCTTTTGTGACCTTCTGGGTTTTATTTTTAAAAGTAGTCGCATAGACTTCACATCCAAACTTCCCTATTGAAATTATATTTTTCTTCAGATCTGGAACATGCCTTACCTCCTTCAATAGCCATTGATTTCCATTCCATTGTTTTATGAAAATTGTACCCATTCTAATGATTTTAGATGGTTTATCATCACTCAATTGAACATGTCCAAAATCTTCTTGAACATAATCATGAGAATGTTTCCTATCAGGTGTGGCATGGAATGAGGCCCATGAATCTACCACCTAGGCATCAATAATATTTTCTAATGAAAGAATCAGAGCATCTTGTAACACATCACCTGTCACATTTGATTCATGATTGTTTCCTTGCTACGTGTCTCCTTTTCCCTTACGAGACTTGCAGTCTTTCTTCAGGTGTCCTTTCTTCCCACATTTCCAGCACACTATCCCTGATCTGGACTTGGATCTACCATTCCTTGACTTACTGTGATATCCTAGGCTCTTTCCTCTTTCCATTTTTCTTCCCCTAGTCTGTGCAGCCAAAGCACTACCTGATGTCTCACCGAAGCTTTTCCGTCGCATTTCCTCACTAAGGATTGCACTGACAACATCATCAAAATTTAAAGTACTAGATCCAGAGACAGAGTTACTAATGGCCATAACTAAACCATTCCAACTTTCTGGCAATGAGCACAGAAATAACAGAGCCCTATCTTCATCATCAAAAGTTACCCCTATAGAACTTAACTAATTGGTAACTTTATTACATTCATTTAAACGATCATCAACAAATCCACCTTCTGACATTTTCATATTAAATAAATGCTTCATAAGAAATACCTTATTTGAGGCCGAGGGTTTTTCATATAGTTTGGCCAATGCCGACTATTAGGTAAACTTCACTCAAGATAGGGTCAAAGTTGACCAGGTTAAATAGTGATGGTTTTGGGGCACATGGTATTATATGTAATGGAGCTTATAAAAGGCTAGAAGGACTTCATTGTAATAGAGGCCTGGAGGTGTGCGGTGAAGGCTCACTTGGTCGGATTGGCCAGGGTTTTGGCCAATGCTAATGAGATATCATTAGGTTGGGCTTTTCCTTGGATTTGGGGTTTTCCCAGATAAACATGTGTGTTTATGTGTTTATAGTTATCGCTAATTATTTTTATATTTTTTCCTCTTAGTAATTCTTCGTAATCAATTTATGTTATGCAGTAAATTTCTTAACAATTGGTATCAAAGCCAAATGTTGGCTTCAAATGGGATGCTTTTGTTCCGAAGGGTTTTATTGGCCTGGTGAATGAAATAAATTTGATTCCTGGAGGAATCCGGGAAGCGGTGGCATTAGCATTCCAGACTGCAATGCAGGTGATGCCCTGATCAGCGTCATTGTTGATGTATCTACTGTTGTGCACTGGCATAGCAGGGTTGGTACTGCTCTATTTGTGGCTCATCTCTTACATTTCGCTACTGCAAAGTCAGCGACGCCACCACAGTTGGAGGAGAAAGACAAGTCTCCCAAGCAGCAGGACCTCTTGGCGGTTGACCTCCAGCGACTGCCCACCATCGAATGCCGCGAAGAAGAGGGAGAAGAGCGTCGCTTCGTAGTTCACAGCGGTGGCGGCAGCAACAATGAGTGCGTTGTTTGCCTCGACGATTTCCAGATCAGTGACTGATGCCACATGATCCCTGCATGCGGCCATGCCTTTCATGTGCAGTGCGCTGATGCATGGCTATCAAAGCACTCCATGTGCCCCATTTGCAGGACCAGCGGTCGTGAGAGCAAGGGAAACAATGGTGTGAATGGCAGCACTGTGGCGGCGGCGTTGCTGGAAGAATCTAGGGAGAGATGGGAATTTTGTTCCTGTTGTGGTTTTATGAAGTAGATGTTCATGCACATAAATGATGACAGATGGCCATGCCAGAAATTTTAGCACTCTGCAAGTAAATTAAAACACTTGTGTTGATGTCAGGCAGAGTGTTGAGGACTAAAATCATAACATTCATGAAATTCACTAGCTGGGGAGCTAAGTGAGGATGCACACAGAGTATTTGATGGAATGTGTCAATCCAATATTCAGTGTGGTGATACATGGTTGAGGAAATTATCAGTCATGGAGTATATAAAAGTAAGAGAGGATGTGTTGAGACAACAATAAACCATAAAAAATTAAAAAAATTAATGAAGTCAAAATTATTGCATGTAAATGGGCATACTACTGTAAGACCTGGTAAGGCATGTGTACCCCTAAGTAATCACTAGTAAACTCTGGTTAGACCTAGGTGATAGGGTGGATGTCGGGTTAACAATACCCCGGATAAAAACTCTGAGGTGGGTAAGGGCTAGAGTGAGTGGGATTGTCTCACTTAGCAGGTTTGGCTGGAGTTAGTCAAGGAACCCCAAGTCAAGTTTAAGGGGGGAATTGTTAGGTAAACTTGACTCAGGATAGAGTCAAAGTTGACCAGGTTAAACAGTGATGGTTTTGGGGCACATGGTATTGTGCACCCATAGTATTCTGCCCATGGTATTATATGGAGCTTATAAAAGGCTATAAGGACTTCATTGTAATAGAGGCTTGGAGGTGTGCGGTGAAGGCTGACTTGGTCGGATTGGCCAGGGTTTTGGCCAATGCTAATGAGATATCATTAGGTTGGGTTTTTCCTTGGATTTGGGGTTTTCTTGGATAAACATGTGTGTTTATGTGTTTATGGGTGTCACTGGTTATTTTTATATTTGTTCCTCTCAGTAATTGTCCGTAATTAATTTGTGTTCTCGGGTAAATTTCTTAACACCGACATTAAACCCTCTGTTGTCATTTTCTTTAAAATATTAAAGGCTACCGACACCGCTAGGCACAACCGTACTGTTCCAAGTGCCTTTCTATCAAGAATATCCCATTCTGTGTCTGTCATACTCATCGGCTTCTTTGTCTTTTCGCTCAATGGTTGGTACAAATATTTTTGGTACAAATAATCTTCCATCTGCATCTTCCATAACTGGTAGTTTTGGCTGTTAAATTTTTCAACCCTAAACCTACCATCTTCTGCCATTTCTCCCACTCGAACAAGGAACGCTTATCTCCTTCTAGTTTATTAGTGAAATAGACCTCCGGCTCTGATACCAGTTGTTAGAAAATTATATATTACAGAGCAATGGAACACATAAAATATATTGCAGAAATATAAACATAAAAAACAAATAAAACAAGAGAGACACAGATATACGTGGTTCACCCAGTTTGGGCTACATCCATGGGAAACAGTTGGTCCTTCCTTTTATATTATCTAGCAAACTGAAGAGATACAACCTACAGCAAATCCGTTGTAATTCGCTCTTTGCTCTCACACAGTATCCTCTCTCTTTCTCACTCAGAATACAGATCTACATAGACAAAATACAATTCCCTCATATATAGCAAGGGGTTTCCTTCTAGGGGCAAAAACCATAAATTAAACATAACTTCTACAATCAGATCTCCACCTAATGAATGACCGAGATTGACTATGAAATTACAACATTTTACAACTCAATTTTACATCTATTTTTAGCTTCAGGGGGGCTCCTAACGATCGCTGCTTCCCCCCCTTGGACCCCCCTTGCAGTGCAAATATTACGGGCGACGTTGCCACCACATTACGAACTAGGGTCCAATGCGGTGATACCTCCGAATAAAGAAGATAATCATGCTCTACACCCAACATTTTGATGGCCAATATTTTTATTGTATTTCTGTTCCTATTATGTTTTTTTATATGCACATTTACCCCAGAGGTTATTACCGAGTGGTATCAGAGCATGGTTCAAACACTTGGGTTGGATGGGCTATATCATAAGTGAAATGAAGAACAAACATTAAATTTTAGACCTTTCTATCATATATGTTATAATGTTTCTTCTATGGCATACTAGAAGTTGAAAATTTGTCCATATTGAAGGTAAATCCCACTGATAATGTGGTAAAAAATTCATATATTTGTTCACAATATTTTAGGAATTATGATTTAAGGAAGATGACCTTTTTGAATGCACCTTTAAATAGGTCATGCTGGAATTTCTGCAATAACTCATCTTTTGTATGCTTTCAGATGCTGAAAAATTGTCCACATTAAGGGGAGATACCACGGATTATGTGGTATAAATTTCAGATATTATGTCACAACAGTTTAGGAGATATGAGTAGAGGGAGTCGAGCCTTCTAAATGCTCCTAAAATCAGGCCTCAAAAAGGTCACACTAACAATTTTGTTATAAATTTTCTTCTGGGAACTCTCACAAGCTGAAATGTTTTCCACAGTGAGGGGAAATCCCACTGATATTATGATAAACATTTCAGACATTTATTCACTATAGTTTAGGAGATATGACCAGTGGAAGTCTATCTTTCTAGATACTCTTAGAATTGTGCACCAAATATGATTGTGTTGGTATTTTTGTTATAACTTTTCATCTATGAAATCTAAGAAGTTGAAACTTGAACCATAGTGAGAGAAAATACCACTGATCATATGGTTCAGTTTCCATAACTTGTGCTACTAAAATTTAGGATATGTGCATTGAATCATTCACTATATTAGTTTGCATGCAAAGTGTTTGATGAAATTCTTAAATGGTTCAATGATTAATTGCATACAAATTGTTTGATAAAATGCCCCAATGAGTATGTTGTTTGTGGTTGGGGATATTATTAATGTGTAATAGTATTGTTTTAGTTGATATATGCTTACTTGTATGCAAATAGTTTTCTATATTATTTTGCATGTAAAGTGTTTGAAGAAATGCTTATATGAAAATCTAATAGTACAATAGTTGTTCGAAGAAAAATGTAAACATATGGTAATTGTTTGAAGAAAAATGTAAAAGTATGGTAATTGTTTGAAGAAAATGTTATTTCTTTTTTATGGGATAGTATTATAGTATGATAATATGGATGTAACTGATATATGCCTATTTGCATGAAAATAATTTGAAGAGTTGCATGTAGGGAATTTGAAAGGTTGCATGCGAGGAATTTGAAAAGTTGCATGCAAGGAAATGGAAAAGTGGCATGTTTTTAGTTATTATGTTACAAGTAGAATAAGTTCAATTTTTTTGACTTAGTCTCATACAAATGTATTAGAAATAAAAATCAATTTATTTTCAAGTTTGGATAAATTTAGTAGAGCTTTGGAGATCCCATTTCCATAATTGTACATTGGAGATCAGGACATTATAGTAGCTTCCTCCTTCTACCTTAGTGTGGACCATGGATAGTAAGGGGGTATGCTTATAGGTTGTTAGTATTGGTGAACGCTGATTTAAAATTAATAGACATGATGTCTTGATATTTAGAACATGTGATTGATTGTGTATGGATAATATGTCGCTTACATGTTGATTTCATAAGACGTACTTACATCCTTGTATGTTAAGTTACATTTTTGAATATTTTAATTACATGTATCAGTATTGTAGGTTGATTATAAGAATTGATCGCTTATGTTCAACTACATGCATCTATGCATAGGTGTAGTTGATTTGGCATAGCTTACGCATATTGTTGGTTGCATGTGGAAATGTTTAAAATGGAGTAGTGGTTGTTGTCATGCATTGATGATTGGACTCTAGCTAGAATTATGTGTGTATGGTTTGATACTCATTTGTTATATGACTATATACAGTTTTTATGCATGTATGGTCTTGATTATAGTTTGAATATTAGGTGAAACATGTCTTGTGAAGTCATTGTATGCAATTTAGGTCATCATGATGCTATTGGTTGTTATGATGCTAATGAGCTAGTTGAGATAGAGCAATGGATGTAGATAATCATAATTGGGTTGCAACATTGGACTTTTGGATAAGAGCATATCATCATACATGTATTGTATGTTTGGCATGTAGGTATGTACACTAAGGATTGTTATATGCATTAGGATTATATACATTAGGTTTATGTACATGTCTTTTTATGTTATGGTTACATTCATGATAGATGTTAGATGATTAGTGTGGTTATATGCACGTGTCAGATAGTAAAAAATGATAGTAACCTATAGTTGTATGCATTGCTATTGTTGTTTTATATTAGATAACCTGATGATTATGTTGCATGTTGTTGATGAGTATGATATATAGATTATTGTTGTTTTATGCTATTAGCTTGGTGATTAGAGTCATTTCATTGAGGTATTGATGTTATAATTTGGATTGGTCATATGTGTGATGGTTATGTTCATTGCCTTGAATATCTTGATGTTATATGTATTATGCTAACCTGGTTTGGCCTTTGCAGATGGTTATGATTGCAATATTCAGGTATGAGCCAACATATTTGTGATATGGTGTCGTACTAATCTAGATTGAACATACATATGTGATTGTTATGCATAAGCGACAAATTCTTATGAGCTTATGACATGAACATGTTAGTTAGTTACTGTTAGGGATTTCATGATTTATGTTTGATTTGATATGTTGTGAATTTGTATCATGATAACCTAGCTTTATTGTGTAGACAATATAGCCTCCCCTGATATACATTAAGGTATGAGTTTTCCTATGTCATGTATTTGGTGCTTGGTTGTTTGATTATGACACACGTCTATTTGTTGTTTGAGTGTTTGGTGCCTAGTTTATTTATTTAACATGGTATGTTTGCAAGTGGTTGAATGATTGATGAATTTCTTAATATGAGTATGTGTTCAAATGATTTTTTTTAAGATGATTGTACTCACATGTATGTATTGAGACAGTTGATATGCACTTGAATGTAGTTGATAGTTGTAGCATTATGTCTAATGACCATGGATTATGACATGATTGCTTGCAAAAGTTGATTTAAAATTGATAAATATGGTTGTATTGATATTTAGAACATGTGGTTGACATGTGTGAGCATGATGTAGGGAGATGCATGGCAAGAGAGGTTGCCATGAAATCTTGAAGAAGGCTCGGGTTGAGCTTTCCTTGGGAACCATGGGGATTCAATCATGGTGTTTGTTGTTAGTCTTGTGATTTTGGTCCTTTATGAATTGTTGAGCTTGATTTGCAACTTTTTTTATGTCTAGTGTATGGCCATACCACTTTGTTTGCGAAGGCATGTTGTTATGGGCTTTTATGGTCTTCTTCTTGTTTATTTCTTGTCTTCTATTTTATTGTTTTGAGTCTTGGGAATTGGTTGGGAAAGATGAAAGTCGATGGAAATAGGGAGAGATGTGTGGTACCCAACCAATAATATAAGACCTAGATGAAGCTCTTTGTACAAGTAAGTGTAGCAGAAGGTAATACTATGACAGTCGGTTGGACTGTTTGGGTCCATTGTGGTAAATGGATAGAAGTAGTGCAGACATGAGAAAGGTAACCAGAAAAGGTAAATTAAATGGATTTGAGGTTTCAAATGATTTTGCTATGTTGGGAACTATTGCTCTCAATGCCTGTGCATAAATAAGGAAGTTGTCTTAACCTAGACTTTAGGTTATCAAGTAATTATTTTATGATCAAGATTGTGTTGAACTTTATATATGTATACATGTATCTATTTATGTATTTTGTTCTCTGACAAGATCATGATTTTTTATGCTAACATTTATATATGTAGGTATGTATCCATGTATCTATGTTACTCTCTGATAGGGTTGTTAGGGATCATTCTTGTGGAGGAATGATTGCTTACACAACTGAATGACATGAAGAGGTTCCTGGTTCATGAGGAATCAAGTGGGAAGAGTAGTCATGACAAATATATGAGGTCAATATCACGTGGATATGATTTGGTATTGTATACTTGTATTATGCCTATGTTTATGTTATGACAGGTAATGTTGAAGGGTACATCAACAAAGTGAAAGTAGTGTGGTCTGTGGCATGCTAGGATAAGCATGGATGAGATATTGGAAGCAAGGTTTCTTGGTAAGGACAGTGTGGTTTTGGATGTGTGGTACTATTGTTGTGAATATGTTGTATCTTTTGTACATGTTGCATATATTATATGTGCACTTGTGGTGTTGTGTATACATAGCATGTGTACATGTTATTTATGCAATGTTATGTACAAAATGGTACAAATAGGGTTATGCAAATATTGCATATGGGGTGTTGTATACATATTGTACTATCTTCATAATGTATATGCGGCATGTGTGCATATGGTGCTCTGTGCATGTTGGATATGTAGTTCCGTGTACGGATGATGCTATGTACATGTTGGATATGTAGAGTTGTGTATGGATGATGCTATGTACATGTTGGATATGTAGTGCTATGTAGAAGTGGTGTTGCATCCATGTGGTACATTTGTACTATGTACATATGGTGTGGTGTGAATGATTGTACAAGTGGTGCCATGTGCATGTGGTGTTGTGTAAATATTATACAAGTGGCACTGTGTACATGTGGTGTCTCGTACATGTCATCTGTGTGGTATTGTGTACATGTGGTATTGTATATGCACTGTATAGTGGTGTAGTGTACATGTGGCGTTGTGTACACATTGTGCAAGTGGATGTATGTGTGTGATGCACACTATGTGTCTATGCACATGGTTGTGGAGAAGGCACTAGGTGTTTGTCGAGTGTAGAAACTAAGCCAAAGTGTGTATGGAATAAAGACGAAGGTAGAAGCTAAGGATTGATGAAAGGATAAGTATCATCATTTTATTTCAGTTTTATTATGCATGTAATTTATGACTGTGGTATATGATGATTATATCTTATCTATGATTTTAGTTGATTTATGATTTTGATCTATGATGGTTGTGTTTGAGCTAACTTGATGTGATATCTTTATATATGTTGATTTCGTCAAATATGCTAGTTTGACTTGTTGTGATAGGAAGCGAACACGATTACAAATGTACCTTATTGACAAGCTACCAATGAGGTATGATTTGAAGTTATTTCAATTTATTTCAAATCTAATGGAAGTTATGTTCTTGGTATAGGAAGCATGAACATGCCCAGTTGGGTGGTTGAAATGGACTACAAGAATTAGCAACATCAAAAAAGGAATTGAAACTTTCAGCAGTATGCTGGTAAAGCACTTTAGGAGCAGGGCCATTGTGGGACACTAGTACCCAATAGTATCCATTGATTTCCATGAGCATGCTATGACCAATATGATGGTTTTAAGGTAGGGATATGCCTTGGTTGTTGTGTCTTCCGATGTGAGGAAGCCTTGCCAAGGGATGGACTGCCAAGGATGGGGGTTCCAGCGAAACTTGGAAGGTGAGTGACTACATGGAAGGGGTGATCAGTGTTATACAACAAATTGAACTCCTCATGAACTCAGAGGGGAAGACATGATAGCTAAAACAATGACCACAATCGCGTTCCTTGATTCCACACTACCGCTGGTTGTGCACTAAAAACCTACTTTATAAATCTTGTTACAAAGCCTGGAGGTGCGTTAGTTGTTAACACCCAGGTTGTTCCCTATGACTCCCAAGGGAATACGGCCGGGGTAACCACTAACCAATCTTTGGATCACTGTTTCTAGCCAAACTGTGATCAGAGAGGGCTCTCTTTTTATGATTTGTATCTGTTACGATAGTGTTTTAGGCTAGGTATTAGGCACAGGTTTTGTTTATGTTTTGGTTGAAGATTTCCTTTCAGGTCCTGTGATATAATGTTCAAGGAGTCAAATATCATTGGGCAATGGAGTCTATGGCTGTAGGTGTCTCGAAACCTTGAGGTGAATTGGTGAAACTTACAGGGCCATTTGGATGCTTCATACGACAAAATTTTTGATTTATAACACAAACAGGTGAAAAAACCAGTGAAAGCAATTAAGAATTTTCACTAAAGTATTCTAGTATTTCCACCAAACTAGGTATGAGAAACAGATAGATATATCAGGAGCAAACTTGAATACCTGGTAATATCTATCACTGTAAAAGATATAGTTTTAAAGTGCAGCAATTAAGAATTACACTTCATTCACTGTATCTGAAGAAAACATGGATAATAGCTCAGATTGAGTTCAGGGTAATCAGTGATTAAATCCTGGAACTATTCTTCTACTTTGCTATCAAGTGTAAAACATTTAAACAATGAAAGAGAACAAAAGACTCGAAAACATGTAACACAGAGATTTAAGAAAGACTTATTGTTTTATGAAACACTCTGGAATCCTGCAACATCCACCATTCATCACAATGCATCAAGGTACGCCAAGCTTCGGAAATTCCATTCACCCTTTGTATTATTTCTCTGAGAATTTTACAGCAAGTGAGATGCCCAAAATGAAAATAACAACAACCCCTTAAGCTTCAGTCAGGGGCGAATATATACATACGATTTCACAAAAATATCTGAGTTCTAAGTTATCTCAGACTTAATGTTCTCACCAACTTTTGAGATATTATTATAAGAAATTTATTACAGCATTGAATACAAGATAAAGGCGTCTTGATGTTCTGTCAGAAGATATTTTGGCCTTTGGGAGCTGTTAAGTCGGTCGGGATACTTTGATCAAATGCTGGAGAACCCGACTTTATGGCTCGCGCGCTGTATTTTGGGTCTGCCACCTGTGATTGTGATTGCTGCTGTGGTGAGTAAATAGCCCTGCTGAGTTGGCTCAGCATCTGTCCTTTCCTTGTGGAGTTATCCACCAAAATTTTGCCTGTGCATGACTGTTCATAAACTGGAGGAAATTAACGCTACAGGTTCTGGCCTGATAAAATTATCTGTGTCAAATTCCTCCATACTTCCTGTGTGGGCAATTGATGATTTATGATTGCCCCCATAGTCTCATCTGCTTCTGTATACTTAAAGAAATTTGGTGGTGTATCAAACAGGTGATCAATTTCATTCATGATAAAAAACAAGTTATCCACCCTATCATACAAATTCTGCCCTGATGCTGGCCCTGTTTCTGCTGAGGTACTGGGTTGTTTTGCAATTTGTGATGCAGCATGGGCATCAACCCTTTTGATGTAATTTTCCAGGGTAAGCAGTCTTCCTACACTGCTTAAAATGCTGGGGAGACCTCTGTTCTGTAATGCCAGGAATCTGTCCAGGAATTTGTTGATTTCAGTCTGCATGTCCTGTGTTCTCCTCTCCAGTGTTCCAACTAGGCTTCTCAGTGTCAGGACTCTTTTAACTACTGAGATTGTTTCAGTCCTGTTAGTAATTCCCATGGTAGCTAGTTGAGAGCTAGTTTTGTTATTTAAAACATTGATCATTCTGCTGGCAGCATCTGGCATGTGGCCAAGGCTTGCTCTTGCTCTGTGTATTTCCTTGTTTGCCTTTGTGATGAGTACTATTTGCTCATCCATAGTCTCAATATACTGCCACTGATTGGTGATGGATCGACCAATGTTGCCCCAGAGGACTGCTTTTAATTCTGCTGTTACTTTTTCTAGTGCAAGCTCTTTTTCTAGTTCAGCTATTCTCTTTTTTAGAGCTTTTATTTCTCTTTCCTTTGCTGCCTCATTCTGCTTGCTTTTATCAAATCTTTCATTCACCTTAGTCAAAGACTTTTTGACTTCATCAAGCTCTTTCATTTGGGATTCAAGAACTCGGATCTCAGCTTGCAGCTTCTGCATATCCAGACTAGGAGTCTGCTCTGTTGTTGGCGTAGTTGTTGCTGTAGATGGTGCTGTAGTTGGCGCTGTAGTTCCTGTCTGCTGAGGAGGAAGAGTAGTTATTGGAGGAGCTTCTTCAAGATTGATTACTTCCGGAGGGGGCTGGGAAGTTTGGCCCTCTTCTCTCTGTTTCAATGCTGTCTGTAATGCTGCCTTTGCAGCTTCTGATTGTCCTAGCTGGTCTTGAGTCCGAACCAGCTCCTTGTATAAGGATATCATCAAATCCGTAGTATCCTTTTCTAGCCTTTGCTGGGCAACTTCATCTGTTTGAGGATGGATGGTGGCTGGGAGCTTGATTTTCTTTCTTAAGGCAGCCATGTCTTGATCCCTTATCTTCAACAGTTCTTGGATGCCTTTAACATCTTTAGGATCATGTCCAATTTCTATAATTACCTCCTCCAAGGACTTGATTCTGTTGTCCTTGGCTTGTGATGATGCTCTCTCCAATTCCAGCTGAGAGGCTGTATTATCAAGGCTGCTCTTCAATTTGTAGTTTTCCAATGTTTCATCTGCTAAGGAGGCATACACCATTTCACCAGTTTGTTTATGCAGTTCGATTTTATCCATAGGGTGTATATCTTTGGCCAGAACCTCCATGTTGGTCCTTAGGTAATCCGAGGTAGATTGGGGATGCAGAGTTGTGGGCATGAAGTGACTCATGATCATTTTGCCTTCACTTACATCAAAGGCAGACATGAGTCTTTGTTGATTGGTGGGAGCCAGGTTCAGCAAATGATTGTACAGCTGTACTTTAATAGGATCACTCCTCCTTTTAATGTCGATAAACTGCTGTTTGATGCTTACCTGTCCTTCTTTGTGCTGGCTGGAGGAGCTGACCTCCCCTCCCATAGCTCTATCATGCTCATGCTGGAAAGAACTGGCTGATACTTCTCGGCTGGGTGGGCCCATGCCCGATGCTTGTCTTATTGCCTCATCATCTTCTGGGAAGTCATTCAACCTTTGCCTTTTCTCTCCCTGATCGATGGATGAAGTCAGGGGAGTCTCTCTATCTCTTTTCCTGGTTAAGTCCTCCTTTTGTGGGGTTTGGAGGACCGATGTATCAAAGGTAGTTTCTGCCCTAGGAGGCACTATATTCTGAGCCTGTTGCTCAGTGGAACTAGGAGTGTCAATCACCCTTTCTTGCTGCAAGGGTTGCTGTTCCTTAAGTGGCACTTCTTCTTGCTGCTGCCCTTGTTCCTGTTGTTCCATCTCTTCTTGCTGTTGTAGCAATGTCTCCACTTGTTCTTCTGTCAATGGAGGTGGCTGTTCCACCTGCTTCCCTTTATCTTTGCTCGCTGTCTGTGGTGCCTTCTCGGCAGTTTGCTGCTGTGTTGTTGATGATGTAGTAGCTGCTCCAAGCTGTCTTCTGTATGAATGAGGAACCTGTCCACAATTTTCCAAGTCAGCTTGCTTTTGTATATTTCTAGCTTCTCTTTCTAGAAGCTCTTCAGCAGTTATTTCTTCTTCTAAGGTACCCTCTTCCCAGCTTAATGCATTGGCATACTGTTCAATCTCAGGTTGTCTCTTGTGTGCATAACCACCCAATTTGTATTTTATCCTCCTGAGGGAGACAAAATGATTGGGGTCATAGGGTATCCATTCAAAACTAGTTTGCAGTCTGAGGCCTTCCAGGATAGTGTTTGCCTCTTTCCATCCCTCCTCTTTTCTGTTATATAGGAAAGGACCCAGCTGGCTCCTTACCTTTAGCTGTGACTTCTTGTTCTTGCTCTGAAAATGCAGGTAGTCTGAGTTGCCAAACTGTCTGAAATATTCCAAGGCAAAAAGCCTCATGGGGACATACCTTGGCAATCTAAAAGGTGTCAACTCACAGCCATATATTCTGATGACTGTGTGGTTTTGGTAGAAGTACCAATTCCCAATGCTGTAGGACTTATTCAAATGGAGAATTCTCCTCATGTCATCGGTTAGTCTAGGAGGAGGAGTACCCTGCAGTACTGTCATGGCTGGATAAATGAATAAGTCAATGAACTCATTGTATGTGTAAGGTGACACAGATGTATAGTGGAAGACAGAGGTCCAGAACACCACTGATCTTGGATTTCCTTGGGAATTGAGTTGCTTCAAAGGAAAAGAGAAGGTAGCCGGTTGATAAAACAAAAAGAGGTGGTATATGTATGAGGTATACCTGAATAATCTTTCTCTCTTTAAGTTCATAAACTGGTCATGGATTTTATCTGCAATGTATGTAGCATAATCATAATGCACAGCTGGGGGCTTACCAGGAGAGAATAGAGACAGGATTGCTATTATGGTTTCATCCACATCCTCCATTCCTTTGAATCCTAGGGCATAGCTGATCAAATCCACTAACATCCTGCCCAGTTCATTCAAGTACTGATATCCAATAGGAGGAGTTCTGGCAAATTCAGAGCCTGGTTTTACAAACAGCTGATTAATTTTAATGATTTGGTCAATTGACAGCTTGCTCCCTTTCTTTATCAGATTCTGCATATTGAGGGGGGTCAATTGCTTGGCAGTATGGAAGTGCAGCATCTCATTAATACTCTCTGGGGTGATCTGGAACAGGACTGAGCCTGTGGGACTGATGACAGCTCTTTGATTTGGGTCATAGCATTCCTGGCAGCTGTATATCAACTCTGGCATAGGATTTACCTGGGGGAGGTTGTAGATTGGCAGGTTTGAGTCCCAAATCCCCAAGATGTCTGCTCCACTCAGGTGCTGGGCTTTCAACTCATTCAGCATCTGGATATTATACTTGGAGCCCATAAGAAACCAGTCCAGCATTTGGTAATCCATATCTCCCAGGGCTTTCCACTCCAATTCCTGGTGCGGGGCATTGAGGGGCTTGATGTTGAGAGCAATGGGAGTCTCCATGATCTTCTTCAGAGTTCAACAATTGCAGGTGGATGGTTTAATGGAAGCAACACAGAATAGAAGTGATTTTCTGTAAAAGCAGTTTGTATCTCAGATAACAGAGGAGGAATTTACACAACAGCAATTGAAATACTGTTTGTTTCAGGAGCAGGGCTTCTCTATGGTCTCACTATGTCCTCTTTTAGCGGGTGAATTGAGTTTAACCAGAAATTTGCCGGGAATACGCAGTGAATGATGGTTTTGAGCGAAATTACAGGTATTAAGGCTCAGCTGGTGTTTTAGGGACTTCACAGTTGCAAATGTGGACGTGCAGAGGGAAATGGCCGGTGAAAATACAATTTTTAAGGTCTCCTTGGCCCTCTGAGTGACTTTAATTTCAATAACAGGCGTATGGAGGGCAGCAAGCGGTAAATACCTGTTAATTGACGAACAGAGGTCGCATGGGCACGCACGGTTGATGCTGTGGAGGTCGCCTTGGTCAATTGAGCAGGTTGGCAGAGTTTTTAGGACGCAAATGCTCATGCAGAGAAAACAGTAGAGAAATGTGCAAAATATGGAAAAATAGACGTTTTTTGGCTTAATATGGGCTTTTTATGATTTTGGCGCTTTTTAGTGATGACGTCAGCATGACGTCATTGGTGGGTCAAGGTCAAGTGACGTCAGCTGACGTCATCGGGTGACGTGTCAGTACACTGTTGGTCCATGGGGGATGGTGCGGTGGCAGCCATGTCAGCGGCCAGGTGGACGAATAACAGGGGTGAGGACAAGCAGACATGACGTGGCGAAGCATTAGTGGAAGACAGATGGCGGTTAGGACCGTAGCGGTTACGGTTAAGGCTAACCGCTACGGTCTCTCGGGGCGGTTTGGGTACGGCGCTGAAAGTGTCAGGCCTGGCTCCGAGAGACCTTATTGCTTGACACGTGGAGAGGCCCTGACGTGACGCAACGTCACCTTCTCGGGCGGTAAAGGACGGCTGCGGGGGCTGCTCCGATATCATCGTGGATCGTCGGATCTTCGGGCCTTGATCCGACGGTGGGCGGAGCATCAACATGCTCGGGTTATATGCGAGGGCGGAAAACTTTGGGTTGTGGGTTTTTAGTGGTTTTTCAATGTTTTTTATAAAATCAAACTGCGCGCTAACCTTTGGAAATGTGCCAAAGGCGGGCTTTTAGACTTTGGGTAATTTTTGCAAAGGTTTTAAGGGTAAAAGAGGGTTTTCAAGGGTTTTTTCAATGCAATTGGTGGTTTGAGGAGCAAGTTGGCTTGTAGCAAGGGGAATGGGATGTGATAGGTTCACCAAGGTGACCAGAGGTCACTTTGGTTCCTTTTGAAGAACATATGGCTATAATGCCAAGGGGAGGAGTATTTATAGAATTTGGGGCTTTATACACCATAGTGTTAGTATTATTAGGGGAGGGGTAAGATAAGGGAGCTATATAGTAGAATTAGAGGTTAATATGAATGAGGGGAGCAAATGAAGGGGATTTTACTGAGTTTATGTAAAGTTGATTTAGTTTTGAGAGTAGATCAAAATGAAAAGATCTTAGACAATAAATGTGGCCTCTGAATGAACAAGAACCACCATAAAACCATGATCTCTCTTCATAAATCTCAGCTTAAAGAAAGGGAATGTTAGTAATGGAATGAAGGAGGAGAGGGAGGTTAGTCATGCTCCTTGCTGTAATTTGATGGAATTCACCACTTTGTCCATTGATAGATTTTTGCCTTGGCAAAACACCTCTTGACATGTGTGAAATGGTGAAAATACCTTTTCTGCAACCACAACTGCTTACCCAGCTACTTTCCTAACATTTTTTGTTTCTCCTTGGAGGGTGCATTTAGGCTTGCAAACCCTTACTTGCCTTTTCTTTTCTTTGGCTTTTTCTTTATTCTTTTCTATCTACTTCTACCCTTATCTCTTCCAAGGTCCCAGATTAAGCTGTTGGGAACCTTTACTTCTCTACCTAAACTACTTGTCTGCCAAGATTAAGCAGTTTGGACAGACTCCTTTCTCTATTCTACAACAAAAAATTTAAACATGGCATGATCCAGATTAGACTTTTGGACCATCCATCAAAATTTGAAATAAGGTCATCAATATTTGAAACATCTTACACACCTCTTGTTCTCTAGGAAATATGGGATCTTTGTGATATCAAAGCAGAGCATATTTGGACTTTCCTTGGCCAATCATGAAATATGAAACCTATTATTATAGGTATCCAACAGTGGCTCCACATGGGGATGGTTTTTCTTCTGAAAGACCAAGAACAGCAGGTCAGATTGCCTTATTCTTTGACTGCCCATCCCAATCTTTGAAATTTGCTGCAAAAATGTGTCAAAATTGTGTGCTTCTTTCTTGGAAGACCTCTGATTCTACTTGCCTCTAGCTGGTTGGTGAATCACTTGGAAAACTGTATTTTACAATCTAAAACAGAAAACAATATGTACATCTGCATATATACAATGAATCCTTAGTTTCCATTCATGGGGAATAGTCAAAGTAGTGCTTCAGCATCCTGCCATTGACAGGACCTTCATCCAAGTCAGTTTCAGTCAGACTTTTAAGGAAGTAAGTGTTGTTACCTTGTACTGCTTGGACAGCAAATGGTCCTCTCCATAAAGAGTCAAACTTTCCATGTTTTCCTTTCTCTTCTCTTCTTGTATCCCACTTTAAGACTTTGTCCCCCACATTGAAATCTTTTGCTTTGGTTCTTCTATCAAAGGCCTTTTTCAGTTTCTCTTGTAATATCTGCACTCTGCTGAAAACTTGTTCTCTAGTTTGCTGTAAACAGATTATCTGATTGATCCTCCTTTGCATATCATTTGGCTCTGCTTGGCTCTCTTGCAGAAGCTTCATAACCGGCACTGCTAGTGATGAAGGAAATCTGGCTTCTAATCCATAGACTAACTCATATGGGCTGGTCCCAATTGATCTTTTAGTTGTTAGTCTATCTGCCCATAAAGCATTTACTAGTTTCTTATGCCAGTTCTTTTTGTTCTCTTCCAGCACTTTCTTTATGATGTTTATTAAACTTTTGTTTGATGATTCAGCAAGGCCATTTCCTTGAGGATAGTAAGCTGTAGAATGGCCCAAAGTAATGTGAAATTTATGGCAGAAGTTCACCATTTTCTTGGATCTGAAGGCAGCAGCATTGTCTGTTATTATCTTGTCCGGACAGCCAAATCTAGCCAGTATATTGTTCTCCAAGAACTGAATAATTACTGAATCATTTGCTTGTCTGCATGGGGCAGCTTCAATCCACTTGGTGAAGTAGTCTGTTGCTGTTAGAATCCATCTGTGTTGCCCTGAAGATGAGGGATGAATTTCCCCAATGAAATCCAAACCCCATTGTTGGAAAGGTCTCTCTGTTGCAATGGGCTTCAAAGGGAGTGGCAGCAACTGTCTTTTACCTTCAAACAGTTGGCATTTGTGGCATGAGGCTGTAAATTTCTTAACATCAGAGAACATGGTGGGCCAGTAATAACCAGCCCTCAATATTTTGTCCACAGTGGACTTCCAGTACAAATGTCCACCACAGTCTCCAGCATGGAAGTCTTGCATGATATTGTTAGTTTCATTCTCTATTAGACAGTGCAGCAATATACCTTCATGGTTTTTCCAAAGTAAGTTTCCATCTATCACACCAAATCTAGATGTTTTCATTTTTAGGAACCTACACTTAGTTCTGGACAGTCCTGGGGGAGCACACAGGTTTTGTAACACATAGCAGATATCAGAGTACCAAGGAGATTGTTCAAAGGCTACATTGATCTTTGGAGTCGCCAGCTCTGTTCCACTGTCCAGTTGGTTGATATCTAAGGCTTGGAAATTTGCTTCTGTCATTAATTTGGCCAAACCTTGCCCTTTTATCAGCTTAGTAGGTTTTATTTCAATGTCAAATTCTAGTATATTGGCAATCCATTTTCCTCTCCTGCCCTCTAAGTTTTCTTGGGTGAGAATGTCTTTGACAATAGGACTTGGTACGTAAGCCAAAACATGGGAGTAAAGGATGTAAATCCTAAAGTCTTTAATAGCTTTGATCAAAGCGTAGGCTTGCTTCTCCATAATTTGATACTTTAGAGGGGCATCTCTAAGAGCTCTGCTGAAAAAGGCAATAGGCTTCTCATTCCCTTGGTCATCTTTCTGTAATAAAACAGCAGCAATAGTATGTTGGGAGGAAAAAGAGAAGATAATGAACTCTCTGTCAAACTGAGGATTGGTTAACACTGGGGTTTGAGTCAAGGCCAATTTTATACTTTTAAAGGCTTGTTTTGCTTCAACAGTCCATTTGACCTTTGAATCTTTCTTTAGCATATTGTTTAGTAATCTGATTAATTCTGCTAAATTAGGGATAAACCTTCTTAAAAAGTTGATTTTCCCTAAGAATCCTTTTAATTCCTTGACATTCCTTGGGTGAGGCATTTGTAGGATAGCTTGTATCCTATCTGGATCAATTCTTATCCCATCTTTTGAAATAATGTGTCCTAAGAGTCTCCCTTCTTCCAAGCCAAATAATGACTTCTTGGGGTTTAAGGAAATGCCATATTTCCTACATGTTATGAAAATCTGTCTCAAATGTTTCAAGTGTTCTTGGTCAGATTTTGAAAAGGGTGTAAGATCATCTAAGTAAATGACCAAGAAGTCATGAATCTCTTTTGCAAAAGCAATGTCCATTGCTCTTTGAAACGTTGCCCCTGCGTTTTTCAATCCAAAGGGCATTTTCACATACTTGAAAGTTCCCCATGGGGTTGTAAATGCAGTTTTGTCTTGATCATCAGGATGCACTAGGATTTGATTGAAGCCTGAGAATCCATCAAGCAATGATATCCTTGAAGCCCCTACTACTCTTTGAAGAATGTGATCCATTTTGGGTAAAGGGTAGTTATCTTTGAGTGATACTTGATTCAAATTCCTCAAGTCTACACAAAGTCTAATCTCACCAGTCTTCTTTCTTGTAGGGACCAAATTTGAAATCCACTCAGAGAACCTGATTGGTGCTATGATACCGGCTTTGAACATTTTCTGTAATTCTTTTTCAATGGAAGGAAGGAGCACAGGATTGATCCTTCTCAATTTCTGTTTGAATGGTTTTTGATTAGGCTTGAGGGGAATGGTGTGCTGGATGACAGAGGTATCATAAGACTTTAGATCCTCATATCCCCAAGCAAAAACATCTTGAAATTCTTTAAAGAGATCAATGTATTTGGGCTTTTGATCAGGGGGCAAAGAGGCAGATAGCTTTATTATTTTAGGCTTGTCAGTGGTACCAATGTTGCATTCTTCAACTGTTGCATCTAATGGCTGCATCTTTGGCTTCCTAGGGATGTCATTTGAGTCAAAAATATCCTCTAGTGGGGTAAGGCCTACTGGAAGGAAATTGTCTTTGAGTTGTATGATTTCAGCTTCAGCGTTGCTCATCTCTTCACAGTCAATTTGGTGAATTTGCTGAATGTTTTCATTGCTGAAAATGGTTGGACTCAGTAATTGTTTTGCTGTTCTAGGTGACATTGGGTGAGCAGACTGTTGAAACAGTATTTGTGATTGACTTGCTGACTCAGGTATTTGTGATTGACTTGCTCCATCAATATCAATATTTAATCCTGTGAACTCTTGTTGCAAGGTTAAAAAAATTGTTTATTTGCATGTCATCCTCAAATACTTGCCATTCTTTAACATTGTTTGGAATAGAGGGTCTGTATTTGACCTCGGCTGTGAAACAGTTATTGGGATCTAATGGGAATTTGAAGGTGCTGGCAAACGTTGCCAAGCTGTGTGCATGGAGATTGTGGCCCCTTGAAATTTTTGTGATAACACACTCAGAGAAGGTCTCTAATATTTCAATTACAGCAGATCTGTAGGACCTCAATCTTTTGTCATTGGTGACAAAGTTTCCTTTCACTTGTTGAATTACTAGATCAGAGTCTCCCATGATGGAGAGTTTAGGAGCTTGTAATGACCTTGCTAGTTTGAGACCGAGCAACAGAGCTTCGTATTCTGCCATGTTGTTAGTGCATCTAAAATTCAATCTATAAGCCCTGCCTTCTGCATAATCTTTCTCTTTGTTATGTATCCACACTCCAGCTCCTGCTCCTAGCTTGTTAACTGAGCCATCAAATTCTAGGACCCACAGGATGTCTTGCTGAACAGAAGATTTAAAATTCTGTTCATGGGATGGCAATGTGAGCATGAGTTGGGGTTTCTTTTCCCATTTGTTTTCTAGGACAATTTCATCACTTTTTTGACAATCTTTGACAACTAGAGGAGGGATACTGTGTATTGTTGGGCTGATTAATGTTTGGCAGGCGATACTTGTTTGATCAATGTTTTGTTCTTGTATGAGTGTTTCGGTCCTAATGTCATTGTTTGAGAGGCTTGTGCTGTCATTGAAAAGGATGAAGGAGTCTATGTCCGAATGGACAGCATATATTGGAAAATTTTGAGGCTTTTCTTCACTGCTGACCATATACTTCATGAGTGTTTCCCTATAAAGTCTTTTTGGTTGCCCAAAGACAGAGATGGTTGCATATGACATATCTAATTGCAGGGAGCCTTGGAGCTTGGCTCCCCAAGATCTTGATAACAGCATCCCATATTTGGGTGGGATATCAGCGACTACAACATCCATTAGAATGGTTTTGTTGGGGAATTGAACCAGGGACACACATAAATCTTTTATTAGGCCCAAACATTTGACTTGGCTAGAATCAAAGGAAAACAGGTCTTTGTATGGCCTTGTTATATCCAAATTCAATTTTTCCATGACTGCTTTTGGCATGAGGTTGTGAGAGGCGCCTGAGTCGAACATTGCATTATGCAGTATTTTATCATGAACATGCAGGCTGACATAAAAAGGTAAAACCCCTGTGACTATTGTTTTTCCATCTACCTCTGGGCCAAACAGTAATTCTGGAGTGTCATCTAGCACATTTACATCATCTTTGCTATTAGTGAGTTGAAGGGAGTTCTTGATCTGCTGTTTATAGATATCATGCTTGGCTAGCTCTGAGAGGGGAATTGCTATCTTTAGCTTGCCAATCTCTGTGGCTAGGTCAAAAGGTTTGTCAACTTGGGTTTTAGAGTCACGGGTAACAGTCTTTTCTTTGTTTATTGAATCTTCTTGTTGGATTTCATCTTGACTTTGAGACCTGCCCCTTTTACTCATGTTTTGAGGGGTAAAATTTGAATCAGGGTGAGAGGACAAAGTTGCCATGGGCTGTTGTGGTGGTGACGGTATTTCAGTAACCTCCTCAACCACTACTTCTTTTGTAGGCCAGTTTGTTTTGTCATTAGGTTTTGTGACTGATGTTTCTTTAAACTGCTGTTTCTCCTTTATCTTTTCAGGCTGATTTACATTTACAGTCCTACTCCTTAGTTTGTATTGTTTATGGACTTCATAGACAGCAGTATCATATCCTTGTTTAAAGTCAAAGGATTCTCCTGATTTGGTTTGGAATGTTTTGCTTTCATCCTCCTCATGGTCTTCTTGTGTTAAGAAAACATGGCTTTTACCATCCAGACCCATTAAGTTAATTTCAGGATCTTCATTGAGCTGATTGTCTGTGGAAGTTTCTGCATAGTTTTCTTGAAAAGGGGGTCTAATATCTTGGTCAGCACTTGTTTTTCCTATGTTTGGGTTCTGATTTCTCCTAAAATTTGGGTTTCTAGGAGGGTTGCTTTGTGATGCCTCCCATGATGATTTTCTTTCAACTGATTCCACTCTCTCACCCAATCTCTTCATGATGTTTAGTATTGCATCCAGCTTTTGATCAAAACCTGAGGGTTCTTCTCTGAAGCCAGTCTTCTTTTCCAACTTTGCCCTGTTTCTTTTGGCAATTAGGTTAGCCTCTACAGTGACTGCAACCCTTTGAGCTTCTGCAAGGGTTGGAGGATCTCTTTCTTTCAACTGATAGGCCATATCAGAATCAAAACCATCAGGGAAGTTATACAGGGCCAAATCAGGAGGGGGCCTTAAGTTCTGGGGGATAGCATTATATACATTGTTAAACCTAGCACAATATTCCAAAACTGTTTCTTGGGGACCTCTTTTAATAGTGTTATATTCACCAAGTATGTGTAGAGGATCTTTCTTCTTCTCCCATCTCTCAGCAAAAACTTCGTAAAGCTGATCAGGTGTTGCAATGGAGTTTGCATTGAGGGATCTGAACCAAGTTCTAACATCCCCAGTTAAACTTTGAACAAAAATTCTCATCCTGACGCTGTTATCATCTATTTCATAGGTCTCAAAGTGGTCTTGCATCTTCTTAGCATGCTGGACAGCTGTCAAAGGGCCATGGGAGTCAAAAAATGAGATTTTGGTTTGGTAGTCTTGGGGTAGAGCTGGAGCATTAGCTGGTATCTGCAGAGGTGCATACCTGTTAGCCATGTTTATGAGGTTTAGAGGGTTAACAGGAACAAATGGAACAACAGGGATTACAGGTGTGACAGGGTTAATGGTATGGGTAACAAGCGGGGAACTGGTTGAAAGAGTATGTGCAGATGGTGAAGATGGGAGAAGAGGACTTTGAGGTGTTGATGATGAACTAGGGGAACTAGGTGAGGATCGGAAAAGAACTTTGCAGGGTGTGGGAATGCAGATAGGCTGATCTGAAATTATATCTGACTCAGCAGGCTTCTCCTGCTTTTGCTGTCTCCTAATGTTCTTTGGAATGGTATTTGGATTATCAACAATGATAGGTTGATTAGGGTCAGGGTTTGCCCTAGTGTGCCTTGGGTTTCTTTTGGGAGCCAGCTTCTAATTTCTTTCGAATTTGTACAAGAAGTTTATATATGCAAGGACTGGATGAAAATTTTGGAATGGCTATGTATGTTCCAAAGCTAGGAGGAAGATTCCCTAATTAGCTCTTCCCTAAAGCTGTCCCTGTATTACAGAAACAGTTCTAAGGCCTCTTGGCTAGTTTCAGGCTTGATGGTAGCTTTGGAAGATAGATAGTAATTGAAAAATCTTAAGAAGTCCCCAGTGGAGTCGCCAATTATGTTAACACCCAGGTTGTTCCCTATGACTCCCAAGGGAATACGGCCGGGGTAACCACTAACCAATCTTTGGATCACTGTTTCTAGCCAAACTGTGATCAGAGAGGGCTCTCTTTTTATGATTTGTATCTGTTACGATAGTGTTTTAGGCTAGGTATTAGGCACAGGTTTTGTTTATGTTTTGGTTGAAGATTTCCTTTCAGGTCTTGTGATATAATGTTCAAGGAGTCAAATATCATTGGGCAATGGAGTCTATGGCTGTAGGTGTCTCGAAACCTTGAGGTGAATTGGTGAAAATTACAGGGCCATTTGGATGCTTCATACGACAAAATTTTTGATTTATAACACAAACAGGTGAAAAAACCAGTGAAAGCAATTAAGAATTTTCACTAAAGTATTCTAGTATTTCCACCAAACTAGGTATGAGAAACAGATAGATATATCAGGAGCAAACTTGAATCCCTGGTAATATCTATCACTGTAAAAGATATAGTTTTAAAGTGCAGCAATTAAGAATTACACTTCATTCACTGTATCTGAAGAAAACATGGATAATAGCTCAGATTGAGTTCAGGGTAATCAATGATTAAATCCTGGAACTATTCTTCTACTTTGCTATCAAGTGTAAAACATTTAAACAATGAAAGAGAACAAAAGACTCGAAAACATGTAACACAGAGATTTAAGAAAGACTTATTGTTTTATGAAACACTCTGGAATCCTGCAACATCCACCATTCATCACAATGCATCAAGGTACGCCAAGCTTCGGAAATTCCATTCACCCTTTGTATTATTTCTCTGAGAATTTTACAGCAAGTGAGATGCCCAAAATGAAAATAACAACAACCCCTTAAGCTTCAGTCAGGGGCGAATATATACATACGATTTCACAAAAATATCTGAGTTCTAAGTTATCTTAGACTTAATGTTCTCACCAACTTTTGAGATATTATTATAAGAAATTTATTACAGCATTGAATACAAGATAAAGGCGTCTTGATGTTCTGTCAGAAGATATTTTGGCCTTTGGGAGCTGTTAAGTCGGTCGGGATACTTTGATCAAATGCTGGAGAACCCGACTTTATGGCTCGCGCGCTGTATTTTGGGTCTGCCACCTGTGATTGTGATTGCTGCTGTGGTGAGTAAATAGCCCTGCTGAGTTGGCTCAGCATCTGTCCTTTCCTTGTGGAGTTATCCACCAAAATTCTGCCTGTGCATGACTGTTCATAAACTGGAGGAAATTAACGCTACAGGTTCTGGCCTGATAAAATTATCTGTGTCAAATTCCTCCATACTTCCTGTGTGGGCAATTGATGATTTATGATTGCCCCCATAGTCTCATCTGCTTCTGTATACTTAAAGAAATTTGGTGGTGTATCAAACAGGTGATCAATTTCATTCATGATAAAAAACAAGTTATCCACCCTATCATACAAATTCTGCCCTGATGCTGGCCCTGTTTCTGCTGAGGTACTGGGCTGTTTTGCAATTTGTGATGCAGCATGGGCATCAACCCTTTTGATGTAATTTTCCAGGGTAAGCAGTCTTCCTACACTGCTTAAAATGCTGGGGAGACCTCTGTTCTGTAATGCCAGGAATCTGTCCAGGAATTTGTTGATTTCAGTCTGCATGTCCTGTGTTCTCCTCTCCAGTGTTCCAACTAGGCTTCTCAGTGTCAGGACTCTTTTAACTACTGAGATTGTTTCAGTCCTGTTAGTAATTCCCATGGTAGCTAGTTGAGAGCTAGTTTTGTTATTTAAAACATTGATCATTCTGCTGGCAGCATCTGGCATGTGGCCAAGGCTTGCTCTTGCTCTGTGTATTTCCTTGTTTGCCTTTGTGATGAGTACTATTTGCTCATCCATAGTCTCAATATACTGCCACTGATTGGTGATGGATCGACCAATGTTGCCCCAGAGGACTGCTTTTAATTCTGCTGTTACTTTTTCTAGTGCAAGCTCTTTTTCTAGTTCAGCTATTCTCTTTTTTAGAGCTTTTATTTCTCTTTCCTTTGCTGCCTCATTCTGCTTGCTTTTATCAAATCTTTCATTCACCTTAGTCAAAGACTTTTTGACTTCATCAAGCTCTTTCATTTGGGATTCAAGAACTCGGATCTCAGCTTGCAGCTTCTGCATATCCAGACTAGGAGTCTGCTCTGTTGTTGGCGTAGTTGTTGCTGTAGATGGTGCTGTAGTTGGCGCTGTAGTTCCTGTCTGCTGAGGAGGAAGAGTAGTTATTGGAGGAGCTTCTTCAAGATTGATTACTTCCGGAGGGGGCTGGGAAGTTTGGCCCTCTTCTCTCTGTTTCAATGCTGTCTGTAATGCTGCCTTTGCAGCTTCTGATTGTCCTAGCTGGTCTTGAGTCCGAACCATCTCCTTGTATAAGGATATCATCAAATCCGTAGTATCCTTTTCTAGCCTTTGCTGGGCAACTTCATCTGTTTGAGGATGGATGGTGGCTGGGAGCTTGATTTTCTTTCTTAAGGAAGCCATGTCTTGATCCCTTATCTTCAACAGTTCTTGGATGCCTTTAACATCTTTAGGATCATGTCCAATTTCTATAATTACCTCCTCCAAGGACTTGATTCTGTTGTCCTTGGCTTGTGATGATGCTCTCTCCAATTCCAGCTGAGAGGCTGTATTATCAAGGCTGCTCTTCAATTTGTAGTTTTCCAATGTTTCATCTGCCAAGGAGGCATACACCATTTCACCAGTTTGTTTATGCAGTTCGATTTTATCCATAGGGTGTATATCTTTGGCCAGAACCTCCATGTTGGTCCTTAGGTAATCCGAGGTAGATTGGGGATGCAGAGTTGTGGGCATGAAGTGACTCATGATCATTTTGCCTTCACTTACATCAAAGGCAGACATGAGTCTTTGCTGATTGGTGGGAGCCAGGTTCAGCAAATGATTGTACAGTTGTACTTTAATAGGATCACTCCTCCTTTTAATGTCGATAAACTGTTGTTTGATGCTTACCTGTCCTTCTTTGTGCTGGCTGGAGGAGCTGACCTCCCCTCCCATAGCTCTATCATGCTCATGCTGGAAAGAACTGGCTGATACTTCTCGGCTGGGTGGGCCCATGCCTGATGCTTGTCTTATTGCCTCATCATCTTCTGGGAAGTCATTCAACCTTTGCCTTTTCTCTCCCTGATCGATGGATGAAGTCAGGGGAGTCTCTCTATCTCTTTTCCTGGTTAAGTCCTCCTTTTGTGGGGTTTGGAGGACCGATGTATCAAAGGTAGTTTCTGCCCTAGGAGGCACTATATTCTGAGCCTGTTGCTCAGTGGAACTAGGAGTGTCAATCACCCTTTCTTGCTGCAAGGGTTGCTGTTCCTTAAGTGGCACTTCTTCTTGCTGCTGCCCTTGTTCCTGCTGTTCCATCTCTTCTTGCTGTTGTAGCAATGTCTCCACTTGTTCTTCTGTCAATGGAGGTGGCTGTTCCACCTGCTTCCCTTTATCTTTGCTCGCTGTCTATGGTGCCTTCTCGGCAGTTTGCTGCTGTGTTGTTGATGATGTAGTAGCTGCTCCAAGCTGTCTTCTGTATGAATGAGGAACCTGTCCACAATTTTCCAAGTCAGCTTGCTTTTGTATATTTCTAGCTTCTCTTTCTAGAAGCTCTTCAGCAGTTATTTCTTCTTCTAAGGTACCCTCTTCCCAGCTTAATGCATTGGCATACTGTTCAATCTCAGGTTGTCTCTTGTGTGCATAACCACCCAATTTGTATTTTATCCTCCTGAGGGAGACAAAATGATTGGGGTCATAGGGTATCCATTCAAAACTAGTTTGCAGTCTGAGGCCTTCCAGGATAGTGTTTGCCTCTTTCCATCCCTCCTCTTTTCTGTTATATAGGAAAGGACCCAGCTGGCTCCTTACCTTTAGCTGTGACTTCTTATTCTTGCTCTGAAAATGCAGGTAGTCTGAGTTGCCAAACTGTCTGAAATATTCCAAGGCAAAAAGCCTCATGGGGACATACCTTGGCAATCTAAAAGGTGTCAACTCACAGCCATATATTCTGATGACTGTGTGGTTTTGGTAGAAGTACCAATTCCCAATGCTGTAGGACTTATTCAAATGGAGAATTCTCCTCATGTCATCGGTTAGTCTAGGAGGAGGAGTACCCTGCAGTACTGTCATGGCTGGATAAATGAATAAGTCAATGAACTCATTGTATGTGTAAGGTGACACAGATGTATAGTGGAAGACAGAGGTCCAGAACACCACTGATCTTGGATTTCCTTGGGCATTGAGTTGCTTCAAAGGAAAAGAGAAGGTAGCCGGTTGATAAAACAAAAAGAGGTGGTATATGTATGAGGTATACCTGAATAATCTTTCTCTCTTTAAGTTCATAAACTGGTCATGGATTTTATCTGCAATGTATGTAGCATAATCATAATGCACAGCTGGGGGCTTACCAGGAGAGAATAGAGACAGGATTGCTATTATGGTTTCATCCACATCCTCCATTCCTTTGAATCCTAGGGCATAGCTGATCAAATCCACTAACATCCTGCCCAGTTCATTCAAGTACTGATATCCAATAGGAGGAGTTCTGGCAAATTCAGAGCCTGGTTTTACAAACAGCTGATTAATTTTAATGATTTGGTCAATTGACAGCTTGCTCCCTTTCTTTATCAGATTCTGCATATTGAGGGGGGTCAATTGCTTGGCAGTATGGAAGTGCAGCATCTCATTAATACTCTCTGGGGTGATCTGGAACAGGACTGAGCCTGTGGGACTGATGACAGCTCTTTGATTTGGGTCATAGCATTCCTGGCAGCTGTATATCAACTCTGGCATAGGATTTACCTGGGGGAGGTTGTAGATTGGCAGGTTTGAGTCCCAAATCCCCAAGATGTCTGCTCCACTCAGGTGCTGGGCTTTCAACTCATTCAGCATCTGGATATTATACTTGGAGCCCATAAGAAACCAGTCCAGCATTTGGTAATCCATATCTCCCAGGGCTTTCCACTCCAATTCCTGGTGCGGGGCATTGAGGGGCTTGATGTTGAGAGCAATGGGAGTCTCCATGATCTTCTTCAGAGTTCAACAATTGCAGGTGGATGGTTTAATGGAAGCAACACAGAATAGAAGTGATTTTCTGTAAAAGCAGTTTGTATCTCAGATAACAGAGGAGGAATTTACACAACAGCAATTGAAATACTGTTTGTTTCAGGAGCAGGGCTTCTCTATGGTCTCACTATGTCCTCTTTTAGCGGGTGAATTGAGTTTAACCAGAAATTTGCCGGGAATACGCAGTGAATGATGGTTTTGAGCGAAATTACAGGTATTAAGGCTCAGCTGGTGTTTTAGGGACTTCACAGTTGCAAATGTGGACGTGCAGAGGGAAATGGCCGGTGAAAATACAATTTTTAAGGTCTCCTTGGCCCTCTGAGTGACTTTAATTTCAATAACAGGCGTGACTGTTGGTCCATGGGGGATGGTGCAGTGGCAGCCATGTCAGCGGCCAGGTGGACGAATAACAGGGGTGAGGACAAGCAGACATGACGTGGCGAAGCATTAGTGGAAGACAGATGGCGGTTAGGACCGTAGCGGTTACGGTTAAGGCTAACCACTACGGTCTCTCGGGGCGGTTTGGGTACGGCGCTGAAAGTGTCAGGCCTGGCTCCGAGAGACCTTATTGCTTGACGCGTGGAGAGGCCCTGACGTGACGCAACGTCACCTTCTCGGGCGGTAAAGGACGGCTGCGGGGGCTGCTCCGATATCATCGTGGATCGTCGGATCTTCGGGCCTTGATCCGACGGTGGGCGGAGCATCAACATGCTCGGGTTATATGCGAGGGCGGAAAACTTTGGGTTGTGGGTTTTTAGTGGTTTTTCAATGTTTTTTATAAAATCAAACTGCGCGCTAACCTTTGGAAATGTGCCAGAGGCGGGCTTTTAGACTTTGGGTAATTTTTGCAAAGGTTTTAAGGGTAAAAGAGGGTTTTCAAGGGTTTTTTCAATGCAATTGGTGGTTTGAGGAGCAAGTTGGCTTGTAGCAAGGGGGAATGGGATGTGATAGGTTCACCAAGGTGACCAGAGGTCACTTTGGTTCCTTTTGAAGAACATATGGCTATAATGCCAAGGGGAGGAGTATTTATAGAATTTGGGGCTTTATACACCATAGTGTTAGTATTATTAGGGGAGGGGTAAGATAAGGGAGCTATATAGTAGAATTAGAGGTTAATATGAATGAGGGGAGCAAATGAAGGGGATTTTACTGAGTTTATGTAAAGTTGATTTAGTTTTGAGAGTAGATCAAAATGAAAAGATCTTAGATAATAAATGTGGCCTCTGAATGAACAAGAACCACCATAAAACCATGATCTCTCTTCATAAATCTCAGCTTAAAGAAAGGGAATGTTAGTAATGGAATGAAGGAGGAGAGGGAGGTTAGTCATGCTCCTTGCTGTAATTTGATGGAATTCACCACTTTGTCCATTGATAGATTTTTGCCTTGGCAAAACACCTCTTGACATGTGTGAAATGGTGAAAATACCTTTTCTGCAACCACAACTGCTTACCCAGCTACTTTCCTAACATTTTTTGTTTCTCCTTGGAGGGTGCATTTAGGCTTGCAAACCCTTACTTGCCTTTTCTTTTCTTTGGCTTTTTCTTTATTCTTTTCTATCTACTTCTACCCTTATCTCTTCCAAGGTCCCAGATTAAGCTGTTGGGAACCTTTACTTCTCTACCTAAACTACTTGTCTGCCAAGATTAAGCAGTTTGGACAGACTCCTTTCTCTATTCTACAACAAAAAATTTAAACATGGCATGATCCAGATTAGACTTTTGGACCATCCATCAAAATTTGAAATAAGGTCATCAATATTTGAAACATCTTACACACCTCTTGTTCTCTAGGAAATATGGGATCTTTGTGATATCAAAGCAGAGCATATTTGGACTTTCCTTGGCCAATCATGAAATATGAAACCTATTATTATAGGTATCCAACATTAGTGACCCTACTAAAGCATGTTGCTAGTATGGGAATAACTTGGTGAAGTTCCAAGGGTCAAAGGAATGAATTGACTCACAAATATCTAGATATTTGTTCCTAAAATTACTCAAGAAAAGCAAGGAAACATCCAAATTCGACCTATTTGGAGGATTTCTAATTTGAAAGAAGGAGTCAAATGGGAAAGAGCTGAAAAGCATGGCAAGTTCATTGCTTTTTCGCTAGTGAACTCAAGGAGGAGCTTGGCAACCCTAACTCAATTTCTATATAAACAAAGTGAGGGCTATTGTAAAAGAGGTTAGAGCATTTGAAAGGATAGCATACTTGACTGTTGAGCATTGACTCATATCATAAGAAGTGAGCAAGAAAGGAGAGAGAGAGAGAAGCTAGAGGGGTAAAGGAAGGCTGATACAACAGATCGTTGTAATCACTCTTCCAACATTAACATAGAGTTGCAGTTGTACTGTCTACTCATGGTGTTGATACTATCATTCATTTAGTTGTTTGTTCAATGCCTATTAGCATGAGTAGCTTAGTTGTATGCAATTAGATGTTCTTTCATATATTCATGTATTAGTTATCAGAGTTGTATGTTGTGATTACGCTTGTCTCTTCTATGTGCATGACTTGATTTGGAGCCAGCTTTAAGGGAGTTCCACTTGGCTGCATTGTGATCTCCAAACAAATCTCCACAGAGACTTGAGGTAATCTACTTCTAATGCTTTGATAGTTAGTTATTGTCTATGGACATGCATGTAACTTTGTGTAGTTGTAGATAATCTTACAGTCTGCTAAAGGTCCCAGGAAGACCTTTGATGGTATCTACATTCTCCATACACTGTGCATTTTATCCTATAGCAGAATTGGCAACTCCGCTGGGGACTATACATCTAGTTCCCGGTTTACCCAGACTCTTCTCCGTTTTCTCCTCCTTTTAAGAGCTCCCTATACCTCTGCAATCCCTTTCTAAGCCACCAAAGATCTTGTTGCATCTTGCCTACAGGTATTCACCTCTGAATCAAATCTTGAAAGCCCTTTGTTTGACTGACTTCCTACACTAACACAGGTTAGCAGGCTCCATAGAGCTTTATAAAGCACTGTGCCTGTTCATAGGGAGCGTTAGTGGGCCTACTAACTCTTTGTGGCCACTGTTACAGAGTGTTAGTCTCCCAATACCTTGATTTTTTACAGTGTCTGAAAGCCAAAAGGGATAGGACGCCTTCTCATGGATTGAATGAAGATCCGTAACTGCATTTTGCTAGCAAAATAGGTGTCCTGAATTTTTTTTTTTTAGGAAATCATTTTTGTTTTTCTTTCTTCAAAGCATTTTTATGAAAGAAAGACTTACACTTTTTATTCATCCTTCTGTTTAGCTGGTTAAATGATACTCTATTTCGGTTTCAAGTAGTTTTTAAAAAACATTGGAAAGAAGTTCTTTGGTTATACATGTGTTAAATGACTGAAATGCATGGAAATAATATGAATATGTGAAAAACTCTCACTTGTATAATACAACTTGTTCTCATCAAATTGAAATTTTTTTAAAGAATTCTTTTTTGCATGATTTATTGAGTCAGAGTCTCGTCACATTTCATACGTCAACTCCCCTACCAAAGACAATAATAAAGTACACATAAAATTTACCTAAAATCAATTAGTACTCTTTATTGAGCAAACAAACATTAGCTAGGCTAGGATCTCGAGATAAGTAGAGTGAGTAAAACTACCCAAGATCGAACACCAAACTAGTGTTATTAAAAGAGACAAAAATTCCTTTTGCACTAGTACTACCGGGACCACTCCAATAAAAGAGGAGAAAAATATGAGACAACATCGGACTGTAAGTGAAGGTAGGCCGCCTTCTCTTACAAATCCTTTGGGTATTCTGTGTATTGGGGATCCCTTCGGGGATTTTGGAGCTGAGTCAGGGACTCAAGTATCCTTCCCACACAGCGTGCTGTCTACAACTATGTCCCCCCCGGTGGTGTCTGTGATCTGAGGTATCTTTAGTGGCCAAACTTATAGGGACTTACACAAGGTGACAGGGATGGGCTATCCTAGTACCTAACATAGACGGACCTACTCTATCTTCAGTTTTTGGTAGGGTACTCATCTTCACGAGAGTACCTAGCCCCTCAATCTGAGGTTTGGGCGAAGCTCTAGAGTAACCGTAACTATACATTTGGCCAGCCTTCTCTATTATTCATTGAGATACTAGGTTTCATCTCTAGTGATCGGTGTTTATCAGACAGGGTCATTTCCTGTTGTTTGCTGATTAATCAATTTAGTGTATTTTTTATATTTTTTAGGTTCCGCATGTTATCATTTTGAGACTTTAACAAAAATCATGATAAAATTTATTGATAAAATTAACGGTCACCGTGGCTACATCCGGCCCTCATCGTCACTCTAGACGATTGCTAGGACTTCCTCCACTCATTGTGCAAGATCTGTCGAGCTCCAGTAAACCAGATTCCTCATCTTTAGGGAATCAGTCTCCCATATCTCACACGGAATTTGTTTGGACAACTAATGATTTGACTTTACTGAATAATTTCTTCATGGAAGGATTTCTTACTAATTTTAACCCTCCGCTCACGAATCTGTTAGACCCACTCTTGATTCCAGTGGCACCTGTACTTCATGTTTCTATAGGTAGAACATTTCCACCCATTCCATTGACGACCAATGGGTCGTGGAACTTTGAAGACGCTTTCGGTCTTCCACCACTTCCCCAGTCGACAGTCACCATAACTCTGACGATGGTGAACCTCGCTATCACATTTGTCCCAAGTACAACCACTCACATGACACCATCTATGAGTGGAACCCAGCCGATGCCGGGTTCCACCCTTTTAGTGTCAAACTGCATACCTTCGACAAGTGCCACATACAGCGCTCCCTATAATGCTCAATGTGGCACTATGGGTGTCGTTCCCATCTACCAACAACATGGTCGGTCACTGTTGTACAGTACAAACCCCCAAATCCATATACCTGGGGGGGTTCCCAATATGCACGTGCCGGTAGGGAATGTAACAATTCACCCTCTATTCTCAGGCATGCATGGTCAGTCGCTAATTGACATGAGCATTCCATCTGTCAATCAGACAAATGACCCCATCTATCACAACTTACAATGGCCGACTATCCTGCATAAGATACCAATGGACATCCCAAAGTTCGATGGAAAACAAGGGGAGGATCTGGGCACCCATATCTTTGGTGTGTTTCAAACTCTATGGTGGATGATAGTGTCTAGTTATGTGTTTTTCCCTGCACCTTCACTAGCAATGCAGCGAAATGGTATATTGAGTTACCACACACATCATTAAACACCTTCGATGCTTTAGCGATGGAATTCCTAAAGCACTTCCAGCTACCCATCCACTATGAGACTAGGACAGAGCTCCTCACTTCATTTCGTCAGGATACCGCCACCCACATCTCCGATCATATACATGAGTGGAGACATAGGTGGAGGTTAGTCAAAGCTCCCTTCCTAGAATTTCTCTTAACGGACTGGTTCTGCAAGTCCTTACTCTTGCAAATCGCTAGAGATGTTGCTCTAGGTGGTGTGGTCATAGAAGGCTAATCCATACGTCGTGCCCAACACTTAGATCTAATATATTCACAATCTGACACTCTTTATGACATAATCCCCAATGTCCCTGGCAACCCCAATGTTTCTGCTACTCAGCACCCCAGAGTTCACGCCAACGGGATTGTCGATGCAACCTCTGGGGCTGCTGTAAAACAACTCAGTGGTCACATCACCGAGATGTCGGTGGACCCCTCTACCAAATCAACTACTCTTCCTGCCACCACGATAAACTATATGCAGTCTATGCAAAAGTCCAGTGGCAAGAATAATAAGAATAAGAAAAAGATCGCTCCCTCTGAGGAGCAGTCAACAAAGCAGCCAAACCCAAAAGATCGCTCCCTACTGATGAGGAAAAGGATAAACCCACCAGATATCCATGCAAACTCTATGCTAAAGACCACATGACCTGGCATTGTCCGTGTGTTCAAGAATGCATAGAATACCTTTCCAAAAGGGATACTGGTAAGATCCCCATTGTCCTTAGAAATCCTTTTCCCACTCAGCAGCAGCAAAATCTTATTACAAACCAACCGTAAGCCCCGTAAGGGAGCAGCGATGGTTCACAACATCCTTCAGCTAGAGAAGGGTCTTCTACCATTTACACATTTGAAATGGTAGAACTCGCCACAAGAGCCAAATCTTATGGAGCTCCTGTCGCTCATAGAGGGGAACCTTCCTCAAGTCGAAACCCACCACCGCCCAACGATTTTCATATCAAAAGGATGGTTGTGGACCTTGTAATTTGACCCAAAAAAGGGGCACTTCGGCGCACAACATACAATACATCTACACGTGCCACCGAAAACTACAACGTTGTAGAAGATTTGGTGCAAGCGCCATTAGCTATGTCGGTGCTTCAAGTATTACAAACATGCCCAACACAATGGAAAGCTTTTCTTTTGGCTATTGATTGTATCAGCCCAAAGGATTCCATGCTTGCTATTTTCGACATGGACAAGTGTAAACCTCGCCTTTCTCACCAGCTTGCATTTCAGATGCATATAACTTTGAAAGGTAAAGGTATACACAAAATTGTCATCAACGAAGGTGCTTCAAACTGTGTCATGTCGGCTTCATGTTGGCTTGTCTTGGGTTCTCCAACCCTAACCCCACCGTCGAACTCCCTAAAAACCTTCAACGGCCGCACCTTTATCCCAAAAGGATACCTAGCCAGTTTCCCCATCACTTTGTATGGGAAAATGGTATCGACGGAAATAGAAGTCATAGACAAAAAACTCAACTATAATCCCTTGCTGGGTCGTAGTTGGACATATGCCATGATGGCTGTCATATCTACTGTCTTTCACATCATCCTATTTCCATTGGATGTAAAAGTAGTTACAATAGATTAGTTGTCATTCTATACCCTTGATTATTCACCATTACCAAGTGGCTCCATACCCCTAGTAGGAGGTGGAACTGACTCTTATGTCAGTTTAGGTACCGGTCTACTGAAGGCTTCTTCCCTCATGGGTTGTTTTCCTCTTCAACTGCCCAAGGTTTCACAGACGGTCAACATGGTTTCATATATTCCTCATGAACAAACTGATCGATGGATCCTACCAGCTCCTTTAGACCTTGACACATTCAGAGAACAAATGCCATTGTCACCAGCTGAATTGGCCTACCAAGCCATTCAATCCGCATCCACATCTCCAGTCATGTTGGTTACTACCGATGGTACCACCGCCCCTCCCATAACCGCTCCTTCTTTAGATCCACTCGATCTATTCCTACCTACGGACGAAGATATTCGAGAAATCATGAGTTTTGGAGAGCGACAATGGGAGGATTGGCACCATCATGTTTTGATATTTGATTCAAACATGATGCCTCTTCAAACCCTATCCCTTGACACACCAGAAATCATTTCCTCATGCTATACGACCATCCAAACTTTGGAGGGAGAAGGAAACATGGGCAATATTTCAAAAACATTGCTCATCGATATTTTTGTCATGACAGGCATTGTGGAAAACATACAGGTTGGAGCCAATTGCAATCCCGAGGAAATTGTGAGCTTCACCTACCCTTTTAAGGACTTTCGCGATGTTTTTCCTTGGTCTTATGAGGAAATGCATGGCATAGACCCTTATATTGTCAAGCATGAGATCAAGGAAGATCGAGCATTCCTTTTATGGTATTTTTCTTGCTCGTTAATCCGAAAAATCCTCGAGTCTCCTTCTGATTAAACTACCATGAAGAAGATCGAGCATTCTTTTTATGGTATTTTTCTTGCTCGTTAATCCGAAAAGCCTTGAGTCTCCTTCTTTGGGTTTGTTAAACTACTACAATGAAGAATAGAGAACTTTTTGGGATATTTTATTTCTCTTTAAAAATAGAAACATCTCCGAGCCTTTCATCATTGGGCTCGTTAAACATATACGATGATGGTCTGAGCAACTCTTTTTTGATCTTTTTCTAGCTCATTAAACTGAAAAACACCAATTGAGCATTCTTTTTAGGCAGTTTTTCTTGCTCGTTAAATTGAAAAAATTTCAAGTTTTGTCTTTAGGCTCGTTAAACTTTATAAAGATAACCCGAGCATTCTTTTAGGTACTTTTCTCGCTTGTTAAACTAAACAATCCCAAGTTTTTGTCACTGGGCTCATTAAAAATATACGGCAATAACCAGAGCACTTTCTTTTTTGGGACCATTTCTGGCTCTTAAATCGAAAAATCCCCGAGTTTTTCTCTCCTTCAGTCTCATTAAAACATCGAAGGAGGAATGAGAAGTTCTTTTACATCTTTTTCCTTGCTCACTGAACTGAAAAATATACCTTGAGTTTCCTTCATTTCACTCATTAAAATTTGATGAAGGGATTGAGTTTGTCGTCATGCGACTCATTAAAAATTCATGATGAGAAATGCGTTTAGTCTGTCTCATCATACTCATAACAAAATGAGGTTAAAATCTATTAAACATAGGTTTCTCTTTATCCGGATTCAATAGATTAACTTACAGAAAAGTAACCGATCCAGGTATAGTATTAACCTTTTGTCGAACCTGATTAACAACTATGACAAAGGGACCACCATGGAGTTGATCATTACGATCTTTTCGGACTCTCTAAATATGAAAATACCACTGAGTTGTCTAGTCTGGACTCGTTAAATTACACAGAAAAGATATAGAGTCACTCTATTTAGGATACTTTTCAGACTCTTAAAACATGAAAAAATCGACGAGTTTGCCTGTCTGGACTCATTAAACTAATTAGATAGGGTAGAGAGTCACTCTTTTTGTGGTCCTTTTCAGACTCTTTAAATATGAAAATATCGATGAGTTTACTCGTCTTGACTCATTAAACTAATTAGCTGGGGAAATTTGACAGTACAGGTGCATTTAGTATCAGAAAGCGTGGTTTGGTAGTAGTCGTTCCCTTGAACATGGCACTCCCTAAGATAAACCTTCCTTGTGACAGCCTCTCAATATGAATCCTACCATCCTATGAGTTTAGCCTAAATACCCTGATGTAATTGCATCTTTGTATCTTAACACTCTGTAGTGTTCATGAGTCTAGTGATGCATGGTTAAAACAATTGTCGTGCCTTCTATTGTTCAAGGGTTAACCTTTTGTTTCCTCCATCAACCCATCAAGCATATCCTTCCATCATGCCCTCCATTGTTTAGACCCAAATTCTCAAAAGATTCATCAAAAAACAAAATCATTCTTGTCTCGTTTCGTGTCGATTGATGTAGGACACATTATTGCCTACCTTTCAACAGGTTTCTTCCTATCGACTTCAACACTCTATCTAGGAAGACAACCCAGAAACAAATTCAATGCCTTGGTACTTGCAGACATTAGTGGTAGGTTGCCTTGTGTTTAATCAGTGGTTCTCATTATTGGCTCCTGATAAGCGATTCTAATGGATGTTCGACGACAAAGACATCTTTCACACTCATTAGATTGTACATTGCATCTTGGAAAGCATCACCATTATTGGTGGCCTTCCTCGTGTCTGTTAATGGTCTCCATTATTGATTGGTAATCAAATGATTTCATTCATGTTCAATTTCAACACATATATTCACATGTATTGATCTATGCTATTCAGTGAAGCGGAAATCAAGACCTTGGATAGAGGCTTGCATCATTCAGCCTTGTTTCCTCTCCCAAGCTGTGGATATTATTTTTTGGAGACAGCTTATCAGGATGATTCTATTATGACACCGGATGCGCATTGTGCTTATCAGTGGCTAACATTTGTCATATCTCTTTGGAGAAAATCACTCTGACATAGCTACTAAGCATGGTAATACCCGACTCAGGACATGATTTTAGCAGTTTATATATATGTGTTGTATCAGGTTTCCTGTACCGCCTGAAGCTTCGCTCCTCTCTCTCTTTTCGAAAGGAAAATTACAGCTTTAGTAAAGTATTTTGTCCATCATTGCAGCCTCTGATATCATACTTTAGGGGGCATCTATTATACAAAAAATTGACCTTATCATCAACTCAGAGGGGAAAGACATGATAGCTTAAACAAATACCACAATCACAGGCCTTGATTCCACACTAACGCTGGTTGTGCACTAAAAAAACGTGCTTTATAAAGCTTGTTACCAAGCTGGGAGATGCGTTAGTGATGCTACTAAAGCATGTTGCTAGTATAGGAACAATGTTAGTGAAACTTGGTGAAGTTCCAAGGGTTAAGGGAATGAATTGACTCACAAATATCTAGATATTTGTTCCTAAAATTACTCAAGAAAAGCAAGGAAACAACCAAATTTGACCTATTTGGAGGATTTCTAATCTGAAAGAAGGAGGCAAATGGGAAAGAGCTGAAAAGCATGGCAAGTTCATTGATTTTGCCCTAGTGAACTTAAGGAGGATCTTAGCAACCCTAACTCAATTGCTATATAAGCAAAGTGAGGGCTATTGTGAAAGAGGTCAGAGCATTTGAAAGGATAGCATACTTGACTGTTGAGCATTGACTCATATAATAAGAAGTGAGCAAGAAGGTAGAGAAAGAGAAAAGCTAGAGGGGTAAAGGAAGGTTGATACAACAGATGGTTGTAATCGCTCTTCTAACATTAATATAGAATTGCAATTGTACTGTCTAGTCGTGGTGTTGATACTATCATTCATTTAGTTGTTTGTTCAATTCCTATTAGCATGAGTAGCTTAGTTGTATGCAATTAGATGTTCTTTTATATATTCATGTATTAGTTATCAGAGTTGTATGTTGTGATTACGCTTGTCTCTTCTATGTGCAGGACTTGATTTGGAGCCGGCTTTGAGGGAGTTCCACTTGGCTACATTGTGATCTCCAAGCAAGTCTCCACGGAGACTTGAGGTAATCTACTTCTAATGATTTGATAGTTAGTTATTTTCTATGAACATGCATGTAACTTTGTGCAGTTGCAGATAATCTTATAGTCTGCTGAAGGTCCCGGGAAGACCTTTGAGGGTATCTACATTCTCCATACACCGTGCATTTTATCCTATAGCAATCATTATCCCAAGGGACTATGTGGCAGAGAAGGGAAGGTCACAGATGTACCTTTTTTGGTCATTAGAATTTCCAGATGGAATCAAATGCACATTGGGAGTGCGCACTATGACGATGAGCCGATAACTGTTCACTGAGAGGACAAGTGACATGGGATTATAGCACTAGACATTGGATGTAGATTTGACTTTGCAGTCGATTATGGACTTCTTGGGAAGGAGGTGGATCTTGGTATTACTTTGAGGGTGGAGATGTGAGCCTTTGGATTTATTTATTGATTGATACATGCATCGTATCCTTTATTTGCTAGTTAAGCAAATGTGTATATGTGTATATCAGTTTAAATACTGTAATGAGTTGTATTATAAAGATCTAATATGTTGTATGGTTTTTATTTGGTCATGTTGTCATGATGTTTTGCTTTTGAGCGGGTCATTCATTATAAATATTGCAACGAGATGTGTTATAAAGCTCCATGGGAAGTATGTTTTGTTTGCAGTAGTCATGTTGGTTATAGGTGTCATTGAACACCGAGGACAGCGTTCCCCCAAGGGGGAGGGTTCTATAACGGCCCTAGTGAAAATTCCATGTAAAAATATATAAATACCACAAATGATGGGACACGTATTCAAAGCTGAATCATGGGTAGGACATCCTAGGGGGTGTTCATTTGGTTGTTTATGGCTAAGGAAATTGGCAAAGGAAATGGCTAAGGCATTAAAGAGGGAAAAATGTATTTTGGAACATTTATTTAATAAAATAATGGAAGTTAGGAGAAAACAAAGGTGAAAGGTCACATTTTGCATGTGAGGAGGAAATTTAAGGAAAATAATGGAAAATGAAGAAAATAGAGGCCTCATTAATAAAAAGGTTTATGAGGATCAATGGTAAGACTTGGTCAGTTTAGCTTTGGAGCTCTCTCATTATTCTCTCTCTCTCTCATACTCTTGGGGACTTACAGTTTTCTTGGAACACTCTTGGAGGGTGTGGAATACTTTGATTCTTGGACAATGAAGGAAAAGGAAGAATAGGAAAGCACAAGAGGGCATCAACATCAGAAACTACATCAGATATATTGCAGGTATCAAGTTGCATGTATGATTTCTTCACTATTTTGGCATGCATGGAACATGCATGTGGTTTCTTGGTTATGATCTATCATTGGCATGGAGGATTTCCTGGACCGACAGTGGATTGCCTAGCCTTGCCATTTCTTGGATAGCCATGGTGATTGTGGGTTTAATTTCATTTCTTTTTTTTGGTTTTCTTTCATGTTTCCTTAGCTTGGGTTGAGTTATTAGTCTCTGGAAGCCCTATAACAACCTGGGTTGAGTTACTAGTCCTGGAAACCCTGGTTGAACAAACACTCTAGAAGCAACTTGGGTTGAGTTACTAGTCTTAGAAGCCCTGGTTGGCCAAATGCTCTAGAAGCACTTGGTGGGTTGAGTTACTAGTCCTAGAAGCCTTGGTTGGACAAATGCTCTGGAAGCCCTGTATAAGTTGTGGGTTGAGTTACTAGTTTTGGAAGCCTTGGTTGGACAAATGCTCTGGAAGCCCTGTATAAGCTGTGGGTTGAGTTACTAGTTTTGGAAGCCTTGGTTGGACAAACACTTTGGAAGCCCTAGAAGGCTTGGATGGAGACCAATCTGATGATGGTTTTTGGTGATGTCCGACTGTGAGGTGGAATCATTGTTTGATGGGTTGAGGTGGGTGGCCTTTGGAAGCCCTGGATGAGTTTTGATTGATGTGTTCTATGAGATTCCACATTCATGCTTGGAATATGGCATGGGGGTGACTGGATGAAGAGAACGTGGCTTAGCCAATCTACGGTCAGGTGGAATGTGGTAGTCCCATCTTCGGTTGGTTCATTGCATTTATTAATGAAAAAATTTATTCCCTTTATTTTTATGTGAAAATTTACTGCTGTATATACGGATTTTTATGGCTGATGTGTTTATTGTATTTCTGTTCCTATTATGTTTTTTTATATGCACATTTGGATCAGAATTTGTTACAATATATATCACAAATACTATATAATGTTATGCATGGATACCACTATGGGTTACATACTACAACACACCAATACATATTTTCTTCTATACAAACATCTAACTCTGCTCTACAACATATCTGTATAGTTTTCCTTGTACTACATCATACATCTTTTACTCCATGCAGAGGATACATATATAACAGGGAAAAGCATCCATACAAATAACGTTGAGGAACCAAGTAGTTTGAAGCCAACCATATCGCAAAGGTGATAAGCATATGCCATGGAGATACCATGGCGTCAACCATGTTGTAGAGGTGACAAGAATATGTAGTAGAGATACCATGATGTCAATCATATTGCATAGGTGAAAAGCATAGGTAGCATAGATACCATGATGTTAACCATATCACAGAGTGTGGGGCCTTATAAATAATTGAAGAGTTTCATACAATGAGATATGTGATTCCTGTGGTACCTTATGCATATAATCAAAGCTAGATACAAATATGTGATGCTTATGGTGCCTTATGGGATGAAATAAAAAGAATGCAATGCCAATAGTGAGATGTCAATTATAGTAATCATACCATTCAATGAATGGGATGTGCTTGCAACCATCAAGAGAAGTTTTAAAATCAAATACAAGAGAGAAGATGCAGTGATGTCAGAGAATACTCATGCGAGAGACATAAGTAAGAGACTTTAACGATGTGAGAGCTATCTTCAGATCAAGGCATATGTGAAAGATAGTCTAGAAGAAAAAGCATAATCTTGTACCAGATGTGAGAAGACCTGTAGCCACTACGAGAAATCTAACCAAACCTTAAACGAGAGTATGATTTGAACAAAGATGCTAATGCAAGAAACCAATGTGAATACGTTAGGCAATGTGAAGACCTTAGTCAATGCAATGAACTCAAACCAAAAAACGATGCCATATGCAATGCAAGAACCATATGCGAAAATCGAGCTATAGAGCGATCCACGATATCTTGTGATGTTCAAAACACACTTATGATATCCATAAAAAAATATATGTGTGTTATGCTTGATCAATAGGACCTCTATTTATATAATATGGAGAAGGATCGTTACTTGAGAAACCAATATTTGAATTGGCGAGAAACTATTTTAATTTTGAATTTCACAATATATTATTATAATTATTTTTACTAGTCATATTTGACTAATACTTCCTTATTAGGGAATTTCTTCCTGGCTACCAAATTTATCATTTTCCCAATTTCCTAGTCTTACGCCTCTTAATAGAACTTGATGCCTAGTCATTGTTTCTTGATAGATTCTAGAATGTAGTTTATAACACATGATGTCAAGATTTTCAGCAGTTCTAGTTTCTATTAGAAATGGGTTCCAGCATCCAACATCTAAGTTTTCTGTTAAAGGGATCTTTTAAGCTTTTCCATATGTTCAAAATTCCATGTTTCCACCTCCTTTAGCTCGTTTTACTCTCTAGTCTTTCGTTACATCCCCCTATTCAACCCATATGACTAGGTGTTGGGGCTTGATGGTCCAATCCAAAAAAATTTCACAATGACTTACCAAACATTGAGTTTAGACTATGACTATAGAATACTTATACGATTTGACATGATTCATGGGATTTACAGGCTATGGACAAGTCTTATTTTCACACTCAAATGGGAACATTTCTTTGATAATTTTATATAAATGTACTCTCTATAAAGTATTCAAAGAATAAATTTCCAAAGCCAAAAATTTAAAAAACAATGAATTTCATAAAAAAATTAAACTTATTTGAACCAAATTTCCTAGAAATTATAAAAAATGAAAATGAGTAGTTCATGTATGAAATATCAAACTAGAAAGAGAATAGAAAGAAGAAAATTACTATTTGCAATATATGTCACTTCCTACAAAGTGCATCAAATATTATAGTTTCAATCATTTTAAAAACAAAACCAAAAACTTCCATTTGTTCACCCATTACATATTTTGGATTTGTAAGAAGAGTAATGTAAGGAATGAAAAATGTTAGGAATATAAACTTATCTAAAAAAAAATAAGATGATGATAAAAACAAGTAGAATGAGTGATTTCCACCCAATCATATGCATTTTTGTCGTAAAACTCCATCCCCTATCCTAGAAATGATACCACTAGGGTGAAGTAGGAATATTGGCTATGAGTTTAGTCTATAGGAAATTCAAGTTAACTTCTAGTACCAAGTTTTACAAAGGATATAGTAGCTAAATGATCCCACATTACCCATCTCTCACAAACAATGAGAATGTCCTTCTCTACTTCTTAGTCCTTAGAAGTATCTTCATCTTGTGATTTTTAGATAGGTCGTAGAAAGGTGAAACTAATGTCACAAAACTTCTTGTATATTTTTCCTAGTTTTCTAGCTCTTTTCATAGCTTTACCTACTTATTTTCATGGTTGGTCTAGTATATATGCCCATGGAACTTTGTTTTATACTCTCCTCTTCTCTAGATATTTCCTTCTCTTCTCTTTTTCCCAACTTGCATCCTCCTATTTGAATTTCTAGTGCATAATTTCCTAACATGATGCTCCCCCCCAACTACTTATTATCCCAAGAATGTAGAGGAGACACGTTGCTAAAGTGTAGGAGTGATGGCTTAACTCTATGAATTAGTTTTCTCTAGTACTCATAGCTTTAATAAGGTGAATATTATAACATAGGAAAACTAGAATAAAAAATGGAATCAATTGGACCTCCTTACCTTTCCCCACTTATGTTATCGTAGCCCCTATAGGGGCTCATAGTCTCTTGGTCTTGGTAATCATCATTTCATTAACTGCCAAAGTAGAATATATACAATGTTTACAATTCCATGGTATATCTAACCTTGGTAATCAATAAAAAAAAAATTAAAATATCCATACGTATTTTAAAATAAGTTCAAATACAAGTTTTTATAAGGAAATATATTGGGATGTCACATTCCCTCCCCCTTGGAATAACACCATCCTCAAATTTCGTTTACTGCAACAATGTCTATGATGAAAACAGGGATGGATATTCCTCTCTTATAGCATATTCCATGTCCCATGTAGCCTCATCGAGCCCAAAATGTGTCCATTGCACTTTTTCCTACATGATGGATTTGTTCCATATGAATGTTAGTTTTTTTCTCTAATATGCATATGGGTTTTAACTAGAACTCTATGTCTAGTTCCACCTAAATTATGACTCAATCGTTAACATTTTTTTTATCATATAAATATTTCTTTAATAGAGATTTATGAAAAAATCAAGTGCTTTAATATATGTAGGAAAATCAAGTTTATAAGTTCTTGGTCATATTGTTTCAAAAATTTCAAAGAGTCCACAAGATATAGTTGCAAGTTTGGCACAGGATCCATGCTTAAGAGAACTATTTCAAGGTTTCACTTTAAGATATGAAATGTTCACCAACTTTGAATTATTTATTATTATTTTCTACATGTATACTTTTTTTTTCTGCCTTAGGATATCTCCCATTTTTGTTTAATCTTTATGACCTTTTACTTCATTTCTTTTAACAATTTAGGTGCAAATGTGATTCCAATCATTGTATTTTGCCAGCTTATAAGTCTACCACATATTCAACCATACATTTATTTGAAATGAATCATTTGCATTGATGACTGATAACCATTATTATAAGAAAATTCTATCAAATGTAAGTATCCTTCCCATTTTCTTGGTTTTCTCATTATATGCATATGAAGCATATCTTCTAGCTCTTGATTTTTTTTTTCCACCCATGCATTTATAGATGATAAGCAATGCTAAATTTTAGCTATGTACCCGGAACTTTAAAAAATGGTTTTCAAATTTTTGATTTAAATCTTGGATCTCTAGTAGATATGATTGTGGTGAGTATTCCATGCAACCTACAAGTTTCCTTCATGAAAATTTATGTAATGTTTACTTATTTGAAAGCGAAATTGATAGAAATAAAGTTAGTAGCCTTTATCAACTTATCAAAGACAACCATGATAACCTCATGTTGTTTTAATATTATTCATAATAGTGTGATGAAGTCCATGGAAATTACGCCCCACTGCCATTTATGAATTGGTAAAAGTTGTAGCAAACTTGCTAGATGTTTATATTATACTTTAACCTATTAACACTCAATACATCTTGTAATGTAATTCTCAATTCTTTTTTTAATTCTAAGCCAAAAAATATTGTTTCTTTAATGTAGTTATCATTTTCTAATAACCTAGGTGTCATGATTAAGGGTTCTTGTGCATTTCATCCAAAATGAGTTTCTTTAACTCATGTGAATCAAAGCATATAGAATACGTTTTTATAGACTACTAATCTTTCTACAACTATTTGCTAACCGTGATATTTTTATTCCAGTGGTTATTCTTGTAATATATTATTTATTTGTATACAATACTCATCCTCATTCAAAGATTCTTTTATTCTGGTCTTCAAATTAGATTCACAAGTGTTGATAGTTTCTAGGTGTATAACTTGCATATTTCAATTAAATTCATTTGTTACCTTATTCTCTTTGCTATTTTATGTCTAGTTCTTAAATTATATTCATTAATAAATGCTAACCACCTAGCTTTCCTAACATTTAAATGAGATCGATGCAATATGTGTGTTACTCTAATGTGGTCTGCCATCGAAATAAATTTTCTACCCATCAAATCGTGATGCTATATGTATAGTGACTACAAGTTCTAAATCGTATGTAACATAATTTTCATCATGTTTCTTCAATTTTCTAGGTTTGTACCATATTACATGATTATCTTGCATAAGGAATCCACTTGAATCCTTTATTGCATGAATTTGTACATATTATGAAGTGTTTTTTTGGGTTTGTGAATTTTAGAATTAAAGAACTAGATAAAAGATGTTTTAAATGTTGAAAGCTTTATTCACATTAGTAGACCACATAAATTTTACTTTTTTCCTTTGTAAATATGTTATATTATGGCCATTTTTTGAAAATCCTTCATTGAATATTCAATCGTATCCCATGAATCATAGGTATAAATTTTTGTGTCGCATGAAACTAGCAGAGCTATTGGATACTCCATCACATGCGAACACTCTAACTTTTCTTTAAGAATAGTTATGTAATAAATTTGTTCTAAATTTTATCCCATTTCACTTATAAAATTAAATTATATGATGCTCAAAATTCACTATGCCAAGAATGGAATTGTAATAAAACAATAGCTACTCCCTACATTATATTTACTAATGATATATCCTCTTCTCACTAGACAAATTCTACTTTCTTTCCATTATTATGATATAAAAGTTTCTTAAATAATTTCTTATGTTTATATGAATATTGAACATATCTTTTCCTATTGATCAGATAGCACATAAGAATATTTTATCTTAATGTGATATAAAAAAAATCATTTTAGAAAATAATTTTATATATCTAAAGAGGAATCGATGAATCATTTTAGCATAATAAAGTTCAAAATTTTCATTGATTTGTACTCAAATTCAATATAATACCTTAACTGAATTTGTTTCATTCAATTATAAAGCTCAGTCATTACTAGGTGTAGAATCTTTAAGATTTAAATCTATCTAATGGGTCCTCTTCCACGAGGCTCTAATTATACATGCCACATGTCTCTCACCTTAACATAGATAGCCATCCAAAAACAAAAAAAATGTGTGACAAATTTCCTCCACTTCCATATCACCTACTCCACCTAGCATGTGACATTATTTCCCTATCAGTTGTCATGTCTGAGCATCACACTATTGATTATTGGGATAATTTATTAATTTTTTTCACATGTTATGTTTTGGGGGGCCAATAGGGATTGTAGCCCTCGGGTTCTTACATGTCATAGCACTTAACGAATGAGGACGTAACCAGGATCAAAGAATATTGGGTGTCAGGAAAACATGTGAACTGCCACACACCCAATGTTATGGGGTCTCAAGGACTCTTACCACTTAGGTGTTACACACTAGCACTCTATGACCAGGGGCTTGGCCGAGTGCTAAACATATTGGTTTATATTGAAAATTTTGTGACTTTTACACACTAGCACTCTATGACCAGGGGCTTGACTGAGTGCTAAACATATTGGTTTATATTGAAAATTTTGTGACTTTTACACACCCAATGTTCTGGGGGCCCAATGGCCCTTAGCCCTTAGCAATTATTCCTTAGCACTCTGCAACCGGAGGCTTGACCAGGGGTCATGTCAATCAAATGTCATGAAAATCCATTAAATTTTGTTCACCCAATGTTTAGGAGGCACTTAGATCTCAAGAACCAATTCTTAAGCACCTTGTGAGCGAGATCTATGACTGGGGACTTATCATATAAGATATTGTAGAAATTAGAGATATTGTTTTAATGAAGAACTTGTATATATGCCTAATGGTCTTAGGGCTCGATGCGTGGAACCCTGAATGGAAATATGACATCGGTTCCATCAATTGTTCCATAAATATTACGTTTTTTAATTGATGGAAAACCTATCACACTTGGCTCCACCAGTGCCACATCACATGTCTCCTTTGGCTTCATATCACCTCCAACAATTTCATGGGGGGTCAATGTTGATTTTGGTAAGGGGAGTGGGGTTGAACCTTGTGAAATGAATAAGAGTTGTTGCTTTCATCCAAGTTGTGGGGATATAAGATGTGATTGTCTAAGATGTGCTAATCTTCTAATCCAAGTTGTTTTGCATTATGATTCCAACTACACTCCCTTTTAATTAACATTAATGAAGACACAATTTCCAATAATCTCCCCATTTTCATTGATGGAAACCCCTGGCATTTTAATTGAATGATAAAAGGATTCCCTATGTGTAATATCTCCACCTTTGACATCAATGGAAAAGATCTATAGCTATTGAGCATCAGACTCCCCCTATATATCCACGATTAGAACTACTCCTAGACATCTACAATTATTCTTTGATCGAAACTTTCTTCAATGAAGTAGAATCTATCTCCAACTACTTTGGAACTCACCCTGGTTGTCTAATAGTTTTCATACTTCTAACTGCCCCTACTTGACTTTCAAAATTTCATCACTTTGTCTACAATTCCTCCATTATTTGAAATTCTTCATTGTGTCTACAATTTCTATGTGTGGCTATAACGCTTCATTTTGTTTTCAAGTTCACATTTCTATGTAGTTTCTTTAACCACAAATAGGCTATCGTTGTTAGCAACATCTCTTTTTATGATTGTAAATGTTGTCCTTGTCTAGAACTATTCACTTTTGTAACTCTTCTCCTTTTGAAACTGCTCCCCCTATTTGCAACTTTTCCTTTTTCTGCACCTTCTTCTTTTCCTGTAACTTAACTCCCCTTTGTCACCAAAGGGATATTCCCATCAACCTTATAATTCTTCTCATCTACGGTTTTTACTTTTTGTAAAAGGATTTCCCCCCTAAAATGATGCTTCTCCTTATCTATAACTCTTCTTTTTTTTACAAATTTTTATAAAGTTTGAAACTTTTCCTCTGTTGGTAATTGATCCCATTTTTATATCAAGGGAAAGGTGTTGCTCCCCCTAAAATAATGCATTAGTTTTGATTTAAATAAATCGTCTACTTCACCTTCTTCACACATTATCTGCTAATTCATACCCTGCAAACTTTCCATTTTGTCATCCTTCTCCTGCAACTCACTTTCAAAACTTCCCATCTTCTTAATGGGGTCTGAGGTGCTACAATATGTCACTTATGTATTACTAATGAGATGGGAGATATATCACTCCCAAATTTTGTTTTAGATATTCAAAATTCTCCCTAGAAGAGATTTGCTAAATATATCTACAACTTGTTCCTTGGTAGTAATCACTACTAGGAAAAGACCTTCTAGTGGAGTTTTTCGTAGAAACCCCTATAAAAATAGCCCAAAAATCCGTTTGTAGCGGAATTGGATGGGAGAATGTTTTAGCTGATGCCTTTTTGATGGTTTGCATACAATATACAAACACACTGATGCTTTATTATCCATACAAGCACCAATGATGAATAGAACATGGTGCACAATTGCAGATTTGTTTTTATTAAGAAAAGAAAAAAATGTTGCACTAAATAACAAAATGCACAGGTGCTTGAATAATTGATAGCACCGAAAAAAGGTTAACTTAAAAAGAAATGGTGTTATATACACCTGCAACATTGGTGACCTTCTTGTAGTAAAATGCCATGGTGCATACTTAAAAGGATCACTAATATATTTTTTAATTTAAAAACAAATGTGGTGTTATATTCCAATGAAGCATCAATGTAGTTCAAGTATTAAAAAACACTGGTGCATCTTCTAAAGAACACCGCTAGGAGGTTTTTTTCTTTTCTTTTTCAAATGTGGTGCTATAGTAAAACAAAGCACCAGTGCGGTAAATGTATTAGAATGCACCAGGGCATCTCGAAAAAAGCATCACTATAGGTGTTTTAATTAAAAAAAAAGTTGTTCTCTTGGATATCTGACACATCGGTGTTGTTATAAGAACACACCAGAAGAGAGTTAAATAAAAAAAAACCTCCTCGTTGTCAATTTGATTTTTACCATATGCAGTGTTGTAGAGCTCTGAAACACCGGTGCCACTCTTTCCTCATGCAAGTGCCCTAACTTTGGTTCTTCTCTTGTTCACCATCCCTCAATACCATGCTCAATGCACGACCTTCCAATTTTCTCAAACAGTGGTGAAATTTGATTTTCTTAGTTGCATGTCAACAATGCCTCCCCGACGAGAAGATTTCCACGTAATATCTAGGTTTCTCTCTAATTTAATTTTTTATTTAATTAGAATTGAAAATTAGCTCAAAAAATCCATTGTTTTTGAAAAAAAAAGTCATGTGTGATGCGCTCGACAACTTTGACTTGCACCAATTGTGATGGGCCCTGTAAATTTACAGGGTGCATAACAATTCAATTCATGAACCTAGTGCACCACTATTGTTGCAGTGCATTTCATAAATGAAAATGCACCAGGAAAAGCTATAAAGTGTATGTCAGTGAATATATTTTTAGTTTACGCCTAATGCATTTATATTTACCAAACACACCGTAAAAATAATATAAAAATATAGTTTAGTGCGTTTTATATCTTGAACATTCTGTGCCTGTGCGAAAAGTTTATACGTGCACACCAAGGCATAATTTTGAGATGGAATGCGATGAAAAAATAAATATTTGAATGAAAAATGGTGCATCATATTTTGTGCACACTATCTCTGGTGTATTTGTGTTTTATACTGCACCGAAGCCGGTGCATTACTACTTTTTGGGTGCACCAAGGATTTTTTTTTTTTTTTTTTTAAATTAAAAGTTGTGTTTCCATATTTATAAATAGATTTTTCATTTAATAAAAAAAATGTATTTTATGTATGAGACTGATGTATTTTATATGTCAATCATGTAGCAAAGACATCATCAAAGGGACAAGTAGTTGGAGTAGGAGAAAATGGTAGACCAATACAATATGGTTTGACCATGGCAGACTTGAGAGAGGGAGAGGGATTTATATCCTCACCCTATTAGTGCAGTGACTTGAGTGCTCTTAAGGAATGTAGGCCTCCTCAAGTAATATGAGGAGGCTGCATCCCTGAAGGTGCACTCTATCTTGTTGGCACATCTAATTCGTCGATGGAGTGTCTAGGAGCAAGTTTTCCATGTCAGTCATGAGGCTTGGTATAGGTGCTCTAAGGAGGACTTATATTTTCTCACTGGCTTATCTAGGAGAGGGGAGCATTTTCCCGATTCCCAGATGTTCCCCATTGGGTTACAATAGAGAGTCAGCTTGCCTACCCTCAAAGATATGTTGGGCCTCACGCAATCTATCTAGCATATTTTCAGGTGTGTGGTGGACAACTATGAATTTATTCTTTTCCTTAATAGGAAGTTAGGTGCTTCTCATTATTAGCAACAACCATTGCACACTTTACTAATGATGGGAAACGCATTGGTTTACCTATTTTGCATTATGCCGATTCTTTGATTTAGGTGCATGATGTATCAGATGGTCTGCCATTTTTTTTAGGTAGTTTTATATGGTTTTAGAGAGATGTTGTGTGATGATACATGGGAGGATGAGCTTCCATTTTGCTTCATAGCATTTTTGTTTATTTTTTAAAAAGGTTTCTAGAGACGAGTCCTACATTTCACCATTACCCTCGTAAGCTGATGACTGAGGTTTGGATGTGCATGTGGGTTCAAATGATAACCAAGCTAGGCTTGCCGAAGTACCCAGGTAGGATTTTCTCCTAGGCACTGGCGCTACTGGTTAGTGAGTTTGACCATGCATTTATCTTGTTTTCATTTCCATACACAAATATTAGTTGGAGGAACTGTCCCAACACCCTCTTCACACGGACTAAGCCTCCAGATGATAGAGCTAATATTTGTATTTTCTTTAAATTAATTTAGTTTCATTTTATTATTTTAATTAATTAGAATAAAATTTATTCTAGCACATTCCTTAACTTGTTTTCTTAAGTTGTTTAATGAAATTGTCTAATTTTTGTTGTGTACTATATATTTTGTATACATCAACACATTCCTTGGGGACATTCCTCCTCCCCCACCAAAGGGAACATAGGAGGAGATGGGAAAGGCCCAAGAGGGTGAGGCACATCCTCAGGGGGGGGTAGGCATCTGAGCTTGTAGGGCTGGTATGATATTTAGGATGGACTACTATAATAGATTGTCTAGAGCTTTGGTTGAGAAGGGAGTCCTCCATACAAGGGCTCAAGACATCAACATAGATACTAGGTTCGTGGATCTCTTGAGGGTTTGTCTGAGCAAGATGATGACCCTTATGCATCATATCATGGGAGTTAGTAGACTATTATAAGTAATGAGGGATGTAGAGCGTGTAGCAACAAACATGTCAAACGAGAATTCATGCAGTTGTACCCTATTGGATCTTGATGAGGAGGGTGGTAGTCATGATTCTTTTGGTAGTACTACCCCATCTGATCATGCTCAGGGTGTCAGTAATTCTTCTCATAGTACACCTCCTCGTCATTCTAAAGAGGCTCATCAATGGGTAAATTGTATGGACTTTAATGCACCTCTGACTTACTAAAATCAACTTTTCTCATCATTCTTTACATGTTTTTATTATGTTTTGCTTAATGAGGACAGTAAAGATGAGATGTTATGTCTAGTGGTCTAATGTGCATTGATTGCAGGTTTTGGAGCAAATTTTGGCTAACTAAACTACAGGAACTCGAATGGAGAAAAGAAAGAGGGATTCTAGGAGACAACATCTCCCTCCTTAACTCCTCACTCACTCGAATATTCCTCAATCAAATCTCATCAGCTTGGAGTTGCAAGTAGTCAAGTCATGAAGTTCATTGGTATCCAATCCAGTGACAGTTGAAGACCAGTTGATCTCCAGATTGGAGCCAATCCTCCCTAAATTTAAGGAAGTTGTTGGTAACTTCAGTTGTATAAATCAAGAGGCCTAGAGCCTCATTAGGATTCATATTTTTTTTGTTCAAGATAGCTAAGAAGTTTTCGAGTTGAAGCATTCTAACCAAGCACTCTTATGTATCTATGATTTCTTTAATAAAAATGAGGAGCATTCCCTTGATCCATCACTGAGTTGACTCAGAGGGCTGAAGCTCTTGGGTTAGGGCCCAATGGTATCAGCAAAGATTCATCTTGTTCTATATGTATGCTTAGGTTTTCTTCATAGTGACGCAGGAGCCAATTGAACAACAACTGAACAAAAATTGAATAGCAACTAAACAACAATTAAACAACAACTGAACATCATTTGAACAACAATTGAACATCAATTGAATAGCAACTGAACACTATTGAACAACAACTAAACATCAATTGAACAGCAACTGTCCTGCGTTGAATTCTCACATTGACTTTCCCTTTTGAACAACACTTCACTCTATGCCGTTAATTTCCTCTCCCCAGATCTAATGGTCGGCAGTGACATTGCAAATCACAATTTCGCTCGGCCAAGGTTCATTCACTTATGAACGATGCGATGTGATATATTCCAATGGCCAACGTCAGTGGCGATCCAATGGTTGACGTGAGATCTCACAGGTAACTTGCGCGACACTTACCCGCCTTATGGAGCCAATATGATTTATAAAACTTGATCTAATAAAGTTCGGGTCTGGGTTTAGACTTAAAATCTGATCACTTTAAACCTTAATATCCCTTGGATAATAGAGTTCATTTGGATCCTATGGCTAGCGGCTCTTCAACTAACACACAGGTTAAACACGGGCCTAACCTCGTCGTTGACTATAACGTCAGCTATTGAAAGTTAGATCGATGGTTAGGATGGAGTACAGGCCTTCAATCACGATCAAACCATTTTTTTCTCTTCTAACACATTATTAATATTAATGACCATGATTAACCATAAACACTAAGATTATAACCAAAGTATGAAAATAGAGAAAATACCCGGATGCACTTTAGAAAGCAGATTCACGGAAGTAAATGAGAGTCTTCAGCAGAATTGACATGCAATCACACACTGAATCAATTTCTTCAATAAAATAATAATTACAGAGTCTCAGCCCTCTTGGCTCAATTACAACAAATTAACAGACCTCTGTTTCAATCTCAAAACCTCTCTCTCACTCAACTCTCACTTCTTGCTCAATCCTCAATCATCTCAGCTAATCTTTCTTCATTACATTTTCTTCTTTTTTTATGAATCAAATCCTATTCTAACTGTCGAACAACTTGATCTCTATTTTTAATTAATCTAATAGTCAAATCACTATTTTCAAGCTCCATTACACACCTACGCTAACAACTTTATCCCTTAGTCTAAAATAAGACAATTTCCTAACTATTACAATAATGAATTACAAATCATTTTCAAGAGATCCAACCCTCTCGACCAAAACTGACTTTTGACCACTTAGGTCAGTGAAATTCAACTCCTTTAGCCACAACATGTGAACAAACCTTCACATTGCTAGCTAAGTCTAGATGCTCCTACGTCAGACTCCCAGGGAAGAAAAGAATCATCCCTTAGACTTTCAAGGTTTACTCCATAGTTCTACAACTCTGTTGTTGTCAACCAACTAGCATCCTCCACTGGATGTCCTTTCCATTTGAATAGATATTGATAATAAACCTATCCTCTAGTTCTTTTGGATACTCTTTTCTCCAAAACAACTTCCACCTCTTTCTTAACTTTCTTTGGCATTTGTTCTTCCCAGTCCAAAGTTTGAACTTCATCTTCCGTAGTTTCCTCTTGTACCTCCATCTCTGTCTCTTTGTATGGATACAAATATGCAACATTGAATATAAGTGATATTCCAATCCCTTTTGGTAATTTAATTTCATAAGAATTAGTTGAAAACTTTCTTACAATTCTACATGGTCCTATCTTTTTCATTTTCAATTTATTGTAAGTCTTAGCAGGAAATCTTTCTTTTCTCAAATACACCATCACAAAATCTCCCACTTGGAATTATTTCTCTCTTCTTTTCATATCTGCTCTCTGTTTGTATTTTCCACTACTTCCCTGCAATCTGCCTTTGACATCTCCTTGTAGTCTCTGTATCTACTCTGCAAACTCTTCAGCTTTTGTGCTTCTTGCCTCTTGTTTACCCAAATTTCTGGGCTCATACACACCTCTCGGATTCATCGCAAAAGCAATCTGAAATGGACACATTCTAGTACTTCGGTTTGGAGTGTCATTATAAGCAAACTCAGCCTGAGCTAGTGCTAAATCCCACTGCTTAGTGTTTTGATACACCAAACTTCTCAATATGTTCCCCAAACTTCTGTTTACTACTTCGATCTTTCCATCTGTTTGGGGATCGTATGCTGAACTAAAACTGAGGTTAACTCCTAGTTTCTTCCAAAGATTTCTCCATAAATTTCCTATGAACTTTGTATCTCTATTAGAAACAATACTTACAGGCAATCTATGTAATCTTACAATTTCTGAAAAAAATAGATTAGCAATATGTGTTGCATCACTAGTCTTTTTACATGCATTGAAATGTGCCACCTTGGAAAAACTATCTACCACAACATAAACAGAATCATTCCCCCTTTGAGTTTTAGGTAACCCCAAAACCAAATCCATGCTAATTGCATCCCATGGTCAGTTTGGTATTGGCAATGGCTGGTACAGACATGTATTCTGGCTTCTCCCTTTAGTGTGTTGACATATCCTGTACTTCTCAAAAAATCTCTTAACGTCAATCTGCATCTTTGGCCAATAATAAAAATCATTTACTCGAGGAAAGGTTTTGTCTTGTCCAAAGTGACCAAATAATCCTCCACTATGTTTCTCCTTTATTATGCTTTCCCTCATAGAACATTTGGGAATGCACAACTTGTTACCTTTAAACAATAAACCTCCTTCGATAAGATAATCTAACCACTGACTTCTATTATGAGCTATTGGATTTTGAACTGTTGTGTAAATATCTTTAAAATCTGCATCATCTTTATACATTTCAACCATTTCTTCAAATCTTACAACACCAACTTTTAATTCTTGCACAATGAAATTTACTATGCTTAAAGCATTAGCGACTTTGTTCAACTTACCACTTGTTTGCTTTATCACAAAAGTAAAGCTCTGCAAAAACTCTACCCACTTGGCATGTTTCTGGTTCAATTTCAATTGGTTGTTTATGAACTGTAATGCATGATTATTAGAATATGGTATAAACTCCTTTGGCAGCAAATAATGTCTCCATTTTTTTAAGGCTTGTACAATAGCGCAAAATTCTCTATCATAAGAATAATACTTCTTCTTCGCTTCATTTAATTTCTCACTGAAGTACGCTATTGGTCTCTGTTCCTAACTCAAAAATGCTCCAATTGCAACTCCACTAGCATCTGTTTCAACTTGGAATATTTTTCCAAAATTAGGTAAAGCTAAAACTGGTTTCTATGTGATTTTCCTCTTCAGTTACTTAAAATTCCTGTTTGTTGCTTCTGTCCACTTGAACGGCTAATTAGTCTCCTTGGTTGTTTCAAGAATTGGTGCACAAATCTGACTAAAACCTCTGATAAATTTCCTATAAAAACTTGCAAGCCCATGAAATCTTCTTACCTCAAATATATTCCTTGGAATAGGTGAGTTCCAAATTGCTTAGACTTTCTCTGGATCCATTTTCAACCCTTCTTTAGAAACTACAAATCCCAAGTAAATTAATTCTTCTTTCATGAAACTATATTTCTTCAGATTTATCAGTAGTTTCTCTTCCCGCAGAGTTCTTAAAACCAATTTAAGATGTTCCAGATGTTCTTATTTACTTCTACTAAAAACTAGTATATCATTAATACAAACAATAACAAACTTAACTATATAATCCTTCAAGACTTGATTCATAAATCTCATGAACGTGTTGGGTGCATTAGTGAGTCCAAAAGGCATCACTAACCACTCATACAACCCACTGTTTGTTTTAAATAGAGTCTTCCATTCATCTCCTTCTCTAATTCTTATTTGATGATACCCAGTCTTCAGATCTATTTTAGTAAAATACTTTGAGCCACACAAACAATCCATCAAATCATCCATGCATGGCAAAGGAAATCTATACCTGATAGTATCTTGTTTATGGCTCTAGAATCTGTACAAATATCCCATTCACCTCGCTTCTTTGGACTAAGTATTGTTGGTACAACACATGGACTAAGACTCTCTCTGATTAGTCCCTTATCCATCAGTTCTTGCACTTGTCTTCCAACTTATGCATTCTCTTGAGGAGTTAATTTGTACGTTTCTTTGTTTGGAAAACTTTCTCCTGGTATTAGATCAATATGATGACTAATACTCTTGATTGGTGGCAATGCATTTGGAAACTCATCCACAATAATATTAGCAAAATCATTTAACAGAGTTTTGATTTCTTCAGGTAAATCATCTAAGTTTGTGGAACTTAAAATTACCTTAGGTCTCCCTACGAAAGAAAAATGCATTTCTTCACCTCTTCCTACCTCTTGCAACAACTCCTTTCCACTCATCAGCATAACACGGTTTCCAGGTGCTCCTTTGTCAGCGTCATCCTTTAATGGCAGCAATGTATGTTTATTTCCATTCTTCTCTAAGGTATAAGTATTTTTCCTCCCATCATGAACAACTTTCCGATCAAACTACCACAGTCTTCCCAGCAATACATGGCATACATCCATTGGCATTACATCACACAATATCACATCCTTATATGTACCGATCTATATCTCTACCTTTCATTGTTCTATCACAATAATCTGATGTCCTTTTTGCAACCACGACACTTTCTAAGGAGTAGGGTGTATTGTCTTTACTAATCCTAGCTTTTCCACCATCTCTGTAGAAACAAGGTTATCAGTACTTCCACTGTCAATTATCACTTTACAACATTTACCTTTGGATTTGCACGTAGTTCTAAATATAATCTTCCTCTGTTCTGGTTCTTCAGTCTCTTCCTTTGCCTTATGTAAAGCCCTTTTCAACAACAGGGATTTTCCTACTTCAGGGGATTCTACCTTTTCTATAAGTCGAGGTGTTTCTGGAATTTTTTTAGCCACATTCGCATTCCTCTAACTTGTTGTTTTATTATGAGCACAATCCCACGATACATGTCCCCATTATCCACACATGTAACACCAAATATCTCTTCCTCGGCCTCTTCCTCTGGGTGAAAATATTCCTCTATTAAAATCTCCCCTCTGTGGTGGTCTGCTACTTGAACTTCCTGCTTCATGTTGATGTTGTTGAACCCTTGGTCTGGTAGTTCCTCTACCTCTTACTGAACTTTTCCCTCTATTCCTCTGATTTTTTTTCCTCAACATCTTCTCTTCTACCTTCAAACCTGCTTGATAGGCATCTTCAATGGTCTTCAAACTCAACAAGCTGATCTCATCCTGTATGTCATATCTTAAGCCATTGATATATATGGGTACCTTCTCCATGTCATCCTCTACATGTCCTACTCTAATACTCAATCTATAAAACTCTTCTATGTATTCTTTAACAAAAATTCCTTTTTTCCTTAAATTCTGTAACTGTTTGAAAATATTTAACTAATAAGCTTTTGGAATAAATTTAGCTTTCATTTTACTCACCATTTTGTCCCATTTCTTGATCTTGGACTTCCTTTTTCTCATTCTAGATGTTTTTAGTTCATCCCACCAAATAGCTACATGACCTTTCAATTTGGTAACTGCAAATTTCACCATCTTTCTGTCATCAACCTCTTCATAGTCAAAATATTCATCAAGTGAACTAATCCAATCCATTAGATCTTCTGCATTGAGACTACCTTCGTACACAAGAATTTCCGCCTTTGGTGTTCCACCTACTTTAGTCAACATCTTGATAACTTCAGTAGTTTCATTTTCCTCCTCTTCTTCTTCCTCAGAATATTCTTCTGCAACACTCTCAACTCCTTCATCAGGTGCTCTCTTCTACACAGTCGCCATTGTGTCCATCCTTGTATGCAGATTCTAGATCTTCTCCAGCAGAACTGCATTTGCTTTAGGTCTTCCTTGACCTATGGCAGCTCCTCCCCTTAGCGGCATGTTTACTGCAATCAAACTCAATCTCTGTGCTCTAATACAAAAAATGACGCAGGTGCCAATTGAACAGCAACTGAGAAACAATTTAACAACACAATTGAACAACAATTGAACAACAACTGAACAACAATTGAATAGAAACTAAACAAAAATTGAACAACAACTTAACAACAATTGAATAGCAACTACACAAAAATTGAACAGAAAATGAACAAAAATTGTCCCGTGTTGACTTCCCACATTGACTTTCCCTTTTGAACAACACTTCACTCTACGCCGTTAATTTCCTCTCTCCAGATCTAACAGTCGATAGTGACATCGCAAATCACAATTTTTTTCCATCAAGGTTCATTCACTTATGAATGATGCAATGCAATATAATCCAACGGTCAGTGTCAGCGGTGATCCAACGGTTAACGCAAGATCGCACAGGGAACTTGCGCGACGCTTACTCGCCTTATGGAGCCGATATGATTTATAAACCTTGATCTAATAAATTTCGGGTTTGGGTTTAGACTTAAACTCTAATCACTTTAAACCTCGATATCCATTGGATAACAGAGTTCATTCGGATCCTATGGGTAGCGGCTCTTCAACTAACACATAGGTTAAACATAGGCCTAGCCCCGTCGTCGACTATCACGTCAGCAGTTGAAAGTTAGATCAATGGTTAGGATGGAGTACGGGCCTTCAATCATGATCAAACCTTTTTGTGCTCTTATACCCCTGTTATTAATATTAATGACCACTATTAACCATAAACATTGAGATTATAATGAAAATATGAAAAACAAAGAAAATACCCAGATGCGCTTCAAAATGTAGATTCACGGAAGTAAATGAGAGTCTTCACTAGAATTGACACACAATCTCACATTGAATCAATTTCTTTAATAAAATAATAATTATAGAGTCTTGGCCCTCTTGGCTCGATTATAGCAAATTAACAGAGCTCTGCTTCAATCTCAAAACCTCTTTCTCACTCAACTCTCACTTCTCGCTCAATCCTCAATCATCTCAGCTAATCTTTCTTCATTACATTTTCTTCCTTTTTATGAATCAAATCCTATTCTAACTGTCGAACAACTCAATCTCTATTTTTAATTAATCTAATAGTCAAATCGCTATTTTCAAGCTCCATTACACACCTACGCTAACAACTTTATCCCTTAGTCTAAAATAAGACAATTTCCTAACTGTTACAATAATGAATTACAAATCATTTTTGAGAGATCCAACCCTCTCGACCAAAACTAATTTTTGACCACTTAGGTCAGTGAAATTCAACTCCTTTAGCCACAACATGTGAACAAACCTTCACATTGCTGGCTATGTCTAGATGCTCCTGTATCACATAGTTAGAGCTAAATTGATTTTGGTGTTGTTAATATGCAAGTATTGGTAGGATTAATCAATTTGCTTCCATTTGTGGATAGTTCTGATAGTAGCATTGTAGTGATAAGAAGATGTTCCAAAAAGGCTGACAGCAAATGGTTTTCACTTCATTTCTCCCTTGCAGGGATCATGGTTTGAGGAACACTTCTCATACAACCCAAAAATACATAATTCTTTCTTTTTGTGTAATCTAGGGTTTTCTTGCTAATTATTTCATTATCTTTTAGTTTCATTGAAAGTTGAAATTGGTATTTTCTGAGCTCTTAGGTTTATCACTATTCTCATCTCGATTTCATAGTGGTTTCAAGAACTTCCATGCATGAACATAGCAAGTAAATGGTGACAACTCTGTTTTTTTCCTCTATTTGAATAAACCCTTCTCGTATTTGATGAGTTTATATATGAATGCCAAGAATGATGTTTTTTGTTGTAGGAGATTCTAAATTGAAGGGAGTCCTCATCTCATTAGCCTCATCCAACCCATATCCACCCATGATTTCCAAAAGTCACTATGTTCTCAATTCAAATTCTTACCTTATGAGGAAAACTTGCCATCTCCATTGAGAAAATCACACCATTTCAAATCTTTGGCTTAAGTTATAAGTAAGTTCCTACCACTCCCATGCCTTATTCCCTCCTTATTCACCTTTTGCAAGCTCCATCCCACCTCCTAGACCACTCTCTAAGCTTTCGGCCTGTTCCTGTAGTAGAAAATGGAATCCTATAGGTGAACTAGTACTTCCCGTAGACATCCTGTAGGAAAACCTACAGTAGCCTGTTTTGAGCTCAAAATGAGAAAAATCATGACCAAAAGCGAGGATTAGGTCCCTACTTTATGGCCAAGCAATCTAAACCATTGTACTCATTTTCCTTCACACCTGTATCCCCTGCCAAAGAACCAAGCAAGATTAGCATTTTCATGTTTCAAGCTAAAAGATAAAAAGGAGAAAAAATGATTTTATATTTATTCATGCACACAACAACTACTACTTTCTAGATAAAATTTCATGCTTAGAATAGTTAAAACCTCACAAGTGTTAGAGTAGGGTTCTTTTGCAAGAAAAGTATGTTAGAAAGTAGATAGAGGAATTCATGTTATTTTGCAAGCATTTCTTTCAATCTTTCCTTCATGCAATAGACAACACTTATTTTCTTCCAATTAGGGTAAGTTTCCCTTCTCCAAGTTGGTAATCAGACTTCTTATAGTCAATAAAAGGCTGGTTTTAGAAACCCTAGTGGTCTATCACCCCAACTCAATAATGACAAAGAGTAGACCAATTGCATCTATTTGTGTATAAATCACTGTCACCTCCAAGTTTGTATGAACCCCAGGTTGATGAAGTAAAGTCAGTATCCCCAAGAGTTGTAGCATCCTTGATGCAATACTGGTGCTCATCACTTTTTGGTGTCGTTGCCAAGGAGGTGTCTGAGTAGATGTGATTTCTTCTTTCTTTATTCCTTTTCTTATCTCTTTTATTCTGCAATTAGTTCCATTAAGTAAATAGTTGCAGTTTAGTTCTAGTTTCTTTCAATTCTGCAAGTAATTTAAAACTCAAAAAAAAGAACTCCTTTCATGCCTCATAGGAATAGGGATAACTTAGGAAAATTTCTGCCAAATATCCCCATCACTTCAAACAACCAACCTTCCCTCTTCTTCGATGCCTGTGAGCTGAAGGACCCCTTAGGTGAACAACCAGAGAATTTTGAAGATCCTATAGGGGAAGAAGAAGAAATCATTCCAATTGACATAATGGCTAAAAATAGAAATGAAAGGGGAGACAAGGAAAGAATTGAGGGTGATTTTCCCATCAAAGAAACTATTCAGGATGCCAAGATGAAAAATTTAAGCCCCTCTACTCTTCCTCACTTCCATGGTCTGACGTAGGAAGATCTAGATACTTTTTTGTTTGAATTTGCTGTCATCTATAGAACTTATGATTACACCTCTGATGACGAGAATTTGAAATTATTCCCATCCACCCTCAAGGATGCAGCCCTATGCTGGTTCATGGGTTTACCTGGGGATAGTATTACCACTTGGGCTCAGATGCAAGAAGATTTCAACAACAAGTATAGGGACTACTACAGGTCCAAAGATACCAAAGAGAAAAATTTTGGAATGACCTTGGGACATGATGAGTCCTTAGAGGATTATGAGGAAAAAATATAGCTCAGATATAAAAGGACCAAATGCACACTTGATCCTGAGTCACTTAAGTTAGTCCTTCTTAGGGGGATCAATGAAGATCTTCTAGAAACTTGTTGTAGTAGCTAAAACACCCTCCAAAATTTTGGCCTGAAACCAATTTCAGAGCCTCCTTTGAGAGTTCTATTTGATGTCTGCATGCACTCGAATTCACTTAGTGAGATCGTGTGAGTCTTCGCACCCACCTTGCTTGATCATTCTACCAACAACTTTTGCATGTTGATGTCAATGTCATGCTTGTGACCATGTTCTAATCACACACAAGTTCTTCGCTTCATGTGTACATGTTGTGTTCGCTATGTAAACATCCATAGCGCTCACACAGAAAGTAACATACACTGTCGCACAAGCGTCATCACGGTCATCCAATGATCAATCACAAGCGTTGCACTTGTCGTTCACACCGTCGGTCAGTCATGTTGAGCGTGTGTGTTTGGATTGTTTGAGTCGTCTCTTCGTCAAGTCATGTAAGTGTGTGTTTGCAAGATCACATATGCACCTTCTCACTTGTTCACACACTTAGTAATTTTTGTTGAAGTTCTGATGACTGAATTCCCCTCTGACATCTAGGCCTTCATGCCACCATCGAATTGATCGACTATCACCTAGAAAATCATAGAAGCACCAAGCAATCCATTTCAAGTTGCACTACCCATAAGCAGATCAATTAACCTTCATGCTGGTTGATTAGAGAATTTGACCCGGTAGTCACCCCCGAACTCACTCCCCTCAAAAATTGTGCAGAGGCTGCAGACATTGCCCACTTTGCTAACTGACAAAAGTATGTAGACAGGCTAGATAGACACCCAGTTCCCATCCCTGTCTCCCTAGAAAATTGCGTAGTTTTTCTGGCTATTCTTCTAGTCAGTCGACTGGCTACTCAAATGGAAAACTATGCATTTTTTATGAGCAAGCCCTTTGCTTCCCAGCAGTTCACTCATCTCAGAAATTGTGTAGAGGTGATCAACAAGCCAGCCTCAGAGCATTAGCGCAATTTTCCACACCAGCAGCTCTGAGAAGCGGACTTTTGGTTCCCTCTAGCAATTGCGTAATTGTTTTTGCCACGCTCCAGCAGTGAACTGTCGGTTCCCTCCAGGAATTGCGCAGTTTTTTGTGCCAATGTCCCCGCAGCTAACTTCTAGTTCCTTCCAAGAATTGCATAGTTTATTCTGCCAGTGACCTAGCAACCACCTGCCAGTTCCCTTCAAGAACTGTGCAGTTTTGGCTACAAGGCTCTCGTTGCCCATTCCTTCCAGAAATTATGAATATTTTGTCTGCCATGCCTTCCCCCAGCCCGGACTGTTCCTCTCAAAAAATACGTAGTTTTGTCCGTTAGCTGAGCCAGACCCCGCAGATAGTCACTGTCCATCTGGATTGCTCATCTCCATCACCTAGTGACTTCTGTGTAGTTTTCACCAACAGTAACCAGAGCTTCCATCCCAGCTCATATCTCACAACCTTGTATTCTCTCTCGGTCACCTACATCTGAAATGATCATGCACCATGGTAGACTAGGAGGTTTGTGGATTTGGTGTTGTCTCGTCATGAGTGACTAAAAATGCATCTACATGAATTTACATGGCACGACGAAAAATGGGATGAACAAAGGGAGTTCATGTAGAGGGACATGTTTATTGACGGATTAACAAATGATGCATGCAAAGAGATGTGCTCGCAAACAGACGATAATGCAAAGATGTTTTTGCACACAGACAGATGAACGAACATGCAAGATGTGTTCACGGACGGATGGATAGACGAACATGCACTTTTCATGAATGGGAAAACCTTTCAAGCATGCCAATATGCAAGCAAGGAGCAACGTGCAAAGGAAACATCAAGCAAACCCAACGACGATCGAATACTCAGCGCACTTTGTCATGCCAAGGTGAAGCTGTGACACACCATGAGGACATCCATAACCTTGCAACACTAAAACTCAACATGCACACTAGCAGCAGAGTGAATGTACCAATTGTTAGCTTGTATGGGCTTGACCTAGGTTCAAAGATGATTTAGCCAAGCAAATACCTGTACTACTGGCCCTTTCGGCAAGAGTTTGCAGAGCGCAGACTGAGGTCTCACCTGAAGTAGTATGGAAGGGTGCTAAAACTAGGTTTTTGCACTCTAGGGATGTCTAATGAGCTTTTGGGGGTCGCAGTTTGACCCTGCGTGCATGTCGCTATGTGCACTTGCTCTCCCTTTGCAACCTGCAATGCTGCTTCCGTGCAGCCCTACTCGGGGTGCAACCCATAATATCCAAGTTCCTTGCTATTTAATCTATGATTATCTGGTTACTTAACTTGTCCATGTAAGACTAAGGATTATTATAGCATATTCAGCAATCATATCAGTACACACAATAAATAAAATAGTATAAACGTAAAGAAGGTAATGCACAGAAGATACACAGAAATAGGAATCAACTTCTCTTTATTAATCTTCAATCCTGATTACAGACTTGAAATCACCCTGCGCACTCAGCTGTGGACTCTACTAGGCCTCTGCGCTCTCAGCTGCAGAGCCTCTTCCTACTACTATGACCCAATACACTTAGACTCCTACTCTAAGCTTGAAGAATTCGTATTCTCTTTTCTTATTTCTCCGCTCCCTTTAGAACTTAGATCCTCACTCTATTTATACAATCCTATGGTCCACGGACCATGGGTAGGCCAACATGACTCTACATTACATTACATTACTTTAGGGTGGATAGCCCTATGACTTAACCTATACTTCACGCTCAACACCCACAAATCGCAGAGTCTTACAAGACCTTTGACTAAACTTGGGCTTTGAGCCCCGAAACATGCCATGGGGTGTTTCCATGCCCAATAGGCCCCCAACACAATCATTGTGACTCGTCCCGAGTCACTCTGCTGGTGTGGCGAACTTGGCGCGGAGCCCCTCGAACTGGTCCCATATTGCTCGGAGGTCCACGGTGCACGGTTATGCAGTTTGCTAGACCTATTGCATGTGCTCCTCTAACACTTCTTTGTGACGATCTGCTACCTGCCTTAGCACATATAGTTCTTGCAATGATGAAGGCCTCATCAATCCAAGGCTAGACACGCGCCTTGAGAAGTGCCTCTTTGTGTCTGGAAATATCCACCTACTCATTCAGCGCCCTTGATTGCTGCATCTTTGCTAGTTGTTGGGTGAGGACGACTGTCTGCGTAATTCCCCTGACATTATCATATTGTTCCTACAGTTCGCGTGCCTCTGTTTCTAGGCGTTGTATGTTGGGGTCCTCCTGCAAGGATGTGAGGATGTTAAAAGCTTGGTCCAACATACTGGTACGGTCTTGTGCTACCCGTCCAATTTCTTCCATTCCTATTTGAATCGCGCTAACACGTTGCTCTCTAACCTCTAGAGGAGTGGAAGGCTGCACCTTCATTCACAACTCAGCAATCTGGAGGTTCAGCTCTCGCTACACTCTTGTTGTTTCCTCGTGTTCGTTGTGGGCTCCACTTGCCAGATAGTGGATCCATGTCTCTGTTGGTAGGTCTGCGACAATGGACAACTCTGGGACTTTCTGACATGCTTCATCCACTGTCTTCACAATCTGCTGGTTCTTTGATGCCAGTTCGTCCCACTGCAGGCTGAGCCGTTCGATGTTGATATTCTGCTCACTCATCACCTAAATTACTCCGCCTTCCCTGGTGCGGAGCTCTAATGTTATGCAATCTTGTAGCTGGTACAATGTGTTTCATAGAAGGGTAGCCAAATTTAGGCCAAGTCCCTTGATCCTACCCACCGCGACTCTATCATCCTCTTTCTTTGTTATTAGTGCTCCTTCTGCTATCACTACGGTATTGGCCATATTTGTGCGTAGCAACTGCTCTGCTGCTGATGTACATACTATGCCATAGGTGGCTATAGTTCCTTCCTGTGGGGGGCGGACCTATAGTTCCTGCAGTTGCACCCTTAAGGCCCCCAACACAATTTTCTACTCCGACATGGCTTCCTGGAGCGCTCCCTTGGTCACCTCGCGAACCATGTCACCAATGTTGTAGAGGTCACCTTCTGTTAGTGTGATCAGTTCGATGGCCCATTTGGATGCCTTGACCTTTTTTCGTGGACCCAATCTCTCTGTGACACACGGAATTTTCAGTTGGGTGGACGTTGTGTCCGGGTCCGCACCTTCTTCTGTGTCTTATGCTCCCTATCTTGTAGACAAGTTCTGACCCTTCTCATCCTGCATTGTGGTGGCCCTTATTTCCTGCATTGTTACTGCTTCTTCGGCGGTCTTTGCTTGCTCTGTAGTTGCCCTTGCTGCCTCGCGGATAGCCCTTACCTCCGTGGCAGCTTGTTCATTACGCCTTTGCTGGGCCAACTTCATGACACGCAACTTGGTTGCATCCTTCTACTTCTGTGCTACCGTCCTATCCATCTCCGCTAGATCTAGGGCACACCACTCAAGGGGCCATGATTTTAGCACTGAAAAGATTGCATCATCAATAGGGATGAAGGGGAGCATGGTCCATTGTTGCACCAAGTCCTTATGCACCTTGATGTACACATTATTAATGTCCTCCTTGAAGTCTACAAATCTCTGCAAACTATTGTACACCATGGGGGACAGGTGCGGTCATCTATTGATCCACATCTAGATGCTCGCCTCCATAAGCACCTAGAAGATCTTGGTCTCGTGAATCCGCTTGGTGTCCTTGGTGGCCCAGAGCACCGCATACTTTGTGGCCTCTCGTAAGTCCTATTCAATGCTAGGGAACTAACTGTCCTCGAGAAATTTCCCTATTACCAGTAAAATAAACAAGAGCAACCACACATAGTGGAAGGCCTTACCATGCTCCTGGGCTTTCTTGTAGTTATTCAAGAACTCCTCGCAAAGGAACTTGGCCCAGTTTAATTGGACCCCCTCCTCGCATTGTTTTTCCAGTGCACCCACCAGCGTAGGGGGTCCAATTCTACCTGCACAGCAGCACAGCCCCCCATGCACGGGCGCGAACCTTGTGTCCTGCTGATTCTACATGCACCTCCCTCATCACGCAGCCCCAAAACAGACTCATTTAGAGTCCCTTGCTCTCTTTCAAATATCTGGAGCGCTGAGACTGTGCTCCCTACGACTAGTCAGGTGGTCACACCAGCTGTGCGAGACTTCAATTCGCCTTCCAGCACAGTCCACGGAAACTCCTTAATTGTCTGCGCGACCGCCAATGCCACACATTCTACTGTATGTAGTGCACTTACCTAGTTACTGTGTTTGGTGAGGTGTGGTCGTAGCAATGGAAGTAGAGTCATAAACTCTCGATGACAATCTTCTAATGCAATGGTATGGTCATCCATATCTTGCTTTGTCATCCTTGGTTTATCGATGAGACATGCTTGTGTGACCTCGTTTTCTAGTCTTTTGATTTCAACGTCCATCCAAATTATTTTCTTCCTCAATCATGCCCTATCTTGTTTGACTTTGCGAAGTCTATGGTTCCCTCACCGGGTGGCTTCATGAATCCTTAGATGTTCATCCTCCCATAGATGTGTGATTTATTCCTCCCAGCTATCGCGCACTATCACAACTGCGGGAGCCATTACGTGTGGAATCCTTTTTGTATTCTCTTTGGAAATTCTAGGTTTTACCCTATTCTGCATCTTTGGAATCGTCTCCGTGTTCAAGGTTTTACACATGGTCCTATAGGCCCATTGAACTGTAGGTATGCATAGGTCCCAATCAGTTTATCTCACCTGGTGAATCTTGTTTGGTACTCCACACATCGACAGTTACCTCTTCCAATCTTCCCATGGGCAAAATCTTCTGTTGGTTCGTTATTCGTAACTGAATAGGGGACCATTGTAGCGTAGGTTTGCCCATGCGTTCCCATGTTTGCTTTGGTAGTACATTCACGTTCGAACCTAGATCCATGATTACCTGATCCATTTCATATTCACCTATTTGCGCATTCAACCTCATTTCCCTTCCTGTGCATAATGCATGCTTTCCAAGTTTTCGGACCAAGGGCGGTTCTCCTGACCCTTTGCACCTAGTGATAAGTTCTTGTAGTCCTTTGACCGCCTTGTTGTCTCGCAATAGTTTCGTGCATGTCTCCAGAAAGGTAGTGAGCATTAAAGGATCCTTACCTGGTTCTAATTGATCCTTACTACCTGAAGTGGAAGCCTCCATGAAGCTCTTCTTAACTTCCCTAAATGTCCCCTTCGCATGTTCTAAATCAAACTCAGGTTCCTTTGTAGGAGCCTTGCAAACCCACTCGCTTTCTTCTGGTGTCTTCCCTTTATCATCTCCCATGGTCATACCACTCCTGAGCATCATGTTTACATTTGGGTCTTCTTCGCGCAGCTTAGACCTCATCATTTGTAAATTCTGGGTCGGAGGGGGCTGGAGTACCCCGTTTTCGCACATCCTTGCTATCAACAAAGGGTAGTCTTCTGCCTCATGATCAAACTGTGTACAATACCAACATGATATTCTTGTCGGGTTTGTAAAATCATGGGCATAGTGCCCTGGCCCTCTTCAATTGTAACAAATTAGTTGTCCACGACCCCTTACTAGTCTCATTCCACCTCGACCTCAACAATGCCCCTGAAATTCAACGCGCACCATCCCTACATTTGGGTCGAGGGCTCACGTTTCGGTCTGCACCCTGTAGGTAGGAGTCTGATCCATAATTAGTTCGTAGCTTCGGTAGGTGCATTCATCATGGCCTACTGATCTGCAAAAATTAAAAAACAATTGTTGGGACGTCTGCATATACTTCTGCAACAGATGACAATTGTCCATAGTGTGTTTCCCTCCTATTTGGCAGGTCATGCACCATACTGCAGATGTCATGCTCGGCCCTGCCTGTGCCTTCGATCTTAACGGCATTGACCCTCCTCCTACCAAGTAGTTCGCAAACACTGGACAATGGTCCTTGTCATGCCCTTAGTCTTTACATTTTATCCACCATACTTCCTTGTGCACCTCCGACCGAGGTGTCCTATCTTATTTCAAAATTTGCATTTCTAGACACAAATTCTATAGTTGCACGTGGATTTGTTGGACTCCCAACCCAGGGTCTTGTATAGGGGTCTCATGTAATCTCATTGTTATTTCCAACGCTTCGGCCTGGGTGGAAAGTTTTTGCTATGACAACACCATCATTAAGTGTGGTGTAAGTGAGGCCACAAACCATGAGTGATGTTGTGCATCTATTAACATCATATTGGCTTCGCGGATCGTACTCCTCAGCCTTTGGTCCAAATCCCAGGGGGTGGTGCTCGGGAGCATCGTGATCTCCTTAAACCCAATGATTGATTGTGTTTCTGATTTTGGCCTGCTAAATTCCCTGTTCAGCATGGCCTATATCTTTGTGATCCCTACGTTTGGGTGGTCATTAGAATGCTTGATATACCACATTAATGTGTGATCCTGCAGCGCACTCACCAACATAGCCTTTTCAACATTATCATCAACAACGCCCTGTGCTTCCCATACTGCTCTTACCATGAACCAGAATTGGTTTGGATCTTCATTTCCTACTCCTCTAAATACTGGTAGTTTGATCACACTCGCCATACTAAATTGTGGTGGTGGCGGAGGTGGGGTGGGTGGAGATGGAGGTGACGAGGGTGAGATGGGTGGTGGTGTGGGTGGATGTGGTAAACGCGAAATATGCTGCCTTATCAAACTAACTTCCCTTCTTGGAGAAACTTTCGCAAGCTCTTCCTCGCTTTCCCATGAGGGTGAAATTAAGGGACTATTTTCCAACTCTTCACTACTTCCGCTTCTGTAGATCTTCCCACTTCGCTTAGTTTCAAACATTAATTTATTCGTATAACCCACTTTTCCCACAATATCATCTTAATCCAACTATTCAAGGATTTAATATACATACCTTGCGGTCCCTTGAGAAAATGTCGTTCCGCCTCACTGTAGCTGATGGTCGTGTCGACCGCGAACTCAGTGATAAATCCTCCTATTATTCAGTTGAGCCAATGGTCCACAGCTCGTGTTATCTTATCTCCTAATGCTTCTATTCTGCGCACTAATTCTGGAGTCCACACTATTGGTTTGTCGAGCCTACACCTTCCCTCGCTATCTACTAACTTCACGATCCACTCATACACCTTAGAAGGAAAGGATGCAAAGAAAATTTCATGAATTTCCATATATAGGTAGCGCTCCAACCACTGTTCCTGATATACTCATGGATTTCTATTTTCCTGTGCCACGAACTAGTGAATCTTCTTATCCAACCACTCTTTAATTTCTTTCTTCATTGGCTTCCAATGGCACAACATCAGACATCCTTTATGCAGATCCCAATCCTAGCAACAGAACCATTTGTTGGCTTGTATTGGCCTAACCCAGGTTCAGAGGTCATTTAGCCAAGAAAATCCTGGTACTACTCGCCCTTTCAGCAACAATCCATGGACCGTGGATGGAGGTCTCACCTAAAGTAGTATTTGAAGGGTGCTAGAATCAGTTTTCCGCATCATGGGGATGTCTTATGAGCTTCTGGGGGTCTGCAGTTTGACCCTGTGTGCATGTCGCTATGTGCACTTGCTCTCCCTCCACAACCTGCAATGTTGCTTCCGCACAGCCCTACTCGGGGTGCAACCCATAATATCCAAGTCCCTTATTATTTAATCTGTGATTATCTGGTTACTTAACTTGTTCATGTAAGACTAAGGATTATTACAACATATTCAGCAATCATATCAGTGCACACGATAAATAAAACAATATAAACGTAAAGAAGGTAATGCTCAATAGATACACAGAAATAGGAATCAACTTCTCTTTATTAATCTTCAATCCTGATTATAGACTTGACACTGCCCTGCAGACTCAGTTGTAGGGGTCTGTGCACTCAGCAGAGGACTCTATTAGGGCTCTGTGCACTCAGCTGCAGAGCCTCTTTCTACTACTATGACCCAATACACTTAGGCTCCTATTATAAGCTCGAACCATTCGTATTCTCTTTTCTTCTTTCTCCGCTCGCTTTACAACTTAGAGCCTCACTCTATTTATACAATCCCATGGTCTGTGGAACATGGGTAGGCCGACATGACTTTACATTACATTACATTACTTTAGGGCAGACAGCCCTATGACTTAACCTATACTTCACATTCCACGCCCACAAATCGTGGATTCTTACAAAACCTTTGACTAAAACTTGGGCTTTGAGCTTTAAAACATGTTGTGGGGGGATTCCATGCCCAACACCAACACGGTCATGTCGAGTCTTGTCATGAGTCATGTCGTCCACATCTCTACTGTGGGCCACACTGTTAATCAATGTAATGTAACGTGGAAGTCTAAGAGACCCACTTGTCATATCAAGAGTCATGTAAAGTTTAAAGGTCATGGAAGTCAAACATTCATGTAGGTAGTCGAATAGCCACAAGGGTCAATTTCACCCTTGGCTATAAATACCCCCTGATTTGTACATGTAAAGGACCTTTCACCTCGGCTCCTCCCACATATCCTTGGGAGTCTCTAATCTTTTCTTTGAGGAGTAAGTAGTGGCTCCAACGCCCCACCCACGGGGTTAGTGATGTATGGTGCAATGATGTGCCTTAGAACTTTTGCTTAATTCAAAAGCTTGCTAACAAGCCAGCACATTTTTGTACAAGTATTGTAATTGTTGTAAGACTAATCTTGAACACTTGTAATGCATGTTTCTTTAACCTGTGTTTTACACTTGAACTCATTCACTTGTTGTAATACATATATATTAATGGAAATTTGTTGTATAAGTTGAAAATGTTATCCTACGCATGTTGGTTACCTCCCCGAACATTAGACAAACCTTTCACATAAACTTGCTATAACAACTGTAGCACTCATGTGGACTCATCTGATGTGTGTTGTATGTGTTATCCTCCCTTGTGTGTTGTGATTGCCGCATCCGTGTGGGTTTTTCTTTCGAAAGCTTTGCACATCTTGTTGTGTTGTGTGTTCCTAATAGAGTTGGGACTTCCTCCCATCCCACTTAGGACTCACTCCCACCCTCTCCCTCTACAGTGAGAGAACCATTGACACAAGTAACACTAGCAATCAGTAGGCATGCAAACCTCACTACTCGAAGACAAAGAAGACCACTCTCCTGTGTTGAAAGGCAAGAGCTGAGGCAAATATTTAAGATAATTGCAACCAAGCCATCATACCAGATGGGACTCCCACACCAAACGGTGTGAGGTCTAGTTGGGACTTCATACCAAGGTGATCCATTGAATGTTGGTGAGTCAATCACCGTCAAAAAAACCCTAAACCTGTTGTCAAGAGGGGCCATCTACCAGTTACCCTCTAATGATATCAAGATAGTTTTCATGAATCATTCTAGGGTAGATAGAAAGAAGGATAGAGCTAGTCAAGCAGTGGCAAGTTCATCCACTTCCACTACATACTTAATAAGTGAAATGGGGAACATGTTGGAAGACTTTAAGAGTGAAATGTTGCAAACCCTTTCTCTACAAATAGACACTATGGAAAACAAAAGGAAGTAGGAGGAAGCAGAGAGATAAATAGCCATCTTCTACCCTAGATGCACAAGGAAGCACCGTAGGAATGAGTGTCCATTGAACCTTATAGAAATCTACTTGGTTTGTGAGGAAAACCACTCCACAAACAAGTGTCGTTCTCTGCCTGGATTAGAAGTTGTGTATTAGGGAACCAAAGGGGTGACTCAATAACTCTACTACATTAATCAAAGGAGGCCTCATGGACCTCGAGCATATGAGTAGGGAATGAAAGGATCATCATATTCATATTAGAACCCTAATCAAAACACATCCATTCCCCCTTGGTGCCCCCCTGCTCATCCTTCCTGGTATACACCTTCTCCCTAGTATTTTGCACCTCAATAGCATTCCCAATTGGCCAACCAACCATTTCAACCATATACTCCTCCACAACCTCAGTGGAATGCACCACCCTAGGGGTGGAGGCTCTCATACAACCTAGCTCCAACTTTATTGCCATCAACTCCATCTCAACCACAATTCCTACACCTTGCTCCACCTAAACACCCTTAGATGCCTGCCTAACCAAACCTGAACCTGAACAATAGACAAGCACAATAGGTTTACAGTGGAGAAACATCCCACCCTACCTATTTTGTGGAAATTCATGAAATTAACCTTAGGTACGGGATAGTGCTCCTGGACAACCAACCTCCATCTTGACCTATGGAGATTGAGGAAGAAAGAGAGGAATGTATATCTAGAATGAATCCACCCCCCTTTTGTAAAAGGTTAACCCATCCAGTCCAGCACACCCCAAAAGAGACTGAACTTTTGGGTGAGTTAAAAAATCTGTGTCAAAATATCACTTCTCTAAGCTATCAAAGATGTCACCATTTAAAACAAGTTGATCAAAGAGAAGTGTTTCAAATATCTAGGGAGGCAAAAGAGAGACACGCCTACCATTAATGTCATTGGACGGTTGTTTGACTTAATGATGGGGTCAATAATTTTCCCAAAGTATTAAGATCCTGGGAGCCCCGTAGTAGATGTGGACATCGATGGCATCATTGTCCCCCATACCTTGATTGATCTTGGGGCTGCCACCAATGTATGACTAAGGACACTATGCTCAAGCTAAATCTTCAGGGATCATTAAGGAAGACCATGACAGTCTTGCACCTTGTAGACTGATCCACAATAGACTTTAGGGGATTATTGAGGATGTGATGGTCTCCATTGATTCCTAGGAGTACCCTGCTGACTTCTTAGTTCTCCGACCTAAGACCAAATTAAATGGTTATCCTCTCATCCTTGGGAGGCCTTGGTTAGCTTGATGCCTGCATAAGTTGTAGGGATAGAAATATGACTATAAAAAATGGCCATCTTCCAAAAAATTGGTCTTGTACCCTCCTGCTCAGTCATCCCTAGAACATGACTTACCTTTATGGCTAGAAGAGGACGAATAAGATGAAGTCTACTCCTCCCAAATCTATACCCTAGAAACTTCCATTGGAGGAGTACAACCTGATGAAGATGATTTGATTGAACATGATGAGCACCAGTATTGCAACAAGAATGTTGCAACTCCTGGGACTACCAACATTACTTTATCAACTTGTGGTTTGTACAAACTTGGAGGTGACATTGTTGTATACACAAGTAAATGTGATGGGTCTATTCTTTATCACTACTAATCTAGTGATATACCACTAAGGTTTTTCAAACCAGACTTCTATGGATTCAGATGAATCTTGATTACCAATGAGGGAAGATAAATCTACTCTAAGAGAAATCTTGTCTACTGCAGTAAGGAAAAACACCGAAATCAAATGCTAAAACACACCATTTTCCAAATCACTTCTAAGAGGCTATGCTTTAAAAGAAGGCTAAGTTAAAATGTATGCAAATCTACTATCCTAAGAATGGAAATTCAAAGCATCAAACATTCTACTACTGTGCATGTAAATGAATAAAATAATTATGTTTTTCCTTTTGTCTTTTTTATGTGAAAGTGTGAAAGCTAATCTCTTTTGGTGATGTGGAAGGTGGCTTAGGGATGATAGTGAATGGACAGAAGGTTGGGGAGACTAGCAGGGGGACTTTTCTAGCTTCCTAGAGGCCTTTTCCTCAATTCTGCATCAAAACAGGCCACTACAGGTAAACCTATAGGATGTCCTAATGCGTTCTACGGGATGTCCTAAAAACCTATAGGATCCCCTGTATTTCTACAGGATATAGCCGAGAGAAAAAGGATGGGTGTTAATGGTGATGGAAGGTTTAGGTAAGGTGTTTGGTGGATGGAATGAGGCAAGGGAGTGCCTAGGACCACTTCAAAACTCAAAACCAAGGTTGGGAGATGGTTGGATTTGCTCAACAAGCTTGGAGAAGTTTCCTTGTGAAATGATGAAATTGGTGAGAGTTTTAGTGAAAGAAAAGAATGATCATGGATGGATGAAGTTGGAATGAGGTTGCTGACTATGAAATATCTCTGTACTTCTGAAACACCTGCATTGCATCAAACATTGACATTTACCCAAAAATCTTGTAAACAAGAAGAAGTTCAATTATCTAAGGAAAACAGAATTTCATGAGCTAGATGCCTACTTTATGCATAAGGAGAACATGCAAATAATATGGAACATGTTAGCGCTTGAAATTTCACCTCAGGTTGAGAAAGGTAAACCTCAAGGCAACATCAAACCACTTAGCCTCGTAGCTAGCCCTACTGTTGTTGGGAAAAGTATCCAATATGGAATGACCCTATTCCACTCTAAGGGTGATAGTTCCTTAGCAACAATCAAAGCAAAGCTATTTGAGATTACTTCTTTATGAGATGTAAAAGAGGGGAGAAAGAGATCCACTAACCGATGTCTTTCGCTAATGATTGATCCAATCTTCTCTCTTTGCTGCTTGCCCCCGACTCCTTGCTCTTTCATTGGCCCAGCTACACCAAGATCCTGCAAAATGACAAGAGAGGGAAACTACAAGAAGCATACATTCATAACTGATTCAAGGATTAGAATAAATCAAATACACAAGTATAACAACACACCATTGAGACACATGCATATAGAAGAACCTCAAATGCTTTATTAATGGAAGAAGTAAGGTTCAGGAAGTGATACAACCATAAAAGGCCCAATCCAGAATCACCTTCCCAGCAGAAAGAAATCTCCTCTTCACCTCCTTCAAAGCAAATCACCCAATAGTTCTAAACTCAAACCAACATCAATTCTTTACATTCACAAGATTCCAGCCTCCCTAGACCTCATGAGAGAGATCTATATATAGGAGTTTTGGAGAAAGGATGAGTCAGCTTGAGGCTAGCATGAAGCTGACTAGTGTCCTCTCTCACTTCAGTTATTCTTCAGTTCTTGAGTCCACTTGGAGGTTCTTGCTTCCACTTGGAGATTTAGAACCTCTTACTCATCACCAGTCGAATTCCCTGATCCAAGTGTCATTTTGGAAGCTTCCTGGACATTGACACCTTGAGGAATGACTGTGCCACATGTCCAAACTTGCCCAGCGCAGGTAGCCTTCTTTGCAGTTGACATTCAACGTAGGTAGATAGTGGAGCAGTTGACATTCAGCGCAGATGCTCAGTGGAGCAGTTGACATGATCCAGAATTGCCTTGTTTTTTAGTGTTTTCAGGTGGAGAACTTTTATTAAGTGTTGTGGTTTGTTGGCCTTGTTCCTCTAGGGGTAGGAACAACATGTTTAGGGACTTTGGATCCCTTAGATTATGGACATTTCATGCTTCATGCTGTAAGGCACAAAAATGTCTATAACAGTTGCCCCCTAAAGTATGAGGTCGTTTATCGGGTGAAATGCTTTATCAGGAGGATCCGAATTTCATTCAATCGCTGAGAGGTGACCTGTAATAAGATACAATACAATACATTATTTTTCATACTGCTTTCATGATCTAGCTGAGGCGGGCATTCCCATGCTCAGCTTTATAAATACATTTTTCTGTACATAGAACAGACAATCGTCTGATGGTAGACTGATAATTCTCTGCTAAAATTATCATCCTTTGAGTAGGATGATCATCTGTTGCACATGTCAATGTTTTTATTTCCTGAATATATATCACAGCCCGGATGGATGAAACTAGATCCGAGGTCTTCAAACTCGTCCGATCTTCACTCTAAGTACAAGTCGATCCATGTGAGAATTTCTTGGAGTCGAACATGGAAAGACATCGCTTGATTACCAGTCAATGATGTAAACTGTTAACAAGCGCGAGAGGAATCACCGATAATGATGATGACCCTCAAGGTACGGCAGTACAATCCACGTGGTGTGAATAAAGGACTTGGCGTCGAACACCACGCAAAATCTTTCGGTCGAAGGTCATTGATGTATACCTGTCGCCGGAAGTGAGAAACTTGCCATTGAGGCATGCAAGGTTCAAAGTACTGAGGGGGGTGTTCCTAGATCAACTTCTTGGATAATGAGCTGAAGTCGACAAGAAGCGATCCGTCAAAGGAGGGCCTTAATGAATCCCACATCAATGACACGGAATGGAGCTAATGATTGTGATAGAGGTGAAAACGATCTGTGAAATATGATTCAGGATGGCGGTCATGAAAGGATGAAAGATGATGTATGGTAGTGGATGGGACACGGTTGACTCTTTCTGAACAACATCTCTTGAACATATAACGACACTGATGCGATGGATCGGTAGCATTACCCCAAATGTGGATGTTTTGGCGAGACCATGGTGATGAGACCGGTGAATGAAACAACCCAACCCGATGTGGTACGGAGGAAAAGTGTCATGTTCAAGAGCGACTTGCTACCATTAAAGTTATGAGGTTCTCCCAATTTTTCCCCAGTCATTTCTGACCAGTACCTCTTTATTTTTGTCAAGCTTGAGGAGGATAACATATGCTTGTTCTATAACCTGCCCTTCGGGCAAGCCCATCGCTATGTTTTAACGAGCCTAGCGATAGGGAAACTCGTTCTCGTCTAAAGACAAGTTTGTCGCTATTTAATCATTTTAACGAGTCTAACGACAAGGAAAACTTGGTCCTTTTAATTTTTAGAGAGTCTGAAAAGGTACATAAAGTCAACTCCAAAATTCCTTTTTCGTCATCTAATCCCTTAAGTCTGAAAAAGTATAAAACAATACAAAAGGGATGCGTTTTCGATATCTTTAACGAGCCGAACAAAACAAGCGCTCGATCTTTTTGTGCAATAATCCCTCAGGTCCAAAAAGATTAAAATCTAGAGGAGGGATAGCTCTTCCGGTCCTTTAACGAGCTGGAAGGCCAAAACTCGGCAATCTTTTCATATTTTACGAGTCAGTTGAAAAGAGCTTAAAGAAGACTCGTCTTTTGAGGAACGAGTGATAAACAGGGATTGCAACTGATTCCAGGTACAGGTTGGAATTTTCCAATCACGGCAGTGTCACAAGGATGGCTAGGTGAAATCACTCTTCGCAGCTGTTCCTCAAAATGGGTAAACAATCATATGGAGGTGAACGATCAGCCAAATGAAAGTGGAGGTGGCAGGTGCAAACACGACCAAGGCTTTTTATGGCTGATAAATTTACGATCACAGTGGTTATTTACCGGGATAGGTTCATTTTTTATTTAAAAATGAGCTTAAACTTTGGAGGAAACATTGCTCACTGCTTATATTTATTTTTTAACGAGCATGAAGACCGCGTTAAAACTGCTCGGATCTTGCGTTTATTTTTTAACGAGCATGAACTTTATGCTAAAACTGCTCGATATACCAGTCATAAGATAAGAGTGTCTCCTGAAAGATTCCATTTTTTATAGAGCTTGCGCCTTACCAAAGCTATGCTCCCTCTCATCCTTTCTTTATGCAAGTTCGGAAATGGCTAATCCTACGAGTTTAAAGGGTTAGACCTATAGGTTTAAAGGGAGGACCTAAAAATTTAAAAAATAAATAGTCGCCCCTTGCTTGCACTCCAAAAGGTTGCATGCCCCCAAGTATAAAACATTGTTTCAAGGTTACCTCTACTTTTCTGCCATCGAAACTTTCGTTTCACCGGGAGAGGTACCTCTTTCAGGTTACCCAAAGATGGTCTCGTTAATCTTTCAAACAAAACACTTCCTCGGCAATGCCTACCGAAATAGACAAGGGTGAATGACTGGTGTCAAACACGTAACTTTGACAAAAGAATCCTATTCCAGAACAGCCCCTCTTCCATCCACGGACGGGGTATGGACCAATCATATTCTCCCGCGGAAACCTACTCTATACCTAAAGGTTCCCTGCCAAAGCAGGCCAGGATGCATGCTCCCTGGGTTCCAGTCCCATCTTTCCGAATCACTCGCACTCATCGGGAAGAAGGACCAGGGGTGGAGACATTTCTTGATTGAATAGACCATTCAGGGTTGGTATGTGACTATTTGCGATGCGTGATCCCAGAAATGAAAGTTGGTCTACGAGCTTGACCATTCTTCCTTCATGTGGAAAACACATTACTCTAAAGAGTGAGGAGACTATTGCTCCCATGCAATATATATAGTCTCGTCCAAGGAGTAGGTTATAATCCAAGCATCCTTGAATGACCATCACGTTCATTTGAATGGCCTTCCCTTTCAATGTAATGGGCACATTGGGGAGGATCCCTAATGGTCGATTGGTTCCTTTATCGAAACCCGAGAGATTTCTTATCTCAGGCAAAAGCGCCGGGGAACCCAGTGCTTTCCAAGCAATAGAGGAAAGGATACTCACAGATGCCCCTTCATCAATGATAGTGCCAGCCATTACCATTCTGTATATTTGGACTATAATTCTGAATGGTATACTGGCTGGCAACCGAGGTCTGCCTAGTTGGTTCCAATCAAAGGACACAACCAGGTTGCTTGGCGGTGGGAACGAATACACGGCCGGATATGACCCTGACGATGTTCCTTCCTGCGATAAAGGAATGGGCGCATTGCCCTGACGCTCGTCAGAGTCTGTGTTGATGAAAAGAATCTGGATGGTGTCATCCTTATTCTCTTCAGTGAGGGTGTCATTTGAAGATGAATCTTCTGTGACGGTGTCATTTGAAGATGAAAGTTATGAAGGGAGAACCGGGTCAACTGCCGTTTCGACCTTTGGATTTTCGTCCGGTCTGGATTCAGTAGGTTCATTTTCAATGACTGACGCTTCAGCTGACCACTTGAGCGGGCCAGCTGTATTTTCAACCAACGAAGGACTTGGCACGAGTTTTTTGTATCCAGGAGGAAGTCTCAACGGTGAAACCGGACGATCTTCCAAAACTCTCTTCGCTTCGTCTAAGAAGGGACAACGGTGAATGGCGTGATCGCCTGCACACAGTCTGCAGGGGGATCTTTCTCCCCCTCTTTGTCTTGAACCTTCACTTTCGCTGGTTGACTGTAAGCATTCAACATGGCTATCAGAGGTTGATGCTCCCGAACTGTGCAAACGAGGGGACCAGTCCCTTAGTATCCGGGGAATACAGGGACAATCTCTATGGAAGTGGTCTCCTCTACATATGACACATGGCGATTTAGGCCCAGTCTGTGCTGTGTGTGGACTTTTGTCAGATGTCTTTTGCTTGCCCCCAGTCGCCTTAGGCTCCTTCTTCTTCTTCTCTCTCTTCTTCTTCTCCTTCTTCTCCATGGGAGCTTGGCTTTTGCTGGCTCTACCTTGCGAAGATGAAGGATTGGAGGAAGGGTTATAGGAAGTAGAAGGCCGGTGGGCAGCTCTAGACTGATCTAACTGTTGACTCGACTGTTCAGGAACCATGGTGTTCTGAACTACATTGGTTGAGAATAGCCAAATTGGCAGGCCAATTGTCAGTCCTGGAAGCGACAATGTGGCCATGTGAGGCGCACCAACTTCTCCCCAAGAGGAGAAAGGACTATGATTTCCATCATGGGGAATTCCTTGGTTGGTGCGTTCCATGTTCTCAACCTACAGATCAATGCAGGAATAGGAGGTGATTATGTTCCATTTAAAATAAATTTTATAACGACGCTTTAGACACAACTTGCTTTTTCACTTTTTAAGAGTCGAGAAAAAGCTAAAGATGACTCTAGTCTCCTTCGATGTTTTAACGAGCCCGAAGTGACAAATGCTCGGATGGACTTTTTCAGTTATAGAGTTTGAAAAAGGCCAAAAGAAACTACTCTGGAGTTCTAGGCAGAGGGTGTGCCAAACTTTTCGCAAAACCACAGAATACGTTTTACGGTACGGGTGGTCGATCTTCGTGAATGCTGTGTTCACTGCATTGCGATCAGTAGGGCGGCCGACACGGTTTCCTATGGATAAAGGCTTTGTTCCTATAGGGGTCTCCCAATATATACGCGACGGTACGTGGGAGCACAAGTCCGTATTGATACTTATCGCTTCACCGTGGAGGAATCACCCAACCACTCAACGCTAAGATATCACGTTTAACGACGCCAGAACACGTCTCTAGCTTAGACCTCTATGTGTTTGCGTTATGTTTCAATGCGTTGTTATGTAAATTCAATTTATTTTAGGTTGATCTTGTTTAGCAGTTTGCCTTTATGGATCACCACGAGATGTATGGTACAACTCCTAAATGCAGTCTAAAGATGAGAAGCAAGCTTTTTCAATATTTTCAACTTATGAAAATCTTAACTACTGAGGGAAAAGAAAGACATCATCTTTTCACACAGATCATAGAGCACACAGTAATGCACTTTTTCCTAAATCAACATGCAAGCTGTCAAAATGCACATGCACAATGCAGGTATTTCTTTTCTCTTTCTTAATGTTGGTGTAATACAAAAAGAAAGCTGTTGTATAACTTTGAATTCAATTTCAAGTGAAAGCAAACAAGCTTTTGTCTAAAATCAAAAGACACCTTAAGATTTACTTGTTTCAACACTAGAAATACATAAATTCAAACCATATGACGAAAGAAAAAGCTCAATCAGCTATGAACAGCAAACAAACTAACTCTTAAGATGAGAACGACACTTATCACAGGTCTAGATCTAATAGGCCACAGCAAGACTAGTTCACTTTCGTTATGGGAAACTGCAAATGATGTAAGAAATACACAAAGAACAAATACAGTTTCTTTATACAACCGAGGCAGAATAGTGGCAAAGAAAGGTGGTTTCAGATAGGTACATTGACTGATAACAGGCTGCAAAAACAGGGATGAAAACAGGGCAACAGAAAGCAGAGAACCCTAGTTGCACAAGGCCACACTGGTTCAGCGCAGGTAGAACATTGTCAGTTTGACATTCAGCACAGGTAGCCCCTTCGGGACCTGCGATGAAATGCAGACTGCCTTCACAGTGCCTGCAATGAAGAGAGAAACTCTCGTTTCCCTCAGGTTCTGGGTTACAGATTGCTCAAAAATCAACAATTTTTGGCCAAATCAAAGCTACCAATCAGTACACACTAAAGGATGACTCAAAGGAGGATGAAAAGCTATCACTAAGAGCTGTTCAGAGTCCTTGTGGATCAGCTCTTCAAATCATAAACATGCCCAGAAACTGAGCTAGAGTAGCTGCCCTCTACTTTGCATTTGAAAGATCCAAATGCAGTTCGATTCGGTACTCCCCGTGTTTAGGAAATGAATAGCAAAAAGACAAACAACCAACAAGACACGATCCCCAGCGGAGTCGCCAATTTGTTGTTGGGAAAAGTATCCAATACGGAATGACCCTATCCCACTCTAAGGGTGATAGTTCCTTAGCAACAATCAAAGAAAAGCTATTTGAGGTTACTTCTTTATGAGATGTAAAAGAGGGGAGAAAGAGATCCACTAACCGATGTCTTTCGCTAATGATTGATCCAATCTTCTCTCTTTGCTGCTTGCCCCCAGCTCCTTGCTCTTTCACTGGCCCAGCTACACCAAGATCCTGCAAAATGACAAGAGAGGGAAACTACAAGAAGCATACATTCATAACTGATTCAAGGATTAGAATAAATCAAATACACAAGTATAACAACACACCATTGAGACACATGCATATAGAAGAACCTCAAATGCTTTATTAATGGAAGAAGTAAGGTTCAGGAAGTGATACAACCATAAAAGGCCCAATCCAGCATCACCTTCCCAGCAGAAAGAAATCTCCTCTTCACCTCCTTCAAAGCAAATCACCCAATAGTTCTAAACTCAAACCAACAGCAATTCTTTACATTCACAAGATTCCAGCCTCCCTAGACCTCATGAGAGAGATCTATATATAGGAGTTTTGGAGAAAGGATGAGTCAGCTTGAGGCTGGCATGAAGCTGACTAGTGTCCTCTCTCACTTCAGTTATTCTTCAGTTCTTGAGTCCACTTGGAGGTTCTTGCTTCCACTTGGAGATTTAGAACCTCTTACTCATCACCAGTCGAATTCCCTGATCCAAGTGTCATTTTGGAAGCTTCCTGGGCATTGACACCTTGAGGAATGACTGTGCCACATGTCCAAACTCGCCCAGCGCAGGTAGCCTTCTTTGCAGTTGACATTCAACGCAGGTAGACAGTGGAGCAGTTGACATTCAGCGCAGATGCTCAGTGGAGCAGTTGACATGATCCAGAATTGCCTTGTTTTTGAGTGTTTTCAGGTGGAGAACTTTTATTAAGTGCTGTGGTTTGCTGGCCTTGTTCCTCTAGGGGTAGGAACAACATGTTTAGGGACTTTGGATCCCTTAGATTATGGACATTTCATGCTTCATGCTGTAAGGAACAAAAATGTCTATAACACCTACGGGGCAGGAGAGGGCTCTCTCCGGTCTATCTCAATAAAGATCTTCAATGGGTGAGATAACCAATAGGGTAACACTGATTTTAGGCTAGTAAACTGATCAAAAGGGTTGATTTGGGATTTTTAGGGTTTTTGGTGGAAAATTGGGGAAATGGCAATTTTAGGTGCGGGGATTGGACACAGTTTTCGCAGGGGGTTCTTTGGGGCGAGGTAGGAAACAGTATTGATGCCTTTAATAGAGATGGATGGATGAGAATGACCGGTGAGGAGTTAAAGAGAGCAAGCAATAACCTTGAATTCCCTTTAAACAGTCGAAAATATTGATATTAAGCAAATTTAAAAGCAGAGCATGACAGTCATGAGTTCTACTTTAACACTTCATTTGCCTAATGTGCAGAAGGAAAAGTAAGGAAATGATTCACATAACACACTTACAAGTACAAAGATAAACACACCATCAATACATGTGACCACAAGAATCCCAAAAAGGACTGCAAAACCCTGGTCTTCCTTTGCCAAAAATTGCAGAGATACAGTGAATAATACAATAAGATCTTCTCCCTCAAGAGTCCAACCATGAAAATGAGCAAGAGAGTGCATAATATAGATCATCTAACATCTTTCCCTGCCTCTAGGGGTCGAGCTCACTATCCTAGGAGCTGTTTCAACCACTTCTAAACTAAGCACTGAAAACTAGGCAGTCAAAACAACTTGCCTCTATAAACTAGGAAACCAATTCATTCATTTAATTTTCACCTATTTCATGAATGAATCTTCTAGAAGAGATACATGAGTGTAAAAGTGTCAAAAAAATACATTAATTACATCAAAGAGGATAATAATCCACCCCAAAAAGTCAAACAGGGTCAAACTGCGCTTTTCTGAGCTATACACTGAAATTTGGAGAAATTTGTCTGACAGGTCGCGCGCCTTTTGGACCGCTTTTGGGGCACTTCCAGGTGTCCAAATTGAGCAAGAGTAGGCTTTTTGGAAATTTTTGCGAGTCTACTTTCCAACCCAACTGGAATTTCTAAATTTGGTGGTCATTTTCCCCTTCAAAATTGCAATCGCCCAAGACTGCTTTCTGTGTCTCAAAAATGTGGCAGAAAGTCATTTTTTGCTTTTTTTTTGACTTTCTGGAGGCCCAAAACTTCATAAAATCTCTTGGCAATGGATGAGAATATGTAACTTTTCATGAAAAATCTGGAAATGCTGAGTTTTTGCAAAATGGAGTTGCCAAGAGAAAGGGTCGCGCGGGGGGTGAGACCCATTAATGGACAAAACCTGTAAATTGCCTGAAAAACCAAAATTGACCCAAAATGTTCAAAATTTCTTGGTATTTGTGCTGTGGCTGAGCTATTTAGTGCCTTGCTCCTTCAAGGAAGCCTCGGCCAAGATGTGGAGGGGGTCAGACCTTTTTCTTCGTTTTTGTGCTTTGGCCAATCGCTTTTGGAGCACTTTCATCTTCGCCTTGCACATGTGCATCCGTGCCCAATAATGATTCTTCATGTTTCTAAGCAGGCTCAACTTCTGGTGTTGACTCACGATCATCACTTTGCTCATAGTCGGTTTCGGTTTCTGACATGGTTTCAGGGGCAAAGTGGCTAAAATGTACTGCTGTTTCTGCCTTGCAAAATGCTGATCTATATGCTGTTTCAAGGGGACAAGGAGCACGAGGGGAATGTTAGGGGAGGGACACCTTTAAAGGGAAAATGGGAATAAATATATAAAACAGGGATTTAAGGGAAAAAACATTGCAAAAATCATTGCATATGCATCATTATATAAATTTGTTTACATGGGTATTATGAGAGGTAGGATTAGGGCTTGATTTTTTATTTTTTAGGGAAGAGGGGTAGGGTTTAGGTTTTCTTTACAAATTTAAAAGGGAAATTTACATAGGAAGACAAGGAAAATGAAATGGGAAATGAGGAAAAAATGATTACAAGGGAATACCTTAAAACAGCATAAAACCCTAGGCATATTTTACAATTTTAAACCACAGCCACATAGAGCTTTTACTCTTGCACAATGAGATCTTTAAAAATGTATTCATGATGTCTTTAACCATAACAAGCAGCAATTTGTCAGTTGGAGGACCTACCTTAGGCAATTTAGCAATTTTGTTGGCTCCTTGGATGAATTTGCAGGTGATTTGGTAAGGAGGGCGCTGACGGGTCGCGCGCCTCACCCAACGGGTCGCGCGCCACTAACGGGTCGCCCCCGTTAGAAATTAACACTGCTGGAAGGTGCTTGAAGGGTCGCGCGCCTCTGACGGGTCGTGCGCCTAGTCTGACGGGTCGCGCACCTCTGCAACTCACAAATTCGCCTCGAACTCACTTGCAATCACTTGCTCAATGATTTAGATGCACAATGAGGCTCGATGGAGGGAGATTGGGCTTTTATAACCTTGATTTGAATTAATTTCATGCCCAAACCCACTTTATAATGTAACTTGATGTTTTTGGTTTCCTTTTGTCCTGAAATTGACTGATTTGATGCTTTTCTTTGATGCTTTTTGCAGGGATATCATCTGAGGGATCTTGGCAAGGGAGCCAGGGTTACATGCTGTCTTTGGAAGCCTTTTGAAATTTGACCATTTTTTACAAAAATTTGAAAAATGACCTTGGCTTTAAAAACAGGGTTTTTAAATCCAAGGTGAAAATTAACTGTACAAGATAGAAATTTGCGAAGAAACACCTTTAAAATCATCCCTCTGGCTTGCTGAGCACTTATTGACCTTCAGAGACATGACCTTGTAAACAAACTTGACCAAAACCCTAGAGCTAGAATTTGATTTCAAGACAAGACAAGACAAGCTTGAAAAAGATTAAGGACTGAAATGACTTTGATCCAGCAATGCCAAGAGGGGGACAAAGGCACCAGCTCCTCCATCAGGGTTATCGCATGCCTAATGGAATGCGAGACACTGATGAGACACCTACTTATGCAAATGCAAAGAGCTTTGATCGCTGATGGAGGGCTACTAGACCAACTCTAATAGAACATTAATGAGATATAATGTAAGACTGAAGGTAGAAGAAATGATAACTAAATCCTACTCTTGCAAATTGATCAAATGCTGGACTAAGTACAAAGAACCCTAAATTCCAGGAGAAACTAGAATTCTGTCTTTTTTGGGGCTGCATAGGAGTTCTTTCCTCAAACCATGATCCTTGAAGGAAGGAGTGAGGCCAAAACCACCTATTAATAGAATTTTGATGTTCCTTTATCACTTCTAAACTACTACTGAAGTAAAGCACAAATGGAAGCAAACTAATCAAATCTACACTACTTGCAGTGAAATAATTCTAAAGACAATTCACCCATTAATCTATGAATTCAATCTAAGCATACAAATACAAGAAGAGGACCCTTTTCTACTAGGGTTGGGACCTAACCGAAGATCTTCATCCCTCTAAGTTAACTCAGTGTTGGATCAAGGAATTTCTCATTCTCATTATCAAAATAGAAAATTACATAACAATGTCTTCCACAAGTCTTGAACTCAAAATTGACTAGTGTTTTTATAGAAAAAATTCAAATCCTAATGAAGATCTAGGCCTATTTACTTGTACAACTGAAGTTCCCAAGACTTCCTTAAATCTAGGGAGGCTCGACTCCCAAACTCGAGATAAACTAGCTCTTTAATTGTCACTTGCTCGATTGCCTTTTGATCTTCATGACTTGGCTGCTTGTACTCCGAGCTAGTGTGGTTGATGGAGGAATATTCAAATGAGGGAGGAGTGAATGAGGAGGATCTACCTCCTACAATCTCTCCTCCTTGTCACATTCAATTTTCAACCCTTAATTACCCAAAATTTCATGATTTTCTCTCACAAGCCTACAATCAATGCACATTAGTCGACTAGGCATAGTATCTCACTTTGACTCATCTCATTACACAAAATATAATCAAAATATGTAATAAATTGTGAGAAGAGTTGATTTGACTAAGCTAGGAGGTGGATTAAGGTCCATATAGTTACCCAATGATGAGGCTCATCATCACCCCCCTACTGAAAGTGTTGCTCATCCTCTGAGCAACTCAATCAATATCCATGTCTTTCATTGCTCTAGTGGCCTCCCTGACATCTCATGCTTCTGTTGTAGTTTCCTCTTCCTGTGCATAGAATATTTCTTTCCTTTCTATTTCCTCCCACTTACTTCTTTATTCCTCTTCCTTCCTTCCTTCTAACATCCCTAAGAGTAGTGGTGGACTAAGCCTCAAGCCAATCCAATTGACTTTGAGTCTTTGGAGAGCTTGCTTGTACATGGGTGTCCTATGCAGTGCTTCTCTCATGCTTTAAGGAGAATGGCACTCTCTGATTTTCAAATTGTAGGGAAAAGTATTCCATCTCCTTTGGCAAGCTTACATGCTCTCATCCCCTAATATCCTGAACATATCCTCAAAGTGTGTAATTGATTTCTCTTGGGAAGAAAGGTATTTTTTTTTATTTATTTTTTAAGCTGTGGTTCACGGTCATTGAGTAGCCGCTACATCCACGGGAAAATATCGGGACAGATCCACCCGAAGGGATCTACCCGTCGGCCAATCTTAACAGGCCTAACCCCGAGGGCGTCGAGGAGATTTGACCCCGTGACCTCCCAAACTGGGAAAGTGCTTTAGCAACGGGAACTCGACCATTGGAGCTATCCCTTGGGGCTATAGGGAAGAAAGGTATTTGGGTGCAAGTTGAGGGTCATTTGCAATCAAGTTATGTGTGTTGATGACATGAATTGGATTACATTGCTCAGTTCTTATCATGATAGCCTCTGTTTCTAGCCTTGCCATTATTTCTTCATTTCAACAGCCCTTTCTTCCTCATGGTTCATCCATGATGCCAAATCCATCAACTGTAAGTCCCCTAGTTTTTAATTACAGTCCCACACATTCAGATCTATTAAGGCTATGTTATGTAGGTAGAGCTCAGACATCTTAGCCCTATCTTCCAATGTGATTTGATCACAAAGATCAATGGACTATCTATAATCCTGGAATCATGTAATGCCTCTCTGTGCTAGATTCTTGATTTGGAAACGCAACCACTATTCCTTAGGGTATAATGCATAGGACTTAGCTGGCATCCTGCACTGGTTTTCCTATGATGATAGACTGGCCATGGATGCCAATCGATTCTCTCTTTCTTGTAGCTATGCTTTTAGCCATGGGTTTTTTTCTTCCAACTAAGCTTTCATTATTGCTTCTATGTCCCTCAGGTTGCTCGATTCTCTGCCCATCTCTTTAAATTTTTCCTCCGTGTGACCTATGTCCTCCACCCCTTTCGATTTGTCAATCTACATCCATCTATGTGTTCTTTCCCTCTCTTTCTCAACCTCAAAGAATAATGGGATGGAAATTTTTTGTGGAATGACCCTACCCCCTTAATTAAACATGTAGTAGGAGTCAAGGTTAGGTTGAGGACTAGGTTCCCTTAGCTCTAGATCCTCCTTCCTTGTTTCTTGCTGCATACTCCCTTATTTATCTAATTTCTAAGTTTCCTATAGGTTTAGTAGAGCTTCCTGTAGGATTTCCTTTTCTTCCTATAGGTCCTTCTGTGTATCCTGTAGGATACTTTTTCCTTTGGATGAGGCAAATCTAGTGACAGGACTTATAACATAAGTGATAGGAGACTTGGGGGAGGGTTGTCATGATGATCCTTCTCCTTGAGTTTTCATAAGAGGAGCCATCTTCTCCTGTTGTTTGGGTGAGTCTTTAATAACAATAGGAACCTTGGTGGGAGTTTGAGGTTTTCCCTGCCTTATTCTTGTATGTTTTCTTGTCCTAAAGTACAATGGAGTTTGTCTCTGTATTTTCCCTTTTTGTTTGATAGGGGTACTAAGGGTAGTGAGGGAAGCTGCTGCCTCTTTCTTAGTGGCTTATGGAGATACCCTGAGTGATTCCTCCTTATCTTTTACCTCCTATTTTTCATTTCCCCTCTCATCTTTGTCTTCTCCTCTTCTTCTCCCTCTATTTCCTCACTCTGTTCATCAGTTTCCTCCTTTGCATCTTCTTCTGCCTCTTCACCAGTTTCCTTCTCTTTTTCTTCCTCTTCTTCCTCATCTATTTCCTCTTCATCCCTCTTTGTTTCTTCTTCCTATTTTTTAGTTTCTTCTTCATCCTCCTTTGTTTCTTCTTCATCCCTTTCATTGGCAGTGGGGCTCTTGTCATATTTGAGGGCTTTTATATCTCCCTCTGTTTGCATGTCTTTGAAACTTTTCCATGTGATAGGGATTCTGAGGTTTTGGAGGGAATATTCTATGATAAGTCTAATTAACCCATAATGGGATAGATGTTTATGGTTTTCTTCCTGCACTTTCATGCTCATATCTATCACTGATTGAAGAAGGAAGTAGGGGATGTTGAGTCTATTTTGAGGAGGTGTGTCTGCTCCAAACCGCAGTTGTTACAGAAGCCTAAAGTGGTATCCATATACCACACTGTACCTACCTTCACATGAGATATACTTTATAATGTGGTAGCTAATTTCATTCCAAGGATAGGATAGGCTTGCTCTTCTCACTCCATTTTTTTCTTCCATGGCCTCCTCTCCTTATAAAACAAATTTCTTCTTTGTAGTTTGGCGATTTCCCTTATCCTCCTCTCTCTAAGGCACTCCTAAGGGAAGTGTGGTAATTCTACCTATGATTTTAAGGGTGAGATCTATGGAGAGGCATCTCACCACAACAATGGCATGGGTCCTAGCCAGTGGAATGATGGAGAGAGAAAAATCTCTGACTACTTCATCATCATACCCCCTCAATTTCTCAAATAAACCCATCCAATTATGCCTTGTGAATATCTCTAGCACAAGAGGGTGCTGATGAATCCTCATTGTGTTGATGGGCTCCCTTTTATTAAATCCCCCTGTCATTTTCTCTAATGGATGTAGGGTTGTATAAGTCTACTACCAAATTTAATGAATGAGAAAATTTAAATGAAAATTATGTGTATGCAATTCCCTTATGATGCAATTACTTTCAAAAAACTAGAAGGTTTTTTTATGTTCCTTTTACTTGGAAAAATGTGGGGAAATGTAGATCCTACCCCCTTATCACTGCTTGATGAAGCGAACCTCTGTGTTTCTCCCTCTGAAAATGCTCACTGCCAATCATGTAGGTGCTGGATTGTATCCTGTAGGATCTAGTAGGATTTCCTATAGGATGTTGTAGGTGGTCCTGTGTAAGAAAAGAAGAAATTTTCCTTTCCTGTAGACTTCTTGAGGGCTGAGAGTGACTTTACTAGTGTGGAGCTTCAAGAGTGTGAGTACTTCTATGCATAGGGATCAATGTTTGTTTCCTCATATGGGTGATTTTAGTGAGGTGGTATCCTGGCAGCCGAGGTACGAATATCTATTTTTGGACCATTGGTCCCGTTACCACATCATCATTCTCCTCACCTCATAATCAACTCCAACTATGGGCATCCATAGCTTAACTACTTTCGACCTTATCCTTCTTTTCCTTGACTTGACTGCTGCCACATGTGTAAGGACTAACTGTTTTCTCCTCATTCACTGAACGAAGGTGGCCAAGTTAACTGGCCACCTTTCACTTATAAACCAACTCTTTCACAACTTTTACATATTTTGATCACATTATGCAAACAAGAGAGTGGACGCAAGATACTTTCCTGTGGTAATGATGGCTTGATGCTATTTATTGAAGAATGAAGTCTTTGTTGTGTGTTGGCTACATGTGCTTTTCTCCTTTTTTCTTTATTGTCCTTTGATGATCTTCTTTGATGTGCAGGTACTTGGTGTTGATGATGATGATCTTGATGTTGTTGCTAGGCCTTGGAGGATCTTCTTCTACCTCTAGATCCTCCATGCTTGAAGCTGACTGCAACCTTTGATTTTTTTTTTGTGGGACAGGATGCTACATGATTTCCTACAGGATGTCCTTTAGCTGCTTCTCCCTCAAAATTCTTAATCATTTTCTACTGTTGGAGCACGAGCATGGTTGGCATGGGTAGAGAAGGGGCTATGGGTTTGTGAATGAGGAAAATATCCTTCAAGTGTTGTCCCCTTTCTCTCTGTCTTCATCCTCTTTTCTCTGTGTTTCTTCTTTGAAAAATGATTTTTTTTTTGAAACTGACTTTTTTTATGAATGCATGGATGATCATGGTGGAGAGAGGTATGGTGATGAAATAGTGAAGTAGGAATTTATTTTTTTGACATGGGCAGGTCATCCCCTTCCTTTAGGGTTACTTCGTCTAGGATTCCCAAGCTACTGTAATTCCTACAGGATCATCCTATAGGGTTTCATGGAATCCTATAGGTTTACAGGGAATCTTGTAGAAAACACAAAACCCTTGGAAACTGAGGTAAATGAGTGGAAAAATGGAGGGAATGATGGAATGATGAAGGATAATGAATGGAAAAATAAAAACATGAGTTGGATAGGTCCATTTTGATTCTCTCTTGTTGCTCTAATCGTCCTCCTGCTGACCTGCAAACAATATTTTCATAATTTTCCTTTTCTCTTTCTTTATTTTTTTATTGAAAGCAACTAGTCTGCCTCCAAGAGGTTTTCATCCTAGCTGCTTGTCCTGTGCGCCTCAACAGAGGTTTTCACCCAACGATCTTTTTGTTTCTATTTTTATTGTTTTGACATCATTGAGCCACCTCAAGAGGTTTTCAACCCAATAGTGGGACTCAGGTGCCTCATGGAGGTTTTCACCTGACTCTCCTTATTTTTCTCTTTTTTCTTTTTTCTTTTTTTTCTTTTTTTTTCCTTTTTTTCCTTTTCTCCCTTTTTTTCTTTTTTCTTAGTGACTTGATGAGGTAGGAGCTGAGACTCGCTCCACCACCATCACTATTTTGCTGATACCATCAACGAACTCTTGCTTTGACAATGGCCTCTTGTAAACCTTCAATCGGTGCCCATTAACAAGTAAAGGAATGTCCTTTGCATCTATGGTTCTAATCTGCATTGAACCATTATCATGATATTTCTCTATGACATAAGGCCCTAACCATATAGTCCTTAACCTTCCCTTAAAGTCTTTATATCTGGAATCATATAACAAAGCCCAATCACCTTCTTAAAATTGCTTGCCCTTGATGTTCTTGTCATGCCAGGTCTTTCTATGAATTTGAGTTAACTCTATGTGTAGGAGGGCCTGCATTATGAACTTATCCATCCCATTCAGCTGGAGAAATCTCTCTTTCTGTGCACTACTAAGATTTAGATCTAGTTGGGTTGTCATCCTCAATGTATTATACTCAAATTAAATGGACAATAGGGCCTTCTTCCCATAGATCAACTCATAGGGAGTGAATCCAGTGCTGGTCTTCTAGGTGGTATTATAGGCCTAGGTGGCCTCAACTAATCTATCTGTCCAATATTTTCTGTTGTTGCTAACCAGTTTAGTCATAATGCCCTCCAACGCTCTATTGGTCACCTCCACTTGCCCATTAACTTGTGGGTGATAGGGAGTGGAGGTTTCATGCTTGATCTTGTTCTAGCTTAACAAGTCTTCAATCATGTTGGATGTAAACTGGCTACCTTGATCAGTGACTAGTTCTCTAGGGTACCCAAACTTATAAAATACATTTTCCCTTAAGAAATTAGCCGCCTTCTCCTCTGTTGCTGCCTTGATTGCCTTGGTTTTAGGCCACTTGGTCAAATAGTTAGTACACACAATGATGTGCTTCTTTTGCTTAGAAGGAGGTTCAATAGGTCCAATTCTATCCATGCCCACTTGTCAAATGGCTTGAAAGTCGCTTGAGGTTGCAGAGGAATTTCATCCCTTAGAGTAGGCTTTCCCATCCTTTGGCACCAATCACACTGACTAGTATATCTTCTCATATACTGATGGAGAGTGGGTCAATAATAACCAGCTTGTAACACCTTGAATGTTGTCCTCTTGCTTGCAAAGTGACCTCCACAAGGCCCATCAAGACAGGTCAGAAGGATGTCAAAGGCTTCCTCCTCCCTGACACATCTTCTCAGAATTTGATTTGGGCCTAGTTTGAAGAGGTTTCCCCCAATCCAAGTGAATGGGGCACTCTTACTCACAATCTTTCTTTTCTCTTTAGACGACAAACTCAGTGGGAACTGTGTAGACACAAAATAGTTTGGTATGTCAGCAAACCATTGAGAGAGAACTAGAATGTCGAATAAGTTTCATCTGGTAACTGATCATCAACCATTCCTACCTCCCCTACAGGAAAAGTTAATCTGGACAAAAAATATGCAACAACATTTTCCTTGCCAGGCTTATCAACAATAGTTAGATCAAACTGTTGTAATAAAAGTAACCATCTAATAATCTGGGCATTCACATCGGGTTTATTCATTAAATATTTAATTGCATCATGGTTAGTATGTAAATTTTTTTTGATAACCTGTAATGTAATGCTTAGTTTTGTTCAATGAATGCACAACATCTAGGAGCTCCTTTTCAATCACTATGTATTTCAGTTCGGCCTTTAACAGATTCTTACTCATAAAGTAAATGACATAAGGAAATTTGTCATCTATCTGGCCTAGAGCTGCTCCTATGGCTTTGTGTGAGGCATTAGCATGTATATGAAAAGGAAGGGCCCAATTTGGGCCTCGGAGAATAGGTGCAGTGGTCAACTTGTCCTTCAAGGTGTCCAGGGCTTTTTGACCATCAAAACTCATAGTCTTTGGCCAACAACCCAAATAAAGGAGAAGCTAACTCAATGAAATATTTTATAAACCTCCGATGGTATCCAGCTAACCCTAGAAAACTTCTGACATCTCTCAGCTTTTGTGGAGGTGGGACCCTTTGGATGATGGCTATTTTGTTTGGGTCCACCTATAGTCCTTGCTGGGATATTGAATGACCTAGGACAGTCCCTTCAGTCATCAAGAAATCACATTTTTTGGGACTAAGGGACAAGTTCATTTCAATGCATTTGTTCAACACCTTACCTAACTTGGACAAAGCTTCCTGGAAATAACACCCATAGGGTGTAAAATCATCCATATAAATCTCTACTACATCATGGACCAGCTCGGTAAAGATACTCAGGACTGCTCTCTGGAAAGTGGCAAGGGCATTGCATAGGCCAAAAGGAAGGACCCTATAGGCGAAAGTAGCCCAAGGAAGAGTGAAGGTGGTTTTATCGTGGTCTTTTAGGCTAATGTGGATTTGATTGTACCCATTGAACCCATCTAGGAAAGAGAAAAACTCTTTCCCTGCTAGGCCATATAGCACTTGGTCAATGAAAGGTAGATGGAAATGGTCCTTCTTTGTGGATGTTTTTAACTTTCTGTAATCGACACAAATCCTCCACTTCCCATTTTTCTTTAGAGCCAACACCAAAGGAGAGACCCACTCACTATCTGAGATAGGGTAAATGAATCATGCATCTAGCAGCTTTTGCAGTTCTTCTTTAACTATAGCCTTGAGATACGGATTCATTCTCCTTTGGGGTTGTCGTACTAGTTTGCAACCTTCTTTGATATAAATGTGGTGAGTACACATAGTGGGGTTCACTCCCTTAATTTCTTTGTAACTCCAATAGATGGGTGTTAGAAAATTATATATTACGGAGCAATGGAACACATAAAATATTGTAGAGATATAAACACAGAAAATGCATAAAACAAGAGAGACACAGATATATGTGGTTCACCCAGTTTGGGCTACGTCCACCCCGAACAGCCAATCCTTCCTTTCTATTATCTAGCAAAATGAAGAGACACAACCTACAACAGATCCACTGTAATATCCTCTGTTTTCTCTCATAGTCTCACATCACTGCTTCTCGCTCAGAGAATACACATATATTACATAGACTCAATACAATGCCCTCATACAAAGAGAGGGGTTGCCTTCTAAGGAAAAAAACCCTAAACTAAACATAAGTTCTATCGTCAGATCATCTACCTAATGAACGGCCCAGATTGACTAGAAATTACTATACTTTTACAAGGCAATTTTACATCTTTTTTTAGCTTCGGGGGCACTGCCCCCCAAACCCCCCGCCAGGGAGCTCCCCAAAAGTTGCAGCTGCCCCCCGTTGGACCCCTCCTGCAGTGAATATTTTACGGGTAGCATTGTTGCCCCATTTCGAACTAGGGTCTAATGTGGCGATACCTTTGAATGCAGAAGATAATCAAGCTCCACACCTAACAATGGGTTGATTTTCAAAGTTCTCTCAGGGTCGAATTCTATGGTTTTGACACAGGTAGGGTTTGAATCAGATAAGCGTAGATAAATCTAATGGTTGTTCTGGGTTTCCTTTACTACTTCCTCTAAGGAAAATGTGCTGGGAGTTGGACTTTAGAGTATGTGTTCAATCAAATCATTTCATCTAGTTGTCCTCCTCCCATGGCTGTTTCTAAGGTATGGATTTGGGCTGAATAAAATTCATCTTCTTCCTCCTCCTCCAGCCATAAAGGTAAGTCTTGTTCTAGAGATGGCTGGGTAGGAGGGTATAGGACCAACTGCTTGGACATATGCCCATTTCTTATAGTCATATTTCCAGCCCTGCAGCTAATGTAGGCATCAACAATGGCTAACCAAGGCCTCGCAAGGATGAGAGCTTAAACAGTAAGCTTGGCCTTAGGTTGGAGAACTAGGAAATCTGCAGGGTACTCCCAAGAGTCAATGCAGACCATCACATCCTCTACAATCCCCTCAAGGGTCGTTGTGGAACCGTCTACAAGTTGCAGGACTTTTGTGGTCTTTCTCAATGAACCCTGGAGATTGAGCTTGAGCATGGTGTCCTTGGTCATCACATTAATTGCATCCCCAAGAGAAATCAAAATGTGTGGGACAATGGTGCCATTGATGTGCACATCTACTACAGGGTTTCCAGGGTCCAAATACTTTGGAAAAATTACCTGTCGCAGCATTAAGTCGGACAACTGTCCAATGACATTAATGGTAGGGGCATCTCTTTTTCACCACCCTAGGTGTTTGAAGCACTTCTCCTTAATCAAATTTTTGTAAATACGTACATCTTTTATAGCTTGGAGAAGTGGAATTTTGACACATAGATTTTTCAATTCTCAAAGAAGTTCAGTCTCTTCTGGGGTAGGCTAAATGGGTTGAGTTAATCTCTCAGGAAAGGGTGGTGGATTTACTTTAGGCATGCTTTCCTCTCTTTCTTCCTCACTCTTCCTAGGTGGAGGTAGAGATCGGTTTTTTGGGAGTACTCTCCCATATCTCAGGTTGATTTCCTAAATCTCCATAGCATAAGTAGGATAGGATGTCTCTTCACTGTATACTTGTTGTTCCTGTTTATTGTTTTAGTTCGTATTTGGCTGGGCAGGCATCTGGGGTTTTTTAGGTGGAGCAAGGTGTAAAATATGTGGTTCAGTAGGTGGTGAAGGGAATAAAGCTAGAGCATTGTTGTATGAGGGCCTCCACCCCTAGGGTGGTGCATTCCACTGAGGTTGTGGTGGAGAATATGGTTGAAATGACTGGCTGGTCAGCTGGGAATGATATTGCAGTGCAAAGGACCAAGGAGGAGGTGTAGACCAGGAAGGATGAGTAGGATGCCCCTAAGAGGGAATGTATGTGGTCTTGTTGGGATTGTAATATGCATAGGATGACCCTTACATGCCCCACTGATATGGCCAAGGTCCATGAGGTCTCCTTTGATTTTTGTAGCAGAGCTATTCAGTCACCCCTTCAGCTCCCTAATATACAACTTTTAGTCCAGGTAGTGAAGGGAACTTGTCTTTGGAGTGGTTTTCTTCACAGGCTGAGAAGAATTCAATTAGGTTTAATGGAAATTCATTCTTAGGGTGCCTCCTTGTGTATCTAGGGAAGAAAATGGCTAAGGATCTCTCTGCTTCCTCTAGTTTTGTCTTAAAGTGTATAGTGTCCATCTGTACGGCAAGGGTTTGCAACATCTCACTCTTGAAATCTTCCAGGATGTTTCCAATTTCACCCTTGATGGATGTATTGGAAGAGAATGGACTAACCATATGTTGAATACCCCTACCCTTTTTCCTAGATGCCCTAGAATGGTTTGTAAATATAGTCTTGATATCTTCATAGGGTAGATGGTAGATGTCCCCTCCTTCTAACAGATTTAGGGTATCCAGAAGATCTTCCCTTACCCCTCTAAGGAGGACTAGCTTCAGCGACTCAGGGTCAAGTGTGCACCTGGCCATTTTCTAACTAAGCTAGAATCTTTCTTCATAATCCTCTAGGGATTCATCATGCCCTAAGGTCATCCAAAAATTTCCTATTTAGTTTCTTTAGACCTATAGTAGTCACGATACTTTTTCTTGAAGGCTTGTTGCATCTGATCCCAAGTTATGATGTTATCCTCATCTAAACCCATGAACCAGCACAAAGCTTCATCCTTTAGAGTGGATGGGAATAGTTTCAACTTCTGCTCATCATTGGTGTAATCATAGGTTCTACATATGACAACAAACTCAAACAAGAAAGTGTCTGGATATTTTGAGGTTAGGCCATGGAGATGAGGAAGGGCAGAGGGTCTTATATTCTTCATCTTGGTATCACCATTAGTTTCCCTAATGGGGAAGGCACCCTCAACTCTTTCTCTATTTCCTCTGTCATTTCTATTTTCAACCATTGGGTGAGTTGGAATGGGTTCTTCTTCTTCTCCCCCTATAGGCTCTTCAAATATCTCTAGTTGTTCACCTAAAGGTTCCTCCAATTCACAGCCACTAAAGAAGAGGGAAGGTTGGTTGTTTGAAGTAGTGGGGGTATTTGGAAAAAATTTCCCTATGTTATCCCTATTCTTAAAAGGCATGAAAGAAGTGTTTTTGTTTTGTTTTGTGTTTTTTTTCAAACTTTGAAAATAATTACAGAATTGAAATTGTAGACTGAATGAAAACTAACTGACTGAATGAAAACTAACTGTTTGAATGAAATCTTACTTGCAGAATGGAAAGGAAAGCAAAGAATGCAGAATGGAAAAGAACACAAACTAAATTACTTTCGTAGAAATGAAACTAACAGCAGAATATCAGAGACAAGAAATGGAAGAAAGAAAGCAGTAATCACATATTACTCAGACACCTCACCGGTAACAGTGCCAAAAAGTGATGAGCACGAGTATTGCAGCAAGAATGAGGCAACTCCTATGGCTACCAACTTTACTTTATCAACCCGTGGTTCGTATAAACTTGGAGGCGATAGTACTATATACACAAGTAAATTTGATTTGTATGTTCTTTGTAATTGCTAAGCAGGAAATAGACCACTAAGGTTTTTCAAACCAAACTTCTATGGATTCAAAAGAAGCTTGATTATTAATGAGGGAAGAGAAATCTACTCTAAGAGAAAGCTTGTCTACTGCAGTAAGGAAAAAGATTGAAATCAAATGCTAAAACACACCATTTTCCAAATGAATGCTAAGAGGCTATGCTTTAAAAGAATTCGAAGTTAACATCTATGCAAATCTATTGTCCTAAGCATTCAAATTCAAAGAATCAAACATTCTATTGCTGTGCATGTAAATGAATAAAATAATTCTGTTTTTCTTTTTGTCCTTTTTATGTGAAAGTATGAAAGCTAATCCCTTTTGGTGATGTGGTAGGTGGCTTAGGGATGATGGCGAATGGCTAGAAGGTTGGGGAGACCATTAGGGGAACTTTTCTAGCTTCCTAGAGGCTTTTTTCTCAATTCGGACTCAAAACAGGACACAACAGGTAAACTTATAGGATGTCATAATGTGTTCTACAGGATGTCCTAAAAACCTACAAGATCCCCTGTATTTCTACAAGATACATACGAGATAAAAAGGATGGGTGTTGAAGGTGATTGAAGGCTTACAGAAGGTGGTTGGTGGATGGAATGAGGCAAGGGAGTGCCTAGGACCACTTCAGAACTCAAAACCAAGGTTGGGAGATGGTTGGATTTGCTCAACAAGCTTGCAGAAGTTTCCCTGTGAAATGATATCATTGGTGAGGGTTTTAGTGAAAGAAAAGAATGATCATGGTTGGATGAAGTTGGAATGAGGTTACTGACTATGAAATCCCTTTGTACTTCTAAAACACCTTCACTGCATCAAACATTGACATTTACCCAGAAATCATGTAAACAAGAAGAATTTCAATTATCTAAGCAAAACAGAAGTTCATGAGCTAGTTTCCTACTTTATGCATGAGGAGAACTTGTGGAATAAGATGGAACATTGATGAGATCTAATGTAAAATTGAAGGTAGAAGAAATGATAAGTAAATCCTACTCTTGCAAACTGATCAAATGCTAGCCTAAATACAGAAAGCCCTAAATTCCATAAGAAACTATAATTCTATCTTTTTGGGGCTACGTAGGAATTGTTTCCTCAAACCATGATCCCTGAAGGAAGGAGTGAGGCCAAAACCACCTATTGAAAACTTTTTGATGTTCCTTTATCTCCTCTAAACTACTACTGAAGTAAAGCACAAATGGAAGCAAACTAATAAGAAAACTAATCAAATCTACAGTAGTTACAGTGAAATAATTCTAAAAACAATTCAACTATTAATCTATTAATTCAATATAATCATACAAATACAATAAGAGGATCATTTGCTACTAGGGTGGGGTCCTAACCCAAGAGCTTCAGCCCTTTGAGTTAACTCAGTGCTGGATCAAGGAATTGCTCATTCTCATTATCAAAATAGAAAATTACATAACAATGTATTCCACAAGACTTGAACTCAAAATTGACTAGTGTTTCTATAGAAAAAAATTGAATCTTAATGAGGCTCTAGCCCTCTTTATTTATACAACTAAAGTCGCCAAAAAATTCCTTAAATCTAGGGAGGCTCGGCTCCCAAACTCGAGATAAACTAGCTCTTTAACTATCACTTGCTCGGCTGCCTTTTGATCTCCATGACCTGGCTGCTTGTACTCCGAGCTAGTGTGATTGATGGAGGAATATTTGAATGAGGGAGCGGTAAATGAGGAGGATATACCTCCTACAGTCTCTCCTCCTTGTCTCATTCGAGTTTCAGCCCTTAGTTAGCCAAAATTCCATGATTTTCTCTCATGAACCTACAATCAATGCACATTAGTCCACTAGGCATAATATGTCACTTTGACTCATCTCATTGAACAAAATATAATCAAAATATGTGATAAATTGTGAGAAGGGTTGATTCGAATAAGCTAGGAGGTGGATTAAGGTCCATATACTTACCCAATGATGAGGCTCATCAGAACACATCCTCCAAAATCAAAATCCCAACACCATGTCTCTGGAAGAAGTAGTGAAGGAAACCAAGGACAACCATCAGATTGATATATTCATAGCTGACTCAAACCATACTTGTGTTAAAACAATAGAATTCATCCCTCAAAGAGCATTTAAAATCAACCCTCTCTCTATGTACACCAAGAAGAAGAGTTATGTAACATGCTAAGAGAACATTTTGATGCCTTTTCTTAGAATTACAAAGAAATGAAGGGAGTGCACCCCTCAGTGTGTACTCACCACATTTACATCAAGGAAGGTTGCAAGCCAATCTGCCAACCCCAAAGGAGAATGAATCCATCTCTCAAGAATATAGTCAAAGAAGAATTACAAAAGCTGTTGGATGCATGATTCATTTACCCTATCCTAGACTATGAGTGGGTGTCTCCTCTAGTACTGGTTCCAAAGAAAAATGGAAAGTGGAGGATTTGTGTGGATTACTAAGAGCTAAAAAAAGCCAAAAGGAAGGACCATTTTCCTCTACCTTTCATTGACCAAGTTAGATGGTCTGGTAGGAAAGAAGTTATTCTCTTTTCTGGATGGATTCAGTGGGTACAGTCAAATCTAGATAAGCCTAGACAGCCAGGATAAAACCACCTTCGCCTGCCCTTGGGATAATTTTTCTTATAGAGTCCATCCTTTTGGCCTGTGCAATGCCCCTACAACTTTCCAGAGAGAAGTCCTGAGTATCCTTGCAGAGCTAGTCCATGATGCATTAGAAATTTATATGGATGATTTCACACCCTATGGGTGTGATTTCTAAGAGGATTTCTCTAATTTGAGAAAGGTGTTAAACAAATATATTGAAATGAACTTATCCCTTAGTCCCGAAAAGTGTGAGTTCTTGATGATTGCAAGGACTGTTCTAGGTCACTCAATATCCCAAGAAGGACTGTAAGTAAACCCAAATAAGATAGCCATCATCAAACGGGTCCCAACTCCACAAAAGAATAGGGATGTTAGAAGTTTCTTAGGGTTAGACAGATACTATAGGTGATTTATAAAATATTTCAGTAAGTTAGCTTCTCCCTTATTTGGGTTATTGGTCAAGGACTCTGAATTTCTATGTTTAGAAAGATGCCAAGAGGCCTTGGAAACCCTAAAGGACAAGTTGACTACTGCACCTATTCTCTGAGGCCCAAATTGGGCTCTTCCTTTTCACATTCATGCCGATGCCTCTCACAAAGATATAGGAGCAGCTCTAGGCTAGATAGATGACAAACTACCTTATGCCATTTACTTCATCAGTAAGAATCTATTGAAATCCGAGTTAAACTACACAGTAACTGAAAAATAGCTCCTTGTTGTTGTACATTCATTGAATAAATTTAGACATTACATTACTTGTTACCAGACATTTGTACATACCAACCATGTTGCAACTAAATACTTGATGAAAAAACATGATGTAAATGCTTGGATTATTAGATGGTTACTTTTATTGCAATAACTTGATCTAACTATTATTGATAAGCCTAGCAAAGAGAATGTAGTTGCAAAATTTTTATCCAAATTTACTTTGCTTGTAGGTGAGGATGGAATGGTTGAGGATCAGCTACCATATGAACATTTATTCACCATTTTAGTTCTCTCTCCATGGTTTTCTGACATAGAAAACTACTTGGTAACTGCACAGTTCCCTCCAAATTTGTCCTCCAAGGAAAAGAGCAGAATCATAAGAAAAAGTGCCCCACTCACTTGGATTGAGGGCAATCTCTTCAAGCTAGGTCCAGATCAAATTCTAAGAAGATGTGTCAGGGAGGAGGAAGTCTTTGACTTCCTTCTCACCTGCCATGATGGGCCTTGTGGAGGTCATTTTGTAGCAAAAAAAAAACATACAAGGTACTACAAGCTAGCTATTACTGGCCCACTCTCCTCCAAGATGTAAAAAGGTTACTAGCTATTGTGATCAGTGCCAAAGGATGGGGAAGCCTACCCCTAGGGATGAAATTCCCGTACAACCTCAAGTGACTTTCGAGTCATTTGAAAAGTGGAGCATGGATTTCATTGGGCCCATTTACCCTCCATCCAAACAGAAGAAGTACATAATTGTGTGCACTAACTACTTAACAAAAAGGGTTGAAGCCAAAGCTATCAAGGAAGCAATAGAAGAAAAGGTGGTTGAATTATTGAGGTAGAATGTGTTTTATAAGTTTGGATACCCTAGAGAGTTGGTCACTAATCAAGGCAGTCAATTTACATCTCACATGATTGAAAATTTGTTAATCCAGCATAAGATCAAGCACAAAAAATCCACTCCTTACCACCCATAGCCTAATGGGCAAGTGGAAGTAACCAACTGCGCATTGGAAGGCATTCTGGCCAAGGTGATTAGCTGCAGCAGAAAGGATTGGCCAAATAGATTGGTGAAGGCCACCTCGACCTACAATAATACTTGGAAAACCACCACTAGCTTCACTCCTTATCAACTGGCCTATGCAAAGAAATCCCTGCTATCCATTGAATTTGAATACAACACCTTAAGGATGGCAACATAACTAGATCTAGATATCACAAGGGCACAACAAGAAAGGTTACTCTAGCTGAATGGGATAGATTAATTTGGGATGTAGGCCCTCACAAATATAGAAGTGACTCAAGTACAAAAGAAAACTTGGCATGACAGAAATATCAAGGAAAAACTGTTTCAAGAAAGCGATTGGGCCTTGCTGTATGACCCCCAGTACAAAGAATTCAAAGGCAAGTTAATGACCAGATGGTTGGGACCATATGTGATAGAAAAGTGCCATGACAATGGCACTATTTAGATAAGAACCATCGATGCAGAAGGTATCCCTTTTCTTGTCAATGGGTACAGGTTAAATTTCTACAAGAAGCCCTTATCAAAACAGGAATTCATCAGTAGCATTAGTAAGGAAATGATGGTGATTGTTGAAGTCTCAGCTTCCACCTCACCAAATTCTTAGAAAAAAGAAAAAAAATAAAAAATAAAAATAAATGGACCTAGGTGAAAACCTCCATGAGGCACCTGAGTCCAACTTTTGGGTTGAAAACCTCTTGAGGCATCTCAAGTGTATTAAAAAAAAAGAGAATAAATAAAAGATCTCTGGGTGAAAACCTCTTTTGGGGGACCAGGGCACACAACAACGATGAAAACATCCTTCGAGGTAGCCTAGTTGTCTATTCAAAAAAAGAGAGAGAAAAAAAAAGAATTGAAAAAAGAAAAAGAGAAAAACATACAAAAATGACAATTTTGTGTTTGTAGGTTTGCAAGAAGATGATGAGCACGTGGGACAGAGGACATTAGGCCCTACCACAAACTATGTTTTCCTTCATCCATCTCATCTCCTCCATAATCCCCTTGTTCTTCCATCCATACTCATCTCCAGATTCCAATTCCAAGCAATTTTGTGTTTTATACATGATTCACTATAATACTACAGGAGTCTCATGAAGGTATTATAGGAGGCGTTGAAAAAGTATAGGAAGGGAAGTCCAGTGGAAAAATGGCAACACAAACCTATTTTTGGTTATGAAAAGAGCCATTGATCTCACCTATGTATCCATCAAAGAAACCAATTTAGAAAATAAAAATAAAAAGAAAAGGAAAACATCAAAAAGATACATGCCAACAGCAACATACCTCATCCTCCACTCCATAACCACATCCTCCACTCATTCTAATACCCAATCAACTTCAAAGTAGGGAAGAGATGAAAAATTTCAAGAAAAAGGAAGCTACAAGACATCCTGTAGGAATTCCTGTAGCAGGCTATTCCACAAAAAAGACCACAACAACTTCAACCCACCATCAACACAAGGACTGCAGAAATGAAGAAGCTCTTCCAGAGATCAGCAAGAATAAAAGCCAACACCTGTGCATCATCAAGGGAGAAAATCGTCAACAAAAGAAGAAGAAAAAACATAGTTAAATAATATGCATCTAGGTCAAAGAACAATGTATTAACAACACTCTCCAACATGTATCAACAAAGAAAAGGAGCAACAGGTATGTCATCTCACCAATACTCCCTCATAGGTAAGAATATGATTAAACTTTAGGAATGAGGCAGGAAGTTGATTTTATAAGTGAAGGTGACCAATTAAATTGGCCACCCTTGGTGAGATAACGAGAAGATAAAGGGTTAGTCAACTCCACACGTGGCAAGGTCACATAAAAGAAAGAGGGGAATGAATCAAAATGTGGTTAAGTTACAGAGAATAAAATTGGGAGATGATTATGAGGAAAGGTGATACAATGAACTTGTAGTGGGACCAATGGTCCAAAAGAAGGTATTCGTACTCAGCCAGCCAACACATCACCCAATGAAATCATCCACAAATAGAAACAATCATTGACTCCCATGTGAAGTATTAGTTATTTCCAAAATATGAACGCAGAGGCAATTTCAAGGAGTCATTGAAAGAAAAGGTTACTCTCAACATCCCTACAATGGCACCCTATAGGAAGCATTCAACATCTACAACAAACAAGAGAACCAACAGGAAACTACAGGAAAGCTACAAGATATAGAGAGAATTACCACACAGAGTTTTAAGTGGACACCGAGGTTAATCAATTCAAGAGTTCTCATCACCAAAGTGTAGGAAAGGGAGGTAGGTGCCATACCTTTTGTGTTTTTCATCTAAAAAGAAGAAATCGTCCTTTATTTTGAGTATATGATATACACATAAAGGTAGAGAGGATTTTGTGAAGATTAATGAAGGATAAAGTCCAAAACCTCATCACCTACCAGAGTTCTTAAACTATAGCCACCCAAACCTCACTCAAATAAGAATTGCCAAAAAATATGATAGGAGGTTTCAACAAAAGAGAGCCCACCAACACAGCCAGAAAGCACCATCATCCTTGCATGGTAGAAATATTTATGAGGCATCAATGGTTGGGGTTATCTGAGATACAAAGGGGATATGATGATGATGTGGCTAGAGAATTTTCAATGTCACTGATACCTCTCACTAGAGCCAGTGCCCCTTGTGTAGTGAAGGGTTTGTCAGTAGAAATTACCCCTGAGAGTATTAGCAGGATAACTAGACTTCCCCTAGCATTTCAATGGAGAAAAGAGGACAAGACTAACAAAACTATTGCAAATAAAAGTTTTTTCTTGGAATGAGAAGAACCAATTGAAGACAAAAATGGGGTTAGAAGGGAAAACATTCCATATCCTTGTAATGAGGAAAGTTACCACATCATCAAGTATATTTCTTGTGAAGGTAGATACAGTGTAGCGTATGGGTACAACTTTAGACTCCTCCATGAGCTAAGATTTGGAGAGGAGACACCTCCTCATAACCGGCTTAGTGTACCTTATTTTCTGTTATAATCAATAATAGACATGAGCATCAAGGTACAAGAAGGAAAAAATTAGTAGCTAGCACATCATGGGTTGATTAAACTCATCCTGAAAGATTCTCTACACAATTTAAGAATCCCTATTGCATGGTCAACATTTACAGACCTGTAGGAAGAAGGAGCAATTTGAGCCATTGAGTATGATAGAAGCCCTAGTTCTAGTGGGGAAGAAGAAGAAACAAAGGATGAAAAGGAATAAGAAACAAAGGATAAGAAAGAGGAAGAAAATGAGGATGAAGAAGAAGAAGAAGAAAAATAGGATGAAGAAGAAGATGAAAAAGAGGATCAAGTATAGGGGGATGAAATAAATTCTGAAAAATAGATTAGGGAAGAAGAAGAAACACCAAGCATGTCTCTAGAGCCTAAAGAGAAGGAGACATCAGCTACTCTAACTACCCCAAGTACCCTTGTCAAATCAAAGGGAAAGAGATAGAGGTAAACTTCACTTTACTTCAGGACAAGGAAGAGCACTCGGATTAAACAAGGGAGACCTCGAAACCCTACCAGAAGTCCAATTTTCATAGATGACTCACCAAAACAACAAGAGAAAGTAGTCCCTCTAGGGAAGAAGGAAGGGAACGAGACATCAAAACAAGCTTCTCCTAAGTCACCAATCACCTATGTTAGGAGACCTATCACTAGGTCAAACTCAACAAAAGGGAAAGGTCTCCTACAGGAAACACAGTCAAACCTACCAGAAGAATAAACAGACCTACAGGAAACCCCATCACAACTACAGGAAACATAAAAAATGGATCAAGAAAGGTTGCAAGGGCAAAAGAAAGGAAAAGTGGAATAAATTACTCAAGAAAAAATAGAGGAAGAGGCCCAGGAGCTAAAGGAGCCTAGCCCACAGCCAAATCTAAGCTCTTACTATAGATTCATTGAAGGAGGTAGGGTGATGCCACAAAAAATTTCCATTCCTCTATTCTTTGAACTTGAAAAAGAGAGAGAGAGGACACATCGATGGATGAAAATTGCTAAATCAAAAGCGGTGGAGGATGTAGGCCACATGGAAGGGAAGCTGCAAGAAATGGGCAGCGAATTAAGTAGCAGAAGAGATAGGGAAACAATGATGAAATCTCAATTAGAGGCTAAGAACACATGGCTAAGAATGCAGCAACGGGAAAAGGAAGGCGAATTGGCAACTATGGAAACTTTATCCATGGAGGAAATTCAATGCAGGATACCAAGAAAGTCATATAACTTATACCTCAAAGAAAAATGGTTGCAGTTTTAGATAAAACCCTAGCACAAAGAGGAACTATGCCTTTCCAAGACTACAGGAAATTCATTGACCTCTATGATCAAAACACCCTGGAGGATAGAGAAAATATATATGAGTTCTACCTACACAATTTAGCTATCACAGATCTAAATGTGTGGGACCCAAATCCAAAGTTAGGGGACTTAGAATTAATGGATTTGTCATCTGGGATGAGTCAAGAGGAAGCCATAGCTACTGAAATGAAAACGGTATTGGAAAGATAAGAAGCGAAACCCCTTTTCATCATATAATAACAGTCTAACCCAATGGATGTCATCAACAATCACAACCTCATTGCAAATGATCCCAAGCTTGCACCATGATACTTGGTTGTACAAGAACAAGCAGTCACTCATTTTGAAGACATGCTAAGATTGCTAGGAGATGAGAGCCAGCAAGCCTGCCAAAGGAGATGGAACACCTTACCCTACAACCTAAAGATCAAAGAATATCATTCTCCTGATAGAATGAGGGACGCACTAGAAAAAGTCCTAATGTATAAGAAAACATTACAGAGACTCAAATTCAACTGGATTGGATTGAAACTTAGCCCACCATTTCTTTTAGGTATGTTAGAGGGGAGAAAGGAAGAAGAAGAAAGAAATCTGTGGGAAGAAATAGAGAGGAATGCAGGGTTTTATCCACAAGAAGAGGAGATTACAATAGAAGCTTGGGATGTCAGGGACTCCGCCAAAGCAATGAAAGACATGGACATAGATTGAGTTTCTCAGAGGATAAGCAACATTTTCAATAGGGGGTGATGATGAGGTTCGTCAATGGGTAAATTATATGGACCTTAATGCACATTCAGCTTACTAAAATCAACTTTTCTCATCATTCTTTACATGTTTTAATTATGTTTTGCTTAATGAGGAGAGTAAAGATGAGATGTCATTTTTCTTTCCTTTTTTTATGTTGTGGTTCATGGACACCTTGGTCAATGGGTGGCTCTACGTCCCTGGAAAAATCTGGGCTGGTCAACCCCAAAGGGAATCTAGCCCCGCGGCACACTAGCAAGGCTTGACCCCAAGGGCTTCAGGGAGATTGGACCCTGTGACCTCCCGATGGCGAGGCACTGATTTTGACCAAATGAGCTAACCCTTGGGGCTAGTAAAGATGAGATGTCATGTCGAATGTTATGATGTGCATTGATAGTAGGTTTTGGAGCAAATTTTGGCTAATTAAATTGCAGGAACTCAAATGGAGACAAGAAAGAGGGATTCTAGGAGACATGATCTCTCTGCTTAACTCCTCACTCACTCGAATATTCCTCATTCAAATATCATGAACTCGGAGTTGCAAGCAACCGAGTCATGAAGTTCATTGGTGGCTAAGCCAGTGATAGTTGAAGACCAGTTGATCTCAATATTGGATCCAAGTCTCCCTAAATTTAAGGAAGTTGTTGGTAACTTCAGTTGTAGAAATCAAGAGGCCTAGAGCCTCATTATGATTCAGATTTTTCTTGTTTAAGATAGCGAAGAAGTTTACGAGTTGAAGCATTGTAACCAAGAACTCGTATGTATTTCTAATTTCTTTAATGAAAATGATTAGCATTCCCTTGATCCAACATTGAGTTGACTTAGAGGGATGAAGCTCTTGGGTTAGGGCCCAACTGTTGAGCTATGGAAAAGGTATGAATTTGCCATTTATTTCCTTATCTTTTTCTTTAATCATAACTCTTTTATATTCTAATATGGTAATATATCAAATAATTATAGTGAAAACTAGGGAGTTATTGATTATTGTAAATTAGTTAATTATTGTCTTTTTCCATGCAGGAAATAGAAGGAATGGAAAACTACCATTTTGAAGGAAAAGACAAAACAGAGTAACTGCTATTCCTTCACCAAGAAGCTGTATCCAGACAAGCAGAATAAGATAGAGCACGTAGTTAAGGATAAGAATTGAAAATTTTAGCATCAGCGCAAGAAGACAAAGGGTTTAATAGAGTTAGAAGATGGAGCGTATCCCTCAGGATCTCTTGATCTTGAGGGATCGCTGTGTTACATTCTATCTATTATTTCTTGTTTTATCCGCCTAGCCATTATAAAAGGGACAATGCTTGCAAAGATTAGGGGTAAATCATAGATTATTTTTATTCAGAACTCACTGTCATATTTCCATTTTGATCATCGACTCTCGTTCATTAAAACAGAGTATTATTGCCTGTAACATTTTCACATATGATTAATACATAAGTCGGTTGTTGTTCCATTCTTTTATACTGAAGTAGTTTGGCAGTGCTTCACTAGTGGCTAAGGGCCCAACCCTGGTGGGTGCACTTGCTATCTGTACCATTACGTTTCAATCACAGTCGTGTGATGGTTTAGTTTGATTTCCTTTTATCTAAATCACATTGCTTTACTGTTCCTTGTTTCCAGAGTTTATGAATTGTTTCATTGTATATGCTGTAATTGAATTGCGTTGCCGTTCCTTTTCATCATAATAATATTATTACCTTGTGAAACTATATTGTTATGCTGTTCATTTCAAATATAAAGCTTCATTGTTCATTCCAGTAAACTGACTTTGCTGTTCATTGCAGACTGCTATTCATTTCTATTGAATAACATTGTTGTTCATTTCTACTGAATAACATTGCTATTCATTTCTTTTCTGCAAGTTTTTGGTTTTTCCTTTTAGCATAATTACAGTTAACGTATTTATTCCATTTTCTATTAGTAGCATTGCTGATTTAATTCCTTGTCATTTCTAGTCAGTCACTTTAGTGTGGAGTGTGAGATCAATAGCTGTAAAGAACATTGGCTATTACTATCTGAGATCTCAGATTGAGGATCTTGTTTATGTTTGATTTCATTTACATCAGTTGACAAAGGAAAGAGTTATTTCTACTGCTTCCTTGATTGATAATTGTTGTTAATTTCCTGAGTGAATGATTTAGTTTCATAGCATTGAGTTTCTTTTAATTGCAAGTAGGTTTTATTTCAAGCATCCGTTTACTCTTGTATTTGAAGCATTGTACTGTAAATTGGAAAACATTACTCTTGGATTAAATTGACGCCTCAGACTGAGTACACTCTTGAAATAGATAATCGTACCTGGATTGATAATTAATGTAGGATAAATAGGAGTTAAAAAGACACCTTTTATACCTCAACATTTTGGCACCGTTGTCGGGGAGAGTGTAGCCATTTCTTCTTTTAGAGAGTAGTGTGCATCTGATGAGTGCCTGCTAGGAGAGAATTGGGTATTAAAAACAAAGGGTAAGAACCTATGTACGGAGCATGTAACATCCCTTCTCCCCTGCCTTCTTTCCAGCAGATTTGTTCATTTTTTTTGGGTTGAAATAAACATTTGAGTTGTGTGTATGACTAAGAAGAAAAAACTTGAAAATACTCCAAAACCGCTACCCAAACCTGACAAAGCCAAGGGATTGGTGACCATTGGTCGATCAACCTTCATAGACCATATCATTAAGAAAGCCGAATCTCAGCCATCAGTGGGCCCTATAAAAGTTTCTTCTAGACAACCTACTACCTCCCTTTGGATCATAGGTTCACCATCTGTAGCCTTTGCTGAGGTGCATATCAAAACACAAGAGACTGAGCAAGATTTTCAAGAAATTGAGAATTCTCACCCAATTTTCTTTCAAGAAGGGAACTCTAGTAATCTCCATGAAGGAGGAGGAGAAACAAGGGAAATAGAAGATCCAAAATCCCCTCTCAAAATAGTTCAAACACTCAGCAACCCAGATAAGGGGAGTGCTATCAAGATCATCCGAAACAAAGCAGAAGAACCTAAAGAGCCATTATCCCCCCAGATAATAGTTCAGCAAGGAACACTCATTATCCCAGACCAAGGAAGTGTTGTCATGGTCATTCCTACTCCTTCCAGTCAATCGAGGAATAACTCCCTAGAAATCCTAGAAGGATATTGGCACATATTTGATCAAATGGCCCAGAACTAGCAAACACCTCAAACCTCTACACTGCAATATCCCATTGTGGACACTGTAGTTAATGCACCTATGAAGGCCATTCCTCTCCAGCATATTCCTACATTCCATGGCTTAACATCGGAAGATCAAGATGCATTTATTCTTGAATTTGATGTATTATGCCAGGGGTATGACTATACCACCGATCCCCAAAAACTAAAACTATTTCCCTCCACATTAAAAGGAGCAACTTTATGATGGTTTATGGGGTTAGGTGGAGGTGTTATAAATGGCTGGGATTAGATGAAAGGTGTTTTTCTAAAGAAATATCAGGATTATTGTAGGTCCAGAGAATTAAAGGATGAAATATTTCAAATGACAGCAAGACCTAATGAAACACTGGAGGAATATGTAGAACGCTTTCAATAAAATCTTCAGAGATCTCCTTATGCATCTTTACCTTGCCTGACAATGTGTTAAAAACTACATCAAATAAAGGGAAGAAAGAATAATGGGTTGAAACATTAAAAATTATGGGCAAAGGTGACATATATTAGGAAAATTTTGTTGACATCATTGATTTATGTATCAGGAATTCAAGAGGCAGCACAAGACTAAAGCCAGCAAAATGTGATATGATTACAAGGGATAGTAAAGTCCCCGGTGGAGGTATAACCCGCGTAGAAATTGGAAATGTACTAGAAGATTTCAAAACTGATATTCTAGGGACTTTGACAACACAGTTCGACATCACGCAAGCTAAACAAAAGCAAGCAGAAGCAAAGAAAAATTTGGCAATATTCTGCCTAAGATGCAGAAAGAAACATAGCCACAAAGAGTGCCCACTGGATACAGTCCAAGTCTGTGCCATCTGCATGAAATATCACTCCACAGAAATTTGCACCTCACTCTCGGGATTGAAAGTGGTTAACCAGGAAGCAGAAGAAGAAATAGAATCAGTTTACCTACTCAATCAGTGCCGCCAGTGGTAGCCAAGAAAAATAGGTATGCCCGTTGATCCATCCTCTTCTTTTCAGCCTCCTCAATATAATGCTCAACAATATAATGGAATAAGGTAGAATTAGCCTCCTTTCCCTTGCTGGTCACAATAGCCATTTCCCATATCATCGTGGCCAAATCAAACAAATCAAACCAATTGGCTAAACTTTCCATACTGTCCACCACTTTGGCAAAACAATGCATATCCAACACAATGGTCACCCTCCACCTCACAGAGTCAAACCTGGTAGTCGAACTGGCAAAGACCTATGAATCAGCCAGCTAGAACGATTTCTCTCCCTCAACCTACACTGCCAGCACCTTAAAATCCCTATACCAACTTAAGACTGCAACTCCTAGCCCAACCCAACCTGAACCCCAACAATAGACCAGTTCAATTTGTTCAAATAATCAAAGGACCAGAACTAGAAACCGAGTTAAGGGAGTGCAACGACATTGAATTAAGATCTGGGCGCATAATAGAAATAGAGGGAGACAAAAATTCTCAAGTTGAAAATTCATTACCTTTAGAAAAACACTACAAGAAGAGAATTTGGTTAGACAACAAACTCACGAGCAAGCAACCACCTCTTCTCCTCCTTTTCTAGAAGGACTAATCATACCTTGCCCAATAGAAGATCCTGATTTTGATCTTCTGAGAGAACTAAAAAATTTGTGTATAAAAAGTCCACTCCTCCAAGCCATCCAAGATATCCCAATTTGTGCAAAAATCATCAAAGAATTATGTATAAAAAATCCAAAGAGGAGAATAACAACTAACCCAACTGTCCAAGTATTTGGCACCCTATCTGACTTACTATCAGGAAGAGAAGCACCTGTAAAATATGAGGACCCAGGGAATCCTATAGTTACGGTGCAAATCAATGGATGCTCCTTCACAAATGCCTTATTTTATTTAGGAGCTGCAATCAATATTTTAACAACCACCACTTGTCAAAAGCTTGGCATTACATCACTAGATCCAACCACAAACTTATTGGAGCTCACTGACCGATCGGTAGTCAGACTAGAAGGCACACTACATGATGTAATGGTATCTGTAGACTCTTGGGAATACCCTACAGACTTTCTAATTATTAATCCCAAAAACTGACTAGATGGACACCCTTTAATTCTAGGTAGACCTTGGCTAGCAACTGCTGATGCTTACATTGGTTGTCGACAAGGCAACATGACTATAACAAGAGGGAGTAATGTCAAGAATTTAGCCTTATACCCTCCAGCCCAGCCAAGCCTAACAATAATCAAAACAAAAAACAACCTGTATCATACCTAACAGAAAACATTAGATCACCATTAACCATAGAAGATGCCCTCGAATTTAAAGACCAAACAGAGGACGACATCATTAACAGCTTCATTAACCAACCAGAAACCAGATCCCATTTACAATGTCACATGATTGAGGCAGCATTTGATAATGATGTAGAAGAAGATCCCCTGAAAGACACTCATGATCAATCAATACCTACCACCTCTATTTACAACAACAAAACTATAGAAATTGAGCCAGGAAAAACTTTGAACATTAACAAAAATTTGACTATTGAACAAGAAGAAAAGTTGGTCCAACTATTGAGAAAATATAAGGAAGATTTTGCATGGGATTACCCAGACATGAAAGGAATTGATCCCCAGTTGTGTACGCACCACATTTATACATAAAAGGACGCTAGACCCATTCGCCAACCCCAACGAAGATTAAACCCTCATCTTAAGGATATTGTGAAAGCTAAATTACAAAAACTTTTGGATGTAAACTTTATTTACCCAATATCTGATAGCAAGTGGGTCTCTCCACTAGTAGTGGTGCCAAAGAAGAATGGGAAGTGGCACATATGTGTAGACTATAGAGAATTGAACAAAGAAACCCAAAAAGACCACTTTCCCCTTCCATTCATTGATCAAGTATTAGACACATTAGCAGGAAATAAATTCTTTTCTTTCCTAGATGGCTTCAGTGGATACAATCAGATTCAGATTGCCCTTGAAGATCAAGATAAAACCACTTTTACCTGTCCTTGGGGAACATTTGCTTACAAAGTCTTACCCTTTGGGTTATGCAATGCTCCTGCCACATTTCAGAGGGCCATCCTCAACATTTTTTCAGATCTAATAAATGAAGGGCTCGAAGTATATATGGATTATTTCACGCCTTATGAAGATGATTTTGAGCCAACATTACAAACACTAGAAAAAGTGCTGCAAAGATGTATTGCCACCAGGCTCTGCTTGAGCCATGAAAAGTGTCATATGATGATGACCAAAGGATTAATCTTAGGTCATTATATCTCAGCAGTTGGAATACAAGTAGATTCGGCTAAAATTTAGATAATTTTGTTAATACCTACTACCACACAAACAGAGGCACACAGTTTTCTGGGATTTTTTGGTTATTATAGAAGATTTATAGAGCATTTTTCTCAAATTGTTGCACCTTTATATGCACTAATAGGCAATGTTGATTTCATTTGGACAGATAAGTGTGACCATGCTTTTGAGGATCTGAAAAATCTTGTATTGATATCCCTAGTCCTTAGGGGCCCAAATTGGGATTTGCCATTCCAAATTTCATCTGATGCTTCAGACACAACAATCAGAGTAGTTCTTGGGCAAGAAGAAGATAAAAAGCCATATACGATTTATTATATTAGCAAGAATATATCTCCTGCTGAATTAAACTATACTGTGACTGAAAAAAAAAATTAGTTGTAATACATGTAAATAAATTTAGACATTATATAACTAGGTATCCTGTAGTTTTATATACAGATCACTCTACCATAAAATATTTAGCAAATAAACCAGTTACAAATGGAAGAGTGACAAGATGATTGATTCTCTTGCAGGAATTTGACATCACAATTAAGGATCGACCTGGAAAAGTGAATCCTGTAGTTGATTTTCTCTCACAAATTCCAAAGCCAGCGGACGCAGCAATAGTCGAAGATCAATTTCCGGATCAACATTTGTTTTTTGTTACTGTCAGAACACCATGGTATGCCAACGTTGCAAATTACTTAGCAGTAGGAAAATTACTAAGCATTTAATGCCTAATGAACGAAAATAGATAGTGCAGTGTAGTACCCGATTCTCGTTGATTAGGGGCTACTTATTTCATACAGGGGCAGATATGCACATCAGAAGATGCGTCCGAGAAGATGAAATATTTGACATTCTGAAAGCATGCCACGATGGGCTATGTGGCAGAAATTTTGCAGACCGCAGGACTGGTCACAAGGTTTTACAAACAAGCTATTACTGGCCCACTATTTTTAAAGATGCTAAAAAGTTTGTTCAAGCCTGTGATAGTTGCTAGAGGGTGGGATGCCCTGGACAATCTGATGAAATGCCTCTGAACCCACAGTTAGTAATTGAGCCATTTGAGTGATGGGCACTCAATTTTATTGGTCCTATTAACCCATCATCAAATAAGAAAACATACATATTGGTTGCAACAGAGTATGTTACCAAATGGGTTGAAGCAGAGGCACTGCCAAGAGCTATAGAGGATTCTTTAATATATTTTCTTTTTCAATTATTTGTGTGATATGGCCTCCCGAGGGAGATAATTACAGATGTGGGACTGCAATTTGTAGGTAATAAAATCACTACAACATTAAAAAATTACCACATTCTGCACAAAATCACAACTCCATACCACCCACAGGCAAATGGCCAAGTAGAAACCACTAATAAGGTAATTGAGGCAATACTTACAAAAACAATTGCATCACACAGACATGACTGGGCTGCAAGATTTCTGGAAGCCTTGTGGCCATACCAAACAATGTGGAGAAACACCACCGGGTATTCACCATATCAATTAGTATTTGGAAAAGAACCCATCTTTCCAATCAAATTTGAATTTCAAACATTAAGAACAACGCAGTTGGTGGGTTTGAATTTAAATGAGGCCCAGACTAATCGATTATAGCAAATCAATGAGTTAGATGAAATCAAGCTCTCAGCTCTTCAACACACTGCATTAATTTAATAGGAGAGAGAAAAATGGCATGACGCCCTTATTAAAAAGAAAATCTTCCAGAAAGGAGATTGGGCACTCCTATACGATTCCAGGTTTCAAGATTTCCTTGGAAAACTCCAGACACGATGGCTTGGATCTTATGAGATACAAAAAGTGCATGATAATGGCACCATTACATTGGCTACCATTGATGGATTTGGACATACTTTCAAAGCAAATGGTCATCGAGTGCGAATTTATCACAAACCGCTTACTCAGGAATCCTTTTACCAGCAATTACAAGAAGATTCTACTATGTAGATTCTTGCTGAGGAGGATAACCCCTCCTCAACATTAATTCACTGAACAATCCCTTTGTTTCTAAATTTTGTACATAAACTTTTCTCTTTAATTTTGCTTGTATAAATTGGTTTTTTTTGTGCAGAATTTTACTGTTGTTCCATTTAAGGAACAATTGTTGTTCCTCTTTAGGAACAATTGTTGTTCCTCTTCAGGGACAACAACCGTTCCATTTAAGGAGCAGCAGAATATTTATTTATTTTATTTTCGTGTTACTCCTCTTAAGGAATAATGATCTCATGTGCTTAAATTTTTGTGTTGTTCCTCTTAAGGAATAGCGGTCATTCCTCTTAAGGAACAGTGATCTTGCATGCTTATATTTTCGTGCTATTCCTCTTAAGGAATAGCTGATATTCCTTTCAAGGAACAACAGTCGTTCCTCTTAAGGAACAACAATCCTGCGAGCTTATATTTGTTTGTTTTTCCTCTTAAGGAACAGCTGTTGTTACTCTTAAGGAACAACAACCGTTCCTCTTAAGGAATAGCACTTCCATGTGTTTGTATTTTTGTTGTTCCTCTTAAGGAACAATTGTTGTTCCTCTTAAGGAACAACTATTGTTCCTCTTAAGGAACAACTGCTGTTCCTCTTAAGGAACAACTGCTGTTCCTCTAAAGGAACAACAACCGTTCCTCTTAAGGGACAACATTTTCACATGTTTCTGTTTTGTTGTTCCTCTTAAGGAACAACTATTGCTCCTCTTAAGGAACAACTATTGCTCCTCTTAAGGAACAACAACTTTCCCTCTTAAGGAACAGCAACTCTGCGTGTCCATATTTTTGCTATTCCATTCAAGGAACAACTACTTCTCCTCTTAAGGAACAGCAGCCCTGCATGCTCTTACATTTGTTGTTACTCTTAAGGAACAAAAATCCGCGTGTATTTTTTTTTAGCTGTTCCATTTAAGGAACAACTTTTGTTCCTTTTAAGGAACAACTATTGTTCCTTTTAAGGAACAATGACCATTCCATTTAAGGAACAAGAATATTACCTGCTTACATTTTACTGTTCCTCTTAAGGAACAACTTCTGTTACTTTTAAAAGGAACAACAGTTTCGCTATTTTTTACTTTCTGCCATTCCTTCTAAGGAACACTAGTTTTGATTTGGAGTGTTTTTGGGTTGTTCTACCAAAGGATCAACACTTTATTTTGTGCTTTCTTTACTACCTGTTCCACTTAAGGAACAGTGGTTGTTCCTCTTAAGGAACAACAGTTTCGTGTGAATTCTTTTTCTTTTTTTCCGTTCCTCCTAAAGGAACCAAAATTTTGCATACATATGTTCTTTTGGCTATTCCTCTTAAGGAACAACAGCTGTTCCATCTAAGGAACAACACCTTTTGAGTGAAATATTTGTTGTTTCTCTTAAAGAACAACATTTTTTTAGAGAGTTTTTGTGAATAATGTTTCACTCTTCATGATCCTTTAAAGGCAAAGGTACAAATATATGAAAGGACACAAAAATTAGAGGTTACTAAAAGAAGCAAATTAAAGAAACATTGTCATCTTTAAAGAAATTGCTTTGTATTGATAAGAAAAAGGAAAGGGCACAACTATCTATATCACTTTGTTGTCTTTATCTTCACTTAAACTTAAATTGATTGATTATTTTTATCATGTTGGTTCTTCCCTAATTCTCATAATTCTCTTTGATTATTATTATTGAATAAGAATAAGGGCATATTTTCCTCTATTGAGATGTTCAGACTTCTTCCACCATCCCTACTCTTAAGGAGTGTTGAGCCATCCTTTATATATAAATAGGAAGTGCTATATAAAAGAAAAGGAAAAGAAAGAAAAAATATATCTATATGATTACTAACAATCCTATGATTTGTTAGATGAAGGATAGGGGTCTCATCAAGAGCCAACCTACCATGATCATAAGGAAGCAGTGAAGTGGCATTCCCACTATGGCCACCACACCAGGGATATGATCCAATGGGCACATCAGAAAAAATAAAAGTCCTTGGAATAGGAGGTCTCATCACGAGCTGACCTACCCACTTTTCACTCCTTCCTAGTGAATGGCATTGTAATTCAATTGGTTAGCAAGACAGCACAATGGCGTCCATTCTGACATCACAAAGCACTTTCCTAGGCATACATAAAGGATTATGGTTCCAAGGGTGAAAAATCAACTTTGTCAAGGTTATAAACACCTGTGGGCAATAGAGCTCTGCTGATGGTATTAGAGTCATATTTTTCAACACCAATAGTAATTATAAACCCTTTTCTTATTTCTTTATATTTATTTCAAAAGAGGTTATGTTCTGAAACTCCTTTTGAACCTTTTATGCATGAAATATTGTTTAAAATAATCAATCATAAAGGTTTAAGTGGTATGAGGACCGCATAAGAATTTTAGCTACATTAGCTGTCCTTCTCCCTTTTTTGCATCACTCCATGGTATTTCCATATCTATTCACGATTTTCATCATAAGCCTCGATTTCAGCAACTCGATACTTTTTGTGATCTTGCGATGAATATGTACACCTTTCCTTTTTTATACTGTACGATTGCCATCCATTATGCTGCTTCTCCATTTAATCTATCGAGGACGACCTATCATATTTCATGGGGGCACGGGTGACTTCAAAAATACTCCTGCATACGTGTCAGTTTCCTATTTGGAGGTACTAGACTGCATCACATCCCTTAATAGCAAGTTTTAACGATATTGATGTTAAAAAAATGGGATATTATTTGATATGCACAGTTCACTGTTCCATTGTTATCTCTATGTATTGCTATGTAAATTAACAATGTGCAGAACTTAGATGAAATGGGAGGTCGATCAGTACGCAACAAGCCACAGGTACTAATAGTTTCTGACGCTTCATGAGAAATTTTGGTAAGAGCAGGATGGAACGCCTATTTTACATGATTATAGCAACCCCATGAAACTGTGGCTATCGAATTTTTGCAGAATTTGCAGGATGATCATTCCATAGTAAGAGGAAGGCGAATAATAGTGACAGGTACAGTAAGTGCAGAGGTATCTAGACTACTAGCAGTTGGACCCATCTGGACACATAAGGAAGTGATACTTCAAGATGCCATGGCCACCTTTCGGGATGAGGGACAGAACTTGATCGTCAAAGGAAAAGGAGTCCAGCCTTCATCTTTTGGAGAACCATGGATGGAAGTAGCTAGATTTGTGCAGAGCTACATTACATGTGACAGGAGAAAGGATGTGGTAAGACCACGCCACCTCAAACTATTATCAGTACTAAAACATAAATGTGTTGTAAATTTGCCTGCATATTTAAATTTTTTGTTGCATGATGCTGCTAAGAGCATAAAGAAATCTTGTCATATAGGTACTGTAGTGAGCCACCACTGTTTAATTCGATTGATAGTAAGTTATAGCCTTGCTCAGCAACATACCATTTGGGAAGAATTGGTGTTTTCTATAGACGGGGGACTAGCCTTACCAGCCCCAAAAAGAAAAAGAACCACTAGCATAGCAGACAGACCTCAAAAATGTAGACATTCCTCTAGATTAAGAATAGGCAGGGGAATGTTTGAGAACCTCCACGGTAGCAGTAGCCAACCCTTAGAATTACACAGTTCTGAAAGCGAGAAACCTGAAGGAAAAGACAACCAAGAATCAGAATTGGAAGAAGAAATTCAACACACTAGTGAAGAAGAAAGGGGGGGAGCGGAACTTCCCTTAACCCCCAACGCAAGTCCACCACAAAACCCATTACAGGAGGATGAATTGGCCCATATTTTGGCCAATATGAGCGATTATATTTAGCCCCAGAGTTTGCTCAACCTCAATACTGAGGCGAAGCACTCATAGGAACACTCTACCCGCAGAAATAATACATCAGAGGAAATAAATGATGAGGAAGAAGCAAGAGCAGAAGCCACTCAGGAAGTGGCAGACCAAACAAGGGTTACCTCTCCAGAGGAACCTAGTCCAGATAATGCGAACACTGAAGAGATGCTCCAAATAGAGGATATGGAAACTAGATAGGGCAAAGGCACAGACCTTGAAGAGCAAAATCCAATTGAACAGTCGAGCCCGGAAAGAATAGAAATAGTTAGAGAAATAGTTGTTCTTCTCGAGAAGAATAGAAAATGAAATTAAGAGGCTACGAGAGGAACAAAAAAAGTTGCAAAATTTAGTAAAACAACTCAGATGAAAGATAAGGGCACTAAAAAGGGGGAAAATCTCAAGAAGAACCCCGAAAATAGTGGAGGCAGCCATCCAAACCGAAACCCATGATACAAGGGCCATGGAGACTCAAATCGAGCCCATACTCATTCAAGACGGTAAGGAACAACATGCAACTATTAAAGACGCAGATGCCCAAACAGAGAATGCACATGTGTGCAATAAATATGTTCAAACGAAGGCACTATCCTCTAGTAATACGGCCACCCAGACGTTCCATGATAAAGAGACACAGAGTATGGGCATTCGAAATTGTAATAAGAGTACCTAGATAGATCTTCAACCCAAAGATGTTTTGATGAACAACAATGTTATAGACATTTTTGTGCCTTACAACATTGAGCATGAAATGTCCATAATCTAAGGGCTCCAAAGTCCCTAAACATGTTGTTCCTACCCCTAGAGGAACAAGGCTAACAAACCACAGCAATTCACAGAAGTTCTCCACCCGAAACTGCTCAAAAACAAGTCAATTCAGGATCAATTCAGTGGCTCCACTAACTGTCTGCGCTGAATGTCAAAGTCAACACTGGCTACCTGCACTGCAACGTAGGTAGAAGCACTACCAGGGTGCGTTGAGCGAGATTTGACAAGTGGCAAGTTCATTCCAATAGGTGTCAAGACCCAGGAAGCTTCCAGAATCTTCCTCAAGGACACTTGCCTCAGTGAATTCGACTGGTGATGAGTAAGAGGCTCTTAATCTCCAAGTGGAAGCAAGAACCTCCAAGTGGAATCAAGAACTAACAGAGGGAGAGGACACTAGTCAGATCTCAAGCTGACTCATCCTCTCTCCAAACATCTATATATGGATCTCTCCTCCATGAGATCTAGAGGCTGGAATTTTGTTATTGCAAAGAATTGCTGTTGGTTTGAGATTGGAATCATTGGGTGCTTAATGCTTTGAAGGGGGTGAAGATAGGAATTCCATTTGCTGGGAAGGAGATGCTGGATTGGAGCCCTCTGGGTTGTATCTCTTCCTGAACCTTGTTATTCATCAATAAAGCTATCTTGGTTTCTCCTATATACTGATGTATCTTTGATGTATGATTGCATTAGTATGTTTAGTTTATCTCTAATCCTGAACTAGTTATGAATATGAATCCATGTCTTGTGTAGTGTTCTCTTCTTGTGATCTTGCAGAAACCTCTTGAAGCTGGGCGAGCGAGAAGGCAAGTAGCTGGGAACTATCAAAGAGAAGAGAAACCGGATCGAGGGACAAACGGAAGATACCAATTAGTCCATCTATCTCTCTTCATTCTTAATTCATAAAGGGAAGAATACTAGAATAGCTGTCTCTGTTTGTTGCTAAGGCACTGTCACCCCTTAGGTGGATAGGATCGTCCTGCATAGGCATTTTTCCCCACAACAAATTGGCGACTCCACTGGGGAGATCTGTTTAGTCATTTTATTTGTGTTTCCATCATTTTTTGTTTCATAGACTCAACAGCAACAATCAAACTGCATCTGCTATTCTCAGATGCAAAGTAGATAGCTGCTGCTTTGATCTAATCACTGGATTTGTCTATGATCTGAACAATGGATTCACAAATGATTTGATGATCCTTTGTGATAGATATTAGCCATTCCTCTAAGCATCCCTTTGATTGTACCTTGCTTGTTGCTTTTATTTGGCCTGAAACCGTAGATTAATCAGCAAACTGTGACCCAGAACCTAGTGAGAAACTCTCGTTTCTCCCTCAGCGCGAACCCTGTGAAGAGGTTCTTCATTTCAATGCAGGTCCCGTGAAGGCTACCTGTGCTGAATGTCAAAACCTCTGTGTTGAGGTTGCACTGATCCAATTAGGCCTTGTGCAGCTGGGGTTCTCTGCTCTGTTTTGCCTTGTTTTGATCTCTAATTTTTGCAGCCTGTAACCAGCATAGGTACCAGTCTGATAACTCCTTTTCTCTGCTTAAATTCCGCCTCCTTTTGTACAAAAAGACTGTGAGTGTTTTTATGTGTTTGTGGCATCATTTACAGTTTTCCTTTGCATGAGTGAAATAATCATCTTGTAGCCCTTGATTCAGATCTGTTGATTGTGATCTTAGGAGAGAGTTCATTGGCTGTTTGCAGTTGATTATACATTCACTTTGGCTTTTGGTTTGAGTTTGTCTCTTTTAAAGTGTCGAAACAAGAGTTTATTTCGAAAATCGTTAAGTGTTGTAATCTCTTCTACCCTTTCTGATTTCGAAAAAGTAAACTTGTTTGTATTTGTCATTTAAAAGCAAATTCAAAGTTGTACAAAAAGCTTTCTTTGTAGGCATCAATACTAAGAAAGCGGAAAACAAACACCTGCATTGTGCATTTGCATCTTGATAGTTTGCATGTTTGATTTAGGAAAAGTGCATTAGAGTGTGCTGATTGCTCTTTGAGAAAAGATGGTGTCTTTCTTTTCCCTTTGTAGCTAGGATTTTCATAAGTTGAAAAGATATAAAAAGCTTGCTTATCATCTTTAGACTGCATTTAGGAATTTGTATCATACATCTCGTGGTGAACCTCAAAAGGCAAACTTCTAAAAAGATCAACCTAAAATAAATTGAATGAACTTAACAATGCTTTGCAACATAACGCACAACATAGAGATCTAGGCTAGAGACGTGTTTCGGCGTCGTAAAGCCTGGTGATTGTCGATCTTGTTGATGGTGGGTGATTCCTCCTGAGGGACGATAGCGCCAGTACGGATTGTGCTCCCACGTACCGTCGCGTATATATTGGGACACCCCTATAGGCATAAAACCTTTATCCTTAGGAAGCCGTGTCAGCTGCCCTACTGATCGCAATGCACTGAACACAGCATTCAAGAAGATCGCCCGCCCATACCCTAAAAAGTATTCTGCGGTTTTGTGAAAAGTTTGGCACACCCTCTACCTAGAACTCCAGAGCAGTTCCTTTTGGCCTTTTTCAGACTCTATAACGGAAAAATTCCATCCGAGCATTTGTCACTTCGGGCTCGTTAAAACATCGAAGGAGACTAGAGTCATCTTTAGCTTTTTCTCGACTCTTTAAAAGTGAAAAAGAAAGTTGTGTCTAAAGCGTCTAAAAAAATCATTTAATTCGGAAACACACTTTCCCCTTTTTTGTATTTTGGTTGATCGAGTAATCCGCAATCGTGGAAGAAAGTCAATTGAAACCCCGTCGTTCGCGGAGGCTTACGAGTCAACCGTCTTTGTCTCCGGAATCGAAAACAGTACGGACAAAGCGAACTCGTTTAACCGGTTCGAAATCTCCTATCAAAGTTAGAACAACTGTTCCAACAACATCTGAGATTCCGGTTACTCCAAACATTTCTGGAAACCCTGCCTCTACAGAAGAAGTTCAATAGTCACAGAGGGACAGTGATACTGATCCTAGTCTGAGAACAAACACTTGTGTTACTGAACCAGTTCCATCTGTAACCGGTCCAGAGAGTATTGTTCTTCAAACCTCTGTCGCTGTTGATTCAACCCCTTCTTCGGCACCAGAAATATTTTACGGACCTGACGGTCTTCCTCTTCCACCTGGTTTGATTGCAATAGAGGAAATTGTAGAAGATCCGCAAGCAAGTACTCCAACACATTTTGGAGTCAGGGTCACTCTATTTCCTTCATCAGAAGTTAGTCTACCACAAGTGGAAGTTCCTGTAGAATCGCTAGGTAATCTCTTGGATAGACTCAAAATGTCTGAGCAACCGTCAACATCTAGGACTGTGTCGAGTGACACAGCGACAGCAGAACTCCCTGCCGTCACTCCGACAATGTTTGCCAGCATACCATCTGTCCCGACTAGCTCACAACCGCTAGAAGGAGTCCACCCAGGGACTATTTCAACAGTATGGTCCGTTCCAGTTTGTTCCTCCGGAATAATATCTGGCAACTCTTATGTTGAGACTCGCCAGATTGATCCATTTGGAGGTCAATTTGGGCAATCCAGTCCCCAAGGACAAACAATCCCCTTCAGTTCCGGATTGCTACCGTATGGGGGGCAGTATGCCCTTTCATTACCCCCTCCGGGAGGGTATCCATACGGGAGTTCACAACAGTATTCAGGTTATACTGGAGTTACATCAAGTGGTTGGGTACCTATGCTACCTCAACAACCAAGGGTTGTGTATTCTATGCAACAATGTGTACCTATGTCGAACATCCCGACCACACCGGCTATTGTGACAGTGTCGCAGGTTCAAATGTTGCCTGTTCTATGTCAACCTCAGATTTCTCAGGTTGTAATGCAACAACCCCTTGACCCTGTGACTCAACCACAATCGCCTACTGGTGGGGAGACACAGGTCCAAACGGGTACAATTACCCAACACCTTGGTCCAACGGTTAGTATAGCGCAACAGAACATGGCTTCACAACCGTGGCTGGTGCAATATCAACAACCACAATTCCAGCAAGTGTACCAAGGTTCTGAGCAGCAGATCTTTGCAAACAGTGGACAACCTTACATTCAAAACGGTCAAAATCGACCGCTTTACAGTGGTCATGTCCACCAACCGTATCAGTCATACCAACATCAATTACATTATGCTGGTATGCAAAGGCCAACTACTCAGGCGATCCCATCATATCCTGGGTATGCTTCACCTAACCTGAATCAACAGTTACCATTTGTGGCAACTTTAGAGTTACCTGATTTACATCGGTTAACAAACGATCCAATTGCTTACGCCCCTTAGTGGCCAGCGATTCCTCACAAACTTCCTTCGGACATTCCTAAATTTAATGGAAATCCAGGTGAAGACCCATCGAATCACGTGATGACTTTTCATTTGTGGTGTTCATCAAACACCCTAAACGATGATTCGATAAGGCTTCGCCTTTTTCAGAGGACGTTAACGGGTCCAGCGGCAAAATGGTATATTGAATTACCTAGAGCTTCGTTCGAAAATTTCAGCTCCCTAGCCATGACTTTCTTAACCCATTTTCAATTACCGATAAGGTATGAAACGGGAACGGAAATCTTAACCAACTTCAAGCAGACAACGGGCACTCATATATCCGATCATATACATGAGTGGCGTCGTCGTCGTAGGATGGTAAAAACGTACGTTCCCGATCAGCTATTAGCTGAATGGTTTATTAAGTCATTACTTCCTGCCATAACAGAAGATGTGGCCAAGGGGGGTTTCGTAACGGAAGAGCAAGTTATTGCTCGTGCACAATATCTAGACTTAGTCTACACTCAGTCTGGCACACTCTATGACAAAATACCAGATGCCCCTAGACCGGAATTTTCAATTCCTCCTCCTCCTAAATCAAACAATGACTCTCATGTCGGTGATGGCGTGATTGGCATGACAAACGCGAAGTCGACAAAGGCCAACTCCAAGAAGGCCCGTAAGACTTCAGATCAAAATGCAAAAGAAGAAATTCTTGCTTCGGAAGTAAATGTCGTATCAGCAGATAAAGGCAAAGAAACCAAACAACCAGGGAGCAAGAAGAAGCAAAACAAAGGGAAGAAGAAGAAACAGGGTGAGTCATCCCCTGAAAAAACTTCTTCAAACCCTCCTGGGAAAGGGAAACAAAAAAATCCATGTCAAATATGTGATGAGGATCACTGGACAGGAAATTGTCCATACAAAGCTGAGCTTAAAAGGTTCTTAAAAAGTTTGCAAACCTCAGCTGTGTTAACTAATCCATTCCCAAATCCAGGTCAAAATCTGGTTGATAGTGGAAATGCTTCCCCGTCGCAAGTGCTTATGTTGTCGGTTTCAAAACAGCAGAATGATGCTTTGATTTCGACAAGGAACAAAGATTACAGGAATCCGCAGCTGTCGAACAACAAGGATAAAGATCAACCAAGCAGTTCGACAACAACTTCGACAGAAGTTGTACCGCCCATCATTCCTGAATTAACAATAAAACCGCCAAAGGGAGTAGTACACAAGTCTACATTTAATCCTCGCGCCAGAGCGGCGCAGCATTATAACATAGTGGAAGATTTGGCCCAATCGCCATCCGCTATGTCGACTCTTGAAGTACTACAAAATTGTCCATCCCAAAGGCAGGCTTTGTTATTGGCTATTGGTGGGGTTGATCCTAAGGATTCCAATCTTGTGTCCTTTGACCACAAAGGATACGATCCTCAGTTACCAGCTCAACTAGCTTTCCTTATTCAAGTGAAAGCCCTCAACAAAACTGTTCACCGAACAATTATTGATGAGGGGGCATCTACATGTATTATGTCGATGAGTTGCTATAAAACTTTAGGGTCTCCGACCTTGTCGTGATCTTCGACGACATTGAAAGCATTCGACGGAAGGACCTATACCCCGTGCGGTATCCTAAATAACTTGAAGGTTGAACTGGGGGGAAAAACAGTAGAAATAGATGTTGAAGTCATCGATAGGAATCTTGACTACAACATCCTATTGGGAAGACCATGGATATATGCCATGGCAGCTGTAGTGTCGACTTATTTTAGGAATATCGCATTCCCTTTTCAAGGAGGGATTACGATCGTCGACCAACAAGACTTCCTCCCTAATGGTTCACAAGTTACAGGAAGCATTCCCATGATCCATGGGAGCAACCACTCGCTTCAAAATATCGGAGTAGGCCTACTGAAAGACCCCACATTAATGGGAACTTTCGCACTTCCACCTCCAATCTATATAGGAGAAGTAGCGTTGGTAGGAGCCTGCAATCTAATATCTTCCACGAAGATCTCAGAAATCGATATCGACATGGATCATGCAATGGTTTTACCCCCAAGCCCAATTGAAATATTGTAGCAATCAATGTTTCAGGCATGGGAGGCGAACCCAAATCAACGCTCATCAAGCGTTTGGGTAGATAGGTCTAGGAATATGGTACCCCATTAGATCCTTGGTCGAGAGTGCATGAAACCGACAAAGGAATTCTACAATCAATGTTGATTGAGGGGGCACCATGGAATGATATCCACCATCGTTCCTTTCTTCCAGATTGTGAAAAAGATACTCAAGACGACCTTTATCACCCTTCAGTCTTTGAATTCCTATCAAATACTGTAAACACGGTGGATTCCGAGCGGAACCTATCCAATATTGAAGAGACTATAGCCATAAATATCTCAACCAAAGCAGATGTTGTAAAGAATATTTATGTCGGCAAATGCTGTTCTCCTTCAGAACTGGAAATATATAACACTCTTTTTCTCAAGTTCAGAGATGTCTTTGCTTGGTCATATGATGAAATGCCAGGCATTGACTCGAGTATCGTTGAACATGAAATTAAGATGTATCCTGATGTCAAACCAGTAAGACAACGGCTTCGGCAGGTGCACCCCAAGAAAGCCGCTGCCATAAAAGCAGAAGTTGAGAAACTTCTCCATGCTGGTTTCATCTACCTGGTTCCTCTAACCGATTGGCTATCGAATATTGTCCATGTTATGAAGAAACAAGGGACAATTAGAGTGTGTGTCGATTATAGGGATGTAAACCAAGCTTGTCCGAAAGACAACTACCCTACACCCTTCATCGACTAGATAATTGATGAATGCGCCGGATGTGAAATCTTTTCATTCATGGATGGATTTTCGGGGTATAATCAAATAAATATCCGCCCACAGGACCAGTCAAAGACTGCATTCATTTGTCCGTGGGGCACATTCGCTTATCGAAAATTACCCTTTGGTTTAAAGAACGCAAGGGCGACGTTTCAGAGGGCAATGAATTATGCCTTCCATGACATCAAGAACATCGTTCAACCATATCTCGACGACCTTCCGGCTCATTCGCGAAAGCGGACTGATCATCTGCAGCATTTAAGAGCGATATTTCTACGTTGCCGACACTACAAGATAAGACTCAATCCGCACAAATGTGTATTTTGCGTCGATTCTGGTCGTTTACTTGGCTTTGTAGTCTCTAAGGATGGGATTCGTCTCGACCCTTGCAAGGTTCAGGCAATCATTAATTTGCCTCCACCTTCAAATTTGCTTCAGATTCAGAAACTCCAAGGGAAATCAAACTTTCTGAGGAGGTTCATTCCAAATTACGCAGAACTTGCTAAAGGTTATACTCGTCTTTTGAAAAAGGATGTACCTTTTGTCTGGGATCAGGTGGCGCAAGCTTCCTTTGATGCTCTGAAAGATTCTCTAGTAAAAGCATCATTAATGTATGCCCCGGACTATCAAAGAGATTTTAACCTGTATCTGGCTGCAGCGGGTACGACCATTGCAATGGTTTTAGTTCAAGAAGTCGATGGAATTGAACATCCTATATATTATTTAAGAAAAAACTTAAATGATACAGAAAGCAAATATTCTTACGTTGAAAAGCTAGCACTCGCTTCTGTTCAAGCGATACAAAGATTTCGACATTATGTCCTCTTTCGGAAAACTACCATTCTATCAGATTGCAACCCCATGACTTATATATTGTCGCGACAGTTGCTGGGGGGCAAATATTCAAAATGGATAGCGATCCTTCAAGAGTTTGATCTGGAATTTGTAAAATCCAAATCAAAGAAAGCTTTAGTCTTCGCAGAATTACTGTGCGATCTCCCATCGTCGTCCAACGATGAAACATCCGAAGAATCAATCGTGGACGAAAGTTTGTTTCTGATATCCACAAGCGATGAATGGTATGGAGATATAATCATTTATCTCCAAACCCAGAAATTCAGGCCTAACACCTCTCACTCAGAACAGAAATGTATACGATACCAAGCAAAAGACTACATGATCGTCGGTGATACGCTTTACCGTCGTGGTATCGATACAGTTCTGAGGAGGTGCATCACCCATGAGGAGGCCGAAAAAGCCCTGAATGAGTGTCATTCAGGCGCGTGTGGGGGGCATCAATCTGGATATGCTACAGCACAGAAAATCTTACGAGCAGGATACTTCTGGCCAACCATGTTCAAAGATTTCATAACCGCAGTCAGAAGTTGCCATGCTTGTCAAATTTTTGATAGCAAAACCAGAAAACCACCCGCACCTTTACAGCCAATAATTGCTGTTGGGCCTTTCGCCAAATGGGGCATCGATTTCATGACATGTAACCCCACCTCGACCGGGGGGGATGGGTATATTATAGTCGTCGTTGACTATTTTACCAAATGGGCCGAGGCGATGCCTACATTAGATAACACTGGTGAAACAGCTGCCCTTTTCTTTTTCAATCATGTAGTCGCCAGATTCGGCGTACCACAGGCTATAGTTACAGATCATGGATCGCATTTTCGCAATCACATGATGGTTGAATTAGCTGCCAAGCTAGGGCTATCTCACGACAGCTCTACCCCGTATTATCCACAAGCCAACGGACAAGTTGAAGCGATCAACAAGGTCCTGAAGCGTATGTTGCAAAGGACGATCGGGGTTCACAAAAGAAGGTGGCACCTAATCCTGTACTTAGCCTTGTGGGCTTACCGGACATCGGTAATAAATGCGACCGGGTTCACACCTTTCCAACTGGTGTATGGCCTGGAAGCAGTCCTACCAATCCAGTGTGAAATCTCGTCTCTTAAACTCGCAATTGATCTCCTCCCCAGAACTTCAGAAGAAGAGGCTCGTTTCTTGGAATTAATCCAATTGGATGAAACCCGTCGTGATGCCGCTTTGGCTAACGAAGCCCATAAGAAACAAGTCAAGGTGCAGTTCGACAAAAATGTCAAACCCCGTGTCTTCTCAGAAGGTGACTTGGTCTTGCTTTATGACCAAGAATCCGATAAATTGGGAGCAGGTAAATTTAATTCTTTATGGATGGGCCCCTATATTGTTAAACGAGTGTTAGCAAAAGGAGCCTATGAGTTAATGGATTATGACGGAATTCCACTGGCGCAACCCCGTAATGGGTTGTACCTCAAGCGTTACTATGCTTAAATAGTGACCAATAGGCATGGACCTCGATTTACGTTATTATGCTGGGGGCATGCAAACTTAAAATCGAGCAGTTTTAGCACACAGTTCATGCTCGTTAAAAAATAAATGCAAGATTCGAGCAGTTTTAGCACACAGTTCATGCTCGTTAAAAAATAAACGCAAGATCCGAGCAGTTTTAGCACATAGTTCATGCTCGTTAAAAAATGAACATAAGATCGAGCAAATGTTTCCACCCGCGTTTAAGCTCGTTAAAAAATGAACTATCCCGGTAAATAATCACAGTGAATGTAATAACATCAGCCGTTAAAGCCTGGGTCGTGTTTGCACCGTCACCTCCACTTTTCCATTGGCCGATCGTTCACCTCCATATGTTTGTTTACCCATTTTGAGGAACAGCTGCGAAGAGTGATTTCACTAGCCATCCTTGTGGCACTGCCGTGATTGGAAAATTCCAACCTATACCTGGAATCAGCTGCTAACCTGGTTCATCACTCGTTCCTCAAAAGACGAGTCTTCTTTAAGCTCTTTTCATCTGACTCGTAAAATATGAAAAGATTGCGGAGTCCTTGGCCTTCCAGCTCGTTAAAGGGACAGGAAGTGCTATCCCTCCTCTAGATTTTAATCTTTTTGGACCTGAGGGATTATTGCACAAAAAGATCAAGCGCTTGTTTTATTCGGCTCGTTAAAACTATCGAAAACTCATCCCTTCTGTATTGTTTTATACTTTTTCGGACTTAAGGGATTAGATGATGAAAAAGGACTCTCGGAGTTGACTTTACGTACCTTTTCAGACTCTCTAAAAATGAAAAGGACCGAGTTATCTTTGTCGTTAGACTCGTTAAAATCATTAAATAGCGACAAACTTGTCTTTAGACGAGAACGAGTTTCACTATCGCTAGGCTCGTTAAAACATAGCGATGGGCTTGCCCGAAGGGCAGGTTATAGAACAAGCATATGTTATCCTCCTCAAGCTTGACAAAAATAAAGAGGTACTGGTCAGCAATGACTGGGGAAAAATTGGGAGAAACTCAAGAAAACTTTGATGGTAGCAAGTCACTCTTGAACATGACACTTTTCCTCCGTACCACAATCGGGTTGGGTTGTTTCATTCACTGTTCACATCCATGGTCTCGCCATACCATCCATATTTGGGGTAATGCTACCGATCCATTGCATTAGTGTCGCCATATGTTCAAGAGAAGTCGTTCAGAAAAGTCAACCGTGTCCCATCCACTGCCGTACATTATCCTTCATCCTTTCATGACCGCCACCCTGAATCATATGTCACAGATCGTTTTCACCTCCATCAAAATCATTAGCTTCGTTCCGTGTCATTGATGTGGGATTCATTAAGGCCCTCCTTTGACTAGATCGCTTCTTGTCGACATCAGCTCATTATCCAAGAAGTTGATCTAGGAACAACCCCTTCAGTACTTTGAAGCTTACATGCCTCAATGGCAAGTTTCTCACTTCCGACGACAGGTATACATCAATGACCTTTGACCGAAAGATTTTGCGTGGTGTTCGACGCCAAGTCCTTTATTCACACCACGCGAATTGTACTACAGTACCTTGAGGGTCATTATCATTATCGGTGATTCCTCTCGCGCTTGTTAACGGTTTACCTCATTGACCAGTAATCAAGCGATGTCTTTCCATGTTCAACTTCAGAACATTTCTCACATGGATCGACTTGTACTTAGAGTGAAGATCGAACGCGTTTGAAGACCCCGGATCTAGTTTCATCCATCCGGGCTACGATATATATTCAGGAAAGATAAAGACATTGACATGTACATCATTGCAGCAGATAATCATCCTACCCAAAGGATGATAATTTCATTAAAATTATCAGTCTACCACCAGACGATTGTCTGTTCTATGTACAGAAAAATGAATTTATAAAGCTGAGCATGGGAATGCCTGCCTTAGCTAGATCATGAAAGCAGTATGAAAAATAATGTATTGTATTGTATCTTATTACAGGTCTCCTCCCAGCATTGGATGAACTTCGGATCCTCCTGATAAAGCATTTCACCCGATAAACGGCCTCATACTTTAGGGGGAAACTGTTATAGACATTTTTGTGCCTTACAGCATTGAGCATGAAATGTCCATAATCTAAGGGATCCAAAGTCCCTAAACATGTTGTTCCTACCCCTAGAGGAACAAGGCTAACAAACCACAGCAATTCACAGAAGTTCTCCACCAGAAACTGCTCAAAAACAAGTCAATTCAGGATCAATTCAGTGGCTCCACTAGCTGTTTGTGCTAAATGTCAAAGTCAACACTGGCTACCTGCACTGCAACACAAGTAGAAGCACTACCAGGGTGCGTTGAGCGAGATTTGACAAGTGGCAAGTTCATTCCAAGAGGTGTCAAGACCCAGGAAGCTTCCAGAATCTTCCTCAAGGACACTTGCCTTAGTGAATTCGACTGGTGATGAGTAAGAGGCTCTTAATCTCCAAGTGGAAGCAAGAACCTCCAAGTGGAATCAAGAACTAACAGAGGGAGAGGACACTAGTCAGATCTCAAGCTGACTCATCCTCTCTCCAAACATCTATATATGGATCTCTCCTCCATGAGATCTAGAGGCTGGAATTTTGTTATTGCAAAGAATTGCTGTTGGTTTGAGATTGGAATCATTGGGTGCTTAATGCTTTGAAGGGGGTGAAGATAGGAATTCCATTTGCTGGGAAGGAGATGCTGGAATGGAGCCCTCTGGGTTGTATCTCTTCCTGAACCTTGTTATTCATCAATAAAGCTATCTTGGTTTCTCCTATATACTGATGTATCTTTGATGTATGATTGCATTAGTATGTTTAGTTTATCTCTAATCCTGAACTAGTTATGAATATGAATCCATGTCTTGTGTAGTGTTCTCTTCTTGTGATCTTGCAGAAACCTCTTCAAGCTGGGCGAGCGAGAAGGCAAGTAGCTGGGAACTCTCAAAGAGAAGAGAAACCGGATCGAGGGACAAACGGAAGATACCGGTTAGTCCATCTATCTCTCTTCATTCTTAATTCATAAAGTGAAGAATACTAGAATAGCTGTCTCTGTTTGTTGCTAAGGCACTGTCACACCTTAGGTGGATAGGATTGTCCTGCATAGGCATTTTTCCCCACAACAAACAACCCTGGGATAACAAAACTCCAAGAGGATCTGGCACAAGCTCAACAAACTATAGAGTAGCTTGAGGAAGAGACTGTTCCTCAGAAGAAATATCAAGAATTATAGCAGCAATTAAGGAACATCAATGCATCAGAGAACGAAGCCTTCGATAAATATCGGAGAGCAGAAGAAAAAGTTGAAGAGGTAAAGAACAAACTGAAAACAGTCAGAAGTCAAATGGATACTCTTTGTTCTTTATATACAGATTCTCTAGCATGTAGGTCACCTTCCAAATACTTTGCTATATTTCCGTTAGAAAGATATTTACAGTTAAAAATTAAGGCTGTTAAGGCAGGGAAACCTATAGAATTAAAAACTATTGATGATTTTATAAACTGTTGTAAACACCATGGAGTAAAATTTCAATGATTAATCTATGAGTTTTATCTACATAATTTTATATTGGAAGAGGAAATGGAGAATAATCCCAGTCCTTTTGTGGGTGATGTTCAGTTTCAAGCATTTATTTCATTTGTTGTTAACCAGTTGAAGTGGCTCAAGGCCCATAACACTTTTTAGAGACAAGAAAATGGGCTAGACCTTTGCGCTAGGGGTGAACAGGAAAACCCATTACAACTACTGGCTAACCATAAAAGCCTAATGAAAAAGGAGGGAGTGATCCAGACCTTTGGACCCATCCATAAAGAAATTGTCCAGCAAGGGGTAGAATATTTCCTCTCTATCAAAGACACTTCCTTGGTAGCAGCTAAATTCAGACGGAAGACTTCTAATCGGGATATACAATATAGAGAGCCATTCAACTACAAAACTTCAAGTTAGCTATAGATCGCTTGGTTAACTATAGTAACCTCATTTTGAGGGAAGGCCTGTATTGGCTTGGTCGTAGGTTTCGAAGCCCTATTATCTGGTATCCTACAGAAGGGTACAAGGCCATATATGAGTTGCCTGAAGGGAAGACAAGGCCCATATTTGAAGTTTTAGCTACAAATTATTGTTTTAGACAACTGCATGACAATCCCTCTCCAGCCTATTCTTTGACTGATTTGCATGCAAATTACATGGTTTTCATGATGCCATGAAAAAGGGTAAGTAGGGGGGTGTGTTAAGCTATGGAAAAGGTATGAATTTGCCATTTATTTCCTTATCTTTTTCTTTAATCATAACTCTTTTATATTATAAGATGGTAATATATCAAAGAATTATAGCGAAAACTAGGTAGTTATTGATTATTCTAAATTAGTTAATTATTGTCTTTTTCCATGTAGGAAATAGAAGGAATGGAAAACTGCCATTTTGAAGGAAAAGACAAGACAGAGTAATTTCTATTCCTTCACCAGGAAGCCCTATCCAGACAAGCAGATCAAGATGGAGTGCGCAGTTAAGGATAAGAACAGAAAATCACAACATCAGCGCAAGAAGACAAAGGGTTGACTGGAGTTAGAAGATGGAGCGTATCCCTCAGGATCTCTTGATCTTGAGGGATCACTGTGTTACATTCTATCTGTTATTTCTTATTTTATCTACCTGGCCATTATAAAAGGGACAGCGCTTGTAAAGATTAGGGGTCAATCATCGATTATTGTTATTCAGAACCCACTGTTGTATTTCCACTTTGATCATCAACTCTCGTTGATTAAAACAGAGTACAATTTCCTGTAACATTTTCGCATATGATTAATACATAAGTCAGTTGTTGTTCCATTCTTTTATACTGAAGTAGTTCGGCGGTGCTTCACTAGCAGCTAAGGGCTCGGCCCTGGTGGATCCACTTGCTATCTATACCATTACATTTCAATCGCAGTCATGTGATGGTTTGGTTTGATTTCCATTTATCTAAATCACATTGCTTTATTATTCCTTGTTTCCAGAGTTTATGAATTGTTTTATTGTATATGTTGTAACTAAATCACGTTGTTGTTCCTTTTCATCATAACAAGATTATTACCTTGTGCAACTGTATTGTTATGCTGTTCATTTCAATTATAAAGCTTCACTGTTCATTCCAGTAAACTAACCTTTCTATTCATTGCAGACTGTTGTTCGTTTCTATTGAATAACATTGCTATTCATTTCTACTAAATAACATTATTGTTCATTTCTTTTCTGCAAGTGTTTGGTTTTACCTTTTAGTATCATTATAGTTAATGTATTTATTCCATTTTCTCTTAGCAACATTGTTTATTTAATTACTTTTCATTCCTAGTCAGTCGCTTTAGTGTCGAGTGTGAGATCAACAACTGTAAACAATATTGGCTATTACTCTCTGAGTTCTCAGATTGAGGATCTTGTTTATGTTTGATTTCATTTACATCTGTTGACAAAGGAAAGAGTTATTGCTATTGTATCCTTGACTGATAATTGCTGTTAATTTCTTGAGTGAATGATTTAGTTTCAAAGCATTGAGTTTCTTTTAATTGCAAGTAGGTTTTATTTCAAGCATCTATTTACTATTTTATTTGAAGCATTGTACTACAAATTGGAAAACATTACTCCTGGATTAAATTACCGCCTTAGACTGAGTACACTCTTGAAATAGAAAGTCATACCTAGATTGATAATTAATGTAGGATAAATAGGAGTTAAAAAGACACCTTTTATATCTCAACACCAACCCTAGCAGTGGAGGTTCCTCTTATTGTATATGTATGATTAGGTTATTTTTATAGTTAGAGCTAAATTGATTTTGGTGTTGTTAATTTGCAAGTATTGGTAGGATTAATTGTTTTCTTCCATTTGTGGATAGTTTTGATAGTAGCATTGTAGTGATAAGAAGATATTCCAAAAAGGTTGACAAAAACTGATTTTCACCTCATTTCTCCCTTATAGGGATCATGGTTTGAGGAACACTATCATCCAGCCCAAAAAGACAGAATTGTTTATTTTTGTGTGATGTAGGGTTTTATTGCTAATTAGGTCATTATCTTTCAGTTTACAATTTGTATTTTCTGATCTCTTAGGTTCTGCATTGATCTCATTGATGAGCCCCAATTTTTGGTACAATTTGGGCTCATATTGGCCTACTTACCTTGCTCAACCATTCATCTTTTATCACTTATGCATTCATTTCTTAGTATATTCGTGTTATTTGTAGGAAGAAGGGCAAGAATTATATCTATGTGGCTAATACATGATGATTTCAGGTTTTTGGCATTAAAGAGAGCAAAAGACCACACAAAAGGAGACAAGGAGACAGCAAAGGTGACATTGCGGGTTCATAGGGAGGTTGTCCACAGTCTTGGTGACCTTCCTCGTGATTTTCACCTTAACTCCGAGCTCCAACAGCTCTCCCCAACAAGCTTAGAGGCAGCCAACACGTTCTACAGGATCAGCAGTCTTACAGCAGTTTGACTTTCAGTTGGACAGCCAAGCTCCACGAATGGAGGAAGCCAGCTTGATCTTCATTATGTATAAATATGAAGGCCGTAGCCTTTGTTAGGAACTTTTTGAAATTTTGGACTGATATTGTAATTTCTGAGCACAGCTCGGTGTTTGTTTTTGTAAGCCAGTTTTGGCATGACATTAGACTTTTGATTATGAATAAAGGCAAGCAGATTTGGATCTAATTCTAAGCTTTTAAGGGAGCTATAGCTCTCAGGTTAGGGCCCAACCTGAGAGCAATAGATCTCCTCTTCTTGTAGTGTTATTTGCCTTTCTTTCCAGCACTTTGTTTCTTTGTTTTGATATGCATTTCAAGAACACAGTCTGCTGATTTGATTTCTTTAATGAGATTGAGTAGGATTAGCTTATGGTTAAATCACTTTCAGTTTCTTAGATTAGAATAGGAGGATTGTAATTCACTGGAGCTCCAAGAAAAGGTTGTTAGTGCCTTCACTGCCATCTCTGTTTAGGGATTGGGGTGCAGTCTATACCAACCACCAAAAAAACGCAGTCTTCTTCTACTTGTATGCAAGCTGCAACACAGTCGTTTTAATCGTGGATCCTTCCATGCATTTTGCTCTTGAGCCATACTTCTTCATCACAACTCCATGCACGACTTCTTTTCACGGTTTACATTGTTGTTCATAGGTTTAATAGCACAGGTAGCACAGGTTAATGGATTCTTGTTTTTGGTGCAAGACATAAGCAATTTGTTTTATTTACACTGCTCAGTATCATTCCACTTCCTTCTTCTTCTTCTTAACCACGCCTAAAGCCATCTACTCGACCTCTGTTCAGCTCGTTTACCTTCCAACTCTTCCATTTCCCACGTAGCTCCATTTTCTTGACCTTTCGTTGCTTCCATCCTTCTATCCACCAACCAACTTCATGCACTCTTTTTCCATCTTATTTCTCTGCTCCTGAGCCATCACAAGCTCCATCTCCACCTTACCTATCCACCCATACCGTTCCATCACTTCACCATCACCCAAAACTTCCACGGTAGAACATCCTGTAGAAGGTAGTAGACTTCCTGTAGAATTCCTTAGTTTCCTGTAGGATCCCTTGCAGACATCCTGTAGAAGCCTGCAAACTTGGTTGCCGAGCACCTGAACGTTGTGGACTTCTGTGGACTGATGCTAGGGACCCTCCGAGACCTCTCCTAGCCCTCCTGACCTTTCCTAAGCTTTCTCTCCCTTCGCACCACCTCTGCACAGCCAAACCCTAATAAGAAACAAAACCGTAATCACTCCAACCACTTAAGCAAAAATACAAAAACAATGTTCTTTTCAATGGAAGTAGTTTGAGTTCATGCATTTCACATCACTAGAAGTAATGGCACCATTTTTAGACATTTTCACTCTCACTATTGCATCATAGAGGTTAAACTAGTCAGATTAGGGTTTACTATGGTTTCCATGTTTTGGTTAGCTTTCAGTTCATTTTTGCAAAGTAGACCAATTTCCTTTGAGATAGCCTTCGTCCATCATTTAGAAAGCTTCTTCGGAGAGCATATAGAATTTGGCTTGAGCCCTAGCGGACTTGTGCCAGCTGACCAAGTGACAGCTGCGACAAGAGCTAGTACTTGTGCATACAGCACCGTCGCTTCCAAGTTTGTACGAACTACCGGGTTGATAAAATTAGAGATAGGAAGCCCCAGGAGTTGTAGCATTATTGCTACAATACTGGAGCCCACCATCCTTTTTGGCGCCATTGCCGGGGGAGCGTCAGAGTATTAGTAATTGTTGCTTTTCTTCTATTTTCTTACTCTTTGTTGGAAATAATACTGAGAAGGGGGGTGAATCAGTATTATCTAGCAATTTAATAAATCTTCCTTATTTGATCTTTGAATTATTTTTGCATGTCAGTACCATAAAATAATGAGCATGAACAAAGAAAAACAGATAGTCACACCAAAGAACACAAGATGTAAGGTGGAAACCCAATGTGGGTGAAAACCACTTGCTGCAATATGTCTTTATCTTCTTTCAAATTAGAAACTTCTTTTACAATGATTTTGTACTGGTGCAGTCCTTTACCAGTATGCAGGCTACAACCTGCAGAGAGCTACAACTCTCTCTCTCTCTCATTTTCCAGTCTACTCCTGGAAGGGAGCTACAACCCCCTACTTCTTTTCATAAAGCATCAGATGATCAACAAGTACATAACAGTTACAGTCCACTACAGATATCAGATCAGCAATAACAGAAGTAACCCAGAACACCTTATCAACAGAGAAATTCAATCAACAGAATATCTTAAGACAGAGACACAGTTTTTCCTTCTGTGGCCTGCGACCAGAAGCAGTTAACCTTCTGCTCCCCTGCGTCCACGCGCAGATATCCTTCTGCTGCGCTGCGTGCCCACGCACTGTTCCTTTAACTGCTCTGCGTTCTGTTGCTTCAGGGACGCATCCAGAAACACTATCGCGCCACGTCTTTCTGCTACAGGGACGCACCCAAAAACACTATCGCGCCGCGTCCTTCTGCTACAGGGACGCACCTGAACCTTGATCGCTCTGCGTCCCCACGCAGATCTCCAGTCACTGAACTGTGTCCCAGACGCACCTGAACTTCATCTGCCCTGCGTCCCCACGCAGATCTCCAGATTCTGCACTGCGTCCCGGCGCGCTTTCCTTTCACTGTGCCTGCGTCCCTTCGGGTATGAATGATTTCAAGACTTTAAGTGTAACCCAAACAGTCAGATCTACAGATCTGATCTTGCGCCATAGGGATCTCAGTCCTTCAGTAGATTCGCCTTTTAGATCTAGACCAGATCTCACCCAATAAGATATTCAACCAAAGACATACCTAAACCAAATGATCTCCTTTGCTTTATATAGGCAAGCTCCTCCTCAAATCATGGAACAATACCACGAGCCGACACCACAATAACACAATACCATCGGCTAGATACCAAGAGTAAAACACAAGAAACCCCCACGTGTGCTTTTCTCTGCCTTAAAATGTGTGCACTGGGTGGACGCACCTCCTGAATGGCTCGCCTGCGTCTCTGGACGCGGCTTCTGCATGGTGTACCTGCGGGTACGCACTTTCTGTAAGGTATACCTGCGTCCTCCTTATTTCCTTCAATATTTGATAGCTGATCATCAACTTCTGCTGCTGACTTGAAGAACAGTGACCTGTCACCTGAATGGGTTGCCATCAAGGACAACACTTTAGTCATAATGCCAACAATCTCCCCCTTTGGACTTGATGGAAACCTCACAAACTTCAGCTTCATTCTCCCCCTTTGACATCAAGGGAAAAAGGGGTATGCTCCCCCTAAGAACATGCTCCCCCTGAATATGAACCAGATCTGCAACAAAGAACCATAATCCACCATGAAAGACATAGAGACATATTGCAGCTATTTCCAAGACCTCCTTCTGACCATCCTCCATAATGCCAACAATGCATTATATGCTCCCCCTGAACCTGTACCATCAATCAGAAAAGATTCAACAACAAGATGATGCATCAACAACCCCCAACTTTTGCCTGAGGTACTCAAAGGTGTCCCTGGGCAATGGTTTGGTGAGAATATCAGCAACTTGTTCCTTAGAAGGAACATACTCCAACTTGACCTTCTGTTCAAGCACTTGTTCCCGGAGAAAATGATACTTGATTGGTATGTGCTTGGTTTTTGAATGCATAATCAGATTCTTTGAGATGCTGATTGCACTTGTGCTATCACATAATATGGGGATAGGTGGTGTACAAGTGATTTGAAAATCCTGCAAAGTCTACATCATCCAAAGAAGTTGGGTGCAACAAGATGCAGCAGCAACATATTCCGCTTCAGCTGTAGACAAGGCAATCGAACTTTGTTTCTTGCTGAACCAAGATACCAGTCTGGAACCCATAAAGAACGCACCACCACTTGTGCTTTTCCTATCATCCACGCTTCCGGCCCAATCTGCATCTGTATAAGCATGAAGAGTAAGATCTGTATCTCTAGGATACCATAAGCCATAATTTTGAGTCCCTTGAAGATATTTGAAAATTCTCTTCACTGCCTGAAGATGAGTCTCCTTCGGATTTGCCTGAAATCTTCCAACTATTCCAACTGCATGCATGATGTCCGGTCGGGTACCTGTCAAATATAGTAAACTTCCAATCATAGATCTGTAGGTTGGTTGATGTACTGCTGCAGATCCATCATTTGCACTAAGACTACATCCTGTGATCATGGGTGTACATACTGGTTTTGCATCTTCCATGCCGTATTTCTTCAAAATCTGTTTGAGATACTTGGTTTGAGATAAAAAGATTCCTTCTTCTTTTTGTTGGATTTGCAAACCAAGGAAATATGTCAGTTCTCCTAGCAAGGACATTTCAAATTCTTTCTGCATGACCGAGGCAAAGCTTTGACTCATAGCTTCTTCATTGCTGCCAAAAATAATGTCATCTACATACACAACAAGTATTAGCAATTTGTCATTTTCAACTTTTATATACAGATTGCTATCTGCTGAACCTTTTGAAAAAACTTTGTTGATGAAGATATTTGTCCAACCGGTAGTACCAAGCCCTTGGAGCTTGTTTGAGACCATAGAGAGCCTTTTTCAATCTGCATACAAGATTTGGATCATTTCCAAGAATGAACCCATCTGGCTGTTCAATGTACACTTCTTCTTCCAAGTCTCCATTCAGAAAGGCTGATTTCACGTCCATTTGAAATACTTTGAAGTTTTGAAAACTTGAGAGAGCAAGGAACATTCGGATGGCCTCAAGTCTTGCAACAGGAGCAAAAGTTTCTTCAAAGTCTATTCCTTCTTGCTGCGCATACCCTTTACAAACAAGTCTGGCTTTGTTTCTAATTACTTCTCCATTTTCATTCAATTTATTTTTGAAGACCCATTTTGTTCTGATAACATTCTTATCCTTTGGTCTAGGAACCAGCTCCCAAGTGTTGTTCTTTTCGATTTGCTCAAGTTCTTCATCCATTGCTTTCACCCAACATTCATCTTTGCATGCTTCTTTCACATTTTGTGGCTCAGTAGAGGAGAGTAATGCCAAATAGCTTGAGGCTTCTGCAACTGTTCTTCTTGTTTGTACACCTACTTCTTTCTGCCCCACAATCTGAGATTCTGGATGATTCTTCTGAACATATCTGGATGGAGTCTTTTCTTCTATTCTTGTTTGCTCCTCTAGCTCTTCTTGAGGTTCTTCTTATTCATCATTCTGTCTTTGAGGGTAGCCTTCATCTTCTTCGATGTCTTCATGATGGACTTGCCTAGGAATGTATCCCTTCTCATCAACCACTACATCAATGCTGTCAACAATTCTGCCAAGTCTTTTATCGTAGCACTTGTATGCTTTGCTATATGGAGAGTAACCAAGAAGAATGCCTTCATCTACCCTAGGTTCAAGTTTGCCAAGCTGCTCATCAGTATTCTTGATATAGCATTTGCTCCCAAAGATTTTGAAGTGCTTTACCGAAGGAGTCCTGCCACTCCAAAGCTCATGAGGAGTTTGAGTGCTGTTCACCCGGACATTTGTTTTGTTGAGAATAACAACCGCAGCATGTGCAACTTCACCCCAGAAAGTTGCGGGAGTTCCTGATTCATCAAGCATAGCATGAGCCATTTGTTGGATTGTTCTGTTCATTCTTTCAACAACTCCATTTTGCTGAGGAGTTCTAGCTGTAGAGAATTCTCTCCTTATCCCATGTTCATCACAGAAATCGAAAAATTCATTTGAAGTAAATTCCCCACCTCTGTCGGATCTGAGGCACTTAATTTTGTGACCTGATTCATTTTCAACCAAGGCTTTGAAGGATTTGAATTTTTCGAATGCTTCATCTTTGTGCTTCATAAGTCCCAACCAGACAAACCTGGAGAAATCGTCAATAAATAATATCAAGTATTCCTCTCCTCTAGGTGTTCTTTTCCTGAATGGACCACATGTATATGTATGTACTAGCTCAAGAGGCATGCTAGCTGATCCTTCTTTCTCTGGAAAGTTAGTTCTGGTTTGTTTTCCAAACTGACATGATCTGCATATGGTGTTGTCAGGAATTTTGATATCTGGAAGATCGCGAACTGCCTGATATTTGCATGCTTTCCTTATTTGTGAGAAGCTTAGATGTCCCAACCTTCGATGCCATAACCAGTGCTCTTCATCCTTGCTCAGATAGCATTGTTGTTGTCCTTATTCAAATATGTACAGATTATTTGGAGTTCTTTTGCCTTTGAGTACTGTTTTACCTGTATCAAGATCACGAACAAGACATCCATTCGATCTGAAAATAACCTCGGTTCTTTGATCACACATCTGACTGACACTTAGAAGATTATGCTTCAATCCATCAACATACAAAACATTTCCAGCTTTGACCTTTTCTTTTAACTGAGCAATGCCTTTTCCTTTTATAGTTGCAGGAGTATCATTTCCAAAAGAGACTTTCTTTCCCTTTTCTAGAGCAGAATAAGATTCAAGTTTTTCTTTATCACCTGTCATATGCTTCGAACATCCACTGTCAATGTACCATAGATTTTCCTGTCCCTCTGCATAAAATGCTATTCCACATCTTTCTGTTTGAGGTTCCTTTATTCTCCATGTTTTGGTGCTTGAGGCTTGCTCCTTTTTCTGCTGAAACCTGCTCCTGCATTCAGATTCTTCATGACCAAAGTTATTGCAAATAGAACATTCGACTTCATTTTCAAGAACCGAAAAGTTGTTATAGGTCCTTTTTGTAATCCCTGTCATACTTCTTTGTTTTTGAGCTTCCCTAGTCATGATTTTTTTATATGCAACACATTGAGCTGCTTTATGACCAAAGTTATGACAAGAAAAGCATTGTCCATTGAAGAAACTTCTGCGGTTATCGAATCTACCAGCCAACTGATTGTAATTTCTATTTTCATCTATTCTTGGACCAAATTGAGAAGATTTTACCTGAGGCTGGTTCACCCTTAAGATGGATTGCCCTTGATAGTTTATGTTTGTAATTCGTCCCTGCTTTACCTGATGATCTTCATTGTTCTTTTGCTCATTTCTTCTTGCTACATCAAGATAACTCTTTGAGGTGGATGCTTGAGAGGTTTCTCCATTGTAGCCCAGACCTGTCTTGTTTAGAGGAGACCACTGTACATTGATAATCTTATCCAAAGTTTCAGATCCTTTGACAAACTTAAGATTAATAACTTTTGTTTTCTCAATCTCTTTTCTAAGACCAACAATTTCTCCTTCTAGTTTTTCAAGATGTTTTTCCTTTTCATCAATTTGAAATTGTAGAGTATCAATGATCACATTCTTTTCTTCTATACATCTCTTGAGTCTAGTGATTTCATCATAAAGGTTATCCACATCTATAGCATCCATATAATCATCATCTTCAAATGCCATTAATAACTTATATTCATTACCTCGTTCATCTTCATCACTGTTTGATAGACCATCACTATCTTCATGGGTGTAGTAGCTTTTCTTATTTGCACTTTGTTTCTTGTTCCATCTAGCAGGTTCCTTTCCTTTATCCTTATAAGGACATTTTGCAGCATAATGACCTACTCTTCCACAAGCAAAGCATTTGAAAGGTAGCTTACCTCTGAACCTTCCAGAACCCCTTTGAAGATTTCTGACAAAATTTGATTCTTCTTCCTCTTCTTCTGGAACATGGCTTGCTTCATAGTAATCTTCTTTGCCTGATGCCTTGAAAGCAGCTTCCCTTCTGTCTGATGGACCTCCCTTTCTCATTTCATAAGCAGTTAGAATTCCATGTAGTTGAGACATAGTGAGAATCCGGAAATTTTCCTTTTCTTCTATTGCAGATACTTTAGATTCAAACTTGGGGGATAATGATCTTAGAATCTTTTCAACTACTATAGCCTCTTTTATTTCTTCACCCAAATTTTTCATACAATTAACAATCTCATCTACCCGAAGAAAATAATTAGCCACACTTTCATCATTATACATCTTGAGAGTCTCATACTGAATCCCGAGACTTTGAAGTTTAGCTCGCTTTACCTGTTCATCTCCTTCATAGCTCGTGACCATTTTGTCCCATATCTCTTTTGCTGATTTGAAGTGCATTACCTTCATGAATTCCGTTTGGGATATACTTCCTAATAGAGTACTGACTGCTTTTGCATTTGTTTCATACTTCTTTTTCTCAGCTGGATCTGTAGGAGTAGCTGAAGGAAAAGCATAGCCTGTTTCTACAATGTCCCAAACTTCTGTACCAAGAGATTGAAGATATGCAGTAACTCTTACCTTCCAATAATTGAAGTTTGTCCCATCAAAAACCGGTGGCCTGATTGATGCTTCTCTCTCGTAGTTGCTCATGATGAACGATCTACCTTCAAGCGATCAAGCTTCTCTGAAGGACCTGCTCTGATACCAATTGTTGGAAATAATACTGAGAGGGGGGGTGAATCAGTATTATCTAGCAATTTAATAAATCTTCCTTATTTGATCTTTGAATTATTTTTGCATGTCAGTACCATAAAATAATGAGCATGAACAAAGAAAAACAGATAGTCACACCAAAGAACACAAGATGTAAGGTGGAAAACCAATGTGGGTGAAAACCACCTGCTGCAATATGTCTCTATCTTCTTTCAAATTAGAAACTTCTTTTACAATGATTTTGTACTGGTGCAGTCCTTTACCAGTACGCAGGCTGCAACCTACAGAGAGCTACAACTCTCTCTCTCTCTCGTTTTCCAGTCTACTCCTGGAAGGGAGCTACAACCCCCTACTTCTTTTCATAAAGCATCAGATGATCAACAAGTACATAACAGTTACAGTCCACTACAGATATCAGATCAGCAATAACAGAAGTAACCCAGAACACCTTATCAACAGAGAAATTCAATCAACAGAATATCTTAAGACAGAGACGCAGTTTTTCCTTCTGTGGCCTGCGACGAGACGCAGTTAACCTTCTGCTCCCCTGCGTCCATGCGCAGATATCCTTCTGCTGCGCTGCGTGCCCACGCACTGTTCCTTTAACTGCTCTGCGTTCTGTTGCTTCAGGGACGCATCCAGAAACACTATCGCGCCGTGTCTTTCTGCTACAGGGACGCACCCAAAAACACTATCGCGCCACGTCCTTCTGCTACAGGGACGCACCTGAACCTTGATCGCTCTGCGTCCCCACGTAGATCTCCAGTCACTGAACTGCGTCCCAGACGCACCTGAACTTCGTCTGCCCTGCGTCCCCACGCAGATCTCCAGATTCTGCACTGCGTCCCGGCGCGCTTTCCTTTCACTGTACCTGCGTCCCTTCGGGTATGAATGATTTCAAGACTTTAAGTGTAACCCAAACAGTCAGATCTACAGATCTGATCTTGCGCCATAGGGATCTCAGTCCTTCAGTAGATTCGCCTTTTAGATCTAGACCAGATCTCACCCAATAAGATATTCAACCAAAGACATACCTAAACCAAATGATCTCCTTTGCTTTATATAGGCAAGCTCCTCCTCAAATCATGGAACAATACCACGAGCCGACACCACAATAACACAATATCGTCGGCTAGATACCAAGAGTAAAACACAAGAAACCCCCACGTGTGCTTTTCTCTGCCTTAAAATGTGTGCACTGGGTGGACGCACCTCCTGGACGGCTCGCCTGCGTCTCTGGATGCGGCTTCTGCATGGTGTACCTGCTGGTACGCACTTTCTGTAAGGTATACCTGCGTCCTCCTTATTTCCTTCAATATTTGATAGCTGATCATCAACTTCTGCTGCTGACTTGAAGAACAGTGACCTGTCACCTGAATGGGTTGCCATCAAGGACAACACTTTAGTCATAATGCCAACACTCTTGCCTTCCGCTAAGTAGTTTATTTCATTTCCATTCTGCAAAAGTAGCATAGACATTTCCTGCTTTCATAGATCAGCATTTCCTGCTTTCATAGATTAGCATTTCCTGCTTTCATAGATTAGCATTTCCTGCTTTCATAGATTAGCATTTCCTGCTTTCATAGACTAGCATTTCATTTCTGCAAGCGTAGACTAGTGTTTCAATTTTGCAAGCGTAGACTAGCATTTCCATTCCTGCAATTTCATTTGAGAAAAGTAGATTAGTTCTTTCCTGCTTTCAGTTTAATTCTGCATCTTTATAGTTAGTTGTAGATCAATCTGTTTCAGTTTTGCAGGTACCAAAGAAAAAAAAGCAAAAGCAATCAAAAAAGAAAGTCTTTTCCATTTCATGCCTCGTAGAAACCGAGATAAATCAGGCAAATTCCTACCCAACACCCCCACCACATCACTGAGTCACCCTTCTCTCTTCTTTGGTGACAGTGATCCAGAAGAACCTATAGGTGAACATCCCGAGATATACGAAGATCCTATAGCAGAAGAAGAATTAGAGACCACTCCATCTGAAGCTATGGCTGACAATAGAAGAGAAGATGAGAGAATAGAAGGTGTCTTCCCCATCCGAGAGACCAATGGAGAGATGAAAATGAAGAACATTAGCCCCTCCGCCTTACCTCACTTCCATGGACTGACTACTGAAGATCCTGATACCTTCCTATTTGAGTTTGCTGTCCTTTGTAGAACCTATGACTATACTGAAGATGAGCAAAAGCTGAAACTCTTCCCTTCAACTCTTAAGGATGCAGCATTACGCTGCTTCATGGGCTTACCTGGGAATAGTATCACCACTTGGGCTCAGATGCAGCAAGATTTCAATACCAAGTACAAGGATTATTGTAGGTCTAAGGAAACCAAGGGAGAAATCTTTCGGATGGCCATGGGAAATGATGAGTCCTTAGAGGATTATGAGGAGAGGTTCCAACTTAGCTATAAGCGGGCCAGGTGCACACTTGACCCTGAATCCCTCAAGTTGGTCCTGCTCCGAGGAGTCCCTGAAGACCTCTTAGATACCCTTCACATGTTAGCTGGGGGGGACATTTACTAGCTGCCTTACGAGGACATCAAGACTGTGTTTAGAAACCACTCCAGGGCAGCTCGGAAACGAGGTAGAGGAAACCTCCTCTCAACTAGTGTCCCTTTCTCCAAACATGAGCTTGCAAATCAATTAGAAGATCTTAAGAGTGAGGTGAGACAGACCATTTCCATGCAGCTGGACACATTCAGGATCCAACAGAAGAAAGAAGAAGCTGAGAGAGCCCTGGCTGTCTTCTGCCCTAGGTGCACAAGGAGACACCCTAAGAACGAATGCCCCTTGCATTCGGTTGAAGTGTGTTTCGTTTGTGAGGAGGACCATCCCACAAACCAATGTCCAACCTTACCTGGATTTAAAGCCATGTACCAAGGGACAGAAGCTCCCACTGAACCTCTCTATTACCTCAACCAAAGGAGGCCACAAGGACCTAGAACTTACCAGCAGGGGATGCAAGGGGCACCTCAAGCTTATTACAACCCCAACCAATCGACTCCTATGCCTTCCTGGGGTCCCCCTGCTCATCCTTCCTGGTCTATGCCTCCTCCATGGTCTTATCCACCTCAGTACCCTACTCAACCTACTTCTCATTCATATCATTCACATGCCCAGCCACAGCCTCAGTGGAATGCACCTCAGTCGGGGTGGAGGCCCCAATACAACACTCCTCCTGCCATTTTTCCTCCACCACCAGTTCAACCTCAACCATTACCTCCTGCTCCTCCAAGGCAACCCCAAATACCTACTCAACCGAACCCCAACCCCAACAATAGACAGGCCCAGTAGGTATACGCTGGGGAAACATCATGCCCTACCTATGTTGTGGAGATCCAGGAGATCAATCTTCGATCTGGAAAAACTCTTCCAGATCGCCAACCTCCTCCCCTAGAGGATGAGGAAGATAAACAGGAAAGTGAACCAAAGGCTATTCCACCCTTTCCTGAGAGATTAATAGCCACCACACAACCCAACCTAGAGGAGGATGAGCTTTTGGGTGAGCTCAAGCAGTTGTATGTAAAAATACCACTTCTCCAAGCCATCAAGGATGTGCCAATATACAATACTGGAGCCCACCACTCATCTCGCTTTCATAGTGGTTTCAAGCACTTCTTTGCATGAACTTAGCAAGTAAATGGTGGCAACTTTGTTTGTTTCCTCTAAGAATAAACCATTCTCGTCTTTGGTGAATTTATGTATGAATGCCAAGAACGATGTTTGTTGTTGCAGGAGCTTCTAAATTGTAGGGAGACCTCATCTCATCAGCCTCAGCCAAGACATATCCATCCATGATTTCCAAAAGTCGCTAAGGTCTCAATTCGAATTCTTACCTTATGAGGAAAGCTTGCCATCTCCGTTGAGCAAATCCAACCATCTCAAAGCTTTGGCTTGAGTTCTAAGTAAGTGCCTACCACTCCCATGCCTTATTCCCTCCTTTTTCACCTTTTCCAAGCTCCATCCAACCTTCTAGACCACTCCCTAAGCTTTCGGTTTGTTCATGTAGTAAAACAAGGGATCCTGTAGGTGAACTAGTACTTTTTATAGACATCCTTTTGGGAAACCTATAGTAGCATGTTTTGAGCCCGATTTGAGAAAAATCATCACTAAAAGCCAGGATTAGGTTCCTACTTTCCTAACAGTCCATGTGAACCATTATACTCCTTTTCCTTCACACCTCTCTCCCCTGCCAAATAACAAAACAAGATGAGCATTTTCATGTTTCAAGCAAAATGATAAAAAGGAAAAAAGTTCTTTTATATGTATTCATGCACACATCAGATAGTACTTTCTAGATCAGATTTCATGCTTAGAATAGTTAAAACCTCATAGGTGTTATAATATGGTTCTTTTGCAAGAAAAGTATGTTAGCAAGTAGATAAAGGATTTCATGTCATTTTGCAAGCATTTCTTTTAGTATATCCTTCATGCAATAGACAACATTTATTTTCATCCAATTAGGGTAAATTTCCCTTCTCCAAGTTGGTAATCAGACTTCTTCTAGTCAATAGAAGGCTGGTTTGAGAAACCGTAGTGGTCTATCACCACAGCTCAGCAGTGACAAAGAGTACACCAATTACATCTATTTGTGTATACAACACTGTCACCTCTAAGTTTGTATGAACCCCGGGTTGATGAAGTAAAGTTGGTAGCCCGATGAGTTACAGCATCCTTGCTGCAATATTGGTGCTCATCACATTCGCCTGATGATCAGATGCCAGAGCTCGAGGATGTGCCTTCTGTTTCTCCTAGAAGAGTAGACCAACCACCTCCTCCTCAACCTCAAATTTCGACAAACATTGAGGCAGTAATTGACCATCCATCATCTTCTCATATAGACCATCCTCTTCCTCCTCTACCTTGGAGTTTGACATACATTGATCTAGTAGTTAACAATCCATCATCTCCTGCTACAGACCAGGCTGACACTACTACGTCTGTTGTATCAGATATTTGATTGTAGTTATTTGACTTGTTTGTATATATATATGGTGCATTTTTTTTGTTCACATTTATGTACTTAAGTTATATGTTGGTCTTGATGTGTATATTGTTAGGTCATGTTAGATATGTTCATTTAATGTGCTTGCAGATAGGTGTGTATGTGATAGCAGTTATTTGACATGAGATGTCTATTAATTTGAGGATGCGTGTGGTGATGATGTAAGATTACAATGTTTGTGTTTTGTTAGATGTGATCATGACGATGATGCCCTGTTAAATGATTAGATTTTACGTGCTCACTAATGACATTTATATATGCTAAAGGTGTATATAACTAGATGATGGCAGTGAATTTGAATGTGCATCTTATATGATGATTATGTTTGTGAGATGGTTATCATCATGATGTTTATTTTTATGAAATAATATTTTGTATCGATGGACTTATGTCAAAATTATATATATGAAACTGCATGCAAAATGACTTACTTTAAAAAAATGAAAAAATATTTTTATAAATTACAAAGTTTAGTATGGTTTAAACTATGATTGTAAATTATGATAAATATTTTTATATTTCTTAGATATTTCATTCATATTCATTCTAACATAATTAGTAAAATATTTCAATACTCACAAGGAAAAAATAATTAAAGATAAAATAATTTAGTTAGTTCTTAATAAGACAAGAATGTGTGATTCATTCAATTTTTAACATAAAATATAAATAATAATAAATTATTGAAAAATACAATTTAACCAATGAAAATGAAAAATTACACTACGGTCGATCTATATATAGAGATAGAAAACTAGTATTATTGATCTGTTTTAATCACATATTTCTCAATCACTAAAACATAATAAATCTTTTAACATATACAACTTTTTTCAAGTTTTACATTCTAAAAATATATTTTCATATAATGAGATTTGATCTCTCTTGACTCATGGTACATCCGTTGTTAATATGGATCTATATTGGTTTATAAAATTCAATATATTATTAAATTTGAAAAACTAGAGTTATAATTTTTTATAATTGATCTAAGTTTAATATAACATAAAAATTTATATTTTTATAAGATCTAGTTTATCACTAAGGTTATGATATGTTGAAGCAATTTCAATTTAATATTTATAGCAACTCTTACCAATTTAAATTAAAAAATTTCTCTCTCTAATGATGAGGATTAATGAATGTAAAATAAAGCTTGCGAAGTTACTTGTAGTTGGGAATTTTCTCTATTTGAAGTTCTCCCTTAAAGAGGCAAATGAACTTCTTTATAGTAATAAACATATAAAATTTTGCTGCTATTTTTGTTATTTATTTTCTATTGTAATGGTTTAAATTTAACTCTTTTTAATAATAAATATGAGTTAAATAATACAAAAATCATACTATATTAGATTTAAACTTTTGAAAAATAATATATTTGATTATTTCTTAATGAACAACTCAAGAAATATTATTTTTTCCACGTACTTATCATGAGATAGTCACTAAAATTCATGTTTCCACATTTATCCTAGCTAATATTACATCATGTTCACAATGATAAAAACATGTCTACTTTAAATAATTTACTTATAAATGCATGAAAATATATATTTATTTTACATAATCTAAATAGGAAATAAAAATGCATCACCAAGTCTATTAGAATGTCAAACAAATGCCTCTTAATCATAGTCACATTATTTATCATTTAATTCTTAGCCATAAAATATTATTAATTCAACTTTTATTGCACCGAGAGACACTCTACAACCTAGTAAGGGATAGATGTTGTCACATAACATTACATTTAGGAATCGTAAAATAATCATTTAAATTAACAAATTAAATGGAGTAATAAAAAAATAAATTAATTTCATACATAATTAAAATACTTCAAATTTCACCTTAATTCTATATAAGTTTATATAGAGATATAAAGTAACCAAAAAAAAAATAACCTTTTAGTACGAGGAAGAAGTGCAGTTTCTTCACTTCTTAATATTGAGATGGGTTAAAAAAAAACAATGTACCTTTTATTATGACGTGTAATTTCATGATAGGAAATATTATTATTGATATTACGTGCTGTGTAATTCATTATGCCTTCAATTTACATGCGATATTTCAAAGAAAAATATATTAATAATAACATTTGGTAGATCCGAAGTTAAGATGGATCTAGGGTAGTTTATAATTACCATTGGAGAGAAAAGTCAAAACTGTTCCATATCCATGAAGAAAAAATTAAAACCTCTCATGCATCCATGTAAGTCTGTTTTTTTCCCTTATATTCCATAAAACAATGCAATCAACATCTTATACATGCGTAAGACCTCATTTTAGTTTACATAATGTTTCAAGAATTGTAATTTAAATATAGTAAACATGACTTTACCTCTCATGTCAAGAATTCAATCTTACATACTAATACACAATTTTTCCATTGTTAAAGTCCTCATAGAGTTCTCACCACATGATTTATATTTATTTTGTACTAAACAAGAAGAAAAAACATTTGAATTGATTAATAAACCAATGAGTATCTAAATCCAAAATAAATATTCAATCTTGTTTCTAAATTGGTTGTTTTCTCATTTTAGTTATATTCATCTCATTTTCCTATTGAGAAGGATTGTGACCTTGAATCCTTATTATCATACATATTTTACACAATAGAAAATACTTGGTTTTAAGTGTAAAAATGTTTGTGAATCTTACCAATTATATAAAATTCCAACAAAATAAATAACAATACAATATAATTAGAGAAATAAATAAATTAAAAACATACAACAATAGTATAAATGATGGAATAACACAAGTACATATCACTCTCCTTTGTCTTCACCCTGATTATCTTCCTCTCTTGGCATGATAACACTCTTGTTCTCAAAAATATGTTTTGATCTAGGGTCATGTCTTAATATGAACAACCAATCCCTATCCAACACATCAAGGTAAAAAACACATGGTTGTAGTTTTTTGGGAAATCATAAGGCTCCCTAGCTTCATGCCACCTATTTCTAGAGTTGATTGATATTAACCCACTATCACGATCGTCCTTTACATTATTCCGATCAAATGTGTCCCTCCATTTGCACCTAAAAAAAACACATTGGAACAAAGTGAAGTACACTTGAATGATCTCTTCTATCTTTCCAATGTAGCCTAACATCCTTCCCATTAGGTTTTTATTGTGGTGGCTAGAATGACTATATTTGTCGAACTTGAATCCCACTCCATAGTCTTGTGTCATGCATCCATCATCAACATCCTCCTTGTGAAAATGATGTCCATATGCCCACATAGATGGGAACAAATGAAACTATAAAAGAACTGAAAAAAATCATAGTGTCATGTGTCTAATAACCAAAACATAATTAAAAATATAAAATATATATAGATGTTACAATTGAAAAGGTGCAGTATGAAGTTTAAAATGTACAGAAAGATATTATAATTAGTGAGTTATTGCACAAAATCCCTATGTTTAGCGCATCCTTTTCAACACATGGGTAATGACCAGATGCATCATTTTTCTCTTTTATTTTATCAACAACCCAACTGTTAAGGCATGTGATTGACATATTTTCTTTTAAATGACTAGGATAAGGCACACTTCCACCATTCGACCATTTGAATTATTTCCTTTCATTGTCCCATTTCATCCTCTTCTGCTCGTACAATGTAACCTAATGTTGTGTCACTTCCATATTGTAAAGATTGAATTTGTTGATGGCTTCTATTTCTGACTTTGCCGATGAAATCAAACAAACATATATAGTACATATGAGATCGAAATATGCATTAATTTGAATTTCAATGTGAATAGTTAATGTGTATAAATTTGACAAATGATAAGCTACTTACTCTTCATCATGTGCCTCTTTCCATTCATTTCGAGAAGTTCCCCTTCCCTTTTGTCTTCATCCCTTTTTTCAGTCCAAATCTTCACACTTGGTGTATTTTTGATCTGATTGATGTACTCAATAGCATAATAGAAAGACTCATACAATATATACCCCTCTTCCATACACCCCCTAGGTTTTTTCCTTTGTTGAAAAAACCTTTCAATTTCTTCATGTACCTCTTTAAGAAGAACATTAAATGACAAGAAAAAACCCCAACTAATTCAACCTCATCTACTAGGTGAATTAGAAGATAAACTTGCAAGTCCATGAAACTCATCGGTAGTCCCTTCTGAAACATACAAACAATCTCAGCTATCTCTTTATGCCACCATGGACTTATAGCCATATGAATCTCCTTTGATGTGATCCAGTGTAAAAATACAAATAATTTATATATGTCACGTCATAGGTCTTGGGGGAAGTCATGGTTCACACACCCATGGAAGAGCATATGATAATGACACTACAAAATATATAGTACATTATACAAAAATTACTTATAAAAAATCACATTTCATAAAAAATAAAAAATAATAATTAAATCACATTTTTGACATACATACTCTTAGAAGGTTCAAATGGTCATGTGATGTAAAGCCTAACAAATGATCTTCCACAGTGAAGCACTGTCATAGTGAAGCCGCATATAAATAAGGCACCCTCACACTCATTATAAATTCCTTTTCCAAAGAAATATCATCTTTCTTTAAAATCCATGGGACATCACCTTCTTTGAAACACCAAGAGGGACTAACCTCTCCTCTAGATTCTTGTCTTGGTCAATGTTTGATTTTACTTTTTGAAGAAATAAGATTTCTCCTAATAGCGAACATGTCATTTTATTTCAATGATATGTGCCTCCATTAAGAAGATGAAGAATTTTTAAATATATGCATGGGATCTAGTAAGTGGGAAATCTTAAGATGTTCCCAATATAGGAGCTCATAAAATACAAATTTCCTTTTCATCCCAATTGGAAATTTCTCAACATATGTGTCAAAGAATTCAAGATCATCAAACATAGGCTCCCCATTTGAATCGAATATTTATGAAAACACCTTCTCCTTCTCTCTCTCTCATATGCTCTAAGCCATTCAACTGGTGTCATTATTGCTGTCCTTTAGGTTCTCTCTGGTTTACCATTGAAATCAAATGTTTCTCTTCTATAAGGGTGTTCTTCTAGGAGGAATACCATGGATTAGTCATACATTGACTTTTGTAGGTGGTCATACCATCAAGCATTCAGAGAAGTTCCACAACATTTACATCAATCATACCCTTTTACTGCAAGACCTACGGAATTATTGTGTACAAGGTGACAGGTTAGTGACCACGAAGATCAAAACAATTGCAATGAATTAAGTTAAGTATATGTGGAACAATATGATTACGTATATAAACAAATAAATAAAAATGTAATTTACCACAAAAAACTCCTAAGCCTAGATAATCATGTGTGGTAAAAGCACATATTCCATACAATGTCAAATTTTAATATGTTGTGATGGGTCTTCATACATTGTATACATGTATCCCGTCCCATAGTTCCTTCAATTCATCTACCAATGGTTGTAAGTAGACATCCATATACTTTACTTGTCTTCTAGTAGGGACTATGAGATCGAACATAAGATGTTCATTCTTCACAGATAACCATGGGGGGTATTTTTATTGATCATTACTATAGGCCAAATAGAGTAGTTAGTGTTTTGGAGGGAATATGGGTTGACGACATCCATGGCTATGACGAGTCATAGAATTTTTACTTCATCCTTGAATTTTTCAGGTGATGTACCCTCTATATGCTTAATGGCTATTGAATTTGTTGGGATTCAGATAACTCCTGACTCTCATTTGTGTGAAGCATGCCATCCCTACAACATAGCTAATTCTTTATAATGAAAGAGCCTTTGAATCCTTAGGATTATAGGCATGTGCCTCAATACGTTATGAGGAGGACCATGTGATTTACCCATTTTTTGAATTATGGTACTTGTCATGCCCACATTTTGGACATATCTCTTTGTTTTCATATTCTCCTCTATATAGAATACAATCATTAAAACATGCATGATATGATATGTACTCAACACCCAACATTTTCAACAAATTCTTTGACTCTTCGCAACTAATTGAAAAGACATTATCACTTGGAAAAACCTTATCTTTGAATAGCCTGCAGTTGGCGAGGAATATAATTTTACAATGTCAATATTTAACATTCGTAAAATCAACCATTTTTAATGTTTATTGTGTGATAATATTTCTCAAAATATAAGGGCCTTGATCGATCATGCTGGTGAATTACCTCAATATTTTCGAGAAACATGCATTCAACATGCCAAACTGTGCTTCCAAGTTGTATAGTAACATCATTGTCCCCAACTAAGTAGATTTAACTCGCTGCTAAGTCCAAAGAGAGGGGTCATGTAAGTATATTTTAGGCTTTCAAATAGGGTATCAGTGATATGGGAATCATCCCCTAGCTCATCATTCTGGAATGCATCTAAAAAACTTACCTCCATGTAGTTGTATCCCATAAGCAATCATCCATAACAACCTCTATTTGATTTCCTCCATTTCAACCTTCTCATGAAGAATTATTATTGTTGTAGTGATTTCTAATTAATGAATCTAGACGCCATGGGAATTGAATAGTTTGTTGATTCAACCGTTCTTTGTATGATTCCTCTTTGATTCTTGCTCTTAATGAAACTTTATCTTGAGTTGACATTGTAGTGAGGTGCACCAAAAGATGGTAGGTGGGTTGCTCATCTTCACTAGAATCATAATTTCAAAAAATATTAAACATCATTAGTACAATATCATTGATATTAGTAAGCACGTCAATGCAATTAGTTTGTTGAAATTACAGTATCCCAAACAATTATTACCATATTTTATCCAGGATTGCGGATGGAGGATGCCATGTTCCAATTGGAAAGGTCGAGAGGTTGTCTATTTCATCTACCAATTACTTATGATATATTGCTCCTGATAACAGTTTCAGACGTTTTTGAAATGGATGAATATTTTTTGCATCTGAACTCGATTTTGAATCAAGATGACGCCAAATTGGATATATTTTTATTAAAATTGGCATGGATTAAAATAAATAAATTCAATTAGATAATCGAAATATAAATAAAATTTGAACTTACTAGACATGGAAAGGGATAACTCTGCGAAAGAATTTGATCAACAGTATGGAATGAACTAGAATTTGAAGAATTGGCCATTTGATATTATTGAGATTTTGTCCTTGCATTTGAGAAAAATCAGAAATAAAATTTTGTGTGCATATCTAAAATTAATTTCAAGAACCATATAACCACAATCTAAATTTCAATATAGTTTTCAAACCATTTTTCAAGAATAAGGAAACTTTAAGAAAAGAATGTATACTATGAACTATTGTAATTCATGTGGATGCATCCTAAAGTATAATTTAAGGTTAATATGTCATTTTATGTGAAAATAAAATTTCAGGTAGCTTTTAAACCCTACCAGTGTGCTTGTTAGAAAAAATCACATTGATGTGTTTAAATCCTAATAGCATAAGGACATTCAAATACTACCCACACTGATTTTTTGCATTCAAAAAATATAAAATATGTTACCATATTGGTGCTCTTGTACAAAAGCACAATGATGTGTTTAAATAAAAACAACCACCGGTACACACCTGTTTATGGGATTTTGAAAATAAAAGGAAATTCTACCATAACAGTGCTCTTGTAACAATTACAACATGAATCCATTTAAATACAAACAAAATAGTTGTGTTAAATATTAATTGCACCATTTTGGCATTTTGAAAAAAAAATGATCATGTCGTGCGTTAAAAAAAATTGGCACCCTGACAATGTCAATGCACTTTACTTGTAAACACAACAGTTCTCTTGATTGTCAAACACATTGATGTTCAGATTAAGTGAAAAAAAAAAAGGAATTTTTTTTGTTTTTTTCAAAATTCAAAATTGAGGGGCAATTGATTTTTCGAAATCTAAATTCATAAAATCTTTTAAACAGTAAAAAATTATTCACTATTTCATTACTTTTCCCAAAATTTCAAGGGAGCGATTTGCAAGAGAGACAAAACAGGAGCACTGTGCAACTGCAAAATACTTTGGAGTAGAAAAACTGTTCAAAAGATTAGAAGATGAAAGGTATGGTGATTCACTCAAAACCCTACATAGTAAAAATTTTAAATTTTATTGTTGATTTTACTAAGAACTTATTTTACAATTTCTCTTGGAGTTTAATTAAAAGAGAGATCATTTGCAAGAGATACATGCTGGGACCAACACAATATTTTGGAACCAAAGAATGATCATAATTTGAAAGGGTGATTCACTCAAAACCCTGCATAAAAAAAAATTTAAATTTTATTGTTAGTTTTTTTTAGAATTTCTATTATATTTATTCACAATTCAAATAAAAAGAAAAAATATTATAAACCCTCCATAATAAAAAATTTGCTGTTGATTTTACTAGTAAACTTTTTTATGATCTATGTTCCTGTTTAAATTTAATTAAAATTAAAAAAAAAAAAAAAAAAAAAAAAAAAAAAAAAAATTCAATGCTTACCTTAAACCCTTGCTTCTTCTTTCTTATGTGACTACAAAATTTTACCTTACAGTTTAACTCTCTCTACCACTTCACAATTATGGTTTTTCATTTTAGGCATTTTAGATTTATTGGGTTTGTGTACTTACTTTATATAGGGAATTTGACATATAAAGTGGGGGGATCACTTATTGAATCAGATCCAAACCTTGTCAACCTTGTCTGTTTTTTAAAAAATTACGTATGTTTTTTCATACTCTAATGTAATATAATGCACGAGTGTGACTTGTGTAATTAAAGATATTGGCGTATTATAACCTTGTCGATTCTATCCAATTTGTTCATCAATGCTCTCGGTGTAATATAATGCACTGGTGTGTCGTTGCCAAATAACACACTTAAGTCATTCTGGTGCATTTATCATTACAAATCACACCATCATAACTTAAAATTATTTTAAAAAGATAATTTTTTTTGACAGTGTTGAATAATTAAATGACCAATGCATTTAATGGCCTAAACGCACTAGTGTGTTTATTCAAAAAACCACACCAGTTACTAGAGATCTTTTTGCCTAAAAAATATTTAATTTATGTATAAAATATATTTAATAGCTTCTATATTGAATGATACAGGTTTTATATTGACAAAAAAATGGCTGATAAGGTATCAAGTAACAAAAATAATGATCGACACCATGATAAAGCGTCAAAAAAAGCATAGAAGGGAAGTTCTTTGTAAATTATTTACAAAATTAGTATGTTTGAGCTATATGCAAGTTTAACTAATATGCATTTACTAGTGTGTGTCATGCAATGCCAAAAAATGAAGAAGTTTGATAAGATTATTTCTAATGTAAGTGCAGAAGAGCGTAAAATCCTGATAGAAAAATTGCAGAATGATGAATCAAGTGAATGAGAAACTACTATTCAATATGATTTTTTTTTATTTTTTTTTTCATTAATAATGTACTTGAGAATATTGGATAACATGTTTCAAACAATCTATTAATTCATATATTAATGTTCTACAAGCAGAAACAACAAACGAAAAAATCAATGTCCTAAGAAAAGAAAAATTCTAGAACATGTAAATAACAATCAATTGGTCCTTATCTCATATGGAGTGGTGTTGGACATTAATTAAAGGGGGGTGGTGCGGGGCGGGCGGGGGGGGGAATGAAAATATAGATGTACTTTCTACTTACAATACAAAAATCAATCCAATGATTCCAAGAACCAAATTATATCTAAACTATGGGAATTGTTCCTAGAGAAATGGTCAGTGAGACATGTCAGACTTGCAATAACAAAAGCCTACAACAACACAAAATAATCATTCAAAGGTAATATTTCTAATTAAAATGATTTTCTAGAACTATATTTATATATTACTACAACAAATTCATTTATTAATATCAATTTTGTTATATTTAGTTTTCATATATCAATATAAAAATTGTTTATTACTTTTTTCAGGAAGATTATGAAAAGGCCAAATGATCAACAAGTTGATATATGAAACATGCTAGTAGGAATGTCCAAAAGGGTGTACAAAGAGATGGTCAAAGTAATGGACATAATTGTATCAGAGAAGGAACGATCTCAACAACAACGTGCTTCAAATGTATGTAATCATGATTGACTTTGTACATATAAAAAAATATTAGCTTTAAATATTCATTTTCAAGTATTTTCTTGCAAAAAGGAAGACAAAATGGAACTCATTCAACACATAAAATGGTGAAACAAGGAAGAAAAGGTTGATGTCAAAGTTTTGGAGTAATTGTTAATATTTCCTTATAACAACTCAAGGTTTCGTTTTCTTATATTTTATGTATTTTTACAAGAATCATCCTTAAATGTATTCAAATAGGTGCTTACATACAAAGAAGATCCATCAGAAGAATTGATTAACATTGGGTAAAATATGGGTTGTGAGTAGATGTCGGAATATCAAAAATTAATCATGGAATTTGCAAGTATCTATGTTGTTTTACTTCAGTGAGTTTATAATTAATAGAACAAAAAAAATCTTTTATATTAAATTTATGATTTATAATGCGGTTTAAAACATGCAGGAAACAAAGTATTGAACCACACCAGAAAATGAATTGTTGCGACATGGCATGAGACTTGGTTTTGAAACCATGTGTAAAATTTATGAGTCACTTCCTATTATGGTACATTTATATTCGAATATTTATTTCAATTTTCATTATTCTCGCCAATGTAGATACACTCATTATACTTGAATTTTACGTTTGCAGATAGAACAAGATCAAGAAGATGAAAACAATTTATGAAATCAACAAAAAATTCATCCAAATAACCCAAGTCATATAAGTAGCTCGAGCAACGACGTCAGTTCCAGTGAAGAATGATGATCTATTTTGATATAAATGCAGCACATTGTATTTTTTGAAATAACTATTTCTAAAAATCAAACATTTTGTTTAATGTAATGGACATAGTGTCCCAATTGAGAGATAAGGGGTTACAAATAATAATTCCATTTTGTATGAAAAAAAGCCTCTTATTGATATATAATAAAACAAATTTTAATTTATTATATTTTGTTATCCAATGTAGTTGTGAAATGTTACACCACTGATTAAAAATATGGATGATTAAATATTATAATGAAGAGATGTGAAATATGATAATATAACAAATTAATCCAAACATCATATACAAATGAACTAATCAAATTTTAATTTATATGAATATTGTTATAAGATATGTGTTGATTTTTCGATGAATAACAAATTTAAAAAATTACAATAATTGCATTATCACATGTTGATGTTTCCAAAAAAGAAACAATCTCATACAAAAACATTGTTGTGTTTGTAACTTAAGCACCCACCAATGCATTATATAATGTAAAATCATTATGAAAACATCTTTTTTTCATGACCAATGTCTTTTAAGAAAATGACAGCACCGGGGCATTCAACTCTTCAAGAACCAATATTGTTTGTAGTTAACACCCTAATGCATTGTAATTTGTAATGCACCAGTGCTTTCATAGAACTAACACCTCGGTCCTACAAAATATTATTTCCAGGATAGGTGCATTATTAAAGTTAACAACACTAGTCCTTTTATAATTTTAGTGCACTGATGAATTTATACAAACAATACGCATAGGCACTACAAGTTTAAATAGAAGCACCAAGTCTACAATTTTTTTTTTTGTGTGCTCTGGTGTCATTCCTCAAAAGAATTCCTCAGGGCATTTTTTGATGTATACTCACTGGGGTAGCATAAATTTCATGCACCAGTGTTCTTTCCATTAAATAACTTGGTGCTTTTAGTTATGTATGCTACCACAATGCTTTTTATATATGTAGCATATTGGTGCTACTTTTTCCATTAAGTACACTGGAAAAGAAAAAAAACATCCGCTAAAACCTCTGATTGCCTAAATTTTTTCAGTTGTGATGAAGTTCCATTATAATATCCTCTAAAACATCCTCTATCACAAATGGATGTTATAGTGGATGTTTTTTGGACATTTTCTTCCAATTTTATAGAACTAAAAACCTTTGTTATAACCTCTGCTAGAAGGTATTTTCCTTGTAGTGAATGTATTCCATCTTAACAATTTGATTAGATAAATACTCTCTTAAAAGGTAAAAATTGATGGGAATGTGTTTCATATTTGAATACTTCACAACGTTCTTTGAAATGTTGACTGCACATGTATTATAGGAGATGATTAATTTTGATTCATCATATTCTACTTTGATGTGCTTAAGAGTCTAATTCATCTAAAGAACTTGAGTACAACATGTTGTTTCTGTGATGTATTCAAATTTGGTTATGGATATGGATATTGAGGTTTGTTTCATATTCAACCATGACACTAGAAAATTATCCAAAAATAATTCTCATCCACTTGTACTATTCTTATCATCTACACCTCCTTCCCAATCTACATCTATATATTTTGTTAAAGTAAACTCTTTTGTTCCTGAATACCATAAGTGAATGTCTAGAGTGCCCCTAAAAAATCTATATATTTTCATAATTTCTTTCACATGTGTCTCCTATGTTGTAGATTGAATTCTTGCAACCTAACTTATTTTTTTCATAATATATAGCCTTGATGTTTTCAAATGTAGTAATTTATCAATCATTGACTTGTACACATTTTGATTTAGATTGGAGGATTCATCATTCTCTTTTGATGAGCTACCATCACCTTCAGAATAAAATATTTTATTTATAAGTTATTTCCATTTTATGTTTACGAGATTTACTTCTATCTTTATATTCCTCTTGAACATCACTATCTTCCAATTTTTCACATGGACATTTAAAAGCGAAATGACCTATTCTACCACAATTAAGACATTTGAATGGTAACTTACCTTTATATTTTATATTCCTCCTTTTATATTTCTAGCAAAAATGAGCTTCTTTTTCATTTGATTCAGAGTTGGAATGATCATGGTCCTTGTGTGCATTTGTTTTCCTTGATTTTTTGAAGAATGCTTCCTTTATTCCTAACTTCTCTTTTCTTGTTCTCATCTCATATGCACTAAGGATTCAATGTAGTTCATCCATATTGGTATATTTTAGATCTTTCATTTCTTCAATGGCTAAATTTTTTGCATTAAATCTCAATGGAAAAGATCTAAACACTTTATGAACAATTACTAATTCAGCATCTTCTTCAACAAATTCTCTAATAGTATTCACAACCCCATCTATATCAAGGAAAATGCCTGTAATATCTTCTTATTCATTCATCTTTAAACTTTTAAATTTCATTCTATGAGTTTGAAGATTCACCCTCTATAAATTTTCATCTCCTTCATAGATGATTTGAAGCTTATTCCAAATTTCCTTAGCAAATCCACACTACATTACCTTGAAAAATTCTGAATCTGCAATACCATATAGAATGGAATTAATTGCTTTTGCATCATTTAGAAAAGTTTTTTTGTTATCTAGATCCACTGGTGGAATTTTTAGAAATTTATAACCATCCACCACATAAAGTGAAACATTAACCCCAAAAGTCATCAGATATCCCATCATCATTATCTTCCAAAAACCAGAGTTAGTTTCATCAGAGTGAGGTTCTATTTGATAAATAAAATCCAATACTAGTCATTTGTCCCTCTAAGATATACATACAATTGGTTAGATTGTTCTAAACGAACCCACCCTTATACCAGTTGTTGGATTCACAATTATACTAACAGGGGGGATGAATTAGTATCATGAAATTTTTTACTTATTTAAAAAATTAAATATCATAAAATATCAATCTCATAAATTTAATAGGTAACACAAGATATATGAGGAAACCTTTACAGGATAAAACCACAAAAATTCTTTTAATTAATTGATGTTTCTTGGCACCAACCCACTACAATGTTTATAGTAATAAACTTATAGGAGACACCAACCCCCTTACATTTGTAGGCACCAAATTGTTGGAGACATTGATCCCCACTACTTTGTAGGAACCAACCTATAAGAGAAACCAATCCTCTAAGATTTGCAGGAATTGATTTGCTAGAAACACCAATTCCCACTTCTTTATAGGAATCAACTTACAGTTACATTGGTTTGTAGTAACTAACCTATAGGATACCCCAATCCCATTAGCTACTTTATAGGCACCAATACCCTCTTATCTATAAATCACAAACTAATCTTCTCTGGTATGCTCTTCTCTTCTTCAATTTGTTACAGAGCTGATCTGAATTGAATGTGGTACCTACCTATGGTACTTACCTAAGGTATTGAATGATGTAGCTGAATAAGGAACCAAAAAAAACTATAAATAATGGGATCACCTCTCAAAAGGACAAATACAACCACCACAATGTAGTAGTAAAATATTTCTCTATTTAATAAAGAATTATCTACTTTTTATATGTTGTGAGGTATTCACTATGTGTATTTTTTATTCAATATTTTCTAAGAAAAGTTTTAGGCAAGATATTTATGTTCAGTCTCCTCCTCTCTCTGCATTCATGGCTCCTAGGTCTTATCCCCTGGGATATGTATTATTGGTATCAGAGCAGGTTATGATGCCATGGAAATTAGGTTTTGGACAAAATAGGGTTGCTCGACAATGGTCATCAAAGTGTGAAGTGGAAAAATTAGTTTGTATATTTTCTGGTGCAACTTAGATGGCTGTTGATAGTCCCAATCATTCTACTTTTCTCCTTGTTTTATCAGTATATCCAATGGAAAGCTAGGATACAACACATGATCCATGGGTCATTGTTGAAGGAAAATCACATGCAAGAAATCAAGAAACTGTGGCATCATATCAAGAGATAGCACCTAAAGTTCCATGGGATGATCTATATGGTATGGATCTCATGGATAAAGGCCTCCAAAAGGAATTTGGATAAAAAATATTCTCACAAGTTTGAGGTGGATATCTCCCATATAATGAACATCATGTGGGTGGATAGGGAGGGTATGCTCATCAAGTGTAAGACTACAATTTTCATATCATAGGTTAGCATCATTGTGTTGCCACTGGAAATGGCACCTTAGGTGCTCCCTAAGCTCAAGGATCTCACCATGAAAATGGTTATCAAAATCTATGGCATCAAGGGGAAAATCCACCTCTACGACCTCTTCTCTAATACCCATATTTATTATAATATCATCTTGGTTGGTGGGTTCTTGATTAGATCCATCACTGACAGTAAATACTCATAACTCTTCCATTTAGTTCCATGGTCACATTGCTCCATTGGCTTACTTGTCAAAATCAAGCTTCAAATTACTTCCATTAAAAAATACTTGAAGGTCACTTTCAATACTAACCTGGATGACATTTCCTTACACTACTTGGAACCCTTTTGTTTGCCTCAAAGTGATTACAAAGAAAATATGTGCTCCTGTCAAAATGTACTTACGTATTTCGAAGCAACATCCTATGAACAATATGGGTTTATTCAATGTAATACTCATATTGGTTTCTACCTCTGGATTGATGACCTTATCCTCAACAAAAACATATAACTCATGTGAAAAGGTTTGAATTGCTGTAATTCATTGTTACATGCCTTCATCCTCACCTTCCCAATCGAAGTGTGGAATTTTTGAGAAAATTCTTTGATTGTTGCAATTAACTAGTACATGCCTTTGCCTTTATATTCATAATCGAAGCATGGAATTGTTTTATGGAAAATAGGCATCAATTTAAAATACAACTCTAGTTACAAAATTACATTTTCAACAATTCAGATCTCCATAATGTTGGAGGATCAACAACCAAAGGGAAAAGAGAGATCGATGACATCCAAGAGGTTAGGGATGACACTCCCCATCTTGTTGTACAAAGAACCCTTCATTGATAATTCCATGCTACATCCTTTGTTGCGCCCACCTAATATGCCCCAAGCCAAATAAAATTTAGACTAGATCGACTTGTCGAAGCCTAAGAAACTGTAAATTGTGGGCTATGGAAATGGAGGGAAAGTATACAAGGTTTTCCATGAGAGAACTCAATTTCTCTATGGCCTAAAGGTCATCCAAAAAAACCAAGATCTCTCAGCCCAGTTGCATATCATCCATGAGATTAACATCCTAACCATGATGGAATCCCCATACATTGTCAAGCTCCATGACATCTACAATAGGGGTGGAAAGATCCAATTTGTGCTACAATACATGGAAACGAGATCGCTTGACAAGTGTGACTAGATTATGGAGCTCTACCTCATGGAAATGGCTATGAAAGTGTTATGTCACCTCAAATATCTCCACTCTCACAAGATATTTCATAGGGACATCAAACCAGACAATTTATTAGTTGACATAGAAGATGAACTCAAAACTGCAGCCTTTCGATGGATTGTGTTGAGTGAAATTTTCCCATTGGAAACTTGCTTTACTAAATAGGCCATAACTGCCTCTTTGAACCTTATTATCACATTTTAACTTGCACATGCCTTCCTATATATCATCTGTATGTTAAAATAAGGAATTATCCCATTCCTTGTAGGAATCATACTCTCAGCATTAGAGACATATTATTCTTCCTTCATTATTCTTATGGGTGCCCATGGTGACAAGTTTATCTTAGTTGATTATCTTGAAGTGCACTTACAGATGTGACAAAATACCCCTCCTAATGTAAAGGTAATGTCATGGTGGGACTATCAAATCACAACTACATGAATCACAAATGTGAAACTTGAGAACTTGGAGGCCTTACCACATATAATTGGATAATTAAAATTTATGAATATAAGAGACCATATTTCTACCATACCTTGGTAGAATGGAAAGCGAACTATCCCGAGGTCAATTTCCTAAGCCATACAAGGTTAGTATCATAATTACACCACAAGAATTACAATATATATATATCATTGGACCTCCACTCATCATGGTTATGAGTTGCCCACAAACCCATGGTTATAGGTCAAACACACAAAACCCTTGCCATTGAAGTCCATTTTCTAGGGAATCAACTGTTAGTATCAAAGTTTGTTGAAAAGTATTACAAGTTATCTCATCCTCATAATGTTTTTCATCATGGTTATGGGCCATCGAAAAACCAACGATTATGGTTCATCCACACAAAACCCATGCCATCAAAGTCCATTATTAGGCCATACATTGTTAATATCACAGTTGTCCCACAAGAATTACAAGGAAACTCTATCCTTGGACTTCTTTCATCATGGTTATGGGTCGACCACACAAAACCCAAAAAAACTTGGTTTTGCGTCATCGAAAAACCCATAGTTATGGGTTAACCACACAAAACCCTTCTCTTCATTGACTCATATTCAACATAAGCTTCTGAGGGAACTTGATGCAATGGGGACTGTAGCTTCCTAAGGGGGGAGGATTGATCTAAATGGAAAGTGGTGTCTAACCATCATATTTACCCATGGTATTGAATGATGTAACTAAATAAGGCACCAGAAATACTATAAATAAAAATCCTCACCTTGAAAAAGGACAAATTCGTCCACCACAATGTAGTTGTAAAATTTTCTCCATTTAATAAAGAATTATATTCTTTTCATATGTTGTGAGGTATTCACTATCTATAATTTTTGTTCAACTCTTTTCTAAGAAGATTTTCAACATATATCTAGATGTTATTTTTCCTCCTTTCTTTTCATTCATGGATCCTGGATCATGGATTCCAAAGAATAGTTGGCTTCCAATTGTTCTTTGTTTCCTTCTCTGAGCCACTAGTGCTCATTTTGCTTCAGTTGTGTATATATTTCCCATTCCTATTCTAAATTATTTTCCAGTTCATGTTTAGCTCTTGGATCTATGATTTCACTCGAGGCAAGGTCTCGAATAACCATGTCCTATGCCCTGATGTTACTTATGTTGACTCTACATAGGTAGGTTGTTATGCAACCAGATCATAAAATAGAAGAAAAGATAAACCAACGACTTGAAAATTAGCCTCTTCAATGGGGAAACCTCCTTTATATCACATAAAGTGAACAATTTTTAGATGATACAAATGAAAAGACCTCCTTGGTATATATAAGTGTCTAAGGGGTCACAATATAATCCAATCCTACATAACAATAATAATCTAAGGGCACAATAATAATAATAATGGGGTTCTATGGGGCACACAAATAACAATATGGGGGCTACATTGGTGCAACAATAACAATAGGAAGTCTACACTAGCATTATAGGGACCTAACATGCCACTCTTCTTCAAAAAATTGTTTTCCTCAATGCTTGAGTAGTTTTGGATGCTTTTGTATAAAATTATCATCCTCCCATGTGGAATCTTCAATGGGAAGGTTCTTCCACTTAATGAGATACTCTGAAACTGATTGATTCTGTAGTTGTCAGGTTGTTCTTTCCATGACTGCTACAGGCTCTAATATTATTTTTCCTCGTTCACCAAATTCTAGAAATATTGTTTGAACTGGGAGCTTGTCATCGATAACCTTCTTTAAGAATGAAACATGGAAAACTAGGTGTACTCAAGAATATGCAACCAACTCCAACTTGTATGCCCTAGTACCAATATTTTGCAACTTTTTGTAAGGACCATAATACTTGGGTGATAATTTATTATCCTTCTGTTGATGTTGTTGGAAATTTGTCAATCAAGCAGTGTCCTTGATGTGAAATCCCAATTAGACCTCAAGCCATTTGGAGTAAGAGCCACATCTAGAATATCGACCCAATTGCCATGTATTCCTTTAGATTTTCCTGGGTTGTAACTGTTAATAAGAGAGAAGAATGTGTGGTGCCTTCAAAAAGCAAGGGGGGTGTTCCGGGTGAGTGTTTGATCATATATGTGTCAAATTTATTTCACTATATAGGGGAGGAAAAGTGAGCCTCTAAGAGAGAGTTAGTAGTACCAACCTAGTAGAGACACACATGAACAAGAAGGGTCTGTACAACATCAAGTAGGATATTCCACCGAGATGCAACGATCATTGAAACCAATATAATGAGGAAGATCTGTATAATATCTAGCAAAATATTCTACAAGGATCTAACAACAATAATAGAAATTACAACACATTCTCAATATGATAAGTACCAAAATAACTGAAATAGTTCAACTAATTTAGCACAAATTAAAGAAAACATGAATTAGAAACATAAACACAATATTCTTACAAATATCCATTATCCATGCATGAAGAACATGTTGGTCGACAAGGCTTCTCATATTAAGTAAAACTTCCAAGACACATGTATACAATGAACACCATTAGTGCCAAAAGTGGAGCTTTGGAGCCACTCTTTGCTCCTCAAAAGAACTAGCATATCTATCTAATTCCTTGAGAGAGGATCCAAGGTGGAAAGTCCTTTTCCCATACAATGAGGGTGTACATATAACCAAGGGGTGATGTTTCACCCTCCTTGTCACTCTTTTACTACCCTCCTTGTGACTCTTTGACTACCCTCATGAATACTTGAATTCCTATGACTCTTTGACTTACATGACTCTTCATATTCCATGTGTATCCTTTCAACTTCCACTTTACAATACATTTCAAATAGGTAATTACAAAATCCACAATAATGATGTGGGATATGACAACTCATGACATGACACTACTAACATGGACTACTTGATGATGTGACAATGTCAAGCCACTGTTGTTGCTATTTGTTGAGTGTCTTCTTGAGAATCCTCTTCTTTTCACCTTCGTTTGACTTGTTGATAAGGAATATTCAATGATATTGAGTCTTGAGTTGCAATCACAAACTGATATTCCTTTTCTTTCCTATGATTGATCAACTTGCATATTGAGCTACAAGAGTGTCTTTTAGCATGTTCCCTCCTTCATCCCTTTCTTCATCATCTCGCCATATCATGGTAAGGTACTTGTATATGTAATTCACTTGTGACAAGACGACATCAGTTAGAAAGCCCCCTAGTCTAAAATGGTGCATTCTGATCCATTAACTGAGATAGAACCAAGTGATAGGTTAAGAGAGACGGATTAGTGATTACAAAGTTGCATATTTCAAGTAGCCAAGGGTGTAGCTTGAGCCTTGAGATTGCGTAATGTGTAGTTCAGGTTGGGCTGAGGAAGCAAATTGTCCACTTTGGGAGCTCAGGATGACAATATCAAGTGACCAGCACTTGATCAACCTATTGTGTAGTTCTGAAAGACAGATGAATAGAGTTGACTATACAATTGCACATTTCAAGATCTTAGGGCTAAGGCTTGAGCCTGGAGACTACGCAGTGCATAGTCTAGGCTAGAGCAAGGGAGAAAAATGCATAGTTACGGGAACTAGTGAGGAAAGACGAGGGGATGGAAATTGAGTGAACACATTGCATAGTTCTGGGAGACAAGGAAGGTTGGGCTATTGTGCAACTATGCATTTCACAATCTTAGGGATTCAGCTTTAGGTGTTTGATTGTGTAGTGTGCAATTAAGGCCAAGCTAGGATGATGAATTGCATAGTTCTGGGAGGGAAAGTTAGGCTTGAGCACTGAAGTTACGAAATATGTAGTTTTGGGATTGAGCACTAAAGTTGTGAAATATGCAGTTCTGGGATTGAGCACTGAAGTTGTGAAATGTGTAGTTCAGGTATTGAGAACTAAGGTTGCGAAATGTGAAGTTATGGGCTTGAGCACTGAGGTTGCAAAATGTGCAATTCTGGAGGGTTGGATGAGGCTAGGTTGCTAGGAATTTTTCAAAATTTGGATATGTGGGACCGAAGATACTATTGTGAAAAGTTATATGAATTGATTGTGATCACACACTTGAAAAAATTTGATGACACAACAACATCAATCACCCGGAGGATGTTAAAAACATATTTCCCTCAATGCAAGTACTTTGCGACAAGTGTGACACTAAAGGTACACTTTGTGATGACCAGGAAGACATTTGTGCAACAATGCTTAAAAATTTTGGAATGAGTGCGACAAATTTTTCAATAGTTAGAACAAATCATATACAAAAATATAGACCCTTGAAACCATCAAAACAGGCTTCTACACATTGTGCGAGAACCAATCATGTGAAAAACTGGTAGTTTACCCAAATTGCAAAGGGGAGAAAAACAATTCAAGAAATTATATGAATAGAATTTTGTTGTTTGCGTCAAAAATGTGCAAGGCGAACGAAGCTCTAAATTGAGTGTAAGCCAAAATTTTGGATGGTGGTGTAGTAGTTATAACACTTGGCAACACACTGGTAGAATTCTAGTTTCTCTGCCTCGGTTAACTTCTTTTGTGCATGGCCTTGGTTGTTTAGGGCATATTGATTCATCGTGTAGATTATTTTGGTCTCGCCACTTACCCAATGAATAGAAATAATCCCTTTATGCATTCTTAGTTGAATGCAACATAAGATTCAACGATATCTAAATGTTTCGAGTTACGAAGGGTAGTGTACCTTGAGATCTTAAGATTCTTAGAGTATAATTTTTCATCTTTGGTGTTGCTCCACTGCAAAAAACCCTGTATAGTACCCCGACAGAGTCATGCAGGAACACAAAAATATCTCCATTATCAATGAGCCTAGACACTAACTCGGCGGAGTTGCTTGATTCACCTCTCTGCATAGGAATATTTTCTATTCTTTCACATTTACTTATTTATTTTAAAGAGGACTATGCATCAACACTTATTAATTTTTTGGTGAAAGAAGGATCTTGAATTATTGAGAGCAGAAGAGGTTGTTCCTTCAGAGAAGCATATAGAGACCCATGATTTAGGTTTGCTTGTTTATATTTCCCCTTCTCCTCTTCTACTGATTGTATAACCATGAAAACACTGAAACAAAAAACCGAGTGTAGGCATAAGGTTTCTTGAATGGACATAGGTTCATGGTTGGACCAAAACAATCCTTATGGATGGAGCGTATTTTCTATTAGAACTTCATTTACTAAAATATATAAATGACACATGGAAGATGGACTGTAGGTTAGTCAAATGTTGAAGTGTCACAAGTCTTTAGAATTTAGCCACATACATAATAAGAAGCCAAAACAAGTCCATGCACAACACATATTCACATGATTAGAAAAAATGAGATAAACATCAAGAAAGAGAAACAAAAGAAACAAAACGAAAGGAAAGACAACACACAATAAGGAAGCAAAACTAGAAGAAAATCAAAAGAAGCTAAAGAGAATCATAATGCAAGATTAAAGTAAGAAAATACAAGAGAGACTAAAGAGAATAACACAGGAGGAGTGTAAGATAAGGAAAACTAGGATGCAACTAATCCTACTCCTAACCTAACAGCGAGAAGGTTGGGGTAACGTATAATGGAATTTCCAATGTAGCCACTGTAATCATTCCCAACCTGCAGTAACAAAGATATAATCAATTAAAATGGATATAAATAAATTTGCAAGAGAAAATATGAGAGCTTGAATAATTTTCACAATGAAAGCAAGGTCTTTCTTGTGGGCAGAAATGTGTGTCACAACCACTACTTTCATCTAATTCACATTCTTACCTTTTCGATGAATACCATCTTGAAACAAACCTCAAAAGATTCTCGAAGATGTGTCTCCATATACACCGAACTCCTTAGAAGGCGAGAGGGAAGATCGCAACTTGTTATTTTCGATAGACCTTGCCAAGTAATATTGTTCCAACCATTCAATGATTGGATCGTAAAATTCAAGATTATCCTTTTGAAAACCTTGAAAGCTCTGAAAAGATGAAATTTGAATTAGAGGCGAGGTATTACATTAGGAATCTTGTGAGGCAAAATATATCTGATGATATTCAATAGTCATGTAAAGATAGTGAGGACCTCACATAATCCTCAGCGAAGGCTAAGGTGCCTCAACTACTTGACAAAAATCTGAATAGTGAGATATTGAGTGATGAAGACCAAAGGATGTAAAAAAATTGTCATTAGATGTGCTGATGGAAAAATGATAAGATGAATGACAGTCATCGTAGACAGAATAATGATCAAATGGGATGATTAAATAAGCAAACTCTCAATTTGTAATTAACTAAGATAAATCATCTTGGAGAACTTTATGGATGCTCTAAACAATCGAACCAACTTCCTCCCAAGTCAAATGTGACAAACCATTTTCTTGTAAATGATGACAAATTGTACAAGCATCATAATCATCAAAAGAATTTAGAATGGATGCTAGCACAATGAATAAATCAGACCAGTCAGTACATGGTGAACGAAGAAGAACTTGTTTCGTGTGATATCTTGTGCATTCATTATTAGTCAAGAGGATTTCAAGTGCGGTGAATGGAAATATTTTAAATATAACATTCACAAGAAATACCAGGAGCTGATTATTAGGGAATGAACTCGATAAGCATGATTCCTTCAGCCAAAGGTAGTACCTAGAATGATCAACTTCACAATTACATGACTCTATGAGAGATACACATTCCAAACCCAATTTTGATGTGAGGGACTTGCATGAAGATGAATGAACTGAAACAAATTCTTGAATCTGGTCAGAAGTAAAATCTTGAAAATTTGAAATATCACACCCAAAATACCAAACATTTTTCAAAAATAAAATTTCATCGAGTGAAACCATGCAAAGAGAAGGATTGTGTGGAAGAAAACAAATCTGACTTAGTTCAGGGGGCATACCAGAGTCGCGACATCTTGACATAACCATCAAGCAAGTTAAAGTGTCTCAACTCCCATATAGGTTTCAGAACTTTCTAGGATTGTAAAATCACATTTTGAAGATTCAACGAGATCATGCATGGTTTGAGGATAGATGTTACCACTGGTTTCAATAAGGTCATTTCTCAGCAGATGGAATCCATCTCTATCACTGATTTTACTATGTTTTTCAACATCAACAACTAGATTATTCAAGTCGAAATATTCTTCTGATCCCAAATTCAAAGATGAATAAATCAGGGAAATTTCATGAGCAAGATAATTTGAAGAGTTGTCTTCGTGCAAGAGAATAGATGACGAGGGATGGAAAGAGTACTCAATGATTTTCATCATGGATAATCTCACCAACTTGCACCAATTCATAGGTTAAATCATTGGATGATGGACTTGAATAATGTGGAGTATCTTCATCTCAAGTAGATGCATCATAGATGGTAGAGAACAAGGGATAGTGAGATAAAGAAGAAGTTTCAATAAGAACATCTTTTTGGACTAAATTAGATTCTAGATCAAAGTAAAATCTTAATGAGAAACCAAAAGATCAATTGATACACCTGGGCATCCATGATTGCATATGTCAATAGAGTTATCATTATTGGAATGATTGTTTCCCAAGGCTATGGATTGATCGAATGAACTAATTACATTTGATTCACTACTGAGATTGGCATATTGAAAATCATCCAAGAATGGAAGCATGTCATCTGCACATAAATGATTTTGGAAAATAGAAGAGGTATTGAAAGCATCTTCACCTTTCTTCTCCTATACTTATGTAATGTGACTACCCCATATGTGATCGCAATTTGAAACAACAATGTGAAAATCAAGAGAGTGTGGAAAACGAGCTAGTGGAACATATTTCTCATGCGGATCATGGTACCAAGAGTCGCTTGTAGATGATAGAGGATAACATAAATCTAAATTAGACCCAAGACTAGAATTATGGATAGCAACATCATCTTGTGGAAGGGAGGAGTTAGTCTTCACCATAGGCTTGACGAGCCAATCTAGAATTTCCTCCATTGAATTTGAATTATGAAAAGTGCAAGAAGAATGAGACGATGGATTAGGAATTTGATTTTCCAATTTCCCAACTTCACAATCACGGCAAGGAGGCACCCACATCAGGACTTAAAAAGGAGGAGAATAAGGAAAAAAAGGAATAATAGGTTCCTCCTCTGAAATCAGACGTGTGTCGTGATTTACAAGAATTATGGAAGCAAAAACATCAGGTGGTTTAGATTCACTGTGCAAAGAGATATGAACCAAACACTTGAAATTTTGTTTAAAGAAATCCCAATCCATATTTTCTTTAGGAAATTCATAGAAAAGGTGAAGCAAAGGACCAGAGAAATCCTCTTCATTAGGCTTCATTCTTAGTTAATTAATTCTTTTAGAACATCCTGGTAATCATACCTATCAAATTATTTATGAAGCTCCTTCACAAGTTGGTCGAATGAATGGATAGAAGTAGCGGGTAATGTATGATACCATCTCTTAACATGACCTTGAAGTGTGAGGGTGATAAATCTAGCCATAACATCCTTACAATGTATTCCATTAGAAAGGAAAAAACTGACAACTTGAAATAGAAGTTTACAAAGAGTCAATTCACCCTCACCATCAAACTTAAATTGGGACAGGTTATGGAAAACTTCTACAGGGATGGTAAGCTTAAGCTCTTTAGAAAAACATCCTGGGATTATGATTTGAGGAAGAGCCATTTTGGATAGGAGATTCAAAGTAGATTCAATTGGCACAACCTATCATCTGGTCCTCCTTCTAGTGCCATTGTTGACAGTGTTGGAAATCCATAAATGAAGGGGTCTCCCCAATGTGAAGTCCCAATTATATCTCACACCATTTGGAGTAAGATCCCCATCTAGAATATTAGCCTAGTTGAAATACATTCTTATATATCTTCCTTCTCTCTAACTATCAGCAAGAAATAAAAATGCATGGGGCCTTCGAAAAGAAACAGGGGTGTGTCTAGTGAGGGTTCGATCATATGTGTGTCAAAGTTCTTTCACTATGGAGGGGACGAAAAGTGAGCCTCTTGTTAGGGTCCTATAATAATAAGATTCATAATTTTGAATTGGCTATGGTTGGTCTTGTAATATTGTACATACTTTTTCTTTCTGCAAAATGTTTTCCATATTAAAAATAAAATAATGTAAAGAGGGTATATCCTAAAATAATAACCAAGGGACAAAAACAAAGAAAAAAGATCAAAAAAGTGAAAATATGAACCCCAAAAAGAAATAAAATAGATCATGAAAGTGTGCAAATGCAATTACCACTACTTTTTACTTTACTTTGTAAAATAAGATTGTGTGCAACTTGTCAAAAATGCCACAATCCATGATGGTCAAATAGCTTAATCTTGACTCATTCATGCTTTAGATTTCATGTTGATATATAGAGAATAAAAATCTAGCCAAACTATTTAATATTGGTAGATCAATAGTTAGGTAAAGAATAAAAATGAGCTCATCAGTTTAATCTGAGCCATTGGAAGTTATAAGGTTAGTAGTTCTCTTGTCAAAAGAAAAGGAAATAAAGGGTCAACAAGCTCAAATGCACCGAATAAATGAAGAGAAAATGTTAGGATAAATAAAGGGTAGGTAGAAGAAAGGTTGCAAATGCAGAAGGTTGTTGACTCAAAAGAAAATTTATCATGCTTAATCCTACGTTTCATGTGCAGGAGGATTTATGAGAAAGAAAAGATATTCACAAGCTTGTTTACTAATTTCCCCTCATTTCACTACACCCCCACATGCTTATTTTCTAATTTCCCCATTATCCCTTCATCACTTATAAATACCCTTTTTTCCCTCATTTTGACCTCTATCCCTTGGTTTCACACATTTTCCTAGAAATTACCCTTCAAAAATCATCCCCCCTTCCCAAAACCCCTTTCCCTAGTGTGAAACCCATTCCCCATTACAAATATCACTTCCCCCCTTATTAATTTCTCTTTTCCCCCTAAAAACCCATAAAAACCCCCTTATCCTAAGTTTTTATGTCTCCGCTCTATCTAATTAATTTCCCAGTTCCATATTTCCCCGACAAACCTTTTTTAACCCACCAACCCTTGGTGCAATTAAAAATCCCCGCCACATAACCCATGGTACCACTTTATTAACCTGCTGCTTATGTTAAAAAACCTGACAATTATACAGTAATTAATTACAATTTGCTGTAATTAAGTCCTGGGCCCCACAAATCCCTTTCCCATTCGCTTCGTGCATCTTAACCGCGCGATAGCCCTCCGATCTCCTAACCCCAGATCTGACAGTGTACAGCCATATCATGTGGGTTCACCGTCTGACTGATAACAACCTAAGAGCATGCGAGATTCATGGTTTTGACTGGGCGCTATTTTTCTACGTGGTGGCACCAGGGGAGATCACGTGCTTGTGAAAAATACCGCGCCCTCCAAAAGTGGTGTGATGGCCCAGAAAACAACCTCCTCTCCCAAAACAAAAATTTCCCACTATTCATTGATTATTTCCACGCAAAAATGTGACCGTTACCTGTTAAAAGGCCGAAAAAACCCCAAATTGCTCTTTTTACTCATTTTTCACTGCAACTGCTGCTTAGCCATTTGCAACACCCTGAACCTGTGTGACCAAATTTGACGACTTGCTCTAGCCTAAAGAAGCTCTAGATACCTAATTTAAGAAACCAGTTGACATTTCAAGCCATGGTACCTTCTACATTCGCCATTGAACCCAGTTTGCACGTCAAACCATCGATTTCCAGATATTCTTGCAAAAGACTAGAACAATCCTTCAATTTGAAAATGCATAGTTTAACTGAATGATTAATTAATTCAAATTAATTAAGAAATTTTCCTAAATTGAAGAGAAGATTATTTGTATACCTCGAACCCTCCTTTTACAGACTGTAACTACCCTCCCACTCTACTAGTGCTTATAAACCTCACTCCTGAAACCAACACAAGCCTAATTCATATATAAAAACCCAATTATGGCTTCCCAAACCTCTTCGGACATAAGACCTCTGCAAACCCCTCACCTATAGATCGACCACCTTGCATTAGCAGACAAAGAATTCCAAATAAAGGATATTGCTTCCCCTGCCTACCTTCTAAAGCTCCATTGCTGGAGTAAGGACATATTATTGAACTAGAATGATGACATTCACGTTTGTGAGTCTAATTTGGCCAAGTATATGTTTCCAGAAGTACACCTATTCCCTAAAATCATCCACTTCTATCATGCTTGCTACATTCCCAGCCAAAGAGCCATTGTCACCCTTGACCAGCAAGTATTATTTACCATCACTACCAAATATATAAACCAAATGTTGTAGGGCCAACCAAGCCCAAATGGGACCCCACTTTCTATTGGAGACTTGTTGGACCTATATACCTGGTTAGAGCTTCCTAGAATAGCCCAAATTTTCCAAACTTTCATCATAGATGAATGTCATACTCCCACAGATAGTCCCCCTTATGTTGCCACCATTCTTTTTTATAGAGGCAAACAGATTATGACTATGCTCTATTACATCTCAGGATATACCACAAATGAGCATGTGGATGAGGTTGTCCTAGCTTTCCTTTCAATATTTAGCCCAGGCAAGCCTCTTGCTGTAATTTAAAACTATGCTCAGTTCATAGCAGATAGGATGCATGAGCAATTCACCAAATTACCTACTGAAAGAGTCTTCAAGTACTCATCTATATTATTTCATATGTTCTTGTATTATCAATCAGACAGATTCCCTATTAGCATCCAAAAGTTGGATACCAAAGGAAATATAAGGTCATCATATTGAACACCCTTGATCCAAAAGTACTCCACTATATTCACCTACAAGTAATTCATTGATTTATTTGTCCATAGAATCATGAATATGCTAACCAATAGCCCTCAGCCCAGAATCAGTCAAGAGATCAAAAGGGTGTTATAGTTGGCCAAGAACATTAAGGTGGGAGACTGGTATCTGTACCATAACCACACAGAAATAAGAATTTATGGATGCCAACTTGCCCCTTACAAACTGCCCAAGTACCTCCCCATGAGGATATTTGAACTAGAATAATTAGGCAGATTATCAATTCTGATGAAGTCAACTTCCTAGCAGCTAGGAAGAAAACCCAATTCAAAATGAAAAATCAATTGGGAACCTTAATTTGTAATACCAAAGAAGCTAGACTAGAGGTAGATAAGATTTTGTAGCAAATGAAGTTCAAAAACAGTTTTATGTGGCAGTACGACCCTCATGGAGCCATAAATAAGCTGAGGATCAAGTTCAAATTGGGACCTTTCATCCATCATCCTAGACGAGACATTGAGGGGTTTGCCAACCAATTAGAATGGTGGAAAACACTCTAATTCACATGGATAGTGCTGTAGTTGATGTACAGAATACATTGATTAATGTAGAGAAACAGATTGATGAAATTTCTTTCCTACAGGTTCCAAAACTAGGAGAACCAATGAATATCCCCCATGTTTTACAAACTCTAGCAAATGAAGACAGGAACCCAAAGAGAAACATGGAAGAAGGTTCTAGTTCAGTAATGGAAACCACAAATGAACAGTTTGAGATCAGTTATAGGAAAAGGCCCAAGCTTAATCCCGTATCTGAACAGGAAGACACCATTGAATTAGTGGAAATCACTAACACTGATACAATGGTGGAAAGAAGCAAATGTACAACAACTTCAGGGGAAACATAACAGCCCTCAACATATAACACTCAACTGATTGAGAGACAGCTCAACATTGAGGTTTTACCAGGCTAGTGGATAAAGAAAAGTATATCAAAGATAGATATAAAGAAATCAAGTTTAGGAATGAGAAGTTGAAGGCTAAAACCTATGCTCAATACTTCAAGCACACACCAGCAAATCAAAGCAGGTTGATTTCAGCTTTTGACATCAAAATAGGAAAAATGCAGGTGGCATTCATGCAGCCTACTACCTAGCAGCCAAAAACATCAGTTGACTATAGGAAAACAGACTCTGAGGTTTTGGCCTGGGATCTTCATCCCATTGACCAGATTGAGTTCCACAAGTAAGTAGGTGAGATGATTTATTCCACCTTGACAAGAAAAGCTATGGCTTCACATAAGCTGCAAAGTTCATTGGACAACATTACAACACAATACAAATTGGAAAAGGCCTCCTCATAGACCAAGGACGACAGGATAAATTCATTGGAGGACTTGGTAATTTAACTGGGACATGGTCCCAATGATATCAAGGCTATTGAAAAGCTTATAAAGAAGAAGAATGAGTACACTGCTGCTCTCAAAAAACAACTCAAATTTCCTCATTCAGAGCGTCTAGAGACAAAAGAGGTCCTTGAGAGCCAAACTCATCAGGAGGAAATGATGGACCTGGTTTTACAATTGAATGATCAGCTAAAGGAAATGGACAAGTAGTTAGACATCTTGATACAGTTAAAACAAGCTAGTCTTGAGACTAACCCTGCCACTGTTATCCCAACAGTTACTACTGTAGTACCATCCACCTTGGCAGCATCATTAGCTCCTTCAGCTCCAATGGCTACAACACTACGATCTGCCACAACATCTACATTAACAACAGGGTCGACAACAACAACAACTCAACCAGGTGATGAGGCAAGTAAGTTGGTCAAGGCAATGGAAGACATATCCATTCAAACCAAAAAAATGAACAAAAGGATAATGAGTCTAGAGAATGACTATAAGCTTTCCCAGATTATGCACAAAGAAGAAGTATAGAAGGCTACCAGAATGAATGAAAGGATAAAGGGCTTAGAGAAAGAGTTGACTTTAAGGGAACCACTTGGCCAAGCCAAGGAACAATTATGGGACAATATCATTGACTCTGTCAATGATATTTGGCCATCCATTCAGGTAATTTTTGAGCAAATTGACTTAGTGAAAGAGGCTACAGAAGCCATACAAAGAGTGAAAACAGAACTGGGAGACATGCCAGAGGAAGTCACTAGGATCATTCACTTCCTTAACTCCAAAACCAAATACGAATTACAAGTGCTAGAGATACCTGACAGAATAGGCATAATACTAGAAGTAAAAAGGGTCCTCACCAAGAGGAATTTAATGCTGAACCTGGAGGATGAGTGCCAAACCATGCAGCTAGCTATAGACATATTCATGGTTAAGTTTGATGTTTTGAGGCATAAAGGTCTACCAAATCCCTTGGTAATAAACAAAAAATTGATGCCACAAGAGGACTTCAACTGAAGGATAAGAGAAGTGGCAAGAGATTAGGTAAATACTTCACCTATGAAGGGGATGCCTACTAGCAAGGTCCTGTACTAGACCTTTGAGAACTTGTTTTACCTCCAGCATGAGGTAAAACACCTTTTTGTGAATAAACCCTCTTTTTCCAAGTACACGAAGGTAGATGAAGTTTATAGGAAGATGGTAAATATCCAATTACTAGATGCAGAAACATGGGAGAAATTGAATGACTTACTGTAGAAATACACAGTCAAAATGTAAAAATGTATAATAAGGGTGAAAACAACATAGAAAAGGAAAAGGATAGATCAGGCAGGTAAAAGAGTATCAGTTGGAATTGTATCAATTGAAAAGGTCAGAGTCAAAAGAACATCCATTGGGAAAACCAACAGCAAGGCAGAGAATAAAAGGGAAAATATCAGATCTTAAAGACAGCACAACCTAATAAACAGGGACAGCATACAGCAGTTGAACATCTGTCTCTATCTTCTTGCATGAAGATATTTATTTCTCCTAGAATAATTCCCAATAGTGTTTGGAATATTTTGTAAACTAATTTTGTATAAATACTTCATAAATCGAAGTATTGAGTGTGGATTTCTATACATTTGTAGAGTTGTATTGATCATAAACCTAAGGGTTATTGTACCAATTTTTTCAAGTCAGCAGACTGGACTGAGTAATAAAAAGATTGCATTACAGGATTCATGTGTTGAGTTATCACAGTGAAGTATTTTCTTTGTCAAATTTTTTATTTTATTATGTTTATCACAAACTTAAATGTTATCTAAAGTGAATGAATTAACTAGAAATTTATTTCAGAATTTGTTTAAGTACACTCTGTCTTGAACAGTTAATCATTTTTATGTTTTCTTCTAATATCTAGATCTGAGATTCCTTAATTTCTCTCTCATCCCAGTTGACCTCTTTCACTTCAGTCAAAGTCCGACCTAAGGAACCCTTAATTTCTCTTTGGATCCGATTGAAATCCATTTCACCATCCAGCCTTGAGATCTGAAGTAACTGAGCTATCTTGCCCTGTAGACACTATTTTTAGAACTTAATTCAATCCTGATTGCTTGACATATGACCCCATAGCCCAATGGTAAAATACATCCCTCTATCCATCTAATTAAGTGATGCCACCACCAAATCTAAATCAAAACCCAAGTACAATCATAACTAGCCTAAAATCAATTAACTAAACAAAGTTAAAACATAAAGAGAGAGCCCTCTCTGAGCATTAGGAAGGCTAGATCCTAAGCTCCAATGTTTGTGGTTACCTCTAATCATTTCTTTCTAATCAACTCTAGAGAAATATTGGAGTGATAACATATTGTTGACCATACTGAGGACTTTGATCCCCGGTGTAATAAAACTTTAAGGAAATCTTAATTCTCACCTTTTTCCCCTTAAGGTAATTTTAGAGTTGATATTAAAAAGTTTCAAAAAACAATTAAAAATTAAAAATTCTGGCTCCCAAAAAGACTCACTATACCAGGGAAAATATAGATCCAAACCATGCTACAATAGTTTATGACCCTCACAGAATTTTAAGAAAACAAAAAAAGGTAGAAACTCAAGCAACTACTAGCTAGTTAGTTAAAGAAAACTCACTCCCAAAGGAATTATCAACTTTAGAGGATATTCCATTTGATTTGTCATTTGACCTCTCATTGTTTAGAACTAAATCAGAAAATGAGATTCATGAAACAATGTTAGACCCTAATTTAATTCAATTCATTGAGTCAACAAAGGTGCCTATACATCCAAATTTTGATAAACTTGTGTTGGATACTTTTGACAAGCTAGAAGCTTTAACCTCTACATTGATAAGCCATATAGATGATGCCTATCTTCAACAGTCAGTTGAATTAGCTACCCTCACTGCTACTGCCTTTGAAATTTTTGCACAATCTTCAAATACTATAAATACACCTTCATTTATTACCACCTCACCTATAATATCCACCATAGTTCATTCCCCTAATCCACTTATTCATCAGCTTCCTATCCAACCAAAGTCCTCAACCTCATCTAGTTCATCTCCATCCATTTCAAGCCCTTCCTCAAGCACCAATACTTTTTCCCCTAGTCAAACAAAAAGGACATGGCAAATAGATATGCACCTTTGGTTTTACCAGCACAGCTCCATGCCATGCCCCAAGATTATCAAAACAAATTATTTTTGTTTGATGCTACTAGTCAGTATACTGCCCAACAAAATGTGAATAAAACGACTGACTATTTTGAGTTTCATGAGATTGTTGAGTCTGATGTCTAAATGAGGTTATTTTCCCAAACATTAATAGGGGATGTTAAGAAATGGTTCAAAGGTTTACCTACTAATCATATTGTAGATTTAGCTGCTTTTCGTAGATTGTTTATTGATAGATGGGAGAGAAAGAAAAACCCTCTACAAATACTATATGAATATGATAACATTAGAAGAGCTCCTAATGAGTCAGCTCAAGATTATTGTACTAGGTTCAATAGCATCTACAATGCAATCCCTACTAATATTAAGTCTCCACCAAGCCTAACATTAATCAAATTCCCTGATGGTTTTGACACTGACATGTCATACCAATTAAGGGAAAGAAACCTTGACACATTGCAACAAATGCAAAGTAATGTTGTTAGTGTAGAAGCCAATATGTTAGCTAAGAAAGCTAGGATGAGAAATGAAAAAAGAGTTGTTATTAAAGAGGAAGCTTCCACTTCTTATGGAAAAATAGATAGATTAGCACAGAGTGTAGAAAGAATAATGGATAGATTAGAAAAAATGGAAAGAAAAACTCAGTGGGAGAATCAACAACCACCCCAATAAGAAACCCTACCTTCAAGTAGAAAGAATGCTATACCAAATCAGCGAATTATGCCACCCTTTTAGGAAAACTACGCTGAGGGTTCATAAAACCATGAGGGGGAGGATGACACCTAGATAAACTTATTATGGATTAAAAATGAATATGTTGTTTTTCTTACTCAAGAAGAACAAGAATTGTACATACTGCAACAATTGCAATTACAATATGGAGAGTCCTTAGACTTTAAGCAAAGGCTATGAATCTGGTATATATGAGGTTGGCGAACAGTACAGCCTTAGAAGTAAAAAGAATAATGAAATTCCCACTAAGAGATCAATCCAAACCCAAACTAAAAGGATAACAGAAGCTCCTGTGACTAAAATCCTATAAATCCTCCCTAGGGGAACTCAGGAGACTTCCAGCCCAAAAATTGTAGATATAACTTCATCTGAAACTCAAACTGAAATTGTTACTCAAATTATTCCAAATAAGAGAATTCAAAACAAAACTGTTGAAACACAGACTGAAGTGCCAAGTACTGAAAAAGAAGATAAAAACACACAGACCACATTTGCTAAGGAAGATTTCATCCAATCAGGCAAAACTCAATTTCCATTCAACATTAAGACTGAGATAGAAAAATTGAAAATATCAGTCCCTTTGACCGAGCTAGTGAAAAATGAATCATATAGATGAAAAATCACTGAGACATTAAATATAGGTGAAGGGGAGGATGTTGTGAATTTAAATGATAATCAACTTCAGTTATTGTTTGGTCCTCAAGTAAATGGCACACATCAACATGGGGATATTCCTCCTCTCTACATTAGCTTGAATATTCATGATAAAATATTACACAATGCTATGCTAGACTCAGGGGCATCCCTATTAAGGGAAATGTTCCCCTAGGGCTTTTGGGTTGAAACCCTAGCAGACTGAAAGTTGTCTATATATAGAAACACACATTCCACACACCCATTATGCTATCATAAGCAAATTCTATGATAAGGGGCATACCTGAGGTCCCACGTTTGAGAAGGTCCTTCCAGGGTCCAAACCCTTCTTGGAGTTCCTTTTGCTCCTTTGACCTGCAAAACAACCAATTCAAGAATATACACCAGTATATGGACTAAACCTTATAAAGAAACCATCTTCATGTTATAAAGAAAGGTAGTTAGTTATGAAATTTAAACAACCATTCACATATGAATTCTAACATGAATATCACAAACATGAAGAAGATTTATATCAGGAACAAAGACATGTGTTTCTTTTATTATAGACAAATAAAGTAAAGAAAGGAATAATTTCACTTGAGTCGTCCTTTCGCAGGCTCCAAGCAAAGCTTTCCCTCGGATTCGTCCAGCCTCAAGCCTTTAACAAACTCCTTCTATGACTTACTCCATGATATCACAAGTAGTGGATGGACATCAACACACAAGGAAACAAGGGTTTCCTGTAAAAATGGGGGAAGTGTAGGAGGCACAAGGATCTTCAGACCTGGTCAGGGAAATCTCAGCATAATAACCTTTCTCTCTCTTCTCTCCTCCCTTAGGCCTTCCCATTGAAGCCTTTTTATACTTCTCCCAAAGTAGTTTTTTAGTTGGGAGTTGGTTGGGAACAGTTGGGCCACGGGCACTAACAAGTGATTAGCAGGTAAAACCCAAGATCTCCGCCCGAAATTAAGGAGTTTTATATTTTTTTAAGTGTTTTAATACATATACGCGGGTTGGGTATATACCTACCCGCGTATACACGTGTTTAACTCAGGGCAATGTCGTGTATAAGGGATAAAACACTGTTTTTTAAATTTTTGGACCAGGTCTAGAAGGAGGGGTTGCCCTGGGCCATGAGTGCAGCATCACAAACCATAAGAGTGAGATTTGAAGCTATAACAAATGCCCCCTAATATATGAGGTCAGAAGGGGTACATGATGGCCAAAATGTATTAAGCAAGTACATGGAAAGGAAATCTGTCAAAAACCGAGAAGAACTTCACCAAAGTTCAACCTGCCAAGCCACAAAAGGAGATTAGAAAGAAACACTGTCTGAGGTGGGCATACCCATGTTCAGAAAAAGTAAAGCATGTATATCAAGTACAAGCGGATCCACTAAGTATACAAGTATAAATGACTGGTAAATACATAATGGATCATTTTATCATGATCGAACAAGTACGTGTCTGAATATCACATATAAGAATGTCAATGATGCTGAAGGATGAACCGGATCACTGATATCAAGAACTGATCACAAAAAGTACCAACTGAACATGATGGAATAGGATGGTACTGTACTTCAGACTCAGGTTCCAGCATATAGAATGTCGCCATGACTGACTGCAACATATAAGGTGGAGAGGTATCAACTGGCAGCAACAGGAGCAACTGTCAAGTGAACCAACGAATTCTGATACAACCTGAGGTCTTCACCGACCGCCGTGGTACATTTCTACACCATGGGAATAAATGATCTGAAGTCAACCACGTGAGAAATCGTTTGATTACCGGTCATTGATGTATACAGCTAACAAACGCGAGACTACTCATCGATAATGATAATGAGTGTCAAGGTACCCAATACAATCCAACAAGTGTGAATAAATGAGCTGGAGTCGAACACTTGTAAGAATCTATCAATCAGGAGACAATGATGGTTTCCCACTATTGATAGTGAAGGATCTGCCACTGATGACTGAAAACCCCAAGGTACTACCAAATGGACTCTAGATCTTTGCCCTAGAGCAATGATTCGGAGTCGATAGGGAAAGATCCGCTAGAAGGAAGGCATCAAGGCATCCTTCATCAATCTAGCGTGAGTGTAACACGTAGGCCAATAATGTGGAAGGAATCGGATGAAATAGATGTAGTAACCCAACCGAACTACATTTCGGGCGTACACAAGATGTGGCTAGAACATGACAAAAGCCCTCTCAACCAACCAATAATGGAAGCTGACACGGAGGTGAGGTATTCACCAATAGGGTCAAATGGAAACAAAGGTACTGCACAAATCCCAATGTGTGATAATGTAAGCTGATGTCGAACACAAGGGAAACTGCTTAGTCAAAGACCCATGATACTGATCAATGTTGAGGACAAGGTGACCTATCAATAATGAAAATAGGGCCAGGGTGCGGCTCAAGGCCTGTCCTCAGAGGAAGATGTCATCGTCGATAAGGACAAGGCCCGCCAGCAAGAAGTCAATGGAGACCTTCTCAAACCGGCACGAGCAAAGGACCAATATAACTGATATGATGATAGACATGGTACTGAAAACCAGGGATGGCCGACTGAAAAATGAGCCAAGAGACACTGCAGAGAGGCCGACTTAGGCTAACTTCCCTTGAACAAAAGCACGACTCAATGTAACTATGTGGCAGCATATGATGACTCTGTATAAGTTCGTCATGCAGGAGGCACGAACGAACTTTCCATATGATTGGAAGAGATAACTAATCGGGGGAGAACTGACTCAATAACAAGGTTAAGGCGTACCTAAGTCAAACTAAATCCCACCCAAACGGAGGAGACTTTGTTTTGAGTGCTTTGTTCAAGGGCAACACGACTGACTCTAGCTGCCAACAATAAATGGAAATACTGCCCCGTTCCCGCTCTTTTTTGGAATATTTTTTTTTTTTTTTTTTTTTCTGTTAAGCTTGAAAAGTATAAAAGAATGCTATAGTACAGTGGAAAGAACAAGTGTTGGTGAAACATATGATCTAATTCTTGGGAATGGAACGTTCCTATGCTCAATGCAGGGAGGTGAAAACTGGTCAGTGACACTCAAAGGTGCGTTCCTTCTATGGGTCAAGGTGTGTCAAGCTGCAGAAGTCAAAGGTATGCAAGGTTGATTTTGCAGTCGTCATGGTAAAAAGTTGGCTTAAACACGAGTCCAAGTGAAGCCGGCTCTAGGCAAAAAGGTGCAAGTAGTTAACATGCAATGCAGTAGTACAACTCAACACAAAGGAGCCTCTAGGGTATAAGGCCAGAACGAAGCGAAGAAGCAAAGAGGAATGAGTCTTCAAAGCATAAGTCATGGCGGGACTATAGAGGACTCCTGAGCCTACTCAAAACAGAGCAGCATGGGCAAAAAATTTCAGTGAGATGCTAACTACGATGCCCATGTAAAGGATGGCTCTACCATCGTGTCATGATTTAAAAAATCGGCGAGTGAAGATGGCTTATGAACCATAACATGATGGGATCGACCCTATGGCTAGTGTATTGACAAATGGAGGCTAGTATGCATAATGCAATGGAAAAATGGCTTCCCTAACCTATATGCCAGTGAGAAAACGATACCTACCATGATAGGTCAGCAGTCATGGAACCGTCTCGAAACTGTCAAAAAAACGTCCAAAATGTCCTGAAAATCAAACCATTCTCGACATTCGAGGCTCCCAAGTTAAAAGTCACATGAGGCCAAACAAAATAAAATTTTGAAAAATTTTGCATTTTCAAAACCTATAAAAGAGCTTTTGGACTCACCATTTTCACCATTTGAGTTTGAGAGAAAAGAATTGAAGCAAAAGGAGTAAACTTCCCATACACCAAATTCAACCGTTCAGATTCTTCAAAAACCTCTAGGTAACTCTTATACTTGTCTTGCAATTGATTGTGACTAGTTTTAAGATTTTTAATTGATGTTTCACCGTTTAATTTTTTTGCCAAAAATTTCACCACTGCGTAACGCGGGTTGGTAATATGAAACCCGCGTACACGTGGGTCCTATACGCGACTGTGTGCACAGGGACCTGCATATATGCCGCGAGAATTTTTAAACAAAAACTAACGGTTGAAAATCATTTTTTCTTCAAGATTTCAGTCACCTGGTGAGAAAGAGAGCATGTCGCGGTAGATGATGAAGTCATGAACGATCCTGATGCTTTAGATGCCCTACGGGGATGTGGTTTGCTTAAATTCTTCAAACTACCGAATATGAAAGCATACACACATCTGCTTGAGATGCTCATTGATTACTGGAATGTTGAGGAGGATGACTTTATGATTGATCAGATGCCACTCAGGATAGAAGTGGAAGATATCTATTTCATCACAGGCCTTTCCCGAAGGGGAGAGGTAGTACATTCCCGGGGCAGGACACGGAGCAGTCTCTCGATCGAGGACTACATATAGATATATTGCTCGAGACATCCCAAGAAGGTTGGGAGTCAGATTTCCATCACACATGTGGCAAGTTTACCGCTGAGGATAATCCTGTTCACAATAGCTCGAGTGAATGGGTCAGCTTCTCTACACCAGGCCTCACGACTAACCATGAGCATGGAAGTTGACTGTCTCACCACTGTATTTGACTGGTGTACTCCTCTTCTGGCCAGCATGAAGAGCCAGCTCACTTCTATCAAGAGGGGAAAGACCAAAAACTTTGGATATGGGACTATTATGTGTTCTTTCTTTTCTGAGAGGGTCCCAGCACTCCGCCCTAGGGTTGCAATTTCCGTCAGCACCCCACGAGATCCATGCATGGGCAGGTGGGCTGACCTGATGAAACGTTTAGGGGGTGGGGAAGTCCCACGGACTGCATTTGACAATGACTTCTTTACTTGGTGGGATCAGCAGATCATCGTCGTAGATGATTACCCTTATGCTGGGTTGGATTTCCGAGGAGATCCCGATCTAGCATTACCATCGACCGCAACATGGGGCGACATTGGTAAGTATTTTGTGATTTTTGGATTTTTGGATTTTTCAAATATAATGATGAATTTTGAAAAATATTTTTGATGGGATTCAAATGACTAAAATGATGATCATGTTCCAGATATTTGGCTAGTATGACTAGATGGGTTCCCGCGACATGGACGGCACGGCTGAGGAGCCGAAGAGGCAGCCGCTGATACAGAACGACTTCTACATAATGTTCAACGACACTTGGCAAGACTGAGTCACCGAATACCGATGGCTGCCATAGAGGACCTTCCTGAGGATATGCAGCGTCATGTGGTTGGCATGCCATGTGACTAGGTTCGCACTTTTCGGTGTGTGGCCAATGCGATAGTTACCTACTTAGCCACTCATCCTGAGCCGGGGCACTAGATATACTGGACATGATTATGGGCATTTGAGTCCCAATTTTGTATATTTTTTGGATAGACTTATGTACACTCGAGATGCTTTATGATATATATATCTATATTATATATATATACAGTTCGACTTTTTGATGCTTGATTTTATTATGATGAATGATTGATATGCCAGTCTAATGCTTGATTAGTGATAGAATCAGCTAACCAATTATGATATCTTGGAATGTGAAAATAATTAATATAAGTAATGATCTTTGCAACAACCTCACCCTTAAATACTGGTGATATAAACATGGATCCCCTACCCAATAAATGTTATTTAATTGTGACACTATCAATTGTGAATAAAGATAAACTACCAACGAGTCAATTCCATAAGACATTGCCTCGGATAGTAAATTAATGACGGCAGTATACTCAGCCATATTGTTTGAAGCAGGACCAATGCATACTCCTCTTGATACCATCAACTGACCAGTTGGATAATAAAGTACCCAAGCTGCGGAAGCCAGATTCTGAGTGTGCCGACTAGCACCATCGGCGAACCCAAAATAGACCAAGTCATTAATCAACACCTGCCACAGCAGACTAAAAAGTGTTGATATCAAAAAAATCTCAATGAAATATGTATAAATATACATAATGTACAAAGAAGCCATTGCCTATCTCCTACTTAAGCAAAGTACTTCTTTAGGTAGAGCCCATTTCGAGGCTCCGCCAGCTTGTTTCCCTCAAAATCGATTAACTCATACGACCCTTTTCTAAAACTTGTTTAATAATGAAAGGACCGTACCACATAGGATTAAACTTGCCTGCCCCCAAGGTGTCTTTATCTTGCTCATAGACTAAGACAAGGTCACCTTCAGAAAAGACTCGAGGACGGACAACTTTATCATACCACATTTTAACCCTTTTCTTATGAGCCTCATTCATCGTGGCGGCATATGGACGCTGCTCATCGAGATGTTCCAAGTGAAGGAGAAGCTCTTCGAGACTCGAAGTCTCTGGAAGGAGCTCAACAGCTAACTTAAGAGATGGAATTTCACATTCAACCGGAAAGATAGATTCCATCCCATAAACCAACTGAAAAGGTGTAAAACCAATAGTAGTCTTGACGCAGGTTCGGTATGCCCAAAGAGCCGAATACAACATAACGTGCCAATTGGACCGATTTTTGTCGATTTTCCGTTGCAGGATCGTCTTAAGAGTTTTGTTGACTGCCTCGACCTGTCCATTGGCCTGAGGATAATAAGGAGATAAATGTTCCTGTCGGAAACCCAATTTGAGAGCCAATTCAGACATTAGTTGATTCTGGAAATGACTGCCATGATCAGTGACAATCTCTCTCGGGATACCAAATATTGAGATAATCTGATTAAAAAGGAACAAGGCTATCGTGTCACTATCATTTTTATAAGTAGGCATGGCCTCGGCCCACTTCGTAAAGTAGTCTATAGCCACGATAATGTACCTGTGATTCGCCACTGAAGGTGGATTACAAGTTGTAAAATCAAAACCCCACTCAATAAAGGGACCGACAATGAAAACGAGAAAAAGAGGAGCTGGATGTGCGTGCATCTTCTGAGTATAAATTTGACACGGGTGACAGTGTTTGACCGCTTCAACACAATCTTTAAAGAGCGAAGGCCAAAAATAGCCAGCACGCAAGATGCGTTGGGTGTAGTAGGCCCAGATAGATGACCACCACAAGCTCCACTGTGGCAGTCATTTAGCACTGACTCTGCTTCCTCTAAGGTTAAACAGCACTGAAGGATTGAATCAACCCCTCGACGGTATAATGTATCACCAATGATAACATAATTTTTCGCCAGGTGACGTAATTTTCGACGTTCATCCTTGGAGAAAGTAGAGGGGAACTTCGAAGTCTGGAGATAGACAATGATATCTCCATACCAAGGGTCAAGTGAAGAGATGAGGAATAAATGTTCGTCGGGAAAACTTTCCTCATAAACAGTATCCTCTCCACAAGGCAGTTGAGAAATTAGCTCAGCGAAAACCATGGATTTCTTAGACTTGGCAAACAAGAACTCGAGATCAAATTCTTGCAAAATAACTATCCATTGATTATATTTTCCCCCAATCACTCGCCTACTAAGGACCAATTGAAATGGATTGACTGCCACTAAGACAAAATTTTTTCGTAGCGGGATATAATGACGGAGCCATTGGACAACATGGACAGCTGCCAAAGCCAACTTCTCAACCGGAGAATAATGAAGTTCAGGACCTATTAAGCGTCGGCCCAAATAGTGAATTACATGCTTTGCGAGAGCATCGTCCTCCTGAATGAGAACCATACCAATGGTTGATTCTGCTGCAGCGAGATATAAAAGGAAGTCTCTACCATAATCCGGTGGACTCAAAAGCGGGGCAGAGACTAATGCCTTTTTCAAAGCATCAAACGACCGCTGCGCAAAGTCGTCCCATACAAATGGAACTCCTTTCCGTAGCAAACACATGAACCCTTTAGTGATCTCGGCATAGTTCGCTATAAACCGTCTTAAGAAATTAGCCTTCCCTTGAAGACTTTGAAGTTGTTGAATTGAGGACGGGGGAGGCAACTAAACTATTCCCTCAACCTTGAAGGGATCAACCCTAATCCCTTCATTTGACACAATGAACCCTAACAACCTATTGAAGCCCCGAAAATCGGGTCGACAACAAGGGGGATACCCACCCGGTCCGGACCTTGGTTGGCAACTCCTTATCCGTTTGGTATAGCGGGTCCGACTGGGGATAATGGGACCAGTTTCCCAATCTAAGGGGTGTGTGTGTGTGTAGAGCTGGATGATGCTAATCTAAGAGTACTTAAAGCTAATTTAAGTCAAACTTCTAAACTAACTCTATGCTATTGTAATCTAATAAGAAACAACACATCTGATCTACGCTAACCCGGGGTGGATTTCTTCTATTATGCAATCTAAAGAGATTTCGAACAATAACTGGTAATAAAGATCATTCAGCTATCATACGAATAAAAATCAATTAAGATAAACCACTCTGCATAAAAAGTTAAGCAAAATAGTTGTGAACAGCATATCGCATAATAAGTTATTCATATATCAAACACAAATAAATGACTCCACCGTACAGAAGTGCCAAATGGTAACCCACACATTCATGCATTAACATAAAAACAACTGAAAATTGTATATCACTTTAAGAATATAAGCAGAAATGGTCAAGAGATAAAAGTACCATTTATGACTGGTTCCACTCATAAGCTTCAAGCAACAACGATTTATCTCTACTTGTTCTAACATCTACTAAGAGTACAAAAGTGTAACATCAGTAGCAGATATCAAATGCAAACATTGATAAATCTCGATCCAACCATTCATCAAAAAACCCCTCCGAGGGTGCAAAAGTGCATGTTCTGAGGACAAGTTTTTTTGACAAATTTCTGGACCCTTCTCCAAATGCCTGAGAAGGGTTTAAATACTACTAACTAATTAATCTTAATTACATAAATTTAGGACACGGTTTTAAATGACCGCCCTTCTACTAAAGCAAAATTATTTCTAAAAATTGAATCTAATTCCTAACCGTTTCTGTATTTGCTCCTTAGTGTTGTAAGCATGCAACATTCGCCTGGGAAGAGTCGGTTGGTCGTCTTCTCCTTTCATTTGAGCTACGAAAATAGAAAGAACAAGCGCTGGCACCGCTTTCTGGAAAACTAGAAGATATTTTCGAAAATCTTCCTCTGGCTTGGTGTATTCACTGTGTGTATACTTGGTAATAACCCAAATTTCTCTCAAACTGATTGTGCTTTTGCTATTTCGGTTTCCAGCCTTGCGAATGACTGAATAAGTTAGGGACTTTGCTCTCTGAACAATTTTCTGTATTGAAAACTGCCTCCGTTCTTTGTTCCGGGCTTTTCTGGTGCGTTTTCCCTCTTTAGCGCCTTCTTTCTTTTTGCTTTGCCGGGCATAAGCTTCAGGATCTTTTGCAAACATGCTGCTTTTGTGCGCCTTTGATTCTGAGTTTTGGATGGCCTATTGACATCAGTATCTGTTGAGTGATACTCTGGAATCTGTGGTCCTATTGCATGCAGCATCCGTTTGTGAAGGCATCTCTTCTCTGTTCTCCGAGCATTGATGCTTTCCCCTTTTCCTTAGATGTTTCCTGCACATTGCTTTATGTTATTTGCTGTCTTACAGTTTACACAAAGGAAAAGAGTAATGATGAAAAGATTGACATGAAAGCTTTAAGCTCTAATGAATGCATAATCATGACACCCATAATGAACTGACTCTCCGAAAAACACAACACAATCCTTCTTGGATACTTTGGCGTACAATAATTAATTTCTTTTAAGGCGCGCCCAATTTTGGTCTACAGACAGATTTCCTTGAATACTGTGCCGAGGAAATTTTGCGATGGGTGATTTTTGTGACTTGCATCGCAGTATCGAGGATTGCGTCATCAAGATGTGTCATCGCAGGAATTGATGATCGCATTCATCGTAGATCGGAACATAGCGGATCGTGATATCGTAGATCGCAATATCGCAGATCGCGAATCGCAAATCGCGCTTAGTCATCCAATCATAGTGTGCTGCTTATGCGATGTTGCGATATGCGACGTCGCATATCGGCTGTCGGAGATTCCTTAAGTTTTTTATTTAAGAGTGCTTCACAATTCATGTGATGCGATGAATTTCGCGTCGCTTCTTCGCAGCTTATTATGCGCATAGGAAAACGTTTCACTCTCTTCTCACGATGCGATGCAGCTTTAGGGAGTTAAAATAAAAAAAAAAATTGATAAAATGTTTTTTTTTTGGATTTTTATTAAGGGTCCCCATTTGCTTGGTGTTATCGCTAATACCAAACAAAGAGGGGGGTTGTTGGTGGCCACAACAATGGCGATTCACTGTGAAGAACCAGTTATCTCTGCTTTTCTATTGAATTTTAACTTCCAAAGCAGAAAAATTTTCATACGTCTAAATTTTGTTATGGGCAGATAGAGTACATTACGCCTTATCCTATCAATGATATTTTGTCTCAACCTTTTCATATTCCAATTGTTTGTTTCCTCAGGCTTAGTCCTTATATTCACACCAGACATTACTTGGTCTTTTAAAGATAAAATAAGGTCTTCTCTGCATGCTGGCTTTTAAAATATTCTCATTTGTCGTAGGTAGAGCCTCTGCTGCCCGAAAGCGTCCATAGCCTCGACAGGGTTACCTGTTACCCAGCAATGATCCTTTATCCTGCTTAAGGCTATTTACAACTTTTCAGAGAAAAACCCTTTTCGACACTTTTCCCTTTTTTATTCTCTAAAGAACAATGTCTTGGTTTGGTGGCCAAATTATGACACAGTCATTCACTTGATTTACACTTTTGCTGAACAAGCTGGCTCGTGATGAGACCCCTTATCTTTTTATTGCAACAATTTTGAGTCGTTGCCCTGTTTTGGTGAACAGTATTGGCAAAGTCAGCAAGTTATAATATCTGTGATCATGATAAGCCGGCTCATGATGAGACCTCTTATTCTTTGAGATACAGTGTTTTCTCGGATTGTTTCTTTGAATGCTGTGATTTCCTTTAGCAGGGAGGAAGTCATTGTTTTTCCTTAAGAAAGCTCTGGACGACAATAATAGAGTTTGAAAACAGCAGTTTTACAGAGAATATTTATTTTATTAGATATCATTTTTGGGATTCAACTGCGTTAAGTAAGTCATTCAAACGTATGACCATTTCCATGAGAGGTAGTCTTAACTGACTAATTTCTCATGATTTTTGAATAGTTCACTTAGCACTCATTGCATCGGGTGATGCTCACAGGGGTGAAGAAAGCTCTGGACGACAATAATAGAGTTTGAAAACAGCAGTTTTACAGAGAATATTTATTTTATTAGATATCATTTTTGGGATTCAACTGCGTTAAGTAAGTCATTCAAACGTATGACCATTTCCATGAGAGGTAGTCGTAACTGACTAATTTCTCATGATTTTTGAATAGTTCACTTAGCACTCATTGCATCGGGTGATGCTCACAGGGGTGAGCATCACCCGATGCAATGAGTGCTAAGTGAACTATTCAAAAATCATGAGAAATTAGTCAGTTACGACTACCTCTCATGGAAATGGTCATACGTTTGAATGACTTACTTAACGCAGTTGAATCCCAAAAATGATATCTAATATAATGCACTGCGTAAATCCCCCATACTTCAATTCAAAAAAGAGTCAAGGGATCTCTACTTGAATGGTTCATGAGGCACAATACTTGCTAAGGTTTTGCAAATGGGGTAGCAAGCTAAGTGGGCTTGATTGTGGGAAAAACTCCACAGTTAAGCGCGCTTGAGCCAGAGGAGTTCTGGGATGGGTGACCTCCTGGGAAGTCCTGGTTACCGGGTGCAAGCCTCGGAAGTGATGATTGATGCTATGTGATTCGTTCTCCACATTTCACTAGTTTCAATCCCACTTCTTCACCCCTGTGAGCATCACCCGATGCAATGAGTGCTAAGTGAACTATTCAAAAATCATGAGAAATTAGTCAGTTACGACTACCTCTCATGGAAATGGTCATACGTTTGAATGACTTACTTAACGCAGTTGAATCCCAAAAATGATATCTAATATAATGCACTGCGTAAATCCCCCATACTTCAATTCAAAAAAGAGTCAAGGGATCTCTACTTGAATGGTTCATGAGGCACAATACTTGCTAAGGTTTTGCAAATGGGGTAGCAAGCTAAGTGGGCTTGATTGTGGGAAAAACTCCACAGTTAAGCGCGCTTGAGCCAGAGGAGTTCTGGGATGGGTGACCTCCTGGGAAGTCTTGGTTACCGGGTGCAAGCCCCGGAAGTGATGATTGATGCTATGTGATTCGTTCTCCACATTTCACTAGTTTCAATCCCACTTCTTCACCCCTGTGAGCATCACCCGATGCAATGAGTGCTAAGTGAACTATTCAAAAATCATGAGAAATTAGTCAGTTACGACTACCTCTCATGGAAATGGTCATACGTTTGAATGACTTACTTAACGCAGTTGAATCCCAAAAATGATATCTAATATAATGCACTGCGTAAATCCCCCATACTTCAATTCAAAAAAGAGTCAAGGGATCTCTACTTGAATGGTTCATGAGGCACAATACTTGCTAAGGTTTTGCAAATGGGGTAGCAAGCTAAGTGGGCTTGATTGTGGGAAAAACTCCACAGTTAAGCGCGCTTGAGCCAGAGGAGTTCTGGGATGGGTGACCTCCTGGGAAGTCCTGGTTACCGGGTGCAAGCCCCGGAAGTGATGATTGATGCTATGTGATTCGTTCTCCACATTTCACTACTTTCAATCCCACTTCTTCACCCCTGTGAGCATCACCCGATGCAATGAGTGCTAAGTGAACTATTCAAAAATCATGAGAAATTAGTCAGTTACGACTACCTCTCATGGAAATGGTCATACGTTTGAATGACTTACTTAACGCAGTTGAATCCCAAAAATGATATCTAATATAATGCACTGCGTAAATCCCCCATACTTCAATATTTATTTTATTATTGATACCTTTCATTGTGCTGATATAAAACAATTTTTTTACCAAAGGTTGTTGTTACACTAAAAAATGTCACCATGACTATTTACAGTTAGTATGGCTCTATCAACAGTCATGCTATCCTCCTGGGCAAGTCTTATGCCTCTGCTCTCCATGCCAAACTCCAAAAAGAGGGAAAGTCTTTATAAATGTATTTATCTCTGGGTACGCAGGTTCTCTCAACCTTACCTGCGGATACGCACCTAATGTTCACAAAAGCTGCGTACTTGTACGCTCTGTATGTAAAGGGGCAGGTGCGTACCCCTGTAAAGGTCAAAATTCGCAAGTTTCATCTTTAAAAAGTTACTTGTGGTCATTTCTAGAGCATTCTAGAAGGTTGTTCGACGTGTATTGAGCGCCTCCAGATGGTTCATGTACCCCTACCAAAGAGGAACTTATCCCATCAATAAGGGAGCTATCCCATCCAAAGAGGGGATTATCCCATTGATGGTGGACCTGAATAACTTCCTCTTGAGCACTATAAATACAGGCATTGGGCCAGAAGGAGGGGAGGTTGGAAGCTAAACATTTCTAAGGGTAGATGCTACTGGAATTAGGACTCCCATTTAGAAGCTTGTGAGGAGAGATTGCCATCTTTGCTTGTTCTATTTGGAAGTGGGTGAGCTTTGTCAAAGTAAAGGAGAACTCTTGATGGACCCTGGGAGGGACTTGCACAACACCAAGGCTCAGGTTGTAATTGTTCCTTTTGTTTCCTATTAATGCAAATGAGTCCATTCTTCTCAATAACTTGTTATTTATGAGTTGTTTCATGTACTCCTTGGTCTATGTGTTAAATATGTTTTATTTTATGAGATTATCAAGTGCTATTTAATCGTTTGATTGTTAGTGAATGCAGGTTTCGAAGTGAAGGAGGAGCTCATCCGGATCAGCGAGGCTAGACTGCTACAACAGCATTGGACTACAGGTAGGATCTAAACACTTGATTTCTTATATAGTAAATGCATGTTTAGAGAAGGATTGCTCTTATTTGTCTTGTTTGTCACTAGAGAGTCTCAGGCTCCTAGGGAGGTTGGTTGTGTCCGCACTATCGACTCTTTCCGCCTGACAAAATGGCGACTCTGCTGGGGAATCCATTGATGTGAAAGTCTTTTCCTTTGTATGCAACTTTGATCTGAGAAAAGTCATTTATTTTCTAGTTTTTGGCTCTGTGACTTTGTATTTGGGTGGCTTAGCTTAGGGTTAGATTGAATTTAGTTTTTCTTGGTTTTTTCAGTAGTACGTACCCTCTGAGTATTGCACAGTGCGTACCTGTACGCACTGTTGCTGTGTGCACAGAGCGGGCCCGCACCTGCCTTAACAGGTCGCCTGCGTACCCCTGTCGAAACTAAGAAAATTTCAATTTTCTTCTTTTGGCCTTTTAGATTTTGTTTTTAATTTGTTTTTACTGCCCATATCCACTGGTTACCTGCCATAAATCTTCACCTAAGCTTGTTTCATTGGCATTCCTGCTTTAAGCTTTCATCAATTGGGTGTTTTGAGTCTCTTTTTTGAGAAATTCTTGATTTGATTTCCTTTGGTCATTACTTGGAGGTTTTTCTCAGTCTTTTCACAATTTTGCATCTTTTTGCTTTTGTTTTTGCAAAAAAATTTCCCCCTCATTCGCCGGGGGGGGGCTAAATTGTGTATGAGTGTTAATCGCCTTTGAGTGTTTTTATGTTTTGATCTTTGGAACTCTCACCCAATTTTCTCGACTTGCACTTGATTGGTTCTTAGATTACATTAGAATCATCTTGTGTTTGAGAATTCTCTTGCATAGATCACATTTGCATAATTAGAATTCTCATTTTCAGAATATGAATGAAAAATGTGCATAGATTACAATTGCATACTTTTCGAGTGAATTGTGCATAGATTACAATTGCATAGTTTACATTCTGGAAATTCCCTTTGTCGTTGTGGGATAACAAGCATTCGAATATTGATCGATCTATCTAATCGATTTGGAGCTATTAGAGCTGGATCCACTCTTTGGGGGATATGAGTCGAAGCAATAACAAGAATATTTCTCATAGAATCTTTTTCACCATCTCTAAATCTAAAGAGATTGTTCATTAATACACTAAGGAACAAGTCAGTGAAGCCAAAACCAAATAAATAGTTAGTTGCGTCATTTAAATTCAGTTCATGAATGTTTGGAATCCATATTATGCAAGGAGACATGCTTTTCGCCAATTCTAAGGTAATATGGAAATCTTCCATTTTGTCTTTCACAAAAGGATCAAACTCAGTAGGAATACGTTCAAGAGGGTAATCTAAATACTCACCATACCAGAGCTTCTTCAGAGATATTCTTATTAAAGGAACATATGAGTCTGCTGCTAGACTTTTGACCAAATAGGATCGGCCAGTTCCCATAGGACCTATCAGTAAAATCCCTTTGGAAAGTAATGATCCTGAGTGGAGTGAGAAAGGTTTTCCATGAAATGTGGGGTTGGTTTGACACAATATTTGTGAAGAGGTAATCTTCTGACAAAAAGCAAGGAATACCCATCTTTCTGCTAAACAAAATGGATTGAACCCGTAATTAATTAGACCTTTTTGATAAGTGTAGGCCAAATATCGTAAGTGAATAAGCCCTGGCTGTCTAATGATTTGATCTCCAAATTCATTCTTGAATAAATTATGACTGTAAGTAAAAATTGATTCAAATTTAAAAAGGGCTTTTTCCGTCATTAGAAACTGAACTAGTAAGTTCATCTCTTTTTCGGAGATATCCATACTAGAGCACAATCCGTTCAACTCTCTTATTATAGTTATAAGCAATTTTATATTTCTATTCTTCGTCTTCCTCTTCGTCTTCCTCTTCCTCTTCATATTCATAGAAAAAAAACTATTAATAATCTGTGGAAGAGAACTGGATCTGTCTCTGTCTATTGTATAATAGAGAAAGCTATTAGGCACGGGAGGATTAATCATTTTTTGCAACTCTATCACGTATGATGGATGCTTTAAATACTTGATGAGTTCAAAGTATCTCTTTATATTGATAAAGGTGAAAGAAAACACTTTAAAATATTGAAGAATAGAATACCCAAGAACGAAAAAAGGGATAAGAATCCCATATTTATACCCCCGAGCATTTAGTAATCTCATATGTGCCCATATGAATGGAACTGATGACTTCTCTCGATCACTAGTTTCCTCTATTAAAAAATCCTTGCAGTAAGGGAAAAAATCCTTGAAATTATTACTTGGAAAAAAAAACTTATTAATAAGATTCGTTCTCAATTTACATTGTATAGGTTCCCATAATGGATGAGAAAGTTCCCACAATATATTCCGTTTAAGCAAAATATTATGCTTAATATTTTGCAAAATAGATACAAATGGATTACTGCCATGTAGTAATATCTCCGAAAGAGTATCTAAAAGCATATTTTCAATATATTTACACCATGCAGAGGTAAAAAACCAGGGCATATATGTTTTGAACAAATCCCATTTTGAAAAAATACTATCTATTTGAGAGATCCTATAAATATTCTGTTCCTCTTTAGATGAATTAGAAAGGGTACTCCTTCCATCTATGTCTTCGTTTACTATTTTGTTTTTTAAACATTCGGTTACAAACCAATCTTGAATACGAGGAAAAATTTCCTCGTTCTTATTGGAAAACATTTCGGATAGTAAATCATCTTGATAAGATCGAGTTTGAATAAGACCCACGTTTGAACTGAAACCCCTTTTAAAGCATTGATCAAAGTTGTTTTCTTCTGAATCGGATCTTTTAAAAAAAGGTTGGCAAAAATTTTTTTCAAAATTGACTATTTGTTCTTTTGTTAAAGGCGTTGTAGAAATCTCTTCGATCGAAGAAAGATATCTCTTTTCACGAACGAATGGATTCAATCGAGTTAGTAAATTGAAGGATCTGTACAAATCATAGATTAATACAAACGTTTGGTCACCACTTCGTTTTCGTTTTAAATATTTAGGTAATAATATGTTAGATACTTGTGATTTGATGAATGAAATAGTCTCTTTTTCTGAGTGAACGGGTCCTATTTCACCAATGGGCAAGGAAGATAGATTGTTGTGGATGATCAAAAGATTGAATAATTGTCCATATGTAAAATTATTCCTTTTTATATAAAATCTTTTCATATCAGAAGGTAATCTATTCCTATAATTTGGCCGAGTATGATGCAAATAATCAAAAAATTGGAGCGTATTTGCTCCGTGAAAAGAAGCTATCAATGAGCTCTGATCAGATAGTTTCACAGGATTCAACCAATTGTCTCGATCGTTGGATATCGTCGAAAAATAAGTGTTATCGAATGATTCCATGCGATTATTTTCATTATCGAAAAAGTCAATAATCAATGGATTAATTGGTATCTTATTCATAACAAATGGTGCAATTGTTCCTTCATCAATCAATAATTTCGATCTTTGTGAAAGATTATGGTCATACAAAAGAAAGGTTTTAAATTTTTTTAAACGAACGATTAGAGTAGCAATTGGATCTAACAACTGATTTAATAGTCTATAATTCATACTTTGGAGCCCATGAAATGCAAAATCGAAAAACGAAATTAAAATATCGAACTTAGAATTTAAGTTCGAAATGATATCGAACTTCGAGTTTAAGATCTTTACAGTACTTTCAGAAAGGGATAAAAACACAGACCAACCAATTGAATCTCGATTAGTATTAGTACATAATTCAATTGGATCGAACACTATTTTAAAATAGTTTTTTTTAGAAAAAACCTGTTTCAAATATTTCATAAAGTATTCGGTCTGATTGGACCATTTGTACACATTCAAATTCCGATTGATATGTTTATCAATTCGAATAATAGAATGGTTGAACCATTCTCTCTTAATTTTTTTCCAACTTGATGAATGCCGGTCAATTGTATCTTTCGTTACATTATTTAAATTTTCATTTTCTATAAAATTTGTTCTAATTTGATCCTTTAAATTGCGACTGAGCCTATTTATAAAATAGAATCTATTTAATAAATTTTTCGAATACCTGTTGTCAATGTTATACTTAATTGATTCATACCAACCCAAAGCTTCAGTTCTATAATTGTTAAAGGGAGTTCCTATCTCCAAGCAATTTTTGGAATCGATTTGGCTCAATTGTTTGTCGATTATTTGATCTAAATAATCATCCGCTTTATCAATAATATTGAGTAGGACCCATAAAGATTGATTCTTCCATTTTTCTCTGTGATTGAAGATCCGATCCGATCTCAACGATCCATTCTTGTTATAATAAATAAAAAATGAAATTTTATCATGAACCTGACTAGGCTTAGTTATTGATAGAGTGAATTGATCTGTCATTTCCAGACAATTTTTGTGCAATATGTATTTTCCTTTGCTTTGATCACAGAATGCAGAAAATAGATTCCAAGGCAGAGTAAAACTCCGCATAGCACAATTCAAGGAAGGATTTTCAATTTCAAAATATGTTTTTATCTTCCATAGATCAACTATCCTATTCATTAATGAATAGGATTTTGAATCCCTTAAATCTTGGGAAAAAACATTTTTTTTTATTTTAAATAACCTTTTGGATAAGTTGAAATCTTCAATGGGCTTTTTAGTAGCACTAGGACCACCCATACACGGTTCATCTATTGGCAATATGTAAAAAAAAGAATAGCGAATTGATTTTGTAAAATTTTCAATGAATCTTTTCCTCTCCAAAGGAAAGGAATTCTCTTCTGTATATCTTTGATCTTCTGTAAATAATTCTTTCGCCCAAGAGATTGGATAATCTTTTGATAAACACTTTGAGGACAAATCCGATTCTATTTTTGTTTGTTCTCTTTCAATAAAAGAAAGATCCCAAAGAATTGATCTTTTTCTTCGTTGCTCAATCTCCGTTTTATTCCTTGTGAATGGATCTTCACAAAGATATTTTTCAGGTTTCCAATACTCATTTTCGGTTGAATTAAGAGTTGAATCGATCTTCAAATTGATATCTTTCTCATCATTTTCCGAATGAGTTTCGCTCGGTCCTTGATTCTTCGAGATAATCTCATCCTTCTTGTTCGTGTTCTTGCCATATCCTGAATTTAAACTAATGGGATCAAAATCCCGATTGTAATATCTTTTCAATTGGAAAGATAGTAAAAGATGCGGAAATCTCAACCAATTTTGAGTGAAAGGCTTTAAATATTCTTCCGGTGTTTCATTTCCAAGTTCCATAAAGTTATGGATAGGAAAGAGTTTAATCGAATAGAAATTTTTTCTATCAATCATACTACTTTGATGATTGAAGCGATATATGAGGATCGATAATGTAAGTACTACTATACCTTTGACCAAAAAATATGGATTGCTTTTCCGTAGATCGCGTAAAAGCAACGTACTGAGAATTCTAGGATCAAAAAGCTTTATAAGGCGCTCCCGACGTGAAAGGATTTGAATTAACAATCTAATCAAATTGGATTTGGTCCATGGATTGCATAGAAATTTTTCTTGATAAAATTAGTGCATTAGAGAATTTGTCATATTTTCTCTTAGTGATCAATTTTTTGCATTGTCAGAAGTGAATGGAAACTCTCTCCTTACTTTAGTTAGGATTCATCGAATTGAAAAGATTACATTATCATATTCGATTGCATTCAGTTGAGTCGGGTCATAACACCATTGGTTTCATATCCATTTACCCATTTGAGTAATAACAACCTTAATAATACAGCGCTTAATTAAAATTCATTTAGTAATTTTTACGTTTCTAGGGCTCTGAAACACCAATATAGCTTAGGCTAGTGTCTTGGAGTAGGAGAGTAATTAACTCTCCAAGACAGCAAAACCAAACAAGTAGCTCATCTTGTGGTAGGATAAATCCAACTCTTACATTTATACTTTGGGAAAGCTCCTCTTAAAGGAGAAGCACGAGACCGTGTCCGAACCAGTGAGGGGATCAATCCTCCTTCATTGGGAAAGATGCCAGATACGCACGTACTACAAACGGTAAACCTCGGATTATTGTCGAGGAGCCTGGGGTCACTTGTCGGTAAACCTTGGATTATTGTCAAGGAACCGGCAAGGGGATTGAGCTTGTTACTCTGCCCTTGCATGCTATCGGGTCGTAGACTATTCCCCCAGGTGTATTTGTTGCTGTTGGTGACCTTAGTGACCATTATCTTTAGGGTTCTACCCAAGGTGACGGTGGTGGGAAGATCCCACTGTACCTGGAGCAGACGTCGGCTAAACTCACTTGGATTTTCTGGGGGGTTCACTTCACTCGAGATGGTTAAAGTGGAGGAACTTGGTCCAGTATATTCATTAAGCAGGTTGCCAGGGTAACTGTTCCACCCGCCACTTCTGTACTGAATTTTGCGATGTTGGATTTCATCCCCAACTAGTGTTTTCGGTCCGGAAGGTTACTGTTTGTGTATGGTTTGACTCCTAGATTTGATAGCGCGTGTTAATTTTTTATAGGTGTGAATTGTGAATTTTAATTGTTAGGTGTGAATTGTGAATTGTTAATTTTAGTTTTAAATTGTTAATAAAATTCACTGAAGTTGAATATAATGGCGAATGTTCTGGAATTTACCAACCTAGGAACCCCTCCTAACGAGAATCCTAGTACTTTTCCTTACTTTGGAAATGTTGGTCCTCCTTATATGGCTACTTTGTCATTACCTGGATTTACAATAGGTTTACCGATATGGTTATTTTCAACTTCGTTGGCCCAAAATACTCCAATTGTTCCACCTCAACCGGATGCTTCACCTCAACAGAGTTCACCATCTCAACATCACCAACCTTCTATTGACCCTTTACCTTCTTCGCCTAATTTTTCTTCCTCCATTTTTTCCTCTTTGCCTGGTAAAAGCCTTGATGCTAGTAACCCGGAGGCTAAGAAGAAGAAGAAAGGGAAGAAGAAGAAGAAGAAGAAGAAGCAAGGTAAGAAAGAAGTCAACCAACCAACCATGGCTGTAAGTGTTAGTGGTGTTGAGGAAAACTCCAACATGCATCGTAAACCAAAATACCCTTGCAGGCTTTGTAAGGGTGACCACTTCCTTGTCAATTGTCCTAGTATTCCAAAGGTCTTGGAAGTATGGTCAGAAAAATCTCATCAACTTTCCATTGATCCATCAATCAGTGATAGTCAGGTTCCTGGGAAAAAGGGTAAAGTTAGGTTTCTTGTAAGTTATGCAAAGGGAGTCATCAAACTCGCATTTGCCCTCACATGGATGAAGCCTCAAAATTGTTGGAAAACCTTACTGTTCCACAGCAAGAATTTCCAACTGGTTACCGTAAACTTGCTCCCAACCTACCGTCATCTGACGGGGTGATTGATCTAGTTTCAAGTACAGTCGATCACACTCTTCCATTGGAGAGTGAAACTCATGTCACTCAGGTTGATGATCCATTAGTTGATCAAGTGGTCGATTCAATTTCACATTCGGTCGATCACACTCTCCCTTTCGAGAGTAAATTTCATATCGCTGATGTTCTTCTTGTTACATCAGATTCTTCTATGCCGGGGGGCATTTCACCTGTTTCTACAGAACCCCCTCCAAGCACTGAGGTCTTTTCCTTTGATTGGAATAGACTGACAGAACCTCGTCTTCCTTCCTCCATCCCTTTCCAAATCATTGTCAAGGCTGGTGGTAGGGACATACATCGTAGTCAGGTAGATGAAGGTGCTTCTGTTAGTATTTTATCCTCAACTGTTTGGAAAGCTTTGGGTTCCCCTCAGTTTGGGCCTATTACGCAGAATCTGAAAGCTTTTAACCGAACCATTAGTGACCCTTTAGGGATCCTTCCTAAGTTTTCTATTACCTTGGAAGGTAAAACTATCTGTATTGATCTTATGGTAGTTCGAGGTCCCTTGGATTTCAATTTACTCCTTGGGCGAGACTATGTTTATGCAATGAAAGCTGTCGTATCGACACTCTTTCGCGTGATGTCTTTCCCTCACAATGGCAGTATTGTGACTGTAGACCAGCTTTCGTTCCCTAGTCTTGTTTCAACTACCAATAATATGACACCCCTAAATGTTCTTGATTCTAAAGTGGTATCTACCCTCCCACGGGTCAATTATGTGGCAACTGGTCCCATGTTTTCAGTTACCAATGTAAGTGAGCCTCTCACTGTTTGCTCATCTTCCTTTGATTTAGATCCGGTAATTGACATGGAAAACTCTATGGGATTACATGAACACGATGTTCTTATCCCTTTTGAGTCCCTTGACATGTGTTCCTTCCAGAGAAGTGTTCTTCCTTCTGATGAAGACCTTTTGGAAGCCATGATCAAGGTGTGTCCATTGACATGTCTTTCTTCCAGTTGGAAGCCATGATCAGTGTGTGTGAGGATAGTTTTGTTCCTATGTCAACCTCGTTAAAAAATGAAACAGGGTGATACGAGGAAAGTTCCTTTTACTGTGTCGACCTCGTTAAAAAATGAATCAGTGAGTGTGAGGAAAGTTCCTTTTACTGTGTCAACCTCGTTAAAAAATGAATCAGTGTGTGTGAGGAAAGTTCCTTTTACTATGTCAACCTCGTTAAAAAATCAATAAGTGAGTGCGAGGATAGTTTTTTCTTGTATCAACCTCGTTAAAAAATGAAACAAGGAGTATGAGGATAGTTCTTTTACTGAGTCAACCTCATTAAAAAATGAATCAGCTAGATTTTAGGATATGTAGATAGATTGTAGAGAGTAGTCATGAGCATAGTTCCTTGTCTTGTGTCAAGCTCATTAAAAAATGAATCAAGGATTTTAGAGCATAGTTCCTTGTCTTGTGTCAAGCTCGTTAAAAAATGAATCAAGGTTTTTAGAGTAGAGTTTTTTGTTAGGTAGATTGTAGAGAGTAGTTACGAGCATAGTTCCTTATCTTGTGTCAAGCTCGTTTAAACAATGAAACAAGGGTTTTGAGGATAGTTCTTTTCCTGTGTCAACCTCACTAAAAAATGAAACAACTCCCACGAGTCTTTCCAAGATCATGAAAGTAAAGCTTCATTCCATCCACCTCATTGAATGCAATGAAGCTTGGGGGGCATGTACCTCGTTTTGCGTCATTATGCTGGGGGCATGTGAACTTATAACAAGCATAGTTTTTCATTTCAAGATTGCATAAACATGAAACCGAATCCGAGCATAGTTCTTTTCCTGTGTCAAGCTCGTTAAAAAATGAAACAAATCCTCCTCTACTGAGAGATTGACTAGATCTCATAAATGTTAAGTATTTAGGTTAGTTATTTCAGTTTTTGCATAATTTTCTTACAGTTTTAGGTCGAGTCTTTCAAATGATCTCGTACATGAACCTTCATTCCATCCAGCTTGTACTTAGTTGAATGAAATGAAGCTGGGGGGCATGCGCTCAAGCAGTTACGCTTAGGGGGCATCAAGCACAGTTTTCTCTCTGTTTCAAGCTTGTGTAAAAATGAAACTACTATGAAGCATAGTTTTACTCTGTTTCAAGCTTTTGTAAAAATGAAACCTAGCTCGAGTCAATTTCAGTTATTTTCAAGACTCGTTAAACTCATGAAAATCCCGAGATTATTTTGCTATTTTTCATTCTCGTAAAACAAATGAAAATGCCGAGTTCTTTCCGTCTTTTCCTGCTCGTAAATTAAATTGAAAGTCGGCCATATGAGTACATTTTTATCATTTTTTCGAACTCGTTAAAACTTACGAAAAAGTGAAAGCTTAGAGTTCTCTTTTAAGCCCTTTTCAGACTCTCAAAACATGAAAAGATTGTCGAGCGTTTCTTTTACACTCGTTAAAACGGAATTAAAAGATGGTCCCCTTATAGCTCTTTTCTGACCGTAAAAACAGGAAAAGATTGTCGGGTTTTTGTCGTTTCAAACTCGATATGGAAATAAAACGACGTGTCCTTGATCGCTTTTTACCTTTCAGGTCAGAGACACTAATCATGAAAGTACTCCTTGGTCGCAAGATCATGCGGTTCTCCCAAGTATTATTTTATACTTTTTCGGGCTTGGGGGACACAAATTTACGAAAAAGTTCAACCTGGAGTCTTCTTAAGTTTTTCAGACTCTCTAAAATTGAAAAACACCGAGTTTCTCCTATACTGGGCTCGTTAAAATTTCACAGTAAAGGACCTGTTCAATTACAAACAGGAACGAACCACTCCTTCCTAGGGTTCGAATCAAAACTAGGTTGGACTCATCCGAAGGATGAGCTTATAATCAAGCATATGTTATCCTCCTCAAGCTTGTTAAAAATAAAGAGGTACTTGCCAGAAATGGTGGGGGAAAAGAGAGAAGAATGAGCCTGTTTGTTATCTTTTGTCTCGGAAGAAACTTTATTACCACTCTTGGACACGACACTTTTCATTCACCTGGGTTGGGAAATCCTTTACCTCACAGTTGATCAAACCACACTGAAAGTCTTCAGCCGGGTTCCGGGGATTAACTTTGAGTCGTTTATCACCAAGCCATCTGTTGTGTCGTTATGTGTTCAAGAGGTCTGCAAGCAAAACTTTCATCTGCAAAATACTTGTCATCCATTTGACCATCCCTGAGTCAGTCCTTACAGCAACATTTCTTCAACTTGAACAATGATTTCGTGTTGTGGGCTTGCCTGCAACGGGTCGCTTTCTATCAAAATCAGCACATTATCTAGAGAGATGACTTAGAAATCGTCAGTACCTTGAAGTCTACATGCATCAATGGCAGGTTTCTCGCCTTTGACGTCAGTTTACATCATTGACTTTCGATCGAAGGATTCCGTGGAATGTTCGACATCAACTCATTCATTCACATCTCATGGATTGTACTGGGTACTTTGAGAACCATTGACATTACTGGTGGTCTCTCTCACACTTGTTAACAGTTTACATCATTGACTGGTAATCAAGTGGTTTCTACCATGTTCGACATCAACCCATTTAATTGCATGGCTAGAATCGTACCAATTCGGGAAGCAGAAATGAAGACCCTGGATCTAGTTTCCACCATCCAGGCTGCAAGGAGTTTTGTATTCATTATCTAAGTAGACTAATCATAAACAGATGGCTGCGCCCATACTGTGTCTACAAAAGTCTATAATTATGATGTACTGCAAGATCATTCCTGTATCAGAGTAGTTAGTCTGTTAGTTAAAGTTTTGATTTGAGTATGGGAATGCCTACCTCAGTGATGATATAATCTTATACATGTATTTTGTGTTGAAAATTGCAGGTTCTGACCAGGCTCTCCACGAGATAATCCTTGAAATGATAAAGCGCTTCACCCTTCCTAGATAAAACAAAACCCTAATCTACTATAGGCTTCGCACTTTAGGGGGCAATCTGTTACACTAAAAAATGTCACCATGACTATTTACAGTTAGTATGGCTCTATCAACAGTCATGCTATCCTCCTCGGCAAGTCTTATGCCTCTGCTCTCCATGTCAAACTCCAAAAAGAGGGAAAGTCTTTATAAATGTATTTATCTCTGGGTACGCAGGTTCTCTCAACCTTACCTGCGGATACGCACCTAATGTTCACAAAATCTGCGTACTTGTACGCTCTGTATGTAAAGGGGCAGGTGCGTACCCCTGTAAAGGTCAAAATGCGCAAGTTTCATCTTTAAAAAGTTACTTGTGGTCATTTCTAGAGCATTCTAGAAGGTTGTTCGACGTGTATTGAGCGCCTCCAGATGGTTCATGTACCCCTACCAAAGAGGAACTTATCCCATCAATAAGGGAGCTATCCCATCCAAAGAGGGGATTATCCCATTGATGGTGGACCTGAATAACTTCCTCTTGAGCACTATAAATACAGGCATTGGGCCAGAAGGAGGGGAGGTTGGAAGCTAAACATTTCTAAGGGTAGATGCTGCTGGAATTAGGACTCCCATTTAGAAGCTTGTGAGGAGAGATTGCCATCTTTGCTTGTTCTATTTGGAAGTGGGTGAGCTTTGTCAAAGTAAAGGAGAACTCTTGATGGACCCTGGGAGGGACTTGCACAACACCAAGGCTCAGGTTGTAATTGTTCCTTTTGTTTCCTATTAATGCAAATGAGTCCATTCTTCTCAATAACTTGTTATTTATGAGTTGTTTCATGTACTCCTTGGTCTATGTGTTAAATATGTTTTATTTTATGAGATTATCAAGTGCTATTTAATCGTTTGATTGTTAGTGAATGCAGGTTTCGAAGTGAAGGAGGAGCTCATCCGGATCAGCGAGGCTGGACTGCTACAACAGCGTTGGACTACAGGTAGGATCTAAACACTTGATTTCTTATATAGTAAATGCATGTTTAGAGAAGGATTTCTCTTATTTGTCTTGTTTGTCACTAGAGAGTCTTAGGCTCCTAGGGAGGTTGGTTGTGTCCGCACTATCGACTCTTTCCGCCTGACAGTTGCTTTCATCAAATTTTTTGAAGTTGAAACTAGTACCATATTTAGGCTAAAGTTAACTCTACCTGTCAATAATAAAGATTAGATTTTTCGAAAAATTTTGCTACTTGTACAAGCGAAAAAGCTAAAAATCTGATACAGAATTGGTGTCTTTTTCATGAACCCCTTTAGTAACCATCTACAACTGGTTTTATTTATAAGAAAGAGAAAAACAAATAAAAACTAAAACTATCCTACAAAATAGAAGAGTGATCTTCTATGGAAAATATATTTTAAGGATCTGTCCATTAACAGGCAAAGAATCCCTTCTACCTGCTAAATCCTGCAACACAAACGCTGATGGGCCTATGACTTCTACAATCTGAAAAGGACCAAGCCACATATTCTGAAATTTTGTATGTTTACCCTTTTCTTCATGAGCCTTATCCCATTTCAAAACTAAATCTCCCATCTGAAAATTCTTTCTGGTCATTATGCTTGAGTCAAAAGAGGATTTTATCAGCGCTTGGTGATGAGCATGGGTTTTCTTAGCTTGTTCTCGTCGTTCTTCTAATTTAATTATTTCCAATTGTCTTAGTTGTATGGAGGAAGTAGATACCTCATCGATGTGTTGTACTAAAGACAAAGAGGGGATGACTAAGTGAGTTGGAAGAACCACTTCTTTCCCATAAACTAAATTAAAGGGAGAAGTGCCGATTGAAGCTTTCTTCGTTATTCTATCTGCCCATAAAGCATTTACCAATGCTTTGTGCCAATTCTTTTGGTTCTAGTCAACTATTCTTTTAATAATCCTGATTAGGTTTTTATTTGTCGATTCAGCCAATCCATTACCTTGCGGATAGTAGTTAGCCGAATACTTCAGTTTGAACCCTCTATTAAGTGCAAACTCAGTCATTGTATTTCCAGAAAAGTATGAGGCATTATCAAACATTAAGGCCGTTGGCAATCCAAACCTAGTGATTATAAATTGATCTATGAATTCAATAATGTTTTCAGAATTAGCTGTCTTGAGAGGAACTGCTTCTACCCATTTAGTAAAGTAAGATGTTGCTGTGAGGATGTACCTATGTTGCTTAGAAGAGTGAGGAACGATCTCACCTATTATGTCTAAGCCCCACTGACTGAATGGTTGCTCGATGTTTACCGGCTATAGTTGCATGGACGGTTTCTTTTGTCTCCCTACAGCAGTCTGGCAGACTTGGCATTTCCTCACGTAACTGAGTGAGTCTTTGAACAACATGGGCCAATAATATCCTGCACGTAAGATTTTATGTGCAGTAGCATCTCCAGCATAGTGTCCGCCTGCTGGTCCATCGTGGAGTTCCTGCAAAACCTTTTTGGCTTCAGTTTTCTCAAGACACCTGAGAAGCACAAAATCGTAATTCCTTTTAAACAGAACATCATTTATGAGCTGGTATTATTTAGCTTTCAATCTCAGAGCTCTTTTCTTGGTGTGATCCAGGTGTGATGGAGCATACCCGTTCTTAAGATAATAAATGGTGTCAGCATATAATGATTCTGCATCATTTAGGCTTACCTCATACGTATGTACCTCTTCAGATGAATTCTCAGGAATTTGCAATGCTCCAGCCAACATTTTGCAGAAGCCTTGACCTCTTACAATGCTTGCTGGTTTGATCTCAAGATCGTATTCTTGTAAAGCGATGATCCAATTTGCTCTTTTTTCACCCACATCCTTCTGTATTAGAAGATTTCTTACTGCTGGAAACGGTACTATGACCTTAGTATGGGCTTTAAGTAAGAAAGGTCTGAAATATTTGATCGCTTTGAAAATAGCATATGCCTGTTTCTCCACGTCTGAATAGTTGAGTTCAGCACCTTGTAAATTCGAGCTAAAAAATGCGATTGGAGCTTCCGCTTTCTCTTGATTTGCTTGAGTTAGAATCGTGGCATATGATTTCTCTGAGGCAAATGTGTATAAGATAAAAGATTCTGAAAAATTCGGGGTTGCTAAAGATGGAGCGTTAATGATAGCTTGTTTGATCAGGGTGAATGCTTCATGCTCATCTTGACCCCATTTAAAATTTGAATTCTTTTTAATCATGTTTTGCAAAGGAGAAACAATACGTGAAAAATCTGGGACAAATCTCTTCACAAAATTGATTTGACCAAGGAAATATTGCATGGCTTTTTTGTTATGAGGCATGGATATTTCAGAAATTTCTTTGATTCTGTCAGGTTCAATGTGAATACCAGATTTTGACACTATGAATCCTAGAAGTTTTCCTTCACTTAATGCGAAAAAGATTTCTTTGGGTTAAGTGAAATCCCATACCTTAAACATCGTTGAAAGATTTGTTTCAAGTCTTTGAGATGGTCGCTTCGCTTCTTGGAGTACACTGTTATATTATCCAGGTAAATCACTAGAGATTTATTGACTAAACCTTTGAATGTGATGTCCATGGCTCTCTAAAATGTAGCGCCGGCATTGATCAAACCAAATGGCATCTTCCGATATGCGTATGTGCCCCATTTAGTTCGGAATGTGGTTTTTAACTGATCATCAAGATGTACCAGCACTTGATTGTATCCTGAAAATCCATCCAAAAAAGACATTAATTCTGAGCCCGCTACTGCCTGTAATATCTGCTCCATAGGTGGGAGGGTAAAATTGTCTTTTTGACAGGCTTTGTTGAGATTCTGGAAATCGATACAGATTCTAATATCTCTGTTTTTCTTTCTAACAGGTACCATATTGGAGACCCATTTGGAATGTCTGACGGGGAAAATTATTCTGGCTCTTAATAACTTATTTAGCTCAGTTTTTATCTGATTTTCTAAATTGGGGTGGATTTTTCTGAGTTTCTGTTGGACAGGTTTTTCATTGTCAATCATAGGGATAGTATGTTGAATGATAGAAGTGTCGTATGTCTTCAGCTCATCGTAATTCCAGGCAAAAACATTTTTGTATTGTCTCAAAAGACGGATATACGCTAATTTTTCTTCAGGGGCTAGGCCATGGCCTAGATTAACGTTTTGTGGTTTATCATCGGTTCCTAGGTTTACTAATTCGTAGTTCAGAGTTGAACTGTAGAGCTTAGAATTGGTAGACCTTTTAAACCGACTTTTGAAATCATATAAGTCTTCTAACTTAACCGCCGATTTAGGTATAGCATTATCAGTGCTATTTTGTTGTATTTGTCGATCATGATGGTCTTCGTCAATTATTTGATTGGAGTAGGATCCTTCAGAAGTGAGGAAATTTACAATGTCAGGATCGTCATTGAATACTCTCCAGTTTGTAATGTTGTCAGGGATGGACGGTCTAAAGATTAATTCTATTGAGAATCTATCTGGACTAAAATCTTCGGAGGGAATAAGTCTAGAGGCTACGTTAGCTAACAGGTCCGCGCTCGCATTTTGGAGTCTTGGGATTGATGAAATATTGAATGCTATGAAATGTGCAGTTAGATCTTGTACTAAAGATTGATAGTGTTTCAAATGACCTGATAGGTAATGTATGGTGTTACGTACCTGTTTGACGACAATCTCAGAGTCTCCGAAGACTTGAAGGTACTTAACGTTCAACCCGATTGCTTTGTATAGGCCTTGCACCAAGGCCTCGTATTCCGCTGTATTGTTTGTGCAATCGAATTCAAGTCTGCACGTAAGCATGGTCTTATTTCCCTCTGGGCTAATCAGAACGCATCCTGCTCCTGCTCCCTCGTTAGATTTAGAGCCATCAAAATATAATTTCCAAAACAAAGATGTGTTTACAGGTTTATCTAAAAAATTAACACACTTTGAATTATCAGTTTGGGAAAAATTTTCGACTTGGGACAAAACTGAATTTTCTAAGTAAGGTGAGGTATGAGCATTGAAATTACCGAGGAAAGAATCTACCGAGTAATTGCCTATGATACTATTGTTGTATGTTATTGCTTCATTTTCTCCTTCCAATTCCGTTACTATGTACTTCTGGTGTAACTCTCGTTCACCCTTTATTTGATTCGGTTTACCATTGTAGGGTAACCACATGTGCGACCAGTCGGTTGAGAAGTATCCATGGAGTTTTTCGGACCAATCCCTGCTAAGAATCAAGCCATAGAATTCTGGGATATCAGCTACTAGAATGTCAATAACCTGACATACCTTCGGGTTAGACGACAATCTTATGGTCACTTGATTAAGTTCACCAATCACTTCGACTTGAGATCGATCAAGCTGAACTATGCGCACTACGGATTTTTGTGGTTGAACATTCAACTTGGCACATATTGATCAGGGTAAAATATTTGTTGAAGCACCAGAATCTACCAAACAATTGTGCACATTTTTATTGAAAATTTCATAAGTGAGAAGAAAAGGGGGAGTGTGAGACCTTGATCTTCCTCCAATCAAGGCGATGTCATTTGGGTCAACCTTATTGATCGTGTTGGTTGGAGGTCTTCCCATGTTGTTGGAAGCTACAGCTGTAGGCAAAGATGTAGTAGGCACGACATGTAATTCTTTCATCATTATCTTCTATTGATGTTTCAATTTGCTCAATTCATAAAGAGTGATATTAGCCCTAGTCTTTTTCATGTCATCAATAATATTGTACTCCATTTCATCCGACACAATCAGTGTTCTTGATGGAGGTGTTTGATCTGATTGGACTGGGCTAGATTGAGTCGCTTTAGCGGTCGTTTTCTTTGTTGCGACTTTATATTTTGCTGCAGGGCTTGCGCCCTTCTGCTTAGGGGTAGTTTGGGGAGGATCAAGTTGATTTTTGCTTTGTGTGCTAACCGGAAATTCTTCTTGATCTTCTTCTTGCGGGAGGATGAAATCCCACATTCCTTGTAGTTCCACAACTTCTTCGTCATCGGTCTGCCCTTCAGTTGTATTCTCTTCTTCTTCCTCTTCTTCGGATTCAACGTTTGAGATAGCGTTGGGTGGTTTCACATACATTGAAGAACTTCTTTTAAAAGCTCTGTAGGGATTTTTTGAAGAAGTTTCAGCTACTTGTTTTTTTATGTCAATCATCTCATTGGACATGGTTTTTAACACTTTTTGTAATCCTTCCAAATCGAAAGGGTCTTTCGTTTGTTTCTTCTTGGGGTCTTCCTTGAAGGAGACTTTCTTAGATTTGCGTTCCTCTATCGCAGATCTTTTTTCCAGGGCTACTACATGTTTCTTTACTGCTATCGCCTCTGTCAAGTTTTCAACTAAGGTTTTCTTATTTGCCCTATCCACGAAGATTGCCAATTTTGATGGTAAGGCCGTAATATACCATTCACATCTTACTTCTTCGCTGGGTTGGGAAGCAGTGGGAATTTTGTTGAGGATTTTATTGAACCGTAAATTGAAATCTTTGATGGGTTCTCTAACCTCGGCTTTAAGATTGGATAGGTCATTGATTAACGTCGTCGTTGATCTGTCATCACCAAACTTGGTAAGGAATTGACTTTGAAAAATGTCCCAACTTGTGATAGACCCAGAAGGTAATGAAAAGTACCATGACCCGGCTGTTCCTTGCATTGTATAGGGAAAAAGCCGGACAACAGCATCCTCGTTGGTAACTCCGTTGAGATTGACAGAAAGCATGAAATTATTAATATGCTCTTCAGCTAGCATGCCTCCTTCTGGATTGAATTTGGGTAGCCATTTCTCAGGATGGGTCGGTATTTGGCTCAAGGGTGGAGGCATTAAAACTGCCCCAGGATTGTTCCATGGAGACTGGGCCATCGTTGAGCTGCTAGTAAATGAAAGTGCAGAGGATGATCCCTGGTACTGGGAAGATGAAGATATTATGATCTTTGATGATTGAAGAGGAGGGGTTGTGGAAGATGGATGAGTGGTTTGGAATGAAGATGTGGGTGGCTGACTTCGCGGTGAGGGAGTTGAAATGGACGACGTAGATGAAAGAGTCTCACTGTCAGACTCTGGAGGTGTTTTCCTTGCTCTTTTCCTGGTGGGGAGAGGGAATTCAGTTGGCTGGATGCCAAATTTTTCACTCTTTAATCTGGTCAGGGGATGAGCAGGATTGTACTGTGAAGTCACACTGCTTTGAGATTTATCAGACCTCTGTGTAAAAATAGAAAATCCCTGAAGTTTGCGAATTAGAGTTTGAACTTCAGGGGGTTCAATGGTAAATTGGTCTGAAATATTAGGGTATGTAGCAGCGGTTGATGCTTGAGCGACCTCTGACTCTGGATTTAAACGTACTGGGGAAGTCGGGGGAGTTGATGAGGGCGATTTACTCTCAGAATGGTATTTAGATTTTGATTTAGGTGCCATTCATAGTTCGGGCCCTCCTTCTAGCGCCAAATATGTTGAAGCCCCGAAAATCGGGTCGACAACAAGGCGGATACCCACTCGGTCCGGACCTTGGTTGGCAGCTCCTTATCTGTTTGGTATAGCGGGTCTGACTGGGGATAATGGGACCAGTTTCCCAATCTAAGGGGTGTGTGTGTGTGTAGATCTGGATGATGCTAATCTAAGAGTACTTAAAGCTAATTTAAGTCAAACTTCTAAACTAACTCTATGCTATTGTAATCTAATAAGAAACAACACATCTGATCTACGCTAACCCGGGGTGGATTTCTTCTATTATGCGATCTAAAGAGATTTCGAACAATAACTGGTAATAAAGATCATTCAGCTATCATAAGAATAGAAATCAATTAAGATAAACCACTCTGCATAAAAAGTTAAGCGAAACAGTTGTGAACAGCATATCGCATAATAAGTTATTCATATATCAAACACAAATAAATACTCCACCATACAGAAGTGCAAATGGTAACCCACACATTCATGCATTAACATATAAACAATTGAAAACTGTATATCACTTTAAGAATATAAGCAGAAATGGTCAAGAGATAAAAGTACCATTTATGACTGGTTCCACTCATAAGCTTCAAGCAACAACGATTTATCTCTACTTGTTCTAACATCTACTAAGAGTACAAAAGTGCAACATCAGTAGCAGATATCAAATGCAAACATTGATAAATCTTGATCCAACCATTCATCAAAAACCCCCTCCGAGGGTGCAAAAGTGCATGTTCTGAGGACAAGTTTTTTGACAAATTTATGGACCCTTCTCCAAATGCCTGAGAAGGGTTTAAATACTGCTAACTAATTAATCTTAATTACATAAATTTAGGACACGGTTTTAAATAACCGCCCTTCTACTAAAGCAAAATTATTTCTAAAAATTGAATCTAATTCCTAACCGTTTCTGTATTTGCTCCTTAGTGTTGTAAGCATGCAACATTCGCCTGGGAAGAGTCGGCCAGTCGTCTTCTCCTTTCGTTTGAGATACGAAAATAGAAATAACAAGCACTGGCACCGCTTTCTGGAAAACTAGAATATATTTTCGAAAATCTTCCTCTCGCTTGGTGTATTCACTGTGTGTATACTTGGTAATAACCCAAATTTCTCTCAAACTGATTGTGCTTTTGCTATTTTGGTTTCCAACCTTGCGAATGGCTGAATAAGTTAGGGACTTTGCTCTTTGAACAATTTTCTGTATTGAAAACTGCCTCCGTTCTTTGTTCCGGGCTTTTCTGGTGCGTTTTCCCTCTTTAGTGCCTTCTTTCTTTTTGCTTTACTGGGCATAAGCTTCAGGATCTTTTGCATACATGCTGCTTTTGTGCGCCTTTGATTCTGAGTTTTGGATGGCCTATTGACATCAGTATCTGTTGAGTGATACTCTGGAATCTGTGGTCCTGTTGCATGCAACATCCGTTTGTGAAGGCATCTCTTCTCTGTTCTCCGAGCATTGACGCTTTCCCCTTTTCCTTAGATGTTTCCTGCACATTGCTTTATGTTATTTGCTGTCTTACAGTTTACGCAAAGGAAAAGAGTAATGATGAAAAGATTGACATGAAAGCTTTAAGCTCTAATGAATGCATAATCATCACACCCATAATGAACTCACTCTTCGAAAAACACAACACAGTCCTTCTTAGATACTTTGGCGTACAATCATTAATTTCTTTTAAGGCGCGCGCCCAATTTTGGTCTACAGACATCTTTCCTTGAATACTGTGCCGAGGAAATTTTGCGATGGGTGATTTTTGTGACTCGCATCGCAGTATCGAGGATTGCGTCGTCAAGATGTGTCATCGCAGGAATTGATGATCGCATTCATCACAGATCGCAACATCGCAGATCGCGATATCGCAGATCGCAATATCGCAGATCACGAATCGCAAATCGCGCTTAGTCATCCAATCATAGTGTGCTACTTATGCGATGTTGCGATATGCGACGTCGCATATCGGCCGTCGGAGATTCCTTAAGTTTTTTATTTAAGACTGCTTCACAATATATGCGATGCGATGAATTTAGCGTCGCTTCTTCGCAGCTTATTATGCGCATAGGAAAACGTTTCACTCTCTTCTCGCGATGCGATACAGCTTTAGGGAGTTAAAATACAAAAAATTTTGATAAAATGTTTTTTTTTTGGATTTTTATTAAGGGTCCCCATTTGCTTGGTGTTATCGCTAATACCAAACAAAGAGGGGGGTTGTTGGTGGCCACAACAAAACCAACCGGACGTAACCGTGAAAACGCACTTGTTGGGATCCAACCAGATTTTATAAAAACGATATCGCTCAAAAACCATTCGAAGATGACTAGGGTGATCAGTTCTCTTTCGAGAACGAGTAGCGAGATCGTCCAAGTATGCTTCGATGATATGTTTGATGTCGTGGAAAGCATATGAAATGGCCCATTGAAAAGTAGCTCTAGCATTTTTAAGACCAAAAGGCATCTTTCTGTATGCAAAGGTACCCCAGGGACATATAAAGGTTGTCTTATGTTGATCTTCAAAATGGATAGAAATTTGATTATAACCGGAAAAACCATCCATGAAGGAAAAAATCTCATTACCCGCACACTCGTCGATAATCTGATCAATGAATGGCGTGGGGTAATTATCTTTTGGACAAGCCTTGTTTAGGTCCCTAAAATCGATGCATACCCGAATTGTTCCTTTCTTTTTATCCACAGGGACTGGATTAGAAACCCAATCCATAAGAGGAACAGGGTATATAAAACCCGCCTTTAGCAGCTTCTCAACTTCAGCTTTGATAGCTACTGCTTTCCTAGGGTTAACCGATCGAAGCCTTTGATGGACCGGTTTGGCGTTTTCATATGTCTTGATCTCATGTTGAACTATAGAAGGATCAATGCCAGGCATTTCTTTATAAGACCACGTAAATACATCTCGAAATTCCTTGAAAAGGTCGGTGTAAATTTGAATTTCTTCAGGGGAACATTCAATTCCGATGAAGAGATTCTCGATCATGCTAGGGACCCTAGAGATGTTTATAGGTATCATTTTTGAAATCACCGACATATTACCTTTGGCACGAAAGTGTGCTGGAGCCAAAGGATTTGACACTGTACAAACATCACTAGTAAAAAGCTCGGAGAACCTAGATTCTACTTCCTTCAATGGAGGAAGAAAGTATGAATGATGGTGTAAGTCTTCCCAAGGTCGATCTATACCCATCATCACTTCGAGGATTGCTTCTTCAGATGGTAAAACCGAATCTAAGCAGTCCAAGGCAGAGGTAGAATCAAGGCTCCAGGCCGGGGCCACATCACCATCTAACTCCTCTTCGGAAAAAGGAGTAGAGTGGTCATCGACAGAGTTGACGATAGACTGATATCTAAGCTCAGATGCAGATATAGGGAATGCCATTCCATTTGCTTGTCCTTCAACTAATGTGGTCGTAGGTGAAGGCAAGGTCCAAGGGTCTAAAAAATAATGAGTTCGGAAGAACTCTTCGCGAGGAAACTCCTTAGATGATGAAACGACATTGATTCTAGCGATAGGAGAGGGAAGATCAAAAGTACCCATCAATGAGGAATACATCCCCACTCCTAGATTCTCAATAGGCGGATGAGGGTTATCCACTAAGGGAACAGTAGAGTTAGAGATTGCTTGAGGATTGACTGGACAATAATCCAATTGGTCAACCTTAACGATTTTCGCCTCATGAGGAAAGCAAATGACATGAAACAGAGTCGAAAAAATGGCATCTATTTCGTATACCCAGTTCCTTCCTAAGAGGAGATTGTAGTCTAGGTTAGCATCTATAACTTCTACTTCAATATTGATGACCTTCCCCCCAACACATATAGGAAAGGCCAGGATAATCCCATGTGGCTTATGAGAATGACCATCAAATGCAGTCAAGACGGTAGGTGAAGGAATGGCTGAAGGCGATCCAATAGCCTTCTAGCATGACATCGACATGACGCATGTGGAAGCTCCTTCATCAATAACGGTACGAAAAATGTTAATTTTCCGGTATGTAGACTTTATTTGGAAAGACATATGATGAGGGAGTCGCTTTTTGACATTTAACATGTCAAAAGTGAGAATTAAAGATTTCATTGGATGAACTGCCCCAATCGCGGAAAGTAAAGCACTTCGTTGAGCCGGACATGACTGGAGAACCTCTAAAGCATACATGGCGCACGGACTCTGAGCCGGATCCTCAACAATGGAGTAGTTCTAGGTGGCCCTAGCATTAGGATTAATAGTCGCACATTTAGCGGAACCTTTCAGTATCCGTGGTATAGTCTCGACAGGGGGTCACTCAATATGAAGGTCAGTATTTCCGGGAGCAGTCTTGTCCTTGGAAGTTTTGGCTTCACCATAATCATGTGACCGAGTAGCCACATGGACGTTAGAACCCATCATGAAAACATTTGATGATTTTTCCCCTTCCTGGTTGCCCCCTGTGGACGTTCCAGGGTTTGAACTCGCGCCAGCAAGAAGTTGCTGCCGTTGGGGAAAGGGGTTGGTTAACACAGCCTGAGAACTAGAAGTCCCCTACTGCCCTAACAAGCGTTGAGCGTCTTCAATCTTGGGGTAGAGATGAGTTAAATGGTCTCCACTGCACAACTTGCATGGAAACTTGACTTTCTTTCTGGACTCATTTCTACCACCACCATCATTATTGCCAGATTTATTTGCGTCAGCCTTCCCATCCTAGTTCTTTTTCTTACCTCGTCCTTTCTTTTTCCCATTGGAATTTTGATTTCCTTTGGGGTTATCATATTGGATGGCATTAATTGAAGAGGTTTGGGAAGCTGGAGGGTTAGACGATGTGACTTGGTTGTTAGGAGCAGTTTGCAGAGACAACTGCTGCAATTGGCTCAACAAGTTCACCACATTTGTGTCTACCAACCCAACGATACCATCTGCATGGGGACCTGGATTCAACTTGGCTATGTCAACCTTAGACCCAGGAGCATCTGGCAAGTATTTTTGTAGGATCCCAGACTGAGAGTAGATCAATTCTAATTGCTGGGCCCTAAAAATGGCTTGCTTCTCAGAATAGACTCCAGACATGGAGACATCCTTAGGGTTGTAAAGATTTCAAAAACCATTCGAGACGGTACTCCGGAGGGATTTCGGATTTAATGAGCCTCTTTCTCCGTCTCCATTCCTGAATATGATCAGAAATGTGAGTTGCCTTATCCTGACGAAAAGTGGCCAGAAGTTCAGTTCCGGCATCATAACGGATAGGCAACTGGAAATGATTTAAGAAAATATTAGCTAAGTCAATGAAAGGTGTAAAGTTACCCCCTGGCAAATCTATATACCATTTAGCCGCATTACCAGTCAAGGTGCGTTGAAAAGTCTCAACCTAATCGAGTCATCAATAAGGGAGTTCGATGAGCACCACAAATGGAATGTGGTTACATGGTCGCCTGGGTCTTCACCGCTCTTCCCTTCGAATTTTGGAATGTCCGAAGGGAGTTTGGTTGGGACCGGAGACTAGGCCAGATTGTATTTGATTGGATCGTTTGTTAAATTAGTGAGATCTGGCAAGTTCAGCGTTGCTAGAAACGGAAGCCTAGGAGGACCTTGGGGATTCCACCCAGACTGGGCAGGGCTCCCAAAGTTCTGAAAAGATTGGCCTGGATTTTGGAAGGCACCAGGCTACCCGAAGTAACTAGTAGAATCGGCTGAACCAAAAGGCAAGCCTTGTGACCCAACAAAATTCGGAGTTTGACCAACTCCAGCCGCAAAACCTCCATAACCAGTGAAGTTTCCTCCTAAAGGATTATAAGGAGTTGATAACCCCTGATACAGATTCCAAGCCGAAGCTAAGGGAGGAATACTTTGAAACTAACTAACTGTGGAGTACGGCCTATTCCCTTGTTTGCCGAAAAACAGATTCCCAATTCCCGTGCCACTAACCCCAAGGTTAGTCCAACCTTGGAAAGGATTGTTGCTTTGTCCTATAGAAGAAAAGGGCATGGATCTTATTGTCGGGTTGGAATGTGGTATATGACCACTTCCGAAAGGAAAACACTGGAATGAAGCCGATCCACCCATCATGGATGTGGTGGCACTAAATGAAACTGACGGAATACCCTGTGAATGGGTGCCAAATGGGAAGAATCCAGAACTAAAAGCATTGGTTTGGGAATTTCCAGTTGTGGACGGAATGGAGGTAGACCCAACTAAATACGTGCTAGCAAAAGATCCAAACAAAGAAGCAGACGAGATGGAAATCATTCGTCCCCCTTGTACAAATGTTGGAGTCTGCATCGTTGTAGCACTTGTAGTAGAAGCCATGCTCCCAGTAGTGGTCATTGATGGTAAGTGCGTGATGTGACCTGGACTTGACGGTCTATGCGTCAAAGTCCCAACGTATTGTAATACTTCTGGATGGCTAGATGGTAGGGGAGAATTTGGAGCTGCTAATGACTCTGAGAGTTCTTCCACCTCTATGTTATTCTCTGTTTGAAAGAGAACTCGAGAAATAACTGGAGTGTTCCTCTCTTGTTCTGCGGAAGTGTCAGGCCTTGCTGAGCACTAATGCCCCCGAGAGGAGGATCAATCCCCGACGCGTCAATTTTCGTGGGACGAAACCCATCAGAAGTATTACCTCTGCACCTTCTAGGAGAAGGCTCTAAACTTGGTGATGAAAGACCACGAAGTCTTCGAGACCATCTAGGTGATCAGTCAAACACTTTGAATTTTTTGTTAAGATCTAAGTAAAGACTCAAAAAATTGAAATCTTGGCCAACTAAGAGCACAGAGCACACAATATAAAGTCCCTAAAGATATCAGCCAGTAAAACAACTTCCAAGTATTTCTGCTCCAGGTGATTAGGACCGGACACAAAAATACAAGAAAGTGAATTAAGGGGCCTTCCGAAGATAGTCTGGGATAATGACGTCCTAGTCCTATCAACGAAGGTAACAGAGGAAGTTACATTGACCTCCTAACAACAGCCTGCATCGGTGCAAGCCCCCATGCTTCGCAAGGGTGCCCTCCAGTAGTACCGTTGAGAGTGATGCAACATTGACCTCAGGTGCCATGGGATTCCCCTCCGTAGCCACCTGTGTAGATACCTAGGAGTAGCAACTATGGATACCAACTTGTCACAGAAGCCAGGCGGAACAGTCATGTGGTAAGTTCGGACAAGTAGGAGAGGGGGTATCTCTCTTCCCTATCTTCACAGACCCTCGTACTTAACTCCCAGATCCAGAGCTTTCCTGGTCTTCGTAACGCTATTGGAATTTCACTCACTATTCAGACTCCTATGTTTGACAGTTTAAATGGCCTTGGAGAGTTAACTCTCCACTCACCTAATCCAAGGCCCTAAAATCCTAAAACTTGTTCGTGTATCTAAATTGATAATAAAAAGTTTTAGTGAATTTTAATTAGCGCTTGATTTTAAAATAGGCTGTTCTTTAAGTCACGGGATAAGCGGAAGTGAAACTAGTGGTGTTTTGACGCAAAAGAAATTAATAAAAACCAAACTACATGCAAATGCACTTGTTTTTGTTTTTCGATGAAAAGAAATTTCTACAGGGTTCAGAGGAACTTCAAATAAAACAAATTTTTCTTTTCTTTTCGTTAATTCAAGCTTCACACTCACAAAAGTTAACAAAGCTATGGATGCCTAAAAAGGTGTGCAAATCTATCCTAATGCAACAAGTATATGTTGATGCAAGACTCAAAACTACTCTTAAATCAAGAAATGAAAGTTGCTTGCTTATCAATTTTTATTTTGCCACTTAAAATGTTTAGATGGAATATGAGATGCTACCATTCATTTCGTCTAAACACTAAAAACAAGTTTCAAGACCAACAAAAAGCACTTTCATTCACTAAAAGGAAACCAAATCAAAACAAAGTTCAAGAAAGCAAAGCCAAGTTTTACAAAAAGTTTTCTTCAAAAGGAATAACAAAGAAGTCTTTTCAAAAATGCTCTCAACAAAACTGAAACTTTGTGATTGAAGAATAGGCAACAAACACTTTTTCAAGTTGACACCACACAATGGATGGAAACTCAACAAAAATAAATGTGTTTAAAGATGCTCTTAACAATCAAAAGCAGCAATGAAAGATTTGGCAACAAAGACCAAAAAGATCAAAAAGACGAATTTTCAAGAAAGCGTCAATCAACAACTTTCATGAAACAAAAAATGGATGGTCACAAAAAGTGGTTTTGTCAAGCAAACAAAAAGTCACCAAAAACAAGATTTAACACAAAGATTGAGACCAATCTTCCTACCCTGATGGAACAGAGCAGCCAAGATTCCTAGCAAGAAATCTTGCGTGCTTGAGCAAAAAACGATGATGCTTGCAAAAACAAAAACAAGACCAACACTTCTTACAACCAGAGAGAATTTGAAATCAGATGCTTGCTGTAAAACTAACAACTGACACTGGAAAATGACTATTTAAGACTGAATCAAACCAGCAGGCAGACCGTCAGAGACAAAAAGATTTGAAAAATCTTGAAAATTGCAAGATATACGCGATTGTACTGATGTACAGATTGCGTGTATACGTGACTGAACCTAAGGAAACCTGCGTATACACGGGCTAACTTAAGGAAACATGCATATATACACCTCTGTAAGCAAGAAAAACATCGTATATAAAAGATTTCAAGAAAAAATAGAAAACAGACTGAAGAAACTGACCAAACTTGCAATTCAAAAACAGACCACAGAGCAACAGCAAACAAAGAGGAAGTTGAGCCCTGATTGGCTTGAAAACACCCAAACTAGGAACAACAACAATGTTGTCCCCAGTGGAGTCGCCAATTATATTAAGGGAAATGTTCCCCTAGGGCTTTTGGGTTGAAACCCTAGCAGACTGAAAGTTGTCTATACAGAGAAACACACATTCCACACAACCATTATGCTAGCATAAGAAAATTCTATGATAAGGGGCGTACCTGAGGTCCCACGTTTGAGAAGGTCCTTCCAAGGTCCAAACCCTTCTTGGAGTTCTTTTTTCTCCTTTGACCTGTAAAACAACCAATTCAAGAATGTACAGCAGTATATGGACTAAACCTTATAAAGAAACCATCTTCATGTTATAAAGAAAGGTAGTTAGTTATGAAATTTAAACAACCATTCACATATGAATTCTAACATGAATATCACAAACATGAAGAATATTTATATCAAGAACAAAGACATGTGTTTCTTTTATTATAGACAAATAAAGTACAGAAAGGAATAATTTCACCTAAGTCATCCTTTTGCAGGCTCCAAGCAAAGCTTTCCTCCGAATTCGTCCAACCTCAAGCCTTTAACAAACTCCTTCGATGACTTACTCCATGATATCACAAGTAGTGGATGGACGTCAACACACAAGGAAACAAGGGTTTCCTATAAAAATGGGGGAAGTGCAGCAGGCACAAGGATCTTCAGCCCTAGTCAGGGAAATCTCAGCATAATAACCTTTCTCTCTCTTCTCTCCTCCCTTAGGCCTTCCCATTGAAGCCTTTTTATAATTCTCCCAAAGTAGTTTTTTAGTTGGGAGTTGGTTGGGAACAGTTAGGCCACGGGCACTAACAGGTGATCAGCAGGTAAAATCGGCGATCTCCGCCTGAAATTAAGGAGTTTTATGTATGGGGGTTTACGCAGTGCATTATATTAGATATCATTTTGGGATTCAACTGCGTTAAGTAAGTCATTCACGTATGACCATTTCCATGAGAAAACTCCACAGCTAAGTGGGCTTGATTGTGGGGAAAACTCCACAGTTAAGCGCGCTTGAGCCAGAGGAGTTCTGGGATTGGTGACCTCCTGGGAAGTCCTGGTTACCGGGTGCAAGCCTCGGAAGTGATGATTGATGCTATGTGATTCATTTCACTAGTTTCAATCCCACTTCTTCACCCCTGTGAGCATCACCCGATGCAATGAGTGCTAAGTGAACTATTCAAAAATCATGAGAAATTAGTCAGTTACGACTACCTCTCATGGAAATGGTCATACGTGAATGACTTACTTAACGCAGTTGAATCCCAAAATGATACCTAATATAATGCACCGCGCAAACCCCCATACTTAAATTCAAAAAGAGTCAAGGGATCTCTACTTGAATGGTTCATCAGGCACAATACTTGCTAAGGTTTTGCAAATGGGGTAGCAAGCTAAGTGGGCTTGATTGTGGGGAAAACTCCACAGTCAAGCGCGCTTGAGCCAGAGGAGTTCTGGGATGGGTGACCTCTTGGGAAGTCCTGGTTACTGGGTGCAAGCCCCGGAAGTGATGATTGATGCTATGTGATTCATTTCACTAGTTTCAATCCCACTTCTTCACCCCTGTGAGCATCACCCGATGCAATGAGTGCTAAGTGAACTATTCAAAAATCATGAGAAATTAGTTAGTTACGACTACCTCTCATGGAAATGGTCATACGGAATGACTTACTTAACGCAGTTGAATCCCAAAATGATATCTAATATAATGCACTACGTAAACCCCCATACTTAAATTCAAAAAGAGTCAAGGGATCTCTACTTGAATGGTTCATGAGGCACAATACTTGCTAAGGTTTTGCAAATGGGGTAGCAAGCTAAGTGGGCTTGATTGTGGGGAAAACTCCACAGTTAAGCGCGCTTGAGCCAGAGGAGTTCTGGGATGGGTGACCTCCTGGGAAGTCCTGGTTACCGGGTGCAAGCCCCGGAAGTGATGATTGATGCTATGTGATTCATTTCACTAGTTTCAATCCCACTTCTTCACCCCTGTGAGCATCACCCGATGCAATGAGTGCTAAGTGAACTATTCAAAAATCATGAGAAATTAGTCAGTTACGACTACCTCTCATGGAAATGGTCATACGTGAATGACTTACTTAACGCAGTTGAATCCCAAAATGATATCTAATATAATGCACTGCGTAAACCCCCATACTTAAATTCAAAAAGAGTCAAGGGATCTCTACTTGAATGGTTCATGAAGCACAATACTTGCTAAGGTTTTGCAAATGGGGTAGCAAGCTAAGTGGGCTTGATTGTGGGGAAAACTCCACAGTTAAGCGCGCTTGAGCCAGAGGAGTTCTGGGATGGGTGACCTCCTGGGAAGTCCTGGTTACCGGGTGCAAGCCCCGGAAGTGATGATTGATGCTATGTGATTCATTTCACTAGTTTCAATCCCACTTCTTCACCCCTGTGAGCATCACCCGATGCAATGAGTGCTAAGTGAACTATTCAAAAATCATGAGAAATTAGTCAGTTACGACTACCTCTCATGGAAATGGTCATATGTGAATGACTTACTTAACGCAGTTGAATCCCAAAATGATATCTAATATAATGCACTGCGTAAACCCCCATACTTAAATTCAAAAAGAGTCAAGGGATCTCTACTTGAATGGTTCATGAGGCACAATACTTGCTAAGGTTTTGCAAATGGGGTAGCAAGCTAAGTGGGCTTGATTGTGGGGAAAACTCCACAGTTAAGCGCGCTTGAGCCAGAGGAGTTCTGGGATGGGTGACCTCCTGGGAAGTCCTGGTTATCGGGTGCAAGCCCCGGAAGTGATGATTGATGCTATGTGATTCATTTTACTAGTTTCAATCCCACTTCTTCACACCTGTGAGCATCACCCGATGCAATGAGTGTTAAGTGAACTATTCAAAAATCATGAGAAATTAGTCAGTTACGACTACCTCTCATGGAGATGGTCATACGTGAATGACTTACTTAACGCAGTTGAATCCCAAAATGATATCTAAGGAGTTTTATATTTTTTTAAGTGTTTTAATACATATACGTGGGTTGGGTATATACCTACCCACGTATACACACGTTTAACTCAGGGCAATGTCGCGTATAAGGGATAAAACACTGTTTTTTTTAATTTTTGGACCAGGTCTGGAAGGAGGGGTTGCCTTGAGCCATGAGTGCAGCATCATAAACCATAAGCATGAGATTTGGAGCTATAACAATCCCATAACTCAATGCCAAAAGCAATCATGGAGAGACTAAACTTAGGTAACACCAGACCATATAAGGACCTCTTCTCCTTTGACTCTAGCCAAGTTAAATGCCTCGGCCTGATTAAGGATTTGTGTGTAATTCTAGTCCAATGCCTAGAAAAAAGTATTGTCATGTACATAGTAGTTGCTAACATCCCAGCCAAGTATGGCATGTTGTTATCTCACTCACGGGGAGAAAAATTGCAAGGATATTCACAGTTAAATATGTCATATGCCAGCATATTTGTTTTTGGTCAACAAAGGAAACTTTATAGAGAAACATTGATGAAATACATGGTGAGTAGTGCAAAAAAACCACAGAATTTCCCTATATACTCCATGCATTTTGATATGGACTCTTTCATATTGTATAATTCAGACAATGAAAAAAAAGAAATCACAGTTGTAGAAGAAGAATATAAGGCTCTTAATAGTGAAATTTTTTTTCATGAGTCCCTATGGCATTTGGATTTTGATGGATCTGTGAATAGATTAGGAGTAGGTGCAGGAGTTTGGATTTACAACATGGAGAATAATAATTCTAAAGGTCATGCATTTAGATTAAACTTTAAATGCACAAACAACATGACAGAATATGAAGCTCTAATCTTAGGACTAAAAATGGTTAGAAAACTTGGAGCCAAGAGAGTTTCTATAATCGGAGACTGTGAATTAATTATCAAACAAATCAAAGGTGAATACTTTGTAAATAATCCCAGACTTGGCCAATATAGAGAGACTGTCCTAGATTTGGTTAAAGACCTTCTGGAAACTGATTTTGTTGCCATTCCTAGGAAACAGAATATGCAAGCTCATAGTCTGGCCACTTTTGGTAGTACTTGAAAATTGCCTTTTTAGTCCAACCACTAGTACACTACAGAAGTAAGACATAGACCTGTTATACCTGACAATTTGAAATATTGGCAGATTTTCTCACAAGATTCTCAAATTTATGATTTCACGAATTCAAAAGAAGAGTTTCAAAATTGTAATATAGATATAGACTGTACAATAGAAAATAACGTAGATAATGAGATAGACATAAATGCTTTAGATATAGGTAAACCCACTAATTTAATTAAAGTAGAAATAGATAACTTAGCAAATGTACAAATAGAAGAAATAATGAATGATAATCCTGAAATTTTGAACCTTAAAAATAACTTTTTGCCTAAGGGATTAGTCCCATTAGAAGATTTGTTTGATTCAAACAATGTAGCTAGGAAACCAAAAATGGAGCATCTAAGAGCAGATATAGAAGAATGTAACATAGGAACTGAAGAAAAACCTAATCTCATTAAAATATCAAAAACCTTACCTCCAGATGAAAAGGTTAAATATATAAATCTGTTCAAAGAGTTTCAAGATGTCTTTGCCTAGAGTTATGAAGACCTTAAGTCTTATGACACCAGCATAATTCAACACAAGATACCTATCAGAGAAGATCATAAGCCTTTTAAATAGAAGCTTAGGAGAATTAATCTAGTTCTTATGCCATTAATTGAAAAGGAAGTAAAAGGGATGTATGATTCCCAAATTATAGCACCCATCAGATATTTAGATTGGGTTTCAAACTTAGTCACTACTAGGAAGAAAACAGGAGAAATCAAACTCTGTGTTGATTTCAGAAACTTGAACAAAGTCTCATTAAAATATAACTATCCTCTCCCAAAGATGGACCATATTCTTTAGAGGGTAGTAGGCTCATCCAAAATTTCATTGCTTGATGGATTTTCTGGATACAATCAAATCTTAGTTCAACCAAAGGACCAAGCAAAAACTGCATTTACTACTCCTTGGGGCACTTTCATGTGTTTGAAAATTCCTTTTGGATTAATGAATGTAGGAGAAACATTTCAAAGAGCTATGGATACAACTTTTCCAAAAGAAATCCATGAATTTCTAGTTGTTTACCAAGATGAAATCACAGTCTTATTAAAGTCTGATAACGAGCATCTAGATCACCTAAGAAGAGTTTTCATTAAATGCAGAAAATTTGGTATTTCATTAAATCCCAAAAAGGCACTCTTTGGTCTAGAAGAAGGTAAACTCTTGGGACACATAATATCCAAAGATGGAATTAGAATAGATCCTGCTAGAATAGAGGCAATCCTAACCATCACCCATCCCAAAAACATCAAAGAATTACAGTCATTTCTCGGCAAAATAAATTTTCTTAGGACATTCATTTCAAACTTAGCAGAATTAATTAGAGAACAAAATAACATGTTAAGGAAAGATTCAACACTTAAGTGGACAGTGGAGGCTAAACAGTGTTTTGAGGCCATCAAGGAAGCCCTTACCAAAACTCCAGTCCTCATAAGTCCTGATTCCCAAAAGGATTTTATAATTTTTTCTTTTGCTTCAGAACATACTATTGCAACAGTCTTGTTGCAAAAGAATGATCAAGGATATGAACAACCCATTACATTTTTTCGTAAATCTTTAAGAGATGCCACACTATAGTACAATATAATGGAAAAACAAGCACTAGCTTTAGTGAAAGCTTTAAAGATTTAAGAGTATACATCTTGTATTCACACATCATTGCTTATGTTCCAAATTCAGTAGTAAAGGACATTTTGACACAAAATGGGCTTGATGGAAAGAAAGGCAAATGGATTTCCACCCTTTTGGAATATGACATAGAAATAAAGCCTACAAAACTTATCAAAGGCTAATGTTTAGATAAACTCATGGCTGAATTGAATTGTCAAGCCTTAGATATAAATTTCATTGGTGCCCTAGATGATTAGGAAGAGATGGCGACTCCACAGATCAGTGAACCTTTTATAGATTCACCTTGGTATGCAGATATCATATTTGTTTTACTAAACTTACAAGCTCCTCCTAGTTTATCTAGAACTAAAGCTAGATTTTTGAAAATGAAATCAATGAAATATTGTATCATAGATAATGCTTTATTTTGGAAAGATAATGGTGGCATTCTATTAAATTGTTTATTGAAAGATGAAGCTGACAAAATTATGCAAGAATTTCATGCAGGAGATTGTGGAGGACACTTGTATTGGAAAACAATTGTTGATAAGATCCTAAGGGATGGCTTTTACTGGCCCACCCTTTTTTGCAGATATCAAGAAACATGTGACCTCCTATCATAAGTGCCAAATATTTGAAGGTAAAAGGAAGCTTTTACCTTTACCTCTCGAACCCATATCCACAAAAATACCACTTCAACAATGGGGTTTAGACTTCATTGGGGAAACTCACCCAGCCTCTTCAGCCTAGCATAAATGGATTTTGATAGCCACTGATTACTTTACTAAATGGATAGAAGCCATCCCTTCTCAACAAGCCACAGACTCTATCATTATCTCATTCCTTGAAAACAATATCCTGTCAAGATTTGGATGCCCACATAAGCTCATTACTGATAATGCAACTAATTTTGAATCCAAGAAAATGGTAGACTTTTGTTAAAAATATCACATTACCCATGGCCATTCCACTTCCTATTAACCCCAAGGTAATGAACTTGCAGAATCCTCAAATAAAATCCTTGTTAATATCTTCAAGAAACTACTAGAAGACAACAAGAAGACATGGAACTAAAAGTTGGTATATTCCTTATGGGCAGACAGACTAAATACCAAAAAGTCCATTGGTACATCTGCTTATCAACTAGTATATTGTATGGATGTTGTTTTTCCATCCTCTTTAGGAGTACTAGTAATGAAGATCATCCAGGAGTTGCAAGTAGAACCAAATGATATCCAAAGGAGGATAAATCAGACAATACACTTGCAGTAAACTAAAGAAGAAGTCTATGTCAAATCACAAGTGATCCAGGATAAGATCAATTTTTTTTTTGATAAAAAGACCAACGCTGATGATTTTTACATAGGTGATAAAGTTCTAAAATGGGATTCTAGAAGAGAAGAAAAGAGTAAAAATGGAAAATTTGATTTCCTATGGCAAGGCCCTCATATCATTTATGGTTACAGAGGTAACAATGCATTTTTATTGAGAGAGTTAGATGGAACAGATCTACCAGGAGGACCTGTCAATGGTAGAATGTTGAAGCATTACTTATCCACATATTAATAGTAGTTCACTTTACTTTACTCATTGTATATAACATTGCAGAGTTTAGATTGGATTGGATGGTAACCTTTTGAAGTTGAAGCTCGGAGAGAAGGCCCTGAGCTTTGAAGGGTTCACCATCATAAGTATGAATAAAGCAGAATCACAGAAGAGCAGTTTACAAGTTAACTATAGTCACAGTTCCAAAGGCTGCTAATCTTAAAGTTCTTGAAATTTCAACAGAAAATGCCATCCCCATGTGAAGCCACTGTTAAGGTCCTATAATAATAGGATTCATAATTTTGAATTGGCTATGGTTAGTCTTGTAATATTGTACATACTTTTGCTTTCTGCAAAATGTTTTCCATATTAAAAATTAAAAAATGTAAAGAGGGTATGTCCTAAAAGAATAATCAAAGGACAAAAACAAAGAAAAAAGATAAAAAAAGTGAAAATATGAACCCCAAAAAGAAATAAAATAGATCATGAAAGTGTGCAAATTCAAATGCCACTACCTTTTACTTTACTTTGTAAAATAAGATTGTGTGCAGCTTGTTAGAAATGCCACAATCCATGATGGTCAAATAGCTTAATCTTGACTCATTCATGCTTTAAATTTCATGTTGATAGATAGAGAATAAAGATATGGCCAAATCGTTTAATCTTGGCAGATCAGTAGTTAGATAGAGAATAGAAATGAGCTCATCAGTTTAATCTGAGCCATTGGAGGTTATAAGGTTAGAACTAGATAGTTTGCTTTTCAAAAGAAAAGGAAATAAAGGGTCAGCAAGCTCACATGCACCCGATAAATGAAGAGAAAATGTTAGGATAAATAAAGGGTAGGTAGAAGAAAGGTTGCAAATGCACAAAGTTGTTGAGTTAAAAGCACATTTATCATGCTTAATCCTATGTTTCATGTGCAAGAGGATTTATGAGAAAGAAAAGATATTCACAAACTTGTTTACTAATTTCCCCTCATTTCACTACACCCCCACATGCTTATGTGCTAATTTCCACATTATTCCTTCATCACTTATAAATACCCTTTTTCCCCTCATTTTGACCTCTATTCCTTGGTTTCACACATTTCCCTAGAAATTACCCTTCAAAAATCATCCCACCTTCTTAGAACCCCTTTCCCTTGTGTGAAACCCATTGCCCATTACAAATATCACTTCCCCCCTTATTAATTTCTCTTTTCCCCCTAAAAACCCCTAAATCCCCCTTATCCTCAATTTTTATGCCTCCGCTCTATCTAATTAATTTTCCCGTTCATTATTTCCCTAACAAACCTTTTTAACCCACCAACCCTTGGTGCAGTTAAAAAACCTCCGCCACATAACCCATGGTCCCACTTTATTAACCTGTTGCTTATGTTAAAAAACCTGACAATTATACACTAATTAATTACAATTTGTTTTAATTAACTCCCGAGCCCCGCAAATCCCTTTCCCGATTCCCCCTATGCATCTTAACTGTGACACCCTGAACCTCTACGACCAAATTTGACCACCTTCTGCCACGTGAAGAAGCTCTGGATACCTAATTAAAGCAACCAGTTGATAGTTCAAGCCACAATACCTTCTGCATTCGCCATTGAACCCAGTTTGCACGTCAAACCATCGATTTCCAGGTATTCTTGGAAAAAACCAGAACGACCCTTCAATTTGAAAACACACAGTTTAATTGAACTATTAATTAATTCAAATTAAATAAGAAATTTACCTAAATTGTAGAGAAGCTTATTTGTATACCCCAAACCCTCCTTTTATAGACTGTAACTACCCTCCCACTCTACCAGTGCTTATAAACCTCACTCCTGAAACCACCAAAAGCCTAATTCATATTTGAAATCCCAATTATGGCTTCCCAAACCTCTCTGGATGTGAGACCTCTGCAAACCCCTCACTTGGACATTGACCACCTTGCATTTGCAGACAAAGACTTCCAAATAAAGGATATTGCTTCCCCTGCCTACCTTCTAAAGCTCCATTACTGGAGTAAGGACAGATTCTTGAACCAAAATGATGACATTCACCTTTGGGAGTCTAATTTGCCCAAGTATTTGTTTCCAAAAGTACACCCATTCCCTGAAATCATCCACTTCTGTCATGCTTGCTATATTCCATGCTAAAGAATCGTTGTCACCCTTGACTAGCAAGTATTATTTACCATCACTAGAGAATCTATAAACCAAATGCTATAGGTCCAACCAAGCCCAAATGAGACCCCACTTTCTATTGGAGACTTGTTGGACACCTATACCAGGTTAGACCTTCCCATAATATCCTATATTTTCCAAACTTTCATCATAGAAGAATGTCATACTCCCATAGATAGTCCCCCTTATGTTGCCACCATTTTTTCTAAGAGAGGCAGATAGATTAATACTATGCTCTCTTGCATCTTAGGATATACCACAAATGAGCATGTGGATGACATTGTCCTAGCTTTCCTTTCCATATTTAGCCCAGGCAAGCCTCCTACTATAATTTACAACTATCCTCATTTCATAGCAAATAGGATGCATGAGAAATTCCCCAGATTACCTACTGAAAGAGTCTTCAAGTACTCATCTGTATTATTTCATATGTTCTTGTATTATCAATCAAACAAATTCCATGTCAGTATCCAGAAGTTGGATACCAAAGGAAATCCAAGCTTAGTTATATAATGAACACCCTTGATCCAAAAGTACTCCTCTGTATTCACCTACAAGGAATTCATTGACTTATTTGTCCATCCTGTCATGAATATGCTAACCAGTAGCCCTCAACCCAAAATCAGTCAAGAGATCAAGAGGGTGTTACAGTTGGCCAAGAATAGTAAGGTGGGAGACTCGTATCTGTACCAGAACCACACAAAAATAATAATTTATGGATGCCAACTTGCCCCTTACAAACTGCCCAAGTACCTCCCCATGAGGATATTTTCACTAGAATACTTTAGGAATATTATCAATTCTGATGAAGTCAACTTCTTAGCAGCTAGGAAGAAAACCCAATTCAAAACGAAAAACCAATTGCGCCCCTTCATTTGTAATCCCAGAGAAGCTGGACCAGAGGCATATAAGATTTTGCGGCAAATGAAGTTCAAAAACAGTTTTATGTGGTAGTATGACCCTCATGGAGTCATAAATAAGCTAAGGATCAAGGTCAGATTAGGACCTTTCATCCATCATCCCAAACCAGACATTGAGAGGTTTTCCAACTAATCATAATGGTTGGAAAACACTATAATTGACATGGATAATACTGTAGTTGATGTAGAGGATACATTGGTTAGTGTAGAGAAACAGATTAATAAAAGTTCCTTCCTGCAGGTTCTAGAACTAGGATAACCAATGAATATTCCCCCTGTTTTACAGACTCCAGCAAATGAAGATATGAACCCAAAGAGAAACAGGGAAGAAGGTTCTAGTTCAGCAATGGAAACCACAAATGAACAGTTTGAGATCAATTACAAGAAAAGGCCAAAGCTTAATACTGTAACTAAACAGGAATACACCTTTGAATCAGCGGAAATCACTGACACTAATAAAAGGTGGAAAGAATCAAAGGCACAACAACTTCAGGGGAAACACATCAGCCCTCAACATCTAACACTCAATTGATTGAGAGACGACTCAACATTGAGGTTTCTTCATTTACCAGGCCAGTGGATGAAGAAAATGATATCAAAGATAGATATAAAGAAATCATGTTGAGGAATGAGAAGTTGAAGTCTGAAACCTATGCTCAATACTTCAAGCACACACCAACAAATAAAAGTAGGATGATGTCAGCTTTTGACATCAAAGTAGGAAAAATGCAGGTGTCATTAATGTAGCCTATTATCCAGCAGCCAAAAACATTAGCTGACTACAGAAAAACAGACTTTGAGGTTTTGGCCAGGGATGTTCATCCCATTAACTAGATTGAGTTCCACAAGCAAGAAAGTTAGATGATTTATTCCACCTTGACAAGAAAATATATGGCTACACATAAGCTGGAAATTTCATTGGACAACATTATAGCATAGTACAAATTGGAAAAGGCCTCCTAGCAGGCCAAGGACAACAGGATCAAGTCATTGGAGGACTTGGTAATTGAACTGGGACATGATCCCAATGATATCAAGGCTACTAAAAAGCTTATAAAGAAGAAGAATGAGGACATTGCTGCTCTTAAAAAACAACTCAAATTGCCTCATTCGAAGCACCCACAGACAAAAGAGGTCCTAGAGATCCAAACTCATTAGGAGGAGATGATGGACCTAGTTTTACAATTGAATGATCAAATAAAGGAAATGGAGAAGGTGTTAAACAACTTGATACAATTAAAACAAGCTAGTCTTGAGACTGCCCCTGCCACTGTTATCCCAACAGTTACTACTGCAGTACCATCCACCTTCACAACATCATTAGCTCCTATAGCTCCAATGGCTACAGCACTGCTAGTTGCCACAACATCTACATCGACAACAGGGTTGAAAACAACAACAACTCATCCAGGTGATGAGGCAAGTGAGTTGGTCAAGGAAATGGAATACATGTCCATTCAGACCACATAAATGAATAAGCTTAAGGAAAAGATAACCAGTCTAGAGAATGACTATAAGCATTCCTAGATTATGCAGAAAGAAGAAGTACAGAAGGCTACCAGAATGAATGAAAGGATAAAGGGCTTCGAGAAAGAGCTGACTTTAAAGGAACCACTTTTCCAAGCCAAGGAACAGTTATGGGCCAATATCATTGACTCTGTCAATGATATTTGGCCATCCATTTAGGTGATTTTTGAGAAAATTGACTTAGTGAAAGAGGTTACATAAGCCATACAAAGAGTGAAAACAAAACTGGGAGACATGCCAGAGGAAGCCAATAGGATCATTCACTTCCTTAACTCCAAAAACAAATATGAATTACAAGAGCTGGAGATACCTGAAAGAACAGGCAAAATACTAGAAGTGAAAAGGGTCCTCACCAAGAGGAATTTAATACTGAACCTGGAGGATAAGTGCCAAACCATACAGCTAGATATAGGTAGATTCATGGTTAAGTTTGATGTTTTGAGGCATAAAGGTCTGTCAATCCCTTCGTAATAAACGACAAATTGATGCCACAAGAGGAATACAATAGAAGGATAAGAGAAGTTGCAATAGATCAGGTAAATACTTCATCTATGAAGGGGATGCCTACCAGCAAGGTCCCGTATCAGACCTTTGAGAACTCGTTTTACCTCTAGCATGAGGTAAAACACCTTTTTGTGAATAAACCCACTTTTTCCAAGTACACCAAGGTAGTTGAAATTTATAGGAAGATGGTGATATCCAATTACCAGATGCAGAAACCCAGGAGAAATTGAATGACTTACTGTAGAAATACACAGTCAAAATGTAAAAATGTACAGTAAGGGTGAAAACATCATAGTAAAAGGAAAAGGATAGATCACACAGGTAAAAGAGTATCAGTTGAAAATGTATCAATTCAAAAGGTCAGAGTCAAAAGAACATCCAGCGTGAAAACCAACAACAAGGCAGAGAATAAAAGGCAAAATATTAGAGCTTAAAGACAGCACAACCTAATAAATAGGGACAACATACAACAGTTGAACATCTGTCTCTATCTTCTTGCATGAAGATATTTATTTCTCCTAGAATAATTCCCAAGATAGTTTGGGATATTTTGTAAACTATTTTTGTATAAATACTTCATAAATCAAAGTATTGGGTGTGGATTTCTATACATTTGTAGAGTTGTATTGATCATAAACCTAAGGGTTATTGTACCAATTTTTTCAAGTTAGCAGACTAGACTGAGTAATAGAAAGATTGCATTATAGGATTCATGTGTTGAGCTATTACAGTGAAGTATTTTCTTTGTCAAATTTGTTATTTTATTATGTTTCTCACAAACTTAAACGTTATCTAAAGTGAATGATTTAACTAGAAATTTATTTCAGAATTTGTTTAAGTACACTCTATCCTGAACAGCTAATCATTTTTATGTTTTCTTCTGATATCCGGATCTGAGAATCCTTAATGTCTCTCACATCCTGGTTGACCTCTTTCACTTTAGTCAAAATTTGGCCTAATGAACCCTTAATTTCTCTTTGGATCCGATTGAAATCCATTTCACCATCTAGTCTTGAGATCTGAGGTAACTCAGCTATCTTGCCCTATAGACACTAGTTTTAGAACTTAATCCAGTCCTGTTTCATTGACATATGACCCCATAGCCCAATGGTAAAAGACATCCCTCTATCCATCTAAGTAAGTGATCCCACCACCAATCCAAATCAAAACCCAAGTACAACCATAACTAGCTTAAAATCAATTAACTAAACAAAGTTAAAACATAAAGAGAGAGCCCTCTCTAAGCATTAGGAAGGCTAGATCCTAAGCTCCAAAGTAGGTTTGTGGTTACCTCTAATCATTTCTTTCTAATCAACTCTAGAGAAATATTAGAGTGATAACACCTCTAAGAGAGAGGTAGCAGTGCCACCCTAGTAGAGACACACATGAACAAGAAGGGTTTGTAAAACATCAAGCAGAATAGTCCACACAAATGTGATGGTCATTGAAACCAATATAACGAGGAATATATGTTTAATATCTAGAAGAATAGTACATGAGTATGTGACAATGGTAATAGTAATTACAGCACATTCCTAATATGATAAGTAACAAAATAACTGAAATAGTTAAACTACTTTAGCACAGATGAAAGCAAACATGAATTACAAGCATTCACAAAATAGTCTTACAAATATCCATAATCCATGCACGAAGAACGTGCTGCCGCATATGGATTCTCATATTAGGTAAAATTTCCATGACACATATAAATAATGAACGCCACTAGCTCCAATATTGGATCGTTGGAGCCACTCCTTGCTCCTAAAAAAAACTAGCTTATCTCTTTGATGCCTTACATGAGAAGCCAAGGTGAAAATTCCTTTGCTCATACAATAAGGGTGTATATATAACCAAGGGGTGATGCTTCACCCTCCTTGTGACTCTTTGATTACCCTCATGATTGTTTGACTTCCTATGACTTTTCGACTTACATGACTCTTCATATTCTATGTGTGTCCTTTGGACTTCCACTTTACAATACATTTTGAATAAGTAGTTACATAATCCAAAATAATGATGTGGCATATGACAACTCATCACATGACATAAGATGACAATGCTGACATGGATTGCTTGGTGGTGTGGTAGTGTCAAGTCACTATTGCTATTGTGTGCTGAGTGTCTGCCTGAGAATGCTCTTCTTTTCACCTCTGTATGACTTGGTGATAAGGAATATTTAATTATATTATGACTTGAGTTACAGTAAAAAACAAATGTCCCTTTTCTGTATTGTGATTGATTAACTTGCATGTTCATCTACAAAAGTGTCTTTCAGCATGTTCCCTCCTTCATCTCACCATAGCATGGTAAGGTACTTGTATTTGCAATTCACTCATGGAAAGACACCATAATCGAAAAACTCCCTAGGCTAAGAGGTTGCATTCTGATCCATTGGCTGAGTCAAAACCAGATGACAGGTCGGGAGAGAGGGCTCAGTGACTATGTAGTTCCATAGTTCAAGCAGCTAGGGGTGTAGCTTTAGCCTTAAGATTGCACAATTTGCAGTTTAGCTTTTGCCAAGGAGGAAAACTACGCAGTCTGGGAGGTCAGGATGACAGACTAATGAGACATGCACTAGATTAGCTTATTACATAGTTATGGAGGACAAATGAGCCTAGGTGACTGCATTATTGTGCATTTTAAGAACTCAGGGCTAAGGCTTGAGCCTTGGGACTGTGCAGTGTGTAGTCCAGGTTGGGCTGAGGAAGAAAACTGTACAGTTTTGGGAGCTAGTGAGGTAGGCTGAGGGGATGGACACTGAGTGAACACACTGCACAATTATGGGAGACAAGGGAGGCTAGCCTATTACGTAATTGCATTGTTTAGAATCTCATGGAATGACCTTGTGGCTTGTGATTGTGTAGTGCATAGTTAAGGCCAGGTTGGGAGGATGAATTGCATAATTTTGGGAGGCAAGGTTGGGCTTGAGCACCGAAGTTGTGAAATGCACATTTTTGGGCTTGAGCACTAAAGTTGTGAAATGTGTAATTCTCACCCTGAGCACTGAGGTTATGAAAATTTTAATTCTGGGCTTGAGAATTGAAGTTATGAAATGCACAATTCTAGAGGGTTGGATGAGGCTAGGTTACCGGGAACTTTTCGAAATTTTGTTAAGTGTGGGGCAAAAGAGACTATTGTGAATAGTGATATGACTTGAATATGATCGCATACTTTAAACACTTTGATGACAAAACAACATAGATAATCTAAATCATGTTAACAACATATTTCCCTGAAAGTGACAACTTTATGACAACTATGAAACTAGAAGTATATTTTGCGACTACCGTGACGACACTTGTGCACCAATGCTTAAAAATTTGGGAATGAGTGCACAGATGTTTACATAGTTAGAATAATTCATATACACAAATATAGACCCTTGAAATTATCATAACGAGCTTCTATACATTGTGCAACAACCATTCACGTGAGAAGACGACAATTTACCAAACTTGGAAAGGGGAGCAAAACACTTCAAGAAGCACATGAAATGAGTTTCGTTGTTTGCAACAAGAATGTGCAAGACCAAGGAAGGCCCCAAAATTGAGTGTAATCCAAAATTTTTGAGGTTGTTGTAGTAGCTACAACACCTTCTTATCTTGCTTGAGGTACATTTTTTTATATGGTTGTAGCCTTAAAAATATACAGTCGGCTACATCAAAACTTCTTTCACTGTGATTTCGATCTCCCTGTTGTTTCATTTTATTGTGTGCCAGAGTGAGGTTATCCTTTAAGAGTTGGATAGCTTGTTGTTAATACTCGATGTGATCTTTCCCTATGTACTTGTTGAAGTTGGGTTAGATGAACTTATACTAGTTGAAGTAGGTTGAGTAACTTATGGATTATTTGATGGAAAATTAGCCGTTTTTGTTTGTTGTTGATCTGTTGGAACAATTGTAATTTGTTGAGTCTTCTCAATGTGGGTTCTCAATATCACTCATCCGACTAAGTAAGTTATGTTGAATTATCTTGTGAATTCTACAGATCCAAATTTTTTTGATCTGGCTGATGTTGCTCTTCTTCAATACACGTCAGAGAGTTAGGAAGTGTACCCTTTGTTACATCAACTTGAGTCACTTGAGTCTTGGTCTCTGTGCTCATGGCCTGCTCTGTCTCTTGTTGTTCCTAGCCAAAATTATCATTATGTTTATGAATAAAATTGCCATTCTACTCGTTAAAAGTAGTGCCATTTTGCACAAGATTATTTCCTAATGAAGCTTGATCGATTTCTTCCATATTTTATCATATATTCTACACAAAAGTGTTGTTGAAATTTCCTACTACTTGTTGTATATTTTATACAATATATGAAACTATTATTTTTGTTTTTTGAGGCATTTTAACTTCTTTACCTTTCACCTTTCAAACTATTGTTGCTACTAAGGGATCTGTAGACGAATTTTAGATAATACCTCTTTCCACTGAATTCCTTCAGAAGAAGTTGCAGTGGACTTAAGACTTTGTGACTCTTTCTAACTAGATTTTTGTGATGATTTTGCTGAAGGAACTGACAAGTTGACCTTTAAGGGTTGCAAATATATTTTGTCTCCTCATCCAACTCTCCACCAAAGAGTAGGGTAATAATGTCTTTAGATGGATCTAGGAATCTAGGGAGGGTAGGAAAATTTTTGTTAGACTTCTGATGCAATTCTTCAAACACTTGTTCAATAGTGGGTTGATAGTGTGATTCTCAATGATTCACCTCGGCAAAATTATTAAACCAATGTTTGGTAACATCCAAACATAGTTGTATGTGGGAAGTGGACGATAATGCTTGACAAACATGCTATGGAAACCTCCCCTTGTTGGAACACCACTAAATATTCAACAACCAATTTCTAAATAACTCATGGGGGCCCAGAGACTGGGGTTTCCCTAACCAGCCATGTGAAAAAATCTTAAAATTATGCTTCAGCAACATGCCTTCCTAAGGAAGCCAGTCTCTCCAACCGATGGAATAGACTTCATGGCTAACCAAATAATAAAAGAAGGGAAATGAATATGTTTAGCTAAATTATGGAAGTCCTGATAGTTGTTTTTGATGATGTCCATGACATATTCCACCTAATTGTACATATTCCATGAGCCTCCTATTTTACCAATTGATTCGAGCATGTTTAATTTAACAGCTAAGGCTCAACCAACAGGTGTAATATAAAGGGATATAATCATTCAAGTCCATCTTACTAGGGGGTCCTAGAATTGACTAATCACTAAACCTACTGAATTCTTTCCTAGCACTCTGTCAATGAAGTTTGTAGGCCACTTGTTACAATCGACTGTATTAGGCACCTTTTCTCCTTTATATGGTAGACTTGTTGCGGTCATAGAAATCGATTAGGATGGACCAACCAAACCTTCCCATTGTGGTATGTACTTATCATATCCTTTACATCTTCTTCATTCATGTCCTACGTATCTGCCACAAGTGGGGCTCCAAGAATGTTTACTCTTTCAACTTATTTGAATTATTAATAATTAGATCTATTAATTGCATTTTTGTTAATCATTAGACATGTTTATGTTATTTTTATGGTTGATCTAGTAAATAATATTGTATGAATCTTGTAATGAATTATTCTTCATTTAACTGATTATGTGAATGATTTATTCTTTACAGTTTCTTTCAAAAGGCTATTTAGATTTGATGAAATGTTTCTATTTTTACACAATCACTATTCATAATTCATCCTTCATCGAAACTATGCTCTTGGGATATGATAATATTGGAATAAATTAATTAATTTAACTTTTGCAATTAGATAAGATAACATTTAGAATTTCATAAAAACTTTACCAAATATCTGATCAAGGAGAAATCACCTTTAGTGGTAATCGGACCCAGATATAAGTGAGGATCTCCATCCCAAATGACAATATGTCTATTTTGGGACTTTGATTGGAAAGATTCTCCTATTGTTGACTAAGACAATTTTTAGGCATCAACATAATCCTAGCCATATGTGTATGAAAGATTGTGCATGGATGGATAGGAAATTTTAGAACAATCGCACTAGGATATTAGTGTTGAATACCAAGGTCATTGAACAATTATAAGCTCAACCCAAATGTACCCTATCACCAACAACATATATTCTTTTTGAGTTATATATATGGAGGATGATTAGTATGCACACATGCATTACTAACAATCAACACAATTGAGGATGAATTTAAATGAAATGCAACACCAATATATGCTCAAATACACAATGCACAATTAATTATTTGTAGTAGTATGGGATAATGCACAAAACAAGACTAAAGGAAGAAAACCACATGTGTGACTTACTCTTCCTTAAAGCACAATTTCAGAGCTTTCATATATCAGAAGCCATGTGTGCATCACTAAATTTTTCCGATTTAAGATTTGCTCACATGATGCCACCAATTACAAGTTGTTGGCATTCCAAGCCCTTCATGTCCCATGGCATGGCTCTTACAAATTATTTGTGTAATGCATAGGCCTTGAAACCCGATGTTAAAATGCTTCCGCTCTTCCAACACCTCTTCTTGGCCACCTAACTTATTGCATCTTTCTTCCAAAAGTTTAGCATAGTATCATAACATGTAGTGGTTCATATAATTTTGTTTATTAAACTTGTTAGGAAGCTTATACCTATATACAGTTTAACAAAGCTCAATAGAAATTTAATGGCATAGCAATATTCTATATATAAGAAATGGACAATAGATTTCAAAGGATGATACTTTTGAAGAACATTATATCCCTAATTACAGAGTTTCAACAAACTAGGACATTTTAGGAAAGTAAAATAAGGTTCCTATATTTCATCCAGGGATATGCTATCATTAAAAATGAAAATAAACTTAATCAGATATACTAGCAAATTTATTCAACTTAATAGGAGGCTAACAATCAATCATCTTACATAATGATAAGTCGTTATCTCATACTCACCATATGTTTTTATGTCAATATTCCATATAAATCACAATATTGCAATCCCATCAACTTTATAACACATGACAACGACAAACCAGGCATGCCTTGCAATTGTAAATCATAGAAATAATATTAATTTTTCCACATCTAAAAGCACCCAATCTTCATCCAGGAAAAAATTATCTAAAAATTTATGAAGGGTTGTTGAGGCCCCCACCTATCCTCACTTTAACTAACATTGTCTTTCACATTTAGGGATGGTCGTTCAGGCCCACCGACATTGTCTTTAGCGACAAACAATTACATTATTACATTATTTACTTGGAGTCTATCTCTTCTTTGAAATGGGGACGTATAATTCATATTATATATGCATATAAAAGTAAAAATAAAATGATTAATTCATATTAGTGGTGTAAAGTGTAACCTAAGATAGCGACGTCGTCGCTCATTGGTTAACTAGTCATGGGCGTGCATTATCACACAAAGTCATTTTATCCCATTTTGGTCAATGAAAGATAGCATAAAGATAGCTATGCCCCACATGATTTACCAATTTGATTTGGACAAGCAAGGGAACCTCGTTCTTTGTTTAATTTCAATTTAGTTATTTAGAAAATGCGTAGTCTAAATTGTCTACATTTCCCAAAATGTTGATTTTTGTTAATAGAGTTTTGGTTGAGTTTAGTATAAATTAAGAAAAAAAAATTATAGTTGTTAAGTTATGGAGTTTGGGGTGTCCAAAAGTTTTTTTGATGACGTTGAATCTATTTATAATATTAAAATCATAATTGAAATATTAGAAATTTAAAATTTTGCAATCTAAAAATTATGAAATTTTAACCAAAAAAATATATTACAAAGGAAATTATCATTTTGGTAGACATTACTTTTGGAAAAAACTTACAATAATTAATTAAGAAAAAAATAATTAATTAAGAGTTCGAGATTAAAATTCTTAGAATTAGTTTTTTCTTTAATCAAGATTATAATATTTTTTCTTATCTAAATGGAAGATACCAATTTTATAATAATTTTATTTTATTTTATTGAGATGACCACAATTTCATTTTTTTTGTAAGTTTGGCATTGGTGAGGTTACATCATGGTCATGTCCAAGAATAACACCCGAATAGGGCATGAAATTGAATCAATGGCTTAACATCTAGGAGTGCCGTAACAATGCATTCAATCACTGTCTATCCAAAACCCTGTGGACGACCACAATTTCCCTTTAAAAATAAAATCTTATATTCATTTTTAGCTTTAAAATCAATACATAATCTAAATTGAAAATATCATTTTTATAATATTTTGTTTATTCCATTAAATTTCCCTTCACAGTTAGAGTCTTTGTATCCATTTTTTTTTACTTTAAATATTAAAAAAAAACTACTTTATCTCTTAATTCTAATTTAGTTCATCTCAACTAAAATCAATCTCCTAATTTAGTTATTCTTAAAAACAAAATTCATTTCTTTAATTTTGTTTTATTTTTATTTTTATTTTTTTTAAGGAAGAGACATTTAATTACCAAAAATATTTTGCATAGAGTACATTATGAGAGGAACAGTAAAGGCTAGTGTTAAGATGAGGAGAATTTTGAAATTGTTGGGTTTGGATTGAAAAAAAAGAGAGGGGGACCATTTTTCTGTAAAAGGGAAATGAGATGGTCCTTCAATATGAGCAAAAAAAATGGTTAGAGAACATGGGCAAAACGAAAATATAGAGAGGGATTACAAAAATGAACAAAGGCACTACAAAAAGGATGCCTGCTGATGTGGTCATTGAAACTTAAACAACAAAGTAATATGGAGAAAGACAGTGGAAAATAAAGCATAATGGAAGACATGGTTAAGGTGTTTGGTTGGCTCTGCAACTACTTGGTTCTTGTTGTGCTTTGTTGTGGCCTTCTTTGGTTACTCCAACATTACTAGGGGTACATTCTTCTCCATTTTCTTCAACTATAAATTATCCATAGGAACTCGTTTCTTGCTGAGATGGTTCTCCTTTCGCAGTTTGAGCTACAATAGTGGGAAACTTCATCCAAACCTCAACTTTTGATTCAGGCTTCTAACTAGGAGAGGAGCCTTGAACCACAACACCTTTGTCTTTTTATTTTGCCACTAGAGGTCCGGGGAGAGGAGGGGATCAAAGTTTGTGGGAGGAATTTGAATCAAATTTATTGGTTACCAGAGTTATAGGAATGGGAGGGAATTCAAGGCCTATAACCTTGGATATATTGTGCAATGCCATACAAATGTTATTGAATTGAACTCCCACCTCTTCCATCCTTCATTCTACTCCACCTTTGGATTCTTCCAAGCTCCAGAGGTGGCGCACCAATAAATTTCGCACTACCCAATGACTATCTCTCAAACACTTTTGCTCCTCAGCCTCCATTGAAGCCACCAAGCAACTGTTGTGGGATAGAATGTTTGAGTTGAACAATTCTATATTGTCATCATGCTGGGGAGAGAAAGGTGGATGCCTCATCCTTTGCATCCCAATCTGGCTCTACCCCTTTGTTTTACTATATATGTTGGATAAGATTCATTGTACCTAGTCTGTTGGCCTATGAGAATAGTGCAAGGAGAACAACATTTCTCCTATTTTTTTCAAATCCTACCTACTGAAATATGAAATGAAGGATGAAACGAATGAACTGAGACATACATGTAAACTAGAGCATAATATCCAATGTAAGGTCGATTGCGAGGAGGATTCACTGAGAATAATTTAGAAATCCTACATAAACTAAGCCATTACTCGATTGTAGGAATTTTGTGGTGCATGAATACCACTTGGACACCTTATTCATTTATGGCTTAATTACTATTTTACAGGACCTCCTAGGGATATCAATCAAAGGAGCATCCAAATCCGAGAGATGATGATCTCGATTAGCCTTGAGTTTATAGTTAGAATCCTAAGATGGTATGGGGGAGAGGTCAAGGGCGAATCCTATTCCACCTTTTTATCTGCTACAAATTATGCAGAGATTTAGCTTTGCGCCTTGTGTGGGAGAAAATTTTAGCATCGTGTTGGGATATGAGTAATGCTAGTTGTTACATGTTATGATGCAATCTCCATCTTAGAGAGAATTTTGAAGGAGGGGATCCACTGATGAGATTAGAGCTTCTTGGATTAATATTGGAGTCCCCTTCAAAGATGAGAGGATAAACATGATTATTCTTTTCTATGTGATGTCCATAGATCAAGCCCTATAGCTTAGTGAAATTGTTTCTTTCATGTCCAATATATAATTTATAGAGCCTGATAATACCCCCTTTGTGATTTCAGATGACCCCTCGAATTCCAACTTCCCCTGGATTTCCTTTTGGGGAACCATCAATTTTGTGTTTATAATGTCGCTTTAGAGGAACCTGCCATATTTCAATAGTTAGATGCATAGTCCTTTCGCTTGCATATGAACATATAATCTTAGGGATATTGAAATTCCACCAAGCCAAGATCTCCATCTCTGATGGAGGACACTAGAAGTCCTTATCATCCCATATGGAGAGGAGCAATGTTTCCTCAATATATTTGTGGAAAAGTAGCTAAATTCCTTCAGGTGTTTTATGTTTGTCATTGAAGGTTCTTTGATTTATCTCCTTCCATATTTTGCATGTCATGATGTTAGAGGATATTTTCTAACATTGATTAAGGATTGCACTTTGGAAAGGATTCTTTTCCCACTTCTTAATGGATTTGGTATTGTTGGCTTCCACCTTCTTGGTGCATTGGAAGCCATGAGCTAATTTTCCCCATAATTTATTTTCTATTGTACGGGAGTCGAATAAATGATTTATAGTTTCTTGTTGATATTTATTCATGCAACGACATGAAGAACCATGAAATCCTCTTTTCAGAACATTTTCCCAAGTGAGAATGCGACAAATTACAAGGAGACAAGTGAAAGTTGTCACTTTTGGCCAGAGTTTCACAAGATGGTATACCCCTTTGACTATGAAAATTCTCGAGTTTGTGTAGCCCAACCTTAGGAGGTCTGATCCTTCTTTCCCCCTTATGAGTATTTTAAGGAGTGCTTGATGCAGAGAATCTATGTTTTCCTTTGTGTATTCCTCCTTGCATAGGATATGTTATTTCCACTTGCGAACTCTTGTGAATCCATTATCAATCCAATATTGATGAACCATATTTTGGCCAGTCTTTTGGGTTATTTCTTGACTCAGAGGGGTTGGGAGATTACTACCCAGGCATGGAAGTTGATTTCAGGAGTCTGTCTAGAATCCTGATATTTTTTCATTTTGACTTTACCTGCACTTTCCCATAAACTATGTATCTGGACCAACATTTTCTTAAGGTTAACAAGGTTCTAGATGAGAGATCAATGTGCTTTTGTGGAGAGAGGAATTAGGTCTTGCTTTGCTATGTTCCTAGATTATTTGGAGTGCCATAGTAGAACCAATGAATCTTCCACATACTTCATCGAAAGCCACCATATTTTGGCTCCCAAAACTTTATTGGTGGGTTGTAGATTGCACAAACTAGGCCCTCCTTTTGGTTTCGAGAGGTAGAGAGTCTCACATTTAAACAAAGGCCATTTTTTCTTAAGGTTAGATCCCATACATAAGAATTTTATTTGAAGGTTTTTAATGCATTTGAGAACCCATTTATGGGCCACAAAGATGGAAAAAAAATTAGGTAGGGATGATTTGAAGGAAAATTTTGAGGAGAACAAGGTGGCTAGCAATTTTGAGAGATCTGAAGGTCCAACAATTGAGCATGTCAAAAAGGTCGCACCACGAAGAGTGCTTGGTGGTTCATTCAGTGAGAGGGACACCAAGGTACTTTGAGGAAGAGTATTTGAGGATAAGCCCAAAATACACTTAATGTTTTGTTGGGTGATGAGAGGGATGTTGAAGAAGAATATTTAAGACTTTTCCATATTAATGGAAGTACCTTAGGTTTCTAAGAAAAGGTTTAGGATGGTTTTTAATTCCATAGATTATTTGACTGATGGGTGAGTCATGTGCCATAAATTTCTAATGGGATAGGGTGAAGTTATCATGAAGGAAGAGGCCATTTAAGGAACCTTTCTATAATGTAGCCTTGATGGATGTTTTTATGCCTTACCCCATGAGGAGAAAGAGAAACTGTGTTAGTGGATCTCCATATATGATTCCCAAGAGGGTGTAAATGTGTCAGAGGTAAAGCCATTAAAAAGGATTGAGAAGAATGCAATGTAGACAAGTGACATGACCCATCGGGTCCAGTGGGTGATAAAGCTAAATGTAAGAAGAATTCTTTCGATGTAATCCCAATTGACGTTGTTAAAGGTTTTGGACATGTAATGTTTATGAGCGAATTTTTGAGAGACTTAAGAGAATGAATGATTTCATGTGCTAGGATGATGTCATCAAGGATCTTCCTTCCTTATAGATAGTCAAACTTCTCTGGGTAAATGAGGAAAGGAAGAATAGGTTTCAAGCGATTGGAAATAAATTTCATGATTATTTTGTAAATAACATTACACAGTGCTATGAGAAAATATTTACTTGGAGATGCAACATTTTCCTCCTTAGGGATCAGGTCTAGGAAGGTAGAATTAAAGGCAGAAAGGATGCATTGGTTGGCCCTCAAATCTTTTATGATCTCTAGGACTTCCTTGTGAAGAAAATTCTAACATTGCTTGAAGAAAGTAATTGTGAACCTGTTAAGCCCTAGTGCTTTACCACTTACCATGTGGTATATAGTTTTGTTGAACTCTACTCCCATGATGGGGCTAATGATGGTAATGTTATGGTCTTCAATGAGTACTTTTTAGACGTTTGAAGTAATTTGATTGATGTATTCTCTGTGTTGCGGCTGAGGATATTTTAAGAGATCTAAGAATTATTTGACCAACTCATTTTCAATTACCTCATGTTTCTCTAAAGTTTCCCATGCTTCATTGCATAGTGAAGTAATGAGATTGGTGGAGACATGTTGGATGGTTGATTTTTGGAAGGATTTATTCTACTCTCCCTCCTTCAACTAGCCAACTCCTGATTTTTGTTTCCAATATATCTCCTCCTATTCTTAATATTCCACCAACTCCTTAGTGAGAGATTATTCTTTGTCATTAGATTCTTTTGAGTGACCATTATTGATGACATCCTACTAGAGGTGGACATTTCCTTTTCTAGAGTATGTTTTTCATGGAATATATTGCCAAATTCTTCTTTATTCCAATGTTTGAGGAGTAACTTAAGTTTGTTATGCTTCTATTGAGAGAAATGCATTTTTGAATCATTTATAAAATACAAGCCATGCCACCAACCTTCAATTTTCTTGATAAGGTTGGTATCTAAAAGCCAAAATTGTTCAAAATTGAAGGGGTGTTTGAGTGGCTTACCAAAGGTTCTCCATGTCGAGCCTCAAACCTGCACCTTCCTATACACCCTCTCAGCCTTCTTTTTCCACTTACTTCATCCATCAAGCTGTTAAATCATTGCATTATAGTCTAAAAAGAGCTTCTGACATGGTTTTCTAACTATGCTTATGACTGTTGTTTGGTTTAGATTTTTGTTCAGGCAGCTACGGAAACTGATAGGTTTCCGCAGCCAACACAGGATTCCGCAGCCATTTTGTTAAAGGCTATGCTACAGGTGTCCTATGAAGAAATGAGCCACATGGGCAAGCTACAGGTGACGGGTACATGGAACGTGTCCCTTCAAATCAGCCAAATCATCCATAGAAGTTCACGGTCAACAAGGGTCAAAGGCAAATCCAACCAAGGAATTTAGCGGTGGTACGTCTCTATTTTGAGCACGTGAAAGTTTACATGGCACAGTCCTCAGCCCACGGAGACATCGGCACACCTAGAGATCATCCCCGTAACCTGAATCCAACAGCTACCACTCCAAAGATTTAATAGACATGATGACCGTTACGCTAGATCTCGGCTGAGGAGATCTACGTGTCTCTGGCAATGCAGTTAATAGCATAGGATTCAGTTAGTTAATTTCAGCACTTTTTCATTATAAATAATGCGTTGATGAACGCTGTGTAGAAGCTTTTTGCAATGTAATTTTTGAACTATTGCTATTATCACCCCACTATACTCTGTTTTATATATTTTGTTGCTGCTTTAATACATGAGAAGACTACTTTCCTGAGTTCATTCTTGTGACTGTTCGTTGACTGGCTGAGGTGGCAGAGGGCCCCTGCACACTAAAGCCCTGTATAGTTTTCATTTGATTTTATTATATTTCTGTTTTCATAATCATTAGCTTGTATATAACATGCTGTTTTGATGTTTTTAATTCACTGTTGTTTACATTTTCACTTCTATTTTCTTATAGCTGTCAGCTGATCAATGCTTTTCTACAGGTTTTCTTAGGCAGCCCGGGCGAATTTTTTTATCTTTTTGATAACTATTGACATATGAGATCATCTTGTCCTTCCTGCTAATTTTCATTTTCTGAAGTTTAATTCCAGCACTATCCTTTTTCAAATTGTGTTTTTCCTATTTATTTTCTGCTACTTAGACATCATACTACTCATTTTCTTATGGTTTCTTTCTATAGTCAGGTGACTCTATTAGTAAGGAATCAGAATATTATTTATTGTAGTGTGATTTAGTTATCATATTGCTTAACTTATTCATGATTGCTTCCCATAAGGTAGATTGAGCTGAAGGGTAAAGGATTAGAAGAGTTGAAGTAGTGTGATTAGTTTCCTTTATGCAATTTAATTTCTTCCCATTTAGATATCATATTGCTTAAACTTGTTCATGATTGCTTCCCACAAGGTAGATTGAGCTGAAGGGTAAAGGATCAGAAGAGTTGAAGTAGTGTGATTAGTTTCCTTTATGCAATTTAATTTCTTGCCATTTAGATATCATATTGCTTAACTTGTTCATGATTGCTTCCCACAAGGTAGTTTGAGCTGAAGGGTAAAGGATCAGAAGAGTTGAAGTAGTGTGAATTGGTTTCTTTGCTTTTAGTTTGAGTTGCTCTAAGTTCAGTTTTTACTTTCTTTTTCATTCAGCAGCAAGGATACTGGGCCATTGTCATTAGTTCATTGTTTGATACATTTACTTCCTCTTAAGAATTGATTTCATTACAGTTGTTTTAAAGCTTTCTTTTTGAACACTTTTAAGTTTGGGAAAATAACTGTAGAAATCACCATTACCATCCATACTTAACTTTCATTTTCGCCATCACACATTATGGAAAGATAAATCCAAAAACAAACTAAAAAAACTCAAAAACGACAAAAGACTAAGGAAATGGTTATCTTGTACATATAGTACACTTCACTTCGTTAGTTTATGAATCCCAGATTGACATTTTAAATAGCAATTTAGAACACACTAAATTGACCAAACACTCCATGAGAGGGAAATGGGCTAGTGATCTAATCTAGCAAATGGGATAATCTCAATTGGGAGTTCATGGTGAGTTGTGAGAAGTTTTTCCACTACTAGGAAGCAATCTAAGTTGGAGGAGATTTGAGTTGAGTTGCCTCTTCTATTGTTCCAAGTGAAAATGTCATGGTTGTTCTCATGTTCACCATGTCTTTTTAATCTATAAACTTATGAAAATTTTCTAACTTTGGCTCCAGATGTCATCTTCATTATTTCTTCTCTGTTAGGGAAGTAATGATGTTGAAATCACCCCATATTATCCATTTATCCATGTCCACAAGATCCTTTAAGGAATGGAGCTGTTGAAGCATTTCTTGTTTCCTCCTGGGGGCTTGAGGTCCATAGACATTGAACATGAATCCATGCAAATCCAAGCCCAATAAGTGGAAGGAAGTCCAAAAAACAAAGGATTTGAAGGGAATAGCTTCCATGTTGATGTAAGAGGGATCCCAAGTGATCTCTAAAACTCTATATGCTCCTTTTTCATTGATAACGATGATCTTTTCCTTTCTCCACAATCTAGACATTATGGATTCAAAGACTGTGTAAGAAAATTTTGTTTCTTGGATAAGAATAATTGTCAAGAGATATTGATGGATCTTCTGACAAAAAATATGTTGTGTCAAGGGGCTATTGAGACCTCTTATGTTACAAGAGATTACCTTCATGGTAAAACATGGTTTTAAGACGTGTAGATATATGTGATCTATTATATTGACCAAAGTCTACCAGCTTTTGTCCTGGGGTATCTAAGTGTTGTAGCAATGATTTTTTCCCTATCTTCTTGAAATATTAACCACTCTTCTTCTCATTTTTGGTAGTGATGGTTTGATCCCTTAGTTTCTTTGATGCTTTGGATTTTTGGAGGGATGCTACTAAAAGGTTGGTTTTCTTGAAGGGAATGGTATTCATTATTTTCATATAGCATGAATCTTTGAGGGCCATTAGATCTATCCCTTTGATCTTGGTGAAATCTTCTTCCTCAGTGATAAGTATATCCTCTTCTTCTTATGGGTTTGATTTTTTTGGGTGATCATTTTGGGTTTCTTCTTCTGATCCTTCCTCTTTTTTCCTCATCAGACTACAAGGAAATATTCAGGAGTGATAATACTACATTTCATGAACCACAACAGATAAATAATGTCTTCTTGAAATAAAATATGCAATTTGAAAATTATGACAGCAAGCTATATCAGCTAAATAGGGCCTGATATACAACATGCAGCAATCTGAAATGTTTTGGATGGCAAGGACAAGCTTCAAAAATAATCATATGGTTTTTATACTACCCAGAAAATAAAGTATTATAGCAGTTTCGCATCATGCTCAAGCTCCACACGTTTGAAAGATACAACACAGACAACTCTATTTTCCAAAATATTAGTGTGCCCTCCATCCTTTTATAAGTCAAGAGGAGGGGGCTACAGTCTGGCCATTAATGGCCTCAAGGACTGCATCATTCTTGGCTAATTAAATCCCTCACGGGGTGTAACTCCTAAAGTAAATGCAACCGCGTGCTCAGTTATAAATTCTCCTTGGTAAGTGCGGCCTTACTCAATAATTGTAACTTCAATTCAGAAATGTGCCATAGAGGGATGTATGCCCCACAATCTTACAAGATAAGATGCTCTATGGTATGTTCCCTACCTCATGAATGCACAATAACCCCTAAAAATAAAAAATAGAAGGAAGGGTCGCATAAGGGAAATTGAACTCACGAGGACCAACCTTACAAGTGTGACATCTCTTTCCAATTGATGATATTGTTTGTCAACATGGAAATGATCTTTTGCTAACTCGAATCAAAACATTAAAACATGCAATTAGAAAGTGGATATGGGAATAGATTTTTCTATAAATTAATCTTTAATGGTGCATGATGAAAACTGCAACTTTTTTGACATTTCTCTTACAAAATTCACTTCACATACCTCCAATATATAGATTACAAATGATAGGCAAGGTATGCAAGGTAGTTAGGAAAATAAAAAATTATAAGTTCCTAAAAGATTATCCCATGTGGATAAATACATGTGACTACATGTGAATTTTCACATGTGGATAAATTCATGTGAATACTTTTATAGAACCAGGTTATGTGTACCTAATGGACAAGTAAAAATTAGACATAATAGGCACACATGTCTAAGCATATGTCCTAAAAATATCCATCCCTTGTCATATTCTCAGCATGGAGACAATCTTCCACCTTTGTTTTCTTTTGCTCTATCCTAAGGTGTCAAAGTCTCTTCCCTTGAAGATGGTTGAGTGAGTTATGAATTGAGATCAAGCTTGGCAGTGTACAAGCCTTGGCTGCAACAAGAAGTTACCAAGAGGGAAATCCTTTTAATTCACAAGATTGGTTTGTTTCTTGCATGGATCAACATGCCAAGGTGAGCATCCGGTCCTAGACAATTGTCCCATAGATGTAACAAAGGTTCTCCAATAAAATAAATTTTCCTGAACTCCATCAAATGGAAGCTTTTTCCACGGAGTGAGAGGAAATGGCAGCAAAGCAGCACACCATTTTTTAATAGAGATCCATTAGTATTATGGAATTTATTGTCTCTTCTATCAAAAGCTTGGATTGCAACCAGAAAAAGGATGAAGACTTTAAAAGTAGAGCGCTCAGTAATTTGGAAACCCTATTGGAGGACATGTACATGTGTCACCCTGAAAAAGAGCGTCTATGATACCTTAAGGAGCTATACAAAAAATGCAAACTTCATCAGCCACTGAAGCATCAAAATTTAAATGTTTTGACATTTACTTGGATGCAATTGTGTATGGCACTAACTTTGTATTTGGATATTATGATGTCTTGTTAACGAGAGCTTTTGTACTATTGTTTTCGAAGAGTGGAAAGTATTGGAAAATATTTTGTATGCTTTGTGGGAAGTATTAGAAAACTCACATGCTTTGATCTGGGAGTGCTTGTGAATTTGTTTTGATAATGAATTGCGTTTTGTAGGGTCTATGCTACAAGTTACAAGTTAATACCTCTGTTTGGATGAAACTATCTGGTTATTTCGTTGTACTTTTATCTCTTCTTCAGAAGAGATAATATATATATTAATATTTTTCCTCTTATATAGGAGTCACCCTATTTGTGTATTTTATATAATTTTATAGAAATCCAATACGCACTGAACACATTGGGGTTGGTTATTTGTTTTGATTGTCCACATTGGATTGAGTTCTATGGAGACTTTGAGGGATTGTTTCACAAAAACTTGGAGTTAGATTTCGATTTATCTACTTCTTTGCTTGGCCATCACTCACAAAAGGTACTTTATAAATTCTAGAACCATGTTCAATTTGTCACATCCTCATTAGTACTCTATAGGATAGTTTAGACCACTATTATAACTATTATTCATTTGCTTCTGCCCAAAACACTTCTACCCCCAGGTGGGCCAGGTATGGGCTATTATATTTAAGTAAATTGTAGTAATAATTTTTGAGATGAATATTCTTTAACTTAATAATTATCACACTCAAACAAATCCACTTGATGGTAAGTCGAAAAGGTTCCATATTTGAAGTGTCCAAGGAGAATTGCATGCATATTTCTGCATATCTAGTGTATTAGTTAGATTTGAATTTATCTTCTGCTTTTCTTGGTCATCACACACTAAGGTGTTGTATTAATGCTAGAACCATGTCTAATTTTTCATGTGCTTTCTGGTACTCTATAAAATAGTTTAGATTATTTTTCTAACTATTATTCTATTGCTTTTGTCAAAATGGTTCCTTTTCTGGCCCCATGTCGGTCAGGTATGTACTCTTATGTTTAAGTAAGATTTAATAAGAATGCTTGAGATGAATTTTCTTTAACTTTCACAATAACACAAATTGACTTGATGATAAGCGGAAAAGGATTCCATATTTCATTTCCAAGTAGAATTGCTTGCATATTTCAGCATTTCTAGTGTATTAGTGAAGTAGCAGTTGTATCCATTTAAACACTAAGCGACCCAAGCATGTTACAAATCCCAATGTCGCATTATTGTGCTACAAACATAGGTTAACATGAGGGAAGGGAGATTTGAACACTACAACTCTCCCAAGCATTAACAATAGCTTTACTAATACACTGTTTTTCAATGTTGGGTTAGACACCATCTCAGGTTTCAACCTTGGAGACATTAATCATAGAGTTTTATCTAATAAATACTTAGAGGGGTGTTTGTAAGTGAAATTTCAATTATAAAGGTTTCTTCGGTGGCTCATAAAATCCACTGTTAAATCTAGACATGTAGCTGACATCATGCTGACAAGGGTAAAGGTGTTTTTTTTTGTTATGATCCAAGTCCAATACGCAATGGGTTACATAGCAGGTCAAAGTGTCTTTTTCTACACTTTTAGTACTTGACAGTGAAACAAATCTCAACCTTGAAACCTAGAATAGGAGGAAATGAAGTAAAGATCTATGTAATTCAGATGTATATTAGCCATGTGTGGGAAAAATGAAGAATGGAAAGACCATTAAAAAGGTAGGTCTAGCTCAAGAGAAAAATAGAACCAAAATTTGACAAAAATGTAATAATACATGAGGATGGTAAGAGATATTTGTAGGTTTGAGAGAATGGGATTGTTTTAAAGTTGGGAATATTTCAAGGTTTCAATATTGATATATGAACCATATTAAGGAAGCAAGGGAATGAGATGAAAAATACAAAACATAGAGATTAAACAAAGGATAAGAAAATAGAACAAATTCCATTAAGCAAAAAGAACAAGGAAAAGCACATAGTTTCATAAATCTCCAAGCATAAGTATTTCACTAAAATGGTGGCCTTGGGTTACAATTTAAACTTTAAAGGTGGAAAATTTTATAAAATTTCCTTTAACCACTCTTTTCTCAAGGGTAGGGTCATATAACATAGGATATTGACTAATATAAATTAATTAATTGTTTGACCAAGGACAATTCTCTTCATAACCCATTCCTAGCTATGTAATAATGAATCCCCTGGGCCTCTTGTAGGGACAAAAGGCTGGTACATTCCTAGAGCACAGTGGGAAAAGTGACATTGTCTGGCTATATATTGCTATCCAACATTTGAGAGAAAATTCCAAAGACTTCATCACCTAGCTATTTCCTCTCATACTCTTTAATCATTAGATTCGATAAGAAAACATCCCTTGGGCATATTTTGTCAAACTATTTGTAAACCTGTTAAACATTTCACCCATATGCTTAGTCTTTATTCCATGTAGTCCCACTTGGGCTCCCAGCTCTCTCAATATCATCATGAGCAGGGTTTACCTTTTACAGACTTGAAAGGGTTGCATAGGTATTGAGCACACTAGCCAACATGAAATTATTTATCTTGATGCCATACGCATGCATTTCATCGATATTTTATGGGCCTTTGTAACATTACCATTCCAAACACCTCATTTATTATCATTAATTTCCCAAAATTTTGAACACCTCTTGTCAAAATAGAAACCCATAACTGTAAATTTTGGAAACTCCACCTCAGTGAAACACTGAAAATACCCTGCAAAACTGAATATTTCTAATTAAAAATAGATTGGGTCAAACTGGTGTCCCCTATTTGTGATTGAACAGTGTAATTCACCTAGAAACTCCATTTCCCATGTTTGATAATGATCAAGAAGACACCAACCATTCCAAAAATTTGTCCCTTTTCTTTGTCTGTGTGATTTGTCTCTAGCCCATCTAGGCTTACTGTTGCAACATTGCTTTAGTACCACTAGTGATGTCACCTAACGCTCTTGCTAGGTGAAATGACCCAATTCCACATTTTTGCAATTTCACCAGAAACATAGGCACAATTCAATCAAAATTGAAAAAATCAAAAAATAACCTAGGCACAATTAACCCTAATGGACAAATCATAAACCACAACATAATCCAACAAACACACAACCATGTAAGAGTACCAATAGTACCAATGTATTAATATCAGATGCATAACTTAAATTTAACATAAAATATGAGCACTATCAAATCACAAGAATATAAGTCCATGTGTAAGTATAGTGGAACCAAATGTGCACATAAACAAGTTTAAACACTTATCTGTATGAATTTTTGGCTGGTTATGGACCAAAGGTATGAGTATGAAGTATTTTTATTTGTATGAAGTGAGGTGTTGAAATTGCCCATATTGGTGTTCAAACATCTTTGATGAAAAAATTGTGTTTGTACTTATGGATAAAGTAGCACAAAAAACAATCGTCAGAGTCAGATGCAAGTTTTGAGCATATTTTGGAAGAATAAATTCCCCTCACTCATAATCTCTTAGTGGATACTATTGGTTTTGATTTGTCTCACTTGTCTAGCCACATTATGGTAAGAAGAGGCTAGTTCAGATTCTCCCTTCGAGACATACAAAAAGGGAAATTTTGTCAAAATATATCATAGTGGTCGTCTCTATCAAACCTCCTTTTCAAAATCTTAGGTCAAGCTTGTTGACTAGCTTAGGCAAACATAATTATGCTCGTTGCATCTTGGTCGAACTTGACACAAGTTGAATAGGTTTGGCCCAAACTCAAACAAATTAAAGATATTTAGAAAAAAATTAGGGAACTCTTATCTTAATGTTGGAGAGTAAGCATAGAGTGTAGCACAAAACTCCAATACCCTACATAGAGGATTTATTCTAGAGGAAAATAAAAAAGAGGTTGAGATTTTCTTCATTTTTACTAAAGTAGTAAATTCCATTTTATCAAGTGCGTAATTAATCATGTTGGGTTATTTTGTTTTCTCCGATCTTTTAATACATGTGAAAACATGTTCAAATCACTAGATTTTTTTGCTAGTTATTTTTTTGCTTATCATTTTATTGTGCCCACACTAATTCTATTCTCTATGGATCTTTTTGTTATTCCCCTAGATATAGGTAGAGGGAGGATGAAGTGTATCTTTGCATTCCTTGTATCCATGAAATCTCATCTTTGCATACTTTGTATTTTTGTATTGTGTAGATATTTCTTCTTTGAGGTTCTTATCTTCAAACTCCTTTTCTAGTTGAAATACTTGCGATAGGAGATAGTTCTCATTGAGAGGTAGTGAGTGCTTTCCTTGCATACATGCAATTGCATCTTTGGATACTCGTGGATACCCCAAGTGGATACATGGAACATTAAAAGTGTAACTATTACTTTGGAATAGACATATTTCCCTGTTTGAAAACAATGGTTGCAGATAGTGGGTCAATCCCATAGTTTTTACTCTTTATATATGTCATTGTACAAATGCGTTTATAGAGATGTGGACAATTTATGCAATCTCCTCTAATACTTGCATATTCTCTTGTGTGAGTGTGCATATTGTTGGCACCGTGCTCATATCAATAATGTTCATAAATATTCTATCCCATTGCCAATGTAGATTCCTTGTTGAAACTGCTACCTGCACCCTCCAAATTGGAAGACAACCTGCTTTCAATGTAAATTGATAAGGGGAACAAGCCTTTTCATTGGAGTAAGTTTTTACTTTGTGGATTTGGTGCTTTAAAAGAGATCATTTATGGCTCCATTTTACAGTTTTGTAACCGATCTCTTATGTATAGAAAAATGTGTTCCCATTACAACTCTAGAAGTTGTAATCTTAAGATTTTATTGTTAAGGTTTTAGGCCTTTAGGTCTCTCCTATCCTTTTTCCAAGGAAAAGGATAAATCACTTTGTTAGGTGGATTATGCTAGTCCATAGGTAAGGAAACAAGATCATGTTTTGAAGGTGTATGGTATCGGTTGATGATTTTTTTTAATGTACATTATTTTAATCCCAAAAACAATAGGATTGATTGTATGTGGATAAAGACTACCTGATGCATTTATTATAATATAATGGTACATTCTTTTAATCACAAAAATCAATATGATTGATTGTATGTAGATAAAAATTGCCTGACGCATTTGTTATAATATAATGGGCATATTGCAGGTTGTGAAACATGTGTTTTAGTGTTACAAGACTCATTGATATATCACCAAGACGAAACCAAAATGAGAACTAGGCTTGAAAAATTGTCAAACTCACAATTTATAAAAATTAGGAATATGCCATTTTTTTTAAGAAAGTTGTCAAGTTAGGACACAAAATTTTATTTTTAAAGTGACTTTCTAGGTCTTATTTTACCCATTTTTGTTTTCTTATTTCATTTCCATGAATGAGAACTTTGCTTCATTGCTCCAACAGGGGGGAAACATGGTCTTAATCCATGTACAATATAATTACTTGAAAGAAGCATTTTTCATTTTAAAAATTTTAACAGGATCTTCACTGTTTTTTTTCTATACCTATTTTTTGAAGAAAGTTGCATAAGTAGGAGGAAAAAATATATTTTTAAAGTGACCATTTTGGTGACATTTTTCCCATTTTTCTTTACATATTTCATTTCTATGAGCGATAACTTCACTTAATTGTTCCAATTGAGGAAAAACATGGTGTTAATGCATGAAGAATATAATTACTTGAAAGAAAAATATTTCCTTTTAAAAATCATAGCAAGATCTTTGCTGGTTTTTTTCTAAGTGTTTCCTCTATGAACAATTCAAGATGATGTTAAAGTCACTATAATCTTTTTGACTCCAAGTCCTACATTACTAGTTTCGATTTCCCTGTCTCATATAAGTAAAAGACTTTTTTTATCCCTTCGGGATAACCATCTAATTGAGTTTTTGTAATTTTAATATCAAGAAAATGCAACTATTTTTTCCTTTTCAATTATTCTTCGTTTCCTTTTTTCTTTTCTCCAAATATGAATAAAAACCGTTGTTGCATGTCTAATAGATTTCTCTTTGATAGAGGCTACTAGGAAAAATCATGGAAAACTTATTGTCCTTTGAAATTGAATGTTTGTTGCTAGAGTTGAATGATTGAACACCTAATGTATTACGTTGTCATTGCTATAAATTTTGGTGTTTATAGTTTGGGGACT